>CM055118.1:488066984-489334484 GCA_029206835.1 Rana muscosa
TCTTTCACTGTGCAAGTCCTTGTTTCTAGGGACCTGGAAGGACAGTGAGTGAATTCTCCTTGTGCTATATTGTGCTTAAAAAAAACATTTTTTCTAGGGACAGAAAACTGTAGGTAGGGAGAGTGTCAGTTTCTTTCACTGTGCAAGTCCTTGTTTCCAGGGACCTGGAAGGACAGTGAGTGAATGCTCCTTGTGCTATAGTGTGCTTAAAAAAAACATTTTTTCTAGGGACAGAAAACTCTAGGTAGGGAGAGTGTCAGTTTCTTTCACTGTGCAAGTCCTTGTTTCCAGGGACCTGGAAGGACAGTGAGTGAATTCTCCTTGTGCTATAGTGTGCTTAAAAAAAACATTTTTTCTAGGGACAGAAAACTGTAGGTAGGGAGAGTGTCAGTTTCTTTCACTGTGCAAGTCCTTGTTTCCAGGGACCTGGAAGGACAGTGAGTGAATTCTCCTTGTGCTATATTGTGCTTAAAAAAAACATATTTTCTAGGGACAGAAAACTGTAGGTAGGGAGAGTGTCAGTTTCTTTCACTGTGCAAGTCCTTGTTTCTAGGGACTGGGAAGGACAGTGAGTGAATTCTCCTTGTGCTATAGTGTGCTTAAAAAAAACATTTTTTCTAGGGACAGAAAACTGTAGGTAGGGAGAGTGTCAGTTTCTTTCACTGTGCAAGTCCTTGTTTCAAGGGACAGAGAAGGACACCTGAAGGTAGCCCTTATTGCTTTTTTCCCATCTCCCTGCAGGCCATCTATTAGAATGTCTGGAAGGCAAACAAGGAGAGGCAGACAGTCAGGAGGCAATAAAAGAGGGCAAGCAGGCTCTGTGTCTGGGGGCAACAGTGCTGGTCGTGGACGCGGTGCATTGTCATCAGCACATGGCCATGGGACACGCTTGTCCTTCTTTTCCGCAGCTGGACATGTTGAGCCACATCATGCCGAAGACTTGGTAGAGTGGATGACCAAGCCCTCCTCCTCCTCCTCATCCTCTCTCACCCAGGCTCAGGGTACTGGCAAAGCAGCTGCCAAAGCATCCTCTTCCCTGGTATCAATGTCAGACTCATCATCAGTCACTCCTTCCCTAGACCCACCATGTCCTCCTCCTGAGGAGTCCCCCGAACTGTTTGAGCACAGTGTTGGGTACATGCTCCAGGAGGATGCCCAGCGTTTCGAAGGGTCTGATGATGAAACCCAGCTACAGGAAGGCAGTAGGGTGAGAGCAGACAGAGGGGATGCTCAAGAAGGACACCAATCTGGCAGTCATGTTCCAGCAGCTGCAGCATACTGCCAGATTGGCTCCAGTGATGAGGAGGGAGGGGATGATGAGGTCACTGACTCCACGTGGGTGCCTAATAGGAGAGAGGAGGAGGAGGATGAGGAGGAGGCACATCTCCAACGAGACAGGATGCCCTTTGGTGGCCAGCGTAAGGGCAGTACACCGACGGAATCACACCGCGGAGCTCCGCCTGTGCAGGGCGCTGCCTCTGCCCGTCATTCAAAAAGTTCCTTGGTGTGGGCCTTTTTTGAGGCTAGTGCATCAGATCGCACAGCTGCTGTTTGCAACATATGTCTCAAGCGTATATCGCGTGGCCAAAACATCAGCCGCTTGGGTACCACATGCCTGACCAGACATATGTTGACCTGCCATGCAGCTCGTTGGCAAGCCTACCTCAAAGACCCACACCAAAGAACAAAGCGGACCTCTCCTTGCACCGCATCAGCTGGGATCTCCAACCCCACTATAACTTCAGTCCTCTCTGAAACATGCACTGAGAGGAATGAAGGTGTAGAATTAGGTGTGTCACAGCCAAGTACTTGCGGCCACTCTGCTAGCAGTACACCGACGTCCGATTCTAGCAGGCAAATTTCCCTGCCCCAGCTGCTGGACCGTCGAAAGAAGTTCACTCCCAGCCATCCACATGCCCAGCGGTTGAATGCTAGCTTGGCTAAATTGCTAGCGCTTCAACTGCTGCATTTTCAGTTGGTAGACTCGGCCCCCTTCCGTGAGTTTGTGCAATGTGCGGTTCCTCAGTGGCAGGTTCCCAAACGCCACTTTTTCTCACGGAAGGCTATTCCGGCTCTCTACCGGCATGTGGAAGGCAATGTCTTGGCCTCGCTGGACAGGGCGGTCAGCGGTAAGGTGCATATTACCGCTGACTCATGGTCCAGCAGGCATGGACAGGGACGTTACCTTTCTTTCACGGCCCATTGGGTCACTCTTTTGGCAGCTGGGAAGGATGCAGGACAAGGTGCAGTAGTGTTGGAGGTTGTCCCACCGCCACGCCTCCAAAATGCTACAACTGGTTGTGACACACCTCTCTCCTCCACCCCCTCCTCTTCTTCTTCCTCCATGGCCTCTTCCTGTGGTTTGTCCTATGAACCAGCGGTGCTCCGTAGCCGTTCACGGGGCTACGCAAGTACGCAGGCAAAAAGATGCCATGCCGTGCTTGCGCTGGTGTGTTTGGGGGACAGAAGCCACACTGGGGCAGAGGTCCTGTCTGCTCTGCAGGGCCAGGCCGAGAGGTGGTTGACGCCACGCCAGCTTAAGCCAGGAATGGTGGTTTGCGACAATGGCACCAACCTCCTCTCCGCCCTCCGACAGGGACAACTGACCCATGTGCCCTGTGTGGCTCACGTCCTTAACCTGGTGGTGCAGCGGTTCTTGGGCAGGTACCCGGGCTTACAGGATGTCCTGAGGCAGGCCAGGAAAGTCTGTGTGCATTTCCGCAGATCTTATAATGCCAGTGCTCGCCTGGCTGAGCTGCAAAAGGAGTTGAACCTGCCCAAGAACCGCCTTATATGTGACATGCCCACCAGGTGGAACTCAACGTTGGCCATGCTGCAGCGGCTGCACACGCAGCAGAGGGCCATCAATGACTACCTGTGCGACTACGGCACCAGGACAGGGTCAGGGGAGATTGTTTTTTTTTCTCCACGCCAGTGGGGCATGATCAGGGATGCATGCACTGTCCTGGCACCATTTGAGGAGGCCACGAGGATGGTGAGCAGTGACAGTGCATGCATCAGTGACACTGTACCTCTTGTCCACCTGTTGGAGCACACGCTGCGTGGAATAATGGACAGGGCACTTGAGGCAGAACAGAGGCAGGAAGAGGAGGACTTCCTTGCCTCTCAAGGCCCCCTTTACCCAGACAGTGTTCCTTCTGTCCCACCCATCGCACAGGAAGAGGAAGAGGAGGAGGAGGAGGATTGTGTCAGCATGGAGGTGGAGGCTGGCACTCAGCATCATCAGCAGCAGTCTTTTAGGGATGATTTACAGTCCCAAGAAACCAGTGGACTTGTACGTGGCTGGGAGGAGGTGACTGCGGATCATGTCGTCCTTAGTGACCCAGAGGACTCCGGAGCGAATGCCTCAGCAAACCTACGCTGCATGGCCTCCCTGATCCTGCAAAGTCTGCGGAAGGATCCTCGTATTCTTCGGATCAAGGAGAGGGACCATTACTGGCTGGCCACTCTCCTTGATCCACGGTACAAGGGTAAGGTTGCGGACCTTATGTTACCGTCGCAGAGGGAGCAGAGGATGAGACAACTCCGGGAGGCCTTGCAGAAAGGTCTGTGCAACCTGGGAGGTTACAAACTCCTGGTCCAGGACAACGAGTTGCTGAGGCTTCGGCCAGTCAAAGAAGGAGCGGTGGGGAAGGTGGCCGTCTGACCGATGCGTTCAGACAATTCTTTAGTCCGCAGCCCCAAAGTATGATTGGTTCCAGCAACCATCGCCAGCGTCTGATAAACATGGTGCAGGAATATCTAGGGGCAAGGTCAGACTTGGACACCTTCCCCACCGAAAATCCTCTGGCTTACTGGGTCTTGAGGATGGATCACTGGCCAGAGCTTGCACAGTATGCAATTGAGCTACTGGCCTGTCCTGCATCCAGCGTTCTTTCGGAACGCACATTCAGTGCTGCTGGAGGATTTGTCACGGATCACAGGGTGCGCCTGTCCACCGACTCGGTTGATCGACTGACTTTCATCAAGAGGAACCAGTCTTGGATCACCACCAGCTACCACACACCTGATGCTGATATAACAGACTAATTGATTTTAACATGTCACGTCCCTTCAAGACTGATGCTGATGCTGAGTGCCTGTGCTGTTATGTTGACTGGCTATCCTCCTCCTCCGAGTCCTCAATGATACGATTGATGATGATAGCTTGGAAGATCATTTTTGTTTATGGGTGCCGCCACCAGTGGCTAAGGCCCAATTTTTCAGCCCCTGTTTTACAGGGGCGTGTACTTACAATTTTTTTAGCAATAATTTGCCATAGGGCTCATTGCTGTGCTCCAAGTACAGTATCTGTGAGGGGTTGTAGTGTTGTGCCACCAGTGCCTAAGGCCCAATTTTTCAGCCCCTGTTTAACAGGGGCGTGTCATTACAATTTTTGAAGCAATACTTTGCAACAGGGCTCATTGCTGTGCTCCAAGTACAGTATCTGTGAGGGGTTGTAGTGTTGTGCCACCAGTGCCTAAGGCCCAATTTTTCAGCCCCTGTTCAACAGGGGCATGCAATTACAATTCTTGATGTAATAATTCACAGCAGGGCCCATTCCTGGCACCCACCAAGAGTAAGTCTGAGGGCTTACAGTGTTGTGGCAACGCCACCACCACCACCACCACGAAAGGCCCAATTTTTCAGCCACTGTTCAAAAGGGGCATGTAATTACAATTCTTGATCTAATAATTCACAGCAGGGCCCATTCCTGCACCCACCAAGAGTAACTCTGAGGGCTTACAGTGTTGTGGCAACACCACCACCACCACCACGAAAAGCCCAATTTTTCAGCCCCTGTTCAACAGGGGCATGCAATTACAATTCTTGATCTAATAATTCACAGCAGGGCCCATTGCTGCACCCACCAAGAGTAACTGTCAGGGCTTACAGTGTTGTGGCACCAGCACCACCATCAAAGCCCCAATTTTTACTACCACTGTTCAACAATTATATGTAATTAAAATTCCTGATATAATAGTTGACAGCAGGGCGTTCCAGCACCAACCAAGAGTAACTGTGAGTGCTTACAGTGTTGTGCCAACACCAACAACTAAGGGGCCTATTTCTGCAGAGTATATACGGCAGGTCCCTACTTTCAAACATCCAACTTACAAACGACTCCTACTTGCAAACGAAAGAAGACAACAGGAAGTGAGAGGAAATCTACCCCTAGGAAGGAAAATTCTCTCCTGTAAGAATAAATATGGGAGAAAGGTGTCTCCTCTGTACTGATGCTTTATCAGCAATCCTTGTTTCAAGAAAAACACCACATTTCAAAAACAGTTGTCATTGGGACGGAAAGTGAGGTGAAATGTTCTGAACAGGGGCACAGACAGCAAAACAAATGTTACAGGGGTGATAACCCTTACCTATGTTTCCCAAAAAGTTTAAAAATAGATTTTTGGGCTGGAGCTACACTTCAACAATGTACCTGTTCAAAATTACAAACACATTCTACATAAGAACAAACCTACAGTCCCTGTCTTGTATGCACCGCCTGTATAGGGCTGTTCAGAGTATATAGGGCCTTTTTTATTTTATGTGCGGGGTTCCCCTTAATATCCATACAAGACCCAAAGGGTCTGGTAATGGGCTGGGGTAGGGGGGGGGGTCATGGGGTAGCTATGCCATTTTTCTTAAAGATTTTCATCCATATTACCGGGACCAGACATTACATTAAAGCCGCAAGAAGTTTTAAATGGCTTTTTTTTCCTTTAGAAGTGTCATTTTGTGCAGGGACAGTTCTAAACACGGGAAACACGTGGCACTTCACAGGCATACTTTAGACACCCCCCAGGTACGATATTTAAAGGAATATTTGACTTTTTTTTTTCACTTTATGCATCATTAAAATGACTGCTCCCGAAAAACGACCGTTTTTAAAACTTCTTTTTGCATTGATACATGTCCCCTGGTGCAGAACCCGGGTTCCAAAACCCTTTTTAGGACAATAACATGCATAATAGTTGTTATAATTAGCACTTTAGAATTCGAACGTTCGCATCCATTGTATTTAATAGGGTTCTAATGTTCGTACGAACTTTCGGTCCGTTCGCGGGTTCTGGTGCGAACCGAACCCGGGGGTGTTCGGCTCATCACTAATGCTGAGGTGATCATGGTCCAGGAGACGCATTTTAAGGCAGGGGGCTCGTTCAAATTTGCTTCTAGGCACTACCCCACAACTTTTGTGGCATCTTCTCCCTCTGGAAAAGCTGGTGTGGCGATTCTCCTTAAACGCTCATCCGCCATAAAGGTGAAATCCTCATATTTAGACCCCCAAGGTCGCTTTATTCTCCTGGACTGTGGTCACCTAAATACTTCATTTACTTTAGTGAATGTATATGTTCCCAACACAGGCCAAATTGGTTTTCTTGACACTTTCTTTGAAAAACTTCACAAATATGCCCAACCCTTTCAGATTATTGGGGGAGATTTTAACCTGTGCATGTCTCCAATTAGGGATAGGGCCGCTCTTTTCCAAGACAACCCTCCATTACAGGCACATAAATCTTCCTCCTTGTTCCGCAAAACAATTAGAACAAACAGACTGTTTGATTCTTGGAGGGTAAAACACCCGACAACCAAACAGTTCACCTTCTTCTCTCCACCCCACAAGCCGTACACGAGAATTGACTATTTTTTCATCTCTGCACCCCTATTGCCATACCTGGTAGACGCCAACATTCTCCCAATTACATGGTCAGACCATGCCCCCATCACTATAGACCTCTTATTGTCCTCACCCACACCTAGGACATGTCATTGGCGCCTTAACGAGTCACTCCTAAACTCACCTGAGACCCACCTACCACTACAAGACAAACTGAACGAATATTTTCAGATAAATAAAGACTCGGTGTCGCAGATCTCCGTTCTGTGGGAGGCACATAAGGCGTTCTTCAGAGGTGAATGTATCGCAACTGGATCTCGCCTTAAAAAAGACCGTGCTTTGCAGAGATCGACTTTATTGACTCAGTTATTAGAAGCTGAACAAAAACTTCTCAGACGCCCCACGATGGAGGGTCTCCGAGCCGTAACAGCACTAAGAAACCGTATAAAAACACTAGATTTGGCAAGAATCACTAAATCCATGCTTTGGTCAAAGCAAAAATTTTATGAATTCGCCAATAGACCCCATAGAATGCTTGTCCAAACTCTGAAACCATGCCCCCAATCATCTTTACCCGACTTCTTAATACAACATGACGGTAAGCCCACATATTGCCCTAGAATTATGACTGGTGTATTTGGAGACTTCTATAAGAAACTATATAACTGCCTATCCACAGACCCGACCACTCAATTCACACAAGACAAGTTTAACAATTTTATGGACTCTTTTAAGCTTCCCACTCTGTCCTCAGACGATTGCTCAGGACTAAACACACACATATCAGTTGAAGAGATCACTGAACTTATTAAACAGCTACTGACTAATAAATCCCCAGGGCCGGATGGTCTTCCCTACTCCTATTATAAAAAATTCCTCCCCACCATTTTGCCCTACATGGAAAAACGTTATGCCTCTTTAATGAACGGGAAAATCCCCCACGCTCATTTTCCTACATGCGTTCATCACGGTGATCCCCAAACCAGGGAAAGACCCATCCCTACCTGACAACTACCGCCCCATAGCTCTCCTAAATTCTGACTACAACATTTTTACAAAAACTACTTGCCAATAGACTGTCCCTGCTCCTCCCCAAGCTAATCCACAGAGACCAAGTCGGTTTTGTGCCTTCCAGACATGCTGGGGACAATACTAGACGAACCATAGATTTAATAGACCTCCTGACCAAAACCAAGAGACCGGCTATAATTCTCAGTTTAGATGCACAAAAAGCGTTTGACCGCCTAAATTGGTCATTTATGTTCGCTACGCATTCAAGATTTGGATTCTCGGGTCCCTTTATTCAAGCATTAAAGGCACTATACTCTACTCCTACGTCTCAGGTACAGCTGGCCTCCCACGCCTCAACGTCATTCCCCCTTAGCAACGGTACTAGGCAAGGTTGCTCACTATCGCCCCTGCTCTTTATTTTAAGCCTCGAGCCCTTGGCAGCAGCCATACGCATTCATCCAGACATTAGGGGAGTGACGTTGAGGCGTCTGGAATACAAGTTATCTCTCTTCGCAGACGATGTGCTGCTGACAATTACCCACCCACACATTTCTCTCCCTTCGCTTCATTCAACCTTACAAACATTTGGCCATATCTCCGGATTCAAAATTAACTCGACTAAAACTGAAGCTTTACCCATTAATGTCCTGGCTGACCTTCTTCTAACCCTGCAAACCAACTTCAAGTATAGATGGTGCATGCAGTCCCTTAAGTATCTCGGTGGACACTTATCCCGATCATACTCCACTCTCTACCAAGAAAATTTCCCTCCCCTTTTTTCAGACATCAACAAACTACTTAAAAAATGGACAACACTCCCTATCTCTCTCATTGGTAGAATCAACGTTTTGAAGATGTTTATTCTCCCCAAGCTGCTGTATATTTTTGAAACACTCCCTGTAGCAATCCCATTGACCCAACTTAAGTTACTTCATAGGAACTTTCTGAACTTTATATGGAATAACAAGTCCCATAGGATTGCCAGTTCGGTTCTCCTAGCCCCCCCCGCTCACATGGGGGTCTGGGGGCACCGGATGTAATCAAATATTATTATGCTACTCACCTTAGAGTCATTTCCTCGTGGACATCTCGTTACGCATCAAACAGATGGTCAGAAATCGAGATAAGTATTACTTCCCCTGCACACCCTTGTAGTCTACTTTGGCCCTCTTCAGATAAACTTACATCTCAAATACGGAAGATTTGCCTGAACCCTATGATATTCACACTCTCAATCTGGAAACGCTGCTCAAGTAAATATACTCTATCTTCCCAATGCTCCCCACTGATAAACGTTTTATTTAACCCAGAAACCCCCGACAGCTTATCCTATGACTCCATGATGCCATGGACCCAGGCAGGCATATTTCAACTGCGACATCTGGTGCACCCAGTAACACGCACTTTACTCCCTTTCTCGGACCTGCAAACCAAACATAACATACCGAACACACTACTCTTTTCTTACTTACAGGTAAAACATTATTTTGCTTCTAGATCACCCCAAATGACCCTGGTTGTTCCTACAGAATTTGAAAAGTTATGCTCATATGGCCCACATGAACCTCAACAAATTTCTTGCATCTACAAGATCCTCCAGAGCACTGACCCCATCTCTAAACAGACCCACTCATATATGAGGAAATGGGCCCAGGTTCTTCATAGTCCTATTTCTATGACTCAGTGGGGGGCGATATGGATGCTACCTCTAAAATCTCCAGATGCGTGGCCCAGAGGGAAACGGCGTACAAAATCTTAATGTTTTGGTACAGGACCCCTGAATTTCTAGCAACTCATAAACTATCTCCATTTAGTCATTGTTGGAGGTGTGGCTCCTCTTTGGGCTCGCACTTCCACATATTTTGGGAATGCCCTATCTTGGTCCCTTTTTGGACTAAAGTTCAGCCCTATCTTGGTCCCTTTTTGGACTAAAGTTCATGCCTTGCTAGAAAAGATATTGGAGATCCAGATCCCTTTCCAACCCATACACCTGCTATTAGGCCTACCACTTCGGAATACCACCAAAGCTATTAACAAACTAATGGCATTCATCTTACTAGCAGCTAAACGAGTAATTCCACAACATTGGCGTACCAATGTTTCACCTACCTTTACGCAATTCCTTTCTACGGTCACTGATATTTGTAAAATGGAGCATATCACGGCAGTCATAGAAGATGCACTACCAAAATTTTAGGTCATTTGGGAAAAATGGGATACATCGGAATATAATAATTCGGAATACTAGACCCTTAAACCGAGATAAGGAAATGGTCTTTCTGGGTCCCTCACTGACTGTTTGTTTTTTCAGGACATTTTAGCTCCAGTTTCCATCGATGATTACCTTCGTGCTAACATGATACTTTGATATGCTATTAATAACCCACTACCTTCCCTCTATATGGCCCTTATACTGTCTAATGGTTCACTTGAACAACATGTTTTCTTCCCTTGTTATCTAACTTTTTGTTTACACTTGCAAATTGTACAATGTTCATACGTGCTGAATGTGAAATATACTTGTAATGCTTCTTGAATTTTTTTTATAAATAAACAATAAAAAAAAAAAACTTGACCGGGGGCCTACCATACTCAGAAAAACAAAAAAAAAAATTTGTTTTGTCTTTACTTTCATCAAAAAAGTCTGCATCCAGGGTATACAGGTAGATAGATGAACCTACTGTATACCTACAGAGCTCAATGTGGGCTGCAATATTATTATTATTATTATAATACAGGATTTATATAGCGCCAACAGGTTACGCAGCGCTATACAACATGAGGCCAGACAGGAAGGAATGTCCATAAAATAAGCAGTCTGTGTTCCAAGCATTCGTTCCTGGCCTAAATGTAAAACCCCTTTCACACTGGGGCAGTTTTTAGGCACTTTAGTGCTAGAAATAGCCCCTTCTAAGCGCCTGAAAACCGCCTCCCATTCATTCAAGTGCCTTTTCACACAGGGGCGGTGCACTTGAGGGACGTTCTGAAAATTCCTGCAAGCAGCATCTTTGGAGGGGGGGGGGGGGTTGGGAGCGTTGTATTTAGCGCTCCCAAAATGCCTTGCCCATTGGAATAAATGGGCAGCGCTTTCAAACCGCCTTAAGCTGAACTCGCACAATTTCACTCCCGCTTGTCAGTCCCGATTTCGGGCGCGATTACAGAGACATCTGTGCAGTTCCTGCACAGATGTCAATGTAAATCGCGGGCCGAAATCGCAAAAAGTAGTACAGAAACGACTTTTTGAAATCGGTGCAGGGCGGCAGGTTCAGCGTCCCACCGATTAGGACGGTGGCATTGCCGGAAATTGTTGGCAAATGTCGCCGATTTGACATGCAATTTGACATGTCAAATCGCACCAGTGTGAACCAGGGCTTAAAGCGATTTTAAAGCTCCACAAAATGGGAGTTTTTAACCCTTTTATTTGGTGAAAAGCGGCGCTTTACCGCTAGTGTCCATGCACTGTTCCATTCATCTGCATGCAGCCTCTTTCAGCCTCCCGTTGAGTTTTACAGGCTGCTGACCAAAGTACATTTCTGACTGGTATAGTAGTGATCATTTACAGACTGGTACATTCTGGTAAGAGTAAATTATCATCACAGATGGGTGCTATCATCTTCCATCATCTATAACCAGTGATGCGTTCTTTATATTTTTCTTCCTTTGTGTTCATTTAATATACAAATACCATATTTGCCATTACAGAACAAACTGCAGCGTAATCTTGACTTCAGCTGCATGAACGCACCTTTTAAAAATACAAACACCATTAGACTTATCTGGAGACTATTTACATAGTGAGAAGTATGAAATTGAATGTTCCCATTAATCTACATTACAAGCCAGTTTACCCATTTCATAGCTAGGAAAAGAGTATGGTTAAGTAAAGAAAAGCAGCCCAATTATTTACAATAGAACCTCATTTTGGAAGTCATTTTTTGATCCCACACTGCAGGTAGACATACCTTTGTAAAAAGGCTATGAGATCCAAAGCTGAATGGTGTCCATGCCTACGTTCTTGTTGGGACAGAAGTGGAGCTTTTTGAGAGCAATTAATCTAATTTATTATTTCATGAACAGGGGAAACCGATTAATAGAAATAATCATCGTGCACCCTGCAATGGTAGCAGAAATTGTTAATGGCACCCCAAACGCGGTTAGCAGATGCATGTTCTGCCGCGTGAAAAATGCGCCAAAATACATGCAGAGAAACTGTCTGACGCTCTATGCCCAAAAAGATTCTGGAGCTTCTTTGGCATGTTTGTTGATTAGGCTGCCCTGTGTGTGACGTGTGGAAACATGCAAAAAACATGCCAAAAAAAAACCCACTAGTGCAAATTTTGTGGGGCCTTGTACACAGTGTTAATTTTGTCGACTAAAACATTTTAGTCTAATAACTTAATACCATTTTAGTCGACTAAAATACGACTAAAACTAAAACAATTGAGATCACTAAAATATGACTATAACTAAAATGGCATTTTAGTCAAAAGACTAAAACTAAATTGAAATTTGATGTCAAAATAAACACTGGTCTGTAGTGCATGTTCATACCTCAATACCAAAAATAATAACATATTAGATTTATCACTCCAGCAGTATATAAGGAGTTTGGAAAATGCAGAGAAATGCTTAAATACTGCATTACAATTTAACTACACCCATTAGATTTTAGACGACTAAAATGTGTTTTAGTCGACTAAAATGTCCTGGAGATTTAGTCGACTAAATATGACTAAAACTAAAACAATTGCAGAAGACTAAAATGGGACTAAAACTAAACCGAAATTTGCTGCCAAAATTAACAATGCTAGCACACATATTTTTGTTTTGTTTTAACTGTTGAACATGCAGTAAAAGGATTGTTCAGGCATCTTAGTTGATCAGTAATAGTATTACTGATTATTATTAAAATGCCCAAATAGAAGTCATTTATTTATTTTTTATTTTATTTTTGATGAGAGAATGCAGCTAACAATGAAAATGTCTGCAACATTTTTAAAGACACCTTGGCATAGTTAGTAGTAAGGAGCTTAGTGCATAGGGATTTATCTGTTTGTAATTATTGTCACCAAGAATAAAAGTGAGCTGTTGGACTGCGATGCTTTTCACCCCTACAATGCTGCTCGGGAGTCACTCTGGACTCCACTACACCCCCCGTACCAGTTAGTGGCGAGGCCACGGTACAGCTCTCCCTCAGTTTAAGGAGGGGGGTTTTTGTTTTACAGTTCAGGGATCCAAGGCTCACTATGTTGGGGCTGGCCGAGCGGGGAGGGGGGCAAGGGATTTTATCTGGACTTTGTTGGTGTTTTTTTCTCTTTTTTTTTCTTTTTTTTCTATGTTCCTTTTTGCACTTTTTGACTCCTATATTTTTTCTCAGGTTGCTGCCTATGGCGAACTATTAATGTTTTTTATTATTTCATTGCTGGCTCATGATGTCCTATTGGCGGATCCAAGCACTTTTTTTACTCATGTGCATTTATGTGCTTTAGGTGGCGCGGCCTGTCTGGTCATTTATATTCTTGTATGCCTGTTACTCTGTGCTTATTTACTACTGTATGTTTTACAATGGCAAAGCCCCTAAGGATAGTCTCCTGGAATACTAGAGGTCTGAATGCACCCCAGAAGAGATCTCTGGTCCTTTCAGTATAAAAAAAATGTCACCCTCACATCATCTGCCTCCAAGAGAGATACAATAAATATGTACTACTTTCCTGTGGAAGAGTGGCTCCCCCAAGGTAGCACTTGAAACAATACGGTTGCCAGCGCACCTGGCAGGCCTGGCATTTACCAACTTCTTTCTATATTATTTGGCATCCCAGTTGGTGCACATCCACGATTGGCTGTGCCCGGTTTCAGCCAATGCCTGTACCTCCACGGAGGGACACAAACAATCTCCTGCGCTTGGAAGTTTGGTCTCTTAGTGACACAACCAGAGTGTTCCGTAGGGAAGGAAATGACCAGGGATCTTGCTGCCCTCTTCAGAATAATTGGTATTCTTTAGGACTAAAAAGTAAAAGGAAAAAAGAGGGCGCACCGACCTAGTGCATAACCAGTGGCTAGGTTTATTAAAAATATATAAAAAGATTACAAATACTCACAAAGCAAGTATGAAAATAGGCACGTATAACATTCCATCAATGGGAATTGCCTCCTGCTGGAACCAGACACCAGAGAGTCCAGATGACAGGTGTAACAGCTACGGCTGACGCGTTGCGAAGGCGAACCCTCTTCCTCAGAGCCAAAAAGTGATAGTATCTGGACCCCTCTCTGGACTCTTAAAGCCATGTGTAAGTGGGTGTGAGTGGTCATCTATCTACAGCTCCACCCACCACAGGTCACTCCTCCTCTCACCCAAAAGGCATGCCCATATGAAGTTAACCCCTCACTGCCCACTGTACCCATCAATACATCAGATAGTATATGCATACACCATGTGATAATGTGTATATGTGCTTCAGCTGGCGGAGGATGTACAGCATATATACATATATGGTGGGACTTACCCCTATCGCACAGGCCGTCAAGGACAGTCAATCAATGTTGCCACCCATCTGAATATCGCCACAATTGCTTCCCGTGGTGCTGAGCTATGGTCCCACCACTCGATGGGACGTGCATTGGCCGAAGACCCGGAAGTGGCGGTGGATGTGCGTTCCACCCGCCACTTCCGGTAACTGAATGCGTCACGTCCGCCCTCAGATGGGCTGGACAGGCTTCAGAGGTTGTCCCGGATACGGAGGCGGACTTCACACTCCGCATCCGGTATCAACAAACCTCCTTATACAAACGCCAGTATCAGCCAGAAACAATGTCCCCGAGTAATAGATCCGCGCGCAGCACAAACGTGCACCGCGCAGACCAAAAAACCGGAAGACATACATAGCCACCAACACAGCCTCCAATCCATATGGGGTCCTACAGCCACCATAGTAGCAGTAAGCCTCCGCCCCTCTATGGATAAGGAAGTCAGGGTGTGCACAAGGGGGCCAATATACATATCAAAAACGGGGGGGGGGGACTGGGGAAGATGGAAGGGGGGGGGTCCCCAGGAGCCAATTGATGACCAACGCAAATTGGTGACACCCCACATCCTCCAACCCATGGCAACTCAAACCATAAGAGGGAACCCAAAATAATTGAAGAAGGACAATACTATTTTAGGTGACCTGTGAGGGCTATCGCTCCAGCGTGTGACCCCTATCCTATACATAGACAGGGCAAATACACACCAAATTGATAGTGTATGCGCCCGTAGTTTCATAATTAGTACTTGCCCAAATACACATGGAATCCAGATGCCAGATACACTGGGTAAAAGGAACACACAGTTCCTTGATTGCTCCAGGAGAAGTCCAATCCCACACTTTGGTCCATACATATATCATAATATGGCACCAAATATTACAAACCAAAGTAATTTAAATAACATGTATGTGTTCGCATGCCACCCACTCGGGACACACACCCGCCCCACCGCTTCCCCATAACATTTGAGCCAGCGGCAGGCGCATATGTGCACCGAGTCAACCAACCCTCTGGGTACATATGCATGCGCCCACACACATGTACAAACTCTCGAACAGTGTACCCAATCTATGCAGGAGCATTAAAAACATCTAAAATAACCCACCCACAGTCTAAATCCAAAATTAATGAAAGACCATTACAATTAGTGGGAATATACTCTAAAATATGATGGCCTAACAATTAACTCTGGACTATATGGCTGGCCCACCACGAGCCCCACTACCACAATGTAAAATCTATATAAAACCTATTGTATGGTTACCTAATTAAAATTGGTAATTAATAGCTAAAAATATTAAAATATTAAAATTGTAACTAGTGTATATAATGTAATGCACTCCCTGTGATTTAAAAAATCCTAAACCACTATAAAAAAATAAAAAAAAAATTTTTGTGTCCCGAGTGGGTGGCATGCGAACACATACATGTTATTTAAATTGCTTTGGTTTGTAATATTTGGTGCCATATTATGATATATGTATGGACCAAAGTGTGGGATTGGACTTCTCCTGGAGCAATCAAGGAACTGTGTGTTCCTTTTACCCAGTGTATCTGGCATCTGGATTCCATGTGTATTTGGGCAAGTACTAATTATGAAACTACGGGCGCATACACTATCAATTTGGTGTGTATTTGCCCTGTCTATGTATAGGAGAGGGGTCACACGCTGGAGCGATAGCCCTCACAGGTCACCTAAAATAGTATTGTCCTTCTTCAATTATTTTGGGTTCCCTCTTATGGTTTGAGTTGCCATGGGTTGGAGGATGTGGGGTGTCACCAATTTGCGTTGGTCATCAATTGGCTCCTGGGGAACCCCCCTTCCATCTTCCCCAGTCCCCCCCCCGTTTTTGATATGTATATTGGCCCCCTTGTGCACACCCTGACTTCCTTATCCATAGAGGGGCGGAGGCTTACTGCTACTATGGTGGCTGTAGGACCCCATATGGATTGGAGGCTGTGTTGGTGGCTATGTATGTCTTCCGGTTTTTTGGTCTGCGCGGTGCACGTTTGTGCTGCGCGCGGATCTATTACTCGGGGACATTGTTTCTGGCTGATACTGGCGTTTGTATAGGGAGGTTTGTTGATACCGGATGCGGAGTGTGAAGTCCGCCTCCGTATCCGGGACAACCTCTGAAGCCTGTCCAGCCCATCTGAGGGCGGATGTGACGCATTCAGTTACCGGAAGTGGCGGGTGGAACGCACATCCACCGCCACTTCCGGGTCTTCGGCCAATGCACGTCCCATCGAGTGGTGGGACCATAGCTCAGCACCACGGGAAGCAATTGTGGCGATATTCAGATGGGTGGCAGCATTGATTGACTGTCCTTGACAGCCTGTGCGATAGGGGTAAGTCCCACCATATATGTATATATGCTGTACATCCTCCGCCAGCTGAAGCACATATACACATTATCACATGGTGTATGCATATACTATCTGATGTATTGATGGGTACAGTGGGCAGTGAGGGGTTAACTTCATATGGGCATGCCTTTTGGGTGAGAGGAGGAGTGACCTGTGGTGGGTGGAGCTGTAGATAGATGACCACTCACACCCACTTACACATGGCTTTAAGAGTCCAGAGAGGGGTCCAGATACTATTACTTTTTGGCTCTGAGGAAGAGTGTTCGCCTTCGCAACGCGTCAGCCGTAGCTGTTACACCTGTCATCTGGACTCTCTGGTGTCTGGTTCCAGCAGGAGGCAATTCCCATTGATGGAATGTTATACGTGCCTATTTTCATACTTGCTTTGTGAGTATTTGTAATCTTTTTATATATTTTTAATAAACCTAGCCACTGGTTATGCACTAGGTCGGTGCACCCTCTTTTTTCCCTCCACGGAGGGAGCCATCGCATCTTCCCTGGAAACCCTACATAATATTATCTACAGAGGCCAGGTCCCTGATCGCCCCGGAACCTCCCTACTTGCCACTTCCCTTTCCTCTTTCCGTTATATTGTCACAAAAGTATCCAGGCACACCTGGCTGAAATCTCCCAACAACCCCCTGTGGTTTAACCCTAATCTGCAGGAACTATACTCCCTTCCGATCCCAATCGCTGGTACTCCGGGGGGGTTAAATATTTATGCCACCTGTACAACGCTCAGGGCTTTAAATCTTTTTCTCAGCTACGTTTAGACTTCGATTTACCAAGATTGTACCTATTTTATTACTACCAGCTCAGGCACGCTATTCGTGCCCAGTTTGGCTCCCTGGATGATCCCACTGACCTGCCCCCCTTGGAAAAACTGCTCAGACAGCCAGATCCCACTAAACTTGTCTCCACCTATTATGCAGCCCTAATGACTGACTTTAACCCCAGGTTTCACAAAGCTCAGGTAAAATGGACCTCTCTGGACATCTCCCTGGTAGACGAGGCCTGGTCAGAATTTAGTGATATGTATAAAACCGGTTATTGCTTCCCGGGACCGCATCATACAGGTCAAAATTTTTCATCAAACCCACCTCACACCGGCTAGGTTACACAAGATGGGTCTCCTGCCCTCGGCTGCCTGTTTCCGCGGCTGTGGCCAAGAGGCCGATTTCTTGCACTGCTTCTGGTCATGCCCGGTAGTCCGGGACTTTTGGGAAGAAGTGGGTGCTTTCATCTCATCGGCGCTAGGCCTCCCAAACATAATCCACCCCAAGAACTGACTATTAGGCTTTTTTGGCGGATTACACCTATCATCACATGCCAAGAGCCTGCTCCGTATACTCTTCTTCTATGTTAAAAAAGCTATTTTACTGTCCTGGAAGGGCGCACAGACCTCTCTGAAATCCCTCTGGTTAAAACCTATTAATGACGCTATCCCACTGTATAAACTTACTCTTGAACTCCGGAAACGGAACAAAACCTTCCACAAAATTTGGGGTAGATGGTTGGCTAGTCCGCTAACCCTCTCCCAACAAACTCCCTGATTTTACTACTCTTGCTCGACCATTGATGGGTCGTGCCTCAGGGATCTCCAATGTCTGGACCTCCGCTTTTGCTATATCCCGGTATTATACCCGAGCCTTTTACCATTGTGCCTACTTTATATTTTGCACTGATGTCAGTTTATTTTTCTATGTTTGAGTGTATTGCCTAATGTTTATGACCAGGTTGTCTGGTGGTATTGTTGGTGTTTTTTTATATGTTTCTTTCTGTTTGTTGGTTTGTCTTAAACCTAATAAAAATATGTTAAAAAAAAAAAAAAAAAAAAGAATAAAAGTGAGAGGACATCCAAAGTTTTAGAGTTGTCCCCACAACAAGAGGTCTTCCAATGGGGACACCTGTTCCAGAGGCAACTCTCTGAGTGGGATTTCCCTCAATCGGGAGATTTTGCTAAAACTTCCCGTTGTGTCTCTGGGACAGGGAAATCTCTTCAATAGGACATAGGTGGCAAACAATAAACTGGCAGGAGTTTTAACCCTTCCATACTCTATATAATTATTTATTTTTTTTATAATTTTACATGCACTTTTAACCACTTGCGGGGACAGCCCACCATACATTTATTGCGGCAGGGCAGCCGCTTTGCGCCAGATCACGTACCTAGTACATGATCTGACACTTCTGGGTCTAGGGCGCGCACACACGCTGCCGCTGACCTTCTTCCACTGTGTTCACACACAGCGGGAGCCCAGCGGTGGGTGCCGCACACTCGATGTCCGCCGGTACTTGGCGATTACACAGGACACAGGCAGAACGACAATCTGCCTATGTAAGCAAGGCAAATTGTCGTTCTGTCAGAAGGGAAGGTATTGATCCTGTGTTTCTGCAAAGCAGGAACACAGATCTTTGCCTTCCCCTAGTCAAATCGCCTCCCCCACAGTGAGTAAGCAGGACCTAGGCATAAACGCCCTGATGTTAGCCCCTTCCCTGCCAGTCTCATTAGTACAGTGACAGTGCAGATTTTTTAGCACTGATCACTGTATTAGTGTCACTGGTCCCCAAAAAGATGTGAAAAGTGTCAGTTAGGTGTCCGATTTGTCCGCTGCAATATCGCAGTCCCGCTATAAGTCGCTGATCGCCGCCATTACTAGTAAAATTAAATAAACAAATAAATATCTCATTGTTTGTAGACGCTATAACTTTTGTGCAGACCAATCAATATACGCCTATTTCTTACCAAATATATGTAGCAGAAAACATATTGGCCTAAATTGATGAAGAAATTAGATTTTTTAATTTGTTTTTATTGGGTATGTTTTATAGCAAAAAGTAAAAAATATTGTTTTTTTTGGTTTTTTTTAAATTGTCTGTATTTTTTTGTTTATAAACACAAAAAATAAAAACCACAGAGGTGATCAAATACCACCAAAAGAAAGCTCTATTTGTGGGGGAAAATGGACAGAAATTTTATTTGGGTACGCACGACCGCGTAATTCTAACGCAGTGCCGTATCGCAAAAAATGGCCTGGTCATGAAAGGGGATAAATTGGCTCATTTTCAATGCCCAGAAGGTGCAAGATGCAGTAATGGTCAAATGTGAATTGGTGAATGTGTTTGAAGCTGCCATACAAACAGCTCTTATTTAAATATGTGTAAAATATGTTGGCTGTCATAAAATGATTTCTGAACCACGTTCTACACGTAAAACGTAATAATAAAAAAACGACAACTCATACCATCCTAGCAATGCTTTTTGTTACATTTGGACATTTTATTAAAAGTCAATCCCCCCAACAATTCAATGGTTGCAGAGTTGTTAAATGACATCATGACTTTGGAGAATTTGGGGATACCTGAGCCAAACCCTTTTAGACAGAAATCATAGAAATTTAGTTGTCAGAGAGTGGTGTCAGAGAGTGGTGCCTTTGTTGCAGTCTTGTGGACGGGAAGAGACAAAACCTCCTGCCAGGAATTTGAGCTAATGGGTGATTCATAAGTACTTGTCCAAAACAGATATTGGAGAATACCTGTAAATCCAGCTATTTGTTAGCTGTTGATGGTGATTTAATCAAACTTGACTGAATGGGTTTTGAGTCGACAACGTGATTCAACTTAAGCTCTCGTTTTGAAGCCCGTGATTTTCTCTTTCACATGAACACCTCCTGAGGCTCTTGTCATTCTAATTGTGATCTCCCTTGTGCCCCTCTGTTTACAGATTGAGGGCCCTGGTGGTTTTGTTGCCTAATTGTTGGGTTATCCAAGGCGGCCCCCAAAGGAGATTCATAACAGTTTTCAACACTTTCACAGAGAAGGTTCACCTGAGCAAACAATCAATCCTATCTTCATTTTCCACCATTTTATTAGAACGCCAATTCCATGCTTTTCTAAATATATATATATGCGAGTTAAAAATAAATGAATGAAATATCACAAAAAAACAGAACCGCATAACCATGACAGACCAGTTGATGTCACAATTGAAGTTTGCATCAGTATTAGAGTGTTAACAGCGGCATTGTATGTCCTTTGGGAGCGCCACCATCTACCTCAATGGATTCTTCTGTTGCAGGGAGGTCTGGGAATTCATCCACCAAATCTCATCTCTTTTCTCCATTATTAACATGTAAAGGTTGTTTAGCAGGTTCTTATATTCTTCAGTTATCCTAGAATAGAGAACAGCTGTCAGATACCTTTGTCTTTGTTATTGAAAAGGAGATTCATAGTGATTTTGTACATACTTTATTTATTATGACCGAGACTGATTACAAATATTATATTTTAGTCCCGTAAATATGTAATATTGCATATTAACATTTGTACTCTTCTTTGAGTCAGGTGGTGCTTTAGGTTCCTTTAACATTTTCTAAGCTTTCCTTTTCCTTCTTTGATGTTAAAATTCTGTTTACAGAACTAAATTATGGTTAAAGCAGGGCTTACCTATAGGTACTGTAAATATCTCCTAAACGTGCGTCGTTTAGGAGATATTTACCTTGTAGTGCGCCGATGATGTTGTTGTTATCACTGAAAGGACTTTTTGGTCTTTGGATTTTCTACATATTATCACGATTTGCACTGTTGTAGTAATATTCAACTTTGATCTCCTAACAAAGATCTATCATTTTATATTGGAACTTTCTTTTTCCTTTTGGTTTATTCCTCCTTGTTAATTTTTGTATTATGTTATTTTCACAATTTTCCATTTGTGGTTTAGCGCAACTTTATTTATAAATGCTAATTTGAGACTGCATATATATCTTACAGTGTAGTTGCCGCACCCTGCAAGGCAAAGGCATAATGAGCTAGTATGCAGCGCATACTAGCTCATTATGAAATACTTACCTCAGGACGAAGCCCCCGTATATCCGGTCCACGCCGAGGGAGCTGACATTTTGCTGTCTTCCGGGTTCACGGCTGCGGCGCTGTGAGTGGCCGGAGCCGCGATTACGTCACTCCCGCGCATGCGTGGGAGTTTACTTCCCGGTAAGGTCCGGTAGCGTCTGCCGGACCCTCAGCCGGGCATTCAGAGCGCATGCGCCGCTGACGTCAGCGGCTGCACGCAAAAGGAATATCTCCTAAACCGTACAGGTTTAGGAGATATTAATTTTACCTACAGGTAAGCCTTATTTTAGACTTACCTGTAGGTAAAAGTGTCAAATTTGTGTTTACTACCGCTTTAAACACCCAATGACTGGTGCACGCCATACAGAAATGGCATTTGCCCAAGTAGCCTTTTCCTGTTAAGAGAAGGCTGTTTGCATTGTTGACCTTATTAAAAATTGCACATGAAACGTAATCATTTTTAATTTTAACATTTTTTCTTATAACCAACAGTACATCAAGATTCCCTCTCCGGTCTCAGGCTCTGATGACAGAGTGCGGGTCTTTGCCTTCTACCTATCCAGGGAGATTAAAGATAAACCCCAGTCAAGCTTTGAGTGCATAAGACAAGGAACCACCTGGTGAGCACTTTCATTATTCTTTGTCAGTCTGGTAAAATCTCACAAAACAGGAAGATTAAGAAATGCGCTTAGTCAAATACTGCTGTTTGAATTCAGCTACAAAATGCAGGGGCTGATTTACTAAGGGCTGGATGACACCTATGCATTTTTTAGTGCATTTTCAGTTTTGCAGAAACACGCTGCAGTCCATTTAACACGACTTTCTATGTGTCCAGTTCACATTGTGCATTTTATGGAAAGGGCCAGGGGCTTTTTTCATTTTTTTTTGGTTCCATAGACTTCGATGGATCAAAAACATGTATTGAAAAACGCAAAATGCACCTGGAATATGCAAACTGCAACCTGCATAAGTGTGAACCAGGACTAAAACTGTAGAGTGCTAAATCTGGTGCAGCTCTGCATGGAAACCAATCATCTTTAAGGCCTGATTTACACCTATGTATTTTTAATGCTTTTTGCATTTTGCAGATTTGCACTACCGTCCATTTAGTATGGTTGTAGTGCAGATCTTCAAAATGCAAAAAGCATTAAAAATACATAGGTGTAAATCAGGCCTTAGGGCCAGTTCACACCACATGCAGTCCAGGGCGTTTTTTTCTGCATCAAAAACGCATGGAAAGTAGGTTATATGGTGTTCAATGGCATAGTTCACACCAGTGCTTGCAGTTCCAGGGTTTGTTTTTCAGCAAAGGTTTTAATGTCATGAGACAGTGGCACTAATATGCAGCACTGATAGGTGGCACTGATGAGGCATGGACTGTGTAAGTACCGGTAGTCTTTTTTATTATTTATTTTACAATTTTATTTTTTACAATTTTATTTTATTTTTTAATTATTTTTTAGACTTCATGTTTTTTTTTTGTTATTTATTTTTACAGTGCTTTTTTTTTGGAGTGGACGGTGTCAGTGTTTTTATTTTATTTTTTATTATTTTTGCAATTTTACTTTTAATTATTTATTTATTTATTTATTACAATTGTTCCAATTTTTTTACTTTATTTTTTTTTTAATCAACCCTTGGGGGGGGGGGGGGGGGGCTTTGGTGAGATATCGGAAGTCTAAACAGACCACTGACATCTCCCCTTTGAGACAGAGAAAGGAATTGAGTCCCTTTCTCTGCAGCCTCAGAGGCTCCACTCCATTCATAAACTTAAGCATCGTAAACACAGTGTACAATGCTCAGTTATGTGAATGGACAGAGTCAGTGATCACTGACTGTGTTCATTCAGAAAAGGAAGGAGCCGGTACAGATCTGGGGAAGAGGGGGCAGGGGAACACCTGAGGAGGACATGGAGGGGAACCGGAGGAGGACCAGTGGAGGACACAGGGGACAGTCAGGGACGATCGGTGCAGCGGTGAGGGGAGTTAAAAGCACCGATCTCCCTGTATAGCTTTCAATAAAGCAGCTGAAAGCTGCAGGAGGTAGAGCAAGAGAAGCGCCTGTCAGCTGCTTTATGGAAATCTATACAGGGAGATCGGTGCTTGTACCTTCCCCCACTGCTGCAACGATCATCCCCGACTGCCCAGGTATCGGATTAAGCATCGGAGCATTTTCACGAGTACAAGTGCAAACAAAACCTTGTATTTAACGTAAATTATTAGACAGGGCCAATTTGGCTGTTTTGCAGGCTGGCTGGTAAGTGTGCTGGGAAATCTTTTGTCTGTTTGTGATGTGCATTGCACATCATGTGCACCTTGCTGCAAAGGCCAGTTATAGGTTGGGGTGGTTGCCACTTTTTTGTACTGCTTATGACTTACTCTGAGTTGCTTCAAGTTACTTTGACATTTACATTAATTTATTTGAGTGAGAGAAGCAGTTTAGAGTCAAACAAATGCCTGTAAAAAAATAGCCTTAAAGCGGAGTTCCACCCAAAAGTGGAACTTCTACTTTAAGGCATCCTGACCCCCTGACATGCCACATTTGGCATGTCATTTTTTGGGAGGGGAGCGGGTACCTAGTTTTCACAGGTACCTGCTCCCACCTACGCTCTGGGCCACCTAGGCGACTCCTCCTCTCCCCTTGGTGACTCCTCCTCTCCCCCTTGGTGGCCCCTCCCTCCCAGCAATCTTCTGGGACACGTCACAGGTCCCAGAAGATTGCCCGGCCACTCAGGACGCGCAGCACTACATGCGCATGCGCTGGGCGCACCCAGCTGTGAAGCCGCAAGCTGTCACAGCCGGGGTGCCCATAGTAGTGATGCCGGTGTCCTGCCAAGAATGGTCCCCCGGCAGATAATGCCTGCTCTGTACTGGGCAGGCGCAGCGCTTGCGCAGTACAGAGCAAAACGGACCATCGAAAATAGCCAAAGGTGAATCAGCTGTACACGGTGCATGTGCAATGAGCACGATATTGTGCTGATGCACGCTCCCGATGCTACTATACTTTTATATCATGTAAGGGGCAGATGGCTACAGCAAGAGGTGTATTACTATTATATGGTGTAAAGGGCGGATGGCTTTGAAATCGGCCATCCACATTTAACTACCCTCCCTTATCATTTCTGTCCATCAATTTAAAATACGGCCTCTTCGCCCTTCATTTGTTTAAACATGCTCCGCAAAAACGTGTAGTTAGTTTCTTGATAAAACCACCCCCAACTTATCAGCTCTGCCCATGAAATTAAAAATTTGGCCTCTTCTGTAGCCATCCGCCCCTTACACGATATAATAGTAATACACCGGCCCCTTGCTGTAGCCACCCGCCCCTTACACGATATAATAGTAATACACCCGCCCCTCGCTGTAGCCATCCGCCCCTTACACGATATAATAGTAATACACCCGCCCCTTGCTGTAGCCACCCGCCCCTTACACAATATAATAGTAATACACCCGCCCCTTGCTGTAGCCACCCGCCCCTTACACGATATAATAGTAATACACCTGCCCCTTACACGATATAATAGTAATACACCCGCCCCTTACACGATATAATAGTAATACACCCGCCCCTTGCTCTAGCCATCCGCCCCTTACACAATATAATAGTAATACACCCGCCCCTTGCTGTAGCCACCCGCCCCTTACACGATATAATAGTAATACACCCGCCCCTTGCTCTAGCCATCTGCCCCTTACACAATATAATAGTAATACACCCGCCCCTTGCTGTAGCCACCCGCCCCTTACACGAAATAATAGTAATACACCCGCCCCTCGCTGTAGCCATCCGCCCCTTACACAATATAATAGTAATACACCCGCCCCTTGCTGTAGCCACCCGCCCCTTACACGATATAATAGTAATACACCCGCCCCTTGCTCTAGCCATCCGCCCCTTACACAATATAATAGTAATACACCCGCCCCTTGCTGTAGCCACCCGCCCCTTACACGATATAATAGTAATACACCCGCCCCTCGCTGTAGCCATCCGCCCCTTACACGATATAATAGTAATACACCCGCCCCTTGCAGAGTTGAGCGAGCATCGGGAGCGTGCGGCAATGTCTGTCACAATGTCATGTTCATTGCGCAAGCGCCGTCTACAGCTGATTCACAGCTGTTCATGTTCGGCAATTTTCGTCGGCTCCGTTTGCTAAAGCGCTGCACCTGCGCAGTCCAGGGTTGGCATTATTCGCCAGGGGGACCCATCTCGGCAGAACACCATCGCTGCAGAGAAGAGAAGGAGAGAAGCGAGGCTTCGGGTGCCCGCATCGCTGGACAGCGGGACAGGTGAGTGTGTGTTTATTAAAAGTCAGCAGCTACACTTTTTGTAGCTGCTAACTATTAATAAACACAAAAACGGGTGGAACTCCGCTTTAGGGGAAGCTTTGAAATCTTGTGTTATGGGAGATAATTTTGTAACAGATAACAAATGTTTAAATCAGACCCCCCACCGGTTGTTTGCTTTTGCTTTTTAAAACCATTATCTTTTTAAAATTAGCCCTTTGTATGTAACTTAGCATGTTCTGTGTTTTGAGAAAATATTTAACTCACTAATGTGAATAGATGACCATAGATCATAGGCGTGTGCACAGGGTGTGCCAGATGTGCCTGGGTACACCCTAATCACTCCATGTGCATTAGCATTATCACTCTGTGTGGCGGTAGGAAGATGGAAAAGATCTCCCTCTTACCGGCTCTGCCATAAGAGAAGTGTTTACACGTTTATCTTTCACCGTGCTGGCAGGGAGATCAATGTGCCGGGGTCATATATATGTAGACACACACGTGTGTTCAAGCTTTAGGGTGCACACTCTAATCCAATAGGCTGTGCACACCTATGCCATAGATGGACGTGGAATAAAATTCAGACCAAATCATTTTCATATTGAAGATATTAGTTGCCATCTATCTTTTTGATCTAGTTTGTTTAGCATTAAAGTCGAATTATATGGAGAAACACTGGAGGTAGTAAAAATCATCGTTATGAGTGATATTCAATTTAGCTTAAAGTTGGGAAGCACTTAAAAAAAACATAAAAAAAAAAGCTTATACGTATATATATACATATACATATATATACACAGTATATACAGTATCTCACAAAAGTGAGTACACCCCTCACGTATTTGTAAATATTTTATTCTATCTTTTCATGTGACAACACTGAAGAAATGACACTTTGCTACAATGTAAAGTAGTGAGTGTACAGCTTGTATAACAGTGTAAATTTGCTGTCCCCTCAAAATACCTCAACACACAGCCATTAATGTCTAAACCGCTGGCAACAAAAGTCAGTACACCCTTAAGTGAAAATGTCCAAATTGGGCCCAATTAGCCATGTTCCCTCTCCGGTGTCATGTGACTCGTTAGTGTTACAAGGTCTCAGGTGTGAATGGGGAGCAGGTGTGTTAAATTTTGGTGTTATCGCTCTCACTCTCTCATACTGGTCACTGGAAGTTCAACATGGTACCTCATGGCGAAGAACTCTCTGAGGATCTGAAAAAAAAGAATTGTTGCTCCACATAAAGATGGCCTAGGCTATAAGAAGATTGTCAAGACCCTGAAACTGAGCTGCTGCACGGTGGCCAAGACCATACAGCGGTTTAACAGGACAGGTTCCATTCAGAACAGGACTCGCCATGGACGACCAAAGAACTGTGCACATGCTTAGCGTCATATCCAGAGGTTGTCTTTGGTAAATACACGTATGAGTGCTGCCAGCATTGGTGCAGAGGTTGAAGGGGTGGGGGGTCAGCCTGTCAGTGCTCAGACCATACGCCGCACACTGCATCAAATTGGTCTGCATGGCTGTCATCCCAGAAGGAAGCCTCTTCTAAAGATAATGCACAAGAAAGCCTGCAAACGGTTTGCTGAAGACAAGCAGACTAAGGACATGATTTATTGGAACCATGTCCTGTGGTCTGATGAGACCAAGATAAACTTATTTGGTTCAGATGGTGTCAAGCGTGTGTGGCGGCAACCAGGTGAGGAGTACAAAGACAAGTGTGTCTTGCCTACAGTCAACCATGGTGGTGGGAGTGTCATGGTCTGGGGCTGCATGAGTGCTGCTGGCACTGGGGAGCTACAGTTCATTGAGGGAACCATGAATGCCAACATGTATTGTGACATACTGAAGCAGAGCATGATTCCCTCCCTTCAGAGACTGGGCCGCAGGGCAGTATTCCAACATGATAACGACCCCAAACACACCTCCAAGATGACCACTGCCTTGCTAAAGAAGCTGAGGGTAAAGGCGATGGACTGGCCAAGCATGTCCCCAGACCTAAACCCTATTGAGCATCTGTGGGGCATCCTCAAATGGAAGGTGGAGGAGTGCAAGGTCTCTAACATCCACCAGCTCCGTGATGCCGTCATGGAGGAGGGGAAGAGGACTCCAGTGGCAACCTGTGAAGCTCTGGTGAACTCCATGCCCAAGAGGGTTCAGGCAGTGCTGGAAAATAATGGTGGCCACACAATATATTGACACTTTGGGCCCAATTTGGACATTTTCAATTAGGGGTGTACTCACTTTTGTTGCCAGCGGTTTAGACATTAATGGCTGTGTGTTGAGTTATTTTAAGGGGACAGCAAATTTACACTGTTATACAAGATTTACACTCACTACTTTACATTGTAGCAAAGTGTCATTTCTTCAGTGTTGTCACATGAAAAGATGTAATAAAATATATTCAAAAATTTGAGGGGTGTACTCACTTTTGTGATATACTGTATACAGTGTAAGCGTCTTGAGGCGATTTAGTTCGCATTTGCAGCGCTATACAAGTTCTGACTCACTCACTCAGTATAATACACTATATTGTCAAAAGTATTGGGATGCCTGCCTTTACACGCACATGAACTTTAATGGCATCCCAGTCTTAGTCCGCAGGGTTCAATATTGAGTTGGCCCACCCTTTGCAGCTATAACAGCTTCAACTCTTCTGGGAAGGCTGTCCACAAGATTTAGGAGTGTGTCTATGGGAACATTTGACCATTCTTCCAGAAGCACATTTGTGAGGTCAGGCATTGATGTTGGATGGGAAGGCCTGGCTCGCAGTCTCCACTCTAATTCATCAGGTGTTCTATTGGGTTGAGGTCAGGACTCTCTGCAAGCCAGTCAAGTTCCTCCACCCCAAACTCGCTCATCCTTGTGTTTATGGACCTTGCTTTGTGCACTGGTTGGCAGTCATGTTGGAACAGGAAGGGGCCATCACCAAACTGTTCCCACAAACTTGGGAGTATGAAATTGTCCAAAATGTCTTGGTATGCTGACGCCTTAAGAGTTCCCTTCAATGGAACTAAGGGGCCAAGCCCAACCCCTGAAAAACAACCCCACACCATATTTCCCCTCCACCAAATGATTTGGACTATCGCGCAAAGCAAAGTCCATGCTTGTTGAATGTGTTAAAGGGGTTGTAAAGCTTCGCAGTTTTTTCACCTTACTGCATCCTATGCAGTAAGGTGAAAAAACACCTTGCAATCTCGGGCCCCCCAGCCCCCACGTTTTACTTACCTTAGCCACGAAACTTCGTGGGCTCGTTCCCGCGATAGTTTCCCCCAGCTTGAGGCGGCTAGTCATTGGAGATTGAAAGCAGCGCAGCCATTGGCGCAGCGCGCCGGTGGGCGGGGCCGAGTAATACAGTCGGCGGCTATAGCCGCTGGCTGTATCACGGGAGCGAGCCCGCAAGCTAACCCCCTTGGGAGAGCCCTTCCCAAGAAGGGGGTTAGCTCTTGCAGGGAGGAGCCTAGACAGGCACCAAGGGACCCCAGAAGACGAGGATCGGGGCCACTCTGTGCAAAGCGAACTGCACAGTGATGGTAAGTATGACATGTTTGTTATTTAAAAAAAAATAATATATACCTTTACAACCCCTTTAATCCCAGAAAAAAAAGAAAACCTGTTTGTGAAGGTCTGCTTCTGGCTTCATATAGCACACAAAACACCAGGAGCGTAATGCTGCGGCAAAGCTTTTATTGATTGTCAGTATAACACAAATCTCAGACATTTTATTGATTCCTTTTTTTTTCTTTTAGGACTGGAGAGAAGCATCTCAGCTGTATTGGCACTATACAAGACAAGATAACTGTATGTGCTACTGATGAGTCCTACCAGTTAACCCGAGATCGTATGTCCCAAGTAGAGAAGGAATCATGGAGCAGGACTGCCATTGAGATTAAACCGGAGACATCTCATCGAAGTATGTATATGTGTGATGTTCAGCAGTTTCATAACAAGACCATATGAGTACAAAGTAATCTTGGTGTATATAATATGTGTGCTGCATTCTTAATGATCCCTCAGTAATTGGGGTAATGTTACCTAGTCACATTTACATCACTCCTTCCGTATCTCAAGGCCAATAACATGCTACAGCAAAGGCTTAGACTGCCTTGAGCAGAAGTTTAGCCAGCAGAGTGATCCACCTTGCGTTAGTAATGGAACGGTATGCTAGAAGATTATTGAAGTTTGCAGTCTGCTAACCACCCACTTTGTTATTGCACAATATGAACCCGGCTGCTAGTTTCAGGTCAGCAATTCTTGTGTAAATATAAGTCTGCTAAACCTTTTACACATGCATAAGTCTTCTTTCAAAAATCAGAACAATGCTGTTCTTGATTTAAAGGAGAAGTTTGAGGTATGTAAAAAAATAAAAAATAAACATGCATGCTCACCTCTATGCTGCAGCATTGGTGTAATGCTACAGCTGTCCCATGTCGGCTCTAAGACAAAGAACTTAGAGATCACAGTTGTCGGTCTGCTCAAGGTAAAGAGCAGTGACTGTCAGTCACCGGCTCTGCACTCTGCTCCCCCAGCACTCACTGGAGCGCCTGGCTGGGGAGGGGCCGAGCGCAGCTGGCGCCGACTCTCAGCCTCATGCTGAGAGGCAGACAGCTGTAAATCAGGCAGCTGGGTGGATCCCAACAATATTATCAAGATCCTTCCAAGGCCTGGAGTGGCTCTGCCATGTCAGCTGATAGCAGACAATAGTCCACTGTCAGCCGACTCTGGGTTGCAAGAGTGCAAAAGGAAGTGCAGTCCTGTGACTCACAAGAGAAATATGGCCAATAAAGCTTTGACCATACTTCTCTTTTAAGTATCCATTGCAGCTCACAAACTTACAGAATTGCTGGTGGGCTGACTTTCAAGGAGCTGTGGAGCTAGACCTCTCCTAAATATTTTACTATTCTATCTCAGGCAGCCATGTAGTCTCACTTCTGCTGCTACTTAAATTGGTGGCCGGTGGAAAGATGAATTCCTCAGCCTTGGTCAATGGTTATTTACCTAAGGAGACCCATTGTACCAGCTTTCTGTCTAATCCACCAACAGTGAGAAGCACCATAACTATGTAGGCACCATAAGGATGGAGATAAATTCATCCAGAATGGGCCTTGCAACACCCATGGTGCTGCACAGGGAAGAGGGGAGCAAAGTATAGATTGGGGTACACTAGAGGAGCCTGTGGTCCTCCAGTGGGTAAGCCTGACCCTGTCTCTCGTCATCACATGATTTGTTTGATCTATATTACCTTTGTCCGGAGTAATCCATGTACCTTTATTTATCTTCTTCTCTACGAATACATGCTAACAATTATTTTCTATTCTCTGCGTCAATAATCAAATTTTTTTTTAATGAAGGTTTTACAAACACATGCAAGGAGCGTATTTCCTAATTGCTTATGTATCGGTTTCCCCCGACTTCCAAGGGCCTGATGGTGACCCCCAGAGCCAGGGAGAACTGACATTCCTACTCAGGGTGCAGGTTACTAGGCATAGTGGGTGTGGTGCAAGGTAGAAAGATTGGGCGCCAGTCACTTTTTATAAAAATTAACAAAGAGAGTTTATTTCTCTTAACAGGTACGGTGGGAGAGAGGGTTAGGGAACAGGACACCCTTTGGCAAATGCAATGGCAATTAGGCAAACTTAACAGACAAAAATAGAACTAGGTAGACAGCCATACAGATAAAGGGCCTTTAAGCTGAATGCAGCAATCTGTATCTTTTAGCAACTACTGTCTCCTATAGCAACAACTTCTCTCACAGTATTCTACTGTAGATTTGCAGCTTAACTCACAGTATCCCCCTGTAGATCCTCAAGCTCTGCTCGCCGTCTCTCACTAGACTTCTTGGACTCTCAGCTACCTGCTGGATCCCTCGAGCTTCACCCACAGCTAACCAATGTACTTATCTTCAAGCTTTACTTACTGCTACCTGCCGAACTCCTTCAAGCTTTACTCACAGCTACCCGATGTCTTCCTAGACGAGTCTCCACTGAAGCTTTCCCACTTACGTCACCGTCCCCATTTAGTGAAGCATCTGCTTTGGTACTCCTTCAGAACTTCATCCCTTCCAAGCTTGCCTCTGGTAACAGGAGTGGTCGTCCCTCCAGCAACTGCTTCTCCTTTGCCTCCGGCAATGATCAGGCTCCCCTCAGGCTGAGCCTCTAACACACTATGTTCCGGCCAGGCTTCGGGCTTAACCTTTGCTGCTCCTCCTTTGCGGAACCCTTAAGTATTGGATAGGCCCCACGAAGACCAAGCAGCCAGTAGGACTCCCTAGATGGGCCTCAGGCTTCAGGCCTAGCAGCCAGAAGCTGTCTGACACACATCCACCAAAGCTGCAGCCCCGGGCAGGAAGAACCCTGATCACCTGACTCCTCCTGAATAAAAAGCCTATCCCAGCATGCACAGCGGCCAAAGAAACTCCTGCTGATTGGCTGAGACAACTTATTTACCCATCACCTGAAGTCACTGTAATCCATCATCCTAGTGTCAAAGGCAACAGTGCCACCTATTGACAGAAGGAGGGAGACTACAAATTAAACTCAGACTTAGGACAGAAATCAGTGGATCAAAGACTACCAATTAGCCAGGCTAGTTACCACCTAGCACAACTAGATTTATTAGCAGCCCTGTTTAGGACCAGGGTGCTACAATTACAGCAAAAAGTAATAGAAGAAATAAAATATATATATTTTCCTCCCTAGTCAGAAATATTCTGTAACCTTTCAAACAACTGGCATCAGTGATTGGATTATCCATTATAACATGTTGTGTCCAAAAATCAGGTATAAGAACATTTTTAAAGAGACAGTGCGGTTACAGCTGTGCATGGTAGCCAATCAGCTTCTAACTTCAGCTTGTTCAATGAAGCTTTGACAATAAAACCTGGAAGCAGATTGGTTTCTATGCACAGCTGCACCAGATTTTGGACTCTTCGGTTTTAGTACATCAACCCCATTGTCATTTAAGGACACCCGTTCTTTACATCCTGTAGTTCAACTGCGCAAATTTTTAGGGCTTTGGCTAAAGTTTGCCTTCTAAAAAGGGAAAATTCACTTTTTTTTTTGTTGGTGGATAGTTACGCCATCTATTTTACTAACTATTATACATTTTACATGGGTCTTTCTGGATTATAATGTCCTACAAAAAATATCACGCATGTCTCCGTTAGCCTTGTCAGCTCAGTTTGGTGTGGCTCTGATATTTATTACTGCTACTTTTTGTGGACTAAACCTTCACGCCTGTCATTGTCATACTGAACCATAGCAAAAAACAAAAATATAAAAAATGGGAACAATGAGTTAAAATTTGTGAAAGACGAGCTCGGGGAAGAATTAAACCTGGACTTAGTTCTTCCATAGTAATTTGCATCCTGTGAAAACACGATCAGAAAAGATTATACGTTTTAAGCACTACATCAGTGCCAGGAAGGCGGTCGGTAGGTCTGGATGCTTAGATGGTCAATAGTAAAAAGTAGTAATGTTTTCTCATGCCATTTCTAAAGCAGAGCAGGATCAGGTTTAAAAGCCTTGTACACACGATCCGATTGTTGGCAGGGGATTGTCTGTTGACAGACTGTTGTCCTAAAATCTGACCGTTAGTACGCTCCTTTTAACAATTGTTGTCCAACTTTCGGCCAACAAATGTTGAATGGCAGTCTAGTAAATTTTCGGCGGACAACGGTCTGTTGACTGTTTTTCGTATCATCAATACACAAGTCCGTCACACAAACGTCGAAAGTACAAACACGCATTCTCAGGATCAATGCTCACCAAACACGACATTAGCAGAAGGGGCCCAAAGGGTGGCGCTCAAGAGCTGAAATTCCTCGTAGTACGTCACTACGTTCGTGTTTGTGGCACGACAATTGTGTAACGTTAGTATGCAAGACAAGATCCTGGCACACGCTCTTTTGACAAAAATCAGACGCTCGGTTGGCCAACAATTGATACATGTGTACGAGGCTTTAGACCCCATACACACTATTAGATTTTCTGCAGATTTTTGTCTTCAGGTTTACCAAAACCATGTAGTGCAAGGGACTGCCTATACAAATTGAAACTCTTAGACCACTTTCACACTGAGGCGCTTTTCAGGCACTTTCACGCAAAAAAAAGCCCCTGAAAAGCTTACGAAAATATATTTCCATTAAAATCAATGAATGCTTTCACACTGGGGCAGTGCGCTGAAAAAACGCCCCTCTTCATTGAAATGAATTTAAAGTGCTTCAAAAGCGACTGAAAAGCGCTTCAAAAGTGCTCAGTGTTTTACTGGCAGTTTTTCAAGCACCTCAGTGTGAAAGAGGCCTTAGCCCACGTTCACACTGGGGCTGCGGGAGTGAAGCCTGCGAGTTCAGCTGAACTCGCACGATTTCACTCCCGCTGGCAGTCCCGATTTCAGCCACGATTTCAAAGACATCTGAAACAGATGTCAATGTAAATTGCGGCTGAAATCGCAAAAAGTAGTACAGAAACTACTTTTTGTAATCGGTGCAGTGCCGCAGATGCGGCGTCGCACCGATTAGGACTGTGCCATTGCCCGCAATTTGCAGCAAATTTCGCCGATTTGACATGTCAAATCGCATGTCAAATCGCACCAGTGTGAACCAGGGCTTAAGGTTTGACCTCATATTATATGGTTTTGGTAAATCTGAAGAAAATCTAATAGTGTGTGTGGGGTCTAAAATCAAAAAAATTCTCAATAATTACTGATAAGCACTACCCAGCTTGTGACAATTCTTTTCTTAAAGCGGTAGCAAACTCAGTAAGAAAAATCCCCTGTAAGCATCATACCACTATGTATTGCATTTCTACAAACAGCGGTACACTCCGGAGCATCATCTCAGCTTCCTTACTGTTTGTGCAGTCTATTTTGTTATTTCTCTGTTCTGAATGAAGCCAGCGCCATCTTTGCCGCTACCTCCTGATTTCTTCCGCATCTGCACTTCTGCCCTTTCTCTTATGTCTAGTATGTCAGAATCTCGCGCATTTACAGTACAAGTGAGCCAAGCTTCGTTTTTATGTAACATTACCATGGCGACTTAGCCCAGCATTATGAAAGGGCAGCGGTCTTACAGGACTTCAATGCAATACCAAAGACAAATGCTAACAGAGGCACGGCACGTAGATGCATAGATTGATGATGCTCAGTGTGCCTTAAATCTGGATAAAAATGCACATGCGCCAGTGATGTCATTGAAATTAACAGCGAGCAATATCTCCAAAACTGCACAAGTTTAAATATTTTTAAGTCATTTTATACTGCTTTTATATGGCGCAAAGTTTTCCATGTGAGTTTAATACCACTTTAACATGGGTCAGTTGGGAACACCTCCATCATTCATTAATAGTTTGCCATAGTGTTGGCTGTTGTCAGTGTTGCCAAATCGGGAACCAAAAGCTTGTATCACCTGCAGGGCTATTTGTGATCACAGAGCCAACAGAAATGTAACTGGTCTTTAAAGTATAAGTAAACCCTCACCTTGTAAAACAACCCATTTAGTTTAAAGAAAAAATGAAAGGCAAAACATTTGTGTGTGTGTGTATACATATGTAGCGCTACCCCCAGTTAAGAGAGCCGCTGGTTTGTTTTCTCGGGCCCTGTATACAGCACCGCCAACCCCCGGCAATCTTACTCGACCCACTCTGGCACAGTTAGTCTAGGGTTAAACTTATCACATGCAATATAGTATTGCAAGGAGTAATCTCTTTGCAATAAGACAACACACTGAGGCGAGAGATCAAATATTACAGTTTTTTACTTTTATCAAAATGGCATAGGCAGAACAGAACACATGCAACTTGCTTACAGAGCCCTGCAGCAATAAGTGTAGCACACAACAATGGCCCAGCGCAGCTTTTATGGTGTACGCGCCCTGTGGCGCACTAAACAATATTTCTCTACCCCCTCCCTGGTCAGGCCTGACATAGAAGAAATCTCAGTCTTTTACTTAGTATTTCTTTGCATGAAAACTTTCGGTGGTGCACTGGATGAAATAGTATTTGTAATCCACAAGTAGGCAGTCCCAAGGAACACTATAATAGAGACCCTTTAACTCAGTCCGGCTACTGGTCTCCTAATGGAACAACAAACTAACGATAGGTGGGCCAAGGCAGTCTATAGGCCTAAACACGGTACAGTCTATTGGCTTGAGCAAGTGCTCGCTCACCACTCCGGACGCGATCCCAGTCCGGGACTTCCACCTGCTGTGTCTCTGCACACAGCGTCTGCAACGATCGGGTCCCCGATCCAACTGATGTCCTCCCTCGACCAGTCTGGTGCCACCCAGGCTCCGCAGTGGGGTGGAAGGCTCTTTGGAAGTTGCGCAAGGCCCCAGGCTTTAGGCCTTGCTTGGCAGCAGATCCGCACAGGAAGAAACTGTTGCTTGCAGCGCGGTGTCCAAAGAGGCCAAGCTCCGCCTCGCCTCCTTCTTAAATAGCCCCTTCCATGAGTCTCTGCGGTGGCCCATTTGCACTCTGGGTGCCGAACGGGGTTCTGGGTAACGTAGTCCCGGGGCCTTAAAAGGAGACCCCGCTACACATATATATATACAGTGGGTACGGAAAGTATTCAGACCCCCTTAAATTTTTCACTCTTTGTTATATTGCAACCATTTGCTAAAATCATTTACCGGTAAGTTCATTTTTTTCCTCATTAATATACACACCGCACCCCATATTGACTGAAAAACACATAATTGTTGACATTTTTGCAGATTTCTTAAAAAAGAAAAACTGAAATATCACATGGTCCTAAGTATTCAGACCCTTTGCTCAGTATTTAGTATTTGCACCCTTTTGATCTAATACAGCCATGAGTCTTTTTTGGGAAAGATGCAGCAAGTTTTTCACACCTGGATTTGGGGATCTTCTGCCATTCCTCCTCGCAGATCCTCTCCAGTTCTGTCAGGTTGGATGGTAAACATTGGTGGACAGCCATTTTTAGGTCTCTCCAGAGATGCTCAATTGGGTTTAAGTCAGGGCTCTGGCTGGGTCATTCAAGAACAGTCACGGAGTTGTTGTGAAGCCACTCCTTCGTTATTTTAGCTGTCTGCTTAGGGTCATTGTCTTGTTGGAAGGTAAACCTTCGGCCCAGTCTGAGGTCCTGAGCACTCTGGAGAAGGTTTTCGTCCAGAATATCCCTGTACTTGGCCACATTCATCTTTTCCTGCAACCAGTCGTCCTTTCCCTGCAGCTGAAAAACTCCCCCACAGCATGATGCTGCCACCACCATGCTTCACTGTTGGGACTGTATTGGACAGGTGATGAGCAGTGCCTGTTTTGCTTCACACATACCGCTTAGAATTAAGGCCAAAAAGTTCTATCTTGGTCTCATCAGACCAGAGAATCTTATTTCTCACCATCTTGGAGTCCTTCAGGTGTTTTTTAGCAAACTCCATGCATGCTTTCATGTGTCTTGCACTGAGGAGAGGCTTCCGTCGGGCCACTCTGCCATAAAGCCCCGACTGGTGGAGGGCTGCAGTGATGGTTGACTTTCTACAACTTTTTCCCATCTCCCGACTGCATCTCTAGAGCTCAGCCGCAGGGATCTTTGGGTTCTTCTTGACCTCTCTCACCAAGGCTCTTCTCCCCCGATAGCTCAGTTTGGCCGGACGGCCAGCTCTAGGAAGGGTTTTGGTCGTCCCAAACGTCTTCCATTTAAGGATTATGGAGGCCACTGTGCTCTTAGGAGCCTTAAGTGCAGCAGAATTTTTTTTGTAACTTTGGCCAGATCTGTGCCTTGCCACAATTCTGTCTCTGAGCTCTTCAGGCAGTTCCTTTGACCTCATGATTCTCATTTGCTCTGACATGCACTGTGAGCTGTAAGGTCTTATATAGACAGGTGTGTGGCTTTCCTAATCAAGTCCAATCAGTATAATCAAACACAGCTGGACTCCAATGAAGGTGTAGAACAGGGATATGCAATTAGCGGACCTCCAGCTGTTGCCAATTTACAAGTCCCATGAGGCATAGCGAGACTCTGACAGCATCAAGCATGACACCCAGAGGCAGAGGCTTGATGGGACTTGTAGTTTGGCAACAGCTGGAGGTCCGCTAATTGCATATCCCTGGTGTAGAACCATCTCAAGGATGATCAGAAGAAATGGACAGCACCTGAGTTAAATATATGAGTGTCACAGCAAAGGGTCTGAATACTTAGGACCATGTGATATTTCAGTTTTTCTTTTTTAATAAATCTGCAAAAATGTCAACAATTCTGTGTTTTTCTGTCAATATGAGGTGCTGTGTGTACATTAATGAGGAAAAAAAATTAACTTACCGGTAAATTATTTTAGCAAATGGCTGCAATATAACAAAGAGTGAAAAATTTAAGGGGGTCTGAATACTTTCTGTACCCGCTGTATATATACACACACACCCTATATTACCAAAGGTATTGGGACGCCTGCCCGCACATGAACTTTTTTTTTTTAAATCAAATATCGCACATGAACTTTAATGGCATCCCAGTCTTAGCCAGTAGGGTTCAATATTGACGGTTTAGCCTGTCAGTGCTGAGACCATACGCCACACACTGCATCAAATTGGTCTGCATGGCTGTCATCCCAGAAGGAAGCCTCTTCTAAAGATGATGCACTTAGGGGTGTACTCACTTTTGTTGCCAGCGGTTTAGACATTAATGGCTGTGTGTTGAGTTATTTTGAGAGGACAGAAAATGTACACTGTTATACAAGCTGTACACTCACTAAGTGTCATTTCTTCAGTGTTGTCACATGAAAAGATATAATAAAATATTTACAAAAATGTGAAGGGTGTACTCACTTTTTTGAGATACTGTATGTATGCATGTATATATATATATATATATATCATTATAAATACCTTTTTCCCCTTTTTTATAAGTGATCACATAATCCCTTTTCTGAGCTGCATAAGGTGCTCAGACAGCTGGGGGAGGAGACAGGACAGAGCAGGACATTAGTCTTCCCAGTGAATGGATGTGCAAGGAGAGGGGAGCGTGTCAGGACAAGTCTGATCATTGGAGGCGAGCAGGCTGAGTTCTCAGCACAGCTAGAGAACTGACCATGTTGTGCTCTCATGCCTAGTGTGGTTCGTTTTCAATAGGAAACCAGAGGGACTGACAAGAACAGCAGGGATTTCACACAAAGGAAGCAATACAAAGAGAAGAGGATACTTTTTATACAAGTACATGGTACAGCAAGCACATATCAGGAATATGAAATTCTGGGTTTACATATTCTTTAATTGGTTTGTCGGTCCTGGTCTGTTACCCTTCACAGTTTGTAGAGAGAACTTTAGTTTTGTGAAATAATTCATGTTATTGTATCATCCACTGTATGGATGTAAACATTGTGTCTTTCAGTTTTTGAACAAGGAAATTCCCACTCCTCTCCCATTTACTGCAGGGCATATAAATATTGCTGTCTATGTTTTCAGAGCAATTATTTCTTTTATGGCTCATGCCCACGGACGTTTTTACAGTTTTTACAGCCACTTTTATGAGCGTTTTTTGCAGCTTAAAAACGGCTCTCCATGTTAGCCTATGGCCTCATGCCCATCATGACGTTTGTGAGCTGTAAATGGCATAGGCGTTTTTAAGCTGCAAAAAAAAACCCAGGACCAATGTGACCCCGACAACCAACGGCCAGGGGTGTCGGGAAGAGGCCCTTGTCCCCATCAACATAGGGACAAGGTGCTTTAGGGTGGGGGGGCCGCCTTCCTGACCGGCCGGGCTGCGTGCTCAGAAAAGGGTCTGGTATGGATCCTGGGGGGAAGCCCCGCGCCATTTTTCAAGATTCTCCGCACACGAGTCGCCCCGCAAGTCGGATAATCTTAAACCGACAACTGGTGCGACCTCTATTCAAATCAATGGGCTCCCATAGGGAACCATTGATTTGGAATAGAGAAAGAAAAACGCGGCTGAAAGCTAGCGCGGGGAAACGTGCATTGAATTCAATGCAAAACGTGGTAAAGATCGCGCTAAAAACACCGCTTTTTTCCTGGCGTCTGTACTAGCTTTACAGCCTGTTTTTTAAAACGTCCGTGGGCATGAGGCCTTAAAGGGGTTGTAAAGGTTCGTTTTTTATTTTCTAAATAGGTTCCTTTAAGCTCGTGCATTGTTGGTTCACTTACCTTTTCCTTCGATTTACCTTCTAAATGTTTTTTTTCTTTGTCTGAATTTCTCACTTCCTGTTTCTCCTCACTAAACTTCACACCATCATCCGAGTGGTGTGGAGTCAGCCAGAACAGCTTACTGAACAGCTTACTGAGGAGGAACAGGAAGTGAGAAATTCAGACAAAGAAAACAAACATTTAGAAGGGAAATATAAGGAAAAGGTAAGTGAACCAACAATGCACTAGCTTAAAGGAACCTATTTAGAAAATAAAAAACAAACCTTTACAACCCCTTTAAAGTCAGATATACAGTATATCCAATGCTACATCTTTTAGCAAATCAAAGCTCTACTTGGGAATTAGTGCATACAGTTTGAGTTCTATTCAAAGAGTTCCTTATACTGTCAAACCAAATTTCAGCCTCAATTCAGTGGACTCAGACCTGTCTTCTGTGTTACTGCTGTAAATTATAACCTGTTTCCCTGTTCTAAGTGTTTTTTACTATATAGACAAACAGCTAAGAATAGTGCTGTCCAAAGGGCAGCATTTTATTGGCTTTACAGTTAGTGTTTTTGATGTGTTTTTTTGTTTTGTTTTTTACCTAAAGACAAATTTATACAAATCGGAAGAAAGGGAAAGCTAAAGCAATCAGGAAGAAGGATTAAGTCCAGCCTTTCTCAACCTTTTTAACACTGAGGAATCCTTAAAGTAACTTTTGGGCCTCGTAGAATCCCTGTTAATAATAATCAGATCTACAACTCTTGGTACTAGTGATGAGCCGAACACCCCCGGGTTCGGTTCGCACCAGAACCCGCGAACGGACCGGAAGTTCGAACGAACATTAGAACCCTATTAAATACAATGGATGCGAACGTTCGAATTCTAAAGTGCTAATTATAACAACTATTATGCATGTTATTGTCCTAAAAAGGGTTTGGGAACCAGGGTTCTGCACCAGGGGACATGTATCAATGCAAAAAGAAGTTTTAAAAACGGTCGTTTTTCGGGAGCAGTCATTTTAATGATGCATAAAGTGAAAAAAAAAAAGTCAAATATTCCTTTAAATATCGTACCTGGGGGGTGTCTAAAGTATGCCTGTGAAGTGCCACGTGTTTCCCGTGTTTAGAACTGTCCCTGCACAAAATGACACTTCTAAAGGAAAAAAAAGCCATTTAAAACTGCTTGCGGCTTTAATGTAATGTCTGGTCCCGGTAATATGGATGAAATTCTTTAAGAAAAATGGCATAGCTACCCCATGACCCCCCCCCCCCTACCCCAGCCCATTACCAGCCCCTTTGGGTCTTGTATGGATATTAAGGGGAACCCCGCACATAAAATAAAAAAGGCCCTATATACTCTGAACAGCCGTATACAGGCGGTGCATACAAGACAGGGACTGTAGGTTTGTTCTTATGTAGAATCTGTTTGTAATTTTGAACAGGTACATTGTTGAAGTGTAGCTCCAGCCCAAAAATCTATTTTTAAACTTTTTGGAAAACATAGGTAAGGGTTATCACCCCTGTAACATTTGTTTTGCTGTCTGTGCCCCTGTTCAGAACATTTCACCTCACTTTCCGTCCCAATGACAACTGTTTTTGAAATGTGGTGTTTTTCTTGAAACAAGGATTGCTGATAAAGCATCAGTACAGAGGAGACACCTTTCTCCCATATTTATTCTTACAGGAGAGAATTTTCCTTCCTAGTGGTAGATTTCCTCTCACTTCCTGTTGTCTTCTTGCGTTTGCAAGTAGGAGTCGTTTGTAAGTTGGATGTTTGAAAGTAGGGACCTGCCGTATATACTCTGCAGAAATAGGCCCCTTAGTTGTTGGTGTTGGCACAACACTGTAAGCACTCACAGTTACTCTTGGTTGGTGCTGGAACGCCCTGCTGTCAACTATTATATCAGGAATTTTAATTACATATAATTGTTGAACAGTGGTAGTAAAAATTGGGCCTTTGATGGTGGTGCTGGTGCCACAACACTGTAAGCCCTGACAGTTACTCTTGGTGGGTGCAGCAATGGGCCCTGCTGTGAATTATTAGATCAAGAATTGTAATTACATGCCCCTGTTGAACAGGGGCTGAAAAATTGGGCCTTAGGCACTGGTGGCACAACACTGCAACCCCTCACAGATACTGTACTTGGAGCACAGCAATGAGCCCTGTTGCAAAGTATTGCTTCAAAAATTGTAATGACACGCCCCTGTTAAACAGGGGCTGAAAAATTGGGCCTTAGGCACTGGTGGCACAACACTGCAACTCCTCACAGATACTGTACTTGGAGCACAGCAATGAGCCCTGTTGCAAAGTATTGCTTCAAAAATTGTAATTACACGCCCCTGTTAAACAGGGGCTGAAAAATTGGGCGTTAGGCACTGGTGGCGGCACCCATAAACAAAAATGATCTTCCAAGCTATCATCATCAATCGTATCATTGAGGACTCGGAGGAGGAGGATAGCCAGTCAACATAACAGCACAGGCACTCAGCATCAGCATCAGTCTTGAAGGGATGTGACATTTTAAAATCAATTAGTCTGTTATATCAGCATCAGGTGTGTGGTAGCTGGTGGTGATCCAAGACTGGTTCATCTTGATGAAAGTCAGTCGATCAACCGAGTCGGTGGACAGGCGCACCCTGTGATCCGTGACAAATCCTCCAGCAGCACTGAATGTGCGTTCCGAAAGAACGCTGGATGCAGGACAGGCCAGTAGCTCAATTGCATACTGTGCAAGCTCTGGCCAGTGATCCATCCTCAAGACCCAGTAAGCCAGAGGATTTTCGGTGGGGAAGGTGTCCAAGTCTGACCTTGCCCCTAGATATTCCTGCACCATGTTTATCAGACGCTGGCGATGGTTGCTGGAACCAATCATACTTTGGGGCTGCGGACTAAAGAATTGTCTGAACGCATCGGTCAGACGGCCACCTTCCCCACCGCTCCTTCTTTGACTGGCCGAAGCCTCAGCAACTCGTTGTCCAGGACCAGGAGTTTGCAACCTCCCAGTCTCTGGGAACGCGTTGCACAGACCTTTCTGCAAGGCCTCCCGGAGTTGTCTCATCCTCTGCTCCCTCTGCGACGGTAACATAAGGTCCGCAACCTTACCCTTGTACCGTGGATCAAGGAGAGTGGCCAGCCAGTAATGGTCCCTCTCCTTGATCCGAAGAATACGAGGATCCTTCCGCAGACTTTGCAGGATCAGGGAGGCCATGCAGCGTAGGTTTGCTGAGGCATTCGCTCCGGAGTCCTCTGTGTCACTAAGGACGACATGATCCGCAGCCACCTCCTCCCAGCCACGTACAAGTCCACTGGTTTCTTGGGACTGTAAATCATCCCTAAAAGACTGCTGCTGATGATGCTGAGTGCCAGCCTCCACCTCCATGCTGACACAATCCTCCTCCTCCTCCTCCTCCTCCTCCTCCTCTTCCTGTGCGATGGGTGGGACAGAAGGAACACTGTCTGGGTAAAGGGGGCCTTGAGAGGCAAGGAAGTCCTCCTCTTCCTGCCTCTGTTCTGCCTCAAGTGCCCTGTCCATTATTCCACGCAGCGTGTGCTCCAACAGGTGGACAAGAGGTACAGTGTCACTGATGCATGCACTGTCACTGCTCACCATCCTCGTGGCCTCCTCAAATGGTGCCAGGACAGTGCATGCATCCCTGATCATGCCCCACTGGCGTGGAGAAAAAAAACCAAGCTCCCCTGACCCTGTCCTGGTGCCGTAGTCGCACAGGTACTCATTGATGGCCCTCTGCTGCGTGTGCAGCCGCTGCAGCATGGCCAACGTTGAGTTCCACCTGGTGGGCATGTCACATATAAGGCGGTTCTTGGGCAGGTTCAACTCCTTTTGCAGCTCAGCCAGGCGAGCACTGGCATTATAAGATCTGCGGAAATGCACACAGACTTTCCTGGCCTGCCTCAGGACATCCTGTAAGCCCGGGTACCTGCCCAAGAACCGCTGCACCACCAGGTTAAGGACGTGAGCCACACAGGGCACATGGGTCAGTTGTCCCTGTCGGAGGGCGGAGAGGAGGTTGGTGCCATTGTCGCAAACCACCATTCCTGGCTTAAGCTGGCGTGGCGTCAACCACCTCTCGGCCTGGCCCTGCAGAGCAGACAGGACCTCTGCCCCAGTGTGGCTTCTGTCCCCCAAACACACCAGCGCAAGCACGGCATGGCATCTTTTTGCCTGCGTACTTGCGTAGCCCCGTGAACGGCTACGGAGCACCGCTGGTTCATAGGACAAACCACAGGAAGAGGCCATGGAGGAAGAAGAAGAGGAGGGGGTGGAGGAGAGAGGTGTGTCACAACCAGTAGTAGCATTTTGGAGGCGTGGCGGTGGGACAACCTCCAACACTACTGCACCTTGTCCTGAATCCTTCCCAGCTGCCAAAAGAGTGACCCAATGGGCCGTGAAAGAAAGGTAACGTCCCTGTCCATGCCTGCTGGACCATGAGTCAGCGGTAATATGCACCTTACCGCTGACCGCCCTGTCCAGCGAGGCCAAGACATTGCCTTCCACATGCCGGTAGAGAGCCGGAATAGCCTTCCGTGAGAAAAAGTGGCGTTTGGGAACCTGCCACTGAGGAACCGCACATTGCACAAACTCACGGAAGGGGGCCGAGTCTACCAACTGAAAAGGCAGCAGTTGAAGCGCTAGCAATTTAGCCAAGCTAGCATTCAACCGCTGGGCATGTGGATGGCTGGGAGTGAACTTCTTTCGACGGTCCAGCAGCTGGGGCAGGGAAATTTGCCTGCTAGAATCGGACGTCGGTGTACTGCTAGCAGAGTGGGCGCAAGTACTTGGCTGTGACACACCTAATTCTACACCTTCATTCCTCTCAGTGCATGTTTCAGAGAGGACTGAAGTTATAGTGGGGTTGGAGATCCCAGCTGATGCGGTGCAAGGAGAGGTCCGCTTTGTTCTTTGGTGTGGGTCTTTGAGGTAGGCTTGCCAACGAGCTGCATGGCAGGTCAACATATGTCTGGTCAGGCATGTGGTACCCAAGCGGCTGATGTTTTGGCCACGCGATATACGCTTGAGACATATGTTGCAAACAGCAGCTGTGCGATCTGATGCACTAGCCTCAAAAAAGGCCCACACCAAAGAACTTTTTGAATGACGGGCAGAGGCAGCGCCCTGCACAGGCGGAGCTCTGCGGTGTGATTCCGTCGGTGTACTGCCCTTACGCTGGCCACCAAAGGGCATCCTGCCTCGTTGGAGATGTGCCTCCTCCTCATCCTCCTCCTCCTCCTCTCTCCTATTAGGCACCCACGTGGAGTCATTGACCTCATCATCCCCTCCCTCCTCATCACTGGAGCCAATCTGGCAGTATGCTGCAGCTGCTGGAACATGACTGCCAGATTGGTGTCCTTCTTGAGCATCCCCTCTGTCTGCTCTCACGCTACTGCCTTCCTCTAGCTGGGTTTCATCATCAGACCCTTCGAAACGCTGGGCATCCTCCTGGAGCATGTACCCAACACTGTGCTGAAACAGTTCGGGGGACTCCTCAGGAGGAGGACATGGTGGGTCTAGGGAAGGAGTGACTGATGATTTGTCTGACATTGATACCAGGGAAGACGACGCTTTGGCAGCTGCTTTTCCAGTACCCTGAGCCTGGGTGAGAGAGGATGAGGAGGAGGAGGAGGGCTTGGTCATCCACTCTACCAAGTCTTCGGCATGATGTGGCTCAACATGTCCAGCTGCCGAAAAGAAGGACAAGCGTGTCCCATGGCCATGTGCTGATGACAATGCACCGCGTCCACGACCAGCACTGTTGCCCCCAGACACAGAGCCTGCTTGCCCTCTTTTATTGCCTCCTGACTGTCTGCCTCTCCTTGTTTGCCTTCCAGACATTCTAATAGATGGCCTGCAGGGAGATGGGAAAAAAGCAATAAGGGCTACCTTCAGGTGTCCTTCTCTGTCCCTGGAAACAAGGACTTGCAGAGTGAAAGAAAAAAAACACTCTCCCTACCTACAGTTTTCTGTCCCTAGAAAAAATGTTTTTTTTAATCACAATATAGCACAAGGAAAATTAACTCACTGTCCTTACAGGTCCCTGGAAACAAGGACTTGCAGAGTGAAAGAAAAAAAACACTCTCCCTACCTACAGTTTTCTGTCCCTAGAAAAAAATGTTATTTTTAATCACAATATAGCAAAAGGACAATTCACTCACTGTCCTTCCAGGTCCCTGGAAACAAGGACTTGCAGAGTGAAAGAAACTGACACTGTCCCTACCTAGAGTTTTCTGTCCCTAGAATAAATGTTTTTTTTAATCACAATATAGCAAAAGGACAATTCACTCACTGTCCTTCCAGGTCCCTGGAAACAAGGACTTGCAGAGTGAAAGAAACTGACACTGTCCCTACCTAGAGTTTTCTGTCCCTAGAATAAATGTTTTTTTTAATCACAATATAGCAAAAGGACAATTCACTCACTGTCCTTCCAGGTCCCTGGAAACAAGGACTTGCAGAGTGAAAGAAACTGACACTGTCCCTACCTAGAGTTTTCTGTCCCTAGAATAAATGTTTTTTTTAATCACAATATAGCAAAAGGACAATTCACTCACTGTCCTTCCAGGTCCCTGGAAACAAGGACTTGCAGAGTGAAAGAAACTGACACTGTCCCTACCTAGAGTTTTCTGTCCCTAGAATAAATGTTTTTTTTAATCACAATATAGCAAAAGGACAATTCACTCACTGTCCTTCCAGGTCCCTGGAAACAAGGACTTGCAGAGTGAAAGAAACTGACACTGTCCCTACCTAGAGTTTTCTGTCCCTAGAATAAATGTTTTTTTTAATCACAATATAGCAAAAGGACAATTCACTCACTGTCCTTCCAGGTCCCTGGAAACAAGGACTTGCAGAGTGAAAGAAACTGACACTGTCCCTACCTAGAGTTTTCTGTCCCTAGAATAAATGTTTTTTTTAATCACAATATAGCAAAAGGACAATTCACTCACTGTCCTTCCAGGTCCCTGGAAACAAGGACTTGCAGAGTGAAAGAAACTGACACTGTCCCTACCTAGAGTTTTCTGTCCCTAGAATAAATGTTTTTTTTAATCACAATATAGCAAAAGGACAATTCACTCACTGTCCTTCCAGGTCCCTGGAAACAAGGACTTGCAGAGTGAAAGAAACTGACACTGTCCCTACCTAGAGTTTTCTGTCCCTAGAATAAATGTTTTTTTTAATCACAATATAGCAAAAGGACAATTCACTCACTGTCCTTCCAGGTCCCTGGAAACAAGGACTTGCAGAGTGAAAGAAACTGACACTGTCCCTACCTAGAGTTTTCTGTCCCTAGAATAAATGTTTTTTTTAATCACAATATAGCAAAAGGACAATTCACTCACTGTCCTTCCAGGTCCCTGGAAACAAGGACTTGCAGAGTGAAAGAAACTGACACTGTCCCTACCTAGAGTTTTCTGTCCCTAGAATAAATGTTTTTTTTAATCACAATATAGCAAAAGGACAATTCACTCACTGTCCTTCCAGGTCCCTGGAAACAAGGACTTGCAGAGTGAAAGAAACTGACACTGTCCCTACCTAGAGTTTTCTGTCCCTAGAATAAATGTTTTTTTTAATCACAATATAGCAAAAGGACAATTCACTCACTGTCCTTCCAGGTCCCTGGAAACAAGGACTTGCAGAGTGAAAGAAACTGACACTGTCCCTACCTAGAGTTTTCTGTCCCTAGAATAAATGTTTTTTTTAATCACAATATAGCAAAAGGACAATTCACTCACTGTCCTTCCAGGTCCCTGGAAACAAGGACTTGCAGAGTGAAAGAAACTGACACTGTCCCTACCTAGAGTTTTCTGTCCCTAGAATAAATGTTTTTTTTAATCACAATATAGCAAAAGGACAATTCACTCACTGTCCTTCCAGGTCCCTGGAAACAAGGACTTGCAGAGTGAAAGAAACTGACACTGTCCCTACCTAGAGTTTTCTGTCCCTAGAATAAATGTTTTTTTTAATCACAATATAGCAAAAGGACAATTCACTCACTGTCCTTCCAGGTCCCTGGAAACAAGGACTTGCAGAGTGAAAGAAACTGACACTGTCCCTACCTAGAGTTTTCTGTCCCTAGAATAAATGTTTTTTTTAATCACAATATAGCAAAAGGACAATTCACTCACTGTCCTTCCAGGTCCCTGGAAACAAGGACTTGCAGAGTGAAAGAAACTGACACTGTCCCTACCTAGAGTTTTCTGTCCCTAGAATAAATGTTTTTTTTAATCACAATATAGCAAAAGGACAATTCACTCACTGTCCTTCCAGGTCCCTGGAAACAAGGACTTGCAGAGTGAAAGAAACTGACACTGTCCCTACCTAGAGTTTTCTGTCCCTAGAATAAATGTTTTTTTTAATCACAATATAGCAAAAGGACAATTCACTCACTGTCCTTCCAGGTCCCTGGAAACAAGGACTTGCAGAGTGAAAGAAACTGACACTGTCCCTACCTAGAGTTTTCTGTCCCTAGAATAAATGTTTTTTTTAATCACAATATAGCAAAAGGACAATTCACTCACTGTCCTTCCAGGTCCCTGGAAACAAGGACTTGCAGAGTGAAAGAAACTGACACTGTCCCTACCTAGAGTTTTCTGTCCCTAGAATAAATGTTTTTTTTAATCACAATATAGCAAAAGGACAATTCACTCACTGTCCTTCCAGGTCCCTGGAAACAAGGACTTGCAGAGTGAAAGAAACTGACACTGTCCCTACCTAGAGTTTTCTGTCCCTAGAATAAATGTTTTTTTTAATCACAATATAGCAAAAGGACAATTCACTCACTGTCCTTCCAGGTCCCTGGAAACAAGGACTTGCAGAGTGAAAGAAACTGACACTGTCCCTACCTAGAGTTTTCTGTCCCTAGAATAAATGTTTTTTTTAATCACAATATAGCAAAAGGACAATTCACTCACTGTCCTTCCAGGTCCCTGGAAACAAGGACTTGCAGAGTGAAAGAAACTGACACTGTCCCTACCTAGAGTTTTCTGTCCCTAGAATAAATGTTTTTTTTAATCACAATATAGCAAAAGGACAATTCACTCACTGTCCTTCCAGGTCCCTGGAAACAAGGACTTGCAGAGTGAAAGAAACTGACACTGTCCCTACCTAGAGTTTTCTGTCCCTAGAATAAATGTTTTTTTTAATCACAATATAGCAAAAGGACAATTCACTCACTGTCCTTCCAGGTCCCTGGAAACAAGGACTTGCAGAGTGAAAGAAACTGACACTGTCCCTACCTAGAGTTTTCTGTCCCTAGAATAAATGTTTTTTTTAATCACAATATAGCAAAAGGACAATTCACTCACTGTCCTTCCAGGTCCCTGGAAACAAGGACTTGCAGAGTGAAAGAAACTGACACTGTCCCTACCTAGAGTTTTCTGTCCCTAGAATAAATGTTTTTTTTAATCACAATATAGCAAAAGGACAATTCACTCACTGTCCTTCCAGGTCCCTGGAAACAAGGACTTGCAGAGTGAAAGAAACTGACACTGTCCCTACCTAGAGTTTTCTGTCCCTAGAATAAATGTTTTTTTTAATCACAATATAGCAAAAGGACAATTCACTCACTGTCCTTCCAGGTCCCTGGAAACAAGGACTTGCAGAGTGAAAGAAACTGACACTGTCCCTACCTAGAGTTTTCTGTCCCTAGAATAAATGTTTTTTTTAATCACAATATAGCAAAAGGACAATTCACTCACTGTCCTTCCAGGTCCCTGGAAACAAGGACTTGCAGAGTGAAAGAAACTGACACTGTCCCTACCTAGAGTTTTCTGTCCCTAGAATAAATGTTTTTTTTTAAGCACACTATAGCAGAAGCACAAAACACACTGACACTCTCCCTACCTATCCTTCTCTTTCCCTAAACTAAAGGAATCCAGGTTAAGCAAGAAAGAAATAACAGTCACTGTCCCTGCCTATGCTACTCTATCCCTGCTCCGGAACACACTACACTAGGCCGCCGTGCTGGCGGCCTTTTATAGTGTGGGGCGTGTACTAAACACCCTCAGCAATAATTGGCCACAGGCATCCTGCCTGTGGCCAATCATTGCTCTCCTCGCTGCCGGCGCTGTGATTGGCCAAGCATGCGGGGTCACAGTGCATGCTTGGCCAATCACAGCGCCTGGATGACACTGCGATGGCGTAGTGCATTGTGGGCCGTTCGCGTCACTCGAATTTGGCGCGAACGGCCCAAATCGTTCGATCTTCGTCGAACGATCGAACAGCCAATGTTCGAGTCGAACGTATGTTCGACTCGAACACGAAGCTCATCCCTACTTGGTACATTAGCATGATGGTTGGTGGTACAAACTCTCCTTAGTTTTGTGGTCAGTCGGAGGAATGTCCCCCTTATAGATGATTAAAACATTGTTTATGTCAATGGTTACTTACCTGATAGGTAGAAATTTCTCCTCGTTCAAGGAATTCTTAGCAACCTCTGGAGGAACACTGGGGAACTAAGGGACCCTGGTTGAGAAGGGCTGATCTAGTCTAATATATTTCTGATTGGCGAAATCCATTTTTCGGTGGTTTGCATTATTGCTGACACATAAACTCTCAAATCTAATTAGCTCAAGTTTGGATATTGATAATCACTAATAAATGCAATTTGTGATAAAAAATGAGGACCCACCCAATCCTCCATTTGTATATCATATTGCTGAGCACTATTTATATCTAAAAAGAGCACAAAACAACTCGTTCTGTAAAGCCTCAGATTTTTGTCCGAACGGAGTTGGCCAGGCACACCCATAGCATACACACCACAGGACTTTTCTGCAAACTTTCCCAAAACTTTTTGCAACATCACATGGTTTTTCTGCTCTTTTCTGCTCTTTACCGCCACCCTTTGGTCAACTTCTGCTATTGTTGGTTGATTTTAACATTAGTTGTTTTGATCATCGGACAAAAGTCCTATGGTTTTCTGTACACACGGTAGGACTTTGCTCCATCGGACTTTTGTTGGGCAAAAGTTTATCCGTTTGCAGACCCAACTTTTGTCCGATGAAAACAAAACCAAACGAAAAAAGTTTGTCCGATGGAGCGTACACGCGGTCGGATTGTTGGTCCAACTTGCTTAAAACGAAGTTTGTTGGGCAAAAGTCAGACCGTGTGTACGGGCCTTAAGGAGAAAACTATAATGGTTTAATGGTCACCATGACTAGCATTTGGATGTAAAACAAAATGTAGCCACTGCTCCTCTGCATGTCATAGCTTTTAGTGTTGAGGATAAAAACAAAGACAGAATGGCTCCTACTGATGCCCAAAAACAGTTAAACCAAGACAAGAGCAGACAATAAATGATGCTGGTTGTCTGGTGTGAGGCATCAAAATTATGGTTGCACCGATACCAGTATTGGTGCCGATACCAGTATTGGTGCCAATACTGAGTACTTCCATGAGTACTTGTAATCGTGTAAATGTTCCCGATACCTGAAACCCAGTGGCGGGACTACCAGGGTCTCAAGAGTCATACTTGCGACTGGGCCCTGGAGTTCCGCCACTGTAGGGGGGCCAAAATGTGGCTCCAGGATTGCTGGTTGCAGTTATGAGCAGAGAGTGTCTATTACTCTCTCTCACACTGCCCAGACCTAGCACTGACAGGCCCCCCCCTCGCATGGACGGGAGAGGAGAGAGAGAGCGTGAGCAGGATCTGCGCCTCCTCCTCCCGAACCCTCTCCCCTCATATGTGTGCCTGCAGCCCCGCCCACATTCCAATCCCTGGCAGCGCTGTACCTCACAAAGGGGATGAGTGGGCAGGAAAGCCCAGCAGCTGGAAACTAGATGTGGGGGAAAGGTGCAGCCAGCCCAAGCCTCCATCCATGGTGAGTGAAGTGTCGCCCCTCCCTCCCTTGTCTTGCCAGCCTCTGAGCACACTAATGGAATAATGTAAAGGGGGACTCTGATGTAAGTGGGGGCTTTGGTAAACAGAGACCCCCTTATGTCAGGGTTACCAGAGCACCCCTTACATCAGAGTTCCCCTTTACATTACAACCCACAGAGCTCCCCCTAAGGGCCCTTTCACATGGTCGGACTCCACCAAGTGGAACCGCCTGTTCAGCGGGGGTTCTGTCCGCTGATCCCTGCTTAGCAAGTGGATGACAGGTCCGTGTACACACGGACACAGCCCATTGTTCTCTATGGGCCGGTCAGATGTAAACGGACTGCCTGTCCCTTTACATCTGACTGTCATCCAATCCACTAGATGGATGGGGAACAGGTCCCCATCCCTCTGTTTTCATCAAATTGGATGAAGGTGGGCGTAAACCTCCACATAAAGAACATTGGGTGGTCTGATTAGTCCGCCCATGTAAAAGGCCCCTTACAGTGCAAGGAACCCTGATTAACGGGGAATGCTGGGAACGATGATGTAAGTGGGGGCTTCTGATACCAGGGACCCCCTTATATCAGAGTTACCCTTTACACCAGAGTCTGCAGTGTTCCCCCTTGCATCAGAGTCCTCACTGTTCTTCCTTAAATCAGAGTCCTCACTGTTCTTCCTTAAATCAGAGTCCCCAGAGTTCTCCCTTATATCAGAGTCTGCAGAGTCCCCCCTTACAGTGTAAGGGAACTTTGCAAGTTTAGATGTAATGGGGAACTCTGCGAGTTCAGATGTAAAAGGGAACTCTGCGAGTTTAGATGTAATGGGGAACTCTGCGAGTTCAGATGTAAAGTGAAAACTCTGTGGCCTAATGGGGGACTCTTGTGATTAAATATATACAATTAGAATTGTTATTTAATTACAAAATATATGTATAGTGTATGCTACAAAAAATGATTTGCTGTGCCGCTAAAGTCTTTGGATTTGGCTTGAAGAAAAGGTGGCCTTCCTGCCATCTTGGATCCCTCTGCAGAACCATAATAAAGGGCCCTGTGATGGGAGAAAAGGACCCCAGGATCAGAGGAAGGCCCCCATAACCAGAGGCCAGGGGGGCCCCTTCATGGTTTCTAGGTTTACGCCTCTGCCGAAACCGATACCTTTGGGGTGCGATTTGAGCCCATACAAAATGAATGGACTCAAATCGCACTGCAAAGAATTGCATGTGATTTGAACAGGAATGCAGTGCGATTCCTGTCCAAATCGCATGCGATTTCCCCCACTGCTCCTGTGTGATCCCAGTATAGAAAGACAGGGAAGCAGCATCTAAGAAGTGCGGCACTTGGCAAACACACAGTTTATTAAAACTTTTGATCACAACTCACATATTAAAAGTACATAATATATCTTGCATGTCAAATCCAAAACCACGGCCATTTGCAGTGCTCACAAGGCTGGAGGAGATGTATAGACGGCCCACCCCCAAGCTGACATCACTTCAGCCCCACAGGGGTCCCGGAACTTCCTACATCTCCTCCAGCCCTGTGAGCAGCGCAAGCGGCCGTGGTTTTGGATTTGACATGAAGATATGTTATGTACTTTTAACATGTAAGCTGTGATAAAACATTGTAATAAACTGGTTGCTTGCCCATTGCTGCGCTTTTTAGAAGGCGCTTCCCTGTCTTTCTATACTGGGATCCCACAGGAGCGGTGGGGGAAACTGCATGCAATTCGGACAGGAACTGTACCACATTCCTGTTCAAATCGCATTTTTGCTTCTTTAGAGTGCGATTTGGGCCCATTCATTTTGTATGGGCACAAATTGCACTGCAGAGGTATCAGCGAGTACTTGACCGAAAGTATCGGTAGTCGTACTCGCCGGTAAAAAAAAATGACTTAGGTGCAACCCTAGTATTTAACAGAATCCGATATTTTCAAGGTGTGTTTTCAAAGGGGGCTAATGGTGAGTGGGCGAGAGGCAGGCGGGGTCCAGTGGAGCGATTTTATATTGATGGGAGCAATATAAGCAGATTCAAAGTCTACCCACCAGCTTCGAAAAATATGCGGTATCGGTGCAACCCTAATCAAAATCATTTACATATAATTACCCCACCCCACCTCTGCCAATAGGTATATTTAGATATCGAACAGTTCTACAGTTAGGAAATATAGAAAAAGATTTGCTTAGACTGCAGTTCTTTAAATGAATGACTGTGTATTCATATTCACCCTGATGATCCAGCAGGAGACATGAGCAATAAAGAGTCAGCATGATCTGATAAAGACGTGTTTGCTACATGGGCTGGGTGATTGCGGTCCATATGGTGTATGCATGTTTACACTCAGATCTTTGCATTCATCCTTGGATCTAATGACTCATTTATGAGGCAGCAATCAAGACATATGCTGCCTGTACACTGTGAAGGACTGTATCAACACAAGTTTCACCTTCGAAGAAGGACTGACTGCCATCAGGCTGAACTGAACCTTCATGAACCGCAGTGGAATAGCTGCAGGCTGTGAAGAAAAGCCCGGAGCAAGGAATGCAATGAATGGGTGGAGGGCGAACATGACTAGGGAAACAGGGACTTATGTGAAGGATTAGGGGATTGGTGAGGGTAAGGCTGAGGAAGAGGGGATAAGATTGGTGGGTTAATTTGTGTGGGAGGGGGCATTGAGGGTATAAAGGAAGACTCCGCCCCCTCCCCGGATAACATGCGACGCAGAGAAAGTTCCCGCCCACCCTCCCCTGAAGTTGGACGGAGTTGGGGATGTTGTCTTTACAATTTGTTTTACAGGTACAAGTGGGGTCATGGCAGATGTCGTGGCAGTGGCGGGTGTCTGTTCTTTGCAGGGGAAGGATTATACCTCGGAAAGAAGGGTTCAGGACCTGTCGTTGGTATGGGTCCTGACGGTGGGCTTACAGTTAACGGAGGTTTAGCTTGAAGCATTGGGATGGTGCACTGCGGTCATGGTTGTCTCTGAGCCAGCATGTCGGCTTGAGGCCTATTAGCGGATTTTGAGAAGTACCGCAGTGCAATAATAGACAAAATGTTAATAGAGGTTCCTGCAGAGAGCGACACCAGTAATTTACTGAGGGTCCTTTAGGACAGAGTTTATGGTTACTGTTAAAAAAAGTTATACAGCGTTTTAATAAATAAGGCTGCTACGGCCTATATATATTTCTCCAACTCCTGGTGTGGTCTCGTTTACTTAGTCATAAGTAAGATAGTAAATAAGGGGTAGTATAATAAGGACATCTGTTATACGATAGTCATGGCTCCCAACACATACAACATTTAGCATCTGATGGATGTTTGCAGCCCGAAGAAAGAGTGAGGCATTCCTCCCACCCCTGTGATCTCTCTCGCGCTGTCTATCTCTATAACTATATGTAGCACTACCCCCAGTTATGAGAGCCGCTGGTTTGATTTCGGGCCCTGTATACAGCACCGCCAACCCCCGGCAATCTTACTCGACCCACTCTGGCACAGCTAGTCTAGGGATTATACTTATCACAATCAACAGTATTGCAAGGAGTAATCTCTTTGCAGTAAGACAACACACTGAGGCGAGAGATCAAATATAATAGTTTTACTTTAGTTATGAAAGAGCATAGACAGAACATAACACATGCAACTTGCTTACAGAGCCCTGTAGCAATAGGTGTAGCACACAACAATGGCCCAGCGCGGTAACCCACCGCGCGCAGCCATTATGGTGTACGCGCCCTGTGGCGCACTAAACAATATTCTATCTCCCCCCTAGTCAGGCCTGACAGAAGAAATCTCAGTCTTTTCACTTAGGATTTCTTCACATGCAAACTTTCGGTGGTGCACTTGATGGAACAGTATTTGTAATCCACAAGTAGGCAGTCCCAAGGAACACTATACTGGAGACCCTTTAACTCTGTCCTGCTACTGATCTCCTAGTGGAACAACAAACAAACGATCGGTGGGCCAAGGCAGTCTATAGGCCTAAACACGGTACAGTCTATTGGCTCGCTCACTCACCACTCCGGACGCGATCCCAGTCCGGGACTTCCACCTGCTGTGTCTCCGCACACAGCGTCTGTCACGATCGGGTCCCCGATCCGACTGATGTCCTCACTCGACAAGTCAGATGCTACTCAGGCTCCGCAGTGGGGTGGAAGGCTCTTCAGAAGTTGCACAAGGCCCTAGGCTTCAGGCCTTGCACTGCAGCAGATCCGCACAGGAAGAAACTGTTGCTTGCAGCTCGGTGTCCAAAGAGGCCGAGCTCAGCCTCGCCTCCTCCTTAAATAGCCCCTCCCATGAGTCTCTGCGGTGGCCATTTGCACTCTGGGTGCCAAAAGATGTACTGGGAGATGTAGTCTCTCTGTATTAAAGGGGAATACCCCACTACACATATATACAGGCATACCCCACTTTTAAGTACACAATGGGGTTTATTTACTAAAGCTGGAACGTGCAAAATCAGGCTCACTTCTGCATAGAATGCAATGAGCTTCCAGGTTTTATTACCAAAGCTTAATTGAGCAAGCTGGGGTTAGAAGCTGATTGGTTTCTATGCAGAAGTGAGCCTGATTTTGCACTTTCCAGCTTTAGTAAATAAACCCTATTGTGTACTTAAAAGTGGGGTATGCCTGTATAGATATATATATATATATCTATATATATATGTAGCGGGGTCCCTACCTAGGGGAGTCGCTATGCTTAAATTTAGGGGTGACCTGAGCGGTAGTTGGCTCGGGTCTTCTAATTGTTTGGACTCTGTCTTGCTGCTGTGTCACCTGGCATGCAGTTCCCATTTAGGCGTATAGGTGGTGTTGTCACTTATACCCGGGGTTGAACCACAGGTGATGGAGTGGCTATTGGATGTCCTCTCTCCGCTGCCGTGCGGTGGGCGGTTCCGGTCTGCTGTGCATGTCGGGAGGGGGTATATAAGGGGCAGACGCCATTGTTCAGGGGAATAGTACCCAGGGACCTCTACCCCTCTAAGGGGGGGGGGGTGCGCCCAACTTTGACTAAGGAGTCTCGGGCACCTTTGGCCCGAGGCTACGAAGTTCCAGGTAGGCCCAGTACCTTTAACTGGATCTACAACCAGAAAGGAAACCCAGGGAGCCCAGGTGAGGGCGACCGCTCTGACATAAAGGAAACCGGGGGAGGATCGGTCCCATTGAGGAGGCGAGTAATACAGTATTGCTGTCTCGGGAGAGGCCTGGTGTCCTGTCGGAGGGAAGGATTCCTTTCTTCGCAGACTGCCTTTGCGGAGTGACGTTATTAAAGGAGGGATCTCCTTGACTTTGTCCTTGGAGGGGACTAAGTCACTGTGAGCTTCATGCCGGCTGCTAGTGCTATTGAGTGACTATCCGGGTGAGCTGTACCCACTCGGGACCGAGTGGCGACGAAGCCAAGAGTGTGCCTGAATCCATTCTATTCTGCTAACCCCTTTCCTCTCTTCAACTTTCTGGTTACTGAAGCAAAAGAGAAAATAAACTCTTGTTGGAGTTGAAGTGTTGTGTGGACATTGACCTTCTTTGGGAAAGGTAAAGACTTGCCTCTATAGTCTAGAGGGGAGAACCAGTGAAAGGAAGCAACTCGCTGCGGGACCCAAATACATAACACCGCCTGACCTCTAACCCAGAGGACGCGGGCATGTGGCATGGTGTGTCTGATCCTCTAAAAGGAAGGTAAGGGGGAAAAGGATCTGTGTGCTACATATATATTAGCGAGTTTGGGGTGGAGGAACTTGACTGGCCTGCACACACACATATATATATATATATATATATATATATATTGTGATATATATATTGTGATATTGGGGGTTTGTTTAGCTCAAGTGTAGCACCCGCTAGCGAGAACAGTCCCACACAAATGTTTCCTTTTCAGGGCTTGTTGGCCCACTTTTATTAAAGAAAATCAAACAAAGTTCCAAAAATGAAAACAAAAGTGGTTTCCCTCGCAGGGGGTTTTCACCATCAGCATTAAATGGTAGTATGTTCAGCCTCCTGGCTCACACATGCTAAAGTAAAAAAAAAAATACCAAGCCGCCTGGCTCTCTTCAGCAGCAGCATCACTGCTCAGGCTCCCACACGGAGCCCTCCTGACTCCTGTCAGCGACCTTAGACTCGGGGTCTCTGGCTTTCACAGTTACTCACTTACTCTCTCCAAATCGAAGGGAGAACGAAGATTTGCAGTCCAAGGACCACGGCTATGGAACGCTCTTCCCACAAAGATCCGCATGGAAGAAAACCATTGGGCCTTCAGGAAAAAACTTAACACCCACCTCTTCTGAAGGATAAGGATGACACCGGATGGAAATAAGCACCTTGAGGCGATTTCGTTTGCGTTTGTAGCACTATACAAGTTACTCACTCACTCAGCCTGCACTCTCTGGGTTCTCCCTTGCAAGCCTGGACTCCTCGGGAGGGTGGAGCCCAGAACCCTGGTTCTGACTCTACTATCAGGCCTACACACACCTGAGCAATCAGTGTGCCGGGGAGTCTCAAAACCCAGATCCAGGACTGGGGATTTCATCCCACCTGGATCTCTAAGAAATCCCGGGCTCCAGGTCCCAAAGTGGACTTTAGTAAATAATGAGGAAACAAACGCCAGTTTCCTCTGTATGTTACAAGCTCCCTGGGGCCCCTCAACCCGTCCAGTTGAGAATTCTGGTTCACTACACTGGTGGGGTACCACACTACCACAATATATATGCATATATATATGTGCAGGCCAGTCAAGTTCCTCCCCCCCAAACTCGCTCATCCAGGTCTTTATAGACCTTGCGTTGTGCACTGGTGCGCAGTCATGTTGGAACAGAAAGGGGCCATCTCCAAACTGTTCTCACAAAGTTGGGATCATGAAATTGTCCAAAATGTCTTGGTATGATGACGCCTTAAATGTTTCCTTCACTGGAATTAAGGGGCAAAGCCCAACCGCTGAAAAAAAAAACCCACACCATAATCCCCCCTCCACCAAATAATTTGGACCAGTGCGCAAAGAAAGGTCCATAAAGACATGGTTGAGCAAGTTTGGGGTGGAGGAACTTGACTGGCCTTCACAGAGTTCTGACCTCAACATGATAGAACACCTTTGCGATGAATTAGAGTGCAGACTGCGAGCCAGGCGTTCTTGTCCAACATCAATGCCTCACCTCACAAATGCGCTTCTAGAAGAATGGTCAAACATTCCCATAGACACTCCTAAACCTTGTGGACAGCCTTCCCAGAAGAGTTGAAGCTGTTATAGCTGCAAAGGGTGGGCCAACCCAATATTGAACCCTACGGACTATGACTGGGATGCCATTAAAGTTCATGTGCGTGTAAAGGCAGGTGTCCCAATACTTTTGACAATATAGTGTATGTTGAACTGTGATGTTACCAGTTTCCAGCTGGATGTTGCTGCAGCACCAGTTCAACTCTCAGTCCACCCCAAAAATGAATATGAATATAATATTGATGACTGTTCGAACATTGTGGGAGAACTCCACCTTCACTTTTACATTCAATTGTGTTGGGGACCAGATGTTGGGAATTAAGTTAGAAGCCACATCCTCCTGGGCGATTCATTGCAGTCAATGGATAGGTATGGACACAGACACACAGCTTGGCTTCTACTGACTCCAAATGATATCAAAGCTATTATTTTGGAGACGTTTTAATAGGTTATAGTTAGAGATCTGAACAGCTCTATTATTTGGAACTATACAAATGTTTTTGTTTAGACTAAAACTCTCTTAAAATGCAGATCTTGGTAGGCATTCCAACTTGTCATTAGTTGTAATGGAAAATAATGGGTTGTTCCTGCAGTATGTCTGCTAAACTTGAGAAAGGCCTCTATCCAGCACACAGCCAATCTGTAGGGTTGATTTACTAAAGGGAAATAGTTCACTTTGCAAGGGAATTTTCATTTGCAAGGGAATGTCCCCTTAACTTCATAAATGAACTCATGTGCAGGCAAAAATGCTGTTTTTGACTGGATAATCTTTGCAAAGGAAATTTTCACCACATTTACTAAGCTAAGAAACAGAAAAGCAAAAAATGCATGTCGCCCTGGGACTTTGAGTGAGGTGAGAGAGTTAAGCCCCGTACACACGATCGGTTTGACTGATGAAAACCGTCCGATGGATGGTTTTCATCAGACCAACCGATCGTGTATGGTACCCATCGGTCTTTTTTCCATCGGTTGTAAAAAATAGAACTTGTTTTAAAATTTTCCGATGGATAAAAAACCGATGGGAATTTCTGATTGTCTATGGGCAAGTCCATCGGTTAAAAAACCCACGCATGCTCAGAATCAAGCCGACGCATGCTCAGAAGCATTAAACTTCATTTTTCTCGGCTCATCGGAGTGTTTTACGTCACCGCGTTTGGAACGGTCGGTTTTTTGACTGATGGTGTGTGGCCAAGACTGATGAAAAACAGTTTCATCGGATTTCCGATGGACAAATCCATCAGACGAAAATCCATAGGTTATCCGATCGTGTGTACGGGGCTTTAGGCACATGCTCACACAGATGCATGATAAAAAACAATTTATTAGTAACAGATGCTGTAGAAACAAAATGGAGACAACAGTGATTGTGCGTCACCCGGCATGGTAGCCAATGTAAAACAACATAAGTACAGGTAATTGTGAATACATTGCAAATATAATACATCCTTGACCAATATGATGACAATTGATAGCTGAACCAGTGGATACATGCACATAGACAAGGTTACTTGAACAAATATTGTTGTATAAAAATCATTGTAAGAGCTTGTTGGGGAGAGTAAGGTCCTCAACGCATGCAGATATACAAAAACGCATCATTATGCCCTAAGCGTTTCGCGAGATTCCACTCGCTTCCTCAGGGGCTGATGCATGGTAGTTGTATCTGTTGTGGAAATAAAGACAGCAAAAATATGTTGGTAATAGTTGGGGTCAATGGGAGATGGTGAGTAGAAAGGGTCAGAAAGGGACAAAAGATCCCATACTAAGCTAAGGGAAAATTGCCTTGTCAAGTGAACAATCTACAGGGTGATTGAAAAGTACAGTAACTCCCTATTTTAAAAATCGTATAATTTATTTTTTAATCATTATTTTTACAAAAAATGAATATGAGAAGAACACACATAACATGGAGTTTTATTTAAAATTTGATATGTGCACCAGAATTCACCTGCAGCTTTTGAAGCCGCTCGGGAATCTCAACAACTGATGGCAGAAATAACTTCTCGTAGTCGCCCTTCAAGTTCTTCTAAAGTCTTTGGTTTCGTAGAGTAAACTTGTTCCTTCAACCAACCCCAAAGAAAAAAGTCGCAGGGTGTTAAATCAGGGCTTCTGGCCGGCCACTCATGCGGACCACGTCGACCCAACCATCTCCCATGAAAATGTTCATTCAGCCATTCACGAACAATAATAGCAAAATGTGGAGGAGCACCATCTTGCATAAATATCAAGTCTTTAATATTCTCTACGAGAAGTTATTTCCGCCATCAGTTAATGCGATTCCCAAGCGGCTTCAAAAGCTGCAGGCGAATGCTGGTGCAAATATCGAATTTTAAATAAAACTCCATGTTATGTGTGTTTTTTTTCTCATATTCATTTTTTGTAAAAATAATGATTCAAAAATAAATTATAAGATTTTTAAAATAGGGAGTTACTTTTCAATCACCCTGTATATGATAGTAAATCAACACCAGTAAGATTATTACACTTTAAGATTGCTTTATACTATACTGCCAACATAATATTTTTTCAGTTACTGTAATTTTGTTGGGAATTGTCTAAAGAGCTCTCCAGAAATGTACCATATATACTCGAGTATAAGCCGAGTTTAAGCACAATTTTTTGTGCTGAAAATGCCCCCCTCGGCTTATACTCGAGTCACCTTTTTGTGCCTGATCTCCCGAACTTTGGGGAGCCGGTACCGGCCGGCCGTAGGTCCCCTAGACCCCAAACTTGGCACACATATAGCCCCACTCTTCCTCTATACGTGTGCAAAGTTTCTTGTCCGGGGGACCTACGGCCGGGGAACACCGATTTTTTAAAACCTGGCACCCCTTCCATAGACTCCCATGTTAAATGGTAATTAATCTGGAGAATTTGGGGACCCGGTACCGGCCTGTCGTAGGTCCTCTTGACCCCAAACTTGGCACACATGTATCCCCATTTCTCCTGCAAAGTTTTTTTGTCTGGGGGACCTACGACGGGGAACACTGATTTTTCAAAGCCGGGCACCCCTTCCATAGACTCCCATGTTAAACGTCAGTCTAGTCATGGGCACAGTGAGGCATAGACACAGTGAGGCAAAGTGAGGCACACTCTAGGCTTATACTCAAGTCAATAAGTTTTCCCAGTTTTTGTGGTAAAATTAGGTGCCTCTGCTTATATTCGGGTCGGCTTATACTCGAGTATATACGGTATTTCATGCAATCTAATGCCGTGTACACACGATCGGTTTTACCAATGAAACCAGTCCAAAGGACTTTTCTCATCGGACAAACCGATCATGTATGGGCCCCATCGGTCTTTTTTCCATCGGTGAGAAAAAATAGAACATGTTTTAAATTTATCTGATGTGAAAAAAACGATAGCAAATTCCGATCGTCTGTGTGGAACTTTATCGGACAAAAGACCCATGCATGCTCAGAATCAAGTCGACGCATGCTCAGAAGCATTGAACTTCATTTTTCTCGGCTCGTCTGAGTGTTTTACGTCACGGCATTTGGGACGGTCGGATTTTTGACTGATGGTGTGTAGGCAAGACTGATGGAAGTCAGCTTCATCGGATTTCCGATGGAAAAATCCATCGGATTAGAATCCATAGGAAATCCGATCGTGTGTACAGGGCTTAAGCCTCATGCACAAAGGCGTATGAGACCATGTACAATATAAAATCTGGCAATTTTCCGTGCCCAGGAAGCCCGGGTTCTGTGTACAGCCGTCCATAGAAATAAATGACTATGCTGGGCTGTATGCGGGTATACGCCAGTACTCGCTTAACCCAGGCATAGTATACAGACATATTCCTTGAATGCAGACTGTTCAGGGAATTATTATTATTATACAGGATTTTTATAGAGCCAACAGTTTGCGCAGCGCTTTACAACATGAGGGCAGACAGTACGATTACAATACAATTCAATACAGGAGGAAGCAGAGGGCCCTGCTCTTTAGAGCTTACAATCTAATGCCGCGTACACACGATCGGAAATTCCGACAAGAAAAGTCCGATGTGAGCTTTTTGTTGGAAATTCCGACCGTGTGTAGGCTCCATCGGACTTTTTCTGTCGGAATTTCCGCCAACAAAAGATTGAGAGCAGGTTCTCTATTTTTCAGACGGAAAAAGTTTCTATCTGAAAATCCGCTCGTCTGGATGCAATTCCGACGTACAAAAAAACACGCATGCTCAGAATCAAGCAGAAGAGCCGAACTGCCTATTGAACTTCATTGATCTTGCCTCATCGTACGTCTTGTACGTCACCGTGTTCTTGACGGTCGGAATTTCCGACAAGATTTGTGTGACAGTGTGTATGCAACACAAGTTTGAGCCAACATTCCGTCAGAAAAAAAACACGGTTTTCTTGTCGGAATTTCCGAACGTGTGTACGCGGCATAAGAGGGAGGGTCAAGAGATACAAAAGGTAATAACTGTGAGGGATGAGCTGATGGTGAAAATAAAAGTAGAAGAGAAGAGTTTTCATGGCTCGTCTAAAAGTCAGACAGATTTGGGTAGAGAGAGGCTTGGGAAAAGTCCTGGAGGCAAGCGTGGGAGGAGGTGACGAGGGAGCTAGAGAGCAGGAGGTCTTGGGGGGAATGAAGAGAACGATTAGGTTGGTATTTTGAGACAAGTTTAGTGATGTAGCTGGGAGCCGAGTTGTTGATGGCTTTGTAAGTTGTTAGTATTTTGAATTTAATTGGTTGGGAGAGCAGTCGCCAGTGGAGGGATAGCAGACACTGAACAGTTGGTAAGGTGAATGAGTCTAGCAGCATTCACGATGGATTGAGGAGATGATAGTCTATGTAAAGGTAAGTCTATACTAGGGTTGCCACCTCATCCCTTTAAACCCGAACACATATGAATTACACAGATTCTGAGACTAATTTAATGCAGATAAGGCACCAAGTAAGTTTAATTACTACTTTAATCGGCCACAGAACCGCTTACACGCGGCCGTTTTTCATGACGAGAAAACTGCCATTTTTTAGATTGGTCGTGAAAACCGGTCGTGTGTATGCTCCATAGCAGTTTTCTCGACGAGAAAACTGCCCGCAAAAAAATTAGAACCTGCTCTATTTTTTGTCGTCGTTTTTCCCGTTGTTCTTTTTTTCGTTGCAAAAACCGCTCGTGTGTATGCTTTTCCGAGGGGAAAAAAACGTGCATGCTCAGAATCAAGTATGAGACGGGAGCGCTCGTTTTGGTAAAACTAGCGTTTGTAATGGAGATAGCACATTCGTCACGCTGTAACGGACTAAAAAGCACGAGGCTGAAAAGCGCGAATCGTCTCTCACCAAACTTTAGTAACACAAGATCAGCAAAAGCAGCCCAAAGGGTGGCGCCATTCGAATGGAACTTCCCCTTTATAGTGCCGTTGTATGTGTTGTCGTACGTGTTGTACGTCACCGCGCTTTGCTTGAGCGTTTTTTTTCCTGAACGTGTGTATGCAAGGCAGGCTTGAGAGGAATCACGTCGAGAAAAACTTTGTTTTTTTGCATGACAGGAAAAACGGTCGTGTGTACGCGGCATTAGCCTATACAGTAAAACGTTGGTTTGAGAGTAACTTGGTTTGAAAGCATTTTGCAAGAAAAGCAAAATTTTGTAATAAATTTTGACTTGATATACAAGTGATGTCTTGATATACAAGTAGCATCATGTCACAAATGAGTATAAAAGAGAAGAGATGCGTCTCTAAGTGTAGCAATATGGTTACAGTTAATGAAGGTACAACATTTAACAACATATTGCTACACTTAGAGGTGCCTCTCTTCTCTTTTATACTCTGTAGCTCCTGCTGGATTTTGCTTCTAATCCCCTTGTGGAGGCTTTCATTTGTGGATGGACATTTCATGGTTACACAACCTGGTCACATTGCTATAATCTTTTTATATGAACTATAAACTGAAGGACTTATGAATAAATGGTTGTGGAACAAATCATTTGAGTTTCAATTATTTCTTATGGGGAAATTTGCTTTGATATACAAGTGCCTTGGATTACAAGCATGTTTCTGGAACGAATTCTGCTCACAATCCAAGGTTTTTCTGTACGTGGGCTTACATGAGTACCAGTGCATACCTGTGCATAGCCACGCATAGCCACGCATAGCCATTAATGTCTTTGGGTGGCTGTACGCAGCACTTGGGCTCCCCGTGTGCAGAAATATGCAAGATTTGACATTGTACACATGTGCAGGTGGCCTAAAACAGCTAAAACTGACACAAGCTCAAATTATGTCAAAGCCATGGCTGCTAAAGTAAGATTTTCATGCTCCTTTATGGAAGGAAATAATATGGATTATATGGGGTCCTGGGAATTGTATGTGCAGATAAAATAGTATATTGTCTTTCCTAAAAACATCTAAATAATGAGTGTTGGGTTTGTAGTGTATTTGTTGTTTGGTCTATGAATGGCACACCTTGTTATGCCTTGTTAAAGTGTTCTTCTATGCCTCCCGTCCTCAGAGGGGCGTTTCACCTGGGTGACATTGGGGGTTTAGCTGACTGCACCTGCTTTCTGAGAATAAGCTAACAAGCCTCTAGCTGGCTCAGTCTACTCCCACCTCCACTTGCTCCCTAATTACTCTTTTCAGGGCCCAATTAGCATGTTTGTCTATATCAGTATTCTGCTTCTGCATGAAAGGATTCTTTCGAAAAGCTTGGCAACAGGGAAAAAAAAACTGAATCAAATACCTTTCAGATCAGTCATTGCTGCCCTTAAAGTGGAACTGTACCAGAGTAGACCATTTTGCATGTTGTAAATGAGAATACATTGCACTGTCATGTCAGTATCTGAGCCACATTCTTGTTTTATATAAAAAAAATATAGGTAGAAGAGATCAGTGATATATTATATGTAAAACAGAAGATTTACAATAAGGTGACCATTGTCATTTGTCAAAAAAATCACAGCATTGTGCACTAACATTCAAAGCTATTGCAGTGTAAGGTCGCTCCAAAAACAGAGATTGATCTGAAATGGTTTCCTGTCGCTCTAAAACAGGACCTTAAATCATATGGGTAGAGCAGTGCTTCTTAAACAGGGTTTAGATTGGTCTCCCCTGGGGTGCCGTAAATACAAGACCCAGTTTGCACTAAATCAGCATCATGAGTTGCCATCAGCATCATGGTGGGCCAGCCACCAGCACCATAACAACCAATGATGCTCTAGGACAGTATCCATTATGTCAATCATTGCTATGGTGTTGGCAGCTGTCCTGCCCATCCCATTGCAACTCATAACGCTGATCCAGGGCAGTTGGCATGCAGGGCTGCCCCCAGCATTTCCCAGAGTACAGAAGTCTGGCTCCTGAAGACCACCTCTGCTGTGTTATTGGAGCCAAAAGATGGGGCTCAGATGTGAAGAGGGGTGTGTGTAATTGGGGTGCTCTGTGATGGGGGGTACTGTATGACGAGTAGGCAAATATGTGGAATTTGATGGGGAGACTCTGGCCTGTTGTAGAAACTTCTGACATGATGAGGAGCCTCTGATGTGATGAGGAGCCTCTGACATGATGGGGAGACCTCTGACATGATGAGGAGCCTCTGACGTGATGGGGGGACCTCTGACATGATGAGGAGCCTCTGACGTGATGGGGGATCTCTGACATGATGAGGAGCCTGTGACGTGATGGGGGGACCTCTGACATGATGGGGGGACCTCTGACATGATGGGGGGTCCTCTGACATGATGAGGGGCCTCTGACATGATGAGGAGACACTGACGCGATGAGGGGACCTCTGACATGATGAGGAGCCTCTGACATGATGAGGGAACCTCTGACATGATGAGGAGCCTCTGACGTGATGTGGGGACTTCTGACATGATGAGGAGCCTCTGACGTGATGAGGGGACCTCTGACATGATGAGGAGCCTCTGACGTGATGGGGGGGACCTCTGACATGATGGGGGGGACCTCTGATCTGAAGAGGGGCTTTTGATATGAAGTTATTTTATCAAGGCGGTTGTGTGCATTGTCCCAGGCTCAGGTTCCTCATTGATGAGCAACATTTGCGTTGACTGGGGTGCCTTAAGATTTTTCACACTTTTAAAGGGTTACACCATTGGAAAAAGTTCAAGGAATGCAGGTGTAGAGGATCCTATTTATCATTCTCACAGTCACAGATGTATTTTTGTGCACATTTGTTCTGTAGTAAAGAGGAATTTATGTGGTTTGAAGTATTACATTTATTCCTCTGCTTACAATTTTAAATTTCTACAGTAAGAACTCTCATTGCTAAACCTCTTCTGAATCCGTAGGAAATAATTATCCACCTAAATCTAAAACATGAATGGCTTATAATGGGCTACAGAACCTTAAATCTGTTGCCTCAGTCTTCTTCTTCTATAGAGATGCAGAAAATTCCACCTGGTAATGCCCATAGTAAGAATTCCTGATCTGTATATGTATTCCAATTTAGTGACTCAAAGTAATGAAGCATAAGGATTAGCATGGCAACCAGAAAGCCTTTTCAGATGGTCAGTTTTTTTTAAAAGCAGCATCAATCCAAATACAAAAAAAAAAAATTATTTTGCAGATTACTAGTCCTTAAATGTGGTGGCTGCATTAGTTTTATCAGGCTTTTTTTTCTTTATTTTCACCTAGTGATATGGCCAGTAACATAGTTCCTGTGTTAGGATGTCCCCACTCTGTATGGAGGAGCAACGTAGACATCCTTGGACAGCAGCATTTTCAGTTTGGGGAGAGGGTAGTGTCAGATGGACTAGCGGATTTAGATGAACTTGACATACAAATTAAAGCTGAACCCCAGATATCACTTATAAAACAATTACCCCAACAGATTTTTTTTTCCTTTCGGGATAAAGGTTTTACATAAGTGAATAAAGGGCGACTATAGTAAGCACCCTTTTAATTGTTAAATGGTTTATATCAACCCTCTAACTACCACATTTGCTGGAACGCTTGGCCTGTTAAAAAAAGTTGAAAAATAACAGACTTACTGGCCAGATCACCGGGTGAAAATTACGGGAAAAGACCTAAAAAAGCCAAAAAAAAGCTAAAAAAAAAAAAAAAGCCAATGCAGCTACCACATCTGAAAATTGCAATATAATACATTTTTGTTTTTCAGTTCAATCCCACTTTGAAATTTCCCACTACAGAAGGAATACTATCAGACCTTGGGAATAATTAAGGCTCAAGCCTCGTACACACGAACGAGTTTCTCTGCAAAAACCAGCAAGAAACTTGCTGGCAGAGATTTTTTGCCGAGAAACTCGTTCGTGTGTATGGTTTCTCGTCAAGAAAAGCAACAAGAATCTCGACGAGAAAATAGAGACCCTGCTCTCTATTTTCTCGTTGAGATTCTCGTCAGCCTGTTTCTCGACGAGAAAATTGTGTGTGTGTACACTTACCTGTTCGCCGGGAAGCCCGCGCATGCTCGAAATGACTTTGACGCATGCGCGGTAGCTTCCTAGGCATAGGTAGGGTGAACAAAGATGGCGGCGACGGCATTGAATGTGACGAGCGCATGCTCGTCGTATTCGATGACGTCACCGCGTTCGCTCCATTCAAAGAACCGCGGGTTCTTTGAAACGAGCGTGTGTACACTCGGCCGGGACAATTTTCTTGTCCAAGAATCTCGTCGAAAAAAACGACATGTTTTTTTCGACGAGAATCTCGGCCGTGTGTACGAGGCATCAGACCAAAAACATGAATCTGATTTGGTGGCTATTATAGCTTCATCATCTTTATTGACCTTACATGTTCAATGGATTAAAGCTATCTTATTACAGATGATTTTCACTTTTAGCTTTGATTGCATCCTTCGGCTCTCCTGCTTCTGTACTTCCTTACCTGCTGTCTGTATTTTAGCCAAAACTTTCTTTAGAACAGTAAAAGATGCAATGCACCAATTAGTCAGGTTGGGTTAGTGAGCCCCTTTAAAATGATTGGGCTCTCAACACACTCCAACACAGAATAAATAGATCCTTCTCCATTTTAAGTGTAGCCCAAAGCAAAGTTTAGGGGATATGTATCTTGTAGTTGGAGAGAAATTTACTAAATAAAATAAAATTAATTTACGAAACCGAGGACTCTGCATTCACCATATCTGGTCTCCCACAGTACACAAAACATGGACATGCATTTATTTTAGTAAATATACACTGCTAAATACCTTTTCTCATCAGCAGTATATAGCAGTCTTATGACTTCTATCAGTGTTTGGTTAAAACTTGTAGGAGGAGTTTTCATTCTCCTCTGACTGTCCTATGAGGCTGCAGGACCCCTGACCCTCTGTCTGGGCAGTACTGATTGGCCCTGTGCTGATCACATGCACCCTTCCAAGGAAAATAAAAAAAAATCTTTAGCAATACACACCAAATTGAGCATGTGCAGAGTGCCCCCTAGGCTCTGTTCTATCAGGAGATGGATTGGGGACAGTGGAAGAAGGGGAGGATCAGAGAAGACAGGATCAAACAGCCTTTTTACACAATTCAGAGGATTGCCTCTTAGGTTCCACAGTGAGTATAACAAGCATGCTTTACTGCATATACAGACTGATTTTTACTGTTGTTTACTATTGTTGTCTCCACTGAGAACATTGACCCTTTGTATTTGTTTTACACTCCTTTCACACTGGAGCGTTGCACTAGCGGGACATTAGAAAAAGTCCTGCTAGCCGCATCTTTGCAGCGGTGAGGGAGCGGTGTGTTTACCGCTCCTCCACCGCTGCAGCCCATTGAATTGAATGGGACAGCGCGGCTTTACAGCCCGCAATGCGCTGCTTCAGGCGGGTTTAACCTGCGGGCGGGTTTAACCCTTTCTCGGCCGCTAGTGGGGGGTAAAACCGCCCTGCTAGCGGCCGAAATGCGCCGCAAATCCGCCCATAGCGTCGGCGGTAAAAATAGCGGCGTTTTACCGTAAAAGGGCTCTTAGTGATAACTGTCACTGGGACAGAAATACAATATAGTTGTAGTTATCACCAGTACAGGAGATAAGGGGACAACCGTCTAGAAGGGGTTTTCCCCTTTTTTGGTGAGATTTCCTTCCCATCTCCCTAATGAAACTTAAAGAAGAACGAAACCTTCCTATCCTTTTCAGCCAAAGGAAGCTGCCATCTTAGCTTCTGCAACTGCCACAGTGCTGCACATGTGATCAGTTATGACATCAGCTACTATTTGATGGGTTGACAGTTTGTTGAGTGCACAAGCAAATGTGACAATTAGGGCCAGTTCACACCAGACGCAGTTCCGTTCAGTTCCGTGTGCTTTTTTTCTGTACAAAATACATGTACAGTGTTTTCCATGTATTCCAATGGCTCTAGTTGGCTCTAGTTCACACCATGCAGTCAGTTTCTGGTCAGTTTCTGCATCGGAAACTGACTGCATGGTGTGAACTAGAGCCAACAATAGCCATTGGAATACATGGAAAACACTGTGCATGCATTTTTAGTGCAGAAAAAATGCGCACAAAACTGTACGGAACTGCGCCTGGTGTGAACTGGCCCATGCCAGGCATGCTGTTTTTTGATACTGTGAAATCGATGGGTGAAGTTCCAATTTAAAGTGTAACTAAACCCATTGATTTAACAGTTTCCTAAAACAGTTACATTTAAGACATGCCATCAAAGATAACTCTCAACATTTCCGATTTGTGAAGCCATCAAATGGCTGGTGTCATAACTGATCACATGTGCAGCACCATGGCAACTGCAAATCAAAAAGAGGCAAAGATGGCAGCTTCCTTGGCTGTAAATAATAGGAGGGTTTAGTTCCTCTTTAAGCCAGAAAAAAAAATTACAGATGTTGTAACCTTTTCCTAATCTATCCAATACTAAACAAAATAACGTATTCTTTAGATACAATGGATTCCCTTAATCTGCAGGGATTTCCTCTCACTTCCTGCTATGGCTATGGGACAGGAAGTGAAGGTAAATCTCCACAATAGAACACAGATGGCAAAAAAAACCCAAAAAAAACTGACAGGGATTATATAACAAAAATAAGAGATATGACATAATGTATAGAACAAATACAGGGAACTAGCTGATAGACATTGGTAAGATCCTATGAGCATGAATATCTACAGTATTTGAGGGCCTGTACTGCTCTTCCATCCCTGATAAATGGGGGACAGTGGATTATCAGATAATCTTTTTTGAACCTGGTTGATATCTTTTTATTCTGACTTTATTCTGGTGGCCGGAGGGGTCTATCACACTTATGCCCAGCGCTTTTTTTCTCAAAAAATAGGTGCTGGAACTCAACCACGACCCCCCAAAACCCCTCCACCCACACACACCCTCCAAATCACATCAAATAGTGGGTGTGGTCAGATTTCACAAACAATAGAAGGGTCTTAAAGGGGCATTAAATACCAGGATTGCATTACATACAGAATGCAGAGTTCAGGGGTGTTACATACAGAGTGCAGAACTGTCACGTGTAAACACAGAAACCGGACTTCTGTGTTTACAAGTGGTGAGCAGGAAACCCAAGGGTCTGAGCCAGAGGTGGTGGAACTGAGTTCCACCAAGTTCCCCCTGAAAAAAAGCCTTGCTTATGCCCATGTGTTAATGCACATTTATAAAAGTGTTGCACTGCAGAAATGAATAATTTGCCGTCATGTGTTTTCTTCAAATTTGATAGGATCAGACATACAATGGTCTATGAGCACCAAGGGAAAACGTTGCCATTCTTGTGACCTGGAGTCTGTAAGACATAGTAGTTAGAAAATGGTTTATTTACAAGTTCAGGCAACCAAGAGTATATAACAACAGGAATAGGAATTGGATCCAACTTGTACAGTAAAGAAAGTATTCTAGTTGTAACAGTTATAAATAGTGACATCTACAGGGTGGAGGTATGAACACCACGATTCCGATCCCTAGATCAGCCATGTAGCCTGCAAGTATGGGGGTTCCATCCTGACACGCACCTCCTTGTAAGTCAATCACAAAGTAGTGAAACAAGAATGAGGTTTGCAGCCATGGAGCCTTCACCTTCAAAAGCAAGCCTGCAACGTCTGCTCTGATATTTCTAATCATTCTATGGGGGCATGCTATTTTGCTTTTTCATACTATTTTCAGCTTTTTTTATGCTTTTTTATTCTATTATTATGAACAAATCCAGTTTGTGTCAGATTTATGTGAGAATAGCTTAACTAGCCCCCAAAACATGTGACCTCTGCGTACAATCTACATCTATGGCTCACATACTGTAGGTCTTACTTTTCATAGACTCAGCTGTTTTCTGCCATGGGTAATACCTGCCTTGTAAAATTACATTTTTATTTTAAAAGAGCTGAGAAGACATCACATGTATGTCACAATCGTTTTTTTTTTTTTTGTGTGTGTGTCTAGAACAGAGCATAGGTTTGTCACACCCTGAGTAATAGACTAGGTGACCCAGTTTCTGAGGACAGGCTGTCATTTTTCCACTGACAGATCCTGGTCCCACCTTAAAACACCCCTTGCCTTGGCTTTAATAAATCGGAGGTTCTTTTTTTTTATCTTCTCCTGAATTTTTGCATGAGTAGGTTTTTATAATGCACACTTTCTTGTAAGGATTATTCAAAGTAGTCTTTAACGGCTAAAAGCCTTTTACTTTACGTTGTAGATAAACGAGGTATAACAACCACCTTGGGCTGTAATTGTAGACTAACTAGAGCAGTGCTGATAACCATCCATACTTTCTTTTAAAACTTTAAAAACATCCGTGTTTTTCATTTAGAACTCAAGATATTCATTAAAATTCATGAAATCTATCTTCAAATAGAACTAAAGTACCGTGATCTACTTCAATATCAATTTTATTAATTCTCTGCACCATAGCACTAGGAGCCATTTAGGGCTCTCTTGCTTTGCATGGCACATACGTACGAAGGGGAGACCTCATTTGTATGCTTATGCTCCTTCATTGTCCAATCACATGCTAAAGTTGGTTCTTGACCAGACTGTATTGCTTGAAACCGATCTCTGGGCAAAATTTAAAGTGATTGTAAAGTCTCGGTTTTTTTTCCTCTAAAAATAACAAACATGTTATACTTGCCTGCTCTGTGCAGTGGTTTTGCACAGAGCAGTCTGGATCCTCCTCTTCTCGGGTCCCTCTTCGGCTCTCCTGGCCCCTCCCTCTTGTCGAGTGCCCCCACAGTAAACAGCTTGCTATGGGGGCACCCAAGTCGAGTCACAGCTCCCTGTGTCCATTCAGACACGGAGCCCCGATTTGTCCCTGCCTCCTCTCTCTCCTGATTGGCTAACTGACTTTGATTGACAGCAGCCGGAGCCAATGGTGCCGCTATGTCTCAGCCAATTAGGAGGAGAGTCCTGCATGGCCAAGGAACTCATGGACATCGCTGGAGAAAGATGGGGCTCAGGTAAGTTTTAGGGGGGCTGCAACACACAGAAAGTTTTATCTTAATGCATAGAATGCATTAAGATGAAAAACCTTCTGCCTTTACAAACACTTTAAAACTAACTAAGAACTATAGACATAAGAGGGGAAAGGTTTGGGCCTTTAAATGAGGTGTATGCGATGGAACCAAAACATGATGATAAGGGTATAAATAACATTTAAATTAACCCCATATTAAATGTTATTTATACCCTTATCATCATGTTTTGGTTCCACCACATACACCTCATTTAAAGTCCCAAACCTTTCCCCCCTTATGTCTACAGACAGGGATGGGGGCGTGAACCTTCCCTCACGCCCCATTTAAAGTCCCAACATTTGTCCCACCCTTTATTCAATCTAAGAACTATAGGCAAAACATTTTTTTGTTTTAGATAGAGTAACGGAGGGTTATAATGCCTGTCGTTTTTTTTTTTTTTTTTTGCCATCTGTGTTCTATTGTGGAGATTTACCTTCACTTCCTGTCCTATAACCGAAGCAGGAAATGAGAGGAAATCCCTGCAGATTAAGGGGGTGGGCAACTGCATGGCAAATGAGGTCTAATGTGGAAAAATTTAAAATAATACCTTTGGGTGGCAAAAATATGAATGCAATTTATACACTGGGGGGAGAACCTCTGGGGGAATCTAGGATGGAAAAGGACCTCGGGGTCCTAGTAGATGATAGGCTCAGCAATGGCATGCAATGCCAAGCTGCTGCTAACAAAGCAAACAGAATATTGGCATGCATTAAAAAGGGGATTAACTCCAGAGATAAAGCGATAATTCTCCCACTATACAATACTCTGGTCCGGCCGCACATGGAGTATACTGTCCAGTTCTGGGCACCAGTCCTTAGGAAGGATGTACTGGAAATGGAGCGAGTACAAAGAAGGACAACAAAGCTAATAAAGGGTCTGGAGGATTTTAGTTATGAAGAAAGGTTGCGAGCACTGAACTTATTCTCTCTGGAGAAATGACTCTTGAGAAGGGATATGATTTGGTAACCCCACAATTGGGATACAACTTTTTTGAGGAAGGAAGTTTAATAAGACACGTTGCCACTCTAAATGAAAAGAAAAGAGGTTTAACCTTAAACTGCGTAGAGGGTTCTTTACTGTAAGAGCGTCAAGGATGTGGAATTCCCTTCCACAGGCGGTGGTCTCAGTGGGGGGCATCAATGGTTTTTAACCACTTCTCTACTGTGCACGAAAACCCCCTTCCTGCCCAAGCCATTTTTCAGCTTTCAGCGCTGTCACACTTTGAATGACAATTGCGCGGTCGTTGGACGTGTCTCCCAAACGAAATTTGTGTCCTTTTTTCCCACAAATAGAGCTTTCTTTTGGTGGTATTTGATCACCTCTGCGGTTTTTATTTTTTGCGCTATAAACAAAAGAAGAGCGTCCAGTTTGGAAAAAAAACACTATTTTTTACTTTTTGCTATAATAAATACCCATTTTTTTTTTTTTTATAAAATTTTCCTCAGTTTAGGCCGATACGTATTCTTCTACATATTTTTGGTAAAAAAAAAAAAAACGCAATAAGCGCGTATTGATTGGTTTGCGCAAAAGTTATAGCGTCTACAAAATAGGGGATAGATTTATAGCATTTTTTTTTTTTTTAGTAATGGCGGCGATCTGCGATTTTTTATTGTGACTGCGATATTGCGGCGGACACATCGGACACTTTTGACACATTTTTGGGACCATTCACATTTATACAGCGATCCCTGCTATAAAAATGCATTGATTACTGTATAAATGTGATTGGCAGGGAAGGGGTTAACCACTAGGGGGCGGGAAGGGGTTAAATATGTTCCCTCAAAGTGTTCTTACTGTGGGGGGAGGGGACTGACACCGCAGAGACTCATGGGAGGGGCTATATAAGAAGAGGGGCGAGGCTGAGCTCGGCCTCTTTGGACACCACGCTGCAATCAACAGGTCTTCCTGTGCGGATCTGCTGCAGTGCAGGGCCGGAAGCCAGGGCCTTGCACAACTTCCAGAGAGCCTTCCACCCCACTGCGGAGCTTGGGTGGCACCTGACTTTGTCGAGTTTGGACATCAGTTGGACCGGAGACCCGGTCGTTGCGGATACTGTGTGCGGAGACACAGTAGGTGGAAGTCCCGGACTGGGATTGCGTCCGGAGTGGTGAGCGAGCACCTGCTCATTCATATAGACTGTACTTTGATTCGGCCTAGAGACTGCCTTGGCCCTCCGGGTTCTATTTTACTTTCCCACAGGAGACTAGTGGCGGAACTGAGTTGAGTAGTCTCCTGTGAGGGGTTCATTCTCCTTTTTCTTTTCCTACCCTTTGGATTACAAATTACCATTCCTGTTGTGCACCACCAGTCAAGTTGCATGCGAAGAAATTGTTCTTCTAGAGTTTAGATCTGGGTCAGGTCTGATCCGTAGTTAGAACTTTGGTTGCTGCGCCATAAGGGCGCATAGATAGAGATAGCTGTACTTGGCGGGTAACCGCCTGTGTTATATTTTCTGCTGCAGGGCTCTGCAGACATATATGTGTTATGTGTTAACCTTATGCCTTTTACCCAAAGTAAAGAAACGTTATAATTTATCTGTTGCTATCAGTGTGTTGTCTTTATGCAAAGAGGTTACCCTTGCAATACAGATAGATTATGTGCATAACTTGTTAGATTGTGATAAGAGAACAATCCATAGACTAGCTGTGCCAGAGTGGGTCGAGTAGATTGCCGGGGGTTGGTGGTGCTGTACACAGGGCCCAAAACAAATCCAGCGGCTCTCTTAACTGGGGGTAGCGCTACATATGTTTTACTTTAATATTTGAATTTAAAGGGCCCTGACACCAATTGAGGCAGGGGCCACAGGTGGCGCTCATTAAGGCATGGTGGGGGGTGGCACTGAGGCCAAAGTGTCCGTCTTCAGTGCAGCTGCGTAATTATGAGCCTGATAAAATCACAGGTTCAGCATTATGGAGCTCTCTGCCCTGTCTGGCCATTGCATCTGTTACACAGGCAGGCACAGGGGATGAGTCTTTTCCAGTCACACACAGCCTGACTTGCTGCTTGAGGCGTCCATCTTCGTCATGGGGGGAGGGGTTGAAGAAATGGTTGCCTTGGGCAGCATTCACCCCGTCACGCCCCTACGTGTATGAAAGCACTTACACATAGAGGTGACCACCACCACTGACTCAAGATTGGTCATCAGCACTTCCCAGTACTTCTGATTGGGAAGCACACACTGAGCATGTCACATGGTCACCCTCTTTGGGACTGCATATCACACTATTTCTTTCACCATGCCCTGTCATCCTAAACATGGCCTCAGGAATTGCAGCCATACTTAGATGGGCCTTAACGCCCAGCAGTCACATATATGCGTTGCTGTCTTGTTCTAGGGCACGCACCATTGGTGATTCCAGAAATGTGAATAAGCCGAAAGGGGCCGGACGCATGAATAGGTGGCGGCCATGGATAGATTCATGCTATGCATGAATCTATCCATTATGCATATAGGGCTGGAGTGGAGAGAGGGGGCAGCGCCCGCGCGCCCCTAATGGACAGGCCACCATTGCTATACTGTATATCTTCACTTAAATTACCACTTCCAAAACATAGCAGCCTGGCTGCGTGTCACATCTCTTATTTTTATGTTTCTTAAGGCAAATTCTTTTTTCTTTTTTTAAATAACAAACATGTTATACTTACCTCCACTGTGCAGCTTGTTTTGCACACAGTGGCCCCGAAACCTGGTCTTCTGGGGTCCCTCGGCGGTTGTCTCGGCTCCTCCCCGCAAGAACTAACCACCTTCATGCAAGCTCTCTCGCATGGTGGTTAGTTCTTGCGTGCACGCTCCCGTGATACAGCCGGCGTGCACTGTATCACTCGGCCCCGCCCCCGGCGCGCCACGTCATTGGATGTGATTGACAGCAGCGCGAGCCAATGGCTGTTCTGCTTTCAATCCATTCACTCTAGCCAATCAACGGCCAGGCAGAACGGCGAAGAGGACGTCAGGGGCGAGCACAGCAGGTGAACGTGCTCAGGTAAGTAAAATGGGGGGGCTGGAGGGGCCGGTATTGTCGGATGTTTTTTCACCTTAATGCATAGGATGCATTAAGGTGAAAAAACATGTACCTTTACAACCCCTTTAAGCTTTCTTCTTTTTCTTATTTTTTTTTTTTTTTTATCTTGATATGATTCATTCTTATATGATTGTAGTCATTTCCTTGTTAAAGGCATAGGCTTCTATTGACTGCAAAATATTCACAGGTACAAATGTGCTTTTTATGGTCTATTGCCCGAATGTTTCTCTTTGGCATTCTTTTTAACTACAATGTAATGTTTTACACGGTTTTGTATATCGGACGTCGTCTTATTTCTTGTTATACTCTGAAAATGTCTTAAATAATCATTTATTTGACAAAAAAAAAAAATAGGTTGCTGAGAGACTCAAAAAGGAGAAAATCAAAAAGGGGCGTGTTAATGCCGAGGACAGTCTGCATCACAAATGTCTTTGTTTTATTTTGCCTATGGTTGGTTTTATTTTGCCTGTGGTTGGTTTTATTTTGCCTGTGGTTGGTTTTATTTTGCCTGTGGTTGGTTTTATTTTGCCTATGGTTGGTTTTATTTTGCCTGTGGTTGGTTTTATTTTGCCTGTGTTTTGGTTTTATTTTGCCTGTGGTTGTTTTTTTTTTGCCTGTGTTTTGGTTTTATTTTGCCTGTGGTTGGGTTTATTTTGCCTATGGTTGGTTTTATTTTGCCTGTGGTTGGTTTTATTTTGCCTGTGGTTGGTTTTATTTTGCCTATGGTTGGTTTTATTTTGCCTGTGGTTGGTTTTATTTTGCCTGTGGTTGGTTTTATTTTGCCTGTGGTTGGTTTTATTTTGCCTGTGTTTTGGTTTTATTTTGCCTGTGGTTGTTTTTTTTTTTGCCTGTGTTTTGGTTTTATTTTTCCTGTGGTTGGGTTTATTTTGCCTGTGGTTGGGTTTATTTTGCCTGTGGTTGGTTTTATTTTGCCTGTGGTTGGTTTTATTTTGCCTGTGGTTGGTTTTATTTTGCCTGTGGTTGGTTTTATTTTCCTGTGGTTGGTTTTATTTTGCCTGTGGTTGGTTTTATTTTGCCTGTGTTTTGGTTTTATTTTGCCTGTGGTTGTTTTTTTTTTTGCCTGTGTTTTGGTTTTATTTTTCCTGTGGTTGGTTTTATTTTCCTGTGGTTGGTTTTATTTTGCCTATGGTTGGTTTTATTTTGTCTATGGTTGGTTTTATTTTGTCTATGGTTGGTTTTATTTTGCCTGTGTTTGGTTTTATTTTGTCTATGGTTGGTTTTATTTTGCCTGTGTTTGGTTTTATTTTGCCTATGGTTGGTTTTATTTTGCCTATGGTTGGTTTTATTTTGCCTGTGGTTGGTTTTATTTTGCCTGTGTTTGGTTTTATTTTGCCTGTGGTTGGTTTTATTTTGCCTGTGTTTGGTTTTATTTTGCCTATGGTTGGTTTTATTTTGCCTGTGTTTTGGTTTTATTTTGCCTGTGTTTTGGTTTTATTTTGCCTGTGTTTTGGTTTTATTTTGCCTGTGTTTGGTTTTATTTTGCCTGTGGTTGGTTTTATTTTGCCTGTGGTTGGTTTTATTTTGCCTATGGTTGGTTTTATTTTGCCTATGGTTGGTTTTATTTTGCCTGTGGTTGGTTTTATTTTGCCTATGGTTGGTTTTATTTTGCCTATGGTTGGTTTTATTTTGCCTATGGTTGGTTTTATTTTGCCTGTGTTTGGTTTTATTTTGTCTATGGTTGCACTTTAAGAACACTCCTACTTTTAAGGCGTGAAAATAGATTGGGTAGATCCACAGCAGAATGGAAAGCTTTCTCCTGTTGATAAACATTCTGAAAACACAGGTATTATTAAGACTTATTACTAACAGTGGGTGCAGTGTGGGTTCCAGTAGGCAGAACTTGACCATGAAGAACAAGTTTAGCTGGTCTGAAGAGTTGAACAAAGAATATGTCAAACAAGAGATGGATCAGGGAAAGCTTTGCTGGGGTTAGGTTGTAACATGCTCTAGTTATACATACTGTGAAAAGTGAGAGTGTTGGGGCTGATTGAGATGTGTGAGATACAGACAGATTAGAACAGGCGTCCCTGCCTTTCCAACACAAATCAAACATGGGATAAAATATATGAATATGTCTGGGTGTGCCAAAGGATTGATTCATTACATAAAGTTGATGCTACGAGATTTGGCCTATTAAACCAACATTTTTGCAGAGAGAATTGTCTGCATTTTCCTACCGCCACCACATAAAATCAGAAAGAAATTTGGAAAGGATAGCGCTGAAACGTTATAATTATCCTAATGGTATAGAAGCATTGGGGTACTTGACGAGGATGTCTGAGTTCTTAGGACTGACAGCATTTCCACAGTCAAGCACAGTGACGGCTGGTGCTCAAAATTTTTGGGGGAGCGCAAACTGAAAAATTCTGAAAAAAAAACTCATCAATCGCAGCTTAACTGTACCTATCAAACACAGCCACTGTGCCCATCAAACGCAGCCACTGTGCCCATCAAACGCAGCCACTGTGCCCATCAAACGCAGCCACTGTGCCCATCAAACGCAGCCACTTTGCCATCAAACGCTGCCACTGTGCCCATTAAATGTTGCCACTGTGCCCATCAAACGCAGCCACTGTGCCCATCAAACTCAGCCACTGTGACCATCAAACGCAGCCACTTTGCCATCAAACGCTGCCACTGTGCCCATAAAATGTTGCCACTTTGCCCATCAAACGCAGCCACTGTGCCCATCAAACTCAGCCACTGTGACCATCAAACGCAGCCACTTTGCCATCAAACGCTGCCACTGTGCCCATTAATTTTTGCCACTTTGCCCATCAAACGCTGCCACTGTGCCCCGGATGCTGCCACTGTGCCCCGAGTGCTGCCACTGTGCCCCCCGCCCGCCATCTGCCGGCCCTTACCTTGTCTCGGGTGGGCAGCGGGTGACGGCGGCAGGCGGCAAACAGTGTTCTCCATTCCTTCTTCTCTTCTCTTCCCAGCCGCTCGTCCTCTCCTGTGATTGGACGCCTAGGCTGGAGAAATCCTAGAGACGAGCATGGGAGTAGGAGACGAGAGAGCTTGAGAGTAGGAGGTCTTGAGAAGAGCGGAGAGGACGGTTTGGGTGATGTTTGGAGACAAGATTGGTGATGTAGCTCGGGGCAGTGTTGTGGATGGCTTTGTAAGTTGTGGTTAGTATTTTGAATTTAATTCACTGGGCGATCGGGAGCCAGTGTAGGGATTGGAGGAGAGGGTTGGCAGACATTGAGTAGTTGGTAAGGTGGATAAGTCTGGCAGCAGCATTCATGATAGACTGAAGAGGGGATAGCTTATGGGGAGGCTAAAGGGATAAAGAGCAAGCAACATAAAATAAACAATACAAATGCATGGAGAATATAAAAAATAAAAACCACAAATAATTATAAGTTGACCTAATCTAAAAAGTAATTAAAGTATCTATTAATTTCTAGTATATTGATACTAGTATATCGTATGGATAAACCCAACTAGCACGAAAGTATCAAGTTCAATAAATTAAAAGTAAATTGCATATTTATTAAGTAGATAAAATATTCCAAAATATTATTAACTGTCATAATATACCTAACGTACAATGCTTGTATCTTTGTATAATCATACCAAGAAATTAGTATCAATGATGCTAATTGATAAAATTATATCTTAGGATGTAATCATGTATCATTTCATAAAATACTATAATTATATTAAATTCAATAAAATTTATGCGGTGTCGTTGTGTGAAATTAGTTTAACTTCTATCAGCATAACCATCTCAATTACTAAAGAACAAATGATTAAAATTGTTTTGCAGTAGTCGCCATAATTATAGTTGTGAGTTGCATGCTTTGTATACATTTTTTTTGCGTGTATGTTGAGTTGTAGATGTTTGTATTTTAAGTTCTCAGTGTATATTATAGTGTTTATTTTATGTTGTTTGTTCTTTAGCCCTGATGAAGGAGGAGTGTTGAGCCCTGAAACCCAATAGCTATGTGACAGATTTGATATCACTTTACTTTGGAATAAATTTGTGTCTGGGCGATTATATTTTGGTGTGGTGCTTCTATCTCAAATTCCCACCAGATAGAATCAGACATTCATTATCTGCCTGTTCCTTTGCAGATTTGAATTTGATTGGCGTTTTAGTAACAGTTTGAGAAATAAGGTGTGTTATTATTGTCTGATATTCTCAGACGGCTGAAAACCCCTAAAGGTTGTGTCATTTGATGGGTAGGGAAGATACAACACCCTTCTGCTAAATATAGACACCAATGTAATCTTTTTTGTAAACAGAATATTTATCCTGTTCTATTCCCTTTATACATTTATTGAGTGTTGTGGGAAATGTGCACATTTTGATTTTGGCCATAGGACAAGTCAAAAAAATAGTAAAGAAATGCCTGAACATAGTAACTGATCCTCAATTATTGTTTTACTGCAACAGTGCTGACAGTCCAAACATGAGAGTTATGCCCCGTACACACGGTCGGAATTTCCGATGAAAAGCTCACATCGGACTTTTTTTGTCGGAAATTCCGACGGACTTAGATAGACAAATTCTACCACCTGAGCTGTGGATCTATGCAGCTCCTCCAGAGTTACCATGGACCTCTTGGCTGCTTCCATTATTAATACTCTCCTTGCCCAGCCTGTCAGTTTAGGTCAGGCATGTCCAAAGTCCGGCCCGCGGGCCAATCGCGACCCGCGGGCCAGTTTTGAACAGCCCGCCGGCCTGGTTATCTAAACCAGCCTTTCTCAACTAGTGTGCCACGGGATCAGGGGAGAGAAGGGCTGTCAGATGAGCCCAACCCCCTGCCGAACTATACATTGGCACTGTGAGAATCATCAGCCTCAAAAGCGAAAGTAAACTGTGCAGGGGAGTGTGCTGTGCTCTCTGCTTCCCCCTACAGCGCAGTACCCGGATGAATGAGGAAACAAGGTACTGTGCTAATGTTTAGGTTTGGGGACCCTGATGTATGGGGGGGCTCTCTGTGAACCTTGATGTATGGGGGGGCTCTCTGTGAACCTTGATGTATGGGGGTGGCTCTCTGGGGACCCTGATGTATGGGGGGTCTCTGGGGACCCTGATGTATGGGGGGCTCTCTAGGGACCCTGATGTATGGGGGGCTCTCTGGGGACCCTAATGTATGGGGGGGCTCTCTGGGGACCCTGATGTATGGGGGGGGCTCTCTGGGGACCCTTATGTATGGGGGGGCTCTCTGGGGACTCTGATGTATGGGGGACTCTCTGTGAACCCTGATGTATGGGGGCTCTCTGTGAACCCTGATGTATGAGGGGGGGTTCTCTGTGAACCCTGATGTATGGGGGGTTCTCTGTGAACCCCGATGTATGGGGGGCTCTCTGTGAACCCAGATGTATGGGGGGCTCTCTGTGAACCCCAATGTATGGGGGGCTCTCTGGGGACCCTGATGTATGGGGGGACTCTCTGGGGACCCTGATGTATGGGGGGCTCTCTGGGGACCCTGATGTATGGGGGGCTCTCTGGGGACCCTGATGTATGGAAGGGGGCTCTCTGTGGACTCTGTATGGGGGGCTCTCTGTGAACCCTGATGTATGGTGGGCTCTCTGTGAACCCTGATGTATGGGGGGGCTCTCTGTGAACCCTGATGTATGGGGGGCTCTCTGTGAACCCTGATGTATGGGGGGGCTCTCTGTGAACCCTGATGTATGGGGGGGCTCTCTGTGAACCCTGATGTATGGGGGGGCTCTCTGTGAACCCTGATGTATGGGGGGGCTCTCTGTGAACCCTGATGTGTGGGTGCTCTCTGTGAACCCTGATGTATGGGGGGGCTTTCTGTGAACCCTGATGTATGGGGGGGCTTTCTGTGAACCCTGATGTATGGGGGGGGCTTTCTGTGAACCCTGATGTATGGGGGGGCTTCTGTGAACCCTGATGTATGGGGGGCTTCTGTGAACTCTGATGTATGGGGGCTCTCTGGGGACCCTGATGTATGGGGGGCTCTCTGGGGACCCTAATGTATGGGGGGCTCTGGGAACCATGATGCATGGGGGGCTATCTGGGAACCCTGATGTAAGGGGGGGCTCTCTGGGAACCTTGCTATATGGGGGGCTCTCTGGAGGGGGAGAAGTTGGGGGTGGTAAAAACAGCTCAACCATGTGGTTTTACTGCCCCTCCAACCTGAGATGCGAACAAGCCCTTGGTTCACATCTTCGTGGCTGCGTGCAGGGCAGCCCATTCATTTTAATGGGCTTCCCTACCCACAAAAATGCACTGAAAGAAGTCCCGACCTTCTTTTTTTTTTTTTATTGCACTGCATCAAAAACATCCCACGTTTTCCAATATGTGGGGTACCATTAAGAATTAACGGTACCACTAAAGAGCAGAGCATTCGTCTGTGTGTCGGGAACGAGTGTGACAAAATCAAGAGAATTCTTGTTGGGCAGTGTATTAGTGCTCGGACGAACACACTTAGACCGAATTTTAATGGTTCACAGAATGTCAGGCAAAATGGTCGGCCCTCACGCATGTTCACTTCATCAAATCTGGCCCTCTTTGAAAAAAGTTTGGACACCCCTGGTTTAGGTGGACGGCCATGTCTTGGTAGGTTTGCAGTTGTGCCATACTCTTTCCATTTTCGGATGATGGATTGAACAGTGCTCCGTGAGATGTTCAAAGCTTGGGATATTTTTTTTATAACCTAACCCTGCTGTAAACTTCTCTACAACTTTATCCCTGACCTGTCTGGTGTGTTCCTTGGCCTTTCATGATGCTGTTTGTTCACTAAGGTTCTCTAACAAACCTCTGAGGGCTTCGCAGAACAACTGTATTCATACTGAGCTTAAATTACACACAGGTGGACTATTTAGGTGTCTTCTGAAGGCAATTGTTTCCACTAGATTTTAGTTAGGGGTATCAAAGTAAAGGGGGCCAAATACAAATGCATGCTACACTTTTCAGATATTTATTCGTAAACAATTTTGAAAAACATTTATCATTTTCCTTCCACTTCACAATTATGTGCCACTTTGTGTTGGTCTATCACATAAAATCCCAATAAAATACATTTACGTTTTTGGTTGTAACATGACAAAATGTGGAAAATCTCAAGGGGTATGAATACTTTTTCAAGGCACTGTAAATAATACCTTCCATATGGATGATATCTAGATTATATTATTATATGCCTGTTTAAAGCTGGCCATGCACTATACAGTCTGATTGTACAATTTCCTTTTAATCCACTAACTGTTAAAGAGTTAGCTCACCTTTATCAAAAAATACCCTATGCCAGTGATGGTGAACTTTGGCACCCCAGATGTTTTGGAACTACATTTCCCATGATGCTAATGCACTCTGCAGTGTAGTTGAGCATCATGGGAAATGTATTTCAAAACATCTGGGGTGCCAAGGTTCACCATCACTGCCCTATGCAGTCCCTAAATATACCATTATATAACCTTAAAATCGAATCAGCTAAAAAAATATTTACTTTAATGTACTTTTTATACCTGTAGGCCATTCCTATAATGAATGAAACCTGCCCCAAACCTCCTAACACTTTTCCAAGCTCCATCCTGTCTTCTTTCCAGGATGGGCAACCACAACGATGAGTGTCTCTTAGTGGTACAGGAGCAAGCGCTGTCCTTTTTACCAAACCAAGAAAGACAGTGCTTGCTTCTGAATCTGTGCCACTAGGTGGTGCTCACCCTTATGGTTTAGGGCCGTGTAACGGTATTTAGGGACTGCATGGGCTATTTTTTGATAAAGGTGCAATGGGCTGCCTGAATGGTTACAAATGGCATTACAAATAGATTATTTTAGGTTTTTCTTCATTATACATAGTTTTTGCAAATCTAAAGAAGATTGTGCATAGATTGCATAAATTGCTTAGTATATGGCCAGCTCAAACCTGCTTCACCCTAGACTCCACCTCTTGGGTGAGAGTCACTCACAACTCATAGTGGTATTTCCCCAGCTCTATGTACACTATATTCAAACTGTGTTGTTTTTTTTTTTTTTGTAGGTAAATGTGTCAAGATCCCAAACAAAATGAGCGTGGAGTCCAATACAGAGGGTTCCCCATCTTGTCACCGTCCACCTGTATTTCTAACACCAGCGGCCAAAAAGTGTAACCGGGTTAATGGCGAACGAAGACCGCTGCAGGAGTGGCTTATCCAACTGCTAGCCTTGAAACCGTACCGAAAACATGACCTCATTCTGCGCCTAGAAAAATCCAACACCTTCCCCAGAGATCAGGCAGAACTGTTGTCTGCGCTGGATGTGGTATGTCCTCACGAATAGTGAACCCCTTTCTGTTACAATAGACTTTAATGAGTTTTACATGAACAAATTTACTGAACAAAGCACTTCAATACACCGGTTAAATTTCCTTCCAAAATGAAAGGTTTAGCAAAAAGCTATATAGGTTACAACAAGTATATATACTGTGTATATATATATATATATATATATATATATATATATATATATATATATAGATAGATAGATAGATAGATAGATAGATATATCTATATATAGATATCTATATATATATATCGACCATCCAGACATGACAGTGATGCTGGCACTTTAATAAAGTAACAAAAGCTCTTTTGTGTATTGTGACTCTCTGAAGACCCACTCCTTACTCTTACCATCCATCGTATTATTAACTTTACATTTGACATAATTAATGAGCATGACTACGGCACTGATTGCTTCTCAAGAGACTAGTAGTTTTCTGCTCTACAACTCCACCTAGAAACACAACTGTATCCCTTTAAGGAAAATGGTAACCAAAGATATTTTACACTAAAACATAAGAAGTTGTACAACTAATGACACATTTCCACTTATTTAGGGGTAACTGGAGGGCCGGACATGTCATGCCATAGAGATCTGTACTTTTAACATGTTTAAGAGAATTTGAGAATATCGTGTATACATAATATTCTGAGGATGCCTCTATTGTGTCCTATTGAATCTGTGCAATTACAGTAACCAGCATGTATTGTCAATCACAATAAAGTGCAGTATTTTAGTTTAACTGAGTACTTGGGATATACATCTAAAAATGTGAATGCCCCTGCCCCTGCCACCATTCTCCCCTAGTAAAAAATAGGGGCTCAAAGAGGCCGGTTGGATGGAGCTAGTGCGCATCATTGAAGGCTGGTTGCTTGAACCCAAAAGAGCCAGTTGGCCTCCAATGATTGAGGAGCACCGAAATGGCGCTGCAACTGATTAGCTGATCGCAGGAGGACAACGTTGGATCGTCTATCAGTCATGTTGGAACAGGAAAGGGGCCATCCCCAAACTGTTCCCACAAAGTTGGGAGCATGAAATTGTCCAAAATGTTTTGGTATGCTGATGCCTTAATGCCCTGTACACACGGTCTGTTTTTCCGATGAAAAAAGTCTGATGGACTTTTTTCATCTGAAAAAAAGATCGTGTGTGGGCCCAATCGGACTTTTTTCCATCAGTGTTAAAAAATAGAACATGGTTTAAATTTTTACGATGGAAAAAAAAACAATAGGACATTCCGATCGTCTGTGTGGAATTCCATCGGAGAAAAATCCATGCAAGCTCAATCTAAATTACAAGACGGGAGCGCTCGTTCTGGTAAAACTAGCGTTCGTAATGGAGATAGCACATTGATCATGCTGTAACGGACTGAAAAGCACGGAGAATGAAAAGCACGAATCGGCTAACACCAAACTTTTACTAACACGCCGTAACACAAAATCAGCAAAAGCAGCCCAAAGGGTGGCGCCATTGGATTTGAACTTCCCATTTATAGTGCCGTCGTGTTGTACGTCACAGCGTTTTGGACGGTCGGAATTTTGTCTGATGGTGTGTAGGCAAGACTGATGAAAGTCAGCTTCATCAGAATTCCGACGGAAAATTCCATCGGATATTATTCAATCGGAAATCCGATCGTGTGTACAGGGCATAAGAGTTCCCTTCACTGGAACTAAGGGGCCAAACCCCTAAAAAACAACCCCACATTATAATCCCCCCTCCACCAAATGATTTGGACCGGTGCACAAAGCAAGGTTCATAAAAACATGGATGAGTGAGTTTGCGGTGGAGGATCTTGACTGGCCTGCACAGTCCTGACCTCAACCTGATAGATTTGGGATGAATTAGAGTGGAGACTGCGATCCATGTCTTCTCATCCAACACCTCACAAATGCGCTTCTGGAAGAATAGTCAAACATTCTCATAGACACTCCTAAACCTTGTGGACAGCCTTCCCAGAAGAGTTGAAGCTGTTATAGCTGCAAGGAGCGGGCCAACTCAATGCTGAACCCTACGGACTAAGACTGGGATGCCATGAAAGTTCATGTGCGTGTAAAGGCAGATGTCCCAATACTTTTTGGTAATATAGTCTATTTTCTAGTGGAGTGAGGAAGTCCTGTCAGAATTTTATTACTATCTTTGTTGGGGTTTCTCAACTAGGGTTCCTCCAGAGGTTGCTAGGGATTCCTTGAGCAAGGAGCAATTTCTGCCTCTAAGATAAGTTCCTACTAACACCAGTGATCCTTTATTTATCTGTAAGGGGTTAATTCTTGCCAATGAACACATGTGTAAGGAGCATTCTTCTCACTGATCATCATATTAAAGCAGAACTTCACCCCCCCCCCACCCTTCTCTGCTACTTTTTGGAGGGGAGGGGGGAGTGGGCACCTGGCCCCCCTCCTTCCCCTTGCAGCCTTCTGGGACACATCACAGGTCCCAGAAGACTATGGGACCATTCACCAGTATTTGTAGCTGCTGACTTTTATTTTTTGGGGGGGAGACTGGAGCTCCTCTTTAACCACTTCAATACAGGGCTTTTATACACCCTTCCTTACCAGACCAATTTGTAGCTTTCAGCGCTCTCACACTTTGAATGACAATTACTCAGTCATGCTACACTGTACCCAAACCAAATTTTTATCATTTTTTTTCCCACAAACAGAGCTTTCTTTTGGTGGTATTTAATCACCGCTAGGTTTTTTATTTTTTGCAATATAAGCGAAAAAATTTAGATTTTTTTAAAAAAAAACACTTTTTTTTTGTTTTTATTGTAAAATTTTGCAAATAAGTAATTTTTCTTCATAAAATTGGGCCAAAATGTATACTGCTACATATCTTTAGTAAAAATAACCAAAAAAGTGTATATTATTTGGTCTCTGTGAAAGGTATAGAGTCTACAAGCTATGGTGCAAATCATTGAAAAATTATCACATCTGATCACACCTGATGTACTGAAGGCCTATTTCATTTCTTGAGACCCTAACAAGCCAGGAAAGTACAACTACCCCCCAAATTACCCCTTTTTGGAAAGCAGACATTCCAATGTATTTAGTAAGAGTCATTGTGAGTTTTTTGAAGTTGTACTTTTTTCCCACAATTCTTGGGAAATTTTTTAAATTTTTTTAAATTTTTATTTTTTTGCACAAAATTGTCATAATAACAAGTTATTTCTCTCACACAGCACATGCATACTTGCAATGACACCCCAAAATACATTCTGCTACTCCTCCTGAGTATGGCGATACCAAATGTGTGAGACTTTTACACAGCCTGTCCAAATACAGAGGCCCAACATTGAAATAGCACCTTCAGGCATTCTAGGAGCATAAATTGCACATCTCATTTCTCAACCACCTATTACAGTTTTGAAGACCCTGGAGCACCAGGACAATGGAAATGCCCATAAAATGACCCCATTTTGTTGAAGACCCTGGAGCACCAGGACAATGGAAATGCCCATAAAATGACCCCATTTTGGAAAGCTAACACCCCAACGTATAATCTATGAGGCATAATGAGTCTTTTGAACGGTTCATTTTTTTCCAGAAGTTTTTGGAATATGTGGGAAAAAAATGAAAACGCATTTTTTTTATACAAAGTTGTCCATTTATAAGATATTACCAACACATAGCATGTACATAGCAAAAATTACACCCCAAAATACATTCTGCTACTCCTCCTGAGTATGGCGATACCAAATGTGTGAGACTTTTACACAGCCTGGCCAAATACAGAGGCCCAACATTGAAATAGCCCCTTTAGGCATTCTAGGAGCATAAATTACACATCTCATTTCTCAACCACCTATTACAGTTTTGAAGGCCCTGGAGCACCAGGACAATAGAAACGCCCATAAAATGACCCCATTTTGGAAAGCTAACACCCCAACGTATAATCTATGAGGCATAATGAGTCTTTTGAACGGTTCATTTTTTTCCAGAAGTTTTTGGAATATGTGGGAAAAAAATGAAACCGCATTTTTTTTATACAAAGTTGTCCATTTATAAGATATTACCAACACATAGCATGTACATAGCAAGAATGACACCCCAAAATACATTCTGCTACTCCTCCTGAGTATGGCGATACCAAATGTGTGAGACTTTTACACAGCCTGGCCAAATACAGAGGCCCAACATTGAAATAGCACCTTCAGGCATTCTAGGAGCATAAATTACACATCTCATTTCTCAACCACCTATTACATTTTTGAAGACCCTGGAGCACCAGGACAATGGAAACTCCCATAAAATGACCCCATTTTGGAAAGCTAACACCCCAACGTATAATCTATGAGGCATAATGAGTCTTTTGAACGGTTCATTTTTTTCCAGAAGTTTTTGGAATATGTGGGAAAAAAATGAAAACGCATTTTTTTTATACAAAGTTGTCCATTTATAAGATATTACCAACACATAGCATGTACATAGCAAAAATTACACCCCAAAATACATTCTGCTACTCCTCCTGAGTATGGCGATACCAAATGTGTGAGACTTTTACACAGCCTGGCCAAATACAGAGGCCCAACATTGAAATAGCCCCTTTAGGCATTCTAGGAGCATAAATTACACATCTCATTTCTCAACCACCTATTACAGTTTTGAAGGCCCTGGAGCACCAGGACAATGGAAACGCCCATAAGATGACCCCATTTTGGAAAGCTAACACCCCAACGTATAATCTATGAGGCATAATGAGTCTTTTGAACGGTTCATTTTTTTCCAGACGTTTTTGGAATATGTGGGAAAAAAATGAAACCGCATTTTTTTTATACAAAGTTGTCCATTTATAAGATATTACCAACACATAGCATGTACATAGCAAGAATGACACCCCAAAATACATTCTGCTACTCCTCCTGAGTATGGCGATACCAAATGTGTGAGACTTTTACACAGCCTGGCCAAATACAGAGGCCCAACATTGAAATAGCACCTTCAGGCATTCTAGGAGCATAAATTACACATCTCATTTCTCAACCACCTATTACAGTTTTGAAGACCCTGGAGCACCAGGACAATGGAAACTCCCATAAAATGACCCCATTTTGGAAAGCTAACACCCCAACGTATAATCTATGAGGCATAATGAGTCTTTTGAACGGTTCATTTTTTTCCAGAAGTTTTTGGAATATGTGGGAAAAAAATGAAAACGCATTTTTTTTATACAAAGTTGTCCATTTATAAGATATTACCAACACATAGCATGTACATAGCAAAAGTGACACCCCAAAATACATTCTGCTACTCCTCCTGAGTATGGCGATACCAAATGTGTGAGACTTTTACACAGCCTGGCCAAATACAGAGGCCTAACATCTAAGTAGCACCGTCATGTGTTCTAGGAGCATAAATTACACACATAAATTCCTGACAACCTATCACATTGTTGAAGGCCCTTCATATTTCTAAAACATAGCATGTACTGTACATACCAATTATAAACCAAAATACATTCTTCTGAGAAAAAGGGTAAAGAAAAGATTACCTGCGGTTTTAGTAGTGCAGTGGTCCAAAGAGGAGAGCATCGGTCCAGGCAGCAGGCAGGAACGTGGACAGCGACAGCAAAACAGGCAGCAGGCAGGAATAGTCAGTACAGGTAGAGATGATGTCAGCACAGCCAAAGCATTGGTCCAGATAGCAGGCAGAGATGTGGTCAGCAGTAGCAAAAGGAACAAAGGATCGTCCATGCAGCAGGCAGGAATACTGTCCATAGTTAGTACATGCAGCAGGCAGAGGTATGGTCAGCACAGCCAGAGTATTTGTCCAGGGAGCAGGCAGGACCATCAAGCTTAGGGCAACGGTCAGGAAAGAATGGGGACAGGGGTAGAGGCTTCTCCCACCCAAATCGCTTTGAAGCCTCCGGACAACCAGACCCTGTTCTGGGAACACAGAAAACCAAAAACTGGTTTTCTGAACTCAGAACACTATTCTGGAGCCCCTCACATATGTGAGACCCCTGTGTAGCAGGGTGAAAGATCAGTCCAAGGGGGCAGGCAAAAACATGGTCAACAGGCCGAGGTCAGTGCAGGTAAAAGGCAGAAATAAACGGTAGGCAGAGGCATAATCCATACAGTCCAGGGTCAGTTCACGTGAAAGGCAGAAACATGGCGGATAAACAATGCAGACGGTAGGCAGAGACATAGTCGAGAAACAGGCCAGGGTCAGTTCACATGGAAGACAATGATATGGTTGGTTGAGGCAGGGAAATATTCAGGACATATTGAAAACGGGGAAATGGCAGTATTAGAAATATGGGCTAATAGTTTTCGAGAGTGTGATATCGCTTGAAGCATTTTCCGATGCAAAGGCCAGGTTGGGAGGGACAGTCGGGACAATGGAAGCTGGTGTCTTTCCTAATTCCTCTTCTGGTGCACACCCGACATTTTTTTTGCCGTCGTCTTCCGGATCGTGATGGTGGAATATGGTCTGAAAAATGGCGCTCATGTAGTCTGCTGACACAATCTGAGTGAATGCTTTCTGGGGGGGATGTTTGTTGGTAGATCAGGGCAGTGACAATGTCTTCAATAAATCTCATGAAGGTGGTGGGTCTATGTGTGGATTTTTGGTAGACTATGAAAGAATTTAACAGGGCCAAATGAAAAAAGTAAATTGCGATTTTTTTATACCAGAAGAGGGATTTTCGGGTTGAAAGATAGGGCTGCAACATTTGATCATTTAAATCCACACCCCCCATGAATTTATTGTACTCATTGATGCAGGAAGGCTTGCGAACGGTACTGCGTCTTCTGTGAAGTTCCACCGAGGTGTCATCGTGGATGGTGGACATGATGTACACATCTTTCCTATCCCTCCACTTCACAGCCAACACTTCCTCGTTCCTCAAGCTTGCCGATTCCCCCTTTTGAATGGTTGTGGTGACAAGACGCTGTGGGAAGCCCTTTCTGTTTATTCTTGTTGTACCACACGCCAGAGTTTTTTTTAGGTAGAGGTGGCGGAGAAGGGGCAGGCTGGTATAATAGTTGTCCATATAAATATGATACCCCTTTTGGAGGAGTGGAAATACCAACTCCCAAACAATTTTTCCACTTATTCCCATGTACGATGGACACTCAGGGGGCTCGAGCTGGGAATCTTTGCCTTCGTACATGCGGAATGAGTGCACATAACCAGTGGCGCTTTCACAGAGCTTGTTGAGCTTCAAGCCGTACCTCGCCCGCTTACTGGGGATATATTGCTTGATCCCCAGCCGGCCTGTGAAATGCACCAGGGATTCGTCCACAGAAATGTTTTGGTCAGGGACATAAAGTTCGGCAAACTTCTTGGAAAAAAAATTAATTAGGGGGCGAATTTTATATAATTTGTCAAAGTTTGGGTGATCTCGGGGGGGGGGCACTGTGAGTTGTCACTGAAATGCAGGAACCGCATTATAAGTTCGTATCGGGACCTGGACATGGCCGATGTAAAAATTGGCATATGGTGGATGGGTTTCTTCGACCAATACCTATTCATTTCATTTTTTTTTGTAAGCCCCGTGTTAAACGTTAGGCCTAAAAACAATCTAAGCTCCACCACTGTTAGGGGTCTCCATTCAAAAGGGCGGGCATAGCTGGAGCTGGGGTTGTTTTCAATGAATTGTTGAGCAAAAAGATTAGTTTGCTCCACAATGCCTTGAACCAATTCATCAGGGAAAAATAAATTAAAAAAATCAAGTTTGGAAAAACCCTCAGTGTTGACCTGCACACCTGGCTGTGCTGTAAAAGGGGGGATCGTGGCTGACCCTGAGGTAGAAGGCAGCCACAATGGGTTTGCCAAGCCATCTGGAAGCTGGGTTCGGGTCCTACTTCTTTGGCGTGTACTTGCACTGGGCCTTTCCTCCTGGGGTCTAGCAGCGCTTGCACTGGGCCTTTCCTCCTGGGGTCTAGCAGCGCTTGCACTGGACCTCGCCTCCTGGGGTCTACCGCCGTTGGCACTGCTGGTCGCTGCCTGGTGTTCAGACCGTCTTCTTTTTGGACGGACTGTGTCCTCCTCTAATTCGGATCCGGATGTGCTGCCTTCGGGGGGTTCATATTCCGAACCAGAATCGGAATCAGAACTGAGCGGTGAGAGCTCCCCGTTGCTCTCATCGGTCAGACTGAGTATTTGATATGCTTCTTCTGGGGTGTACACCTTTCTGGACATAGTGGGTACGCTGGTGAGGTGGCAGGTACTCTGGTGGCAGGTTCTCTGGTGAGGTGGCGGGTACTCTAATGGACAGGTACTCCTGATGGATTGGTGGTGGGTACTCTGGTGAGGTGGCGGGTACTCTGGTGAGGTGGTGGGTACTCCTGATGGACGGGTACTCCTGATGGACTGGTGGCGGGTACTCCTGGTGAGGTGGCGGGTACTCCTGGTGAGGTGGCGGGTACACCTGAATGACAGGTACTCCTGATGGACAGGTACTTCTGATGGACTGGTGGCGGGTACTCTGAGGTGGCGGGTACTCAGGTGAGGTGGCGGGTACTGCTGATGGACAGGTACTCCTGATGGACTGGTGGCGGGTACTCAGGTGAGGTGGCGGGTACTCCTGATGGACAGGTACTCCTGATGGACAGGTACTCCTGATGGACTGGTGGCGGGTACTCTGAGGTGGCGGGTACTCAGGTGAGGTGGCGGGTACTCCTGATGGACAGGTACTCCTGATGGACTGGTGGCGGGTACTCTGAGGTGGCGGGTACTCAGGTGAGGTGGCGGGTACTGCTGATGGACAGGTACTCCTGATGGACAGGTACTCCTGATGGACTGGTGGCGGGTACTCTGAGGTGGCGGGTACTCAGGTGAGGTGGCGGGTACTCCTGATGGACAGTTACTCCTGATGGACAGGTACTCCTGATGGACTGGTGGCGGGTACTCTGAGGTGGCGGGTACTCAGGTGAGGTGGCGGGTACTCCTGATGGACAGGTACTCCTGATGGACAGGTGGGTGGCTGGTGATCTGGTGGCAGGTACTAGATGACAGGTACTCTTTATTTAGGGGGGGCAATCTGGGCACAGTAGTACATATGTATATGTGTATAACATATGTGTAACTCACTGTTAGCTGATCTCCTCCTCACAGGTGTGTGAAGAGGAGAACCAGGCAACAGTGAGTTACACACAATTGTGTGTTTTGTTTACATTTAGTGACCTGCTGTGATTGGACACAGCCAGTCACGTGGTAAAGAGCCAATTTCATTGGCTCTTTACCCTGATCGAGGCTGGGCTGTATCCAAGGGAAAAACCTCAGCCCCGATCGCCGCGCTGCGCGCCCCCGGGGGGCGCGCGGGCGCCGTGCACGCCGCTGCGCAGCTCTGCATCATCAATTCCGGTAAGTTTATACCGGAATCTCCGCCGCCCGCCGCCACATTACTTGAATCGGTGTGTCCAGAGGGACACACCGGATCCCAGATCGCCGCGCTGCGCGACCCGGGGGCGCGCGCGGGCGCCGTGCACGCCGCTGCTGCAGCTCTGCATATGGGAGCCGGTAAGCCGCTCCGCTGCCCGCCGCTGCTGCTCCGCCGCCACTCATTTACCCCCATCAGGGAACTGCTGTGTCCTAAGGAACACAACGGTACCTGGGAGAGCCGGCGAAGCACTGGATGGCGGCGGGAGGGGGGGTGCCCCCTCCCGCCGCCTATAAGAACGATCAAGCGGCGGAACCGCCGCTATGATCATTCTTATGGTGCAGAGAATCGCTGGCAGAACAAAAGGATATCTGAATGATGCCTCTAGCTGCAGGCATCATTCAGATATTCCCCTACAAAGCAGAGGACGTCATATGACGTCCACCCAGGATGGGAGATCCCATCTGTGGACGTCATATTACTATGGCTGGGTAGGGAAGTGGTTAATGTATCATGATCTGTAGTTATAGTAATTTTTAGCAGGGGTTCCCTGAGACTGGAAAGTTAAGGGTTCCTCTGTGTTGAAAAGGTTGAGAAAAGCTGATCTGTATCCTTATTAGGGAAGCTTCCCTTCACTGCCTGCTCAGGTGCCGTGTCTAATGCCGCGTATACACGACCATTTTTCTCATTGGGAAAACTGCCATTTTTTCATTTGGACGAGAAAAATGGCCATGTGTAGGCTCTCCAGCAGTTTTCCCGACGAGAAAACCGCAGAGAATCACGACGAGAAAAATTAGAACATGCACTATTTTTTCTCGTCGCAAATCGCGGCATTTTTTTCCTCTGCAGTTTTCCCATAGGGAAACACTGCTAGGGAGCCTACACACGGCCGGTTTTCTCAACCAGGACCAAGAGAAAACCTGTCGTGAAAAACGGCCGTGTGTAGACTGAGAAAAGGGGACCAAGCCGGTCCTCGTTTTCCCCGTCGGGTTTCACGGCGGTGTTTTCACCGCCGAGAATCTCGGTCATGTGTACGCGGCATTAGACACCTTTCACATGGGTCGTCCGATAAGCTCCACCACATTTCAGGTGGACCTGATTGGAAACTTCATGTCTATGAGCGGCTGGATGTAAATGAACTTGTGTCCTTTTACATCCGATTATCTCTGAGCCCATCCAGGCCCGTGTGGGGGCTCCAAAACTGAAGCTTAAAGTGATTGTAAAGGTTCCCGTTTAAAAAAAAAAATAACAAACATGTCATACTTACCTCCACTGTGCAGTTTGTTTTGCACAGAGTGACCCCGATCCTCGTCTTCTGGGGTCCCACGGCGGCTCTCTCGGCTCCTCCCCGCAATAGATAACCCCCTCTGAGAAGCTCTCTCCTGAGGGGGTTACCTTACAGGCGCGCTCCTGTGTCATACACTCAGCATCCATAGCTGCCGAGTTTATGACTCGTCCACACCCCCCGGCGCCCGGGTCATTGGATTTGATTGACAGCAGCGGGAGCCAATGGCTGCGCTGCTATCAATCTATCCAATGAAGAGCCGAGAAGCCGCGGAGAGAGCGACGCGGGATCGTTCCCACGGAAATTCGGGGCTCAGGTAAGTAAAACGGGGGGCTGGGGGGCCGTACACTGCAAGGTGTTTTTTTACCTTCATAGGATGCATTAAGGTGAAAAAACAACAAGGTTTACAACCTCTTGAATCAGGGTGGACTTCTGAGTTGGTCAGCTGGTTTACTATGGTGGGAAGGAAAGAGATTGTATCAAGAGGCATTGTCATTTGGCGTCTGAAACTGAAATATAAAAATAAAAAAAGTTAAGGCTGTGTTCAGCTTTTGAGGAAGACTAATGAAAAATGAGAAATGTTCAGTTGCAGCGAAACTATGCTGTAAGCACGAAATACAAGATCTATAGCAATGCTGGAGAGCAGCCAGTCAGCTGCTTGAGAAAAGCTGCCAGTATGTAAATATCACAATAACCGGATACACCCTAAAATTTAGAAGCTTCAGCAGTTTTTACACGGAAATTGTAATTGTGAAAAGAACTGGACTGATTAATAAATGATTTCACTTTTATCGAGCGCATAGAAGCGCCAGGATGGAGGAGAGTCTTTAATCCTGGAACTTTATTTTATATGTTATATTAAGGTTCTCATAGAGATGTCTGTATTCCAATATTATAGCAATTCTATCAGTTTCAAAGGCTGCATAATGAGCTAGTACTATTGCCTAAGGCCTCGTTCACATGGACGACTGTTTTTTTTGTTTTGTTTTTACCGCTTTGAAAAGCAATCAATGGTAGATGATCACTTTTCAGGACCGGTTAACAGGCAGCTCATAGGTGACATGCTGCATCCTGGATGCCTGGTTGTTTTTTTGGGGGGGGGGGGGAGATTCCGCTGCAACTGCATGCACTGGATGTAGTTGCATCGTGCTTGTGATACTTTAGGCAGGTGCAGTATACGTTCTCAACTGCAGGTGGCGCTCAACCACAATAGCCCTGTAGCTTGAGAGGGAATCAAGAGGAACACAGTGCCTCTATGATTTACTGGGTCACTGGGGAAACAATCCGGTTGGATGCTGCCACCCCATGTGACTCTGGTGGCCATCTTGGGTTAGGAAGAGCCTATTTAATAACCCTGGCTCCCAGGTTTGATGCGCTTTTGGCTAGTTGGTAGCGTAGAGACAGGTCATCCAGCTTTTGAGGGACTGTACTAGTGCTAGGGAAAGGTTCCTGACGAGGAGGGAAGCGTAGGGTTGCATCTCTTCTGGAAATGTTCATGATTGGGCACTAGACAGCCAGGACGCATTCTGCTCCCTCTCAACATACGCTGTCAGTCCGTCTGGAATCTACGGAGATAGTTCACATCTCCACTCCAAAACACCTGAATTTAAAAAAGGTTTTGGCTCTTTTTTGTAGCTTGAATCGGGCAGATTGGTGCATGTTTTTGAGTATTTTCATGTATTTTTGAGAGTTTTTCTGCTCAAATTGCAATATTTAAATGATAATAATAGTTAAACAAATTAAAAAAAAAAAAAATAATAATCCTAAACGATTAATTAAAAAAAAAAAATAATAATTTTAATATAAAATAAATTAATAAAATAAATTTACCCGTATATACTCGAGTATAAGCTGACCCGAATATAAGCCGAGGCACCTAATTTTACCACAAAAACTGGGAAAACGTATTGACTCGAGTATAAGCCTAGGGTGTCCATCTGCATGCCTCACTGTGCCTCACTGTGCCTCACTGTGTCCATGTGCATGCCTCACTGTGCCTCACTGTTTCTGTGACTTACTGTGTCAATGCCTCACTGTGTCCATGCCTCACTGTGCCCATGCCTCACTGTGCCCATGCCTCACTGTGCCCATGACTAGACTGATGTTTAACATGGGAGTTTACGGAAGGGGTGCCCAGGTTTGAAAAATCGGTGCTCCCCGGCCATAGGTCCTCCAGACAACAAACTTTGCACACTTGTAGAGGAGAAATAGGGCTAGATGTGTGCCAAGTTCTGAATCCAGGGGACCTACGACCGGCCGGTACCGGGTCCCCAAAATCACCAGAGAAATTACCATTTATCATGGGAGTCTATGGAAGGGGTGCCCGGATTTGAAAAATCGGTGCTCCCCGGCCGTAGGTCCCCCGGACAACAAACTTTGCACACTTGTAGAGGAGAAATAGGGCTACATGTGTGCCAAGTGGGGGTCCCCAAAGTGGCCACTACCGGGTCCCCAAAGTCCAGGAGATCAGGCACAAAAAGGTGACTCGAGTATAAGCCGAGGGGGGCATTTTCAGCACAAAGAATTGTGCTGAAAAACTTGGCTTATACTCGAGTATATACTGTAACCCTAATCCTAACCCCTAACCTTAATATTAATCCCTAACTTTAATCCTAACCCGTCAACAACCAAAAAAAAAAAAAGAATAATTAATAAATAAATGCTGATGAAAAACATAGCAACAAATTATGAAAGAGATCAGGGTTGCATCGATACTGGTTTTTTTACTGGCGAGTACAAGTGCCGATACTTTTGGTCACGTACTCGCCGATACTGAGTATATATATCGGTATACCTTTGCGATGTGATGTGAGCCCACACAAAATAAACAGGCTCAAAGAATCACATGCGATTTAAACAGGAATGCGGTGCGATTCCTTTCTGAATGTCATGTGATTTCCCTCATTACTCCTGTGTGAACCCAGGCTGAAGTCACTATGACAATTCTAGGATACACATGGGTTAATGTGTACTACAATGAATGCATCTGCTGTGAACGTAGCGTAAAAGAAGCAATGCTAAAATCCCTAAGGGTGTAAATAGAAGAATACTAGTAGATACTTGTAAAGTTTGTAGGCTTTCAAACTCTCATTTACAAATGGCCTCGTAGTGACCTCTTAGTGTGGTACTATTGAGGGAAATTGCATGAGATTGTTGAGTCAGAAAGGAAATCATTGAGAGAATGCCCGTCTCTAAATTTATCATTTAACTATGCCAGTCAATGAAGGCCAGTTCTTGGACTCTCGCTAACATCCATCCTCAGCCAGGGTTCCATTGAGCCATGAAGTTCCACCAAAAATTGTTTGGGGTTCCTTGAGCTGCGGCTGACTTACCTCCCATTTGATGGGGTCTACATATTTTTTTTGCCAATCTTACTTGGCAAAGCTAAGAGCATGACATTAATTATCTGCTTATTAGCTGTCGGTATGAGTGGCATTCTGACCACTACCGTAAGGGCTCATTTACCGTACATACTGGAGTATAAGCCAAGTTTTTCAGCACATTTTTTTTGTGCTGAAAATGCCCCCCTTGGCTTATACTCGAGTCACCTTTTTGCGCTTGATCTCCTGGACTTTGGGGACCCGGTACCGACCGGCCGTAGGTCCCCTGGATTCCAAACTTGGCACACATGTAGCCTCACTCTTTCTCTACGAATGTGCAAAGATTGTTGTCCGGAGGATCTACGGCCAGGGAGCATCAATTTTTCAAACCTGGGCACCCCTTCCATAGACTCCCATGTTAAACGGTAATTTCTCTGGTGAATTTGGGGACCCTGTACCGGCCGGTCGTAGGTCCCCTGGACCCGAAACTTGGCACACATGTAGCCCCATTTCTCCTGCAACGTTTTTTTGTCTGGGGGACCTACGACGGGGAACACAGATTTTTCAAAACCGGGCACCTCTTCCATAGACTCCCATGTTAAACGTCAGTCTAGTCATGGGCACAGTGAGGCATGGGCACAGTGAGGCATGGGCACAGTGAGGCATGCACATGGACACAGTGAGGCATGGGCACAGTGAGGCATGCACACGGACACAGTGAGGCAAAGTGAGGCACAGTGAGGCATGCAGATGGACACCCTAGGCTTATACTCGAGCCAATACGTTTTCCCATTTTTTTGTGGTAAAATTAGATGCCTCGGCTTATATTCGGGTCGGCTTATATTCGAGTATATACGGTACACTTGCGGTTGGGGGGGGGTTAAAAACAGGCAGTTGAACTGCGTTTAAACTCCTCTACAACCATCCCCTTTATGCTGCATACTTGCAATGGCCACATTGCTTTGTTGCGCAGCAACTATTATACCCACTGTTGTGTTCTGCGATCAGTACCGCCCACTGAACATGACCCACTCAAGTAAATTGGGCCGCACAATAATGCACAAATTTGCAGTGCGTTGGTATGACCTTTTTAGGGGTAGACCAGGCGGTGAGGAGGTGAGTGACATATTACCCCCTCACCACCTATCAAACGCCCTCTGAAAAGCGGTCCACCATGAATCACACTTCAAAAGGCAATGCTTATGTAAACAAGTCCTACGGGTTGGGTTCTTCCAATTGATCACCAATGCAATGTGCATTTTTCAAACTGACTCTTTCCAATTCAGTAAGGATTCCCACTGACCTGAAAGTCATAAAGGTTCCTTTAATAAATGTGAAATGTTCTTATTCTATTGTATTACGTTTGCATGTCTGACATACGTTTATTTCATCTTTGGCTTAATATTGGGTAACTTTTATAACCTAAATGAATATGAAGGTAAATTACCTCTTATATTGTGGGTCATATTTACAAAAACGTTTGCAGCGTGTACATTTCTTCTGTGCAAATATAGCAAAATCAAATGTTCTCATTCTGTTTCCCGTCCAGTTTGAATGTTATTCATTCATAAAAAAAGTAGAGTGGTTTGAGAAAATATTGCATTATGGCCACTAGATGGAGATGAAGATCATAGGAAATAGTTTATTTTTTTTTTTAATGAACAAAATATATTCGACTTGTTGAGAAAATATCCTGATAACATTTGATTTTGCTTCTTTCAAACAGAATAAATGTACCTGTTTTTAACTGGAAAAATAGCTCTGCATTTTTTTATATATATATATATATATATAAATATGCCTCTACATGTAGTGAAAAATTCAAAGACAACTTTTAATTTATCCGTTCTTACATATGCCAGGTAGGACAACAGAACCCTAAAGACGGCAAGTATAGCCTGAAAGAAGACATGTACAGCCAGGTACAAAAGGACTGGATGGGATATACTCCGGAGGAGAGGCAGCTCTTAGCAGGTATTCTTTCAAGGTATGAAGGACAGTTTTCTAACTAGTAATAGCGATAATACAATTATTTCTGGTTACACCTGGCTCAAAACGCTATTGTGAAAGAAAATATGGGTGTTGTCTATAACAATTAAATGTTGTTTTACTAGGGCAGCTAAAAGAATGATAAAATAATCTTTATTAGCTACATGTCCACAGGACAAGCTGGATGGGGTGTCTGTATCCTAGGTTGAACCTTTATTACCAGCTGGAATGAGAAGGACGGGAGGGAGAGGAGTATAAATGTTTTTAAAGTGTATTTATGGTATAATGTCAAAAGATCTCTTTAAAGCGGAGGTCCGCCTAAAAAAAAAAAAAAATATTAAAAGCCAGCAGCTACAAATACTGCAGCTGCTGACTTTTAATAAATGGACACTTACCTGCCCAGGGTGCCCGCGATGTCGGCAGCTGAAGCCGATCTCTCCCTCGGCTCTCGGCTGCCCCCCGCCGCCATCCTTGGTGAGGGAATCAGGAAGTGAACAGCCTGGTTCCCTACTGCGCATGCGCAAGTCGCGCTGCACATCCTCACTGGTCGCTGCTGTCTTCTGGGACCTGTGTGTTTCCCAGAAGACAGCGAGGGAGGACAGTGTAGGCACAGGAAGTGGCGTAGGTCAACGCGATCACCGCGGTGATCTATGCCAGGAAGTGGGAGCAAATACCTGTATTAGATGGGTATCTGCTCCCTCCTTCCCCCTGAAAGGTGCCAAATGTGACACCGGAGGGGGGGATTCCAAAAAGCGGAAGTTCCATTTTTGTGTGGAACTCCGCTTTAAGTGGGACTTTTACAAGGCAACCAAACATACAAGAACATACTAATATAAAATATATATATATTTTTAATATCACCTTAACCCACCGACCGCCTCCTGTACTTATACGTCGGCAGAATGGCACGGACAAGCACAATCACGTACCTGTACGTTGCCCTTTAAATGCCTGACATGTGGTCGAGCGCGCGCCGCCGCCGGCGCGCTCCCGACCCTGCCGACTTCCCCGTGAGTCAGACCGCGGATCCCGCGGACTCGACCGCCGCGGGTTACCCCGCGATCGTCTCACGGAGGTATAGAGCACGTAGATGCTTGTGTAAACAAGCATCTCCCCGCTCTGCCTAGTGACAATGACACGGATCTCCACTCCGTGTACTCGGAGCGAAGATCAGTGTCTTGTGACACACAGCCCATCCCCCCTACAGTAAGAAACACTATGCAGGGAACACTTAACCACTATAGTGCCACCTAGTGGTTAACCCCTTCACTGCCAGTGTAATTTTCATAGTAACCAGTGCATTTTTGTAGCACTGATCGCTGTGAAAATGACAATGGTCCCAAAAATGTGTCAAAAGTGTCCGATGTGTCCGCCATAATGTCGCAGTCACGAAAAAAATCACTGATCGCCGCCATTACTAGTAAAAAAAAAAAATATATAAAAATGCCATAAAACCATCCCTTATTTTGTAGACGCTATAACTTTTGCGCAAACCAATCAATAAACGCTTATTGCGATTTTTTTACCAAAAATATGTAGTAGAATACGTATCGGCCTAAACTGAGAAAAAAAAATGTTTTTTTTATATATCTTTGGGGGATATTTATTATAGCAAAAAGTAAAAAAATATTGAATTTTTTTCAAAATTGTCGCTCTATTTTTGTTTATAGCACAAAAAACAAAAAACGCAGAGGTGATCAAATATCACCAAAAGAAAGCTCTATTTGTGGGAAAAAAAGGACGTCAATTTTGTTTGGGAGCCACGTCGCACAACCGCGCAATTGTCAGTTAAAGCGACGCAGTGCCGAATCGCAAAATGGTCTGGGGCTGAAGTGGTTAAAAAAGCTCCTTACATGAGGCACATGTTTAAAAACAAACTTGTTCAAATTATTCAAGATATTACACAAAACATATGAAGTGTGGTGATATCCAAAACCACAAGTAGCTGTGTGATCCAAAGTCCAGGGACAGCAATACATGGAACGGGCTATCCAACGCCGTTTCAAATATCTTCCTCCGGGATATTAATCAGAAAATTCCACCATAATATGTTTTACAACCATATGTTGCATTACATCAATAGTTTAATCTTACATCTATACTTACAAACATTAGAGATATATCAGTTTCCCTGTAGAGCTCCATGGATTCACACACAGCTACATATGGTTTTGGGTATCACCACTCTTCATATGTTTTTGTGTAATATCTTGAATAATTTGAAAATGTTTGTTTTTAAACATGTGCCTCATGTGAGGAGCTTTTTTAAGGTGATATTAATAAAAATGTATATATTTTTTTATTAGTATGTTCTTGTATTTTTGGTTGACTGGTAAAAGTCCCACTTAAAGAGATCTTTTGACATTATATACAAATTACAGGGATGATGGCAACCCTGATCCAGCACTGATGAATTAAATATTGCATTAAATTATATTTGATGACCGGACATCTGGATCAGGTAATAATGTTGAATGTGAAAATCAGATCGAACACTCTGTGAAATATATACATTTCCCAGACAGAATAAAGTACTGGTATTATTGATCATGTATTGTAAATCATCGATATACCGTAAAGTACAGTAAAATTCGTTTAGAAGTAATAAAATATATATATATATTTTTTTATCTGAGGTGTATTTATTTTTTTGTCATTTCACCATGCAGTAGGAAACACCCAAATATTTCCTTATCACTGAATGGCCAGGCACCAGCCGAGAGGGACAAAACGCAACACAGCCTGTCATCCTCACACCAAAATGCACGGACGAGGCCTCCTGATGGTGTAAGTGCTTTTAGTACAAATAAAGCATAAATTATCTTTACTAAAATATTTATTTATTTAGAAATCTACCACAGTGTCCAGCATTGTCCTGTTTCATGTAACAAAGATTAGGTATTTTATTTGGTGATTATTTAGGCCCCATGAACTTTTGGTGTTTTGGTGCTGGCGGAGGGCACGTGTGCACTGTCCAGACATGTAAAACCCTCATGAGAATGGGATTGTAAACAGAATTTCTCAACTTCTCAACTTAAAAGAGAAGTATGTTTCAAATATGTTCAAACACCGTTGATCGCTCGGTTCTCACAGCTCCCCGAGCAGAGAGCTGGTGACTGTCAGTCACAGCTCTCTGCTCTGCTCCCTCCTCACTCACAGGAGCGATGAGCTGTGGAGGGGATGGGAGCAGCCGGCTTAGGCTCTTAAGGGCTTGCTGAGAGGCTGAGCCAAGTGTCAGTCCAGGGATCTGGCAGATCCAGACTCCATGGTCGTGATGAAGCAGAGCCCGGACTAAATCTGTGACATCAGCAGAGAGCGGACTTCAGACCATTCTCTGCTGAAAACGGGTCACAGGAGTGCAAAACGAACTATACTCCGGTGATCCATAGGAGAATTCCAGTCAAACGAGCTTTGGCTGCACTTCTCCTTTAATGCATTCTTCTCTATTGCTAGCCCCCCCCCACCACCCCTCATAAATACTTACCTAAGCCTGAACTCGATCCAGCACTGCGCCCAAGAGTGCTGCTTTCTCTCTCCCTCCCCACTGGCCATTGGCTTCTGCTGCTGCGAAATTATCAGATCCAGTGACAGGGGGAGCGGGGGCAGGGCCAAGTGGCTTGCAATGGGGGCACTCGGCAGGGGGAGGAGCCATGAACACCGATGTGGGACCCCAAGAAATGAAGGATCGGGGCTGCGCTGTACAAAACCAAACCATTGCACAGAGCAGGTAGGTATATCATGTTTGTTTTTTAAAAATAATACTTGAACCTTTACAATTACTTTTTAAAGCTCTATGAAAGGACGACAAACCAAGCAGTGCTAATGTTTTCAGGGCAGTACGCACCCAGAGATAAATGCCCGGAACACAGACTTTGGGCATTCATCCCTGGGCACATACTGCCCTAAACGTTAGTACCATTCAGCTCTGTCCAGCCACAGCAACGGTCAGCCTCTCATAGAGTTTTACAGGCTGTGACAGCGGGGTTGGACAGTGCACCAGGGCCTTTCACCCACTCCTAAATACCAGAACATTATACACCGAGGCTAAATGCTCAGTGTGCATGGGGCCTTATCCATTTCTTGATATACAGACCATTTTGAAACCAATACATTCAACACCTTATTCAACACCACATTCTGAAACCTAAGCCCTTAGGCCTCATGTAGACTAGCGGTTGGGGGGGGGGTACAAACACATAGTCGAACTGCATTTTTAGTACCCCCAACAGTCCTCCCTTTGGCTGCAAACAGGGGTGTCCATGTGCCGTGGTCAGTGCTTCGTTTCATGCCCGCAGCAAAAATGATTCAACACATTTTAATTCGGACCCATTCAAGCAAATAAGGAGGCAATTATGGCATGGTTGCAGCGTATTTGTATGGCAAAAATGGGGTTAAAACAGGCAGTGAGAAGGCACCACGTTGCCTCCTTGGCGACTTGGGGTGTTTATAAAGCTTCAGGTAGGGATTTCTGGGAGGGTGCAGGTGTTGTTCAGGTAAAAGCAGGTACAGTAACTCACAAAAGTTAGTACACCCCTCACATTTTTGTAAATATTTTATTCTATCTTTTCATGTGACAACACTGAAGAAATTACACTTTGCTACAATGTAAAGTAGTGAGTGTACAGCTTGTATAACAGTGTCAATTTGCTGCCCCCTCAAAATAACTCAACACACAGCCATTAATGTCTAAACCAATGGCAACAAAAGTGAGTACACCCCAAGTGAAAATGTCCAAATTGGGCCCAATTAGCCATTTTCCCTCCCTGGTGTCATGTGACTTGTTAGTGTTACAAGGTCTCAGGTGTGAATGGGGAGCAGGTGTGTTCAATTTGGTGTTATTGCTCTCACTCGCTCATACTGGTCACTGGAAGTTCAACATGGCACCTCATGGATGGGAGAAAAAGAAACCCTGGACTGCCGCACTCTGTATAGACAGTTATTTATTCCAAAATTTCAGGTAAAAAATCCAAATTCAAAATAAATCCATAAATCCAAAACAACAAATGCAGATAGTGTGCATGCAGGGAAGGGTGGCTAACGCGTTTCACGTCACGAATTGACGCTTACTCATGGCACCTCATGGCAAAGAACTCTCTGAGGATCTGAAAAAAAGAATTGTTGCTCTACATAAAGATGGGCTAGGCAATAAGAAGATTGCCAATACCCTGAAACTGAGCTGCAGCATGGTGGCCAAGACCATACAGCGGTTTAACAGGACAGGTTCCACTCAGAACAGGCCTCGCCATGGTTTACCAAAGAAGTTGAGTGCACGTGCTCAGCTTCATATCCAGAGGTTGTCTTTGGGAAATAGACGTATGAGTGCTGCCAGCATTGCTGCAGAGGTTGAAGGGGTGAAGGGTCAGCCTTTCAGTGCTCAGACCATATGCTGCACACTGCATCAAGGAAGCCTCTTCTAAAGATGATGCACAAGAAAGCCCACAAACAGTTGGTTGAAGACAAGCAGACTAAGGACAGGGATTACTGGAACCATGTCCTGTGGTCTGAGGAGACCAAGATAAACATATTTGGTTCAGATGGTGTCAAGCGTGTGTGGCGGCAACCAGGTGAGGAGTACAAAGACAAGTGTGTGTCTTGCCTACAGTCAAGCATTGTGGTGGAAGTGTCATGGTCTGGGGCTGCATGAGTGCTGTCGGCACTGGGGAGCTACAGTTCATTGAGGGAACCATAAATGCCAACATGTACTGTGACATACTGGAGAAGAGCATGATCCCCTCGCTTCGGAAACTGGGCCGCAGGGCAGTATTCCAACATGATAATGACCCAAAACACCTCCAAGATGATCACGGCCTTGCTAAAGAAAATAAAACAGGAAATGGACGCCACTTAAGTTAAGACTGTATTTGTTTAATAACCAAAGTGTATTAAAAACTCATATTGAAGATTCTTTAAAAAAAGGCACAGTGGAGTCCAGTGAAAACTTCATATCTCGGCCTCGGCAGTCAGCAGTAGTTCGTCCTGTTTTAGCTGTGTGGAGCCGACGTCCTGTCTACCAGGGATCTCTCGGCTCTCGGGCAAGATCCAGACCGAGGTCTGAAACGCAGCTAGCAGGTCACAGGAGAGGGCTGGAACGCAGCGTATGGCGGGAAGACGTCACAGACGTGATTGCGATGCGTTTTAGAGCATGCGCACTGGGGAGATGGTTACAATGCGCGCCCTTTGTCTAGAGCTATTTCCTGTTTTCTTTTCACGTGTTTTGGAGTGTGCTTCAACTCCCCCTGCAAGGCTGCCCTGGTTTTACAGACTGTCATCTCACACAAAGCTATACAGATTAAAGGACTCTTGTATGGACTTAAGTCACATTTTATACTGAAGTCTGTGCCGCTATCCTTTGTATTTATATGCCTTGCTAAAGAAGCTGAGGGTAAAGGTGATGGACTGGCCAAGCATGTCTCCAGACCTAAACCCTATTGAGCATCTGTGGGGCATCCTCAAACGGAAGGTGGAGGAGCGCAAGGTCTCTAACATCCACCAGCTCTGTGATGTCATGGAGGAGGGGAAGAGGACTCCAGTGGCAACCTGTGAAGCTCTGGCGAACTCCATGCCCAAGAGGGTTAAGGTGGTGCTGGAAAATAATGGTGGCCGCACAAAATATTGACACTTTGGACCCAATTTGGACATTTTCACTTAGGGGTGTACTCACTTTTGTTGCCAGCGGTTTAGACATTAATGGCTGTGTGTTGAGTTATTTTGAGGGGACATCAAATTTACACCATTATACAAGCTGTACACTCACTACCTTACATTGTAGCAAAGTGTCATTTCTTCAGTGTTGTCACATGAAAAGATAGAATAAAATGTTTACAAAAATGTGAGGGGTGTACTTACTTTTGTGAGATACTGTATGTCTCTGTAACATTTTGGGGGCATTTTGTTCCAACACACATATGACTTGCCAATAATAGTCCATGGTCATATTACAGGTATTGTTTTACCGCTTGTCATCTTTATACATTTAAACTGATTTGCTTGCTTTATGTTATGTTCAGAAACGTCCGGCAGGATTTATTAGCACAGAAGGTGACAACTGCAAAAGAATAAGGTCGTCATTGGATGGAGATCCTCCTGAACAACACTCCGGCTCTTCATCCAACACACACGTGAACTCTAGGCATCAGACTGGTTCTGAGAGCGCCAAAAAACTACCCCCTGCGTCTGAGAAACACAAAGTCTTTCCAGCACAAAGTCACAAAAAGCACAGCACACCACAGACTTTACACCCAGGAATGCACAAAAGGACAAAGACCTGTGATGGGTCACAGACTGGCAAAGCCAAGCATAGAGATTCCACAACTCCAGCCTCTCAGATGGACAAGAGGCCGGGCTGGCTAAAAGAAGGGAAAAGAGAGCATGAATCGAGCGAAGAGGAGGAGGACGAGGACTGGGAAGAGGAAGCTATCTTGCTGGAAAAGTGCCTCACATCTCCAGAAGGTACAGAAGGTATATATCATCACAGGACGGGATTAGGGTGGTAATTGGTGTTCATGGAGGACCATTTATCAATTTTGGTGATGTAGTTGAAGATATTATATCTTTTATTCTTATACCTCTGCTAACCGGTAGTACCCAAATTATGAGAATTTTAAGTACCAGATCGTTCAATGTGAAGTCTTATTTATACCTATTAACTGTATATCATTGGATGGACACCTTGAACACTTTCAATAATGACACTAGGCAGATATATGTCAGGCATGAAGAGACTAAAATTCTATGTTAGTGTCCCCCTACATAAAAAAAAAATATGGCCTCAAAGAGCCTTTTTGACCTTTCCCTAGAGAGCATTAAATCGGTAGTAAACCACAGTTGATAGAAAAAAAAATCCCCTGCAAGGCAATGTCATAATGTGCTAGTATGCATCGCATACTAGCACATTATGAGAGACTTACCTTAGAACATGTATAGTTTGGTTTGCACAGAGTGCATAGAAAAAACCCTTATGGACTTTGGAGGCAGAAAAACAATGTTGCAATGTGTATATAAAATGTAATTTTTTTTAAACAAATAGAAACAAAAAGGTAAAGTGATCCCTATAAAATAGCATGGTATAGCAAATAGAAAAAACACATGTACAAATATGCATGTCTCATAGCAAAATATACAAAAATACCCTTGTAATTCTAAACCATCCACATGCTTCCTATGAAGTAGAGGTCGGCCCAGGTCAGTATTAGTGGTCAATTCAACATGTTTCAGATTGACCACTAATACTGACTTGGGCTGACCTCTACTTCATAGGCGGCATATGGATGGTTTAGACCAGGGGTAGGCAACCTGAGGCCCTCCAGCTGTTGCAGAACTACAAGTCCCATCATGCCTCTGGGAGTAATTGTAACTGCCAGCCTTGCAATGCCTCATGGGAAATGTAGTTCCACAACAGCTGGAGGGCTACTTGTTGCCTACCCCTGGTTTAGATGGTACAAGGGTATTTTTGTATATTTTGCTGTGAGACATGTGTAGCACACGGCCCTTTTACTCCCGTCTTTGGCTCACTCACAGGAGGAAAAGGCACACCGTGCCACCATGCCCATACCCTCTGGTTTGCAGAGGTTTAGCACACTTGTAACTTACGGGTCTTGCAGCAAGGTTCTCCTTAAAGTTGGTTCTCGTCCCCTAGAATGTAAGGGACAAGTCTCTAAACCCCCAAGTAACTCCAAGGTCCACACCAGTAGCAACTCCAACGTAGAGTTTATTTTCTTTATGCACGAATAACCACAAAGTTGAGAAGAGAGAAAGGTGTTAGAAAGGCAGATCAGATTCAGACACTCCTGGCTTCTTCACCACTCGATCCCGAGTGGGTATAGCTCACCCGGATAGTCACCCACTGGCAGTAGCAGCCGGCATGTAGCTCAAACAGTCAATCAGATTCCCTTGATAGATGCGATCGGGAGATCCCCTGCCACAGAATCTATAGTGTCCCGAACCTCCTAATGGTTACGCTGTTAAATCCCTTTTCGGATGGATGACATCACTCCAGAGAGTTACTGGGCCTCTTTCTTCACTGTGATCTCTCACCAGTCCTTCAGAACGGTCCTCCCCCAGCCTCCTCTTCTAGAAACGGGTCCCCTCGCAAGGCGGCACCCTGGGATTCTTCCTCCCCGAAGTGGGATCCAGCTAAAGGTGCTGGGCCCAGGGCTGAACTTGCAGTCCCAGGACTAAAGGTGCCTGGGACTGAGGCGCACGTGGCCCCATGGCCTGGAGGGCCATGCACTCGAACTTGGACTCCAGAACCGTAGGTTCCCCCGGGCACAGGTCACCGGGGTAGTAAGTCCACCCTGACCAATGGCGTCTGCCCCTTTTGTACCATCTCCTGGATTGCACAGTGGGCAAACCACGCCCACTGCACGGCTGCCGAGAGAGGACACCCAATCGTCACCTGTGGTTCAATCCCGAGTACAAGTGACAGCGCCACCCAGACTTCTAAGGGGAACTGCACACCAGGTGAAAACAGCAGCAAGGCAGAGTCCAAAAAATTGGAAGATCCAAGCCAACTACCACTCGAATCACCCCTAAATTTAATATAGCAGGTCCCCAGTGCAACTATCTTAACTGTGGGAAGCTGGCTGTGTTTCATGGCTGGCTCCCCACTGCGCATGCACGAGACATGCTGCACTTTCTCAATGGTCCTGTGACGTGTCCCAGGAGGTTGCGGGTTGGGAGCAGAGCAGAAGTGGGAGCGAAAACCTGTCAGAAATAGGTAACTGAACCCTGAAAGAAAGAACAATCTACAAGAAGGAGAGAGGAGGAGGAGGAGGAGGAGGATAAGCAGAACTTCCCTTTTTAGGTGAAGTTCTACTTTAAAGTATAACTAAAGGCAAAACTTTTTTTTAGTTTTGGATAGAGGGGAGAGGAATTAGAAGGCCTGTCAGTTTTTTTTGCTGTCTGTACCTCGTTAGTGAGATTCACCCTCTCTATTTGTCCTGTTTACCATTATCATTGAAAGTGAAAGTAAAAGAAAATCACAAATTTTGGGTTGTCCCCATAAAAGTAATAAAGGGGAAATCTTCCAATGGGGACACCAGTTCTGGTGATCTGGGGGTCCCCAAAGAATTCCCTACATTTGCAGGGATTTGCTCTCACTTCCTGTTCGGCTGTGGGACAGGAAGTGAAGGGAAACCTCTTCTTTGAGACACAGATGGCAGTTATAACCCTCCCTTACTCAATCCAAAATGAAAATGGCATTTTTATTAATATATATATTTTTTTTACTAGTAATGGCGGCGATCTGCGATTTTTATCTGGACTGCGACATTATGGCGGACACATCGGACACTTTTGACACTATTTTGGGACCATTGTCATTTATACAGCGATCAGTGCTATAAAAATAGGATTTTTATAACAGCTTACCTGTAAAATCCTTTTCTTGGAGTACACCACGGGACACAGAGCTAGTCATTACATAATGGGTTAAGGGTCACCAGCGGTGATTGGACACTGGCACAACCAATGGAAGACAGTTCCCCTCCATATAACCCCTCCCATCAGGGAAGTACCTCAGTTTTGTAGCAAAGCAGTAAGGTTCCCATAAGAAGGGTGGGACCTCTGTGTCCCGTGGTGTACTCCAAGAAAAGGATTTTACAGGTAAGCTGTTATAAAAATCCTATTTTCTTTATCGTACACCACGGGACACAGAGCTAGTCATTACATAATGGGACGTCCCAGAGCAATGCTCATATGAAGGGGGGGAGACACAGATCAAACCGACCGCTTGCGGACCAGAAGCCCTATACTGCTGCCTGCAGCACACTTCGCCCGAAGGCGGAATCCTCATGTCCTTTCACATCTATTTGATAGAATTTGGAAAATGTATGGACTGAGGACCAAGTTGCAGCCTTACAGATCTGAGCCATCGAAGCCTGGTGATGCACTGCCCATGAAGCACTTATCGCCCTGGTAGAGTGCGCCTTAACAGGAAAAGGAGGAGTCCTGTTCTTTAAACCATAAGCTTGAACAATTACTTGTCTAATCCACCTGGAAATGGTGGATTTTGATACCGCTTGGCCCTTCTTGGGACCATCTGGTAAAATAAACAAAACATCTGTTTTTTTGTATCTGAGCGGTTGCTTGCAGATACACCCTTACCGCTCTCACTAGATCTAGAGAGTGTAATAATTTTCCCCCCGCCGTCCGCGGGTTTGGAAAAAAGGAAGGCAGAACAATGTCTTGATTCAAGTGAAAAGCCGACACCACCTTAGGCAGAAAAGCCGGATGGGGTCGTAGTACGATCTTGTCCTTGTGACAAATTAGATAAGGCTCTTTACAAGAAAGAGCTGCTAGCTCTGATACTCTCCTAGCAGAAGCTATAGCAATCAGAAAGGCCAATTTCCTACTTAATATAATTATGGCGAATAGGTTCAAAAGGTTGCTTTTGCAACACTGACAATACCAAATTCAAATCCCATGGACACAAGGGAGTCCTAACTGGAGGATTTATCCTCAGTACCCCCTGAATGAATGTCCGAACTAGGGAGTGAGATGCCAATGGTCTCTGAAAGAAGACTGATAGAGCCGATATTTGACCTTTGATGGTGCTAAGGGCTAATTTCATATCCACTCCTAACTGGCAAAAAGCAAGAATCCTACTTATTTCATATTTCAGAGGATTCCAACTTCTGGATTCACACCAGGAAACGTATGCTTTCCAGACTCTATGATAGATGAGTCTGGAGGCTGGCTTTCTAGCATTAATGAGCGTAGAAAGAGCCAGGCCAGAGACCCCTCTCTTTTTCAAAATGTGGGTCTCAGCAGCCAGGCCGTCAAATTTAGCCTTTGTAAGGAAGGGTGGAATACTGGACCCTGTGACAACAGGTCGTGTCGAAGTGGAAGCTTCCAGGGCCTTCCTATCGCCATTTTTACGATCTCGGCATACCAAGGCCTCCTGGGCCAGTTTGGGGCCACTAGGATTACTGGTATTCCCTCCTCCTTGATCCTGCGAAGCAGTCTTTGTAGAAGAGGGATCGGAGGGAATGCATAGATCAGTGAGAACTGATTCCATGGAGTTATTAGAGCGTCTGTCCCGTAGGCTAGAGGATCTCTCGTTCTGGACACAAAGTTGTCCAATTTCTTGTTGAACCTGGAAGCTAGCAGGTCTACATCTGGGTTTCCCCATCTCAGACATATGGCCTGAAAGATCTCTGGGTGAAGAGACCACTCTCCTGGTAGCAGCTGCTGACGACTCAGGTAGTCTGCTTGCCAGTTTTCTATCCCTGGAATGAAGATTGCAGAGATGCAAGGTACATGCTCTTCTGCCCATGCCAAGATCCGGTTCACCTCTCTTTGGGCTGCCCGACTGTGGGTGCCTCCTTGGTGATTGATGTAAGCTACTGCCGTAGCATTGTCGGATTGAACCCGAACTGGGTAGCCCTGTAACCTGTATGTCCAGGTTTTGAGGGCTAGATATACCGCCCGGATCTCTAGCACATTGATGGGCAGGATCCCCTGAGTCTTGGCCCAGGTTCCCTGGGTAGAAGCCTCCTCGAATACTGCACCCCAGCCCGATAGGCTGGCATCCGTAGATACCACCTTCCAGGCCACTGGGAGGAAGGACTTTCCCTTCCGTAAATTCCTGGCTTCTAGCCACCAATTGAAGCTGTGGCGTACTTGTGAGGACAGGCGCATGGGTATATCCAGAGCTTGGCTCTTCCTGTTCCAGGAGGCTAAAATATTGCCTTGAAGTAGTCTCGAATGAAACTGGGCGTAAGGGACCGCCTCGAAGGAGGCTACCATCTTTCCCAATAGTCTCATGCAAAGGCGAATAGACGGCCTCTTGTTTGCTTTGACCTTGTGGATCAGGTCTTTCAGAGACTGTATCTTTGCTCTGGCAGGTATACCCTGTTTTGGGCTGTATCTATGATCATGCCCAGGTACACTATCCTTCTTTGGGCCTGGAGAGAGGATTTTTGTAAGTTTATAATCCATCCTAAATGCTCCAGGTATCCTACTGTAGTGTCTACAGCGTGATCCAATCCCTCCTTTGACTGATCTATTAATAGTAGATCGTCTAGATAGGCTGTTACCGCAATGCCCCGTGTTCTTAGGTTTGCTAACAGAGGAGCTAGCACCTTTGTGAATACTCTGGGCGCGGTGGCTACACCAAATGGCAGGGCCACAAATTGAAAGTGGCGATCTTCTACCGCAAACCTTAGGAATCTTTGGTGAGCGGGGAGGATTGGTATGTGTAGATATGCGTCTTTGATATCTATGGACGCAATGAATTCTCCGCCTTTTAAAGTAGCGACCACGGATCGAATCGTTTCCATTCGAAAATGGCGAACGTTCAGAAACTGGTTTAGATTTTTTAGATCCAGGATGGGTCTGACTTCTCCGTTCGGTTTTGGAATCACAAAGAGGTTTGAGTAAAAACCTGAACCTTGCTCCTTTTGGGGTACCTCTGTAACCACACCTTGAGCTATTAAGTGATTCAAACCTTTGAAGAAGGATCCTCTTTTTTGTGGATCCTTGGAGAGTCTTGAACTTCGGAATTGAGAAGATGGGATCTCTCGAAATTCCAGTCTGTACCCTGAGGATATTGTGGATACCACCCATTTGTCCTGGGTTTCTGTCCGCCAAGTCGCTGAGAACTGACGAAGCCTTCCCCCCACTCGGCCGAGCGGGGGCGCCCCTTCAATGAGAGGTTTTGGGGGCTTGCTTATTAGCTCTTGAACCCCACGGCTTCTTGTTCTTCTGAGCCTGTTCTTTGGCTTTTTTGGGCGGCTGAAAAGGCCGTCGCCACTGGCTGGAGTCAGATTTCCCGGGAGCTGGGGAGAGAGTGTGTTTAAAACAAGGTCTCTTGTTTTTCTTTCTCTCAGGTAAAAGTGTCGTTTTACCACTTGATATCTTTTGGATATATCTTTCTAAATCTTCCCCAAAAAGGCGTTCGCCATGGAACGGGAAACTTGCCAACAACTTTTTGCATGGGGCTTCCGCTGACCAATGCTTAAGCCAAAGTACTCTGCGCATCTGTACCAGCTGGAGTGTAAGGCGTGATGCCTGTATGATAGAATCTCTCATGGCATTCACTGTGAAGCATAAGGCTTTAGGCAAATTATCCCAATTTTTAGCCTGCTCTGAAGGCAGCTCCTTCAGCCCCTGCTTTACCTGTTGGCTGACGACCTGACACATACCGACTGCTGCTACTGCAGGTTGGATAATTGAGCCGGCCAAAAGGAAGGAGGATTTCAGTAAGGATTCCAACTTCTTCTCAGAAGGATCTTTAAACACTTGTACATTATCCACTGGACATGTCAGGTTTTTATTTACCCAAGAAATAGCCGCATCTACCGTAGGCAGGCTCCATTTCTTTAAAAAATTTTCCTCCATAGGATAAAGAATGTTAAACTTTTTTGGAGGTGAAAAACGCTTATCTGGATGTTGCCAGTCTGCGTACAATAGATCCTCTAGTAACGGATGAACCGGGAAGGAGCATGCACCTTGCAGGGATCTTAATGATCCTAGGGAGGAGACAGGTGATTCTGTTACCTCCAAAGAGGGTAACCTAAATGCAGCTCGCACGGCTCCTGCATAGCATTGCACCTGTGACTTTAAAATCTGGGATACCGAAAAAGGCTCATCCGATATCCCTGATCCGTCTGACTCCTCATCCTCTGCTGATGTAGCCTCCTCCTCATCCTCCTCCTCCTCAGGTACTTCTGAAGGGAGGTCCAATACTGGAGGAGATCTGCTTCGCTTATTGTCCTTTTTAGAGGATTTAGCGATTAAAGTAGCAATTTTCTCCTCCAGATTATTTAGGGCAGCTGATAAAGTGTCCTCAGTGACATATGCAGGCCCAGGCTTCACTGGGGAAGCCGCCATACCTGACAGAGGTAATGGCTCATCCTGTACAGGTGCTTTTGGCAACACAGGAGAGGAAGGTACCGAGTCAGCACAGCTAGAGCCCCCTGTCTCAGGCGGCGGTGCTCTTTTATCTCTTTTTGTCCGCATTACTTCCCCTGGAAGACTTACTGTTTAGACAAAATACAAGGTACCTAAATGCATATACTACCGTGTTCAGTTTAGCAAATACATTAAGTATGCAACTTTTAACACATAACTATGCATAACATGGATGTCTTCTAGGAAGTACCCAATCCAACCACATGGAGTCTTACGTCCCTGTATAGCTGCTGTGTTTCTCTGCCAGGAACAAGAGAACTAACGAGCTTGCTTGCTGCTGCAGTGCTTTTTACACTGACAGTCTTTTAAATTTGGCGCCGTTTCTGTGCCTGCGCGCGCCACGTGCCCGCGCACGCCTCGGCCCCCCCCCTCCGATAAAGCGCGCGCGCGGCCTTTAGCGCTATGGTGGTGGCCATAGTGAGAGAGGACTCTCATCAGCCCCTGTCCCCACTTACCTGCATCTGCAGGTGTCTGTATCGGCCACCGGAAGGAGGAGCGGGGTGCTCAAGCAAGCTCAGCAGCGGAGGTGACGAGCAGTGTACTTCGCCGAAGCTGACACTGAACAGAGTGAGGTGAGTATATTCAGCTCTTTACTCCCCCCAGTGGTGGAAAAAAAGAAGACATCCACTTTTTGAAAAAGGTCCCAACCTAGTTATGGACCTTCTAATCTCACCTTATCCACGCCGCAGGTTTTTCTGCTGAAAGTTTTCAGACAGATACCAAACTTCACCCTTCACGGTGGGCTATGTGTGCCAACCTTCAGGGATATGGGTTCCTATTTAAAGGATACCTCTCCCCTGGGCCTTGTACAAGACTCTTACCAGGACTTTATAGCGAAATAGCGAAAGTGCTGGATCTTAGAGCCCAGTCCTCCGAAGAGAGACATTACAGGCGACGCCTCATGGATGAGGCCCGGATCCCATCCAGATTCAGCTCATTTGTAGGCGTCTTGGATGGATCCGAAAGCATAGCTCTTTTACCCCCAGAGGGTCTCTTTGGTAGAGCTTTCCTTTAGCACCTCCTAACGCGTCCAACACCTTTCGACACTGGCGAAAAAACTGAGGTACTTCCCTGATGGGAGGGGTTATATGGAGGGGAACTGTCTTCCATTGGTTGTGCCAGTGTCCAATCACCGCTGGTGACCCTTAACCCATTATGTAATGACTAGCTCTGTGTCCCGTGGTGTACGATAAAGAAAATGCACTGATTACTGTGTAAATGACACTGGCAGGAAAGGGGTTAAACACTAGGGGGCTAGGAAGGGGTTAAGTGTGTTCTAGGGAGTGATTCTAACTGTGGGCGGGATGAGCTACCACTGACATGACAGCGATCACTGCTCCCGATGACAGGAAGCAGTAGATCCCTGTCATGTCACAAGACAGAACAGGGAAATGCCTTGTTTACATAGGCATCTCCCCGTTCTGCCTCTCGGTCTCACGGTCGCGGGCCGCTTGCAAACATCGAGTTCGCGGGACCCGCGGACACAGCGGCAAATTCAAAGGGATGTACAGGTACGCCCACTTGCCTGTACGAGCATTTCTGCGGACGTAAATGTGTGTGCGGTGGTCTGCAAGCGGTTAAGCACTTACAGAAACAGTTTTGTTTTCTTTTGGGATAAAGTTTTTACATAAATTAATAAAAGCTGATCATTGTAAGCACCCCTGTCAGTGTTAAATAGTTTGTCTCAACGTTCTAACGTCCACTATTGCTGGCCAGCTTGGTCTGTTAAAGGAAGTTGAAAAACAACAGACTTACTGGCTGGTTTACCGGGTGAAAAATAAAGGAAAGAAAGCCAAACAAAGAAAACGAATGCAGCCACCACATCTAAGAATTGGTGAGCTGCAATATAATAAATGTTTGCCTTTGGGTTTAATACTGCTTTAAATAAATGTCCTACATATATTTATTTAGATTATCTGTATTGCTTTTTGACCTGGTAGGACAATAACTTTATTTCCCGACATCCTGTAAGTAGGATTAGCTTCGAATAGCTGGGGGCATTTACAGAACGATGATTCTATAAACCACAGATCGACTGATACGATTCTACACGCATCCAGTCCAACTCGTGTGAATTTTATTTTCAGATGTTTCCCGAGAAGCGTCTATTTTGGTTGTCTATTGTACATTCTATAGAGCTCCCCTGTTACTGCTTGCAGAGTGCTAGACACGAGCTGCACACCTGTACCGCGCTTTGTTCCAAAGCAAATATAAGCTGATGGAGAGATGATAAAAATACGCTTGTTGCTTCACAGAGGACCTTAAAAGCCTTGCAAACAATTAATCCTAGAGCTCTCAGAAATTCCCAATGAAGAGATTAACTCTTTAGGTGCCATCCTTTAGTGTCGCCAATCTAAAGTGGTAATGAAGAGGGAGTAAACCCTCTCTAAAAAAACAAAAAAAAAAACACCCTGCAAGACAAAGGCATAATGAGCTAGTATGCATAGCATACTAGCTCATTATGAATTACTTACCTGAGCCCTGAGCCCGCAGCAGTCCTCGGTCACCTCCTCAATCGCCGCCATGATACCCGGAGTGACTTCCGTGTATCGCTACGCTGTGACTGGCCGGAGCCGCGATGACGTCACTCCCGCACATGCACGCGGGAGCCGTCAGTGACGCCACGATCCCATTTATTAAACGGCACGCTCAGTGCGCCTGCGCCGTTGTCTGCGGCACGCAAGCGCCGTAGACATCGGTGCCGTCTTTCTTGCAAATATCTCCTTAACCGTGTAGGTTAAGGAGAGATTTCTTGCACCTACAGGTAAGCCTTAATCTAGGCTTACCTGTAGGCCAAAGTGGTCTGTAATGCCGCGTACACACGACCGTTTTTCATGACGAGAAAAATGCCATTTTTAAAAATGGTCATGAAAAATGGTCGTGTGTATGCTCCAGAGCATTTTTCTCGACGAGAAAAATGCCCGAATTTTTTTTAGAGCCTGCTCTATTTTTTCTCGTCGATTTTCACGTCGTGAAAAACGGTCGTGTGTATGCTTTTACGAGGGGAAAAAAACCACGAATGCTCAGAATCAAGTGATGAGACGGGAGCGCTCGTTCTGGTAAAACTAGCGTTTGTAATGGAGATAGCACATTCGCCACGCTGTAACGGACTAAAAAGCACGAAGACTGAAAAGCGCGAATCGTCTCTCACCAAACGTTATTAACACGAGGATCAGCAAAAGCGTCCCTAAGGGTGGCACCATTCGAATGGAACTTCCCCTTTATAGTGCCGTCGTACGTGTTGTACATCACCGCGCTTTGCTCAAGCGTTTTTTTTCATGAAACTGTGTAGGCAAGGCAGGCTTGAGAGGAAAGATAAAAAATCATGTCGAGAAAAACATTGTTTTTTTCCATTACATGAATAACGGTCGTGTGTACGCGGCATAAGGGTTTACAACCACTTTAAACCCCGTAATAAAAATGTATTATTTTGCTGCTTACTAGTCCCTAGATGTGGTGACTGCATTTGTTTTCTTTTTTTAGGCAGTTTTTTCCCTTTGTTATCACTTATGCCGTGTACACACGATCGGTTTTACCAATGAAAACAGTCCGATGGACTTTTCTCATCAGACAAACCGATCGTGTATGGGCCCCATCGGTCTTTTTTCCATCGGTGAGAAAAAATAAAACATGTTTTAAATTTATCAGATGGGAAAAAAAACGATAGCAAATTCCGATCGTCTGTGTGGAACTCCATCGGACAAAAAACCCACGCATGCTCAGAATCAAGTCGACGCATGCTCAGAAGCATTAAACTTAATTTTTCTCGGCTTGTCGGAGTGTTTTACGTCACGGCGTTTGGGACGGTCGGTTTTTTGACTGATGGTGTGTAGGCAAGACTGATGGAAGTCGGCTTCATAGGATTTCCGATTGAAAAATCCATCGGATTAGAATCCATAGGAAATCCGATCGTGTGTACAGGGCTTTAGTGATCAGCCAATAGCCGCCCGGTACACACGATCAGAAAATCGTACAAAAAATACCGCTTTCGAATCAATCGTACGATAATCTGATCCTTAGTACACAGCTTTCGAGAGCCGATCAGAACAGTTCATCCGATATTATTCTATCGGACATGCGCAGAATTTTTTTTCGTACGATGCTAGATCGTATGATTTTCATTTAATCAGTACAGCTGCACTACAAATGCATTACAACACATGACATCACTTCCGAATTTTTATTCTGTCTTTACGCAAATTTTCGTGACTTTAGTAAACTCACCAGATTCGATCTAAGATTAGCATGCAAAAAAAAAACAGACAATCATTCGTCCGATAATCTCATCCTGTGTACGGGCCTTAAGGCTCCTTTCAGGCGGGGCGGACTCAGTCAAGCAGATTCGCCTGCTCAGCGGGGGATCTCTCTGCTGATCCTCGCTGAGAGGGTGAATGCCAAGTCCGTGTCCGCTCTGCATAGGACACAGCCCATTGTTCTCTATGGGGTGGTCGGATGGAAGCGGACCGCCTGTCTGTTTCCAACCAACTGTCATCCGATCCGCCAGACGAATAGGGAACAGATCCCCATCTATCTGTTTATAGCGGACAGGATCGAATCGGATGCCGACGAGTGTCCGCCGAGATCCACCACTCCATAGAGAGCAATGGGTGGCCGACAGGGTCCGTCTGAAAAACTGACAGGTAGGCCCCGATCGGTCCGTCAGTGTAAAGGAGGGCTCCACTCTGGATGGAAGAGCAACAAAGAAACTTTTGGACAGCAGCATTGTCAGTCTGGGGAGAGGGGAGTGTTGGATGCTCTAGTCTAGCAGATTTAGTTGAACTCGATTAACAAATTGAAGCTGAACTCCAGCTAAAGCCGGGTACACACTATCAGTTTTTATTTTTTCATTCAACACAGCGGGCTGAATGAAAAAAACTGAAGAGCCTGGAGGAGATCCTGCACTAACTATCCAATGTTAGTACAGCAATCTCCCCACTGAGCTATTGTGTTCTGACAGGGGGTCGGAGATGTGGGGATGTGGGGATGCCCCCCCCCCCACGCCAGAACTGGAGATGCACTGAAATTTTGACAGCCGAAACATTTTGGGCAAAAATGGTATCGCCATTTTGCCAATAAGAGAAAAAGGTGCTAATAATGGCACTGAAAACGCACACGATTTTGCCGCGACTTTACTATGCTTATGGTGTGTTTTTCATAGGTCATGTGACTCTCAAACCGCATCAAAAACCTAACATGGATGCGTTATTGATGCGTTTTCAATGCATTTCAACAGGGAAGTGCGGTTTTGGTGCAGTTTTTTTTTTACTGACCAAAAATGCAGGAAGCAGGATTTTTAACACCACAACGGATCAGTGTGAAGACATACATAAAATTTAAAGGGATGCATTTTTTTTTAACCTTTCTTGCGCTAAAGGTGCCAATAATGGGCGACAATAAATTAATATTCATTTAAATTCATGATATTAATTAAAAAGTCGAACATAATACAACTCTATATAAAAATATATATATATTTTAAAAACTTCCGGTTTCGGTTTGCGGCCAAGTGCATCCTGCATTTTCAGTTTTAGTTTCGGCCCCAAAATTTCCATTCGGTGCACCTCTAACAAGAACACACCGGTCAGCGCTTTCGGCTATTGGCTGACAGCGCTGATCTGATGTCAGTTAGCAAACCTTTTTCGGTCATGCCCCTTCAACAGAAGCCGGACAGTCATGCCGCGTACACACGACCGTTTTAAATGTCATTGAAAAAAACTGCATTTTTCTCGACGTGATTTTTCGTGTTTCCTCTCAAGCCTGCCTTGCCTACACACTATCGTGGAAAAAAAAGCAAAGCGCGGTGACGTACAACACGTACAACGGCACTATAAAAGGGAAGTTCCATTCGGATGGCGCCACCCTTCATGTTAGTAAAGTTTGTTGAGCGACGATTCGCGCTTTTCAGCCTCGTGCTCTTCAGTCAGTTACAGCGTGACGAATGTGCTATCTCCATTACGAACGCTAGTTTTACCAGAACGAGCGCTCCCATCTCATACTTGATTCCGAGCATGCGCATTTTTTTTCACATCGTTAAAGCCCACACACGGCCGTTTTTCATGACGAGAAAAACGACGATGTAAAAAACGACGTGAAAAATTAGAGCATGTTCCAATTTTTCTCGTCGTGATTCTCTGCGTTTCTCTCGTCGGGAAAACTGCTGGAAAGCCCACACACGATCATTTTTATTGACCATTTTAAAAAATGACATTTTTCTCGTCATTAAAAACGGTCGTGTGTACACGGCATCAGAGAAGAATGAAAACTCCTAATACAAGCTTTAACCAGACACTGATAGAAGTCACAAGGCTGCTTACTGCTGATGAGAAAGGGTATTTAGCAGTTTAGATTTACTAAAATAATTGCATTTCCATGTACTGTGGGAGACCAGATATAGTGAATACAGGGTCCTGGGTTTAGTAACACTTTAAGGACAGCTTGGTTTAATAAAGGAAGTTAAAAAATAACAGACTTGCTGGCAGGATCACCAGGTGAAGATAAAAGGAAAAGGCCTAAAATGAGAAAAGTAATGCAATCACCACATCTAAGTGGTATTTTATTTTTGGTTTTTGGTTAAAAGGATAAGTTGTTCACCTTTTGTAGCATGTTACACCCATATTCAGAGTCCTCCCGAGTCCCTGTTTTGACAGTGAGTAGGGGATCTTCTCCCCCCGCTCACTGTCACAATAAAAAAAAAAACATACACAGTGTTCCCTCAATGAACTACCAGGGTACTGTTGAGCGCTCTAGTAGTTCATTGAGTCTTTCTGTCAGAGTGTAACTGATTGCTCGTATCGGAGGTACAGACAGACGGATACACAGGCAGTCTGCAGCATTGTGGCATTACACCCACAATCTGCTGATCATGAGTACAATGCTTTACAGGTCCCTAACAGAAAAAGAAATAAAAATAATGCATGTTTTTTTACCTGCAAAAAAAATGTGCATTTATAAAAAATTTTGAAAAAGTGAACGTATCCTTTATTATAAAAGGAAACGAGTCCTTTTTTTTTATAACAGGGGAACATTAAGGAAACCTTTAAATTGTATCTGTGGCAAGGCTATGGCAAAAATAAAAAATAAAATTCCATCACTTTTTTTAGCATTGTCATTACAATTCTGCAATCACATTACAGGCAGTGCAGCATTCATAACATGCAAGAATGACGTTCCACATACATCTTAAGCACACCGCTTCAGAGATTACAGTCATTCTGGTAAGGACCCAGCAGCTGGATCTGTTTCTGGGATTGTCGGGTAAATTCCTGCAAATTCCAACCTGACTACAGTGGTTCCTTGGATTACGAGCATTATTCATTCCAGAAGAATGCTTGTAATCCAAAGCCCTCGTATATCAAAGCGAGTTTCCCCATAGGAGTCAATGGAAACTCAGATAATTTGTTCCACAGTGACTTCTATTGTATGCAGTACCGCATGTGGCCAGAGGTGGGGGGGGGGCGCGGGAGACACTCGGAAACACTCAGAGACCGCTCGGATGCACTTGGAACAGAGTGATTCCGAATGTTTCTGAGTGGCTCCGAGTGTCATCGGTGCCCCCGTACTTCTGGCCAAATGCAGTACTGCACACCCCAGAGGCTTGAATCCTGCAAGGCAACGCTCGCAAACCGAGTCAGGATTTAAAAAAAAAAAATAGCTTGTATTGCAAAACGCTCGTTAACCGCGTTACTCGCAATCCGAGGTATTACTGTATTAGAAGTTCATATGATACGGCCATTTAGCTCCAAAAGGACATTTGTTTTCTTTTTAAATACCTTTTTTTTTTCTTTAGAAAAAGATGAAGTTTTAGAGCCAGTCCTACCTTCTGAAGAAGTTCCAGATTACTTGAAGTAAGTTTCCAGTGAATATTTTTTATTAAACTCGGCGCTGTGAGATGTGCAAAAAGAAACATTTACTGGCTAATACATTTCATTCTTATAGGAGATCTATGCTCAGAGCATACACTTTCATTTTATTACACCTGCATTGTAATAACAATACAAACAATAGTTATTTTTGACAATCCAATATAAGCTTACTTGGAAAATCTTCTTTCATGTTGTGAATTCTGCTTGTGTGCTGACCATCTCTTTTCCATAACTTCCTGGATTCCCAGCATGCTTTGCAGCTTCTCCTCTGCTGTTTACTTTCAATTTCTAAGGACTATATGTCCCATGGTACCATGCTGCCTGCAAGCAGTGATTCCTGCTCTGACTCCGCCTCCTGAAACTCCTCCTCTCAGCTCCTCTGTAGTTCAGAAGGCAGGCTCTGTGAAATGTGTGGCACAGCAGTGCCTTCCCACAGGGCATAGTGACTACGTGTCACAGAAAATATGTGGGGATCTTCACAAAGTAAATTTACAAACTTTAAGGTTATTCAGATTAATAGGAATAGCTAGAAATAATTTAAATACAATGTGGAAATGAATATATATTTTCAAATTTTGACCATGGATACTGTCTAAGGGCAAACATAGGATAAGGTCAAAATGATGTTCTGGCTCACCCTCACCAGCTCTGAGTGTTGGCTCAGCGGGCTCCGTTCTTCCCTGACGTAATAACGTCAAATGGAAAACACATATCACGCAAATATATCACTTATTTTTTCCTTATTTTCAAAGAACTTTTTTGAAATATTAGCACATTCATAAGACCTTGTCAATGCAAATATCTCTCTGCCATATTCTGCTCCTTCTCCTTGACGCGTTTCACTCAGACATGACTAAGCCCCTGTCAGGGTGAAACATGTCATAGAAGAAAACATAACATTTTGGAATAAAAGTAATTTCCTGAATGAAAACCACATTTACTGTTACAAAATGTCTTGGTTTAGGAAAAGTTTTCCATCCTGCTCCTTCAAATTTTCTCATCACTGCAGTTGAAAACGAATGTTGATTTGACCCCACTAACAATTAGAAAATGAAATGAAACATTTTGAATGGCTACTAGCATATGGGCAGCTTAAAGAGGTTGTAAACCCCTGTAAAAAAAACAAAGAACGAAGCCTTGCAGAGGCACCCGCACACCGCTGATGCGGCCGACATCTTCCCCGGTGTTTCTCCTGGGTTCGAAGTCTCCGGTGCTGTGATTGGCCGGAGCCGCGATGACGTCAGTCCCGCACATGCGCACATGAGCTGCCTGTCACGGCACAGGCCCTGAAGAAACGTCATGGGCGGCTGTTTCTTTAGAGTGCATGCGCCGATGATGTAATAGTTGCAGTATACAGTAAAGATCTCCTAAACGGTGCATGTTTAGGCAATATTTACAGTACCTACAGGTAAGCCTAAGGCCCCTTTCACACTGGGGCGTTTTTCATGCGGTTTAGCGCTAATAATAGCGCTATTATACCGCATGAAAAATTCCTGCCCTGTAGCCTTCAATGTGAAAGCCCGAAGGCTTTCACACTGAAGCGGTGCGCTAGCAGGACCGCTCCAAAAGTCCTGCTAGCCGCTTCTTTACAGCGGTAAAGGAGCGGTGTGTTCACCGCTCCATACCGCGGGTGCCCATTGAAATCAATGGGACACCGCGGTAATACCGCCCGCAAACCGCGGCAATAGACCCTTTTTCGGCCGCTAGCGGGGGTTAAATTCACCCCCCTAGCGACCGCATACGAACGACGGTATAGCAGCGCTGCAAATCGCGCTGCTATACCGCCACCGCACCTGCCCGCCCCAGTGTGAAAGGGGCCTAATGCCGCATACACACTGTCGGAATTTCAGATGGAAAAAGTCAGATGGGAGGTTTTCATCGGATATTTCGACCGTGTGTATGCTCCATCGGACTTTTCCCGTCGGAATTTCCGACGGACTTAGATAGAGAGCAGGTTCTCTGTTTTTCCGTCGGAAATCTCGACTGAGTTTTGCCCGTGGCAAAGCCTGGCCGTGTGTACGCAGAATTATTATAGACTTACCTATAGGTACAAACAATACACAGGAGTTTACGTCCTCTTTAAGGGTACTTGCACACGGTACTGATGTATGAATATCAGATATTCCTGGCATTAAAATGCGAGAATGGGTTGTATAGCACTTTGCGTGTATTTGTGTGTATGTGTACACACACATAAAAATTCTTCTGTTTTCTAACCAAGGGAGTGTGGCATATGTGCCTAAAAATACTGACCAACAATGTAGATTTTTGTCATTTCTTTTTTTTTTACTGATCAAAACGCAGTGCAAATTTACATACCTGTGTGTACAGACCCATTAAAAACAATGGGCTGCATTTAGATCAGTAAAAAAAAAAAAAAAAAAAAAACACACCTGAATGCCTAAAAATGTGTAGTTTTTAGGATTCCGTGTGAAGGAGGTCTAAGGATATCGGTTTAGTGTCACTTTAGCCACTTGCCGACTGCCTGCCGTCGATTGACGATGGCAGAATGGCACTCCTGCTCAAAACGCTGACGCATCCCTAAGGAGCCGATTGCTCGTGCCCGGCTGCCGCGATCCCTGCCGGGCACCCGCGATCGCTCCTGACAGAGCGAGGACAGGAAATCCACATCCTGTCAGGGGAGAGGAGACAGATCGTGTGTTCCTAGTATATAGGAACACCGATCGGTCTCCTCCCCGAGTCAGTCCCATCCCCCCCACAGTTAGAACACACAGTGAGGGAACACAGTTAACCCCTTGATCGCCCCCTAGTGTTAACCCCTTCCCTGCCATTGATATGTATACAGTAATCAGTGGCTAGTTTTAGCTCTGGTCGCTGTATAAATGTCAATGGTCCCAAAAATGTGTCAAAAGTGTCCGATGTGTCCGCCGCAATGTCGCAGTCCCGATAAAAATCGCAGGTCACCGCCATTACTAGTAAAAAATAATAATAATAAAAATGCCATAAATCTATTCCCTATTTTGTAGACGCTATAACTTTTGCGCAAACCAATCAAAATATGTTTTTTTCTACTAAAAATATGTAGAATACATATTGGCTTAAACTGTTGAAGAAATTTGTTTTTAAATTATTATTTTTTTGCGGGGATATTTATTATAGCAAAAAGTAAAAAATTAATTTGCAAAAAAAAGTAATCCTGTCGCCTAGAATATGAAAATGTAACATTTACAGTTTTTTAGCAAAAGTAAAACAACAACTGGAATAAAAATAACAACTTGCTTTGCTGCCTGTGTGCGCACCGGGCTTCAGCTCCCTTGCTAGTTGCGTTCATTAACCTTGCTAGGAGACCCCCTTGGCTGGTGACAAGTCATTTCAAGGTTAAGTACAGTATGCATAAGGAGATAAGTCTCCTGGCACAAGAAACACACACAGCGGCTTAACTCTATCCATGCTGAGGAGCGGCACAGATGGGGCCTCTATCTGCAGAAAGGCTGTTAGGAATGATGGGTACTCCAGGTTTGTCTCCATGTTCCATCAGACTATAGGTGTGCGCAGCCTTTTGCATTAAGGTGTGTATCCCAAATGTATTAAAACGTGGACAGTGTCAGCAGAGCAATGGACTTGTCAGTAGAGCCGAGGTTGATGTCACTAGGGCAGTGGATAGTGTCAGTCGTTTTTTCTTTTTTTTTTATATAATTTTTTTTTTTTAGGAGCCCTGTTCAGGGCATTGGTGCAATATCAGCAGGGTAACCTGCGCTTCACGGTGCGATTAGGGCGCGCCCAGGCACACCCGGCACACCCCCTGCGCATGCCTATGCATCAGACTAATGTTGCCCATCGTTTGCTATAAGCTTTTACAATGACAGTATAAGAAACAACTGATTTGCTAAGTAGATCATTTTCAGTTCCAATAAAATGCATCCTTCTAAATAAGAAGAGAACAAATAATTGTTTGGTGCCGGGTACCTAAAGAGGAACTTCGCTCTAAATAACACCCCCCCCCCCCCAAAAAAATAAAAAAAATAAAAATCTCCACCATGCTCCCTCCTTGTTTGTTTAAGAAAAAAATTCCATTCTATTCCTTCGAATTTTCCTGTCACTATGGTCCAAATGGTCCTTGCGGCTCCACAGCCAGTTTCCTACTGTGCATGAGCAAGTCGTGCTGCACTTTGTGAATTGTCCTGTAGTCTTCTGGGACCTGTGATGTGTGTGGGGGAAAGGAGGGGGCTACCTAAATTTCTGGCTCAGATGGCCACGGCGGGAAATGGGATCAGGTACCTGTCAAAACCAGGTACCCGCTCCCCCCAAAAAATTGCCAAATGTGGCACCAGAGTGGGGGGAGGAAGCAGATAAGCGGAGGTTCCACTCTTGGGTGAAACTCCACTTTAAGAACATTGAGCATCACAAAAAGTATCACCTATTGGCATTTTTCACACAGGGGGGTAAGGGGGGGGGGTGATAAAAACAGGCAGTTGAGCTGTGGTTTTAGCACTCGGCTAAAGTTCACAATAAAGCTGGATGGGGCTGTTCACATGCTGCACCAACGCTGTATCTTGGCCTAGGCCAACAAGGCCCAGGACTAGGGCAGCACTTTGAAGGGGGGTAGCATGAAAAGAGTCCCTGTCAGCTTGCGCTACACTTTTAGTGTAGCACCAGTCTTATGAGGTGGACTGGGCCGCAAAGACAAACCGGTCTTGTGCCCCATAAAGCGGCCGCACTGCTGCCGGTATGATAGGGATGGCGCAGACACAAGGGACACTGACATGGCCACCTATACCTGTCAGGTAGGTAGTAGGACTCTCCTGCAATCCTTTGCTTGTATCAGTTGTACATATTAGGGAATCTGCCCCCAATCCTTCCTTTGCTCACTGCTTGGACCACATACCTTCCTCACTGTGCTACATGTTTTCTGCTGCACCACTGACATGGTTATATCCTCTTAGTCCTCTCCATAAATTTAGCAGAAATTTGTGCTTAAAGTAGAACTATAGGCAACACTTTTTTTTCCATTTTGGATAGAGTAAGGGATGGTAATAGCCCCTGTTAATTTTCTTTTTCTTTATTTCCTGCCCCATAGCCAAACAGGACGTGAGAGGAAATCTCGGCATATTAAGGGAACCCCCCTCCCCCAAGGCCCTCAGAACTAGCGTCCCCACTGGAAAATTTCAGGGCAGGTCTTAAACAGGAAGGGGTGTGACCTTGACAGGAAGGGGTGGGTCATATTTAAATTAGGGGCTGCACGAGTTTAGTCAGGCCTAGGGCAGCACAAAACCTAAATACATCACTGTGCTGCACCGAAAATGCTTTACACCATGGAAAATTGTTGAGTTGACAGGTGGAACTGCTAACAGAGATCTAGATAAAGGCAGCACTGTGGCTAAGGGGTTAGCACTACCTAGTTGCAATACTGGGGTGGGTGCACTGATCAGACGCTGTCTGCATGGAGTTTGCATGTTCTTCCTGTGTTAATGTGGGTTTCCTCTGGGTACCCCAAAGACATGCTAGAAGGTTAATCACACTTAGAATGTATATATGTGGTATAGGGACCTTAGATTGTAAGCTCCTTGAGGGCAGGGGCTGGTGTCAGTATACAGAATGTAAAGTGCTGTACTAGTTGTCGGCCCAGACATACACTGGAAGGGGATTTCTCTCTCGGTTATGCCTCTTTACGCATCTGCTGTACACTTTCCTATTGCACAATGTTTCCATGCATATTGTGTCTAGGTGGGTAGCAGGTTTGCCTTGCAGCACCAGGGTTTTGGGTTAGGTGCCCGCCAAGGACACTATCTGCCTGTTCTCCATGTGTCTGTACAGATTTTGTTGTTCCATTTTCCTGCCACTCTGTAAAAACCTACTATTAGATTAGCTTGTGTAGACAGTATGTGAATTCTCTCTACTGTGTGTGTGCATGGCTTTGGCAGAGACATTAGATTGTAAGCTCTTTAGGAGAGTGGAATGATGTGACCAGTTTGAAGGCTCGAAAATTTGAATCTAGATGTCAGGAATAGAACAGCAACTTAATTTAGCAATTTAGCAATAGATCTGTGCCTTAGTGTGTTTGATGTAATAACTTCTACTAAATGACCAATGCATTATAAAACTGCAACGAATGTATCTGAAAATCTGCTTTTATGATCGAAGGTTATTAAGAACAGAACCATTTGAACAAAATGTAAATTTTACTAAATAGATAGTAAAGGCAACGCTATCTGAACTCAATTTTCAGGAACAATTGGGCACTGCCATCTAGTGGCCACAGTGGAAAATGACATTTTGTAAATGTCAAAATCTCTTTATGAACTCCAGAGCAACAGCTGGGAATGGTGGAGCTGCCTTAGGCCAAGTCAGCATTTATAACCCAGATATAAGGAAAACTCTGGTTCACACTGGTGCGTTTTGACATGCGATTTGACATGTCAAATCGCATGTCAAATCAGCGATATTTGCCGCAAATTGAGGGCAATGGCACCGTCCTAATCGGTGCGACGCCGCATCTGCGGCACTGCACTGATTTCAAAAAGTAGTTTCTGTACTACTTTTTGCGATTTCAGCCGCGATTTACATTGACATCTGTTTCAGATGTCTTTGAAATCGCGGCTGAAATCGGGACTGACAGCGGGAGTGAAATCGTGCGAGTTCAGCTGAACTCGCAGGCTTCACTCCCGCAGCCCCAGTGTGAACGTGGGCAAAGGTTATACTTGTAAATGTAGTAAAGCAGAATCCACAGTTCAATTTAAAAGTTGTTTTACGAAGCATCATAAAATACTCCAGGACTTCTGGAAGAATGTAGTTTTAACCAACAAAGAAATACAGTATCTCACAAAAGTAAGTACACCTCTCACATTTTTGTAAATATTTTATTCTCTCTTTTCAAGTGACAACACTGAAGAAATGACACTTTGCTACAATGTAAAGTAGTGAGTGTACAGCTTGTATAACAGTGTAAATTTGCTGTCCCCTCAAAATAACTCAACACACAGCCATTAATGTCTAAACCGCTGGCAACAAAAGTGAGTACACCCCTAAGTGAAAATGTCCAAATTGGGCCCAAAGTGTCAATATTTTGTGTGGCCACCATTATTTTCCAGCACTGCCTTAACTCTCTTGGGCATGGAGTTCACCAGAGCTTCACAGGTTGCCACTGGAGTCCTCTTCCACTCCTCCATGATGACATCACAGAGCTGGTGGATGTTAGAGACCTCCTGTTTGAGGAAGCCCCACAGATGCTCAATAGGGTTTAGGTGTGGAGACATGCTTGGCCAGTCCATCACCTTTACCCTCAGCTTCTTTAGCAAGGCAGTGGTCATCTTGGAGGTGTGTTTGGGGTCATTATGTTGGAATACTGCCCTGCGGTCCAGTCTCCGAAGGGAGGGGATCATGCTCTGCTTCAGTATGTCACAGTACATGTTGGCATTCATGGTTCCCCCAATGACCTGTAGTTCCCCAGTGCCGGCAGCACTCATGCAGCCCCAGACCATGACACTCCCACCACCATGCTTGACTGTAGGCAAGACACACTTGCCTTTAGGTCCGAAACAACTAATCGATTAATTGAAAACTAATCGATTATGAAAATAGTTGTCAACTATTTTCATAATCGATTGATCGGCCAGCCGATTTGTTGGCCTGCATACAGAATGCATTATTTGTTTACATATCAGGAAATATAGTGAAGCACACATACAGCTCAGTACACCATCCATACATGTTAGTATACACAGTGCAGCACACATACAGCTCAGTACACCATCCATACATGTCAGTAAGTGCCTGAGAATGTTTGAGGAGCAATGCCTCATGGGACATGTAGTCCTGGGCAGGAAGTGAGTAGTTTTAAAGGCAGAAGTTTTTTTTTTTACCTTGCTATAGGGGCCTCTATACTATACTTTGCAGCTTGCTATTGGGGCACTCTGAAGGCAGGAGGAGCCAGAAGCGTTGGTGGGGGATTCCTTTGACCAAAAAGTTTTCTATTCTGCTCCTTCAAATTTTCGATTTGACCTCACTAACAATTAGAAAATGAACGAGCGTTCTTAAAAATTATTTATTTTTTTTTGAAGGAAGACATTGTTTTTGTATGGCCAGAAGTGACAGCGCGGCACAGGCCACCAGCCTATGACAAGGGAGTCTGTCATACATAATATATTACAGTTCTTTCTGAAAATCCACAAAGCAGTCTAATTTTTATTTATTTTTTAAATAAAAAAAAAATGATTTATGAGTCTGATGATATTTACCAGATTCAACCTCTAATGCCGCGTACACACGATCATTATTCACGGCGGTTAAAAAACCGCCGTGAATAATGACATTAAAAACGAGGGAACGGCTTGTTCCCCACACACGGTCGTTTTTCACATCATTTTTTCTCTTGACGAGAAAAACGACCGTCTGTGGGCTCCGCGGCAGTGTTTCCCTATGGGAAAACTGCCGCGGGAAACATGTCGAAAAAAACGACGAGAAAAATTAGAACATGTTCTAATTTTTCTCGTTGTTTTTAATGCCGTTTTTCTCGTCTAAAAAAACGGCAAAAAGCCCACAGACGATCGTTTTTCTCATCGAAAGGAAAAAATTTCGTTTTTCTCGACGAGAAAAACGGCCGTGTGTACGCGGCATAATAGTATATACAGTATATCTCTTCTGTCTGTTCTCAGAGTGGATTCGAGATTTTGCTCCCTAACCATATAGTTGGTTATTTACATTTACCACTGCATAGAGATATTTAGGAATAAATTGCCCTTTTTTTTAAACTGTACATATTAACTAAATTATACACCACACTTTTTTTTAAGGTTATTATCCGATTAATCGATTACTGTATATACTCGAGTATAAGCCGAGTTTTTCAGCACATTTTTTTGTGTGCTGAAAATGCCCCCCTCGGCTTATACTCGAGTCACCTTTTTGCGCCTCCTCTCCCGGGAGACCTACGGCCGGGGAGCACCGATTTTTTTTTTAAAGCCGGGCATCACTTCTATAGACTCCAATGTTAAACGGTAATTTATCTGGTAACTTTGGGGACCCGGTACCGTAGGTCTCCTGGACCCGAAACTTGGCACACATGTAGCCCCAGTTCTCTTCTATAAGTGTGCAAAGTTTTCTGTCTGGGAGACCTACGGCCGGGGAGCATCGATTTTTCAAAGCCGCGCACCCCTTCCATAGACTCCCATGTTAAACGTAAGTCTAGTCATGGGCACAGTGAGGCATGGGCACAGTGAGGCATGGGCACAGTGAGGCATGGACACAGTGAGGCATGGACACAGTGAGGCATGCACATGGACAAAGTGAGGCACAGTGAGGCATGCAGATGGACACCCTAGGCTTATACTCGAGTCAATACGTTTTCCCAGTTTCTTGTGGTAAAATTAAGTGCCTCGGCCTATATTCGGGTTGGCTTATACTCGAGTATATACGGTAATCAAAACAATTATCGGCCAAATTAAAATAATCGTTAGTTGCAGCCCTACTTTGTACTCCTCACCTGGTTGCCGCCACACACGCTTGACACCATCTGAACCAAATAACTTTATCTTGGTCTCATTAGGAGACAGAAAATTTACACTGTTATACAAGCTGTACACTCACTACTTTACATTGTAGCAAAGTGTCATTTCTTCAGTGTTGTCACATGAAAAGATATAATAAAATATTTTAAAAAATGTGAGGGGTGTACAAACTTTTGTGAGATACTTTATACACGGCATAATTACATCGGGCAAAATGCGATGACATTGTTTCACTCTGGAACCCCCCATCAGCCAGACATAATGGGTTAAGGATGATATCCTTCAACAGAACCCTGGAGTTCTGCCAGTGATGTAGGAAATATATTGTATATCAGAACATTCCAATTGAGAAAGTCAAGTCCTTTAGTCTCTGGGTTGAACTGAAAGCTGGATGGAGAATGGATGAGAAGGGTGACCTCACCACCTACATCTCGTCCAATCACGAGTCCACTTGTATTCATTGAAAAAAGCTGCTTGGCGCAGGACCCAAAAGATTGCAGCCATCACGGTAGTAACACCGATTAATAAAGTGATTGTCAGCTTCCCCAGTGGCCCCTCACAATGTAAGATATTCATACTCACGTTGTACTAATCTGGATCAATGTGTCTATGCAATACAGATCAGATCTGGAGTTCAGCTTAGGCCTCATGCCCACGGACGTTTTTACAGCTTAAAAACGCCTGTCCATGTCATTGTATACATTTTTTGACCTTTTTTTTTTCGAAAAAAAAAAAAGTCGGAGCTCAAAAACGCAATCGCGCGTTTTTTAACGTTTCGCGCTTATTTATGCCTAACGCCGACGCCGAGGAACGCACTGGTCCTGTTTTTTTTTTTACAGCTTAAAAACGCCTATGCTATTTGCAGCTCAAAAACGCCTAGGTGGGCATGAAGCTATAGACTAACATGGACAGGCGTTTTTAAGCTGTAAAAAACGCTCAAAAACGCGGCTGTAAAAACGTCCGTGGGCATGAGGCCTAAGAGATCGGTCCGGTATGATACAGCAAAGATGCAGAATTTTTAGCATTTGGCCAGATGTTGTTCTGTGTATAGTGATACAACAAACCTCAAACAGGATCATGTTTATTTTTTACTTGCAAGGTATTAAGCTTAGAACCGCAGTCACGTCTCTACATGTCTTCACCTGAGATAACGGTTGGATGTTTGTGTGTCTGCAGACAGGTAGTAAATGATTATATGGCTGTATATGGAAAAATGCAAAGTTTATAACAGTTTGCTGTAACATTCTCCTTGGCCTTTGCATCAACAGAAGACATGTAAATGGCTCTAAATGATTTACACATATGAATGCAACAATGTGCTTAAATAATGTGCTGTATAAACTCTTAATAAACTCTTTATGTGTGCAAACAAAGTGTTTCATGGTGCATTCAATAAGAAAAGCTGTAATATGTAAATGCTAATTCTTTGTATGGATATAAGATTGTACAATCTTTACCTGTGTATAGACACTATGTGCAGATAAAAATGAGATCTTATACTATAGAGACACATTTTAACCAGTCCCTTAATCAGTGTTGCCAACCTACCAGATTGAAATTTAAAGCGGAGGTCCACCCTGAATTTTTTTTTACACTAAATTTAATTAAAAAAAAGAAAAAAAATTAATAGAATTTTTTTTTTTTTTTATACTCACCCGAAATGCCCGTTGCTATGCTGAAGTCCCCTAATCTGCCTCTAATGTGCCTCTTCCTTATCCTCGGATTGTGAACTTCCGCTTCCTCTTCTTGTGAATGGGGCGCGCTGCCTTCTGGGAACTGTGTGTATCCCAGGAGGCAAGCCGCCCATTCACAAAGCGCCGTGCGAGTGGCACATGCGCAGTAGGAAACGGGCAGTGAAGCCGTAAGGCTTCCCTGCCTGTTTCCCTTAGTCAGGATGGAGGAGCCGGGAGCCTGGCAGCAGCGATCGATCGCCGCTGGGGGACCGACATTGTGGGCGAGTAGGACAGGCAATATTAAAAAGTCAGCAGCTACACTGTTAGTAGCTGCTGACTTTAAAAAAATAAATAAATCTGGATGGACCTCCACTTTAAGCGACACTCAAAATTTACTGGCAAAGCCAAGTTTTCACTGGCATTTCCAAAAGTTACAAAATTACAGATTTAAGTGCAAATGTCAGTATTTAGGCTACAAACAAGTACAATGTGCAATTATCAGTGTGATTTAGGGTAGATATTAAAGTGGTTGTAAACCCACTTAGACAACTTGCACCTACAGGTAAGCCTAGATTAAGGCTTACCTGTAGGTGCAAGAAATATCTCCTTAACCTACTTGGTTAAGGAGATATTTGCTGAAAAACACAGCACCGATGACGTCGCACGCATGCGCACTAGCGAGCGCGCAAGCGTGTGACGTCATCGCCGCTCCGGCCAATCACAGCGCCGAAGCGGCGATAACAGGAAGTCACTCCGGGACAACATGTCGGCGGCCGGAGGGGGAGACGTGGACCGCTGCGGGGGCTTCGATCGGAGGTAAGTAAAACATAATCAGCTAGTATGCTTTGCATACTAGCTGATTATGCCTTTGTCTTGCAGGATCTTTATTTTTTTCGTTTTTGAATGGAGGGTTTACTTCCTCTTTTTAAGGCAAAAAACACATTGATTATTTTATTTTTGATTAAGTAAGTAGCTCAGGGGCAGGACTCCGGAGGAGAAGACATGAGAATGGGTGGCACACGTGCATGAAATTGACTCTCACAGGGACACTGACAGCAATGTGCAGCAGCACAGATCACCGACACGACACGTGGAACATATGGACAGCCATACTCCAAAAAAAAAACGTTGAGGTTGCCTTTATTGGGTAAAAAACATGGAGCACTACAGGTCACAGCAAATAATGGGGTACAGCCGATGCATTTCACACTACGGTCTAGTGCTTAGTCATGGCACTCCTGGGTCACAGCGACAGTCTCTCTCCAAGCCAGGTGGTCACTTCAGTCCAAACAGCACTGACATTTCCACTCCTGGCTTGCCTTGCTCCGCTAGGCTCCCTTGCACTATGACATCACATGACTTGCTCAGGCACCGCCTCCGCCAGACCCGCCCCCTGCTGGCACCGCCCAAACACACTGTAGCAGGCACTAGGATGGTCTCGGCTGGCTCCGGACTGGAATTGCGCATGTGCATTTCCGAGCCGAGCGTCACAGCCATATTTTTTTACTGCAAACATTTTCCTGTCACTGGCATTAACTGGCAGGAGAAAAGTGCCCATTTGTTACTGGCTGCCAGTAAAAATACTGACGGTTGGCAACACTGCCCTTAAAAAAAAAGACTTGTGTATTCTCTTATCAATCACAAACGTGTCCTTTATTGCTAAATTCCCTTTTTTTTTAGCTCTTCTGTAATTTCTTAGAATTTGGTTAGCTGCATCCTACACACATCACATGTCAAAGTGGATTTTTGACAGTCCTTCCCCTTTAGGGACTATGTCGACAAGCTTTTATTTGCTTCAAGTGGGTTTTGTATTTCTATACAAGTCTACGGGAATACCATAATACAGGCCTATGAGAATACAAGTCTATGGGAATACCACAGAATTCTATGGGAATGCAAGTCCACAGGAATACCACAAAAGTCTATGGCAATGGTCTCCAAACTTCGGCCCTGGTGCCGAATGTGGCCCTTTGCTTCCCTTTATCTGACCCTTGAGGCACCATTCCATACACTGACACTAAAGGTAGGGCATAATTTCTGTCGACGAGACTGGCAATGGGACACAATTCCTCCCACTGACGCCAATGATGGGGCACAATTCCTCCCACTGACACCAATGATGGGGCACAATTCCTCCCACTGACACCATCAAAAGGGCACAGTTCCTCCCACTAACACCAACAATGGGGCACTATTCCTCCCACTAACAGCAAAGATGAGGCATTGTTTACGCCAGGACATTTTCTACTCCCACTGGCCCTAGTCCAGTCCCCCTCAAGTCTGAAGGACAGTAAACTGGCCCTTTGTTTAGAAAGTTTGGAGACACCTGATCTATGGGATTACCATACAAGTCTGTGAGAATATAGTATACCAAAATATGCCGCGCTTAGTTGTTAATCAATATCAAAATGTACATCACATGTATGTGTAGCGGGTATTTGAATTTAAGGGAAGCATCTGGGTGGTAGTGTAACCCAGATGCACTGATTGCTAGGGAATCCGAGACCCTTTTTTATGGTTCTTGGAGGACTCTGGTGGTGTGAGGTTCCCTGCGGCCTGCAGGTGGCATTGTCGCCTTGGCCGGAGTTGAACCCACACCTCAAGACTGCTTCCTTTTTGTCCTTTCATGGCGCTGGTACAGCGGGGCGGGGAACCTGCTGTGACGCAAAAGGCGAGGGGATAAAAGGGGCGGACGCCCTGACCTTGGGGTTCAGAGTCGGAGGACGCAGCCGCACCCAGGCACCTTCAGCTTGGGTGCTGGCGTTCCGGAGTTCCGGGCCCAGGTGCCCTTGACCTGGCTGGAGCGAGAGATGGAGTCCATCTCAGGCACCTTTAGCCTGGGGTGAGGTACTATGGCGGATGCCTGGGGCTCAGTACCTTCGACTGAGTTCCGCGAGGGTGGAGGAATCCGAGGGGGCCCTAACTCCTTGGGTGCCCGTGTCTGAGGTCGAGGAGACTGGTGAGCGGAACTTCTCTGGAGAGTCCGACGCAGCATTGCTGGTGACAGAGAGGCCTCCGGTGACTCCCTTGGACGGATATCCTTCCCCTGACAGGGGCTGTGCTAGCGAAGGTAATTCATGTTCTACCTCATATAGTCAGTGGCAGTGACTATTCGCCATTGGTGACACCACAGTGGTTAGCGATACTTTAAAGGATTGTGCCTCGACCTACTCCCATTAATACTGAACTGTTGCAAAGGTCCCAACTTGACTGTGCTGTATGTTTATTCGCTGAGAAGAATAAAACTGTGTTGGACCTATTCAGTGTGTGGAACTCTGGTTACTAGGAGCAAAGGGGAGTGAATCCGAGGAGAGGATTTGACTCTAGGACACCTACACAAAGCCCGATCTTTCTGGCCTTCACCTCTTCACTATGGAGGACATGGGCCGTGGTGTATCTCATCCCTCCCCCCGGTACTGACACCCCTAGACAAAGACAGACAAGCCGAGAATGAGAAGGGGTGAGAGGGGTGAGGCCGCTACATATGCATCAAGCAATATCATATAACCGTGAAATAAATGAATTGTGAAATAAATAAAAAATCCACATATTGTGAATATTTCCAAAAATTGTTGCATGCCAAAGTCCAAATAATGTGCGTTCCATTCCAAAAGACTCGTCACCACCAAAAAAGACACCGCAGAGGCTTACAGGAAAAATATGACTCTCAAATTATAAAGAAGTCATATTAGGCATGATAGTATAATTGCAGTCATAAATAAGCAGGACTCAATCTATAATCAAAAAACAGCCAGCAGGAAAGCCACCAGCACAATGATCCTCAAGTTCGCAATCCCATATGCACCATGTTCAAAGAAAAAAAAACAATACCAGCACTCCACATAGTGAAAAAATCTGATAAATTAATTTATTGAAACAAATATATTGCACTCACATAAACATAGGCATCATAGCGCTATACACAGTGTAAGAAACTGATGAACCACACTTCCGGGGGCACTTCCAGTTGCGTCATGACACCAAGTAGCAAAGTTCCCACCCTACGCGTTTCGTCAGAGTTGACATCTCCTGGGGCAAGAATGTTACGCAACGTCATCACGCATTAAATACCCTCTGAGTGCCATGGATAAACAAAAAGTAACCAAGCCTCACTCTGGATCTACAATGGCTCCAGCTAGTCAATAGCAAGAATCATATCTCAGAATGAACACAGCTTGCACCCTCTATGGGACTAGATCCATATAACAAAAAAATTACAAAAAATTGATTACTAATTCATCCAGGACACAATTAGAGTATACAAATTAAGCTGCCATCATGATTATAAATAAATGTAATAAATGTTTAAATACATTGCAGTATGTTAAAGGGTTTAATTATCTTTATGGGAAATTATATAATGCATCCTAGGGGCATCTCTAGTATAAAGCATGATGCAGTCACATGAAATTCTCAGGCATCCCCTACCCATAGGCCCCCTGTAGGATCTGCAAACTGAGCAAAGAAAACTTCTAGCATGTTAAATTACTGGTGTCCTGCATAAAATCCAGGCCGGATGGACCGCTGTGTAGTTGTGAGAGGTCATGTGAGAACATCACTTGCCTCAGTGCTAGCATGCACACTCTTACACTCTGCTCTCCCCCTGAGAGAGAAGCACATTCATGCACACTCTGTGTCTGCGCAGGCATGTTGTTTTGGCATAAGGAACTAGGGGATGTATAGTCAAACACCAGGCACTGTACTCAGGGCCGTCATCAGGGGGGTACAGGCAGTACACCTGTAAGGGGCCCGGAGGTCCCCAGGGCCCTGGAAGGTAACCCCCCTTTATGTATTTAAAAAATAAAAAAAATAGTAATATTAATTTTTATTTATTTTTTGTAAGGGGCCCGGAGGTCCCCAGGGCCCAGGATGGCAAGCCCCCTTTTTTTTTTTATAATTTTTTTTTTTTTTTTATTAATTTTTTTATAATTTTTTTTCTTTTTGTAAGGGGGCCAATGGCCCGGAGGTCCCCGGGGACCCCAGATGGTAACCCCCCTTTTTTATGTATTTTTTATTAAAAAAATATATATATATTTTTTTTTGTAAGGGGCCCGGAGGTCCCCAGGGCCCTGGGTGGCAACCCCCCCCCCTTTTTTTTTGTTCTTTTTTTGTTCGTCAGCACTCAAAGCCCCCCGACCTAAACAATTTGCGGCGGCAGCACTCCCGCTTCTCAATTCGTGGCACCCTCTCGCTTCTCAATTCGCGGCTGCCCCCCCCCCCCCGCCTTTCAATTTGCGGCGGCAGCACCCCCCCCCCCCGGTTCTCCACTGCTCCAGGGGGCCCATGCCTGAAGCTGTGTAAGGAGCCCCAAAATTCCTCATGGCGGCCCTGACTGTACTATCATTCCTGGTCACGTGGATATAGTCATATCAACAGCTCCCTGTGAGCATCATTTGAGTTTTGCACAGAAGAGCAACATAGCAGTACAGAGGGGGTAGGTAGGGTCAGAAAGCACCCCTTTCATCAGGGCTTCAAGTATGATAATGAGGTTGATTTGCTTATTTTTAAAGGAAATTTGCACTTGTTGAGGGATATTCCCCTTAGCTTAGTGAATGAGGTGAAGCTCTGCTGACTTCCATCATGCAATCTTGGAAGACATTTTTTTTTTGTATTTTCCTTGCATGTTACATTCACTAAGCAAAGGGAACATTCCCTTGCAAAGTCTATTTGCATTCAGTAAATCAACGCCAACATGTGCAGGAATGTAGTTTAAAAGAGAAGTATGTTTTTTTTTTTTTCAGATTCATACTTGCCTAGGTGGATACTGCATCTGTCCCCTGGTGCCTCTTCACTAAGAACCGAGCGATCAAACATTGCCGATGGCTCGGTTCTCACATTTTCCCAAACAGAGAGCTGCTGACTGTCAAACATCAGCTCTCCGCTCTGCCCCCCCCCCCCATGCTCACTGGAGCGCTGAGCTGTGGAGGGGCGGGGAGCGGCCGTCTCAGGCTCAGCGGCTCGCTGAGAGGATGAGACGGGTATCAGTCCAGGCACCTGGCAAATCCAGACTTTATTGTCATGATGACGAGGTGCCTGGACTGATCTTGGTGACATCAGCGGAGAGAGCACTTCAGTCCGCTCTCTGCTGAAAACGGGTCACAGGAGTGCAATACAAATTGCACTCCTGTGACCCAGAGGAGAAGCCCAGCCAAACGAGCTCAGGCTGGACTTCTCCTTTAAACCTGTCACCAGCTGGTTTGAGCAATTGTGACACCTAGTGGTGAATTAGGAAATGACATGTTTAACCACTTGCCGACCAGCCACCATCATTATACGGCGACAGGTCGGCTCGTTCCCGCAAATCGCTGTAACTGTACGTCGGTTCATTATAGAGCCATAGAAGGCGCGCAACCGTTGCACGGCGGGGGGACCCAATGCGCGTGTCCGTCGGCCACCTGTGATCGTGGGCACGAAAGCCAGAACAGGGATCTGTGTATGTAAACACACAAATCCCCTTTCTGACAGGGGAGGAGAGACAGATCTGGTGTTCCTAGTAATTAGGAACAGCGATCTGTCTCTTCCTCCAGGCAGTCCCATCCCGCCACAGTTAGAAACACACATGAGGGAACACATTTAACCCCTTGATCGCCTCCTAGTGTTACCCCCATCCCTGCCAGTGACATTTACACAGTAATCCATGCATTTTTATAGCACCGATCGCTGTATAAATGTCAATGGTCCCAAAAAAGTGTCAAAAGTGTCTGATCTGTCCACCGCAATATTGCAGTCCCGCTAAAAGTCACAGATCACTCCCATTACTAGTAAAAAAAAAAAAAATGCCATAATTCTATCCCCTATTTTGCGCAAACCAATCAATATACGCTTAATGCGATTGTTTTTTATTACCAAAAATATGTAGAAGAATACTTATTGGCCTAAACTGATGAAGAAATTATAATTTTTTGGGATATTTATTATAGCAAAAAGTAAAAAATATGTTTTTCTTTTCAAAATTGTCGCATTTTTTTGTTTATAGCGCAAAAAATAAAAACCGCAGAGGTGATCAAATACCACCAAAAGAAAGCTCTATTTGTGGGAAAAAAAGGACGTCAATTTTGTTTGGGTACAACATCGCACGACCGCGCAATTGTCAGTTAAAGCGACGCAGTGCCGAATCGCAAAAAATGGCCTGGTCATTAAGGGGGCAAATCCTTCCGGTCCTTAAGTGGTTAAATGTATCCTAAATACAATACAGTTCTCAGTAATAGATAGATCACATTATTTGCATTTAAAATGGCCATATAGCCCTAAACAATGTCATACCTTTAAAACACTGCAAGCCTATAAAGCCTATACTGCGGACCAATACATTTTGTATTTCCCCTTGCCTCTAAATTTAGTTGTGAACACTGTTTCTCTTCAGCATGCTTTAGTTGAGGCCTGAGCAATGCCAGATTAAACCCTGTGGGGGCCCCTCGACAGTCAAAACCTTGGGGCCCCCCTCGTAGGTTTCTGAAGGTTTCTCCTGTGTGCCCTCTAGTGGGATAACATAGAACTAAGTAGTGTGCATGTTGGCTGTTAGATGAAGATGACCATCACTGCTGTACATTACATGTATGTAGGTTGCATCTAAATATTTTTATAAACTGGCAGCTGAAAGAAGATGAGCTTTTAAGAGAAAACTGTAATGGTTTATTTACGGTACTTTAAGTTGGGATTGGGTACATTACATTCATACAGGATTTTCTCTATAGAGTCTTTTAATGTAAAGTTTTTGTTCCTTTGAGTTGATGAATTGTTTTCTATCTTTTATAAACAATGTAAGAAAGGTTCATTGTGTTTTTCTTTCAAGATTATATCAATAATATTTTGATGAGTTGCCCATAGGCCAAAGCCTACTCTGCCTATTTGGTAATCTGGCAATTGGCCTAAGTGGCCTTTCATGCAAGCTTTACCTAGTTATGTATTGAAGAGGGAGGACAAAGTCACATTGGGGGTTATTTACGAAAGGCAAATCCACTTTGCACTACAAGTGCAAACTACAAGTGCAAAGTGCACTTGAAATTGCACTGAAAGTGTACTTGGAAGTTCAGTCGCTGTAGATCCGAGGGGGACATGCAAGGAAAATAAAAAACAGCATTTTAGCTTGCACATGATTGGATAATAAAATCAGCAGAGCTTCCCCTCATTTCAGATCTTCCCCTCAGATTTACAGCGACTGCACTTCCAAGTGCACTTTCTGTGCAATTTCATTGTGTGAAGATCTCGGGTGCCAAGTTACATATTAGTTGCTCTCTCATTGTAAGATAATTTAAAGTGGACCTAAGGTAAAATAATCGGGTTGAGGTTAGGACTCTGTGCAGGCCAGTCAAGTTCCTCCCCTCCAAACTCGCTCATCCTTGTGTTTATGGATCTTGTTTGTGCACTGGTGCGCAGTCATGTTGGAACAGGAAGGGGCCATCCCCAAACTCTTCCCACAAAGTTGGGAGCATGAAATTGTCCAAAATGTCTTGGTATGCTGACGCCTTAAGAGTTCCCTTCACTGGAACTAAGGGGCCAAGTCCAACCCCAACCCCTGAAAAACCACTCCACATTATAATCCCCCCTCCACCAAATGATTTGAACCAGTTCACAAAGCAAGGTTCATAAAGACATGGATGAGCGAGTTTGGGGTGGAGGAACTTGACTGGCCTGCAGAGAGTCCTGACCTCAACCTGACAGAACACCTTTGGGATGAATTAGAGTGGAGACTGAGAACCAGGACTTCTCGTCCAACATCAGTGCCTGACCTCACAAATGCGCTTCTGGAAGAATGATCAAACATCCCCATAGACACTCCTAAACCTTGTGGACAGCCTTCCTAGAAGAGTTGAAGCTGTTATAGCTGCAAAGGGTGGGCCAACTCAATATTGGGCCCTACGGACTAAGACTGGGATGCCATTAAAGTTCATGTGTCCCAATACTTTTGACAATATAGTGTATATCATACCTGAGGGGCTGCTGGAAAGGCTAACAATCGCTGTAGTAGTTGTTGATACTACAGTGATAGTCATAATATTCCGGGTCCTACTTGGTTCTCTGCAGTGTTAATTTAGACAACTAAAATTACTAAAACATTTTAGTTGACTAAATGAATACTATTTTAGTCAACTAAAATACGACTAAAACAATTGAGATGACTAAAATACGACTAAAACTAAAATGGCATTTTAGTCAAAAGACTAAGACTAAAACTAAATTGAAATTTGACTTCAAAATGTTCATACCTCAATACCATAAATAATAACATATTCGATTCCTCACTCCAGCAGTATATAAGGAGTTTGGAAATTGTAGAGAAATGTTAAATACTGCATTACAATTTAATTACACCCATTAGATTTTAGACGACTAAAATGTACTGCAGATTTAGTCGACTAAATATGACTAAAACTAAAACAATTGCAGAAGACTAAAATGGGACTAAAACTAAAATGCCATTTTAGTCCTAAGACTAACATTAAAACTAAATTGAAATTTGCTGCCAAAATTAACACTGGTTCTCTGCAAGCAAATTCCCCTCTGTACACTCTGTACCTCCACAGGTGTCGCATGCTCTGCACTGTTACCAGTCACAGAACCCCTTGTGTTCCATTCAATGAATACAAGACATTCTCTGATTGGACAAAGTGGGGTGATGATGTCACAATTTCCACATCCTCCATTAAGAGAATGACTGATACTCATTGAAAAAGAAAATACAAAGCATACTATTAATGGCGTCAGTGGCGATGGGGGGGGGGGGGGGGGAATCACGTGGAACCCAACCAGGACCTAGAAGATCACGGCTATCACTGTAGTAGCAAGGACTACTACAGTGATTTTCATCTTCCCCAGCGGACCATCAGGTATGAGCTATGCATACTTACATTGTGCCAAGCTGGACCAATATAAGTATCAGGGCTGGTGCAAAGATTTTTGACACCCTAGGCGAAACCTCATTTTGCCGCCCCCTGGCTCCACCCCCTTTTCCCTTCCCATGTATACCCCCACCTTTTTAATGAAGCGTCCATCAAATGCAGCCCACCAGCGCCCATCAAATGCAGCCCACCAGCGCCCATCAAATGTAGCCTACCAGCGCCCATCAAATGTAGCCTACCAGCGCCCATCAAATGCAGCCCACCAGCGCCCATAAAATGTAGCCTACCAGCGCCCATCAAATGCAGCCCACCAGCGCCCATCAAATGTAGCCTACCAGCGCCCATCAAATGCAGCCCACCAGCGCCCATCAAATGTAGCCTACCAGCGCCCATCAAATGCAGCCTCACCAGCGCCCATCAATGCAGCCTACCAGCACCCATCAAATGCAGCCCACTAGCCAGTGCCCATCAAATGTAGCCTCACCAGCGCCCATCAATGCAGCCTACCAGTGCCCATCAATGAATGTTTGCTTGCTTCCATTCATTCGGGAGTCGGGACACAGACACAGTCCTCCGCCACCGCTGTGCCTCTATGTGCGAATGGAGCGACGGCTGCCTGCTATGCTGATGCTGAGACTTAGTTGCTTTCTGTAGAGAGAAGAGAGTAGAAACACCAGTGGCCGGGCGCCCTAGGCGGCTGCCTAGTTTGCCTAGTGGTAGCACCAGCCCTGATAAGTAGGCAGAACCAATACTTCCTGGACTTCATCTTTTAAATTGGCTAATCTTCCCCATGACTCAAGATCACATGGCTTTATACCTAGGCATCTTTTATGTGAAGGAAGATAGGTGGACAAGAGACAGGGGCATTCGTTTACTTTAAGGTCACTTTTACTGTTAATTAATGTAAGAAGTATTTTTCATTTTAATTAGACCAGAGCTCTCTGTGCGGCTTCTGCTGGTAATCCCGTAACTTTGTATTCTTTTCTTATATCCAGTAAATATAACACAATCACATCTGAGGATCAGAAGAAACTGTATGAGGAAGATTTTGCTTCTGATTATTCGGAATATCTTGAGCTCCACTCCAAGATTGGGAAGGTGCTGGAGAGATTCATGACGCTTGGCTCCAGAATGAGGAAGTATCAGCAAGGGACAGTAGAGCACAAGGTAGGTACTACACAGTGGGTGAGCTTACTGTGCAAATTATTTTTTAGATTTACTTGGACAACTAAGGGTAAGAATATATTAAGAATAAATTCACTCTCGTTATTTCATTATGAGCTTGTTTTGGATGTTGGGATCACTTTTTATCTGTTAGAAACAAGTGAAAATCCAGTTATTACACCTTCCTGCAGTGCTGCTTCCATATCACAGTAGCACTTCTTTAACCACTTACAGACCGGAAGATTTTCCACCTTAATGACCAGGCCATTTTTTGCAATACGGCATTGCGTCGCTTTAACTGACAATTGCGCGGTCATGCAATGCTGTACCCAAACTAAATTTGCGTCCTTTTTTTCCCCACAAATAGAGAGCTTTCTTTTGATCACCTCTGCGATTTTTATTTTTTGCGCTATAAATAAAAAAAGGCGTAAATTTTGAAGAAAAACAAACAATATTTTTAACTTTTTGCTAAAATAAATATCCCCAAAAATGTTTTTAAAAAACAAATTTCTTCATCAGTTTAGGCCGATATGTATTTTCCTACATATTTTTGGTAAAAAAATAATCACAATAAGCGTATATTGATTGTTTATGCAAATGTTTTAGCGTCTACAAACTTTGGGAAAGATTTATGGCATTTTTATTATTTTTTACTAGTAATGGCGGTGATCTGAGATTTTTATTGTTATTGCGACATTGCAGCGGAGAGATCGGGCACTTTTGACAAATTTTTGGGACCATTGTCATTTATACAGTGATCGGTGCTATAAAAATGCACTGATTACTGTGTAAATGTCACTGGTAGGGAAGGGGTTACCACTAGGGGGCGATCAAGGAGTTAAATGTGTTCCCTCGTGAGTGTTGCTTACTGTGGGGGGGATGGGACTGACTAGGGGAGGAGACATATCGCTGTTCCTACTTACTAGGAACTAACGATCGGTCTCCTCTCCCCTGACAAAACAGGGATTTGTGTGTTTACACACACAAATCCCCATTCTGGCTCTCGTGCCCGCGATCGTGGGTGGCCGGCGGCGTTTGCACCCGCCGGCCACGCGCATCAGGTCCCCCACCTTCAGCGGCTCTTAAATGGGACGCAGTACCCATACCTTGTATTGCGGGAATGTGCCACTTTGCCGATGTATATCGGCATGAGCCGATCGGCAAGTGGTTAAAGCAGTATTAAGCCAGTGGCATCACTAGGGTTGGTGTCACCTGGTGCGCTAAAACATGGTGTCACCCCCCACCCCACTCACCTTGTCCTCTCTTGCTCATCTTTTGCAGCCTCCAGCTCATGTTGTGCACCCCCTTCACCCTGTGTAACTTCCCTTCCCCCCATATCTTGTGCATCCCCCCCTTCCCCCCTCACCTTGTGCTCCCCAACCACCTTGTGCAGCTTCCCCATCTACCTCTTGCCCCCCCCTCACCCTCTCCTCCTCCCTTCCAAACTTGTGTACCCCCCTCCCCTCGAGGAACCCCCATGGTTTTGGCCCTGGTGTCCCCTCTCTGGCAGGTGTCACCCAGGTGCGGTCCGCACCCCCATAGCGATGCAACTGTATTAAACAAAAAAGCAACCATCTATTATATTGCTGCATACCAATTCTTAGATGTGATGGCTGCATTCATTTTCTTTTTTTAGGCATTCTTTCTTCTATTTTCATCTGGTGATCCTGCCAATAAGTCTGTTGTTTTTCAAAAGAACAATATACCATATTAGAACAAAGTAGGGTGGGACTTTACATGTACCTTGCAAGGTACTAAAAACACAGATCAGATTCTTTTAGACCTTTTTTTATAATCATTTACGTGTATATATAGAATAAAGATATGTTTATTTTTACATAAATCTCTATGATCTGTGATTTCATTAGACCTTGCAAGGTACAAGTAAAGTCCCACCCTACTTTTTTCTATTATGGTATATGTCTATTTTGGGATGGTATCTTAGTAGTTGTCTCACACTCGTCCCCCCATATTGTTTTTACTTTCTGCTATAAAACATATCCAATAAAAAAAAATTAAAACATCGAAATTCTTCATCAATTTAGGCCAATATGTATTCTGCTGCATATTTTTGGTAAATAAAATCCCAATAAGTGTATATTGATTGGTTTGCACAAACGTTATAGTGTCTACAAACTATGGTATTTATACAGGAATTTTTATTTATTTATATTAGTGTTGGCGGTCATCAGCGACTTATAGCGGGACTGCAATATTGCGGTGGACAATCGGACACTAACTGACACTTTTGACACTTTGTGGGAACCGGTGACACTAATGCAATAATCAGTGCTAAAAATATGCATTAAATATACGGATTAAAAATCTAGGGCGATCAAATGATTAACTGTGTGCCTAACCAGTGTTTGTGTTAGCTATGTGCTGCTTTTACTAAGGGAAGTGCTGGATTTTATTCCCTGTTTTGCAGGGACACAAAATCCATCACTTCCCCTTGTCAGAACGGAGCTCTGCCTTATTTACATAGGCAAAGTTCTGTTCTGTATCCCTGCCAGACGATCGGTGGGTGCCAGCAGACATCCATTGCCCGGCACCCGCAGATCGGCTTCTGCTGTGAGTAACCACAGCAGAAGCGGCCCACTGGTTGCTCGCGCCCCCTAGGCGGAAGTGCAGGACCATGTGTGTATATATATATATATATAAATATGTGATTCTGCTCACAATGGCGGCCCTGTACCAGTATATCTGCTATAGGGCAGTCATGAACTGGTTAAAACATATTTTATGATTAAATAATAAAAAAAAATTAAATAAGGCTTTTTCTGATTCCTGGCTTGTGTAGCTTTAAAGCAGGGCAATCCCCCTTCATATTCATTCCCCATTCTTACTGTATTTGATGACTTATTTATCTCAGTTAGGGTATACAATGATGTAGAGCAGCCCTCCAAACCCACCACATAAAAAAAAAAAAAGTTTGTAACGGGTAATATTTGCCTCTCTATGGGTTCCTGTTTCCATCTGGGGTATTGAAAGTGAAGCAAAAACTTTTAAAAAATTAACACTTTTATAAGTGTATTTAATCAGTTCTTATATTTGGTCTTTTAGATGGTGGAAAACAAGATTCTGAATGAGTACAAGAAGTTTAAAAAGGTAAGAAACCTCTGGACTGGTTATTCAGTTTTGGATCAGATGACAACCAACCACAATAAAAGTATCTGGGTCTTTATAATATTACAGAACATCCAGGCTGTTTGGAGACCTTAGAGCAGCCTTCCTCAGCCAGGGTTTGGTGAAAACCTTGAGTTTCTCCAGAGGTTGCTAGGGGGTTCCTTGAGCAATGAGAAGTCTTCACCAAGTGACCACTGACACCAATGATCCTTTTTGCTATTTATGAGGGGGAATTCTTCCTGTTGACCCCAAATGGAATGAGCATTCTTCCTATTGACCATCACACTAATGCCGCGTACACACGATCGGAGATTCCGACAAGAAAAGTCCGATGTGAGCTTTTGGTCGGAAATTCCGACCGTGTGTAGGCTCCATCGAAATTTTTCTGTCGGAATTTCCACCAAGAAAAATTTGAGAGCTGGTTCTCAAATTTTCCGACAAGAAAAGTTCTTGGAGGAAATTCCGATCGTCTGTATGCATTTCCGACGCACCAAAAACCACACATGGTCGAAATCAAGTCGACGCATGCTCGGAAGCATTGAACTTTTCTCGTCTTGTCGTAGTGTTGTACGTGACCGGGTTCTTGGCGGTCGGAATTTGGTGTGACCGAGTGTATGCAAGACAAGTTTGAGCCAAGATTCCGTCTGAAAAAAATCCACGCCTTTCTTGTCAGATTTTCCAATCGTGTGTACGCGGCATCATGTACTATGACCTGTAGATATCGTCATTGTTAGCAGGTGTTCCCTAGGACCAGAAAGTTATTTTTAAAGTTATGTTAAAAAAAAAAAAAGAGGAAGGCATGTACCATAAGGTTTGTTCTTGGATAGGAAACTGGTTACAGGGACGTGTCCAAAGGGTGGTGATAAATAACGCGTACTCAGATTGGTCTGGATTTGTAAGTGGGGTACTCCAAGGCTCTGTCTTGGGGCCAATTCTGTTTCATTTATTCTTAAATGATATAGAGGTCAGTATAGATAGCTCAATCTCAGTTTTTGTGGATGACACAAAAATAAGCAGGGCAATAACTTCACATCGGGATACAGTAAACCCCCCTCCATCACGGGGGTTACGTTCCGGACCCACCCGCGAAAAGTGAAAATCCGCGAAATAGAAAGACCCTATTTAAAATACACCCTAGGCATGTTTGGTTAACTTTTTAATAGCTCAAAAAAGCACAACAAAATTAATAAGCAGTTTGGAGGACCTCTTTTACGAGGAACAAATACAAGCGTTAAATGTATTCTCACTGGAGAAGAGACGCTTGAGAGGGGACACCTCAATGGTTATCCCAACGTAGGGAAAAAACTATTCAGTCTCAGGGAGTGTAGGAGGACACGGGCCACACAATGAGATTGGAGAAGCGGTTTAACCTTAAAGGGGTTGTATACCCTCCTGAAAAAACATCTGGCAATTACCGGCCCCCCCGTTTTACTTATTGAGCATTGGAATGTCCCACAACGAGGGCGCGCTGCATCTTTGCCCAGGGTTCTCGACTTTTGATTGGATAGATTGATAGCAGTGCAGCCATTGGCTTCTGCTGCTGTCAATCAAATCCAATGACGCGGGCGCTGGGGGGCGGGGCCGAGTCCTGCATCCGGCGGCTATGAACACCGAATGCTGGACTCGGGAGCGTGCCCGCAAGGTAACCCCCTTGGAAGAGCGCTTCCCAGAGGGGGTTATCTGATGCGGGGAGGAGCCGGGAGAGCCGCCAAGGGACCCCAGAAAACGGCGTTCGGGGCCGCTCTGTGCAAAATGATCTGCACAGTGGAGGTAAGTATGACATGTTTGTTATTTAAAAAGAAAAAAAAAATCGAACCTTTAAGCCCTGTACACAACGATCGGATTTCCTATGGTTTTTTAACCGATGGATTTTTCCATCGGAAAACCGATGAAGCTGACTTTCATCAGTCAAAAAACCGACCGTTCCAAACGCGGTGACGTAAAACACTCAGACAAGCCGAGAAAAATTAAGTTCAATGCTTCTGAGCATGCGTCGACTTGATTCTGAGCATGCGTGGGTTTTTTATCTGATGGAGTTCCCCACAGACGATAGTAATTTGCTATCGGTTTTTTAACCATCGGATAAATTCAAAACATGTTCGATTTTTAAACACCGATGGAAAAAAGACCGATGGGGCCCATACACGATCGGTTTGTCCAATGAAAAAAGTCCATCGGACTGTTTTTAGCGGTAAAACCGATCGTGTGTACACGGCTTTAGTGTCACTTTAAGCTGCAAAGGAGGTTTTTCACGGTCAGGGCAATAAGGATGTGGAACTCTCTTCCATAATTAGTGGTGTCAGTGGGGAGGATTGATATTTTTAAAAGACTCTTGGACGTGCATCTTAAAAAAAACACAACATTTAGGGATATGGGAAACAATTAGCGACACTCGTACACCTACACAGGTTGAACTGGATGGACTATTGTCTTTATTCAACCTTACCTAATCTGTAACTATGTAAAGACTGTCTTAGAGGGCGGATTGACATGCCAGCTCAGTCCAATCACCCTCTGGCATAAGAATGGCCTGGAGGTTCCATAAACAGCAATATTCTGTTTGGGAGAATATTCCTACTTATGTGAATAAGATGTGAGATGGAGAGATACCGTATTTATCGGCGTATAACACGCAACCCAAGTTTAGGAGGGAATTTTAGGGAAAAAAACTTTTAGGAGGGAAGTTTAAGGAAAAAAAACTTACATTTAAATGCAGCCTTACCAGTGTCCATTGCAGCCTTGTCAGTGCAGCCTTGCCAGCAGTGTCCATTGCAGCCTTGCCCCAATGTCCAGTGCAGCCTTGCCCCAGTGTCCAGTGCAGCCTTGCCCCAGTGCAGCCTTGCCCCAGTGCAGCCTTGCCCCAGTGTTCAGTGCAGCCTTGCCCCAATGTCCAGTGCAGCCTTGCCCCAGTGTCCAGTGCAGCCTTGCCCCAGTGCAGCCTTGCCCCAGTGCAGCCTTGCCCCAGTGTTCAGTGCAGCCTTGCCCCCAGTGTCCAGTGCAGCCTTGCCCCAGTGCAGCCTTGCCCCAGTGTCCAGTGCAGCCTTGCCCCAGTGCAGCCTTGCCCCAGTGCAGCCTTGCCCCAGTGTTCAGTGCAGCCTTGCCCCAGTGTCCAGTGCAGCCTTGCCCCAGTGCAGCCTTGCCCCAGTGTCCAGTGCAGCCTTGCCCCAGTGCAGCCTTGCCCCAGTGTCCAGTGCAGCCTTGCCCCAGTGTCCAGTGCAGCCTTGCCCCAGTGCAGCCTTGCCCCAGTGTTCAGTGCAGCCTTGCCCCAGTGTCCAGTGCAGCCTTGCCCCAGTGCAGCCTTGCCCCAGTGCAGCCTTGCCCCAGTGTCCAGTGCAGCCTTGCCCCCAGTTTTCATTGCAGCCTTGCCCGAATTTCAAAATTGGCACCGCCGAGATCGCCGCTGAGACTGGGCGGAGCGGGGCGAACGCCGCCGAGAACGCAGGGACTGGGCGGAGCCAAAATACACATAGCCGAGTGTACTCGGCTCTAGTCGGCTCTTCTCGGCTCCGCTCACAGTCACGGGCGTGACTGTTAGCGGAGCCAAGAAAAGCTGAGTACACTCAGCTATGTGTATCTCGGCGGCGATCGCTGCGCTCCGCTCAGTCAGCGGAGATCGCCAGGATCTGTGAGTACAGGCGTATAACACGCACCCACGATTTTCCCCTGATTTTAAGGAGAAAAAAGTGCGTGTTATACGCCAAAAAATACGGTAAGTAGCATTTTTTTTTTTGTAGTGCAGAGAGGAGATATATAAATATTAGATACTTAAAATGGTTGTAAACCTATACATACACATAGCTCCCAACTGTCCCTGATTTCGAGGGACTGTCCCTGATTTGAAACAAAGTCCCTCTGTCCCTCTTTCCTCCTCACTTGTCCCTCATTTTGGTCTGATCTATATAGTTGTATATAAAGTGTACTATTTATCTTTAAAAAAGTGTTTCCTAGGGCTAAATCTTTCATACAAATTTTAAATTGCTGCATTTGTAAATTTCAAAAACCAATACAAAGGAATAGTAGTGGTAAAAAAAAAAAAAGCACTTGTGGGTTCAACTATTCATTTTTTTTGTATACTTCTCCTTTAAGGGGGCGTGGCAAGGGGTGTGTCCTCTGCCTACATACTTTTGCTAATAGGTGTCCCTCATTCCCATTTCAAAAATTTGGGAGGTATGGAATGCAGTATACCCACTGAAGTCACTGACTGAAAGAAGAGATTAAACAAATCCTCCTAGATAAATTGTAACTGTTTACCTGCAGCCCTCTCTAAAGCCCCGTACACACGGTCGGACTTTTGCCCAACAAACTTTGTTTTAAGCAAGTTGGACCAACAATCCAACCGCGTGTACGCTCCATCGGACAAACTTTTTTTTAGTTTGGTTTTGTTTTCATCGGACAAAAGTTGGGTCTGCAAACGGACAAACTTTTGCCCAACAAAAGTCCGATGGAGCAAAGTCCGACCGTGTGTACAGAAAACCATCAGACTTTTGTCCGATGGACAAAACAACTAATGTTAAAATCAACCAACAATAGCAGAAGTTGACCAAAGGGTGGCGGTAAAGAGCAGAAAAGAGCAGAAAAACCATGTGATGTTGCAAAAAGTTTTGGGAAAGTTTGCAGAAAAGTCCTGTGGTGTGTATGCTATGGGTGTTCCCGACCAACTCCGTTCGGACAAAAATCCACGGAAAAGTCCGATGGAAGTCCGACCGTGTGTACGAGGCTTTAGAAGGTAGGGGGACAGCAATCTGATGTCACACACTGCACTGCATAGAGCAGAAAGCTGAGTGTAATCTGAGACCTGAGTGGAGGGAATGGACCCCTTTCCCTACACAGTCTCATTGGGAAACATGGACAGCTTAGGTTATCAATCACCTGCTGTGTGCTGGAGGGGGTTGGGCATCTCCCTGGATAGTCTGGTGTCGGTATTACTTCTCAGAAGTGACTCATGCAGATCACACTAGTAGGTGCTTTGGATTGAAGCAAGTACACACTATAGAAGGATATGCTTTGTTAATTTAAAAAAAAATATTTCTGAGGTTTACAACCACTTAATTGCTTGTATATAAAAAAAATACATGTATGAATTACTATTGAATATGTCCCTTCATTAATGCGTGTCCTATATGGAGTTCAGCTTTTAAAAGCATTTTTTTTTCCCCCCATGTGCAGACTTATCCTACCTACAGTCAGGAGAAGTCACGCTGTGAATACTTGCATGTTAAATTATCGCACATAAAGCACCAGATTCTGGAATATGAAAAAAATACACCGACCTAGCCAGCGTGCTCGGGGAGAAGAGACAATCCACTGCGCACAGACCTCAGCAACCTGCGAACACTCCACGAGTTACCACAAGCCTTGAAGGAAAACCAACTGTGAAAAAAAATAAAAAGTGCCATCCAAATATTGTGTGATACGTATACAATGTAGAGGACATGCCTTCATCGGGATCATTCCAAAAGCATTGGTTACTGCCTTACACGGGACGTTTACACGGGTTACACTCTGTAAAAAAAAAAATATATATATATATATATATACAAAAAACTATTATAATTACAGCTTCAGTGCTGGATACATGATCTGGGCAATCGCGTGCGACAGGCGGCGCTCAGAACGCGGGACGCCCTACAGTGCTGTAAACTTTCGGGCAACGTTAGTACAGAATAAACATTTGTGATTGTGTAGCTAAAGAATGGATTTAAAATGAAAGCCAGTAAATGCATTGTAAAGAGTTCTGGTACATTTGGTACAGACGGGGCTGAAACCCTTCCCAGATTAGGCATTTTTGTGTCCCTTGTCTGACCAGCTGTGAGCCCATCCAATACGGGATTTATGGCACTATAGTGCCACATACAATCTTCTTACTGGACATGCCTTTATATTTTCTGTTTTTAGATGGAAACAATCACCTGTTACAGCTGAAATTGCATTTTTTTTTTTTTTTTTGCAAAGTCATTGTTATATGAACTGTTCAATAAAAATGTTTAACCCTAATTCAGATTCCATGTGACTCTGGGTCCTTAAAGAAGAACTGCAGTCTGTTCACATAATTTGTAATAAAAACATCTTTGCCTATTTGAAGCTTCCCTCCAACCACTTTGCATATTATTTTATATATATCGTGATTCTGTACTTGCCAAATAGGCTGCAGAAATCTCCCTCCACTAAGTGGCTGCAGCTATTTTAACTGTGGGCAGCTGAAGCTGCTGCCTGTTCACTTCCTGGATTTACACACACACACACACACCGGCAGCTCTGCAGCTCTCATTGGCCCTTTTATGACTCACCCCCCTGCCTTCCTGGCAAACTCTCACAAGAGTGAGAGAGAGCTGTGCATGATGTCATAAAGCCTAGGCTTTTAACCAGACAAGAAACAGGAAGTGGGCTGTATAAGGTATTTACTGGCAGAAAAAAATGTTTCACTATCCAAAGTTAAAACAACAACAAGGGCAGAAGATTTAAAGGGGTTGTATGGCTTTGTTTAAAAAAAAAAAAAAATAACAAACATGTTATACTTACCTCCACTGTGCAGTTTGTTTAGCACAGAGTGGCCCCGATCCTCGTCGTCTGGGGTCCCTCGGCGGCTGTCTCGGTTTCTCCCCGCAAGCGCTAACCCCATTCATGGGAAGCGCTCTCCCAAGGGGGTTAGCTTGCGGGCTCGCTCCTGTGATACAGCCGGCCATATCACTCAGCCCCGCCCCCCGGCGCGCCGCGTCATTGGATGTGATTGACAGCAGCGCGAGCCAATGGCTGCGCTGCTATCAATCTCCAATGACGAGCCGCCTAAGGTGAAAAAACACAAAGCTTTACAACCCCTTTAATAGATGGAAAGCTGAAAAAATGACTGAAGAACCCCTTCACGCCTAAGACCCCTTTCACACTGCGATTGCCGGCCATTAGCGCTAAAGCGCAGCTCGTTTTAGTTGCGCTTTAGCGCTGTTTAAGTGGCGCATTTTGACCGCTAGCATTGCGCTTTTAGCCCCAAAGAAAGGGTTAAAAACACCCGTGTTGCGGCGCTTCCGCAAAGCTTTTCAGGCACTTTGGAAGAGCTGCCAATTCATTTCAATGGGCAGGGTGTTTTAGGAGCGCTGTATACATCGCTCCCAAACCGCCCCAAAGATGCTGCTTGCAGGACTTTTCATAACGTCCCGCAAGCGCACCGCCGTGAAAGGTCGTGAAAAGTCACACTGAAATCAATGGGAGGCGCTTTTCAGGCGCTATTTTTAGCGCTAAAACGCCGGAAAACCGCCTCAGTGTGAATGGGGTCTAAGGTTGTCCTGAGCTGTGGATCTCTGCAGCTCCTCCAGAGTTCCCATGGGCCTCTTGGCTGCTTCTCTGATTAATGCTCTTCTTGCCTGGCCTGTCAGTTTAGGTGGATGGCCATGTCTTGGTAGGTTTGCAGTTGTGCCATACTCTTTCCATTTTTGGATGATGGATTGAACAGAGCTCCATGAGATGTTCAAAGCTTGGTATATACGGTATATATATATATATATATATATATATATATATATATATGTAGCGGCCTCCTCACTCCCCTCTCTGCATCAGCTAGGGTGACCACATCTCCAAACTGCCATTCAGGGACACACCCCCTCTCTCACCTTCCCCAAAAAAAGATGAGGGGGTTGGCGGGGGGAAATGTAGTCTCGGGGTTGATGGGTAATTTGGCGGCGGGTTATTTGTTAGATGAATGTGCCACTTGCCACCAGATGCAGTGCCACTTGCCACCCATAGCCTGCCACCAGATCAAGTGCTGCTGTCACTCCCTTTGCATGAGCCACGTGCGTAGAAGGAAAGGAGTGGCTTCACTATCTGGAGAGTGAAGATCACACCAGTCCCTGCTGCTTGCCGCTGTGTGCCGGAGAAGGAGGAGGTGCCGAGGTGGGTGGGGACAGCAGTGCTGCACTAGGCGCAGGCCTCGCTCCCGGTCTCACTGTCTGAGAGTAAATTGTCACTGGTTGCAAGATGCCAGGCAGCGCTGGCCTGAGCAACCAGTTCTGGAAATGTAGTTATTAGTTAGTAGGGGTTGGCTGTGTCCTCTATTTCATTCCGGGACATTGTATTGTCCCGGAATGAAGGTGCCCGGGACCCAGGACAGACATGTCAATTGTGGGACAGTCCCGGGCAATCCGGGACACGTGGGCACCCTAGCATCAGCTCGTCTTTCTCTTGTCATGGGGTACCTCAGATGAGAGAGAGCGGGGTCACCACGCCAAGCCTTCACCACAGATGTCTGTGCGGTGTAAGCAACGTTCCTTCTCTACCTTCGGGTCAGTGTTGTTCACCTGGAGTTACCTTGAACAATGTCCACCAGAAAAGAGCCCCACACCATTAAATTTCAACACTCCTTTATTCTTCTCGAGTGAACAGCATAATCAGTTAGACTCCCTTAAAGAACAGAACAAACAAGGAGGTGTGGATGCGAGTAGGCCCAGACTTATTCTGAGAATGCGTGGATTTTTCTCAGATGGAATTCCACACAGAAGATCGGAATTTCCCATAGGGCCGATGGGGCCCACACACGATTGGAATTTTCAATGAAACAAGTCCATCTGACTTTTTTCATCGTAAAATCCGATCGTGTGTACAAGGCATTAGAGTCTGCAAAAGACTTGAGACTGGGGCGGAGGTTCATCTTCCAGCAGGACAACGACCCTAAACATACAGCCAGAGCTACAATGGAATGGTTTCGATCAAAGCATATTCATGTGTTAGAATGGCCCAGTCAAAGTCCAGACCTAAATCCAATTGAGAATCTGTGGCAAGACTTGAAAATTGCTGTTCACAGACGCTCTCCATCCAATCTGACAGAGCTTGAGATATTTTGCAAAGAAGAATAATGGGCAAAAATGTCACTCTCTAGATGTGCAAAGCTGGTAGAGACATCTCCAAAAAGACTTGCAGCTGTAATTGCAGTGAAAGGAGGTTCTACAAAGTATTGCCTCAGCAAGTACCATTAGTACAGTGTCAGTGTACAGTATTTTTCACTGATCGCTGTATTAGCGCTACTTGCGACGTCAGATAGCTTTAGGGTCAGTTAGTGTCCCTCCCAGCCAGGGTCAGCTACTAGCTAGCATTAGATTGCCTGCACACTATCACACTCATGCTATAGGTCATTGATCACTGCCATTGCTAGTAGAGTGTCTATATGGATAAATATATTGATCACAAACAGAACTATATTAGTGTCCCCCTTAGTATAGTGTCCCCAAAAATGCTAGCAGAATGTTAGCAGGATCAGCCCCGTTCACTGCCAGCACTTGTGTTTAGCCCCCAGATGTGTATATGCCCCAATAAAACATCTGCGTAGACGAGTCCCTCGTACATTTCACTTGCCTCCCTGCAATCAAACAGTATCTCCCCAGCAAGCGTGCCAGATATTGGGTCAAACTGTATAAGTTCTGTCATAGGGCAACAGGCTATACATATAATTTTATAGTTTATGAGGGAAGAAACAGTAAAGTAGAGCCCCCGACTGCCCAGCAGGGTTGGCAACCGCCCAGGCCCAGGAACCTCGTATGTGTGGATCACCACTCTGGACCATGTGGAGATCTGTGAGGACAAGCCAATGACCTGTGACATCTACAGTAGGGTGACCAGACATCCCCGGTTTCAGAGGACAGTCCCCGGATTGAGGACACTGTCCCCGGACCATGTCTGTCCCCGGTTTTGTCCCCGGATTGGATTTGAACAGGGGCTGGGGCAATTTCAAAGACAGTCAGTGCAGAATAAAAAAACTAAAATTCTGAATTACACACCGCCGCTCCGCTGCTTCTACTAGCTTAGGAGGGTTTTTTTTTTCAATTATCTGTGCGCCTTTCTGGTGATCGCTGGTCGAAGCGGAGGGAATATTTCTTCAGTTTCTGGTGTATGCCCATTCAGCTCCGCTTGCATGTTCTTCTGCCTTGGCTCAAGTCCCGGCCACCCGCCTGCCTCTCCTTGCCTTCCCTGGTGGAGTGATCTTCCTCCGCACCCCACCCAGTAGTAGCCGGGGCCCGGAGAGTAAGACTTGACAGGCTGTGAGGCGGCGGCGACGGGCAGAGAGTCGCTGATTGCCGCCATTACTAGTAAAAAAAAAAAAAATGTCCCCGGATTTCATTTTAAAAATCTGGTCACCTTAATCTACAGACAGTAACCAGACACTGTTCCATGAGATGGCTAAAGATCCCTGTGCAGTGTGCAGTGTGCACTCACATGTTCCAGTTTTTGAGGTATAACTGACTGTAAAAATCTGCCTGACCATCCTGTATGGAATTATACTGCTGGCCGGGATCATCGGGAGCAGAGTTACAATCCAAACCACCAAGGTACTGAGGGACAAGGGCTACCTGCAAATGATCAGTCTGGCCTGTTTAGAACTGCTGGTCATCCTCCCTAAGACTGTCTGGACTGCGTCTGACTGCCTGCCCCTGCTCAACCTGAGCGAGCAATGGAGGAGCCTGGAGGCGGTCAGGTCAGTGGCAACTCCCAGCCGGTCAGGCCACACAAAGTCTGCGGAGGGGAAGGGGGGTTGTTAGGTCACCGATGTATGGGTGGAGTGAATAATACACTAAGATAAGGGGAGGTTCCCCTTATATCAGTAAACCCCCCCCTTCCTCTTACCTTAGTGTATTTACACTGCAGAAGGTGGCCTGTGGTCACCGGAGTCCCCCTCCCTTACATCAAAGTTCTCAGCATTCCCTCTTAAATCAGAGTCATCAGAGTTCCCCAGTACATCAGAGTCTGCAGGGTTCCCCCTTACAGTGCAAGGGGGGAAATATGCGGACCCTAAGGTAAAGGGGAACTCTGATGTAAAGGACAATGCTGCAGGTCCTGGCTGTAAGGATCTATGATATAAAGAGGCATGCTGTACACTCAGATGTAAGGGAGGCTCTGGTGACCAGAGACCACTTTACTTCAGAGTTCCCCCTTACACCAAAGTATGCAGCATTGCCCCTTACATCCTGGTCCGCAGCAATTCCTTTAACATTAGAGATCACCTTTACATCAGGATCCACAGAGTTCCCCCATTCACTTTAAGGGGGAATCCTGCAACCTATGATGTAAGGGGAAACTCTGTGAACTCTTGTGTAAGGGGTAAGGTGGGGGGCTCTGGTGACCAGAGACCCCTCACATATGGATCAACTGTGGGTATAGAATACGGTATATGGGATTGTACGATATCTTTTTTTTTTTTGCTTTTTTTTTTTTTTTATGGTTGAACTAGATGGACTTGTGTCTTTTTTCAACCTGACTAACTATGTAACTATGTAATTTACATAAGAATTTGCAGCATCCCCTCTCATATCAGAGTGCACAGTGTTCCCTTTTACATCATGGTCCGCACTCCGCAGTGTTCCCTCTTGTGCTGTAAAGGGAAACCCTGTGATGGTTTATATGAACCTGACCCTCATTTAAAAGGACAAATATGTTTTTGCCTTTTGTTATACATTAAACACATTACTAATTTCACTGGCTGGATGTTTGTTAATGAATAGTATTTGCACTGTTTTGCTCTGAAAACTGTAATTTGATGTACTTTTTTCAAGTGTCAGTAAAAAATTTGGTTTTGCCAGTAAATATTGGTGCCGTCAGCAAATTGTTGGCGTCCTGTCAATAAATTTTACTTTGGGAGGTTGGGCAACACTGCTGCCCATACTACATGGGGACGGAGCAGTGGCAAGGTATTATGGGACTTGGTGTTGTCTTTGTTTTCCGCAAGGGGTACCACTTCTACATGGACAACTTCTAAACAAGCGTGCCACTTTTTAGACACTTTTAGCCTCGTACACACGGGCGAGAATCCCGTCAAAAAAAACCGTCGGTTTTCTTTCGACGGGATTCCTGGAAAGCTTGTCTTGCCAAGCCCTGTGTACACATGCACATACAAAATAACCGCCGTTCTTTTGAATGGCAAGAATGCGGTGACGTCATCGACTACGACGAGCATGCGCTTGTCACATTCGATGCCGTCGCCGCCATCTTGCTACACCCTACACTACCCTTGTATGCTACCGCGCATGCGTGGAAGTCTTTTCGAGCAGGCGCGGGTTTACCCGGAGACAGGTAAGCATACACACGCACGGAATCCCGATGAGAAAATAGAGAGCAGGTTCTCTATTTTTCTCGTCGAGATTCACGGCAGTTTTCCCGACGAGAAACCATACACACGACCGGTTTTCTCTGCAAAAAGCTCTCCCAGCAGGTTTCTTGCCGAGAAAACCGTCCGTGTGTACGAGGCTTTATGCAATCTTGGAACTGGCTTCACCCAACGGCTTGTAAATACCTGACTAAAAAGGGGGAAAAGCCTGCTTGAAAAATAATGTATTGTTCGCAGTGAAGTGGATAACAAATGGGATGTTTTCCTGTCTTCCATTCACACAGACAGGATGTTCAAAATAAACAAAGCATCAGGCGTTGTTGAGAAGCCCCTCTGTGTCCAAGACTATAATCTTTAAATGAAAGAGGTGGACTTCAACAACCAAATGATGAAGCTGTATTAAGGCTTTTGTAATTTCCTAAAATTTCAGGGAGCGATCATCGCAGCCCTGTTTTATACAGAAGGTGAGTGAGTAACTTATATAGCGCTACAAATGCAAACTAAATCGCCTCAAGGCGCTTTGTATCCAGTGTCGTCCTGATCCTTCAGAAGAGGTGGGTCTTTAGTTTTTTCCTGAAGGCCTGATGGTTTTCTTCCATGCGGATGTCCGTGGGTAGAGCGTTCCATAGCCGTGGTCCTTGGACTGCAAATCTTCGTTCTCCTTTAGATTTGTAGCGGGTCTTGGGGATGTGAAGGAGGTTTTGGTTAGTTGACCGGAGGGCGCGACTAAGGTTGTAATGTTTTATTTTCTCGCATAGGTATTGAGGAGCGTTTCCTTGTGTGCATTTGTGAGTGAGGCAGAGGGTCTTAAATGTAACCCGATCCTTTACGGTTAGCCAATGTAGGGACCTCAGGGACGGTGCGATTGATTCCCAAGGTTTTTTTCCCCGTTACCAGTCTGGCTGCTATGTTCTGGACGACTTGTAGACGCAAAATCTGGTATTTGGGTAGTCCAAGGTAGAGGGAGTTTGCGTAGTCGAGTTGGGAATTGATGATTGTTCCAACTACTACTGCTGTATCCTTTTCCGGGATGAAGGGGATGAGTCTACGTAGCAGGCGGAGAAGATGGTGAGATCCGCTGACTACTGATCCTATTTGTGCGTCCATAGTCATGTCTGAGTCAAAGATGACTCCGAGGCTTTTAATTTTAGTGCTTGGGGCGATGGTTTGTCCAAGGATGGTGGGTGGTGTGCCTGTTGTCCTAGAGCTTTTCTTTTGGTTTGCGTGGAGAAAGAGAAGTTCTGTTTTGGATCCATTATGTTTGAGGGAGCTTTCCGTCATCCAATTATCGATCAATACGAGGCAATTTTCTAGTGCGTACATTTGTCTTTTTTTTCCGGTGATGCAAAAGGTAGAGTTGGGTGTCAACAGCGTAGGAGTGATAGAGCAGGTCCTGTTTGCTGATGATTTTAAGGAGTGGGCGGAGGTAGATGTTGAAGAGTACGGGCAACAGTGGTGATCCTTGAGGGACTCCGCATGTAGTTGTGCGTGCTTGAAGGGAAGGCTCCTAGTTTCACTGTCTGGGATTGATTCTCTAGGAAGGATGCGAACCAGGGTAGATCAGAGTCTGCGACTCCGGCTACTTCTGTGAGGCGAGTGAGCAGAGTTTTGTGGTCTACTGTGTCGAAAGCTGCGCTGAGGTCCAGCATGATTCTCCGTCATCTGCTGCTTCGAGGGTGTCATTCCATATTTTGAGAAGTGCAGTTTCTGTCCCGTGGCCAGGGCAGAAACCTGAGTGTAGTGGGTCCAGGAGTTTGTAGGTGTCCAAATGGAGTTGTAGCTGTTGTACTACTGCTTTCTCCATGATTTTGGAGATGGTGTTCAGGCTTGTTACTGGTCTTGCGATAGTTTGGGTCTTTGGGGTCGAGGTTGGGTTTCTTTAGGAGGGGTTTGATTATGCCTTGCTTGAGGTAGATCGGCACAATACCTTCTTTGAACGATTGATTTATGAGATGTGTTATGGTGGGTGCCAAGATGTCGGTACATTCTTTCAGAAGTTTTGTAGAAATAATGTCATTTTGTGATGTGCTGTCTCGGAGGCTTCTGATGATGATTTTGGTGGTGTCGCTGGTGATTGGGACCAGCATAAATTTAGTTGATTGTAGAGTGTTTATGTGGCTTTTTTCTTCTTGCTCTGGTCGAGCGAGGTTAGTTGTTTTTTTTTCTGCTTAATTATTTCACGAATGTTTTCGATTTTGTCAATAAAAAAAATCAGACAGTTCATTGCAGAATTTCTGTGTTTCGTTTGCTGGAGGTTCTAAGCAGGTGGGGTTCATGGTCTGAGCAACTAGTTTGAAAAGTTCACTGGGACGGTTTAGGGCTTTTGAGAAGTGTTCTTTTTTTGCTTTGAAGATTGCTTTGTGGTATTTCTTTGTAAGTAATTTGTAGTTTGTGTGGTTTTCCTTTGTTGAGTTCCTTCTCCAGGCTCCTTCAGCTCTTCTGCGTTCTTGCTTCAGCAATGTAAGAGCGTCATTGAACCAGCCCGAATTATTTTTGCGGATGAGTGCTCTGCGTCTTGGAGCCACTGTGTCTGCTGTCTGTAGTAATGCTTTGTTAAGGGCGTTGAGTGTTTCTTCCGTTGAGTGGTTTTGATTTAGCATTTTTGTTGAATAGTGTGGTTTTGAAGAGTTGTGAGTGTAGTTTCTTCTGTGATCTTGTCCAATGTGTTATTTTTGAGTGTGTAGGTTTTTAGAAGATGGTGTTGGTAGTTATTTAAAATTTGATGGCGTGGTGGTCCATCCATGGTACAGGGGTGTTGTCCAGTATGTTAATGTCCATATTTTGTTTGAAGATGAGGTTGAGGGTGTGACCCGAAACATGCGGGGGAGCATTTATCAATTGCTGCAGACCTAGTTCTTCCAGTTGGGAGGGTCCTGGGAGGAGTTAGGCCAGAGCTTGAAGTCCCCGAGTAGCAGGAGGTTTTTTGTTTTCAAGGTGTTTGCAGAGATTAATTCGGTGAAAGGTGTGAAGAGGTCTGTCTTTGGTCCCGGTGGTCTGTAGCATAGCAGTATGTGGACGGTGTCCTGGGGTGTTGTTTGAAGTTGCAGAGTGAGTGTCTCCATGAAAGGCAGTGAGTTCTGTAGAGTTGGTTTGATGAGAGAGAGGTGGGATTTGTAGATCATTGCTAGGCCGCCTTCTCTTTGCCCTATTCTATGCTCAGTTAAGATGCAATAGTTCTCAGGCACTAATTCTGCTAGGATGGTGTTACAGTCAGGTGTTAGCCAGCTTTCCGTGATAAAGAGGCAATCTGTGTTGTGTTGAGTGATGAAGTCATGAATTTCCTGTTTGTGCTTGACTGCAGATCTGGTGTTGATCAGGGCGTCCAGGAGGCGGGACTTTGTTTGACTGTGGCTGACGGGCAATTCAAATCACAGCTGTGTCACAGTAGGAGATCCCCCTCTGTGTGATTTTCCAGCTTCCTCTCCTCTCTCTGATCCCCGTGCACTGGTGGGGCTGCACTGATGGGCACTAGTGAGGCTTCATTGATGGGCACTGGTGAGGCTGCATTGATGGGCACTGATCAGGCTGCATTGATGGGCACTGATCAGGCTGCATTGATGGGCACTGGTGAGGCTGCATTGATGGGCACTGGTGAGGCAGCATTGATGGGCATTGATCAGGCTGCACTAATGAGGCTGCAATGATGGGCACTAATGAGGCTGCATCAATGGGCACTGATGAGGCTGCATTGATTGGCACTGATGAGGCTGCATTGATGAGGCGGCACTGATGAGGCTGCATTGATGGGCACTGATGAGGCTGCATTGATGGGCACTAATGAGGCTGCATTGATGGGCACTGATGAGGCGGCACTGATAAGCTGCACTGATGATGCTGCACTGATAGGCTGCATTGATGAGGCTGCACTGATAAAGTTGTTGTTTTTATTTTTGTAATGTAATTCTGCATAAAACATTTAACAGTGTAATTTCATAAGATCATTTATGAGGGTGTGTTTAGGGGAAGGGTAGGGGTTGGGTGGGGCAACTAGTGGCGAGTAATTCTTAATGCCTGGCTAGTAGCTCAGGACTTGAAATTCTGAGCCCTGGTATAGGGCACACAATTCATACAGGGTCTCAAAAGATGTTAGATAGTCAGGAAACTGGCTATCACATTTTAAGAAACTCTAAAATCAGAGACTGTTCAGAGGCAGTTACAAAAGTTTAAGAAAAAACATTTAAAAAAATGTTAAAAGTAAAAAAATAAAAAAAGTAAAAAACAAAGTTGTTTTATTGAGTTAATATTCCGTTGTTACTGTCACTGTGTTTTATTGGTAGCATTGTAGTTTTCTTTGCAGGAACACTATTCAGCTGCAGCACTGATCTGTTTATTCTGACAGCAGCAGGGTGAACTTTCAGAATACATACATCAGCGCTTGCAGCTCTGCAGGAGGAGATTTCTCCTCCGCAGTTAAAAAAAAAAACATATATGCCTAAACATGAGGGACCTGGGGCAGCCAGAGCAAATTGTGGGCGCTATATAAGTACCTCAGATAAACAAATCTGTACTAAAAACTTGTCTTTCTTCAACTTGGCTATGGCACCAGCTTGTATAAACAGCAGTAATGACATCAGTTCAATGGACAACTGACTCATAAACATTCTCATACATTGTCCTCTCACACTAGCCACAACTGAGCATCAGCAAGTAAAAATACCACCAAAAATGTTCCATTGTACATAGCAGTAGATTATTTAGGGAAAAGGGAAATGGAAAGAATGAATAACAAGGAAAATATTTTTTTCCACATTGCTTGATTTGCTGTAAATAGCAAATCCTGTGTCACATAAATACATTAATGTTGTATATTCATTAAAAGTTTGTCTTCCTCCCTTCAAATCCAGTGCCAGCCCATTCATTAGGGGCTCACGGGCGCCACCCCCCCATCCATTCATCTGACTCCCTAATCTACATGCAGGGCAACAGATGCATGGATTCCAATGTGGGGGGGGTGTTATTTTTTTGAAGCACGTGATTAGAGCCAGAGGCTCTAATAGGCTTCAAAAAAGGGTGGGCTCAGGATGCAAAGTATGGCACCCTGAGCCCACCCGGTTGTGTGACGATAGCGAATGAATATTCGCTATTGTCACACTGATCCTCCTCCCAGCCAATCAGGAAGCGGGTCGTGACGGGCCGAAAGGAGAAGCCAACCTATTGGCCTATGAGGAGGAAGGAGAAGGAGGAGATGGCCGAGGAGGCGCATGGGAAGCCCGACCGACGGAGCCGAGACACGGAGGAGACTGAGGTGAAAAGCTGGCGTCGCCTGCATGTCTCAGCACAGGGTGAGTGAGCTAGTGACCGGCGGGGGGGATGGGTATGGTGCGTGGTGCGTGGTGCGGGCTGGAGCGACGGAGGGTCAGGTTCGCCACCCCCCACTGACTGATAGAGCACCAGCCGCCAAATCTATGTATTCATTTGTATCGACTATATGTTAGCCCCTGATAGTGGCATAGAGCACTGCCTGTATGTTATTCACAAATTAATCACATACTGTATATAGAGCTTGTTCACACTTACAGTTGGCCACTGTCGAGGCTACACTGATGTGCACTGATGAGGCTGCACTGATGGTCACTGATAGGTGGCACTGATGGGCGGCACTAATGGTCACTGATATACGGCACTGATGGGCACTGATAAGCTGCACTGATGATCAGGGCATTGATCAGTGTAAATGTGCCCTGTCAGACTTACTGGTTATCGGTGCTCCTTTCCTCACACAGTGACAGTGTGTGAGTAAAAGAATGTCGAAAACAGGCAAGTTTACATATGATCAGCTCTGATTGGACATGGCTGATCACATGGTAAAGGGCCGATGTGATTTTCTTATAACCTAACCCTGCTTTAAAATTCTCCAGAACTTTATCCCTGACCTGTCTGGTGTGTTCCTTGGCGTTTATGAAGCAATTTGTTCACTAAGGTTCTCTAGCAAACCTCCGAGGGCTTCACAGAACAGCTGTATTTATACTGAGAATAAATTACACATCCTTTGGAAAAGCTACTGTCCCCATGACTGAAATCAGGGAGAAGCTGGCCAAAATATACAAGACTACCCCTGATGTGATCTTTGTATTTGTCTTGGTGTATCACATAAAATCCATTTACGTTTTTGGTTGTAACATGACAAAATGTGGAAAATTTCAAGGGGTATGAATACTTTTTCAAGGCATTGTATATGTATGTGGGTCATAAACTACCAGCTTGGGATGTCGTGGGAGTTTGACATGTAGGGGGGAGTCTTATGGCCCTGTGGATGAATTTTGTGCAGGATATGAACTTTCAATATTGTATTGTCATTTATGTGAACATGTTTTAAACACTTCATGACCAGGCTATTTTTTGCTATTCAGCGCTGCGCTACTTTAACCACTTAAGGACCGCTCACTGTATATATAAGTCGGCAGAATGGCTCGTACAGGCACAGTCACGTACCTGTACGTCCCCTTTAACTGCCCGATGTTAGGGTCGCGCGTACGCCACGGCCGGCGCGCTCGCGACCCCCTGCCTTTCCCGTGAGTCGGACCACGGGTCCCGCAGACTCGACCGCCGCGGGGATCCCTGCGATCGTCTCACGGAGGCATGGAGCGGGGAGATGTTAGTGTAAACACAACATCTCCCCACTCCCCTACTGACAATGTCAGCGATCTCCGCTCTGTGTAATCAGAGCGGAGATCGGTGAGGTGTCATGTGTAGCCACGCCCCCACACAGTAGTAATCACTCCCCTAGGCACACTTAACCCCTCCAGCGCCCCTAGTGGTTAACCCCTTCCCTGCCAGTGTCATTTTCACAGTAACCAGTGCATTTTTATAGCACTGATCGCTGTGAAAATGACAATGGTCCCAAAAATGTGTCAAAAGTGTCTGATGTGTCCGCCATAATGTCGCAGTCACAAAAAAAATCGCTGATCGCCGTCATTACTAGTAAAAAAAATAAAAAATTATAAAAATGCCATAAAACTACCCCCTATTCTGTAAACGCTATAACTTTTGCGCAAACCAATGAATAAACGCCGATTGCGATTTTTTTTTACAAAAATATGTAGAAGAATACGTATCGGCCTAAACTGAGGAAAAAAATATGTTTTTTTATAATTTTTTGGGGGATATTTATTATAGCAAAAAGTAAAAAATATTGCATTTTTTTCAAAATTGTCACTCTATTTTTGTTTATAAAAAATAAAAACCGCAGAGGTGATCAAATACCACCAAAAGAACGCTCTATTTGTGGGGGGGAAAAGGACGTAAATTGTGTTTGGGAGCCACGTCGCACGACCGCGCAATTGTCAGTTAAAGCGACGCAGTGCCGAATCGCAAAAAGGGGCCTGGTCTTTATGCTGCGTATTGGTTCCGGGGCTTAAGTGGTTAACTGGTAATTGCGTGGTCATGCAGTGCTGTGCCCAAATGAAATTTATATAATTTTTTTTTTTTATGTAAATAGAGCTTTCTTTTGGTGGTATTTTATCACCCTTGGGTTTTTTATTTCTTGCAAAAATTTTGAAAATAAAATAAATGTTTTACTTTCTGCTATAAAAGATATCCAATAAGGCTCTGTTTCCACTTGTGCAACTTGTCATGCGACTTGGGACTGCAAAGAGGCATGACAAGTCATACCCCATGATTTCCAATGAGTACCGTTGAAATCCAAATTTGTTGCGATTTGAGGTCCATAGACCTCAAGAATACACAGGCATTGCTTCAAGTTGCATCAAAATCGCGGTAAAATTGTGCGACTTTCAGGTGGCAATAGTGGAAACCTAGGCTAAAATAAAAAAATAAAAAAAAATCAAATTTCTTCATATATGTTGTCCAAAATGTACTAACACGTCTCTTTTTTTCTTATCCCTGCTTTGCAGGAATAGGAAACAGAGAGATCGTTCTCTCTATAGAGAGCCCTGTATTGATTGTCAACACAGGGCTCTGGGCTGTGATTGGACACAGCCGATCAGCATTTCCTGGCCATGAATCATTGGCCAGGACTTGCTTACAGACTCCTGCTGTGTACAATCAAAGCAGGTGTCAATGAGGGGCGGCGCATGCGGGCACCCTAAACCTGTCTGGGCCGCCCGTCCGCAGTCGTTTTTGTGGGCGGGCGGTCCTTAAGTGGTTAAAATATTGTACTAATAAATTTGTACAGTTATATGTTGTGTAGATTTTGTTGGAACCTCAAAAGCCCATTTCCAATATATTGTTTACTATGCTGGACTAGAAGAAGATGCTTTGTGCTCTTTATAGAAACAATGTGTCTTTTATACACAGCTCAGTGCTGACCCTCTACTAATGACCACCATGTGATAGCAAGAATACAACCCTCAAATGTGCCCGTAGGCATGAGCTTTGGTCTCTGAAGAGCGATCCCTTCGGGTTATTGAGCATATGACAGGCGGTGAGGTAACAGTGTGTCGCCTCCTCATCTCATGCTTCAATCCCGCGCTAGAGTGGCGCAATGGCTTACATTGCACAAAGCTGCTGGGCACTTGCAGAGTGGCCCCATTTACTTGAATGGGTCACACTCAGCAGAATCGATGGGGGTAGAATTCCTGATGTGACTGTCCAATATTATTGTGAATTCCCCCAATCCTGCTACATATTATCCAATCATATAACCGATACTTCTAGACATTACTTCATTCCCATGTCAAATGATATTCTATATGTATTGATCATATAGTGGAACCCTGTATTAATACTTCTCATTCAATCAAGGTTGACCACAATCAAGGTTGACCACAATCAAGGTTGACCACAATCAAGGCTCCCAGAATCCAGTGGCGACTGGTGCTCAATTTTTTTTTTGGGGGGGGGGTGCAAACGAACTGAAAAATTCTGAAAAATACTGGAAAGAAAACACCCATCAATTGCAGCCTCACTGTGCCAACAAATGCAGCCACTGTGCCCATCAAATGCACCCACTGTGCCATCAAATGCACCCACTGTGCCATCAAATGCAGCCACTGTGCCCATCAAATGCACCCACTGTGCCCATCAAATGCAGCCACTGTGCCATCAAATGCACCCACTGTGCCCATCAAATGCACCCACTGTGCCATCAAATGCACCCACTGTGCCATCAAATGCAGCCACTGTGCCCATCAAATGCACCCACTGTGCCTTAAATTGCAGCCACTGTGCCCATCAAATGCACCCACTGTGCCCATCAAATGCACCCACTGTGCCCATCAAATGTGCCATCAAATGCACCCACTGTGCCCATCAAATGCAGCCAATGTGCCCATCAAATGCAGCCACTGTGCCATCAAATGCACCCACTGTGCCCATCAAATGCAGCCACTGTGCCATCAAATGCACCCACTGTGCCCATCAAATGCACCCACTGTGCCATCAAATGCAGCCACTGTGCCATCAAATGCAGCCACTGTGCCCATCAAATGCACCCACTGTGCCATCAAATGCAGCCACTGTGCCCATCAAATGCACCCACTGTGCCTTAAATTGCAGCCACTGTGCCCATCAAATGCACCCACTGTGCCCATCAAATGCACCCACTGTGCCCATCAAATGTGCCATCAAATGCACCCACTGTGCCCATCAAATGCAGCCAATGTGCCCATCAAATGCAACCACTGTGCCCATCAAATGCAGCCACTGTGCCATCAAATGCAGCCACTGTGCCCATCAAATGCTCCCACTGTGCCATCAAATGCAGCCAATGTGCCCATCAAATGCAGCCACTGTGCCCATCAAATGCAGCCACTGTGCCCATCAAATGCTCCCACTGTGCCGTAGAATGCAGCCAATGTGTCCATCAAATTTAGCTACTGTGCCCATCAAATGCGCCCATTGTGCTATCAAATGTAGCCACTGTGCCCATCAAATGCACCCACTGTGCCCATCAAATTCAGCCACTGTGACACCCCCCCCCCCCCGCCCGCTCGCTCGCTGTCTGGCCAGCACTTACCCCATCTTGGTGGCGGGTTAGGCAGCAGGAGACGGCGGCGAGCTGTGGGACGGGCAGCGGGTCGGGTGGCGGCTCCTGTGTCCTCCTTGCTTCCTCCATACTTTTCCTCCTGCTAGGCATCCAATAGGAGCGCCTGTCCTTTCAGCCAATCATGTGACGGGTATCAGACCCGCGCTTCCTGATTGGCGGAGAGGCGGTTCAGTGTTAGAAAAGCAAATATTCATTTGCTTTTCTAACAAACCTGGGTGGGCTCCGAGTGCAATGCTCTGCGCTCCAAGTCCACCCTATTTTGAAGCCTGTTAGATCCTATGGCGCTAATCAGGTGCTTCAGAAAAACACCCCCGCCGCTGTAATTCAGGCGCCCAGTGTCCTAAAAGGGTCCGGATGCCTGAATAGGGGGTGGCTGCGGTGCATGAATCTATCCATTACGCATATAGGAGTGTGGCGTGATAAAGGGGGTGGTGCCCGGGCGCCCCTAATGAATGGGCCGCCACTGCCAGAATCCCCTACACATGGCAAAATAGCAATATCGGTGCAAGTCTAGTTTCTGATACACAGAACTTTCACAGTATATACACACAGCGGTCACTTTATTAGGTACACCTGTTCAATTGCTTGGTAACACGAATTGCTAATCAGCCAATCACATGGCAGTAACTCAATGCATTTAGGCATCTAGACGTGGTGAAGACAACTTGCTGAAGTGCAAACTAAGCATCAGAATGGGGAAGAAAGGGTATTTAAGTAATTTTGAACGTGGCATGTTGGTGCCAGACGGGCTGGTCTGAGTATTTCAAAAACTGCTGATCTACTGGGATTTTCACACACAATCATCTCTAAGGTTTACATAGAATGGTCCCAAAAAGAGAAAATATCCCGTGAAGACAGTTGTGTGGATGATAATGCCTTGTTGGGGTCAGAGGAGAATGGGCAGACTGGTTTCAGATGATAGAAAGGCAACAGTAACTCAAATAACCACTCATTACAACCAAGGTATGCAGAATACCATCTTTGAATGCACAACACTTCGAACCTTGAAGCAGACGGGCTACAGCAGCAGAAGACAACACCGGGTGCCACTCCTGTCAGATAAGAACAGAAAACTGAGGCTATAATTTGCACAGGCTCACCAAAATTGGACAATAGATGATTGGAAAAACGTTGCCTGGTCTGATGAGACATTCAGATGTGAGGCCTCGTACACACGACCGATTTTCTCGTCGTAAAAAACACGTCGTTTTTTTCGACGAGATTCTTGTTAAGCTTGTCGATTTTCTCGTCAAGCTTTCTATGCGTACACACTGTCATTTTCCAATTTCCTCGTGGTTCTCTGCGCTCACGTCCAGCACGTACGACGGCACTATAAAGGGGAAGATCTTTTTTCTTGGCGCCACCCCTTGGGCTGCTTTTGCTGATCTCGTGTTACCGCGTGTGAAGTAAAAGTTTGGGAAGAGACGATTCGCGCTTTTCAGTCTTCGTACTTTTCAGATCGTTTTCTGCCGTTCAGTTTGTGCTTGTGGGTTCGTATCTTGACTTTCAGGGCGTCTAGGCAGGTCGTATCTGTTTTACAGTGCGTTATTGCCTGTTCGTTTCTGAATTTCAGTTCGTTATTCATAGGCCTTGCTGTTCTAAAGTGCGTTCTGTTCTGTACGTTCTGATTAGACGACCGTTTCCTAGCCATGTCGCCTGGACGTTCTCGTCGTCGAGTTCGTGCTGTGCGTGCGCTTGGTGTTGGTCTGCTTGTTTTGGACCAAGACCAGTCCATGAATGGTGTGAGGAGGAGTTCATGGACCAAGAATTGGTTGCTCCAGCGGGACCAATTCTGCCACATGCCTCTGCTGCGGGAGATCGTCGAGAATAATCCTGAGGACTACAGGAATTTTCTGAGGATGTCTGACCCCGTTTTTCAGGAACTGTTGGCTTTGGTGTCCCCCTATATTACCAGGAAGGACACCGTTATGCGGGAAGCCATCAGTGCTGAGCAGAGGCTCATCGCCACGTTGCGTTACCTGGCGACAGGGAGAAGTCTTCAGGACTTGAAGTTCACCACAGGCATCTCCCCCCAGGCTCTGGGCCTCATAATCCCAGACACCTGTTCTGCTATTATACAAGTCCTGCAGGAGGACTATATTAGGGTAAGTTTTCTCCCTTAACATCACATTTTATGTATTACATGTATGCTAATGTATTGTATTTTTTTCATCCTTCCCTAATTACCATGATTGTAATATGCTGAGAATGTCCCCTTTGTCCCCATGCATGTTGGAAGCTTTAGATTGCCCCTTTTTTATCCTCCCTAAATATTTCCCCTCACTAACTTTTCCAGCAGGGGCGCCTGTTGCTCCAAATGTTGGGGGGTTCCAACCCCAATTTCGGAAATAAACTTCCTCCTTTTTTGCTCTGTTGCCTAATAAACGCCCCCAGTTGTCCCCTCCAATGCAGCCATTTAGTCCCCTCTAATGCAGCCAGTTTCCCCCCAGCCCTGCACTTACCTTCTTGTGGTCAGCGCCATCCTTCTTCTGTCCTTGATGTCTTCTCCTTCCCTTCATGTTGCATCAGCCAATCATGTTACCATTAAACAGACTTGGTGAACATGATTGCCAGAGCAGCCTGTCAGTGTTTACACAAGGAATGCCCCCCTCCTTGCGTCCCCGATTTTTCTTTGAGGAAGCCAATTACATCCCTCAGGTTGTAATTTGCAAGACTTTTTTAATACCTGTTTCTGCTCTGCAATTTTAACCCCCTAAATGACGCAATTATTCATATGTCGGTCGCTTTACAAGAGGCCATCCACCTGAATAGTGGGCGGCATAGACAATACATAGGTTCATGCAACGCATGAACCTATGTATTGTTCTGAGTGATGGGCACAGGAGAGAGGGGACAGTGCTCCAGCGCCCACTCTGGACGCACCGCCACTGCAATGCTATCCTTTGGCCAAACACATCTCCCCCCCCCCAAAATAATTTAGTAATGGCCCATCAGAGGGGGTGATGAATATGATAAATGAGCCTTCCATTATACTTTTTTTACACACCTTAATAAACGTATAATTTGATTGATGTTGGTCTCTAATTTTTTGGGATAGAATTTCCTTGTAATGTATGCCTTTGTTTTTCTAATATTATTTCATCTTGTTTCACTCCACAGCTTCCTTCCACGCCACAGGAATGGCAGACTGTGGCATTGGAGTTTGCCACGCGGTGGGACTTCCCCAACTGCGGTGGTGCCATAGACGGGAAGCACGTCCGCATCGTGCCGCCACCCCGTTCTGGATCCTACTACTACAATTACAAGGGGTTTCATAGCATTGTGCTGATGGCGGTGGTGTCAGCACGGTATGAATTCCTCTATGTTGATGTAGGGAAGAATGGCCGGATGTCCGATGGGGGATCCTTCATCCAGACGGAGTTTGCCCTCCGTCTCCAGAGTGACGACCTTGCATTGCCACCGGATGCAGGGAATATTGAAGGACTCCCCTTTGTTTTCTTGGCTGATGAAGCCTTCGGACTCGGACGGCATCTTATGAGGCCATTTCCACAGAGGACCCTGACCCCAGAGAAGAGTGTGTTCAATTACCGGCTGGCCAGGGCCCGAAGAGTCGTTGAAAATGCCTTCGGCATAATGGCCAGCCGGTTCCGCCTTTTTATGACTTCCATCCACTTGGCGGACTACAAAATAAACTATGTAGTGTTATGCTGCTGTGTGCTACACAACTTTCTGAGCCAAAAATCACATTCCTATATGGCCTCAGTTTTGCCAGAGGCTGGACTTTCCCCTGCAAATCCCCTTCCGGGCCTGGAATCTGCCCGTCTTGGCTTGCCCCCCCAAAATGCCCGTGTGGTTCGTGACAAATACATGGAGTATTTCACGGGTAGGGGGGCAATTCCTATGCCAGCCTATGTCTAAGTATCCCAATAAAAATCTTGTTTAAACCTTTAATTATTTGTTCTTTCCTGTCTCCTAGTTTGTCTTTGTGCATTTGTAGTGGCAAGTGTATTTTACTTTAGTAAATAACAACCAATTTCACTATGTTACCTTACAAAAGAACCAAATAAGCTTAGAGAGTATTATAAAAAGAAGCTACACGTTGTTTGTGGTCAAAAATTTTACTCTCTGCACATTTTTTTTTGTTTTACTTTGGGGTTGGCCTGGCCACAACCCGGCAAATTTTGGCTTATGAAAATACAAAAATACCACTTGCATTTCTAAAATGACAACATTGGATACCTCTGAGCAATCTGAGACATTCAGTTACACAAACTATGTCTCTATGTGCCCGTCCTAATATGGGGTCCTGCCACCCCTTGCCCAGCCCAAAATTCAATATGCACACATTTTTACTTTTTTGCAAATAGGAAGTTTACAATCCTGATCCCTATTGTCAACATGTGCTATCTGCCATCAGGGGTGATCAATGGACGTGTTTTGGGGGTGCATCCCCTTCCTCAGTTCACCGACTTTTGATACGAGGAAGGGGTTGCACCCACAAAAGACGTACATGGATATCCCCTGATGGCAGATAGCACATGTTCACACACTGTGTGCATATTCAATTTTTGGCTGTTTTGTTACTTAAAAAATTAGAAAAAATATAAAAACAAACATGTAAAAACAAATGTGTTTGGATGGCTTATTGAATTCTCCCCAAAACATCGAGAATGTCTTTAAATGTTTGTTCCATCACATGGATTCTTTGTTTAATTAGGTCCAGTTCCGTGCTACATTCCATCACTTGCTGGATGAGGCGGAGGGCACTGTCAGCAGAGAACGGTGTGCTATCCTTCACAACATTTCCATCCCCTAAAAACCATTAAAAAAAATTAATCAAACTCTGCAGGCCTACCTCGCTTACCTTAAGCTGTGGTGTCAGATACTGACCTGTTGTGGTGACCAGATCCACAACGTCATCCACCTCTCCTTCCTGCACTTCTCCTTCCTCCACCTCAACTTCCTGCACATCTTTCGGTTGTGGATCTTTGGGAGTTTGGGGTTGCTTGGAAGTTGTGGGGTGCATGTGCTCCCTGGAGTGTCCTCCTCCCAGGCTTCTCTCCCCTATGAGAATAAAACCAAAGGTCTATTTATCACACTGTAAAAATCTCATTGTTAAACTTAAAACAGGCTAAATTGTTTGGAAGTGGGGTACAAGTGTGTGTTTGTGCGGAATTTAAAGAAAAATGCATTATTTATGACCCCAAATATGTTTAGTATTCACATTTGGATGTAATTTTTTGGACATGGAGGCACCACAAATAAACTCTGATGCACCTGTGTGGGACACCCAAAAAAGGCGGGTCTGGTGGCCCACACTATAGTGCTCCAAAGTACAGATGTGGAAGCAGCTGCTGAGTGTCCTCTCCTTTACACTGATTAAAGTTTGCATTTCATTCTCCTTACAAACACATCATCTAGACTTAAAAATTATCCACAATACTTGGTCAAAAATGGCAGATGTCTAATTACTTTTGGGGGTCTTAAATAAGCCAAAACCGCGGATAGTGGCCGAACGAAGTGTCGGTAACGTAACGAACGATTACTGTGCCCAACCTAGTTCAAAATATTACATTTTGGAAGGGAGTACAATATGCTAAAAAAAAAAAAAAAGTCAGTTTCTAAAAAGATTAATAGCAGAAAGGTCGTCATTTTACTTACTTTTAGCGAGCATCCTCTTTATGATCCTCACTTGGTCTGGCTCCCTCAGTTTGAGGTCTGACCACCTCTTTCTGAGCTGCTCATTTGAGCGTTTCACCCCGAACTTCGCCCTCAGACTCTTCACAACTTTAGTGAGGATTTTGGCCTTCCTTCTATTTGGTTTGATATACGGCCCATGCTTGGCATCATAATCAGCCTTGACCAAGATGTCCACCATCTCCGCCATCTCCGCCAAAGACATATTCGATGCCTTGAATCTCCTCCTTGATCGTGACGTGTCCTCGGTCTCCGGGCTTGTCTCTTCGCTAGTTGCGGAATTATCAGACACCTGCTGTAACTCCGCCATATCTGTCTGCGCGCCGAAAGAGAAGGGGCGGGGAAAAGATGTTAGTTAGAACGTCATGGGCGGGCGACGTGTGCGGAGCGACGTGTTCGAATTTGGACGCATGCGTGGTGTGTATATAGCAAACACACATGTGACTATAGTACGTTCGGTGTGCGGAGAGAGGAGTTCAAGTGACGGACGTGCGAACGAAGGTATGTGATTTTGTGAGACTTGTAAAAATTGTTGGCCTATACTGTCTTGAGATTGGTGGAGGATATATATGGTGACTAGGATGTGAAGGAGGTTAGACTGTTTGCCTCACATTATTTAAATATAATTTATTTTACTTGCAGATACAATATGAATGTCTTTATTAGCGACAAAGAGTTCCTGGCGGAATTTATTGACCGGGTAAGGGAGCTGCCGGCTCTGTGGGAGACCAAAAACCCCATCCATAAAAAAAAAGGGGTGAGAAAAGCAGCGCTGGAGAAGCTGCTCCCATTTGTGCATTCCAAGGTGCCCACAGCCACAGCAAAACAAGTGGACACTAAAATTGGGAGCTTGAGAGGTACCTACAGGACTGAACGCTCTAAGGTGCTGGCTTCTCAGAGGTCAGGAGCAGCAGCAGATGATGTTTATGTCCCGATTTTGTGGTACTACAGCAGGATGTCCTTCCTGGATGACCACATTGAGCCAAGGCCATCACTCTCCACTCTTCCCCCCAGACTTCCCTGCAGCCAACCTGAGCCTTCTCTGGAGCAAGAGGAGGCAGCCATCCTGGATGATCCTGATTTGTCCATCTGGAGCCAGGTATAGTATTAACTGAAAATGTAGTGGGATAAAATTAATGTTTCCCAAATATGTCAGGATGAGAAACATACATTATTTTGTATTACACAAGTGAAATCATGATCTGTAGACATTATTCTGCACTTAATTGTGTGGTAAATAGTCAATCTGATGTAGTGGTAAATTTAAAGCAAGGATTTATGCATTTACATTCTAATTGCTTCCATCAGGATTACAAAGTTTGATGCAAAGATTAAACCAACATATTAAACTATGTTTCTTTTTCATACACAGGATGAAATCAGCCAGGAGGAGGGTCTGGAAACTGTCAGGCAGGAGGAGGAAGGGCCCAGTGGCAGCCAGGAGGTGGCAGGGCCCAGTACCAGCCAGGAGGTGGCAGGGCCCAGTGGCAGCCAGGAGGTGGCAGGGCCCAGTGGCAGCCAGGTGGTGGCAGGGCCCAGTGGCAGCCAGGAGGTGGCAGGGCCCAGTGGCAGACAGGAGGTGGCAGGGCAAAGGAGAAGCACCAGATCCCAGGTGCCTCCCATCAGGCTTCACAAAAGAGGCAGGAGGGACAGGACCACCAGTGAGGCAGCAATGGCCCTTATTAAAGAGGCCCATGCCACCCTCAAGGAGCCCACATCCCCTGAAGAGGCCATTGCCGGCCTAGTGGAGGCTAAGTTCAAGGTGATGAGCATGGAGCAACGCCTCCTATGCGAACCCCTGCTCATCACCTTGCTCAACAAGGGGGTGATGGAGCAAATTACCCCCAATACCGCCATATGTGAGGTGGCCCAACTGACCCAACCTCAACCTCCACCTCCACCTTCCTCTTCTGCCCCACCCCCTTCTGCTACACCTCCACCTTCTGCCCCACCCCCTTCTGCTACACCTTCACCTTCTGCCCCACCCCCTTCTGCTACACCTCCACCTTCTGCCCCACCCCCTTCTGCTACACCTCCACCTTCTGCCCCACCCCCTTCTGCTACACCTCCACCTTCTGCCCCACCCCTTCTGCTACACCTCCACCTTCTGCCCCACCCTCTTCTGCTACACCTCCACCTTCTGCCCCACCCCCTTCTGCTACACCTCCACCTTCTTCTTCTGCCCCACCCCCTTCTGCTACACCTCCACCTCCTCCTCCTGACAGGAGTACCCCTCCAGTGGGCCAGCCTCCAGCTAAACGAAGAAGGAAGGCTGCAGGAAAGGCTGCAGGAAAGGCTTCAGGAAAGGCTTCAGGAAAGGCTGCAGGAAAGGTTGCCAGGAAGAAGAGGAAGTGATGGCCTTGCTTCATTGTGGTCGCACTGGTCGGACAGAAGGCAGCCTGTTGTAGTACCACACACTTGGGACATATATCTCACCTGCTGCTGTTCCTGACCTCTGGGAGGCCAGCATCAGATTGTGTTCTGAAATGTGGGCCTTCTCAAGCTCCCAATTTTAGTGTCCACACAGGGTTGCTGTGTGCTCTGGGGTCCCTGGGATGCACAAATGGCAGCAGCTTCTCCAGCGCTGCCTTCTCTTTATTTAATTTATAAACATGAATAAATGTGTTTTTTGTTTAAGTTCATACTTGACTATGTGTATTTTTAAATAAAAAAAAACAAGCTTTGGAGTAAGCAGATACATTTGACTGACAATAAAAGGCACAGATATCACCCCCCCAAAAGAATAACTAAATCTGATTAGCTCAAAAACATGGTGTGAAATTTTAAAAATATAGATTAGAAAATTAAATGGGAGATCGCTATCAAAACATTGAGAAATTATAATTAACATCATTTTGAAAAATCTAACCATTTAAATTATTCCTAAAAACTTGCACGATATAATACACATAAATCTTATAAAGAGCAGCATGAAAAAGGTTAAAAATAAGGCATAACTCTGTGTGAATATCAGCAGCAAAAGAAGGTCTCTCGTTTTGATTAATGTAACATTCTAACGAAGAATTCAATGCAGAACATTTAAACGATGAAATATTTATGAGCGTGACGAATGTGCTCTCTCCATTATGAAGGCTTGTTTTACCAGAAGATGCGCTCCCGTCTCATAGTTGCTTGTGAGCATGCGCGCTTTTGGAAGAGTCGTAAAAGCATACACACGAACCATTTTCTCGTCACAAAACAGGCCGACGAGAAACACGACGAGGAAATCTGGAATCCTGACGAGAAAATAGAGAGCAGGTTCTCTATTTTCTCGTCGAGATTCTCGTCAAGTTTCTCGTCGTAAAACCATACACACGAACGTTTTTCTAGACAAAAAAACTCTCGCGGCACTTTTCTTGACTGTTTTGGACGAGAAAATCGATCGTGTGTACGAGGCCTTAGGGTCAGAATTTGGCATAAACAACATGAAAGCATGGATCCATCTTGGCTTGTATCATAGGTTCAGGCTGGTTGTGGTGGTGTAATGGTGTGTGAGGGATATTTTCTTGGCACACTTTGGGCCCCTTAGTACCAATTGAGCATAGTTTAAATGCCACAGCCTATCTGAGTATTGTTGCTGACCATGTCCATCCCTTTATGACTACAGTGTCCCCATCTTCTGATGGCTCCTTCCAGCAGGATAATGCACCATGTCACAAAGCTCAAATCATCTCACCAATGGACAATGAGGTCACTGTACTCCAATGGCAGGGGCACTGCCCTACCTATCCATGCGCCTGGCCCCTTTTGGGATGCCAGGCGCATGAATTCTTATGACGGGGGAGTGTTTTTTTTAAGCACCTGATTAGAGCCAGAGGCTCTAATAGTCTTCTAAATTGAGTGGGCTTGGGGCGCAGAGCATTGCGTCTGGTGCCCACCCAGTTGTGTTGCAACAGCCAACCAAGTTGAGTTAGCTCAGGACAGAATGAGAGAGCAGGGCCCGGATGATTGTCTCCGCCCCCAAGCGAGGAGTTAGCTTAGGACAGAATGAAGGAGCGGGGCCAGGATGATTGTCTCTGCCCTCACCCCAGGAGTTAGATCAGTACAGAATGGAGGGGTGTGGCCAGGATGTTTTTCCCTGCTCCCAACTCAGGAGTTAGAATGATCAGTAGAGTGGAGGACGTGGCCTGGCTGTTAATCTCTGCCCCTACACAGGGATAGGCAATCTGTGGCCCTCCAGCTGTTGTGGAACTACATTTCCCATGAGGCATTGCAAGGCTGGCAGGTACAATTACTCCCAGAGGCATGATGGGACTTGTAGTTCTGCAACAGCTGAAGGACCCAGGTTGCCTAACCCTGCATCAGCACAGAGTGGAAGGTGTGGCCTGGGAGTTTGTCTCCGCCTGCACCCAGGAGTTAGGCTGGCCATACATTATAATTAATTAATTTTATTACAATTATTAATTTTCTTGTACGTGTAGCGGCCTCCTCTCTCTCTCTCTCCACTGTTGGCTGGTTTCTGCTTGTCTAGGGGGCACCTTGGAGGAGAGAGTGCGGGGTCACCACGCCAAGCCTTCACCGCAGATGTTTGTGTGGTGTAAGCAAAGTTCCTTTACCTCCGGGTCGGTGTTCTGAGTTTGGAGCCTCCGCTTCTTCTGTGGAACAGTGTCTGCCAGTAAATGAGCCCCACACCAATAAAAGTCCAACACTCCTTTATTCTTCAATGTCAGGATGAAACACAATCAGTTGGACTCCCTCAACGAACAGACAGGGGGTGTGGATACGAGTAGGCCCAGGCACAATGAACTATCCTATTCCTCTATCAGCGAATAGGTTTGGCACATGATCTATGCCACCTGTTGAAAATCTGGGTCGCTGCCACAGACCGGATGAAAGGTAATATGAGGTCATACCTAAACACTTTCATTTTGTATGTGTAGCGCCCACCCCAATTCTGGGGTAGGGATGAGCTCGGTGTTTGAGTCGAACATAAGTTTGACTCGAACATCGGCTGTTCGACCGCTCGGCGAACATCGAACGATTTGGGCCGTTCGCGCCAAATTCGAGTGACGCGAACGGCCCACAATACACTGCGCCATCGCAGTGCAATCCCGGCGCTGTGATTGGCCAAGCATGCACTGTGACCCCGCATGCTTGGCCAATCACAGCGCCGGCAGCTAGGAGAGCCATAATTGGCCACAGGCAGGTTGCCTGTGGCCAATTATAGCTCAGGGGGTTTAGCACACGCCCCACACTATAAAAGGCCGCCAGCGCAGCGGCCTTGTGTAGTGTGTTACGGCGCAGGGAAAGAGTTACATAGGCAGGGACAGTGTCAGTGCTATTTGTACCTCAAACTTGTGTGTAGGGCGAGAGAAGGATAGGCAGGGAGAGTGTCAGTGTCATATTCTTTGCTAAACCTTGTGTGCAGGGAGAGAGAAGGATAGGCAGGGGACAGTGTCAGTGTCACATTCTTTGCTAAACCTTGTGTGCAGGGAGAGAGAAGGATAGGCAGGGAGAGTGTCAGTGTCATATTCTTTGATAAACCTTGTGTGCAGGGAGAGAGAAGGATAGGCAGGGGACAGTGTCAGTGCCATTGTTGCTAAGCCTCCTGCACATTATACACCTGAAGTTAGCCCGTATTGCTGTGTTTTCCTGGTGTGTTACACCAACAGGCATTTGCAGCACTTACAGCAGGCGGAGTGTGCCTCCTGCACATTATACACCTGAAGTTAGACCGTATTGCTGTGTTTTCCTGGTGTGTTACACCAACAGGCATTTGCAGCACTTACAGCGGGCGGAGTGTGCCTCCTGCACATTATACACCTGAAGTTAGCCTGTATTGCTGTGTTTTCCTGGTGTTACACCAACAGGCATTTGCAGCACTTACAGCGGGCGGAGTGTGCCTCCTGCACATTATACACCTGAAGTTAGCCTGTATTGCTGTGTTTTCCTGGTGTTACACCAACAGGCATTTGCAGCACTTACAGCGGGCGAAGTGTGCCTCCTGCACATTATACACCTGAAGTTAGCCTGTATTGCTGTGTTTTCCTGGTGCTACACCAACAGGCATTTGCAGCACTTACAGCGGGCGGAGTGTGCCTCCTGCACATTATACACCTGAAGTTAGCCCGTATTGCTGTGTTTTCCTGGTGTGTTACACCAACAGGCATTTGCAGCACTTACAGCGGGTGGAGTGTGCCTCCTGCACATTATACACCTGAAGTTAGCCCGTATTGCTGTGTTTTCCTGGTGTGTTACACCAACAGGCATTTGCAGCACTTACAGCGGGCGGAGTGTGCCTCCTGCACATTATACACCTGAAGTTAGCCTGTATTGCTGTGTTTTCCTGGTGTGTTACACCAACAGGCATTTGCAGCACTTACAGCAGGCGTAGTGTGATTCCTGCAAAATATACTCCTGAAGCTAGGCCTTATTGCTGGTTTTCCCATCTCCCTGCAGGCCATTAGAATGTCTGGGAGGCAAACAAGGAGAGGCAGACAGTCAGGAGCCAATAAAAGAGAGCAAGCACGCTCTGTGTCTAGAGACAACAGTGCTGGTCGTGGAAGCGGTGCATCGCCATCAGCACGTGGCCATGGGACACGCTTGTCCTTCTTTTCGGCAGCTGGACGTGTTGAGCAGCATCATGCCGAAGACTTGGTAGAGTGGATGACCAAGCCCTCCTCATCCTCCTCATCCTCTCTCACCCAGGCTCAGGGTACTGGCAAAGCAGCTGCCAAAGCGTCCTCTTCCCTGGTATCAATGTCATCATCAGTCACTCCTTCCCTACCAACCATGTCCTCCTGAGGAGTCCCCCGAACTGTTTGAGCACAGTGTTGTCTACATGCTCCAGGAGGATGCCCAGCGTTTCGAAGGGTCTGATGATGATACCCAGCTAGAGGAAGGCAGTAGCGTGAAAGCAGAGAGAGGGGATGCTCAAGAAGGACACCAATCTGGCAGTCATGTTCCAGCAGCTGCAGCATACTGCCAGATTGGCTCCAGTGATGAGGAGGGAGGGGATGATGAGGTCACTGACTCCACGTGGGTGCCTAATAGGAGAGAGGAGGAGGAGGAGGAGGATGAGGAGGAGGCACATCTCCAACGAGGCAGGATGCCCTCGGGGGGCCAGCGTAAGGGCAGCACACCGACGGAATCGCACCGCAGAGCTCCGCCTGTGCAGGGCGCTGCCTCTGCCCGTTATTCAAAAAGTTCTTTGGTGTGGGCCTTTTTTGAGTCAAGTGCATCAGATCGCACAGCTGCTGTTTGCAACATTTGTCTCAAGCTTATATCGAGTGGCCAAAACATCACCCGCTTGGGCACCACATGCTTGACCAGACATATGTTGACCTGCCATGCAGCTCGTTGGCAAGCCTACCTTAAAGACCCACACCAAAGAACAAAGCGGACCTCTCCTTGCACCACATCAGCTGGGATCTCCAACCCCACTATACCTTCAGTCCTCTCTGAAACCTGCACTGAGAGGAATGAAGGTGTAGAATTAGGTGTGTCACAGCCAAGTACTTGCGGGCACTCTGCTAGCAGTACACCGACGTCCGATTCTAGCAGGCAAATTTCCCTGCCCCAGCTGCTGGACCGTCGAAAGAAGTTCACTCCCAGCCATCCACATGCCCAGCGGTTGAATGCTAGCTTGGCTAAATTGCTAGCGCTTTAACTGCTGCCTTTTCAGTTGGTAGACTCGGCCCCCTTCCGTGAATTTGTGCAATGTGCGGTTCCTCAGTGGCAGGTTCCCAAATGCCACTTTTTCTCATGGAAGGCGATTCCGGCTCTCTACCGGCATGTGGAAGGCAATGTCTTGGCCTCGCTCGACAGGGCGGTCAGCGGTAAGGTGCATATTACCGCTGACTCATGGTCCAGCAGGCATGGACAGGGACGTTACCTTTCTTTCACGGCCCATTGGGTCACTCTTTTGGCAGCTGGGAAGGATGCAGGACAAGGTGCAGTAGTGTTGGAGGTTGTTCCGCCGCCACGCCTCCAAAATGCTACTACTGGTTGTGACACACCTCTCTCCTCCACCCCCTCCTCTTCTTCTTCCTCCATGGCCTCTTCCTGTGCTTTGTCCTCGGAACCAGCGGTGCTCCGTAGGCATTCAAGGGGCTATGCAAGTACGCAGGCAAAAAGATGCCATGCCGTGCTTGCACTGGTGTGTTTGGGGGACAGGAGCCACACTGGGGCAGAGGTTCTGTCTGCTCTGCAGGGGCAGGCCGAGAGGTGGTTGACGCCACGCCAGCTTAAGCCAGGAATGGTGGTTTGCGACAATGGCATCAACCTCCTCTCCGCCCTCCGACAGGGACAACTGACCCATGTGCCCTGTGTGGCTCACGTCCTTAACCTGGTGGTGCAGCGGTTCTTGGGCAGGTACCCGGGCTTACAGGATGTCCTGAGGCAGGCCAGGAAAGTCTGTGTGCATTTCTGCAGATCTTATAATGCCAGTGCTCGCCTGGCTGAGCTGCAAAAGGAGTTGAACCTGCCCAAGAAATGCCTTATATGTGACATGCCCACCAGGTGGAACTCAACGTTGGCCATGCTGCAGCAGCTGCACATGCAGCAGAGGGCCATCAATGAGTACCTGTGCGACTACGGCACCAGGACAGGGTCAGGGGAGCTCGGTTTTTTTTCACCACGCCAGTGGGGCATGATCAGGGATGCATGCACTGTCCTGGCACCATTTGAGGAGGCCACGAGGATGGTGAGCAGTGACAGTGCATGCATCAGTGACACTGTAACTCTTGTCCACCTGTTGGAACATACGCTGCGTGGAATAATGGACAGGGCACTTGAGGCAGAACAGAGGCAGGAAGAGGAGGACTTCCTTGCCTCTCAAGGCCCCCTTTACCCAGACAGTGTTCCTTCTGTCCCACCCATCGCACAGGAAGAGGAGGAGGAGGAGGATCGTGTCAGCATGGAGGTGGAGCCTGGCACTCAGCATCATCAGCAGCAGTCTTTTAGGGATGATTTACAGTCCCAAGAAACCAGTGGACTTGTACGTGGCTGGGAGGAGGTGGCCGCGGATCATGTCATCCTTAGTGACCCAGAGGACTCCGGACCGAATGCCTCAGCTAACCTACGCTGCATGGCCTCCCTGATCCTGCAAAGTCTGCGGAAGGATCCTCGTATTCTTCGGATCAAGGAGAGGGACCATTACTGGCTGGCCACTCTCCTTGATCCACGGTACAAGGGTAAGGTTGCGGACCTTATGTTACCGTCGCAGAGGGAGCAGAGGATGAGACAACTCCGGGAGGCCTTGCAGAAAGGTCTGTGCAACGCGTTCCCAGAGACTGGCAGGTTACAAACTCCTGGTCCTGGACAACGAGTTGCTGAGTAGGGATGAGCTTCGTGTTCGAGTCGAACATACGTTCGACTCGAACATCGGCTGTTCGATCGTTCGACGAAGATCGAACGATTTGGGCCGTTCGCGCCAAATTCGAGTGACGCGAACGGCCCACAATGCACTACGCCATCGCAGTGTCATCCAGGCGCTGTGATTGGCCAAGCATGCACTGTGACCCCGCATGCTTGGCCAATCACAGCGCCGGCAGCGAGGAGAGCAATGATTGGCCACAGGCAGGATGCCTGTGGCCAATTATTGCTGAGGGTGTTTAGTACACGCCCCACACTATAAAAGGCCGCCAGCACGGCGGCCTAGTGTAGTGTGTTCCGGAGCAGGGATAGAGCAGCATAGGCAGGGACAGTGACTTTTATTTCTTTCTTGCTTAACCTGGATTCCTTTAGTTTAGGGAAAGAGAAGGATAGGTAGGGAGAGTGTCAGTGTGTTTTGTGCTTGTGCTATAGTGTGCTTAAAAAAAACATTTTTTCTAGGGACAGAAAACTGTAGGTAGGGAGAGTGTCAGTTTCTTTCACTGTGCAAGTCCTTGTTTCTAGGGACTGGGAAGGACAGTGAGTGAATTCTCCTTGTGCTATAGTGTGCTTAAAAAAACATTTTTTCTAGGGACAGAAAACTGTAGGTAGGGAGAGTGTCAGTTTCTTTCACTGTGCAAGTCCTTGTTTCTAGGGACTGGGAAGGACAGTGAGTGAATTCTCCTTGTGCTATAGTGTGCTTAAAAAAAACATTTTTTCTAGGGACAGAAAACTGTAGGTAGGGAGAGTGTCAGTTTCTTTCACTGTGCAAGTCCTTGTTTCCAGGGACCTGGAAGGACAGTGAGTGAATTCTCCTTGTGCTATAGTGTGCTTAAAAAAAACATTTTTTCTAGGGACAGAAAACTGTAGGTAGGGAGAGTGTCAGTTTCTTTCACTGTGCAAGTCCTTGTTTCCAGGGACCTGGAAGGACAGTGAGTGAATTCTCCTTGTGCTATAGTGTGCTTAAAAAAAACATTTTTTCTAGGGACAGAAAACTGTAGGTAGGGAGAGTGTCAGTTTCTTTCACTGTGCAAGTCCTTGTTTCCAGGGACCTGGAAGGACAGTGAGTGAATTCTTCTTGTGCTATAGTGTGCTTAAAAAAAAACATTTTTTCTAGGGACAGAAAACTCTAGGTAGGGAGAGTGTCAGTTTCTTTCACTGTGCAAGTCCTTGTTTCCAGGGACCTGGAAGGACATTGAGTGAATTCTCCTTGTGCTATAGTGTGCTTAAAAAAAAACATTTTTTCTAGGGACAGAAAACTGTAGGTAGGGAGAGTGTCAGTTTCTTTCACTGTGCAAGTCCTTGTTTCCAGGGACCTGGAAGGACAGTGAGTGAATTCTCCTTGTGCTATAGTGTGCTTAAAAAAAAACATTTTTTCTAGGGACAGAAAACTCTAGGTAGGGAGAGTGTCAGTTTCTTTCACTGTGCAAGTCCTTGTTTCCAGGGACCTGGAAGGACATTGAGTGAATTCTCCTTGTGCTATAGTGTGCTTAAAAAAAACATTTTTTCTAGGGACAGAAAACTGTAGGTAGGGAGAGTGTCAGTTTCTTTCACTGTGCAAGTCCTTGTTTCTAGGGACTGGGAAGGAAAGTGAGTGAATTCTCCTTGTGCTATAGTGTGCTTAAAAAATACATTTTTTCTGGTGACAGAAAACTGTAGGTAGGGAGAGTGTCAGTTTCTTTCACTGTGCAAGTCCTTGTTTCCAGGGACCTGGAAGGACAGTGAGTGAATTCTCCTTGTGCTATAGTGTGCTTAAAAAAAACATTTTTTCTAGGGACAGAAAACTGTAGGTAGGGAGAGTGTCAGTTTCTTTCACTGTGCAAGTCCTTGTTTCCAGGGACCTGGAAGGACAGTGAGTGAATTCTCCTTGTGCTATAGTGTGCTTTAAAAAAACATTTTTTCTAGGGACAGAAAACTGTAGGTAGGGAGAGTGTCAGTTTCTTTCACTGTGCAAGTCCTTGTTTCCAGGGACCTGGAAGGACAGTGAGTGAATTCTCCTTGTGCTATAGTGTGCTTAAAAAAAACATTTTTTCTAGGGACAGAAAACTGTAGGTAGGGAGAGTGTCAGTTTCTTTCACTGTGCAAGTCCTTGTTTCTAGGGACTGGGAAGGACAGTGAGTGAATTCTCCTTGTGCTATAGTGTGCTTAAAAAAAACATTTTTTCTAGGGACAGAAAACTGTAGGTAGGGAGAGTGTCAGTTTCTTTCACTGTGCAAGTCCTTGTTTCTAGGGACTGGGAAGGACAGTGAGTGAATTCTCCTTGTGCTATAGTGTGCTTAATAAAAACATTTTTTCTAGGGACAGAAAACTGTAGGTAGGGAGAGTGTCAGTTTCTTTCACTGTGCAAGTCCTTGTTTCTAGGGACTGGGAAGGACAGTGAGTGAATTCTCCTTGTGCTATAGTGTGCTTAAAAAAAACATTTTTTCTAGGGACAGAAAACTGTAGGTAGGGAGAGTGTCAGTTTCTTTCACTGTGCAAGTCCTTGTTTCCAGGGACCTGGAAGGACATTGAGTGAATTCTCCTTGTGCTATAGTGTGCTTAAAAAAAACATTTTTTCTAGGGACAGAAAACTGTAGGTAGGGAGAGTGTCAGTTTCTTTCACTGTGCAAGTCCTTGTTTCCAGGGACCTGGAAGGACAGTGAGTGAATTCTCCTTGTGCTATAGTGTGCTTAAAAAAAACATTTTTTCTAGGGACAGAAAACTCTAGGTAGGGAGAGTGTCAGTTTCTTTCACTGTGCAAGTCCTTGTTTCCAGGGACCTGGAAGGACATTGAGTGAATTCTCCTTGTGCTATAGTGTGCTTAAAAAAAACATTTTTTCTAGGGACAGAAAACTGTAGGTAGGGAGAGTGTCAGTTTCTTTCACTGTGCAAGTCCTTGTTTCTAGGGACTGGGAAGGACAGTGAGTGAATTCTCCTTGTGCTATAGTGTGCTTAAAAAATACATTTTTTCTGGTGACAGAAAACTGTAGGTAGGGAGAGTGTCAGTTTCTTTCACTGTGCAAGTCCTTGTTTCCAGGGACCTGGAAGGACAGTGAGTGAATTCTCCTTGTGCTATAGTGTGCTTAAAAAAAACATTTTTTCTAGGGACAGAAAACTGTAGGTAGGGAGAGTGTCAGTTTCTTTCACTGTGCAAGTCCTTGTTTCTAGGGACTGGGAAGGACAGTGAGTGAATTCTCCTTGTGCTATAGTGTGCTTAAAAAAAACATTTTTTCTAGGGACAGAAAACTGTAGGTAGGGAGAGTGTCAGTTTCTTTCACTGTGCAAGTCCTTGTTTCCAGGGACCTGGAAGGACAGTGAGTGAATTCTCCTTGTGCTATAGTGTGCTTAAAAAAAACATTTTTTCTAGGGACAGAAAACTGTAGGTAGGGAGAGTGTCAGTTTCTTTCACTGTGCAAGTCCTTGTTTCCAGGGACCTGGAAGGACAGTGAGTGAATTCTCCTTGTGCTATAGTGTGCTTAAAAAAAACATTTTTTCTAGGGACAGAAAACTGTAGGTAGGGAGAGTGTCAGTTTCTTTCACTGTGCAAGTCCTTGTTTCTAGGGACTGGGAAGGACAGTGAGTGAATTCTCCTTGTGCTATAGTGTGCTTAAAAAAAACATTTTTTCTAGGGACAGAAGACTGTAGGTAGGGAGAGTGTCAGTTTCTTTCACTGTACAAGTCCTTGTTTCAAGGGACAGAGAAGGACACCTGAAGGTAGCCCTTATTGCTTTTTTACCATCTCCCTGCAGGCCATCTATTAGAATGTCTGGAAGGCAAACAAGGAGAGGCAGACAGTCAGGAGGCAATAAAAGAGGGCAAGCAGGCTCTGTGTCTGGGGGCAACAGTGCTGGTCGTGGACGCGGTGCATTGTCATCAGCACATGGCCATGGGACACGCTTGTCCTTCTTTTCGGCAGCTGGACATGTTGAGCCACATCATGCCGAAGACTTGGTAGAGTGGATGACCAAGCCCTCCTCCTCCTCCTCATCCTCTCTCACCCAGGCTCAGGGTACTGGCAAAGCAGCTGCCAAAGCGTCCTCTTCCCTGGTATCAATGTCAGACTCATCATCAGTCACTCCTTCCCTAGACCCACCATGTCCTCCTCCTGAGGAGTCCCCCGAACTGTTTGAGCACAGTGTTGGGTACATGCTCCAGGAGGATGCCCAGCGTTTCGAAGGGTCTGATGATGAAACCCAGCTACAGGAAGGCAGTAGGGTGAGAGCAGACAGAGGGGATGCTCAAGAAGGACACCAATCTGGCAGTCATGTTCCAGCAGCTGCAGCATACTGCCAGATTGGCTCCAGTGATGAGGAGGGAGGGGATGATGAGGTCACTGACTCCACGTGGGTGCCTAATAGGAGAGAGGAGGAGGAAGATGAGGAGGAGGCACATCTCCAACGAGACAGGATGCCCTTTGGTGGCCAGCGTAAGGGCAGTACACCGACGGAATCACACCGCAGAGCTCCGCCTGTGCAGGGCGCTGCCTCTGCCCGTCATTCAAAAAGTTCCTTGGTGTGGGCCTTTTTTGAGGCTAGTGCATCAGATCGCACAGCTGCTGTTTGCAACATATGTCTCAAGCGTATATCGCGTGGCCAAAACATCAGCCGCTTGGGTACCACATGCCTGACCAGACATATGTTGACCTGCCATGCAGCTCGTTGGCAAGCCTACCTCAAAGACCCACACCAAAGAACAAAGCGGACCTCTCCTTGCACCGCATCAGCTGGGATCTCCAACCCCACTATAACTTCAGTCCTCTCTGAAACATGCACTGAGAGGAATGAAGGTGTAGAATTAGGTGTGTCACAGCCAAGTACTTGCGGCCACTCTGCTAGCAGTACACCGACGTCCGATTCTAGCAGGCAAATTTCCCTGCCCCAGCTGCTGGACCGTCGAAAGAAGTTCACTCCCAGCCATCCACATGCCCAGCGGTTGAATGCTAGCTTGGCTAAATTGCTAGCGCTTCAACTGCTGCCTTTTCAGTTTGTAGACTCGGCCCCCTTCCGTGAGTTTGTGCAATGTGCGGTTCCCCAGTGGCAGGTTCCCAAACGCCACTTTTTCTCACGGAAGGCTATTCCGGCTCTCTACCGGCATGTGGAAGGCAATGTCTTGGCCTCGCTGGACAGGGCGGTCAGCGGTAAGGTGCATATTACCGCTGACTCATGGTCCAGCAGGCATGGACAGGGACGTTACCTTTCTTTCACGGCCCATTGGGTCACTCTTTTGGCAGCTGGGAAGGATGCAGGACAAGGTGCAGTAGTGTTGGAGGTTGTCCCACCGCCACGCCTCCAAAATGCTACTACTGGTTGTGACACACCTCTCTCCTCCACCCCCTCCTCTTCTTCTTCCTCCATGGCCTCTTCCTGTGGTTTGTCCTATGAACCAGCGGTGCTCCGTAGCCGTTCACGGGGCTACGCAAGTACGCAGGCAAAAAGATGCCATGCCGTGCTTGCGCTGGTGTGTTTGGGGGACAGAAGCCACACTGGGGCAGAGGTCCTGTCTGCTCTGCAGGGCCAGGCCGAGAGGTGGTTGACGCCACGCCAGCTTAAGCCAGGAATGGTGGTTTGCGACAATGGCACCAACCTCCTCTCCGCCCTCCGACAGGGACAACTGACCCATGTGCCCTGTGTGGCTCACGTCCTTAACCTGGTGGTGCAGCGGTTCTTGGGCAGGTACCCGGGCTTACAGGATGTCCTGAGGCAGGCCAGGAAAGTCTGTGTGCATTTCCGCAGATCTTATAATGCCAGTGCTCGCCTGGCTGAGCTGCAAAAGGAGTTGAACCTGCCCAAGAACCGCCTTATATGTGACATGCCCACCAGGTGGAACTCAACGTTGGCCATGCTGCAGCGGCTGCACACGCAGCAGAGGGCCATCAATGAGTACCTGTGCGACTACGGCACCAGGACAGGGTCAGGGGAGCTTGGTTTTTTTTCTCCACGCCAGTGGGGCATGATCAGGGATGCATGCACTGTCCTGGCACCATTTGAGGAGGCCACGAGGATGGTGAGCAGTGACAGTGCATGCATCAGTGACACTGTACCTCTTGTCCACCTGTTGGAGCACACGCTGCGTGGAATAATGGACAGGGCACTTGAGGCAGAACAGAGGCAGGAAGAGGAGGACTTCCTTGCCTCTCAAGGCCCCCTTTACCCAGACAGTGTTCCTTCTGTCCCACCCATCGCACAGGAAGAGGAAGAGGAGGAGGAGGAGGAGGAGGAGGAGGAGGATTGTGTCAGCATGGAGGTGGAGGCTGGCACTCAGCATCATCAGCAGCAGTCTTTTAGGGATGATTTACAGTCCCAAGAAACCAGTGGACTTGTACGTGGCTGGGAGGAGGTGACTGCGGATCATGTCGTCCTTAGTGACCCAGAGGACTCCGGAGCGAATGCCTCAGCAAACCTACGCTGCATGGCCTCCCTGATCCTGCAAAGTCTGCGGAAGGATCCTCGTATTCTTCGGATCAAGGAGAGGGACCATTACTGGCTGGCCACTCTCCTTGATCCACGGTACAAGGGTAAGGTTGCGGACCTTATGTTACCGTCGCAGAGGGAGCAGAGGATGAGACAACTCCGGGAGGCCTTGCAGAAAGGTCTGTGCAACGCGTTCCCAGAGACTGGGAGGTTACAAACTCCTGGTCCAGGACAACGAGTTGCTGAGGCTTCGGCCAGTCAAAGAAGGAGCGGTGGGGAAGGTGGCCGTCTGACCGATGCGTTCAGACAATTCTTTAGTCCGCAGCCCCAAAGTATGATTGGTTCCAGCAACCATCGCCAGCGTCTGATAAACATGGTGCAGGAATATCTAGGGGCAAGGTCAGACTTGGACACCTTCCCCACCGAAAATCCTCTGGCTTACTGGGTCTTGAGGATGGATCACTGGCCAGAGCTTGCACAGTATGCAATTGAGCTACTGGCCTGTCCTGCATCCAGCGTTCTTTCGGAACGCACATTCAGTGCTGCTGGAGGATTTGTCACGGATCACAGGGTGCGCCTGTCCACCGACTCGGTTGATCGACTGACTTTCATCAAGATGAACCAGTCTTGGATCACCACCAGCTACCACACACCTGATGCTGATATAACAGACTAATTGATTTTAACATGTCACGTCCCTTCAAGACTGATGCTGATGCTGAGTGCCTGTGCTGTTATGTTGACTGGCTATCCTCCTCCTCCGAGTCCTCAATGATACGATTGATGATGATAGCTTGGAAGATCATTTTTGTTTATGGGTGCCGCCACCAGTGGCTAAGGCCCAATTTTTCAGCCCCTGTTTTACAGGGGCGTGTACTTACAATTTTTTTAGCAATAATTTGCCATAGGGCTCATTGCTGTGCTCCAAGTACAGTATCTGTGAGGGGTTGTAGTGTTGTGCCACCAGTGCCTAAGGCCCAATTTTTCAGCCCCTGTTTAACAGGGGCGTGTCATTACAATTTTTGAAGCAATACTTTGCAACAGGGCTCATTGCTGTGCTCCAAGTACAGTATCTGTGAGGGGTTGTAGTGTTGTGCCACCAGTGCCTAAGGCCCAATTTTTCAGCCCCTGTTTAACAGGGGCGTGTCATTACAATTTTTGAAGCAATACTTTGCAACAGGGCTCATTGCTGTGCTCCAAGTACAGTATCTGTGAGGGGTTGTAGTGTTGTGCCACCAGTGCCTAAGGCCCAATTTTTCAGCCCCTGTTCAACAGGGGCATGCAATTACAATTCTTGATGTAATAATTCACAGCAGGGCCCATTCCTGCACCCACCAAGAGTAAGTCTGAGGGCTTACAGTGTTGTGGCAACGCCACCACCACCACCACCACGAAAGGCCCAATTTTTCAGCCCCTGTTCAAAAGGGGCATGTAATTACAATTCTTGATCTAATAATTCACAGCAGGGCCCATTGCTGCACCCACCAAGAGTAACTGTCAGGGCTTACAGTGTTGTGGCACCAGCACCACCATCAAAGCCCCAATTTTTACTACCACTGTTCAACAATTATATGTAATTAAAATTCCTGATATAATAGTTGACAGCAGGGCGTTCCAGCACCAACCAAGAGTAACTGTGAGTGCTTACAGTGTTGTGCCAACACCAACAACTAAGGGGCCTATTTCTGCAGAGTATATACGGCAGGTCCCTACTTTCAAACATCCAACTTACAAACGACTCCTACTTGCAAACGAAAGAAGACAACAGGAAGTGAGAGGAAATCTACCCCTAGGAAGGAAAATTCTCTCCTGTAAGAATAAATATGGGAGAAAGGTGTCTCCTCTGTACTGATGCTTTATCAGCAATCCTTGTTTCAAGAAAAACACCACATTTCAAAAACAGTTGTCATTGGGACGGAAAGTGAGGTGAAATGTTCTGAACAGGGGCACAGACAGCAAAACAAATGTTACAGGGGTGATAACCCTTACCTATGTTTTCCAAAAAGTTTAAAAATAGATTTTTGGGCTGGAGCTACACTTCAACAATGTACCTGTTCAAAATTACAAACACATTCTACATAAGAACAAACCTACAGTCCCTGTCTTGTATGCACCGCCTGTATACGGCTGTTCAGAGTATATAGGGCCTTTTTTATTTTATGTGCGGGGTTCCCCTTAATATCCATACAAGACCCAAAGGGGCTGGTAATGGGCTGGGGTAGGGGGGGGGGTCATGGGGTAGCTATGCCATTTTTCTTAAAGATTTTCATCCATATTACCGGGACCAGACATTACATTAAAGCCGCAAGAAGTTTTAAATGGCTTTTTTTTCCTTTAGAAGTGTCATTTTGTGCAGGGACAGTTCTAAACACGGGAAACACGTGGCACTTCACAGGCATACTTTAGACACCCCCCAGGTACGATATTTAAAGGAATATTTGACTTTTTTTTTTTCACTTTATGCATCATTAAAATGACTGCTCCCGAAAAACGACCGTTTTTAAAACTTCTTTTTGCATTGATACATGTCCCCTGGTGCAGAACCCGGGTTCCCAAACCCTTTTTAGGACAATAACATGCATAATAGTTGTTATAATTAGCACTTTAGAATTCGAACGTTCGCATCCATTGTATTTAATAGGGTTCTAATGTTCGTACGAACTTTCGGTCCGTTTGCGGGTTCTGGTGCGAACCGAACCCGGGGGTGTTCGGCTCATCACTATTGCTGAGGCTTCGGTCAGTCAAAGAAGGAGCGGTGGGGAAGGTGGCCGTCTGACCGATGCGTTCAGACAATTCTTTAGTGCGCAGCCCCAAGGTATGATCGGTTCCAGCAACCATCGCCAGCGTCTGATATACATGGTGCAGGAATACCTAGGGGCAAGGTCAGACTTGGACACCTTCCCCACCGAAAATCCTCTGGCTTACTGGGTCTTGAGGATGGATCACTGGCCAGAGCTTGCACAGTATGCAATTGAGCTACTGGCCTGTCCTGCATCCAGCGTTCTTTCAGAACGCACATTCAGTGCTGCTGGAGGATTTGTCACGGATCACAGGGTGCGCCTGTCCACCGACTCTGTTGATCGACTGACCTTCATAAAGATGAACCAGTCTTGGATCACCACCAGCTACCAAACACCTGAAGCTGATATAACAGACTAATTTATTTTCAAATGTCACATCCCTTCAAGACTGATGCTGATGCTGAGAGACTGTCCTGTTATGTTGACTGACTATCCTCCTCCTCCTCAATGATCCGATTGATGATGATAGCTTGGAAGAACATTTTTGTTTCTGGGTGCCTCCACCAGTGGCTAAGGCCCAATTTTTCAGCCCCTGTTTAACAGGGGCATGGAATTACAATTTTTTATGCAATGCTTTGCAGCAGGGCACATTCCTGCACTCCAACTAGAGTATCTGGGAGAGGTTGCAGTGTCGTGGCACCAGCACCAGTGGCTAAGGCCCAATTTTTCAGCCCCTGTTTAACAGGGGCATGTTATTACAATTTTTTATGCAATGCTTTGCAGCAGGGCTCATTCCTGCACTCCAACTAGAGTATCTGGGAGAGGTTGCAGTGTCGTGGCACCAGCACCAGTGGCTAAGGCCCAATTTTTCAGCCCCTGTTTAACAGGGGTGTGTAATTACAATTTTTGATGCAATACTTTGCAACAGGGCTCATTGCTGTGCTCCAAGTACAGTATCTGTGAGGGGTTGCAGTGTTGTGGCACCAGTGCCTAAGGCCCAATTTTTCTGCCCCTGTTTAACAGGGGCATGTAATTACAATTCTTGATCTAATAATTCACAGCAGGGCCCATTCCTGCGCCCACCAAGAGTAACTGTGAGGCCTTACAATGTTGTGTCAACACCACCACCACCACCACCAAAGGCCCAATTTTTCAGCCCCTGTTCAACAGGGGCATGCAATTACATTTCTTGATCTAATAATTCACAGCAGGGCCCATTCATGCGCCCACCAAGAGTAACTGTGAGTGCTCACAGTGTTGTGGCAACACCAACATGTAAGGGGCAAATTTCAGCTGAGTATATACGGCAGGCCCCTACTTTCAAACATCCAACTTACAAACGACTCCTCCTTGCAAACGGAAGGATACAACAGGAAGTGAGAGGAAATCTACCCCTAGGAAGGCAAATTCTCTCCTGTAAGAGTTAGTCTCCTCTACACTGATTCTTTATCACCAATTCTTGTTTCAATAAAAACCCCAAATTTTCAAAAAACATTTGTCATTAGGACGGAAAGTAAGGTGAACTGTTCTGGACAGGTGCACACTGCACAGACAGCAAAACAAATGTTACAGGGGTGATAACCCTTCCCTATGTTTTCCAAAAAGCTAAAAAAAGGAATTTGGCATGGAGCTCCACTTAAAAAATGTACCTGTTCAAAATTACAAACAGATTCTACATAAGAACAAACCTACAGTCCCTGTCTTGTATGCACCGCCTGTATACGGCTGTTCAGAGTATATAGGGCCTTTTTTATTTTGTGTGCGGGGTTCCCCTTAATATCCATACAAGACCCAAAGGGGCTGGTAATGGGCTGGGGTAGGGGGGGGGGGTGTGATGGGGTAGCTATGCCATTTTTCTTAAAGATTTTCATCCATATTACCGGGACCAGACATTACATTAAAGCCGCAAGCAGTTTTAAATGGCTTTTTTTCCTTTAGAAATTTAATTTTGTGCAGGGACAGTTCTAAACACGGGAAACACGTGGCACTTCACAGGCATACTTTAGACACCCCCCAGGTACGATATTTAAAGGAATATTTGACTCTTTTTTTTTCACTTTATGCATCATTAAAATGACTGCTCCCGAAAAACGGCCGTTTTTAAAACTTCTTTTTGCATTGATACATGTCCCCTGGTGCAGAACCCGGGTTCCCAAACCCTTTTTAGGACAATAACATGCATAATAGTCGTTATAATTAGCACTTTAGATTTCGAACGTTCGCATCCATTGTATTTAATAGGGTTCTAAAGTTCGTGTGAACTTTCGGTCCGTTCGCCGGTTCTGGTGCGAACTGAACCCGGGGGTGTTCGGCTCATCACTATTCTGGGGCGCTATATACTTAAATTTAAGGCTGGTCTGAGCTAAGACCTATTGATTGTGTACAAATTTGTTTCTGCCTGAGTGTGATGCTGCCTGGCAGTACAGTTCCTTGTGGCCTGTGGGTGGCACTGTTGCCTCAGGTCCAGGTTGAACCACGGGTGACATCGCGGCACCATTGGGTATTCTCTCTCGGCGGTTGTGCCGTGGGCGTGGTCTACCGCTGTGCATGCCCCTTAAGGGTACTTAAGGGGCAGACGCCATTATTAAGGGAGCAGTTTGCGCCTCCCGGCCCTCCAGGCCAGGGGTGTGTGTGTGTGTACCATCCCCAGGCACCTTTAGCCTGAGGCTGCATCGCTGCAGGTAGGCCCAGCACCTTTAGCTGAGGCCTACACCCGAAGAGGAGTCCCAGGGTGCCCAAGTGAGGGGTGACCCACTCTGAAGGAGAGGAAGCCAGGGGAGGATCGGTCCCAAGGGGATTAGTGAAGAAGTCGGGAGAGGCCTGGTTACCTATCAGAGGGAAGGATTCCAATTCATTAAAAGCCTTGTAACGTGCCCCATTGGCACCTAAGTTCTAGTTGTTACTAGGCTGGGAAGTTTGGGATTTGAAGATTCTGTGGCAGAGGATCTCCTGATTGTATCCCAGGGAAATCACAAGTAGCTGTTTCGTGCTCCACACCGGCTGCTATGACCATTCATAACGGGACTATCCGGGTGAGCAAAAACCCACTCAGGCCTGAGTGGCGACGAGAGTGTTCTTCAGGGTGTTGCATGCCTGAACCTTCCCCATCTCTATTCCTTCTACTCTCTCTTCTTCCAAGTTTCACCCCAAGCAAAGAATAAAACCTAACTGCTTAGGTTTTTACTCATGTGTGGACATTGGCTTTATTCAAGTGAAAGACTTGCTACCTTAGAGAACGGAGGCCGGGGATCCATTCTGGAGAGGTAACCCAAGGCCCAAACAAATCTAACACTGCTCGCCTCTCCATATCTGGAGTGGGATAACGACGGGCAAGTAGCAGGTGTGCCTTACTGCTAAAATGGATGTAGCGGAAGGGTCTGTGTGCTACACATGCAATCAGGCAGGCCCCTGCACTAAATAGTTGAAGGTAAATCTAAAGCCTCGTAGGCGCCCTTGGCCTAGCTGGAACAGAGATGGAGTCCATTCCAGGCACCTTTAGCCTGGGGTGAGGTACTATGGCGGATGCCTGGGGCTCAGTACCTTCGACTGAGTTCCGCGAGGGTGAGGAATCCGAGGGGGCCCTAACGCCTTGGGTGCCCGTGTCTGAGTTTGTGAGGACTGGTGCGCAGTAACTTCTCCGAAGAGTCCGGCGCAGCATCGCTGGTGATGGAGAGGCCTCCATTTCTCCCTTGGACGGATTTCTTCCCCTGACAGGGGCAAAGTGAGCGAAGGTAATTCACGTTCTATATTACCTAGTCAGTGGCAGTGACTATCCACCACTGGTGACAGCACAGTGGGCAGCAGCAAGAAGGGAAAGGATTGTGCCTCGATCTGTTTCCCCATTATTCAAAAGGAGAAAGACTGTTTTATTGCTTGGCAAGAAGAATAAAACTGAGTTGTACCTATTGTGAGGGGGTTAGCTCGGCAGCGGGTGTGTGTGACCCCCGGGATGGGCTCCCCACACAAAACAGGCCCAGCAAACGGAGGTTGTGGTTTTCAAAATCAAAAAGGTGCGGTTTATTTTCTATTTACAGTGACAAAACACAGCAAAGCAAAAGAAACATAAACAAAATAAATCCTGGTCAACTTGACCTCTGACTAAACATACAGGTTTCCTAACTAACAACTGGGATCAGCCTAGTGCTGTCCTAGTCCCTAAGTCCCTGGTTTTAAATGTCCAAGCAAATAGCCACACAGGCTTTGTCTCACCGCACAGGGGTTCACTCTCCCTAGACAGTCCACACAGGTCTGGGTCCAGGCATGAGCTAACATCTAATGAAGCTGGGAGTTCTTATAGAGGCCTAAATGAGCTGACAAGCTTCAGCTGGTCTCATCAACTCCCTGTCTGCACGACGCCCCACACTCTCCCTAGAGGTATGAGTCATCCATGAGCCTACTAGCCTCAGCTGGGCTTATACAACTCTCCACCTAGTTGTATAAGTCGGCGTAAAGCCTGAATCTGGGCGAAATATATCTACCCCCTGGATGCAACCAGGTGACTTTACCTTCCTGCTGTCACATACCCCCCCCCCCTCTTGTTTTAACCTCGGGGTTGGAACACCAGCAATCAGGCATTCATGTACTCGAGACAAAGCATCCACATTCCCCATTTGAACGCCAGGGCGATGCTTTACTGTGAAGTTGAATTCCTGGAGGGCCAGGAACCACCTATTCACTCTTCTATTTGTTTCCTTGTTTTGAGCCATCCACTTTAACGGAGCGTGATCCGTAACCATGTCAAAGTGCCTACCTAGCAGGTAGTACCGAAGGGAATCTAGAGCCCACTTCACCGCTAAACACTCCTTTTCAACGGTGGCGTAATTTACCTCATGGGACTTCAACTTCCTGCTGAGGTAAATGACTGGGTGCTCTTCCCCGTTCCAGACCTGGGACAATACTGCTCCTAACCCCACATCTGACGCATCACTTTGTACGACAAAGTCTTTAGAGAAGTCGGGTGAGTACAACACTGGCTGGCTACATAAGGCTTGTTTCAAGAATTGGAATGCTGCCTCAGCCTCGGGGGTCCATTTAATCATGACCGACCCTTTCCCCTTCGTCAGGTTGGTTAGGGGCACAGCCTTAGAAGCAAAGTGGGGAATGAATCGCCGATAATACCCAGCGATTCCCAGAAAGGCTCGTACCTGCTTCTTGCTGTTGGGACGTGGCCAACTCTGGATGGCCTCGACTTTGTTGAGTTGGGGTTTTATTACTCCCCTCCCAATGGTGTACCCAAGATATTTGGCCTCCTCCTGCCCAATGGTACACTTCTTGGGGTTAGCCGTAAACCCCGCTTCCCGAACAGAGTCCAGGACTGCTTGCACTTTTGGCAGATGTGAGGCCCAATCTGTGCTATGGACAATTACGTCATCCAGGTAAGCCGCAGCATACTTCCGATGGGGCCTCAGCATCTGGTCCATTTTCCGCTGGAATGTGGCCGGCGCATTCTGTAACCCGAACGGCATTCTTTTATATTGGAACGCCCCGTCTGGGGTTACAAATGCGGTTTTCTCTTTGGCCGACTTGGCCAGGGGGATTTGCCAATACCCTTTTGTGAGGTCAAGAGTCGTCATGTATCGGGCTGTTCCCAGCCGGTCGATCAACTCATCTATACGTGGCATGGGGTAGGTGTCAAATTTTGTAACTTTGTTCAACTGACGAAAATCGTTACAAAATCGCCAGCTCCCATCCGGTTTAGGCACCAACACGATGGGACTAGACCAATCACTTTGGGACTCCTCTATCACCCCTAAGTTCAGCATTTTCTGTACTTCCTCCCGTATTGCCTCCCGTCGGGCCTCTGGGATCCGATAGGGTTTTAACTTCACCCTTTCACCGGGCGGGGTAATGATGTCATACTCTACCCCAGATGTTTGTCCCGGCAGCTCAGAGAATACCTCCTTGTTGCGAAGCACAAACTCCTTAACCTCCTGTTGTTGGGGTTGTGACAAGGTGGCTGCTATTCCAACCTCAGGAATCACGCAACCAGTTTGAGCTGGTGACCAAGTGTCTGCGACTAGGGACTCTCTATCCCTCCAGGCTTTCAACAGATTAACGTGATAGATCTGTTCGGGCTTTCGCCTTCCTGGTTGTCTGACCTTGTAATTCACTTCGCTCACTTTTTCCATTATCTCGTAGGGGCCTTGCCATTTGGCAAGGAATTTACTTTCAACCGTAGGGACAAGTACCAGTATCCTATCCCCCGGGGAAAAGGTACGGGTCTTGGCTCCACGGTTGTACACTCTCTGCTGTGCTAACTGCGCTTGGGCCAAATGTTCCTTCACGATGGGCATTACCTGTGCAATTCGGTCTTGCATCAGGGCGACATGCTCAATCACACTCCTGTGGGGAGAACTCTCACTTTCCCAAGTTTCCTTGGCAATATCCAACAGCCCTCTTGGGTGTCTCCCATACAGTAACTCAAAGGGGGAGAATCCCGTAGAGGATTGGGGCACCTCCCTAATAGCAAACATCAGATAAGGAAGTAGACAGTCCCAATCCTTTCCATCTCTATCCACCACTTTCTTCAACATTTGTTTTAGGGTTTTGTTGAATCTTTCAACCAGCCCATCGGTTTGGGGGTGATACACAGATGTACGTAATTGCGTCACTTTGAATAATTTACACAGCTCCTTCATAACCCGGGACATAAAGGGTGTACCTTGGTCCGTAAGCAGTTCTTTACAAATACCCACCCGGCTAAACACAAGAGATAGCTCTTTGGCTATGGTTTTGGCCGAGGTATTTCGGAGAGGGATCGCTTCTGGATAACGGGTGGCATAGTCCATTATAACTAATATGTACTGGTGCCCCCTAGCGGACTTGATTATAGGACCTACCAAATCCATGGCGATCCTCTCAAACGGGACCTCAATGATGGGTAGAGGGACCAGCGGGCTACGGAAATGTGGCATCGGGGCCGACCTCTGACACACAGGGCAGGAGGAACAATAATTTTCTACGTCCTTCATCACCCCCGGCCAATAGAATCTCTGTAATACCCTCTCTCGGGTTTTCTCTGTCCCCAGATGACCTCCAAGAATGTGCCCATGGGCCAACTCCAACACCAACTTCCTGTAAGGTTTGGGCACCACAAGCTGCTCAACGGTTTCTTCTGCCCTTTTTGTCACCCGATACAGTAGGTCCTTCTCTACGCTGAAGTATGGGTAAGTGCAGGTATTATCTGGGTTCACTAACTCGCCATCTATTTTCCCTATGTTTTCCCGTGCCTTTATTAGGGCGGGGTCTTTCAACTGTTCTGTGGCAAAGTTTTCCCTGTGAACCTCAAGATCAGAAAACTCCACAGACGGTAGGTTTTCGTCTGAGGAGGTGGGCTCCTCTCCAGTTTCTTGAGTCTCCCCTGCCAATACTGATAAGGGAAATTCCGGAGAGTCCTCACCACTCTCAGGGGAGTTCTGGCTATCACATTCCTGGTACATAGGGGCACCAGGGGGGGGGCTCAGGGTCATCCCACAGTTCCCAGAACTTCGGAAAATCCCTTCCCACAATGGCGTCATGCGGTAACTGAGATACTAAGCCCACTGGATGAGAGAGGGTACCTTTGGGGGTCTCGAAACACACTGTAGTCACTGGATACTCTCGGGTGTCCCCATGCACACAAATAACAGCTACCTTGCTATTCCCAGAGACCTCTGTTTTAACTAACTCAGCCTTTATCAGGGTCACAAGGCTACCTGAATCCAGCAATACCACAACATTTCTACCATTAACACACATTTTGCATAAATGTTTCTCAGTTCCTCGAATGGCAGTGCATGCGACTGTCGCACACAGCGACTGACGTCTGCCCGTCAGAAAGTCACACTGCATGGGTTCCTCCACAACCGGGCAATTGGCTGCAATATGTCCCGCTTGCCGGCAGCGGTAGCAAACGATCCTTCTTGCCGCCTCTTGAGCCGCTGATTTCCCAGGCTGTTCTCGCCAAACTTGGGGTAGAGCTCCCACCCTCTCACTCTCTCCACCCTCACCCCTTGGAATCCTCTTATCCGCCCCTGGGGATGGTCTGGTCTTAGGGTGGAAAGTCCGAGTGTCTCTGGAAGAGGCCGTCAGGTTCTCTGTAGCCAAGTATTTCTCCACACGATCCACAAGACCATCGGCCGTCTCTGGGTCTCCATGGCTTACCCACTTTTGGATGGCAGTAGGAAGAGCTCTCAAAAACCGATCCATTACAACACGTTCCACAATCTTTGGTGCGGACAAAGTCTCTGGCTGTAGCCACTTTCTGCTCAGGTGAATGAGATCATACATTTGAGACCTGGGGGGTTTTCCAAGCTGGAAAGTCCAGTTATGCACACGCTGAGCCCGGACAGCCTGGGTGACACCCAGCCTTGCCAATATTTCAGCTTTTAGCATCACATAGTCTTTTGCTTGGTCAGGCTCTAGGTCATAGTAAGCTTTCTGCGATTCACCAGTTAACAGAGGAGCCACCAGTCCAGCCCACTGCTCCTCAGGCCACTTTTCTCTTTCAGCGGTCCTTTCAAATGTGGTCAAAAATACCTCTGGGTCATCCTCTCCAGTCATTTTTGTCAATAAACGACTCACCCCAAAGGACGCGGTATTAGTGGGACGGCTTTCCTCACTGGTCTGCGGACGTTGCTGCATTACTGCTTCCATCTGTTGTTGTAGTCTCTGCTCTTGCTTCTGCAACAGGTCTATGAAGCAGGCCTCAGATTGCTGCTGGGCTCGTTGCTGAGCCTCCAGACTCTGTTGCAAAGTTGCGTTTGTCTGCTGCTGGGCTGCAAGGCTCTGTTGATGAGCTTGCTGCTGGGCTGCGAAGTTCTGTTGTTGAGCTGCAAGGCTCTGTTGATGAGCTGCAAGGCTCTTTTGCAAACCTGCATTTGTCTGCTGTTGATTGGCATTTGCTAGAGCCAGCTGCTTCAGTATCTCCTCCATGCTGGCTTAAAAAAAAACTGCCACTGGTTCTCCACCAACTGTGAGGGGGTTAGCTCGGCAGCGGGTGTGTGTGACCCCCGGGATGGGCTCCCCACACAAAACAGGCCCAGCAAACGGAGGTTGTGGTTTTCAAAATCAAAAAGGTGCGGTTTATTTTCTATTTACAGTGACAAAACACAGCAAAGCAAAAGAAACATAAACAAAATAAATCCTGGTCAACTTGACCTCTGACTAAACATACAGGTTTCCTAACTAACAACTGGGATCAGCCTAGTGCTGTCCTAGTCCCTAAGTCCCTGGTTTTAAATGTCCAAGCAAATAGCCACACAGGCTTTGTCTCACCGCACAGGGGTTCACTCTCCCTAGACAGTCCACACAGGTCTGGTTCCAGGCATGAGCTAACATCTAATGAAGCTGGGAGTTCTTATAGAGGCCTAAATGAGCTGACAAGCTTCAGCTGGTCTCATCAACTCCCTGTCTGCACGACGCCCCACACTCTCCCTAGAGGTATGAGTCATCCATGAGCCTACTAGCCTCAGCTGGGCTTATACAACTCTCCACCTAGTTGTATAAGTCGGCGTAAAGCCTGAATCTGGGCGAAATATATCTACCCCCCTGGATGCAACCAGGTGACTTTACCTTCCTGCTGTCACACTATTCATTGTGTGGAACTTGGGTTACTAAGCAAAGGAGTCAGGGACAAAGGACTGGACTTGGCTCTAGGACACCTACACAAAAGCCCAATCTCTGGCCTTCACCTCCTAGTTACGGGAGGACATGGGCCGTGGTGTGTATCATCTCTCTCTCCCAGGTACCCCTAGACAACAGCCATATAACCGATAAAGCAAGGGAGAGAGGTGAGTCCGCTACACGTATTTTTACTTCGGACAAAAGTCTGATTGATTTCTGTACACATGGTCGGACTTTTGTTGCCGAAAAGTTTGTCCGTTTGCAGAGCGAACTTTTGTCCGATGAAAAACGAAAAAGTTTGTTCGATGGAGCGTACACACGGTTGAATTTTTTTGAAAACTTGCTCATTTTGAAGTTTGTTGGCAAAAAGTCAGGCCGTGTGTACGGGCCTTAAGACCCCTTTCACACTGGGGCCATGGCAGCTCATTTTAGTAGCGGCGCTTTAGCTCTGTTTAAGCAGCACTTTTCGGTCGCTAGTGGGGCACTTTTAACCTCAAAGAAGGGTTAAAAACGCACGCGTTTCGCTGCACTTCCTTTGAGGTGCTTTGGAAGCGCTGCCCATTCATTTCAATGGGCAGGGCGTATTGAGAGTGTGGTATACAGTGCTTCCAAACCGCTCCAAAGATGCTGCTTGCAGGACTTTTCCTAATATCCCGCAAGCGATTCGCCCCAGTGTGAAAAGTCACACTGAAATGAATAAGAGGCGGTTTTCAGGCGCTATTTCTAGCGCTAAAACGCCTGAAAACCGCCCCAAGTGTGAAAGGGAAACTGAACCAGAAAATTGTATAATCCCACATTTTTTAGATGGAACCAGGGACACCTATTAGCAATAATACATAGGCATAGGACACACCCCCTGCCACGCCCCCTTAACCACTTGCCTACAGTCGTATTGTAATATGACGGCCGCATGAACCCTTCGTCGCTCCGGGCGGCCCTCATATGACGTCCTCGGCTTCCCGGCATTGTGGACAGTGCACGCCGCATCACTGGGGACCGATGCGCGTCCGCCGGGCACCCGCGATTGCTCATCACAGAGCAGGAACGTAGAATCACTCCCTAGGACACACATTTAACCCCTTGATCGCCCCCCCTAGTGTTAACCCCTTCCCTGCCAGTGACGTTTATACAGTAATCAGTGCATTTTTATAGCACTAATCGCTGTATAAATGTCAATGGTCCCAAAATAGTGTCAAAAGTGTCTGATATGTCGCAGTCACGATAAAAATCGCAGATCGCCGCCATTAGTAGTAAAAAAAATAATAATAATAAAAATTACATAAATCTATCCCCTGTTTTGTAAACGCTATAACTTTTACGCAAACCAATTGATAAACGCTTATTGCTTTTTTTTACCAAAAATATGTAGAAGAATACGCATCGGCCTAAACTGAGGAAAAACTGTTTTTTTTTTTTTTAAATGGGATATTTATTTATAGTAAAAAGTAATAAATATTGTGTTTTTTTCAAAATTTTTGGTCTTTTTTTGTTTACAGCGCAAAAAAAAACCGCAGAGGTGATCAAATACCACCAAAAGAAAGCTCTATTTGTGGGAAAAAAATGATCAAAATTTAATTTGGGTACAACGTCGCACGACCGCACAATTGTCATTCAAAGTGTGACAGTGCTGAAAGCTGAAAATTGGCATGGGCAGGAAGGGGGTGAAAATGCCCGGTATAGAAGTGGTTAAAGGTGAATTGTACAAATAAAAAAAAAAAATTTGTTAAACCCACAAGTGCTTTTTTACCACTATTATTCCTTTATATTGGCTTTTGGAATTTACAAATGCAGAAATTTAGAAATCAGAGGAAATGTTTAGCACTGGAAAACACTTTTTGAAAGATAAAAAGTGCATTTTATATACAGCTATATAGATCAGATCAAAATGAGGGACAAATGAGGAGGAATGAGGGACAGAGGGACATCTCAGGGACAGTTGGGAGGTATGATAATAATGCATGGACAGCTTTATATCAATACAGAGTGGAGGGGCGGGGTCTAGAGGTTTGTCTCCGCCCTCACCTTAGGAGTTAGATCAGTATAGCATGGAGGGGCGGGGCTACCATGCTCGCCAGGTGTATCTTTTCCCTCCACCCTGGGATTAGAGAATGGAATGTTTGTTGAGGATGTCTCCGCCCCCCAGCCCCGGGATATTATTAGTGTAGTGGGGCGGGACAAGTTCTGCAAACTTTATCTCCGCCCCCACCCCGGGATTGAATTAGTCCAGAGTGGAGGGGCGTGGCCCGGATGTTTGCCGGGTCTTCCTCCGCCCCCAGCCCTCGGGATAGGCTGAGTAGAGAGCGGAGGGGCGGGGAGAAGAGAGCGGAGGGGGCGTGGTCTGTGGCGGGCAGTCACATGGGGGATGTGTCTTGGAGGATCGGAGGGAGCCGGTGTGATCGGTGTACCGGGCTGAGCTCAGATCGGTGCGGTGTCCTCCTCCCCGGTGCTCGGTATGGAGTACTTGCTCCAGGTGAAGCTGGGCTGTCTGTTCGGTCTGCTCCTCCTCACCCTGTTCTTCGGGCTGGTACCGTCCAGGATCCGATGTTTCCGGGCCGCCTCTGGGACGGGTGAGTCCTCTCCTCCGGGAACTCTTCAGTCATGTGATCAGAGCTGGTCATGTGACAGCTGGGATTGGGATCGCCTGTAGCATGCTTCCTCCATGGAGGATCCGCCTGGACTGGGATTGGGGTCCCTCTGTAGTACTTCATAATGAGCTAGATAGCATACTAGCTCATTATGCCTCTGCCTTGCAGGGTGTTAAAAAAAAAAGAAGAGGGTTTACTTCCTCTTTAGAAGGTAACCATCCTCATCCTCCTGGATTCGGAGTCATGGGGAAAGCAAAAGAATTGTCAAAGGATCTGCGGGAAAAGGTAGTTGAACTGTATAAAACAGGAAAGGGATATAAAAAGATATCCAAGGAATTGAGAATGCCAATCAGCAGTGTTCAAACTCTAATGTTCTTTGTAAGGGATTACAACCACTTTAATAGCCATTCAAACCCCTTTGTGTCAACTTGTGTGCATGTTATCAGGCCAAAATCACCAGGGTATGTAAACTTTTGATCAGGGTCATTTGGGTAGTTTCTGTTATTATGATATAAAAAGAGTAAACACAGCTGATTGATAATAAATGGCTTCAGCCAAACACTAACCATGAGTGTAAGAAAAGTTTGTGTGTTATCATTCATATTCTCTGAAAAATGGCCAAGAAATCATAAAGTCTGCCAGGGTATGTAAACTTATGAGCACATCTGTATAGCCATCATGACAGATTCCTGCATCCATGCTAACCGCTCAGATGGATGATTTCTCTCCCCCGCCCACCAGCCAAAATTCACACTGTGCAGATTAGATTAGGAAGGTCGATGTTTTCTCTGGAAATTCAGAGGGATTATAGTTGGGACTCCATGCACACTGGCTTGAAAATTGCTGCTTTTACGAGAGTTTTGTGTTGTGCCTGCAGATGTTCTCCTATGTGACTGTCCATGCACATCGGGGTGATTACAGGCATATTTTGAGCTCAATGTTTAGAGGCAGCAAAAAAAAACAAAAAAACTTCTGGCTTGCGTTTTAAGATTAGTGTTGTATCTGCCGTAAATCTCCAAACTTTGTACAAAAATGTTCTATATGAGACCCGGTTCACACAGGGGCGGCACGACTTTGGGGGCGACTCGGCAAGGTGATCTCAAGACGACTTCAGAGGCGACTTGCAAAATGACTTATTGTATGTATTGAAGTCAATGCAAGTCGCCCCCAAGGTCGCACAAGAACCTTTTTCTAAGTTGGAGCGTCTTGAGTCGCTCCTATTAGAACGGTTCCATTGAACAGAGCGGAGCGCGACTTGTCAGCAGATTAATGCATAGGAGGATTTACAACCCCTTTTTAAGTAGTTAACCTGCTATAATGGAGCAGGAGGTCCTCCCTTTTTTTTGGGGGGGGGTTACAAACACTTTAAGGCTTGGGGGGGGGGGGGAGAGAGAGAGCTTGGATGGATGCATTTGCGGTATGTTCTTTCTGTTTATCATGCAAAAAAAAAAAAGATGATAGAGATATATATATATATATATATATATATATATATATATATATATATATATATATATATCTATCTATCTAATTTTTTTTTTTTACAAATTGTTTTGAAAATTGACTTTCTAGGTGCCAAGGACTTAGGCCCCTTTCACACTAAAAAAAAGCGCCTGAAAACTTATTTCCATTAAAATCAATGAATCCTTTCACACTGGGGCAGTGCGCTGAAAAAACGCCCCTCTCCATTGAAAGCGCTTCAAAAGCGATCAGTCTTTAAGGCCCCTTTCACACTGGGGCGTTTTTCATGCGGTTTAGCGCTAATATTAGCGCTATTATGCCGCATGAAAAATTCGTGCCTGTAGCCTTCAATGTGAAAGCCCGAAGGCTTTCACACTGAAGCGGTTCGCTAGCAGGACCGCTCCAAAAGTCCTGCTAGCCGCTTCTTTACAGCGGTGAAGGAGCGGTGTGTTCACTGCTCCTTTACCGCGGCTGCCCATTGAAATCAATGGGACACCGCGGTAATACCGCCCGCAAACCGCGGCAATAGCTGCGGTATTAACCCTTTTTCGGCCACTAGCGGGGGCTAAATTCACCCCCCTAGCGGCCGCATACCGCGGTAAGAACGACGGTATAGCAGCGCTGAAAATCGCGCTGCTATATCGCCACCGCACCTGCCCGCCCCAGTGTGAAAGGGGCCTTACTGGCAGTTTTTCAAGCGCCTCAGTGGGAAAGTGGCCTTACAGAAAAATATTCCGATATTGATCTACTGAATTAAAGTATGAGCCTTGCTATTTAACTGATTACGAACCGCCCACAATGAACTGCGGACGGGCGGCCCATGCAGACAAAGTGACGTACCCATATGTTGTTGCCGCCTGCTTTCTGGTTTAGAGAGCATGCATGTGCCCACCCCCCCCCCAACCTTTGCTGATGCCCGCTGTGAATGTTCACAGTGGGAGTCTGTCAGCAAGTTCCAGCCAATGATTCATGGCCCGGGCTATCAACACAGGGCTCTGTACAGAGGGAACAATCTGTGTTTTCTTTTTCCCATCCCTGCACAGCAGGGATAAGAAACAAGGAGATATTTTGTGAAAAGCAACTCACATTACACAAATAACACATTGTTAGGCACACATTTAACTAGGGGTGCACCGAAAGGAAATTTTGGTCCCGAAACCGAAAATGACAGTTTTTAAAAAATCTTTATATTTTTTTATATATAATTGTATTGTATTCCAATTTTAATATCATCAATTTAAATTAATATGAATTTATTGTTGGCCTTTAGTGCAAGGAAAGCTCAAGAAAAATGCAGTCTGCAGTCTCTGACCATCTCTTGTATCATGTCTGCAATCTCTTACGTAAACAATTTTCTAATAGTATTGGCAAAATTTCCATTCAGTGCATCTCTAGCAGACATGATACAGGAGATGGTCAGAGACTGCAGACATGATACAGGAGATCGATGCAGCCTGGCCGCCCGTGCCCAGGAGTTGCAGCCTGGCCGCCCGTGCCCAGGAGTTGCAGCTCTCACCCTGTGTCAGAGCTGGATCTGAATCGCCGTACAGCCGCTGTAATAATGTCCTGTCTCCTATGACACCCGGCACAATGATTTCCTGCATTGATCCAGTGTACCGTCTATCACAAGAGCCGGTCTAGGAGGCAGGACATTGTTGCAGCACTGCCCGGCGATTCAATCCAGCTCCGTGAGATCACGCTACCAGGCACTGGTGAGGCTGCATCTGACACTCGCAGAGTGAGGGGAGGACTCTGATGGGGGCGCACCGGGATGACACGTGTGCGGCACCCGGCGGGGCGACCATGCCCCACCCAACCCAGGTCCATTATTTTCGGCTTCATTATCTGCATTTTTTTGGTGCAAATTTCTCTCCCGCAACCCGTGGTTGCAGGAAATAAATTTGCACCATGTATGGCCTGCCCAAGTCTTTTGATGAATGGTATCCTGGTTGATTTCTTCTGAATGGCAATTGTCTTTAGTTGTTTACAAATCCTGTTACCATCCATTCTAGTTAATCATTTACTATGACAACATTTTTAAATAGTTGGAATTTGTACTGTTTATATTGACATTAAACTAGCTTTACAAAACCAATAACAGAGCCAGTTGATTTGCTCAGCACCACATCCCAAAAAAATTATAGAAAAACTAAGGGGAGAAGGGGGGGGGGGGAGGGAATTTTCTTGGTGATGAAACCTTTTGGGCCAGTTCACACCACATGCAGTCCAGTGCGTTTTTGTTCTGCATCAAAAACGCATGGAAAGTAGGTTATATGGTTTCCAATGGCATAGTTCACACCAGTGCTTGCAGTTCCAGTGTGTTCCCGTTCCAGAAAAAAAAGAACATGCTGCATTTTTCCTGTACTGGAACGCAGTAAAACGCATCAAAAAAACCCTAGTATAGTGGGGGGGGGGGGGGGGGGGAAGGAAGGTAAAAGCACCTGGAATGCATCTGGAAACGCATCAAAAATGTGTTTAAAAACGCGCATTCAGAAACGGATCTGGATTGGGTTTTTGTGGTGTGAACCGTCCCTTTATCAGAATAAACTTAAAAACATGTATTTTTAAAATCAACAATTTTTATTAAGAAATTCAAATTTAAAAAAAATATTGGGGTACCTACTAAGCCCCTAAAAATAAATAAATAAAAAAAATAAAAAAAAATAATACACCATGGTTGAGTAAACCATAGTCTGCTTAATAGCCCCCAGAGCAGCTCCCCCGCTAATTATAAATTCACTTGATTCCTATGATATACATGTACAGCATCTAATTCTATTGGATAACCAGAAGGGGGCGCACAATCCCAAATTTTATTGCAGCACTGGGGACCACGGGTCAAGTCCCAGACGGGATACTATCTGCATGGAGTTTGCATGCTCTTCCTGTGCTGGACTCTCACACTCTGAAGTCACACTGGTCGGATCATTGGATCCACGCTAAATTGGCCCTAGTGTGATGTTCTACTGAGCATGCTCAAGAAGACTGCCTCACCATCGGTCCTGACAGCAGATAAAATCCCTAGGAAGAAAAACGCTGTAAAAATCGAATAAATTCATTATATACATAATGTGGAGGTAAACGCATGAAATTGTAACATTGGAGTGATCTGTGAGAAAGTCAAATTTAATAACAGTTAAACTCTATTTCTTAGGTACCCCAACCACATAATTGCTTCTCCTAAACTTTTTTTTTTATAAAGTGGCCCTGTCACTTTACTGTTTGTCATGTGTACCATGTGTTCATTTTGGCAGCAAATTTTGATTTAGTTTTAGTCTTGGGATTGAAATGCCATTTTAGTTTTGGTCCCATTTTAGTCTTTTGCAATTGTTTTAGAGCCCTTTCACACTAGTGCTGTAGCGTCGGCGGTAAAACGCTGCTATTTTACCGTGGATTTGCGGCGCATATCGGCCACTAGCGGGGCGTTTTTAACCCCTGCTAGCGGCCGAGAGAGTTAAAACCGGCCGCAATGTGCCACTACAGCGGCGTATTGCCAGCGGTACGGCGGCGCTGCCCATTGATTTCAATGGGCAGGAGCGGTGAGTTCACTGCTCCAAAGAAGCTGCTGACAGGACTTTTCCTGACGCCCTGTCAGCACACCGCTCCAGTGTGAAAGCCCGAGGGCCTTCACACTGGAGACAATAGAGCAGCTGTTTAAGGGCGGATTGCAGGCGCTTTTTTTAACGCTATAGCGCCTGCAATACGCCCTCGGTGTGAAAGGGGTCTTAGTGGTATTTAGTCAACTAAATCTCCAGGACATTTTACTCGACTAAAACTCATGTTGGTCGACTAAAATCGAATGGTTGTAGTTAAATTGTAATGCAGTATTTGAGCATTTCTCTACAATTTCCATACTCATTATATACTGCTGGAGTAAAAAAAATCTAATATGTTATTATTTATGGTATTGAGGTATGAACATGCACTACAGACTAATTTTAATTTTGATGTCAAATTTCAATTTAGTTTTAGTCTTAGTCTTTTGACTAAAATGGCATTTTAGTCGTATTTTAGTCATCTCAATTGTTTTAGTTGTACTTTAGCTGACTAAAAATTTTTAGTCAACAAAATTAACACTGGTGAACACAGGAGGTCCATCGTTCAGCACAGATGCCATTCAGAGATCTCTATGCATTTTCTCAACGAATGCCAAGCATTCTCTGATTGGACGAGGTGGATAGTGTGACATCACCGGAGCCCCACCAGAGCGGTATGGTGCGGTCACTTCGCTACATTCAAGAATTAATCATGGTAGGTGTTTTCTTTGTATCCAATTTCCTTGTATGATAACAAAACCTTTTTTGTTTCTTTTCAGAGATCCATCAGATGTGGTTGAGCTTTATTAGCTGCATAGCTGGTGGAGTGTTCCTGGCGGCCTGTCTGCTGGATATCGTTCCTGACTTTCTCAGTGACATGAAGGAGGCCATGGTGAAAGAGCAAATAATAGTAGGTATTATGGAATAAGTTGCAGGGTGTGTGTTAGAGGGAGCCGGTCCAAAGATAAGTATAGGAACTGTCATTCCTGATTGCTTTGGAAGGGTTATGCCTCGGAGCAGTCATCCTCATCTATGCTATTTAGAGAGTTTCTGTCCTGGATATAAACCTGTACAATATTGGCTGTTGTAATTTAGACATACTTGGTCCAGGTCAGTGGCTCGCCAGGTAGAGAACGAAGGATCAGGATAACACCCCCGGAGTGATCCTTCAAAAGCCAGGAGTGTAAGTTCCCAGTTCTGACCTGATGGGTTCCTTAGGACCTGATGGAAAGTATCAATGCATACACCTATTGATGGTAACATGGACACAGCAGCTGCTTCCAATTTGGTGTGTGTGTGTGTGTGTGTGTGTGTGTGTGTGTGTGTGTGTTCGGGGCTGTGCACCTGTACAGCGGTTGTGTTTGTGCAGCCACTGCATCCCAATAGACATCAATAGGACTGCTTTCACGGGATGCATGGAACACCTGTGCCCCCCGTGGGTAAACATGCCTTGCATGGGCGTACACATTGATACTAGACATGTGCAATTCATATCGTTGCAAATTCATTTTTTTATGAATTTCAAATTCGTTAATTCGGAAATATCAGAGTGAATTAAAACCCGTTTACCAATTTTTTTTTTCAATAAATTTTAATAATTGAAAATTTGATACAATAACTAATAATAACTTAAAGTGGAGGTCCACCCTGAAAAAATCTTCACACTAAAAAATCTAAAAAATTAATAGAAAAAATAAATAAATTTTATACTCACCCTAAGCCTGTTGCTATGCGAAAGTCCCCTAATCTGCCGCTAATGTTCCTCTTCTCCGTCCGCGGTGGGTCTCCTTCCTCTTCTTGTGAATGGGGCGCGCTGCCTTCTGGGAACTGTGTGTATCCCAGGAGGCAAGCCGCCCATTCACAAAGCGCCGTGCGAGTGGCGCATGCGCAGTAGGAAACGGGCAGTGAAGCCTTACGGCCTGTTTCCCCTACTCAGAATGGAGGAGGCGGGAGCCTGCCAGCAGCGATCGATCGCCGCGGCAGGACCGACATCGCGGGAGAGTAGGACAGGTAAGTGTCCTTATTAAAAGTCAGCAGCTACACTGTTAGTAGCTGCTGACTTTTTTTTTTTTTTTTTTTTTTTTCCTGCACCACCGCTTTAACTATTACTAACAATTAAATTAATAGCTGTTGGAATTTCCTTTCAAATTTGGCTGTTAGTGAACGTTCCGAATTTATCCAAAGTTACAAATTATCCGAAATAACGAATGGCGCATCTAAACAAAGGGAAGGTAACGAGTTAATAATAATGACGATAATAATAATAAAAACTTTTTATTATTTCGTTCCATTTGTTTAGATGCAGCATTCGTTATTTTGGATAATTCGTAACTTTGCATGAATTTGTATTCGTTCCTTTCAAATTTGGCAGTTAGTGAACGCAACTTCCAATACCTGTTATTTAATATTTGGAATTTTCGGATTTTCGTTCTTTTCAAATTGCGATCATGTCGAATGACCCAAAGAACGGAACCCCCCCCCCCCCCCCCGAATAAAACGAAAACTAATGAATTTTTCAGCAGTGCACATGTCTAGTTGATACACCCTGTGTACACAGTGTGTAAATGAGGCTTTAAAGGATAACTTCACCTTTTTTTAAAGTGGTTGTAAACCCTTACAATCCCCTTTTCACTACAGGTAAGCCTATAATGAGGCTTATCTGTAGCTACCCCGGATATCTCCTAAACCTGCACGTCATCAACACATGCGCACTGAAGCAACGGCTCGTTCATGCCATTGCTTCAGCTGACGTGCCGTTACCGGCTCCGGCCAATCACAGCGCCGGAGCCCGCAAACCCGGAAATTGCTCTGGGAGCGATGTTGCCAGAACGGTGTGCGGGGGCTTCGATCTAAGGTAAGTATTTCATAATGAGCCAGTATGTTATGCATACTAGCTCATTATGCATTTTTGTCTTGCAGGGTTTCTTTTTTTTTTTGGGGGGGGGGGGTTGCACTCACTTTAACAACTTTTCTTTTTTTCTTTTTTTTTTTTTTCTTTGCGGGTAGAAAAAAATGTGCATTTACATTTTTTATTTTTTGGGGAAGATTGCTGATGCCTTGCAGGTCTCCTACAGACTGTCATGTAAGCTTTCTGCCTGTACATCGCACGGCCAGACAGTTTCACACTGACCAGAAGAATCGGTGAACTACCTAGAGAACTCAACAATGCCGTGGTAGTTTAAGAACTACAAGCCAACAGCCACAAAGGCAGTCCGTACTTGTAGTGATGCTGGACATGTGTAACATGTTCAGAAAGGTGAACTTCTAATTTAAAAGGAATATATTCAAAAGCGTGGAGTATGCTAAATCTGCAAATATGTGTATTTGCTATAAATATGCTGTCTTTTACTATTTTAACAATGGTAGATATGTATTGAAAACATGCAAGCTTCAATATTTCACACAGCAGACCCTCTTATCCCTGATGGGTTTTACTTCCTCTTTTGCTACATGAACAAGCCTACAAATGTAAAGCATAATGGGCTAGTATGCATCGCATATTAGCCCATTATGTGACACTTGCCTGCAAAAGAATGCAATGATGTCCGCACAGTAGGAAGCGTCCATCTTCTGTCTCCTCTTCCTTCCGGAGCCGCGTGACGTCACTCCCGAGCATGCGCACGAGAGCCGCAATTCACGGCACGGGCTGGGGAAGAAACGGCACTTTAGTTTCTTTCCTGCGCATGCGCTGTTAACATTTGCGGCGGACTACAAGTGAAATATCTCCTAAACGGCGCACGTTTAGGAGATATTTCCACTACCTATAGGTAAGTCTAGAATAAGGCTTGCCTATAGGTAGAAGTGAAAAGCGGTTTACAACCACTTTAACTATTTTTAATCCTGATGCTGCTAAAATTAGAAAATGAACAGGAAGGTATATTATATTTACTTGTCTTAACTTTTTTTCCCCATTACATTCCTTTAGTTGCGTCATGGTTTCTGGCCTAGGCCAAAATTATGTCATCCTTGGAAACTTCATGGGCATCTTTCTCAGCTAAGCACAGCATCCTTCCTGCATGTCTGAGCTAAGAGCAGATGGATTCCAGGAAGTGAAATGCAAGTGAATCATCTGCCCTTACTCAAGATGGCTGCGGCTTGAGTTAGGGCAGATGGGGTGTTTTTTCAAAGTGATTTCTCAACAAAATAAAGCACAAGAGTGAGCTCTCAAACTGAGCTTGGAGCTACTTCATCAGGGGGGAGAGAGCGCATGTGAGGAGGTTTAAATTGGAGAAAAAGCTCACCACTGTGAAGGTGAACAGTAAGGCTCCATGCACACTGAAGCTTTATAAACTGCAGTTTATTGGCTTTTTTTTTCTAAAAGCCCATAAACTGCACTCTGTTAGCCTATGTGTCCATGCACACATGGACGTTTTTTTTTGTGTTAATGAGCAGTGGAGATTATGGGCTTTTTTCTGAACGCAAGAAATTTGCGTTCAAAGTGCCATTCTTCGGCGGGAAAAAACGCTCAAACGCAGCTCGCCAGCGTTTTTTTTTTTTTTTTTTTATTTTTTTTTAATTTAGCGTTTTTTTTGATCCATTGAAAAAAAAAAAAAAAAAAAGTAAGACTCTAACACTGAAAAACGCTAATAAACGCTATTGCAAAAACGCTAGAAAAATTTGAAAGGCTCCCTGCAAAGCTACTGGCGTTTTTTGATAGCTTTTTTTTTTAGCGTCCAGTGTGCATGGAGCCTAATAGCTGGGCCTTTCTTAGCAGCGTCCTGGGAGTATTAAGGTATGTAACTGACTACACCTAATAGGAAGAGAAATATTTAACTTTTTAGTCAAAGCTTTACAGTTTATCTACAGACGTCCCTTATCTGCATAGGCAGTTTTTTGGTAAAGGTGAACCAGCCCTTTACCCACTTGCCGACCACGCTATAGCCGAATGACGGCTACAGCGGGGTCGTCCAGTTCTTGGAGGCTGTCATATGACGTCCTCCTATGATCGCACCCGCTGCTGGGGGTGGGCAGCGCACTCTGTGTTTAGTGTCCTCCGGGCACTGCCGAACACAGATTATGAGCCAATCAGCGGCTCTTTACCACCCTTTTAGCTGTGTCCAATCGCAGCTAATCACAAGGCGGTTACCGACTCCCTTTACTGCTCCTTCTCACACTGTCAGCCGGTGGAGGAGAGGCGAAAAGAGCCAATAATTCTGCAAAAGTGTGTCCACCACTGCTGCCAATCAGTGCCCACAAGTGTCTCCTCATCAATGTCACCTACCAGTGCCCATCTGTGCCAAGGACTCCCCCCTTCATCAGGACTGCTGTTGAGTTATAAAAAAAAAATGGTCCTGTTGGAACAATGCTGCCTCTGAACCTACAGTCAGCATTTGGACATCTGACATGTACCTACAAGTAGGTCTGTAATAAGGCTTACCTGTAGGTACAGTGAATAGCTCCTAAACGTTTACCATTTAGGAGATGGTCAGTCACACTTCGCGTTACTGGCACATGCGCTCTGAAGGGACAGCGTATTGGAGTATGCTGTCCACTGAGAGTGCTGTGTCATGATCGTCACTCCCGTGCGCATGTGCAGAAGTTGAGAGGTATCTTGATATAGCGCGGTCTTACCCTGAAGGGTCCCGACGCACTTACTAGGGCCAATTTATAGACAGGATCTGATTAACCTACCAGCATGTCTTTTGGAGTGTGGGAGGAAACCGGAGTACCCAGAGGAAACCCACGCAGGCACAGGGAGAACATGCAAACTCCAGGCAGATGGTGTTGTGGTTGGGATTTGAACCAGCGACCCTATTGCTGCTAGGTGAAAGTGCTAACCACTACACCACTGTGCTGCCCTGTCAGAAGTGACGTCATTGCGGCTCGGCTGTTAAAGCTATGCAGCAAAACTGCCAATTAGTGGTCTTCTAGTTTGTCTCAACCTTCTATCGGACCCCTGATGGAATAGGGAAGCCCAGAAAATGGGGGGGGTGGTAAAATTCCAGGGGTGCAGGAAGTGATCGTACATAACATGCATTCCTGGCTGAACGAGTGTGTAAAAAATAAAAACACCTGTGACTGACGCATGATATACATGGGTGCCAGAAAAAGGGTTGAACCATCTAATAGACATTTGCTAATTGGACAGAATGTTATTGCTGTTCTTCTGGTGAGGGTAGGATGAAAAAAATAAAATAAATTGGTATTGGATTAATGGGTATGGGGCAGAGTTTCGTGAGCTTGCTGCCGAATCTTTAGTCCTTTCCCTTTTAAAGTCAATGATGCTATTCCTCTTGCTGTCCCATCTCTCAGTACCTGTGCTTAGTGACTCTTGTGAGCCCTTTATCACTCATGTAATGCCTAGATAGCAGCTGTGAAAACTGTAAAAAATGAGTCTCATCTTAAGTCTGAGATATCACAAAGGGATGCTAATCTCCAGCGGGGGGCCTCAATGCACAACTATTGTTAGGTTTTCAAAAGGAATATTATGGTATGCTTTAAAGATATTTTCCTTGGCTTGTTTTGTTATTTTGACAAAAAGTACTAATCTGAATTAAAAGGTTGTACAATTTTTGAGATGAAGAATTTGCAAAAGAAAATCTATGCTCTACCATATAACCCTATTGCAAAAATGGAAACTGGGCAGGACTGTCCCTTCCATATAGAAAAAACATCTTAAACTATCCAAATTTTCTAAACAAAGGACCATTTTACTACCCTTCAAACTGTGGCAAGTGGGAGTAGAAAATGGTGTCCGTTGAAGGAATAGTACCCCATCTTTGGTGTCAGTGGGAAGAATAGTGCCCCATCAGTGTCGGTGTAAGGTTTAGTGCCCTATCATTGGTTTCAGTAGGAAGAATACTGCCCCATGGTCGGTGTCAGTGTGAGGAATAGTGCCCCATCTTTGGAGTCGGGAAGAAATCGTTAATGTCAGTGGGAGGAAACGTGCCTCATCTTTGGTGTCGGTGGGAGGAAACGTGCCTCATCTTTGGTGTCGGTGGGAGGAAACGTGCCTCATCTTTGGTGTCGGTGGGAGGAAACGTGCCTCATCTTTGGTGTCAGTGGGAGGAAACGTGCCTCATCTTTGGTGTCAGTGGGAGGAAACGTGCCTCATCTTTGGTGTCAGTGGGAGGAAACGTGCCTCATCTTTGGTGTCAGTGGGGGGAATAGTGCCCCATGGTTGGTGTCAGTGGGGGAAATAGTGTCCCGTGGGGGGGGGGGGGACAGTGTTAATTTTGGCAGCAAATTTTGATTTGGGTTAGTCTTAGTCTTGGGACTAAAATGGCATTTTAGTTTTAGTCCCATTTTAGTCTTTTGCTATTGTTTTAGTCGACTAAATCTCCAGTACATTTTAGTCGACTAAAACTAACTTTAGTCGTCTAAAATCGAATGGGTGTAATTTTAAATTGTAATGCATTAGTTAACATTTCTCTACAATGTCCAAACTCATTATATACTGCTGGAGTGACAAATCTAATATGTTATTATGGTATTGAGGATTGAACATGCACTACAGACCAGTGTTAATTTTGAAGTCAAATTTTCAATTTAGTTTTAGTCTTTTAACTAAAATGCCGTTTTAGTCCTCAATTGTTTTTTAGTCTTATTTTAGTCAACTAAAATATTCATTTAGACAACTAAAATGTTTTGGTCGACAAAATTAACACTGGGGGGGAATAGTGCTTCATCTTTGGTGTCAGTGGGGGGGAATAGTGCCCTATGGTTGGTGTCAGTGTGAGGAATTATCCCCCATCTTTGGGGTCAGTGTGAGGGATATTGCCACAATCTGTCAGTGGAAGGAATGGCTCCCCATCATTTTGGTGTCGGGGGGGGGGGGGGGAATAGTGCCCAATGGTTGGTGTCAGTGGGGGGGGGGGGTGGTGCCCCATCATTGGTGTCAGTGGGGGGGGGAATAGTGCCCAATGGTTGGTGTCAGTGGGGGGAGGGGGGGCAATAGTGCCCCATCATTGGTGTCAGTGGAAGGAATGGTACCCCATCATTGGTGTCAGTGGAAGGAATGGTACCCCATCATTGGTGTCAGTGGGGGGGTGGGGAATAGTGCCCAATCATTTGTCAGTGGAAGGAATGGTGCCCCATGGTTGCTGTCAGTGGGGGGGATAGTGCCCCATCATTGGTGTCAGTGGAAGGAATGGTGCCCCATCATTGGTGTCAGTGAGAAAAAAACTGGATAAAGGCAAACTTAGGACTAAAGTTTGAAAACCACTAGTTTAGACCAAAAGAAAGTAAAGCTTTTGCTTTAGATTTAGAGGGCAAGCTATAAAATTCTGATTTCTGTTCTGTTTCTCTTTAGACAGATTATCCTCTCCCAGAATTCATCTTGGCGTCCGGAGTCCTGCTGGTCTTGATCATAGAACGCATTGTCCTGGAATGTAGTCATAGTATGACCGAAGAGACCGCACCGCTGTTATCCAGCCCGTCTTACTCTCCGGTTGTAGAAGAAAACTCACATCGCCATTCCCATGGTGGTCAGGATCACGATGTGGAACACAGAGTACGCCACTTCCACGTGGATTTCAATGCTCACTCCTCCTTCCGGTGTTTTATCCTCATCTTGTCCTTGTCTCTACATTCTATATTTGAAGGGATTGCCATTGGACTACAAAACGCTCAGTCGGAGCTTCTACAGATCGCCATTGCCATCCTCATTCATAAGAGTATCATTGCAGTCAGCCTATCCCTGCTTTTAATGCAGAGCAATGTGAAGACCCGATGGTTTGTGCTGTCCATCGTCATGTTCGCACTTATGTCACCAATTGGTATTGCTATAGGAATTGGAGTGATTCAGAATCAATCAGCTGGAAGTGGTCTAGTTCAGAGTATTCTAGAAGGCTTGGCTGCCGGGACATTTGTCTATATAACCTTTTTAGAGATCCTGCCGCATGAACTAAACTCCAGCAGGTGGCGCCTACCTAAAGTCATCTTCATAGTGCTGGGGTTCTCGGCTATGGCAGCGCTCAGGTTTTTAGGCTGATACTGAAACCTTTACAGTATGTTTTAAAATGTACCTTAAAGGGGTTGTAAAGGTTTTTTTTTTTTTTTTCTAAATAGGTTCCTTTAAGCTAGTGCAGTGTTGGTTCACTTACCTTTTTTCCTTTGATTTTCCCTTCTAAAATGTTTTTTTTCTTTGTCTGAATTTCTCACTTCCTGTTCCTCCTCAGTAAGCTGTTCAGTAAGCTGTTCTGGCTGACTCCACATGGCTCGGATGATGGTGTGAAGTTTAGTGAGGAGAAACAGGAAGTGAGAAATTCAGACGAAGAAAAAAAAAAATATTTAGAAGGGAAATCTATGGAAAAGGTAAGTGAAGCAACAATGCACTAGCTTAAAGGAACCTATTTAGAAAATAAAACACAAACCTTTACAACCCCTTTTAATTGTCTACCTCTTTTTTGTTTACACGATCAATCAGAAAATGCTAATGCATATGTATCCAAATTGTATTTTTATTTTTTAAATACTGGACTGAAAAGTTTGCTTTCCCCATTACTCTTTCTGTTTTGCAAAGAGCCAAAGAGGAGGACGACTTCTGCACTAAAGGACCTGCAAGGAAATAAAATCTATGTTGCTATGTTGTGAGCTTTAACAAATCAAGATTATTTTTAAATGACTTTTAATCCTGGCAGTTATTACAGTTTTTTTTTTTTTTTTTTTTATTATGTGTTTTGTGGCCACCAAGAACCATTAAACCTCTATCATGATTATGCTTAAAAAGCCCAGTGCCTTACTTTGCACTTCATTCTAGGTTCATTGCACATCATGTACATTGCACACTGTATTAAAACGTTCATAGTACATGTTAAAGTGGCATCATGTATCATGGGATCGTATTGGAGACACCTGACCATCACACTTTCATAGGAATTAGTATGGAGTTGCTGCCGACCCCCTTTGTCGGTGTAAAGCCTCATACACACGATCGGATTTCCATCGGACCAATCCGTGGAATTTTAGTCTGAAGGGTGAACTACTTCTGCATACAGATGGCAAAACTTTCTCAGCCAACAAATACGAAACTATGTGGTTTTTCAGCTCTTTAGCTCCACCCTTTGGGCAACTTCTGCTAATGTTGTGCTATGGTTAGCATTGCTTCTGAGCATGCGTGTTTGTACTTAGGATTTTTTTTCCGACGGACTTGTGTACACGCGATTAGATAATCCGACAACACACATTTTGTTGTCAGACAATTTTAACCAGTTCGAGCCTGCGCTATAGACGAAGGATGTCTACAGTGCGGCGCTCAATTGCCGGGAGGGCGTCCCTGGAAGCGTGTGAGGAGATAGAGCTACCTGTGCTGCAGATCCGTGAGTAAACACAACATAAAACACTACCTATCAGTGCCATCTGTCATCAGTGCCACGTATTAGTGCCATCTGTCATCAGGGGTGCTGAAATTATTCGCTGCATCACGATTTGGGTGTCCCAGATGCGATTCCGATGCATGCGACCCCGAAAATCGATTACCGGGATGTTGCCCGCAGCTGCAGGCATCATCCGGTACCGTTTTTAGAGTGGGTGGTCGGCTTTCCAGGGATAACAACCGATGCGGCTAAAACCCGCTCGGTTGTTATCCCGGAGGAGCGGGAGGGGACATCCCCCAACCCCCCCCCCCCCCTCCTTCCGCCACTCTGACCAGGCCTCCTGTCCCACCGGGAGACCCAATCCACTACTTCCGGCGGCTAGAGACCAGTCTGTATGTAAACACGGAAGCGACGTCCCTTCTGGTTTACTCGGCTGCCAATGGCGCCAGTTTAAAAAAAAAAGTATTCAGAATTGCCGTTTTTGGCAAACTGAATAATTTGAAGTGCAAAGGAGGGGTTTGGGGTCTTAGACCCCCGATCCCTCCATAAAGAGTACCTGTCGCCACCTATTACTGTCACAAGGGATGTTTACTTTCCTTGTGATGGCAATACAAGTGATCAAATTTTGTGTTAAAAAAAAAAACACTTTTTTTTTTAAGTGCCCCTGTCCCAGCGAGCTCGCGCAGCAAAGAAAACATACTCAAGTCGCGCCCACTTATGTAAACGGTGTTCAAATCCCACATGTGAGGTATCACCGCGATCGTAAGAGCGAGAGAAATAATTCTAGCACTAGACCTCCCCTGTAACTCTAACCTGGTAACCGTTAATTTTTTTTAAAGCGTCGCCTATGGAGATTTTTAGGTACCGTAGTCTGTCGCCATTCCACGAGTGTGCACAAAAAGACACTCACCTGTCCCACAATCCAGCGACATGGCCACCCGAACCCTCCATTCTCTCCCCCGCCTGTCCACAGCGCTGGCAATACTACTGTAGGCATCTGGCTGTGACAGCTTGCAGCTTCACAGCTGGGTGCGCATGTCTCACTGTGCTGTCCTGCATTGTCGGGCAATCTTCTGGGACCTGTGATGTGTCCCAGAAGATTGCAGGGAGGAAGGACCACCTAGGCGGCCCAAGCAGAAGTGGGAGCTCGTCGGTAATCGTGATGCATCGCGGAATTGAATCGCTTACCAGATAATCTTAATCGAATCGTGAGACCAGTGAAGATGCGCACCCCTAGTCATCAGTGCCGCGTATTGGTGCCATCTGTCTGAGATAGGCCGCCAATACATCAGATGCGATCAATTTGTTATGATTGGCACCATAGCTTGTAGACTCTAACTTTCACACAGACCAAATAATATACACAAATTTGTGTAATTTTTACCAAATTTATGTAGCAGTATAAATTGTGGCCAAAATTTATGAAGAAAAATGAATAATAAATTTTATCACAAACGAAGAAAAATTTTTTTTTTTTCCTTCAGAATTTTCCGTCTTTTTTTTTTTTTTTTTTTCATTTTATAGCGCAAAAAATAAAAGCCAGAGGTGATCAAATGCCACCAAAAGAAAGCTCTTTGTATGAAAAAAGGACAAAAAATTAATTTGGGTACAGTGTTGCATGACTGAATAATCATCATTCAAATGTGAGAGCGCTGAAAATTGGTCTGGGCGGGAGGGGGGTTTTAAGTGCCCAGCAGGCAAGTGGTTAAAGCATGCTATAAAACGTTTGTTGTCGGAAAATCCAACAACAATTGTCCGATGGAGCAAATAAACGGTTGGATTTTCCAACAAAACCCTTCCATCACACATTTGTAGTCATAAAATCCGATCGTGTGTACGAGCCTTTACAGCCTTTGCTCTTCTGGGAAGGCTTTCCACAATTTTTTTTGAAGCGTGTCTGTGGGTATGTGTTTCAGCATTAAGGGCATTTTGTGAGGTCAGGTGTTGATGTTGGATGAAAAGACCTGACTTGCAGGAATTAATCTCAAAGGTGTTCAGTAGGGCTAAGGTCAGGACTTTGAGCAGGCTATGCAAGTTCTTCCACACTAGGCTCATCAAATTGTGCCTTGGTTTGCCCACAGGGGTGAAGTCCTGCCAAAACAGAAAACGGGTTTTTCCTAATCTGATGGGATAATGCTACATGGAGACTAGAGGTCGACCGATATGGGTTTTTCTCTGGCCGGTGACGATATTTAGAAATCGGGTCGGCCGATGGCCGATTTATATGTTGCCGATTTTTGCGGCCGATATTTTAGGCCGTTTATTTTTTTTTTGGGTGGGGAGGAGGTTACTGTTCAGGGTGGAGAGGTGGGGTGCAGCCTATCAGTGTCCATCAGTGCCACCTCATAATTAAAAAAAATACAATATACAGACTGTACCCCCCCCCCCGCTCCTTTACAGCCACCTCTCTGTACCCCCCCTCCTTTACAGCCACCTCTCTGTACCCCCCCCCTCCTTTACAGCCACCTCTCTGTACCCCCGCCTCCTCCACAGCCACCTCTGTACCCCCGCCTCCTCCACAGCCACCTCTGTACCCCCCCTCCTCTACAGCAACCTCTCTGTACCCCCCTCCTCTACAGCAACCTCTCTGTACCCCCCCCTCCTCTACAGCAACCTCTCTGTACCCCCCCCCCTCTACAGCAACCTCTCTGTACCCCCCTCCTCTACAGCAACCTCTCTGTACCCCCCCTCCTCCACAGCCACCTCTCTGTACTGGGTGTGGGTGGGGATGCATTGTGGAGAGGGATGGATGGTGCTGGGCGTGGGTGGGGATGCGTTGTGGAGAGGGGTGGGTGGGGATGCATTGTGGAGAGGGGTAGGTGGGGATGCGTTGTGGAGAGGGATGGATGGATGGTGCTGGGCGTGCGTTGTGGAGAGGGATGGATGGTGCTGGGCGTGGGTGGGGATGCGTTGTGGAGAGGGATGGATGGTGCTGGGTGGGGTTGGGGATACGTTTTTGGAGAGGGGTGGGTGGGGAAATGCGTTGTGGGGATGGATGGTGCTGGGCGGGGATGCATTGTGGAGAGGGGTGGATGGTGCTGGGCATGCGTTGTGGAGAGGGATGGATGGTGCTGGGCGTGGGTGGGGATGCGTTGTGGAGAGGGATGGATGGTGCTGGGTGTGGTTGGGGATGCGTTGTGGAGAGGGATGGATGGTCCTGGGGGTGGGTGGAAATGCATTGTGGAGAGGGATGGATGGTGCTGGGTGTGGTTGGGGATGCGTTGTGGAGAGGGATGGATGGTGCTCGGGGTGGGTGGAAATGCATTGTGGAGAGGGATGGATGGTGCTGGGCGTGGGTGGGGATGCGTTGTGGAGAGGGATGGATGGATAGTGCTGGGTGGGGATGAAGATGAATGCGTTGCATTGTGAAAATGGATGAGGATGACTCTGTGTGGGAATGAGTTACATTGTGAAGAGGATCTCCACAATGTAACTCATCCACCCAGAGTCATCCTCATCCATTTTCACAAGGTCAGCCTCAGCCAGGTTTCCCTTTAAAAGGAGTTTAAATAAAGTCTGCAGGGGGCACAGTAAAGCCCCTTTCACACTGGGGCGTTTTTCATGCGGTTTAGCGCTAATAATAGCGCTGTTATACCGCATGAAAAAATCCTGCCCTGTGTCTTCAATGTGAAAGCCCGAAGGCTTTCACACTGAAGCGGTGCGCTAGCAGGACCGCTCCAAAAGTCCTGCTAGCCGCTTCTTTACAGCGGTAAAGGAGCGGTGTGTTCACCGCTCCTTTACCGCGGTCTCCCATTGAAATCAATGGGACAGCGCGGTAATACCGCCCACAAACCGCGGCAATAGCCGCGGTTTGCGGGCGGTATTAACCCTTTTTCGGCCGCTAGCGGGGGTTAAATTAACCCCCCTAGCGACCGCATACCGCGGTAAGAACGACAGTATAGCAGCGCTGAAAATCGCGCTGCTATACCGCCACCGCACCTGCCCGCCCCAGTGTGAAAGGGGTCTAACACACACTCAATTTTTGTGACTTACCCTCCATCCATGCTGCTTTCTGGTATCTATCTGCATGCACCGGATAGGACCTAGGTGCATGCAGATTGGCTGGTGATTTTATCAGCGTCTATCACATAACAACAAAATACACGCAATCAGCAGGGAAGGAAGAGGAGCTTAGCTAGTGCTGGCCATGATCTCCTGCTGGGGGGAGTTACTAGTCAGACGGCAGAGGCTCGGGCTTGTGACATGCTAATGATGTATTTTTCCTCTGCTACAGCTCGCCGGGGGGAGGGGGGCAGTGCGGTGCCAGTGAAACTTTTTCTCCTTCCCTTCTTCTATAGTGGCCAACCGCCGCGCAGGTGAAGGATTTATTTGACATGCTTCGGGAGTGGGGTCCTGGTCAGTACTGCGGGCCAGGTATAGTGTAGCAGCTGCGAATCGGCCTGGCTTCCACAATAATCGTCCGTATCGGTCGACCTCTAATGGAGACTACCTTCAACCTCTCACAAGCCCTTTGGAGCCTGGTGCAGAGAAGTATCTCTACAGGATACTTCCACCACCATGCTTCATGGTGGGTATGATGTGCTTAAAAGAGAAGTATGGGTTTCCTTTTTTTTTTTTGTTTACATCTATTCTATGTGAGCTGCTGCTATCTATAAACCCTCCCAGCCCTCTCAGAAGTGCCCCCATTCTGTTAAAATCGAGATAAATACCTGTGGGAGGTTCTACAGTCTTTCATACAGCATCATCCTGACAATGGTCTGGACATGAAGTCTGGATCCACCCCCTTTCCTGTCATTTTGCTTGATTGATGTCCTCTCTCCTCCCTCTGCTTGTTACTGAGACTTCACAGAGCATAGCTGCTCCCCCCTCCCTTCTCTCTCCTCCCTCCCTCCTCCTCCTCAGCATGTTTCAATGGTCAGAAGAGTTTCAGCACTTCAGTGAGTGTAATGTGAGAGTCACTGATAGTGCTGTGTATGAGAATCTACACTATATATTTCTATTTATCAGCACAGCCACGTCTCTTAGGGGAGGGGGGACAGAGGCAGGGGGTGTATTGGTGCAGATGTACACACCCTCTGAAACTTTTCGAACTGAAAATGGACCGTTTTTGCCAGCTGAAGGAAAGTTCATGTGCACATGCTGTAAAAATTAAAAGAGGTAGGAAAAAAAGATTAGCTGATATGTGACTAATGTTATATGTACTAGTTATTTAACCCATCCCATACTTCTCCTTTAAGCCAAACGTTGCATTTAGTCTAATGGCCAAAACGGTCAATTGTGGGCTCATTGGACATAGAAACTTTTTAAAAATGACTTTCCCATATACCTTTTGCCAACTGGTAGGTGAGTTGTCATGTGCATTTTAGTTAAGTGTCTTTCTTTTTGTCATACACCCATAAGGCTGTAAATGTGTGGGTTTTGTTTGTTTTTTGTTTTTTCCCCCCGTCTTGGGCCACAGATTTAGGCATAGTTTCTGCCACATAGGGTTGTAACTCAAGGGTTGACATGGATAAACAGAAATATTCTCTTTAACCACTTGCCGACCGCTCACGGTATATATACGTCGGCAGAATGGCTCGTACAGGCACAATCACGTACCTGTATGTGGCCCTTTAACTGCCGACGTCGGGGTCGCGCTCGCGACCCCCCTGCCTTCTCCGTGAGTGGGACCGCTGGTCCCGCGGACTCGATCGCCGCGGGGATCCCCGTGATCGTCTCACGGAGGCTCGGAGTAGGGAGATGTGTGTGTAAACACAACATCTCCCCGCTCCTCTACTGACAATGTCAGTGATCTCCGCTCTGTGTAATCAGAGCGGAGATCGGTGACGTGTCAGTCATAGCCACGCCCCCACACAGTAGTAATCACTCCCCTAGGCACACTTAACCCCTTCATAATAGTGGTTAACCCCTTCACTGCCAGTGTCATTTTCACAGTAACCAGTGCATTTTTATTGCACTGATCGCTGTGAAAATGACTGGTCCCAAAAATGTGTCAAAAGTGTCTGATGTGTCCGCCATAATGTCGCAGTCATGAAAAAAATCGCTGATCGCAGCCATTACTAGTAAAAAAAAAAAAAATTTATATAAAAATGCCTTAAAACTATACCCTATTTTGTAGACGCTATAATTTTTGCGCAAACCAATCAATAAATGCCGATTTCGATTTTTTTTTTTACCAAAAATATGTAGAAGAATATGTATCGGCCTAAACTGAGGAAAATTTTTTTTATATATATTTTTTGGGGGTATTTATTATAGAAAAAAGTAAAAAAATTCATTTTTTTACAAATTTTCACTCTATTTTTGTTTATAGCGCAAAAAATAAAAACCGCAGAGGTGATCAAATACCACCAAAAGAAAGCTCTATTTGTTGGAAAAAAAGGACGCCAATTTTGTTTGGGAGCCACGTCGCACGACCGCGCAATTGTCAGTTAATGCGACGCAGGGGCCTGGTCATAATGGCCCGTATTGGTCCGGGGCTTAAAGGAGTTGTAAAGGTACATTTTTTATTTTCTAAATAGGTTCCTTTAAGCTAGTGCATTGTTGCTTCACTTACCTTTTCCTTTGATTTACCTTCTAAAGGTTTGTTTTCTTTGTCTGAATTTCTCACTTCCTGTTTCTCCTCACTGAACTCCACACCATCATCCGAGTGGTGTGGAGTCATCCAGAACAGCTTACTGAACAGCTTACTGAGGATAAACAGGAAGTGAGAAATTCAGACAAAGAAAACAAAGAAAAAAAATATTTAGAAGGGAAATCTAAGGAAAAGGTAAGTGAACCAACAATGCACTAGCTTAAAGGAACCTATTTAGAAAATAAAAAACGAACCTTTACAACTCCTTTAAGTGGTTAAAGTGAAAACAAATATTTGCAAAGTGACTCAAACGGCAAATAATTGCATATGCATACACCTCCATCGAGTCGATTGGGTGGCCTCCCTCACTAGTCTCCCTTTTTTGCATGATGATTTACTTTTTGTGGATAGCCTGGCCTCGGTTCATTAACAGCTGTTCAATACTTTGTTCATCTCTTAATAATGGATGTAACAGTTCTCTAAAACTGGCCAGGGATGGACCGAAATTTGGCCGGTTCAGCAGCAGTCCCCACTGTCCTAACACAATAGCGCAGCGGAGAGGATTCCCCCATCCACCTCGAATGTGTGGATGGAGGAATAGGTTTGGCTTTTTTTTCAGACAGCCCACCAGCTGATTGGAAAAAAAAAGATCAATGTATGGCCAGCTTAAAGTAGAACTATATTCGAAACCCTTTTTTTTTTTTGGATGGAGTAGTGGAGGGTTATAATCCCCTGTCTTATTTTTTTTTTTTTTTTTCTTAGCCATCTGTGTCCCATTTTGGAGATTTCTCTTCACTTCTTGTCCCATGTCTGCGATTTTTTAGTTGGACTGCGACATTACAGTGGACAGATCGGACACTTTTGACACTTTTTTGGGACCAGTGACATTTATACAGCGGTTTGGAGCTAAAAATAGCTACTGATTACTGTGTAAATGTCACTGGCAGGGAAGGGGTTAACACTAGGGGGCGATCAGGCGGTAAAATGTGTTCCCTAGGGAGAGTTTAACTGTGGGGGGATGGGCTTACTGGAACATGACAGAGATCACTGTTCTTGATCACTGGGAACAGTTGATCTGTCTTGTCACCTGTCAGAACGGGGATCTGCCTTGTTTACAAAGGCAGTTTACCGTTCTGCCTCTGTAATAGGCGATTGCGGGTTGCCACCAGGCATCGAATCCGCCCGACCCGCGGGCATGCTCCCGCAGCGGCTGCGAGCGCTCGCACCTGCACGAGCCGCCGTACAGCTACGGTGATTCATGCAGGAGAGCCGACAGAGCAAGAGGTTAAAGAGGAACTGCAGTCTGTTCACATAATTTGTAATAAAAACATCTTTGCCATTATGAAGCTTCCCTCCAACCACTTTATATATAAAATAATATGCACTGTGATTATGTACTTGCCAAATATGCTGCAGAAATCTCCCTCCACTGAGTCTCGCTTAGAGGTTGACCGATATGGGTTTTTCTCTGGCCGATGCCGATATTTAGAAATCGCGGCAGCCGATATATGATGCCGATTTTTTATGTTGGGCCGATTTTTTTATTTTTTCCCCCCTTCATCTCATAAAATCTAACAGTTAGACCCCTTTCACAATGGGGCATTTTTCAGGCGCTTTTGAGCTAAAAATAGCGCCTGTAAAGTGCCTGCAAAACGTCTCCCCTGCAGTCTCAGTGTGAATGCCAGCGTGCTTTCACACTGAGGCGGTGCGCTGGCAGGACGTTTAAAAAAAAGTCCTGCAAGCAGCATCTTTGGAGCGGTGTATACCGCTCCTCCACCACTCCTGCCCATTGAAATGAATGGGCACCGCTGCCAAAGCGCTTCTGTGGTGACGCTACACGGAAGCATTTAACCCCTTCATCGGCCGCTAGCTGGGAGATAAGCGCTTGGCTAGCAGCCGAATAGCGCCGCTAGAATGACGGTAAAGCGCCGCTAAAGCTAGTGCCGTTTTACCGTCAACACCTGGCGCTCCAGTGTGAAAACAGCGGAGTTCCGCGGAAAAAAAAAATTCAAAGTCAGCAGCTACAAATACTGCAGCTGTTGACTTTTAATATATGGACACTTAGGCCCCTTTCACAGGAGTTTTTCAGGCGTTTTGCGCAAAAAATAGCGCCTAAAAAATGCCTGCCCCTGCAGTCTCAATGTGAAAGCCAGCATGCTTTTACACTGAGGCGATGCGCTGGCAGGACGAGAAAAAAAGTCCTGCAAGCAGCATCTTTGAGGCGGTGAAGGAGCGGTGTGTATACCGCTGCTGCCCATTGAAATCAATGGGACAGCGCGGCTATACCGCCCACAAAGCGCCTCTGCAGAGGTGCTTTGCAGTGGTTTTTAACCCCTTCCCGGCCGCTAGCGGGGGTTAAAACCGAACCACTAGATAGCGCCGCAAAAACGACGGTATAGCGGCGCTAAAAATAGCGGCGCTATACCGCCAACGCTTCAGTGTGAAAGTGGCCTTACCTGTCCTGGGGGCCCGCAATGTCGGCACCCAAAGCTGATCTCTCCCTCGGCTCTCGGGTGCTGCCGCCGCCATCTTCGGTAAGGGAATCGGGAAGTGAAGCCTTGCGGCTTCACTTCCTGGTTCCCTACTGCGAATGTGCGAGTCACTCTGCGCGATCCCACTGGTCCCTCCTGTCTTCTGGGACCTGTGCGTCTCCCAGAAGACAGTGGGGGGACGGAGTAGGCGCCAGGCGTGGCGTAGGTCACCACAGTTACCGCAGTGATCTATGCCCAGAAGAGGAAGCAAATACCTGGAATACACAGGTATCTGTTCCCTCCTCCCCCCTGAAAGGTGCCAAATGTGACACCGGAGGGGGGGGGGAGGATTCCGAAAAGCGTAAGTTCCATTTTTGGGTGGAACTCCGCTGTAAGTAATAAGTGATACAGAAAATGTATTAAATTTAAACATTTATTTTAAACAACCAGCCTCCAATCAGTGCACTTGTATGTATAATTTAGATTAAAAAATTATATATATATATATATATATCTCTTAAATACACAAAAACAGGTAATCAAAACTTTTGGACGAAAAAAAAGTATGGACTAACTTTACTGTTTAGTTTAAAAAAATAAAATAAAATGAAAGTGTATTTTTTTCCCAAAAAATTGCGTTTGAAAGGCCGCTACGCAAATACCGTGTGACATAAAATATTGCAACAATCGCTATTTTATTTCCTAGGGTCTCTGCTAAAAAAAATTACACACACACACGTAGCAATGAGCTTCGCGTTCGCGTCGAACATACGTTCGACTCGAACATCGGCCGTTTGATGAAGAACAAACTTTATGGTCCGTTCGCGTTAAACTCGTGTTGCGCGACACGGCCCATAATTCACTGCGGCATCGCAGTGCATTGCTGGCTGATGATTGGCCAAGCATGCACTATGACCCGCATGCTTGGCCAATCACAGCGCGGTAAAAACGGAGAGCCGTAATTGGCCAAAGCCAGGGTGGCTTTGGCCAATTATGGCTCAGGGGGTTTAGTACACGCCCCACACTATATAAGGCCGCCTGGAAGTTGGCCTTGTGTAGTGTGTTGGCGTTTGTGAAAGAGGCAGTTTCAGAGAGATAGACAGTGTCATTTATATTGAGTTAGATAGAGCAGGCAGGCAAGTCAGTTAGCTGCAGTTACAGAGTGTAGAGGATATATATGCATCCTAGGTGTTGTATATATATTTATACACTGTATTGCGTTTAGATAGATCCGTTCCTGTTATTCTCTATACTGTGACAGGCAGGCAGGTGATTGTGCTAGCTGCAGACAGTCAGGCCCCTTTCCCACTGGGGCGGTTTGTGCTGGAAAAAAAAGCTGATTTAAAACTTCAGCGCGACTTGCAAATAACTTCTGTAAGGCTCCTTTCACACTGGGGCGGTTTGCAGGCGCTATTTTGCTAAAAATAGCGCCTGCAAACCGAGCCTAAACAGCGGCTGCTGTCTCTCCAATGTGAAAGCCCCGAGGGCTTTCACACTGGAGCGGTGCGCTAGCAGGGCGTGAAAAAAAGTCCTGCTAGCCGCATCTTTGGAGCGGTGAGAGGAGCGGTGTGTTTACCGCTCCTACACCGCTCCTTTCCATTGAAAGCAATTGGAAACCGCGGTAATACCGCCCGCAATGCGCCTCTACAGAGGCGCATTGCGGGCGGTATTAACACTTTTTCGTCCGCTAGCAGCCGAACACCTCCGCAATTCAGACGGTATAGTGCCGCTAAAAATATCGGCGCTATACCGCCACCGCCCCAGTGTGAAACCAGCCTCAGTTTTTCACTTAGGCTGGTTTCACACTGGGGCGGTGGGTGCGGTGGTGGTATAGCGCCGCTATACCGTCGGAATTGCGGAGGTATTCGGCCGCTAGCGGTGCGGTTTTAACCCCCGTTAGTGGCCAAAAAAGGGTTAATACCGCCGGCAATGCGCCTCTGTAGAGGCGCATTGCCGGCGGTCCTACCGCGGTTTCCCATTGCTTTCAATGGGGAGGAGCGGTAAACACACCGCTCCTCTCACTGCTCCAAAAATGCGGCTAGCAGGACTTTTTTTCACGTCCTGTTAGCGCACCGCTCCAGTGTGAAAGCCCTCGGGCTTTCACATTGGAGAGACAGCAGCCGCTGTTTAGGCTCGGTTTGCAGGCGCTATTTTTAGCACAATAGCGCCTGCAAACCGCCCCAGTGTGAAAGGGGCCTTAGTGTACTACTGTGTCCTTTGCATAGCGATCACCTAAAGCTCACCTGGATACAGTTATTCTCTATACTGTGACAGGCAGGCCGGTGATTGTGCTAGCTGCAGACAGTCAGTGTTTCACTTAGTGTACTACTGTGTGCTTTGCATAGCATTCACCTAAAGCCTAAATTTTTGATGCAATACTTTGCAACAGGGCTCATTGCTGCGCTCTAAGTACACTATCTGTGAGGGGTTGCAGTGTTGTGGCACCAGCACCAGTGCCTAAGGCCCAATTTTTCAGCCCCTGTTCAAGAGGGGCATGCAATTACAATTCTTGATCTAATATTTCACAGCAGGGCCCATTCCTGCGCCCACTAAGAGTAACTGCAAGGGCTTACAGTGTTGTGGCACCAGCACCACTACCAGTGATGTAAGTAACTGAGTTAGAATAAACGGAGTTACGTAACGCAGTTACTTTAGAGGATAAAGAGTAATCTAACTGATTACTCTTCCCCTCATGGTAACGCAGTTACCATTACTTGGGTGGCGTTACCCCAATTACATCTACCGCCACTAGATGGCAGTAGTGTAATTCCTCCTCTCCTCTATGACCGGGTCTCTCTCATGTGACGGCAGTCACGCTGCTCTCCGCGGCCACTCCTCTCTTCTCGTTCATCCCCATGTGATTGTGACATCATCTGGGATGGACGAGAAGAGAGGAGGGGCTGCCGGGGAGTAGCGTGACTGCCATCAGTGCCGTGACATGAGAGAGAACTTATTACACACGCTTCCGGTGCTACTCTGCATGGCTGGTAAACAATGTGCTATGTGCCCCATGCCCTGATGTGCCCCATGCCCTGATGTGCCCCATGCCCTGATGTGCCCCATGCCCCGATGTGCTATGTGCCCCATGCCCCGATGTGCTATGTGCCCCATGCCCCGATGTGCTATGTGCCCCATGCCCCGATGTGCTATGTGCCCCGATGTGCTATGTGCCCCATGCCCCGATGTGCTATGTGCCCTGATGTGCTATGTGCCCCATGCCCTGATGTGCTATGTGCCCTGATGTGTTATGTGCCCCATGCCCTGATGTGCTATGTACCCTCAAAAAAAAATTCAGTTACTTTGCTGAGTAGTGATGAGCCGAACACCCCCGGGTTCGGTTCGCACCAGAACCCGCGAACGGACCGAAAGTTCGCACGAACATTAGAACCCTATTAAATACAATGGATGCGAACGTTCGGATTCTAAAGTGCTAATTATAACGACTATTATCCATGTTATTGTCCGAAACAGAGTTTGGGAACCCGGGTTCTGCACCAGGGGACATGTATCAATGCAAAAAGAAGTTTTAAAAACGGAAGTTTTTCGGGAGCAGTCATTTTAATGATGCATAAAGTGAAAAAAAAAAGTCAAATATTCCTTTAAATATTGTACCTGGGGGGTGTCTAAAGTATGCCTGTGAAGTGCCACGTGTTTCCCGTGTTTAGAACTGTCCCTGCACAAAATAGCATTTCTAAGGCGTTTTTTTCGACGAGATTCTTGGACAAGAAACTTGTCCCGGCCGAGTGTACACACGCTCGTTTCAAAGAACCCGCGGTTCTTTGAAAGGAGCGTACGCGGTGACGTCATCGCATGCGCTCGTCACATTCGATGCTGTCGCCGCCATCTTGGTATACCCTACGTATGCCTAGGAAGCTACCGCGCATGCGTCGAATTCATTTCGAACATGCGCGGGCTTCCGGGAGGACAGGTAAGTGTACACACACTCACTTTTCTCGTCGAGAAACATGCCGACGAGAATCTCGACGAGAAAATAGAGAGCAGGTTCTCTATTTTCTCGTCGAGGTTTCTTGTCGGTTTTCTCGACGAGAAACCCGATAGCAGCGTACACACGACCGATTTACTCGGCAAGACCTCTCTGCCAGCAAGTTTCTTGCTGGTTCTTGCCGAGAAAATCGGTCGTGTGTACGAGGCCTAAAGGAAAAAAAGCCATTTAAAACTGCTTGCGGCTTTAATGCAATGTCTGGTCCCGGTAATATGGATGAAAATCTTTAGGAAAAATGGCATAGCTACCCCATCAACCCCACCCCCCTACCCCAGCCCATTACCAGCCCCTTTGGGTCTTGTATGGATATTAAGGGGAACCCCGCACACAAAATAAAAAAGGCCCTATATACTCTGAACAGCCGTATACAGGCGGTGCATACAAGACAGGGACTGTAGGTTTGTTCTTATGTATAATCTGTTTGTAATTTTGAACAGCTGCATTGTTTAAGTGTAGCTCCATGCCAAATTCCTTTTTTTTAGCTTTTTGGAAAACATAGGGAACGGTTATCACCCCTGTCACATTTTTTTTTGCTGTCTGTGCCCCTGTTCAGAACATTTCACCTCACTTTGCGTCCCAATGACAACTGTTTTTGAAATGTGGTGTTTTTATTGAAACAAGGATTGGTGATAAAGCATCAGTAGAGAGAAGACACCTTTCTCCCATATTAATTCTTACAGGAGAGAATTTTCCTTCCAAGGGGTAGATTTCCTCTCACTTCCTGTTGTCTTCTTCCGTTTGCAAGTAGTAGTCGTTTGTAAGTTGGATGTTTGAAAGTAGGGACCTTCCGTATATACTCTGCAGAAATTGGCCCCTTAGGTGTTGGTGTTGGCACAACACTGAAAGCACTCACAGTTATTCTTGGTGGGTGCTGGAACGCCCTGCTGTCAACTATTATATCAGGAATTGTAATAACATATAATTGTTGATCAGTGGTAGTAAAAATTGGGCCTTTGATGGTGGTGCTGGTGCCACAACACTGTAAGGCCTGACAGTTACTCTTGGTGGGCGCAGCAATGGGCCCTGCTGTGAATTATTAGATCAATAATTATAATTGCATGCCCCTGTTGAACAGGGGCTGAAAAATTGGGCCTTAGGCACTGGTGGCACAACACTGCAACCCCTCACAGATACTGTACTTGGAACACAGCAATGAGGCCTGTTGCAAAGTATTGCATCAAAAATTGTAATTACACGCCCCTGTTAAACAGGGGCTGAAAAATTGGGCCTTAGGCACTGGTGGCACAACACTGCAACCCCTCACAGATACTGTACTTGGAACACAGCAATGAGGCCTGTTGCAAAGTATTGCATCAAAAATTGTAATTACACGCCCCTGTTAAACAGGGGCTGAAAAATTGGGCCTTAGGCACTGGTGGCACAACACTGCAACCCCTCACAGATACTGTACTTGGAACACAGCAATGAGGCCTGTTGCAAAGTATTGCATCAAAAATTGGAATTACACGCCCCTGTTAAACAGGGGCTGAAAAATTGGGCCTTAGGCACTGGTGGCACAACACTGCAACCCCTCACAGATACTGTACTTGGAGCACAGCAATGAGGCCTGTTGCAAAGTATTGCATCAAAAATTGTAATTACACGCCCCTGTTAAACAGGGGCTGAAAAATTGGGCCTTAGCCACTGGTGGCGGCACCCATAAACCAAAATGATCTTCCAAGCTGTCATCATTAATCGGATCATTGAGGAGGAGGAGGAGGATAGCTAGTCAACATAACAGCACAGGAACTCAGCATCAGCATCAGTCTTGAAGGGATGTGACATTTTAAAATCAATTAGTCTGTTATATCAGCATCAGGTGTGTGGTAGCTGGTGGTGATCCAAGACTGGTTCATCTTGATGAAAGTCAGTCGATCAACCGAGTCGGTGGACAGGCGCACTCTGTGATCCGTGACAAATCCTCCAGCAGCACTGAATGTGCGTTCTGAAAGAACGCTGGATGCAGGACAGGCCAGTAGCTCAATTGCATACTGTGCAAGCTCTGGCCAGTGATCCATCCTCAAGACCCAGTAAGCCAGAGGATTTTCGGTGGGGAAGGTGTCCAAGTCTGACCTTGCCCCTAGGTATTCCTGCACCATATATATCAGACGCTGGCGATGGTTGCTGGAACCGATCATACTTTGGGGCTGCGGACTAAAGAATTGTCTGAACGCATCGGTCAGACGGCCACCTTCCCCACCGCTCCTTCTTTGACTGCCCGAAGCCTCAGCAACTCGTTGTCCAGGACCAGGAGTTTGTAACCTCCCAGTCTCTGGGAACGCGTTGCACAGACCTTTCTGCAAGGCCTCCCGGAGTTGTCTCATCCTCTGCTCCCTCTGCGACGGTAAGATAAGGTCCGCAACCTTACCCTTGTACCGTGGATCAAGGAGAGTGGCCAGCCAGTAATGGTCCCTCTCCTTGATCCGAAGAATACGAGGATCCTTCCGCAGACTTTGCAGGATCAGGGAGGCCATGCAGCGTAGGTTAGCTGAGGCATTCAGTCCGGAGTCCTCTGGGTCACTAAGGACGACATGATCCGCAGCCACCTCCTCCCAGCCACGTACAAGTCCACTGGTTTCTTGGGACTGTAAATCATCCCTAAAAGACTGCTGATGATGATGCTGAGTGCCAGCCTCCACCTCCATGCTGACACAATCCTCCTCCTCTTCCTGTGCGATGGGTGGGACAGAAGGAACACTGTCTGGGTAAAGGGGGCCTTGAGAGGCAAGGAAGTCCTCCTCTTCCTGCCTCTGTTCTGCCTCAAGTGCCCTGTCCATTATTCCACGCAGCGTGTGCTCCAACAGGTGGACAAGAGGTACAGTGTAACTGATGCATGCACTGTCACTGCTCACCATCCTCGTGGCCTCCTCAAATGGTGCCAGGACAGTGCATGCATCCCTGATCATGCCCCACTGGCGTGGTGAAAAAAACCCGAGCTCCCCTGACCCTGTCCTGGTGCCGTAGTCGCACAGGTACTCATTGATGGCCCTCTGCTGCGTGTGCAGACGCTGCAGCATGGCCAACGTTGAGTTCCACCTGGTGGGCATGTCACATATAAGGCGGTTCTTGGGCAGGTTCAACTCCTTTTGCAGCTCAGCCAGGCGAGCACTGGCATTATAAGATCTGCGGAAATGCACACAGACTTTCCTGGCCTGCCTCAGGACATCCTGTAAGCCCGGGTACCTGCCCAAGAACCGCTGCACCACCAGGTTAAGGACGTGAGCCATACAGGGCACATGGGTCAGTTGTCCCTGTCGGAGGGCGGAGAGGAGGTTGGTGCCATTGTCGCAAACCACCATTCCTGGCTTAAGCTGGCATGGCGTCAACCACCTCTCGGCCTGCCCCTGCAGAGCAGACAGGACCTCTGCCCCAGTGTGGCTCCTGTCCCCCAAACACACCAGCGCCAGCACGGCATGGCATCTTTTTGCCTGCGTACTTGCGTAGCCCCTTGAACGCCTACGGAGCACCGCTGGTTCCGAGGACAAACCACAGGAAGAGGCCATGGAGGAAGAAGAAGAGGAGGGGGTGGAGGAGAGAGGTGTGTCACAACCAGTAGTAGCATTTTGGAGGCGTGGCGGTGGAACAACCTCCAACACTACTGCACCTTGTCCTGCATCCTTCCCAGCTGCCAAAAGAGTGACCCAATGGGCCGTGAAAGAAAGGTAACGTCCCTGTCCATGCCTGCTGGACCATGAGTCAGCGGTAATATGCACCTTACCGCTGACCGCCCTGTCCAGCGAGGCCAAGACATTGCCTTCCACATGCCTGTAGAGAGCCGGAATCGCCTTCCGTGCGAAAAAGTGGCGTTTGGGAACCTGCCACTGAGGAACCGCACATTGCACAAACTCACGGAAGGGGGCCGAGTCTACCAACTGAAAAGGCAGCAGTTGAAGCGCTAGCAATTTAGCCAAGCTAGCATTCAACCGCTGGGCATGTGGATGGCTGGGAGTGAACTTCTTTCGACGGTCCAGCAGCTGGGGCAGGGAAATTTGCCTGCTAGAATCGGACGTTGGTGTACTGCTAGCAGAGTGCCCGCAAGTACTTGGCTGTGACACACCTAATTCTACACCTTCATTCCTCTCAGAGCAGGTTTCAGAGAGGACTGAAGGTATAGTGGGGTTGGAGATCCCAGCTGATGCGGTGCAAGAAGAGGTCAGCTTTGTTCTTTGGTGTGGGTCTTTAAGGTAGGCTTGCCAACGAGCTGCATGGCAGGTCAACATATGTCTGATCAAGCATGTGGTGCCCAAGCGGCTGATGTTTTGGCCACGCGATATACGCTTGAGACATATGTTGCAAACAGCAGCTGTGCGATCTGATGCACTCGCCTCAAAAAAGGCCCACACCAAAGAACTTTTTGAATGACGGGCAGAGGCAGCGCCCTGCACAGGCAGAGCTCTGCGGTGTGATTCCGTCGGTGTGCTGCCCATACGCTGGCCACTCAAGGGCATCCTGCCTCGTTGGAGATGTGCCTCCTCCTCATCCTCTCTCCTATTAGGCACCCACGTGGAGTCAGTGACCTCATCATCCCCTCCCTCCTCATCACTGGAGCCAATCTGGCAGTATGCTGCAGCTGCTGGAGCATGACTGCCAGATTGGTGTCCGTCTTGAGCATCCCCTCTCTCTGCTCTCACGCTACTGCCTTCCTCTAGCTGGGTATCATCATCAGATCCTTCGAAACGCTGGGCATCCTCCTGGAGCATGTACCCAACACTGTGCTCAAACAGTTCGGGGGACTCCTCAGGAGGAGGACATGGTGGGTCTAGGGAAGGATTGACTAATGAAGATAATGATACCAGAGAAGAGGACGCTTTGGCAGCTGCTTTGCCAGTACCCTGAGCCTGGGTGAGAGAGGATGAGGAGGATGAGGTGGGCTTGGTCATCCACTCTACCAAGTCTTCGGCATGATGTGGCTCAACATGTCCAGCTGCCGAAAAGAAGGACAAGCGTGTCCCATGGCCATGTGCTGATGACAATGCACCGCGTCCACGACCAGCACTGTTGCCCCCAGACACAGAGCCTGCTTGCCCTCTTTTTTTGCCTCCTGACTGTCTGCCTCTCCTTGTTTGCCTTCCAGACATTTTAATGGATGGCCTGCAGGGAGATGGGAAAAACAGCAATAAGGGCTACCTTCAGGTGTATACTGTGCAGGAGGCTTAGCAACAATGACACTGACACTGTCCCCTGCCTATCCTTCTCTGTCCCTAAACTCAAGGATTTCAAATATGGAACAGCAAAATTGGTTTAGAACAGAATAGCACACTGACACTTTCCCTCACTGTCCTACTCTGTCCCTCCCTACAAACAAGATTTAGCACAGAATAGCACACTGATAGTTTACACGAGTGTCCTTCTCTGTCCCTAAACTCAAGGATTTCAAATATGGTTCAGCAAAATTGGTTTAGAACAGAATAGCACACTGACACTTTCCCTCACTGTCCTACTCTGTCCCTCCCTACAAACAAGATTTAGCACAGAATAGCACACTGATAGTTTCCACGAGTGTCCTTCTCTGTCCCTAAACTCAAGGATTTCAAATATGGAACAGCAAAATTGGTTTAGAACAGAATAGCACACTGACACTTTCCCTCACTGTCCTACTCTGTCCCTCCCTACAAACCAGATTTAGCACAGAATAGCACACTGATAGTTTACACGAGTGTCCTTCTCTGTCCCTAAACTCAAGGATTTCAAATATGGTTCAGCAAAATTGGTTTAGAACAGAATAGCACACTGACACTTTCCCTCACTGTCCTACTCTGTCCCTCCCTACAAACAAGATTTAGCACAGAATAGCACACTGATAGTTTACACGAGTGTCCTTCTCTGTCCCTAAACTCAAGGATTTCAAATATGGAACAGCAAAATTGGTTTAGAACAGAATAGCACACTGACACTTTCCCTCACTGTCCTACTCTGTCCCTCCCTACAAACAAGATTTAGCACAGAATAGCACACTGATAGTTTACACGAGTGTCCTTCTCTGTCCCTAAACTCAAGGATTTCAAATATGGAACAGCAAAATTGGTTTAGAACAGAATAGCACACTGACACTTTCCCTCACTGTCCTACTCTGTCCCTCCCTACAAACAAGATTTAGCACAGAATAGCACACTGATAGTTTACACGAGTGTCCTTCTCTGTCCCTAAACTCAAGGATTTCAAATATGGAACAGCAAAATTGGTTTAGAACAGAATAGCACACTGACACTTTCCCTCACTGTCCTACTCTGTCCCTCCCTACAAACAAGATTTAGCACAGAATAGCACACTGACACTTTCCCTCACTGTACCTCTCTGTCCCTAAACTCAAGGATTGAAAATATGGTTCAGCAAGATTGGTTTAGAACAGAATAGCACACTGACACTTTCCCTCACTGTACCTCTCTGTCCCTACAAACAAGGTTTAGCACAGAATAACACACTGACACTCTCCCTACCTATCCTTATTTGTCCCTAAACACAAGGAATCCAGGATTAGTAAAGGAAAAAAAATGACACTGTCCCTGCCTATGCTTCTCTTTCCCTACTCCGGAACACACTACACAAGGCCGCCGCGCTGGCAGCCTTTTATAGTGTGGGGCGTGTACTAAACCCCCATAGCAATAATTGGCCACAGGCATCCTGCCTGTGGCCAATCATTGCTCTCCTCGCTGCCGGCGCTGTGATTGGCCAAGCATGCGGGGTCACAGTGCATGCTTGGCCAATCACAGCGCCTGGATGACACTGCGATGGCGTAGTGCATTGTGGGCCGTTTGCGTCACTCGAATTTGGCGCGAACGGCCCAAATCGTTCGATCTTCGTCGAACGATCGAACAGCCGATGTTCGAGTCGAACGTATGTTCGACTCGAACACGAAGCTCATCCCTATTGCTGAGTAACTAATTACTTTTTCAATGTAGTTAACTGGGTTACTAACGCAATTACTTTTTGGGAGATATAATTTGTAACTGTAACTAATTACTTTTTTAACGTAAGATGACCAACACTGACCACCACCAAAGGCCCAATTTTTCCTACCACTGTTCAACAGTTGCATGTAAATATGATTCCTGATATAATAGTTGACAGCAGGGCGTTCCAGCGCCCACCAAGAGTAACTGTGAGGGCTTACAGTGTTGTACCAACACCTAAGGGCCAAATTTCTGCAGACTATATATGGCAGGCCCCTACTTTCAAACATCCAACTTACAAACGACTCCTACTTGCAAACGGAAGGAGACAACAGGAAGTGAGAGGAAATCTACCCCTAGGAAGGCAAATTCTCTCCTGTGAGGCCTCGTACACACGACCGATTTTCTCGTCGTAAAAAACACGTCGTTTTTTTCGACGAGATTCTTGTTAAGCTTGTCGATTTTCTCGTCAAGCTTTCTATGCGTACACACTGTCATTTTCCAATTTCCTCGTGGTTCTCTGCGCTCACGTCCAGCACGTACGACGGCACTATAAAGGGGAAGATCTTTTTTCTTGGCGCCACCCCTTGGGCTGCTTTTGCTGATCTCGTGTTACCGCGTGTGAAGTAAAAGTTTGGGAAGAGACGATTCGCGCTTTTCAGTCTTCGTACTTTTCAGATCGTTTTCTGCCGTTCAGTTTGTGCTTGTGGGTTCGTATCTTGACTTTCAGGGCGTCTAGGCAGGTCGTATCTGTTTTACAGTGCGTTCTTGCCTGTTCGTTTCTGAATTTCAGTTCGTTATTCATAGGCCTTGCTGTTCTAAAGTGCGTTCTGTTCTGTACGTTCTGATTAGACGACCGTTTCCTAGCCATGTCGCCTGGACGTTCTCGTCGTCGAGTTCGTGCTGTGCGTGCGCTTGGTGTTGGTCTGCTTGTTTTGGACCAAGACCAGTCCATGAATGGTGTGAGGAGGAGTTCATGGACCAAGAATTGGTTGCTCCAGCGGGACCAATTCTGCCACATGCCTCTGCTGCGGGAGATCGTCGAGAATAATCCTGAGGACTACAGGAATTTTCTGAGGATGTCTGACCCCGTTTTTCAGGAACTGTTGGCTTTGGTGTCCCCCTATATTACCAGGAAGGACACCGTTATGCGGGAAGCCATCAGTGCTGAGCAGAGGCTCATCGCCACGTTGCGTTACCTGGCGACAGGGAGAAGTCTTCAGGACTTGAAGTTCACCACAGGCATCTCCCCCAAGGCTCTGGGCCTCATAATCCCAGACACCTGTTCTGCTATTATACAAGTCCTGCAGGAGGACTATATTAGGGTAAGTTTTCTCCCTTAACATCACATTTTATGTATTACATGTATGCTAATGTATTGTATTTCTTTCATCCTTCCCTAATTACCATGATTGTAATATGCTGAGAATGTCCCCTTTGTCCCCATGCATGTTGGAAGCTTTAGATTGCCCCTTTTTTATCCTCCCTAAATATTTCCCCTCACTAACTTTTCCAGCAGGGGCGCCTGTTGCTCCAAATGTTGGGGGGTTCCAACCCCAATTTCGGAAATAAACTTCCTCCTTTTTTGCTCTGTTGCCTAATAAACGCCCCCAGTTGTCCCCTCCAATGCAGCCATTTAGTCCCCTCTAATGCAGCCAGTTTCCCCCCAGCCCTGCACTTACCTTCTTGTGGTCAGCGCCATCCTTCTTCTGTCCTTGATGTCTTCTCCTTCCCTTCATGTTGCATCAGCCAATCATGTTACCATTAAACAGACTTGGTGAACATGATTGGCAGAGCAGCCTGTCAGTGTTTACACAAGGAATGCCCCCCTCCTTGCGTCCCCGATTTTTCTTTGAGGAAGCCAATTACATCCCTCAGGTTGTAATTTGCAAGACTTTTTTAATACCTGTTTCTGCTCTGCAATTTTAACCCCCTAAATGCCGCAATTATTCATATGTCGGTCGCTTTACAAGAGGCCATCCACCTGAATAGTGTGCGGCATAGACAATACATAGGTTGATGCAACGCATGAACCTATGTATTGTTCTGAGTGATGGGCACAGGAGAGAGGGGACAGTGCTCCAGCGCCCACTCTGGACGCACCGCCACTGCAATGCTATCCTGTGGCCAAACACATCTCCCCCCCCCCCAAAATAATTTAGTAATGGCCCATCAGAGGGAGTGATGAATATGATAAATGAGCCTTCCATTATACTTTTTTTACACACCTTAATAAACGTATAATTAGATTGATGTTGGTCTCTAATTTTTTGGGATAGAATTTCCTTGTAATGTATGCCTTTGTTTTTCTAATATTATTTCATCTTGTTTCACTCCACAGCTTCCTTCCACGCCACAGGAATGGCAGACTGTGGCATCGGAGTTTGCCACGCGGTGGGACTTCCCCAACTGCGGTGGTGCCATAGACGGGAAGCACGTCCGCATCGTGCCGCCACCCCGTTCTGGATCCTACTACTACAATTACAAGGGGTTTCATAGCATTGTGCTGATGGCGGTGGTGTCAGCACGGTATGAATTCCTCTATGTTGATGTAGGGAAGAATGGCCGGATGTCCGATGGGGGATCCTTCATCCAGACGGAGTTTGCCCTCCGTCTCCAGAGTGACGACCTTGCATTGCCACCGGATGCAGGGAATATTGAAGGACTCCCCTTTGTTTTCTTGGCTGATGAAGCCTTCGGACTCGGACGGCATCTTATGAGGCCATTTCCACAGAGGACCCTGACCCCAGAGAAGAGTGTGTTCAATTACCGGCTGGCCAGGGCCCGAAGAGTCGTTGAAAATGCCTTCGGCATAATGGCCAGCCGGTTCCGCCTTTTTATGACTTCCATCCACTTGGCGGACTACAAAATAAACTATGTAGTGTTATGCTGCTGTGTGCTACACAACTTTCTGAGCCAAAAATCTAATTCCTATATGGCCTCAGTTTTGCCAGAGGCTGGACTTTCCCCTGCAAATCCCCTTCCGGGCCTGAAATCTGCCCGTCTTGGCTTGCCCCCCCAAAATGCCCGTGTGGTTCGGGACAAATACATGGAGTATTTCACGGGTAGGGGGGCAATTCCTATGCCAGCCTATGTCTAAGTATCCCAATAAAAATCTTGTTTAAACCTTTAATTATTTGTTCTTTCCTGTCTCCTAGTTTGTCTTTGTGCATTTGTAGTGGCAAGTGTATTTTACTTTAGTAAATAACAACCATTTCACTATGTAACCTTACAAAAGAACCAAATAAGCTTAGAGGGTATTATAAAAAGAAGCTACACGTTGTTTGTGGTCAAATATTTTACTCTCTGCACATTTTTTTTTGTTTTACTTTGGGGTTGGCCTGGCCACAACCCGGCAAATTTTGGCTTATGAAAATACAAAAATACCACTTGCATTTCTAAAATGACAACATTGGATACCTCTGAGCAATCTGAGACATTCAGTTACACAAACTATGTCTCTATGTGCCCGTCCTAATATGGGGTCCTGCCACCCCTTGCCCAGCCAAAAATTCAATATGCACACATTTTTACTTTTTTGCAAATAGGAAGTTTACAATCCTGATCCCTATTGTCAACATGTGCTATCTGCCATCAGGGGTGATCAATGGACGTGTTTTGGGGGTGCATCCCCTTCCTCAGTTCACCGACTTTTGATACGAGGAAGGGGTTGCACCCACAAAAGACGTACATGGATATCCCCTGATGGCAGATAGCACATGTTGACACACTGTGTGCATATTCAATTTTTGGCTGCTTTGTTACTCAAAAAATTAGAAAAAATATAAATACAAACATGTAAAAACAAATGTGTTTGGATGGCTTATTGAATTCTCCCCAAAACATCGAGAATGTCTTTAAATGTTTGTTCCATCACATGGATTCTTTGTTTAATTAGGTCCAGTTCCGTGCTACATTCCATCACTTGCTGGATGAGGCGGAGGGCACTGTCAGCAGAGAACCGTGTGCTATCCTTCACAACATTTCCATCCCCTAAAAACCATAAAAAAAATTAATAAAACTCTGCAGGCCTACCTCGCTTACCTTAAGCTGTGGTGTCAGATACTGACCTGTTGTGGTGACCAGATCCACAACGTCATCCACCTCTCCTTCCTGCACTTCTCCTTCCTCCACCTCAACTTCCTGCACATCTTTCGGTTGTGGTTCTTTGGGAGTTTGGGGTTGCTTGGAAGTTGTGGGGTGCATGTGCTCCCTGGAGTGTCCTCCTCCCAGGCTTATCTCCCCTATGAGAATAAAACCAAAGGTCTATTTATCACACTGTAAAAATCTCATTGTTAAACTTAAAACAGGCTAAATTGTTTGGAAGTGGGGTACAAGTGTGTGTTTGTGCGGAATTTAAAGAAAAATGCATTATTTATGACCCCAAATATGTGTAGTATTCACATTTGGATGTAATTTTTTGGACATGGAGGCACCACAAATAAACTCTGATGCACCTGTGTGGGACACCCAAAAAAGGCGGGTCTGGTGGCCCACACTATAGTGCTCCAAAGTACAGATGTGGAAGCAGCTGCTGAGTGTCCTCTCCTTTACACTGATTAAAGTTTGCATTTCATTCTCCTTACAAACACATCATCTAGACTTAAAAATTATCCACAATACTTGATCAAAAATGGCAGATGTCTAATTACTTTTGTGGCTCTTAAATAAGTCAAAACCGCGGATAGTGGCCGAACGAAGTGTCGGTAACGTAACGAACGATTACTGTGCCCAACCTAGTTCAAAATATTACATTTTGGAAGGGAGTCCAATATGATAAAAAAAAAAAAAAATGTCAGTTTCTAAAAAGATTAATAGCAGAAAGGTCGTCATTTTACTTACTTTTAGCGAGCATCCTCTTTATGATCCTCAACTGGTCTGGCTCCCTCAGTTTGAGGTCTGACCACCTCTTTCTGAGCTGCTCATTTGAGCGTTTCACCCCGAACTTCGCCCTCAGACTCTTCACAACTTTAGTGAGGATTTTGGCCTTCCTTCTATTTGGTTTGCTATACGGCCCATGCTTGGCATCATAATCAGCCTTGACCAAGATGTCCACCATCTCCGCCATCTCCGCCAAAGACATATTCGATGCCTTGAATCTCCTCCTTGATCGTGACGTGTCCTCGGTCTCCGGGCTTGTCTCCTCGCTAGTTGCGGAATTATCAGACACCTGCTGTAACTCCGCCATATCTGTCTGCGCGCCGAAAGAGAAGGGGCGGGGAAAAGATGTTAGTTAGAACGTCATGGGCGGGCGACGTGTGCGGAGCGACGTGTTCGAATTTGGACGCATGCGTGGTGTGTATATAGCAAACACACATGTGACTATAGTACGTTCCCGGGTGCGGAGAGAGGAGTTCAAGTGATGGACGTGCGAACGAAGGTATGTGATTTTGTGAGACTTGTAAAAATTGTTGGCCTATACTGTCTTGAGATTGGTGGAGGATATATATGGTGACTAGGATGTGAAGGAGGTTAGACTGTTTGCCTCACATTATTTAATTATAATTTATTTTACTTGCAGATACAATATGAATGTCTTTATTAGCGACAAAGAGTTCCTGGCGGAATTTATTGACCGGGTAAGGGAGCTGCCGGCTCTGTGGGAGACCAAAAACCCCATCCATAAAAAAAAAGGGGTGAGAAAAGCAGCGCTGGAGAAGCTGCTCCCATTTGTGCATACCAAGGTGCCCACAGCCACAGCAAAACAAGTGGACACTAAAATTGGGAGCTTGAGAGGTACCTACAGGACTGAACGCTCTAAGGTGCTGGCTTCTCAGAGGTCAGGAGCAGCAGCAGATGATGTTTATGTCCCGATTTTGTGGTACTACAGCAGGATGTCCTTCCTGGATGACCACATTGAGCCAAGGCCATCACTCTCCACTCTTCCCCCCAGACTTCCCTGCAGCCAACCTGAGCCTTCTCTGGAGCAAGAGGAGGCAGCCATCCTGGATGATCCTGATTTGTCCATCTGGAGCCAGGTATAGTATTAAATGAAAATGTAGTGGGATAAAATTAATGTTTCCCAAATATGTCAGGATGAGAAACATACATTATTTTGTATTCCACAAGTGAAATCATGATCTGTAGACATTATTCTGCACTTAATTGTGTGGTAAATAGTCAAGCTGATGTAGTGGTAAATTTAAAGCAAGGATTTATGCATTTACATTCTAATTGCTTCCATCAGGATTACAAAGTTTGATGCAAAGATTAAACCAACATATTAAACTATGTTCCTTTTTCATACACAGGATGAAATCAGCCAGGAGGAGGGTCTGGAAACTGTCAGGCAGGAGGAGGAAGGGCCCAGTGGCAGCCAGGAGGTGGCAGGGCCCAGTGGCAGCCAGGAGGTGGCAGGGCCCAGTGGCAGCCAGGAGGTGGCAGGGCAAAGGAGAAGCACCAGATCCCAGGTGCCTCCCATCAGGCTTCACAAAAGAGGCAGGAGGGACAGGACCACCAGTGAGGCAGCAATGGCCCTTATTAAAGAGGCCCATGCCACCCTCAAGGAGCCCACATCCCCTGAAGAGGCCATTGCCGGCCTAGTGGAGGCTAAGTTCAAGGTGATGAGCATGGAGCAACGCCTCCTATGCGAGCCCCTGCTCATCACCTTGCTCAACAAGGGGGTGATGGAGCAAATTACCCCCAATACCGCCATATGTGAGGTGGCCCAACTGACCCAACCTCAACCTCCACCTCCACCTTCCTCTTCTGCCCCACCCCCTTCTGCTACACCTCCACCTTCTGCCCCACCCCCTTCTGCTACACCTCCACCTTCTGCCCCACCCTCTTCTGCTACACCTCCACCTTCTGCCCCACCCCCTTCTGCTACACCTCCACCTTCTGCCCCACCCCCTTCTGCTACACCTCCACCTTCTGCCCCACCCTCTTCTGCTACACCTCCACCTTCTGCCCCACCCCCTTCTGCTACACCTCCACCTTCTGCCCCACCCCCTTCTGCTACACCTCCACCTTCTTCTTCTGCCCCACCCCCTTCTGCTACACCTCCACCTCCTCCTCCTGACAGGAGTACCCCTCCAGTGGGCCAGCCTCCAGCCAAACGAAGAAGGAAGGCTGCAGGAAAGGCTGCAGGAAAGGCTTCAGGAAAGGCTGCAGGAAAGGCTGCAGGGAAGGTTGCCAGGAAGAAGAGGAAGTGATGGCCTTGCTTCATTGTGGTCGGACAGAAGGCAGCCTGTTGTAGTACCACACACTTGGGACATATATCTCACCTGCTGCTGTTCCTGACCTCTGGGAGGCCAGCATCAGATTGTGTTCTGAAATGTGGGCCTTCTCAAGCTCCCAATTTTAGTGTCCACACAGAGTTGCTGTGTGCTCTGGGGTCCCTGGGATGCACAAATGGCAGCAGCTTCTCCAGCACTGCCTTCTCTTTATTTAATTTATAAACATGAATAAATGTGTTTTTTGTTTAAGTTCATACTTGACTATGTGTATTTTTAAATAAAAAAAAACAAGCTTTGGAGTAAGCAGATACATTTGACTGACAATAAAAGGCACAGATATCACCCCCCCCCCCCAAAAGAATAACTAAATCTGATTAGCTCAAAAACATGGTGTGAAATTTTAAAAATATAGATTAGAAAATTAAATGGGAGATCGCTATCAAAACATTGAGAAATTATAATTAACATCATTTTGAAAAATCTAACCATTTAAATTATTCCTAAAAACTTGCACGATATAATACACATAAATCTTATAAAGAGCAGCATGAAAAAGGTTAAAAATAAGGCATAACTCTGTGTGAATATCAGCAGCAAAAGAAGGTCACTCGTTTTGATTAATGTAATATTCCAACGAAGAATTCAATGCAGAACATTTAAACGATGAAATATTTATGAGCGTGACGAATGTGCTCTCTCCATTATGAAGGCTTGTTTTACCAGAAGATGCGCTCCCGTCTCATAGTTGCTTGTGAGCATGCGCGCTTTTGGAAGAGTCGTAAAAGCATACACACGAACCATTTTCTCGTCACAAAACAGGCCGACGAGAAACACGACGAGGAAATCTGGAATCCTGACGAGAAAATAGAGAGCAGGTTCTCTATTTTCTCGTCGAGATTCTCGTCAAGTTTCTCGTCGTAAAACCATACACACGAACGTTTTTCTAGACAAAAAAACTCTCGCGGCACTTTTCTTGACTGTTTTGGACGAGAAAATCGGTCGTGTGTACAAGGCCTCAGAGTTAATATGGGAAAAAGGTGTCTCCTCTCTACTGATGCTTTATCACCAATCCTTGTTTCAATAAAAACCCCACTTTTCAAAAACATTTGTCATTGGGACAGAAAGTGAGGCGAAATGTTCTGAACAGGGGCACAGACAGCAAAACAAATGTTACAGGGGTGATAACCCTTCCCTATGTTCTCCAAAAGGCTTAAAAATCGATTTTTTGGCTGGAGCTACACTTAAACAATGTATGTGTTCAAAATTACAAACAGATTCTACTTAAGAACAAACCTACAATCCGTGTCTTTTTTGCACCGCCTGTATAAGGCTGTTCAGAGTATATAGGGCCTTTTTTATTTTGGGTGCGGGGTTCCCCTTAATATCCATACAAGACCCAAAGGGGCTGGTAATGGGCTGGGGTAGGGGTGGGTGATGGGGTAGCTATGCCATTTTTCTCAAAGATGTTCATCCATATTTCCGGGACCAGACATTACATTAAAGCCGCAAACAGTTTTAAATGGCTTTTTTTCCTTTAGAAATGTCATTTTGTGCAGGGACAGTTCTAAACACGGGAAACACGTGGCACTTCACAGGCATACTTTAGACACCCCCCAGGTACGATATTTAAAGGAATATTTCACTTTTTTTTTTCTTCACTTTATGCATCATTAAAATAACTGCTCCCGAAAAAAACGACCGTTTTAAAAGATTATTTTTGCATTGATACATGTCCCCTCGGGCAGGACCCGGGTCCCCAAACCCTTTTTAGGACAATAACATGCATATTAGTCGTTATAAATAGCACTTTAGATTTCGAACGTTCGCGTCCATTGTATTTAATAGGGTTCTAAAGTTCGTGCGAACGTTCAGTCCGTTCGAAGGTTCTGGTGCAAACCGAACGGGGGGTGTTCGGCTCATCCCTACTGGGGAGACGAGTATTTGATACACTGCCGATTTTGAAGGTTTTCCTACTTACAAAGCATGTAGAGGTCTGTAATTTTTATCATAGGTACGCTTCAACTGTGAGAGACGGAATCTACAACAAAAATCCAGAAAATCACATTATATGATTTTTAAGTAATTAATTTGCATTTTATTGCATGACATAAGTATTTAATACATCAGAAAAGCAGAACTTAATATTTGGTACAGAAACCTTTGTTTGCAATTACAGAGATCATATGTTTCCTGTAGTTCTTGACCAGGTTTGCACACACTGCAGCAGGGATTTTGGCCCACTTCTCCATACAGAGCTTCTCCAGATCCTTCAGGTTTCGGGGCTGTCCCTGGGCAATACGGACTTTCTGCTCCCTCCAAAGATTTTCTATTGGGTTCAGGTCTGGAGACTGGCTAGGCCACTCCAGGACCTTGAGATGCTTCTTATGGAGCCACTCCTTAGTTGCCCTGGCTGTGTGTTTCGTTGTCATGCTGGAAGACCCAGCCATGACCCATCTTTAATGCTCTTACTGAGGGAAGGAGGTTTTTGGCCAAGATTTCACGATACATGGCCCCATCCATCCTCCCCTCAATACGGTGCAGTCGTCCTGTCCCCTTTGCAGAAAAGCATCCCCAAAGAATGATGTTTCCACCTCCATGATTCACGGTTGGGATGGTATTCTTGGGGTTGTACTCATCCTTCTTCTTCCTCCAATCACGGTGAGTGGAGTTTATACCAAAAAGCTCTATTTTTGTCTCATCAGACCACATGACCTTCTCCCATTCCCCCTCTGGATCATCCAGATGGTGATTGGCAAACTTTAGACGGGCCTAGACATGCGCTGGCTTGAGCAGGGGGACCTTGCATGCACTGCAGGATTTTAATCCATGACGGCATAGTGTGTTACTAATGGTTTTCTTTGAGACTGTGGTCCCAGTTCTCTTCAGGTCACTGACTAGGTTCTGCCGTGTAGTTCTGGGCTGATCCCTCACCTTCCTCATGATCATTGATGTCCCACGAGGTGAGATCTTGCTTGGAGCCCCAGACCGAGGGAGATTGACCGTCATCTTGAACTACTTCCATTTTCTAATAATTGCGCCAACAGTTGTTGCCTTCTCACCAATCTGCTTGCCTATTGTCCTGTAGCCCATCCCAGCCTTGTGCAGGTCTACAATTTTATCCCTGATGTCCTTACACAGCTCTCTGGTCTTGGCCATGGTGGAGAGGTTGGAGTCTGTTTGATTGAGCGTGTGGACAGGTGTCTTTTATACAGGTAACAAGTTCAAACAGGTGAAGTTAATACAGGTAATGAGCGGAGAACAGGAGGGCTTCTTAGAGAAAAAATAACAGGTCTGCGAGAGCCGGAATTCTTACTGGTTGGTAGGTGATCAAATACTTATGTCATGCAATAAAATGCAAATTAATTATTTGAAAATCATACAATGTGATTTTCTAAATTTTTGTTTTAGATTCCGTCTCTCACAGTGGAAGAGTACCTATGATAATTAATGGTTATAAGAGTACTTATGATAAATTACAGACCTCTACATGCTTTGTAAGTAGGAAAACCTGCAAAATCAGCAGTGTATCAAATACTTGTTCTCCTCACTGTATGTTTGGGGGTTCTAAGTGATTTTCTAGCAGAAAATACAGGATTTTTACTTGTTGTAAGCAACAAGTGTCAAAAAAGATTTAGTCTTTAAATGGTTAAACTGAGAACTCCTACACAAGTTCAACCCTTTGAAATATAAACATTGTATCTTTTCTCAAACTTGGCAGGCTGCCCAGTAAGAAGGAGGAGAAGTCTTCCATGGGAAACTTCGGGCAACTTGCATCGACTTCTATTAGGCCAGTTTCACACTGGGGCGGCGTGTGCGGTGGCGGTATAGCGCCGCTATTTTTAGCGGCGCTATACCGTCGGGATTGCTGAGGTATTCAGCCGCTAGCGGTGCGGTTTTAACCCCCGCTAGCGGCCTGAAAAAGGGTTAATACCACCCGCAAACCGCGGCTACAGCCGCGGTTTGTGGGCGGTATTACCGCGGTGTCCCATGCATTTCAATGGGAAGGAGCGGTGTAGGAGCGGTATACACACCGCTCCAAAGATGCGGCTAGCAGGACTTTTTTTCACGTCCTGTTAGCGCACCGCTCCAGTGTGAAAGCCCTCGGGCTTTCACATTGGAGAGACAGCAGCCGCTGTTTAGGCTCGGTTTGCAGGCGCTATTTTTAGCACAATAGCGCCTGCAAACCGCCCCAGTGTGAAAGGGGCCTTACAGAAGTTATTTGCAAGTTGCGCTGAAGTTTTAAATCAGCTTTTTTTTCCAGCACAATCAGCCGATGCCGATTAATTAAAAAACGCCAAATATCGGCTGATACCTCTAGACTCTCGCTGCATCCATTTTAACTGTGGGCAGTTGAAGCTGCTGCCTGTTCACTTCCTGGATTTACACAGTCACACCTGCAGCTCTCATTGGATCTCATATGACTCATCCCCCCTCCCTTCCTGGCAAACTCTCACAAAAGTGAGTGAGAGAGAGAGAGAGCTGTGCATGATGTCATAAGTCTAGGCATTTTACCAGACAAGAAACAGGAAGTGGACTGTATAAGGTATTTACTGGCAGAAAAAAAAAAAAAGTTTTACTATCCAAAGTTAAAACAACAAGGGCAGAAGATTTACCGTATATACTCGAGGATAAGCCGAGTTTTTCAGCCCTTTTTTAAGGGCTGAAAATACCCCCCTCGGCTTATACTCGAGTCAGTACCTGAATTCTTGCCAGGCGTCCATTTTTTTAAAAGTCGCGACTTCCTCCTGGCGTTCCGTTCCGTGATAGGCATTTGACACTATGTTCCGCCTATCACGGAGGTCCTCTCATCCTCGGACAGTTTCCCAGCAGACACTGTGTTCAGTGTTCCGCCAATCGCGGACGTCCTCTTGTTCGAGAATGAAAGAATGTCCGTGATTGGCGGAACACTGAACACAGTGTCTACTGGGAAACTGAGTCCGAGGATGAGCGGACCTCCGTGATAGGCGGAACACAGTCTCAAATGCCTATCACGGAACGGAACGCCAGGAGAAAGCCACGACTTTTAAAAAATGGACGCTTGTCAAGAATGCAGGTACTCGGGCACAGTGAGACTGCAATGGGCACAGTGAGTACCGTATGGCACAGTGAGACTGCAATGGGCACAGTGAGTACCGTATGGCACAGTGAGACTGCAATGGGAACAGTAAGTACCGTATGGCACAGTGAGACTGCAATGGGCACAGTGAGGTATGGCACAGTGAGTACCATATGGCACAGTGAGACTGCAATGGGCACAGTGAGGTATGGCACAGTGAGTACCATATGGCACAGTGAGACTGCAATGGGCACAGTGAGGTATGGCACAGTGAGTACCATATGGCACAGTGAGACTGCAATGGGCACAGTGAGGTATGGCACAGTGAGACTGCAATGGGAACAGTAAGTACCGTATGGCACAGTGAGACTGCAATGGGCACAGTGAGGTATGGCACAGTGAGACTGCAATGGGCACAGTGAGGTATGGCACAGTGAGTACCATATGGCACAGTGAGACTGCAATGGGCACAGTGAGGTATGGCACAGTGAGACTGCAATGGGCACAGTGAGGTATGGCACAGTGAGTACCATATGGCACAGTGAGACTGCAATGGGCACAGTGAGGTATGGCACAGTGAGACTGCAATGGGCACAGTGAAGCTGCAAATGGGCATTGTTGACACTCTTTTCCGCTTACAGTAGCTGCTGCATTCTCACCCTAGGCTTATACTCGAGTCAATAAGTTTTTCCATTTTTTTGTGGTAAAATTAGGTGCCTCGGCTTATACTCGGGTCCGCTTATACTCGAGTATATACGGTAATAGATGGAAAGTTGAAAAAAATTACTGAAGGTCCACTTTAATCATGTTTTTTGTATTTTAATTGTAATTGATTTAAATACTCTTCAGGTGTATGAATATCTCTATTTATAAGCTTTGACCCCTGTGCGAAACGGTGGACTTTAACGCCCGCATATATGTGTCGCTGGGCGGCCGATGTTTCTATGCTGAGAGTGTATACCCAGCAGAGACCGAGATGTGAGAGACCACTCTCGGCTCCCACTAATGATTGATCGCTAGTCGGAGGGACTCTTGATCATATGAGCACTGCGACAGCAAATCACATATGTGATCAGCGGATCTTTCCCGCCCTCTCGGCATTCAGAACTTTTGAAAGGGATGCTGAGGCAGACAGGAAGGGGTTAACTGTGAAACTAAAGTGGCCTAAAATGTCTTAAAGCAGAACTAAAGTCCTACAACCAAAAAAAGAGTGTTTCTGCAGAAGAAACCTGCAAATAATTTTGCTAAAAAAAAACGCATCCAGTGAATTTATGTGTACACTGCGTTTTGTTTTGTTTTTTACACCGCTATGGACCACATTTTCATTCATAGCTGGCCTCATTGATTCCTATAGTACTGCCTTTAGATGCATGCCAACTATACACTGTATGCATCTAATTGTAGCATTTTAGAAACCCATGTGAATGAGCCCTCACTATGCATATCATAGAAAAAGCCTTCATATTGTACAGGCTGTAAGGTTCTGTTTTAACCACTTTAGTACCGCTCTATAGCCAAAAGATGGATACAGCGTAGTACTATAGTTCTGGGAGCGTGTCCATAGACGTCCTGCCAGAATCCCACCCCCTGCGGCGCGCATTGGGTGCACTCTGTGACTTTCAGACACAACTGATTACAGATCAGGGTAAAGGGCCAATCACATTGGCCCTTTACCATGTGATCAGCTGTATCCAATCACAGCTGATCACATGTAAGTAGACTAGCTGGTTATCGGCACCCCTTTCCTCACGCGCTGTGTCTGCGTGAGGAAAGGAGTGACGATAGCCAGCAAGGCTGTCAGCACACCGTTTACACTGATGATCGGGGCGCCTCATAAGTGCCCATCAGTGAAGAAGAAGAATCCTGTTATTTGAACAATTTTGTAACCGAAACAAAGAAATTAATTTTTTGTCTTTTTTCATTTGTTTAGCAAAAAAATAAAACCCAGTGGGAATTCAATTTTACCAAAAGAAAGCTCTATCTGTCTCCAAAAAATGATAAACATTTCATATGGGTATAGTTTTGCATGACTGCGCAATTGTCATTTAACCACTTAAGGACCGGGCCATTTTTTGCAATATGGCACTGCAACGTTATTACTGACAATTGCGCAGTGGTGCAACGTTGTACCCAAACAAAATTTAGGTCCTTTTTTTCCCCACAAATAGAGCTTTTTTTGGTGGTATTTGATCACCTCGCTATAAACAAACAAATAGCGACAATTTAGAAAAAAAACACATTTTTTTTACTTTTTGCTATAATACATATCAAAAAAAACAAATTCTTCATCAGTTTAGGCCGATATATACTCTTCTACATATTGTTGTTAAAAAAAAAATCGCAATAAGTGTATATTGATTGGTTTGCGCAAAAGTTATCGCGTCTACAAACTATGGGATAGATTTAGGGACTTTTTGTTTTTATTGTTTTTACTAGTAATGGCGGTGATCTGCGTTTTTTTGCGGGATTGTGGCGGACAAATCTGACCCTAACTTACACTTTTTGGGGACCAGGGACATTATTACATTGACCAGTGCTATACAAATGCACTGTTCAATGTAAAAATTACACTGGCAGGGAAGGGGTTAACACTAAGTGGCGATCGAGGGGTTAACTGTGTGTTATAACTCTAGGGGGGGATGGGCTACCAGGGACATGACCAAGATCTACTGTTTCCAGTGATCAGGAAAAGCGATCTCTGACATGTCCCCTGTAAGAACGGGGATCCGCTTGTTTACACTGGCAGATCCCCGTTCTGCCTCTGTACTAGGCGATCGCAGGTCGCTGGCCAACATCGAGTCCGCCCGACCCGCCGCCAGCAACTACGACGCCTGTGCGTGCCGCCGTACACCTACGGCGATTCGCAAAGGAGAGCCAACCTGCTGCTGTCGGCAAGTAGATAAATTGTGACAGCACTGAAAGCTGAAAATTGGCCTGGGCAGGAAGGGGGTGAAAGCGCCCAGTATTGAAGTAGTTAAAGAGGTTGTAAACTCTCAAGATTTTTCACCTTATTGCATTCTATGCATTAGCCCTGGTACACACTGGGCTGCGAGATTGAAGCAGTGCGAGTTCAAGTTCAGCTGAACTCGCACGATTTCACTCCCGCTGGTCAGTCCCGATTTCGGCCGCGATTACAGAGACATCTGTGCAGATGTCAATGTAAATCGCGGGCCAAAATCGCAAAAAGTAGTACAGAAACTACTTTTTGAAATCGGTGCAGCGCCGCAGATGCGGCGTCGCACCGATTAGGACGGTGCCATTGCCCGCAATTTGCGGCAAATACCGCAGTTTTGACATGCGATTTGACATGCCAAATCGCATGTCAAAATGCACCAGTGTGAACCAGGGCTTAAGGTGAAAAACCTTCTGTAACGCTCCAACCCCCCCCCCCTCCCCCTGTTTTACTTACCTGAACGCTTTCATCCTCCAGGCCAGGAACCTGCACAACCAGCTCGAGCTGGTGTCTCATGTCCTGATTAAATAGATTGATAGCAGTGCAGCCATTGGCTCCCGCTGCTGTCAATCAAATCTAATGACGCGGCGCTGGGGGTGGAGCCAAGTCCTGCATTCTGTACGAATGGACACAGATGCAGGACACGGGCGCGCACCTGCACGGGTGTTCACCAAAAGCCGCATACACACGATCGGTTTTACCGATGAAAACAGTCCGATGGATTTTTTTCATCGGATAAACCTATCGTGTATGGGCCCCATCGGTCTTTTTTCCATCGGTGTCAAAAAATAGAACATGTTTTAAATTTTTCCGATGGATAAAAAACCGATAGCAAATTCCGATCGTCTATGGACAAGTCCATCGGTTAAAAAACCTACGCATGCTCAGAATCAAGTCGACGCATGCTCAGAAGCATTGAACTTCATTTTTCTCGGCTCATCGGAGTGTTTTACGTCACCGCGTTTGGAACGGTCGGTTTTTTGACTGATGGTGTGTAGGCAAGACTGATGGAAGTCAGCTTTATCGGATTTCCGATGGAAAAATCCATCGGAAATGAAACCATAGAAAATCCGATCGTGTGTACAGGGCTTTAGGAGAGCCTTCTCCAATGTGGACACTCAATGGAAGTGGGAAGGAGCCACCAGCGCCGCTGAGAGACCCCAGAACAGGAGGATCGGGGCCACTCTGTGCAAAACGAACTGCACAGTACCGGGAAGTATGACATGTTTGTTATTTAAAAAAAAAAAGAAGAGGGTTTACAACCCCTTTTATTGTCTATAATCATGGTTTTGTAATGAGATATCTAACAAGCTCGTAAAGGTACAATGGTCAGGTCAGGTACTGAGGTAGTCTATGCCAGAATTTTTTTTTTTAATGTGGTGCATTGCAATAAAAATGTAAACCATACATTTTCAAAATGATTCCAATGACATTTTAGTAGGTTAGTTGGTTCCTGTCTAAATTGTCTGTAGTGAATGTATGTGTGCATGTTGGATAGGGACTGTGACAGGAGTGACTTTGGGTCGGGGGTTTGTATGGCTCAGCTTGCCCTGGAGAGTTTTGGTGGCTCCTTGTCCAGCTTCCCCGACGCCTCTTATGTGTAAATCACCCTGTGTCTCTAATAGGGGCAATGGGTGAATGAGAACCCCACTATGATCTGGGCTAGTCAGATTCAATGCTGTATAGATGTATATATAATGTGTGCTGTGCCATGCTGTTGGACTATTTGCTGTGATGGTTTGGGGTGTGACTATTCTATTGTCTATTGTGGCTGATTGCCTCAACTATTTTGGGATGTGCAAGTGTGTTTGCTGTGAGGAAAAAGGGAGGGGGGATTCCTCCAACCCCCCTGCTGATAAGACTGTGTACTGAGAAGTTTGAACACAACTGACCTGTGTGGCCATTGTCATTGGACAGTTTAACCCGCCCTGTTTTCCAAGGGTGGGAGGGAAGTGTTTTGAAGGGAGATATCTGTTAACATGTGCTTGAGGTGTTGTGTCTGATGACTAGGATGGCTGGAGAATCTTGGATAAGTGCTGTTTCTGAACAGAGGAAGCATTGACGGCGGACCTAGATCTGTTTGAGGACAGAGGGTTCGTCACAGGGACCTTAAGCTTGTAACAGACGGATTGAAATTTGGCTGGTTCAGCAGGGACGGGACAAATTTCAATCTGTGTGTGGCCGTGTCTGCTCGACAGAAGTCAATCATTTGATCCGCTTACGTCAGGGACCTACTGTACATGATTCTTTTCTTCCATGCAGTCTATTCCCCCTATGGGTACTCAGCTTTGGGTCCCTGTTCCTTCTTAGCCATTTTTGCTATACATTTCAGTAGTTAGGTTACCTGAAATAAATAAGAAAATTACTAAAACAAAATTATTTATAGTTATTATACCAGGTTTATAATACTAAAAAGAAAAAAAATGACAGCACATGGTATCTTATTTTTCTTTTTTCACACTGTAATCTGATGCAGTGCTGTTAATATTAGGCAAATGATAGAGGTAATAATAACAATTGATATGACAAATACTGCATATACAGTTGTAAAGCAAAACATTTACAGCAATAACCTACAATACAGGAGAGCCCTACCTGTGGGATAATGCAGTAAAACCTTGGATTATGAGCATAATTCGTTCCAGAAACATGCTTGTAATCCAAAGCACTTGTATATCAAAGCGAATTTTCCATAAGAAATAATGGAAACTCAGATGATTCGTTCCACAACCATTTATTCATAAGTCCTTCAGTTTTATAGTCCATATAAAAATATTATAGCAATGTGACCAGGTTGTGTAACCATAAAATGTCCATCTATAAATGGAAGCCTCCACAAGGGAATTAGAAGCAAAATCCAGCAGGAGCTACAGAGTATAAAAGAGAAGAGAGGCGCCTCTAAGTGTAGCAATATGGTTACATTTAATGAAGAGAAGAAAGGTAAGGCTAGGACTAAGGCTATTGCCGAAACGCGTCAGCATCATTGTTTTATTGTCACTCTGATGTACCAATAAACGACACTTCAAGGATTACAGTTTTGCAGACTCTTCTTACTACTGTTACATTTAATGAAGGTACAACATTTAGCAACCCACATGGTTGATGCTTAAAACAGGCACATCTAAGTATGCAGGCATCCGGGGTAAAGCTGTCTACATAGACCGTCCTCTGCACCGCCGGCTCTCACCGATGTCAGTCTGCAATCGTGACCGGGAAGACTACCCTGCAGTAGAGCGATCTGAAAGCGAGGCTTGAAACGCTCGTGGAGGGCAATGTGGAATGGATAACGTCGATGGCGGTGTGGAGGATGATGAGTTGCTAAATGTTGTACCCTCATTAAATGTAACCATATTGCCACACTTAGAGGCGCCTCTCTTCTCTTTTATACTCAGTTGTGACATGATGCTACTTGTATATTAACCGCTTGCTGACCGCCTCCTGTACTTTTACGTCGGCAGAATGGCACGGCTGCGCAAAGTCACGGAGCTGCAGAACGGGGGGATGCCTGTGTAAACAAGGCATTTACCTGTTTTGCCTAGTGACAGGACACTGATTGTCTGCTCCCTATCATCGGGAGCAGTGATCAATGTCATGTGACAGTAAGCCCAGCCCCCATACAGTTAGAATCACTCCCTAGGACACACCTAACCCCTTCCTCGCCCCCTAGTGTTTAACCCCTTCCCTGCCAGTCACATTTATACAGTAATCAGTGCATTTTTTTTAGCACTGATCGCTGTATAAATGTGAATGGTCCCAAAATAGTGTCCGATGTGTCCGTCATAACGTCGCAGTCACGATAAAAATCGCTGATCGCCACCATTATTAGTAAAAAATAAATATTAATAAATGGCATAAAACTACCCCCTATTTTGTAGACGCTATAACTTTTGCGTAAACCAATCATTTTTTTACTAAATATATGTAGAAGAATACATATGAGGAAAAACATTTTTTTAAAATATATTTTTGGGGGATATTTATTATTGCAAAAAGTTCGAAATATTGCTTTTTTTTTCAAAATTGTTGCTCTATTTTTGTTTATAGCGCAAAAAATAAAAACCACAGAGGTGATCAAATACCACCAAAAGAAAGCTCTATTTGTGAGAAAAAAAGGAACGTCAATTTTGTTTGGGAGCCACGTCGCACGACCGCACAATTGTCATTTAAAGCGTCGCAGTGCCGAATCGCAAAAAGTGGCCCGGTCATTTGGCAGCCAAATCCTCCGGGGCTGAAGTGGTTAAGTAAAAATAAATGAAAAAAATTTGCTTGTCTTGCAAAATTATCTCAAACCAAGGTTATACTGTACATTCTTCCCATCACTGTCATACCATTGTTTTTTTCTTGAACTCTATCCCATGCTTGGACTGGGCAGTATAAGGCCTCATTGCACAGAGGGTGTCTAGCCCCAGTGCATGAGACCCTGACATTCTGGTGTAGGTACAGTCCTGCAGCCTGTAAGACTTTATGAGAGGCTGAGACTGGATGGCGCACCGATTTGGTACTAACCTTCAGGGGACTATGCGCCCAGGGATGAATGCCCAAAATGCAGCCAGTCTGCATTCTGGACATTCGTTCCTGGGGCCATACTGTTCTAAATGTTAGTGCACTGTCCATTCGCAGCAGCTTTCAGCCTTCCATAGTATTTTACGGACCGCTTGCAGTAGAGCTGCACGGTTCTGGATAAAATGAGAATCACAATTTTTTTTTGTTTAGAATAAAGATCACGATTCTTGCGGCGTAACATCATCTTTCACATTATACAAAAAAATTGGCCTAATTTTACTGTTTATTTTGTCTTTTTTTCTTTCTTTTTTTTTTTTTCACAGCTCGGCTCTGCACTGTTTACATAGAATCGAGGAAATGGCCGATTAGGATCGCGAGGGGGGTTGAATCGAGATCGCAATTTTTTTAACGATTAACCGTGCAGCTCTAGCTTGCAGTGGGCTGGGCGGTGTGCCTGGGTCTTCTACTCAGATCAAAATTCCAAGGTCTCGTGCACTGGGGCTAAACACCCAGTGTGCATAAGGCCTATTTCATCTATACTGGGGGTTGGCAACCCAATCGATTTGCAGGCAGGTGATGGGTAGATCATGTTCACTTCCCTGCCTTGCTGACCCTAAATCTAGATTGCTCCTTCTCCATCTACAGAGCGGCCCAGGGAATCGATGAGCTCAGGCATAGTAAGCTATCAAAGCCGAAAGCCAATGCTAGGCGGCAGAGGCATTCTTCGCACTGCAGCATGCCCCTTGCATACATGTGGCCGCGGGGTAAGAAATGCTGGTGCTGCCTATGATTTGTTTTCGGCTTGGCCAGTTTTCAGGTGGGACAGCTTGGGTGGGTTCAGAACATCCCTTATTATAGTGCGCTGACCCCAACTGGCCCTCCTCTCCAGTCCATCCCAGGCATTTGTTGGTCACTTTGTGTGGGATGGAAGACAGAGTAGGCCCAGTTGGGAGCAGCATGTCAGAATAAGTAGATGCCCTCCTGACCGCCAGTACCAGGCCTTGCTGAGCCCCCTGCACTGCACCTTTAAGGCAAGCTAAGTTTACATTAGTGACATTTGTTTTATTAGATTTTTCTAAGAATTCTTCATGCTGTCCTTGCTTTTTATTGGGTTCTTGCTAGTTAATTTCATTTTAAAAAAGGGGGCACCACACCCTGGTGATCTTTGGTCTCTTCCATGTTGTCTAGGTGCGTTGTAGATCTCCACCTCTCAAATATTGCCTACTCCTGGTCTATATAACTATTATTTTTAATATAACTGGCTATTAACATTTCTGGATAATACCAGTAATTTGTTGATCCAGGGATTATCCAATTGCCTTAGGGCAGGGATCCCAAACTTTTCATTCTAGGGAACACACCAAATATTTTACAAATATCTGTGGTTCCCCCCTTGCCTCAGGGTCCCCACCAGAGTCCCCTCTTGCCTCAGAAACAGAGACTATAGGCAGTCTCTGCAGTGCGGGATATGCCAGTGAACCTAGCTTTGGACTGGATAAAATCTTGTATCAAACTGTATGTGGTGCATGGACCATAAGTTGGTCACCCCTGCCTTAGGGGATCAGAAATGGGTTTTTTTTCATCTAGTGGAGCAAATCAGACTAAGCTTTTGTAGCGGGTATGTACTATTTAGGGGCAGCATCTGGGTGGTAGTATGACCCAGATGCACTAATTGGTATAGTAGGGCTGTGTTCTAATCGTGTGAGGACATCAGTGGTGTTCAGTTCCCTGCGGCTCAGTAGGTGGCGCTGTTGCTTTGGGCTGGGGTTGAACCACCACTGCAGTGCCGTACCCTTTGTGACCTCTCGCAGCAGCTGTATGGCGGGGCGGGGAACCCGCTGGGCTTGCTGGGAGAGGGTATAAAGGGAGCGGACATCTTCACCACGAGGTCCGAGTCCCAGGCACCTTTAGCCTGAGGGCTGCTGTCCGTGATCGGTGTGCAGGCGCCCTTGGCCTGTACACGTGGAGTTCGTGTTCCATCCCAGACACCTTCAGTCTGGGGTGAGGTACTCAACTGGAGGGCTGGGGCCAGTACCTTCCACTGGGTCCCGCGAGGAAGGGATCGTCCTAAGGTGCCCTGGGTGTTGGGCGCCTGAATCCAGGGAGTAAGGGACCAGAGAGGTGATCCTCCCGAAGAGCTGGTACAGCATATTGCCAGTGCCGGGTGGACCTCTGGAGACCGTCCGGATGGATGTCTTTTCCCAACAGGGGCCAATTCATCAGGGAAGGTGGTTCATGTTCTATGGCCGGTGGCAGCGGTCCATCTAATTCACTCAGGTCGGTGGCAGAGACCTGCTCTCAGGTCTGTGGCAGGGGCCTCAACAGTTCACCCGGTCGGTGGCAGCGACCAATCTCACGGTCGGTGGCAGAGACCGTGCGCCAAGCCTATTTGCACTAGAAGGAATAGGAGAGTTTCATTGTGCCTGGACCTACTCGTATCCACACCCTGTCTGTTTATTTAAAAGTTCAACTGATGCTGTTCACTTGTCATGAAGAATAAAGGAGTGTTGGACTTTTTATGGTGTGGGGCTCTATTACTGACAGTCAAACTTCCACAGGAGAAGCGGAGGCTCCATCCAGAACACAGGCCCGAAGGTAAAATAAGTGTTGGCTTTCACCTCTGCACATTAGAGGACATAGGCCATAGTGAACCTCATCCTCCTCCCGCATACCCCTAGACAAGCCAGCCGGTTTATTAACAAGGGGACGGGGGGTGAGGCCGCTACACTTTATTGTTTTTTTTTTTTTTTTTGCTTCCTTTGAATCACTTGTAGGTATATGGTCCTGTATATGGAGGGTTTCAATTTTTTAGTTTATATTATTTTTTCTGCTGGTTGAACTTGATGGACTTTTTTCAAACTCGAGTATGTACTGTAACTATTTGCTAAACATTTAAGTACACAGTCTCACTCCATAGGTGGCGCTGTTGCTTCAGTCTTGCACCTCTACATATGCACTGGACATGGACAGTTAATATCCAATATCAATACATGACTATCTTTTCATTATATTTTGAATATTAGTACTTATGCTCTAGATATAAAAGATAACCCTGGATTATTTGTTTTAGATAACACACAATACAGACTGTTTTAAAATAGCAAAAAATATTTTGATAACATTTTAACTTTCAAAAAAAGTTTTTTATTTACAGCAAAGCAAAATAGAGTAACAACAAGTGGGCATCGCAGTGCCAGGCAACATAGTACAAAATACAAATTTGCAGCGCCAGAAGATAATCCTTCAGAGATTAATTTCAGTCCAGCAATCTCATTACGAAAAAACTTACCACTGAAATCAAATGTGGCAACAAATAAAATAATAGGTCCATGACTTTAAGTAGCAGAAAAACGTATCACATAAGATAACATCTTAGGAATGTTATTACATGCAGACGATCCCAGTAAATACCAGGTTTTGCACTGAAATATAACTACAAGCCCTCGCGAGCCAAAATCACATACAGTCATGGCCGAAATTGTTGGCACCCCAGCCATTTTTCCAGAAAAGTATTGCAGTAACACATGTTTTGCTATACACATGTTTATTCCCTTTGTGTGTATTGGAACAAAACAAAAAAGCAAATTGGACATAATGTCACACAAAACTCCAGAAATGGGCTGGTCAAAATTCTTGGCACCCTTTCAAAATTGTAGATAAATAGGATTGTTTCAAGCATGTGATGCTCCTTTAAACTCACCTGGGGCAAGTAACAGGTGTGGGCAATATAAAAATCACACCTGAAAGCAGATAAAAAGGAGAGAAGTTCACTTAGTCTTTGCATTGTGTGTCTGTGTGTGCCACACTAAGCATGGACAACAGAAAGAGAAAAAGAGAACTGTCTGAGGACTTGAGAACCAAAATTGTGGAAAAATATCAACAATCTCAAGGTTACAAGTCCATCTCCAGAGATCTAGATTTGCCTTTGTCCACAGTGCGCAACATTATGAAGAAGTTTGCAACCCATGGCACTGTAGCTAATCTCTCTGGGCGTGGAAGGAAGAGAAAATAGGATTTTTATAACAGCTTACCTGTAAAATCCTTTTCTTGGAGTACATCACGGGACACAGAGCGACATAGTCATTACTAATGGGTTATATAGATACCGTCAGGTGCTGGCACTGGCAACTTCCAAAACCGGAAGTACCCTCCCCTATATAAGCCCCTCCCATCCGGGAGCACCTCAGTTTTGTAGCAAAGCAATAAGTGTCCCCAAAGAGGGGCGGGAGCTCTGTGTCCCGTGATGTACTCCAAGAAAAGGATTTTACAGGTAAGCTGTTATAAAAATCCTATTTTCTTTCTCGTACATCACGGGACACAGAGCGACATAGTCATTACTAATGGGATGTCCTAAAGCAATGCCCAATGAGGGGGGGGTACACCATATATAAGCTGAGCGCTATCAGACATGAGGATCTTTTGCGGCCTGCAACACACTGCGCCCAAAGGCGACATCCTCCTGACTTCTAACGTCCACCTGGTAGAACCTAGTAAACGTGTGTACTGAAGACCATGTTGCGGCCTTACAGATTTGAGCCAGGGAGGCCTGGTGATGCACTGCCCATGAAGTTCCAACTGCTCTCGTGGAGTGCGCTCTAACTTTGAACGGAGGCGGTCTCCTTCTCAAGCCATAGGCTTGTATTATGACCTGTCGAATCCACTTGGCTAAAGTAGATTTTGACGCTGCCTGACCCTTTCTGGGGCCTTCCGGCAGAATAACCAAAGTATCCGTTCTGCGAATCTGAGCAGTGGCCTTTAGATAAGCTTTAACTGCTCTTACTACATCCAAAGAATGCAATAACTTTTCCTCTACCGAAGTAGGTTTGGGGAAAAAAGAAGGAAGAACCACATCTTGGTTCAAATGAAACCTCGATACCACCCTAGGAAGAAAGGCTGGATGAGGACGTAACACTACTCTATCCTTATGGATAACCAGATATGGCTCCTTACAGGACATAGCTGCTAATTCCGACACTCTTTTAGCCGAACAAATGGCTACTAGAAAAATCAATTTCCTGGTGAGAAGCACCAAAGAAATATGCTGTAATGGTTCAAATGGTTGTTTCTGTAGAACCGACAGAACCAAGTTTAGATCCCATGGACATATGGGAATATTAACCGGAGGACTAATACGCATCACTCCTTGTATAAAGGCTTTGACTAGTGAATGCGAAGCCAAGGGCCTTTGAAAAAATATTGACAAGGCCGAAATCTGACCCTTGATAGTACTCAAGGCAAGCTTCCTATCTACAGCCCATTGTAGGAAGTCCAGAATCCTACCTATTACGTACTTATGTGGATGCCATTTCTTGGCCTCACACCACGCGATGTACGCCTTCCAGATTCTATATTAGATCTGCCTGGATACCGGCTTCCTGGCATTGATCATGGTAGATACCACAGGATTAGAGAGCCCTCTCTTTTTTAGAATGTGGGCTTCCATAGCCAGGTCGTCAAACCTAGGGCTGGTAAGGAAGGGTGGTATATCGGTCCTTGCGAAAGCAGGTCCGGACGACGTGGGAGAGTCCAAGGACTCCCCACTGAAATTTTACAATCTCCGCGTACCACGCTCTTCGGGGCCACGCTGGAGCCACCGGAATCACTGGTTTCTTTTCTACCCTGATTCTGCGGAGTAATCGAGGTAACCATTGTGGCGGTGTGAATGCATATATCAGCTTGAACTGATCCCAAGGGAACACTAGGGCATCCGAGCCGCAAGCTAGGGGATCCCTTGTCCGAGAGACAAACCTGTCCCCCTTTGCGTTGAATCTGGATGCTAGAAGATCTACATCCGATGTTCCCCACCGCTGACATATTGTCCAGAAAACCTCGGGGTGAAGGGACCCTTCCTCTGGGCCTAATTGCTGGCGACTTAGAAAGTCCGCCTTCCAATTCTCCACTCCTGGAATGAATACCGCAGATATGGCTGGGACATATTTTTCTGCCCATTTCAGGATGTAATTTACTTCCCTCTGGGCTGCACGACTCCTGGTGCCCCCCTGATGATTGATATATGCCACTGCTGTGGCATTGTCTGATTGAATTCTGACAGGGGACCCTTGGAGTTTGGATGTCCATGCTACTAGGGCATACCGGGCTGCTCGTATCTCTAAGAGATTGATGGGCAGGGCCTTTTCTGCATCCGACCATCTGCCCTGGAGAGACTATTGCTCCAGTACTGCTCCCCAGCCTATAAGGCTGGCATCTGTAGTGACCACCTTCCAAGAAATCAGACTGAAGGATTTCCCTTTTTCCAGATTCTGGGGAACCAACCACTAACGGAGGCTCTTGCGAACGGAAGGGGACAAGGACATTGTAAGTCTAGGGCCTGAACTTTTTTGTTCCAGGCTGACAGTATGGCCCCCTGCAAATTCCTTGAATGGAATTGACCGTAGGGTACTGCTTCGAATGATGCCACCATTTTTCCCAGCAGCCTTATGCACAGGCGTATGGACGGCTGTCTTTTTTGTACCCACTAAGTGGATCAAATCTTTCAAAGACAACACCTTTCCTCAAGGCAAGAATATTTTTCTCTGGCCTGAATCCAACCTTAGCCCCAAGTATTCCAGACTTTTGACTGGTTTTTAGGGCTGACTTTTCTCGGTTGATAATCCAACCGTGAGATTCCAGATACTTGATTGTCTTGTGAACGACCACTTCTAGTTTTTTCACTGAGTGGTCTATCAGCAACAAGTCATCTAGATATGCCATTATCATTACACCTTGTGTTCTTAGATTGGCCAATAAAGGGCCAGAATTTTTGTAAACACTCGTGGTGCTGTGGCCAAACCGAAGGGTAAGGCTCTGAACTGAAAATGGCGCCCTTCTACTGCAAAGCGTAGAAACTTTTGGTAGACTGGAAAGATGGGAATGTGCAGATAAGCATCTTTGATGTCGATCGCGGCTAACCAATCCTCCCCTTGTAGGGCAGTGGCCACCGATCGGATCGACTTCATCGGAAAGTCCTGATATACAGGAATTTGTATAGCCCTTTTAGAATTAATATGGGCCTCCCGTCCGCGTTTGCTTCGGGACTGTAGAGAGGTTTGAGTAAAACCCGAACCCTCATTCTTCCAGGGGAACCTCCATAATTACTCCTTGGAGCAATAGTTGTTCTAGTGCCAACAGGAGGGATCCTCTCTTCCGGGGATCCCTTGGCACGTTTGACCTCAAAAATGGGAAGGAGGAGAGTCTCTTAACTCCAATCTGTATCCCCAACATACTGCGGAGAGCACCTATCTGTCTTGATCGCGTCCCGCCAGGTCTCTTGTGAACAACTGGAGTCCTCCCCCCACCCGACTGAGTGGGGGCAACCCTTCAATGAATTTAACTTTGGGGGAGGTTTTGTACCTCCCCTGACCCAGGGTTTCTCATTACCCTGCTATTGTCCCTGTTTTTTACCCCCAGGAATTGACCGAGGAGGCCGTCGGAACTGTTACACAGCCGATGCCCCAGGGACTGGAGAAGCAGGCCTCTTAAAGAGGGACCTCTAACTCTGTTTTTAACCGGCAAGAGCGTATTTTTACCGCTGGAAATTTTCTGGATATATTTGTCCAGGTTTTCCCTGAATAAGCGTTCACCATGAAATGGGACGCTAACCAGCCATTCCTTACAGGGAGCTTCAGCAGACCAGTTTTTGAGCCATAGAAGCCTACGCATATGTACTCTAGACAGCGTAAGGCGGGAGGCCTGATGGACTGAATCCTTTATGGCGTCAACCGCAAAGCCTAAGGCTCTAGGTAGATCAGCTAGGGCAAGGCCTGCTGATCTGTCAAGTCCCTCAAGACCTGTTTCAACTGATCCTTCACTGCTTAGCAGACCCCAATAGCTGCTACTGCTGGTTGTGTCACCAAGCTTGCTGTAGAAAGAAGCAGACTTTCATAAGGACTCCAATCTTTTATCTATTGGGTTCTTGAACATTTGGACATTATCCACTGGACATGTCAGTGATTTATACATACAAGAGATGGCTGCGTCCACTGTAGGGACCTTCCATTTTTATTTTTTTTTGATGAACTTATCCTCCATGGGATAGACCACCGGAAATCTCTTGGGGGAATAATATTTTCTCAGGACGTTCCCAATCCTGGTAAATAAGCCCTTTCAGTAAAAGGGTGAAGTGGAAAAGAACAGACAGTCTGGGGGCTTCTAGCGACCCCAACGAGGATACAGTAGTGGTTGATGGTTCCGCAAGGTGCATTTTTAATGCCGATCGGACCATGTTAGTCAGAGACTGAACCCATAATCTTTCAGCTTGAGCTGCTGAGAAAGGTTCCTCCACTGTTGATTCCTCTATAACAGAATCAACCTCATCCTGATCCCCTTCAGGCAGGTCGATCCCTGTATGGGACTGTTGCTCTGCTAACAGGCACTCTGAAGGAGGAGACGGAGATCGGCGTGCTTTCCCTGACAGGGAGGCAGCGATCAATGTTGACAATCTCTCTCTAATCCTCCCAGAGCTGAGGAAAAAACCTCCTCTGTTACATACACAGGAGCAGGTGACTGAGGACAGCCACAGTACCAAGTACCCCTGCGGGGTCTCTATGGTCACTTACCTCTGAACTTCAGGGGAGACTGGTGCAGCAGAAGCATGCCCACCTCAGAGCCCGATGAGACCCCCTTCGCTTCCTGGAAGATTCAGTTCCGGAGCTTCTGGACGGCATATTCTTAAGCCTAAAGCTGAGGTATTCCAGCCGTAATACACCACTTTTACTGAGAATAGTCTAGCACAATTGCTGCTATATCACAGTTGGTGTCTACTAAAGAGCCTTTCTAGGGGATGCCTGCATCAACCGCCTCTGTGTGCCTTTATCTGTTGCTAGCTCTGTCTGTGCATTCAATAGCCAGCTATAATGTGCTTTAAAACACGCTGGACGCCCGCACATGCGCAGTAGCGCCGCGGCGCACACCTGAGCGTCATCCACCCGCTCCGCCCCTTTTTTCAGATCGCCTCTATGAATAGAGGCGCGTGCATGCGCACGCGCGCGGGCACGTGCGCCTTCGGCGCCCTTTTTTAAAAACAATAAGGAGCTAGACGGGAGCCAGGGCCCCCTTTGCCGCAGGGCCCGGGGATGGATGAGCGCAGCAACAGGGCAGAGGAGACAGCTTCTCAGCAGAGAACATACCAACTGCCTGGATTTGATTCTGGAAGAAAAAAATCCACATTACAAGAAAAAGAACCATAGCGGCCTCTAGTGTCTAACACAGGTACCGCGGTCTTACATTTTTTTTATTTTTTTTTTCTTGCCTACTATTAAAATTTTTACATTTTCTCAGTAGTAACAGGCATACACAGAATATTAGCGGGAATACCTTAGGTAACAGGCAGAAAGACAAAATAGGCTTGGGGGTCCCTCAATAGAACCAAGTTCCTGAGGGCCCCCACTTACCTTTTCCTCGCCGCAGGACTTTGTTTGGTCCACAGAAGCCCAAACTTCACCTATCACGGCAGGCATTGTAATCAAACCTTCAGGGACCGGGTTCCCAAGGATTCCACTCCCCTGGACCTGTATAGCACCCTGCACAGAAAACATCTTGGTCGTGGGTATGACCAGAGCTCTGGATCCCAGGGTCCAGCTCTCCTAAGAGAAGCATTACAGGCAAAACCTTGCTCTTCTCTGCAAGGCCCGGGTACCGACCGTTTAGCTATGAAGCTTTTTTGGTCGGATCCGGAATAGCTTACTGAGGCCCAAAAGAACCTGTACGCAAGCTCAGTGAAAAACACATGTTTCTTCTTGGCCAACACCTTAGACACTGGCAAAAAACTGAGGTGCTCCCGGATGGGAGGGGCTTATATAGGGGAGGGTACTTCCGGTTTTGGAAGTTGCCAGTGCCAGCACCTGACGGTATCTATATAACCCATTAGTAATGACTATGTCGCTCTGTGTCCCGTGATGTACGAGAAAGAAAAATTGATGAAAGGTTGCAACGCAGGATAGTCCGGATGGTGGATAAGCAGCCCCAAACAAGTTCCAAAGAAATTCAAGCTGTCCTGCAGGCTCAGGGAACATCAATTTGCTTTTTTTCCTCCCTTTTTTTGTTTTGTTCCAATACACACAGGGAATAAACATGTGTATAGCAAAACATGTGAAATACTCGATTTTATGGAAAAATTTCTGGGGTGCCAACAATTTCGGCCATGACTGTATAAGACCCCTTTCACACTGGGGCTGCGTTAGTGCTAAAGTGCCGCTTTTCGGCTGCCAGTGGGGTGCTTTTAACCCCAAAGAAGGGGTTAAAAGCGCCCGTGTTGCGGTACTTCCGAAAAGCTTTTCAGGCGTTTTGGAAGCGCTGCCTGTTCATTTCAATGGGCTTCTGTAAAGAATGAATTACAACAGTGATAACAATCCCTGAGTTCTGCATAAGTTCTCAGGGAATCGCGATCTGCAAACTGATTTGGGGGTGTCATTAATTTTTAACTGACACTCCCAGCAGTTCGCATAGGGCAGTGTGAACTGCCACCGGGAAACATGCGGTGCGGAAACCTGCAGTGGATTCGCAGGGTTCCCACAGAGCAGCAGTGTGAACCGGCCCTAATGAGGTTTTTGTTCCTTCCCCTGAACCAACTGTGGCTATTGGGTCCTGTATATGGAGGTTTTCAATCTTTTTTTATAATTTTTTTTTCTTCAGCTGGTTAAACTTTTTTTCAAATCAGAGTATGTAACTATCTGCTAAAAATGTCCTACTACATAGGTGGCGCTGTTGCTTCAGTCTTGCACCTCTACACATGTACTGGATATGGACCGTTGATATCCAATATCAATGTAATACATGACTATCTTTTCATTATATTTTGTGTATATGAGTATTAGCACTTATGTTCTAGATATAAAAGATAACCCTGGATTATTTATTTTAGATATCACATATAATACAGACTGTTTTACAATAGCAATACATATTTTGATAACATTTTTAAAACATTACTTAAAAATCTTGAATGCTATTTAAAGTGGAATTAAACTTCTCAAAAAAAAAAAAAATATCTCACTTGGACCCCAGGAGGTTTTCGCCATAATGTGCTAGTGTGCATAGCATAGCCCTTTAATGCCTAAACTTATTTCTGACATTTGTTGCTTACAAGTTAAAATCCATATTTCTTGCTAGAAAATTACTTAAAACCCCCAAACATTATATATATTTTTTTATCAGAGACTCTAGAGAATAAAATGACTATTGTTGCAATATTTTATGTCACACGGTATTAGCGCAGTGGTCTTTTAAACGCAATTTTTCAGAAAAAAATACACTTTCATGAATTAAAAAAAAACTAAACAGTAAAGTCAGCCCAATTTTTTTATACAATGTGAAAGATGATGTTACGCTGAGTAAATAGATACCTAACATGTTGTGCTTTAAAATTGTGCGCACTCGTGGAATGGCGACAAACTACGGTACCTAAAAATCTCCATAGGCGACGCTTAAAAAAAAACTGATGTCAGGTTAGAGTTACAGAGGAGGTCTAGTGTGAGAATTATTGCTCTCGCACTGCCGATCGCGGTGATACCTCACATGTGTGATTTGAACACTATTTACATATGCAGGCATAACTTACGCGTGCATTTTCTTTGCTGCGCGAGCTCGCGGGGACGGGGGCACTTTAAAAATGTATTTTATTTTTTCATATTTATTTTTACTTTCACAGTGCTTTCACAGTGCTTTTACACTGAGGGGCTGCGCTGGCAGGGCGTCAAAAAAAGTCTTGCAAGCAGCATCTTTGGAGCGCTTTAGCAGCGGTGTATACACCGCTCCTAAAGCGCCCCTGCCCATTGAAATCAATGGGCAGCGCTGCTGAACCGCCGCAGCTAGCGTCAGAAAAGCGGCGCAAAAACTACGGTAAAGCGCCGCTAAAAATAGCAGCGTTTTACCGCCGACGCCCGGCCGCTTTCAGTGTGAAAGCACTCTAAAGAGCCGACCACCCACTCAAAAAAACGGTACCGGGGTGATGCCTGCAGCTGCATCCATTATCCCGGTATAGCCCCTTAAACCCGAGGCCGCATATGTGGGTACGGTCGGCGCTAAGGGGATAGTAACACATTATGGTGACTTACCTGGCTAGTGATCACTTTCAGCGCTGTGAGCGCTCCCATCAGGCATGAGTGCTGCCATCTTCTCCTAAACTTACTTCTGGGTTTCCACTTTTCAGCCACTTGGTTGGCCTGGCCATGATGACATCACTACCACGGTGCTGTAAATGTAGGCTGAGCTGCGTATATGCGACTCGGTGTACACAAATACTGTCAAGCAAGGAGAAGGGTTTATGACAGAGGGGTCCAATAGGGTCTCTTCGGTCATAAAAAACGTTGCTTGTTCACGCTTTTTTTTTTTTTTTGGATTGATTCCACTTTAAAAAAAAGAAATTTACATCTATAAATCTCTTGATATCAGCCTCCTGCAATCCCTTAGACTGACCATACACTATACAATCTGATTGTACAGTTTCCTTTAGTTCTACCAACAACTATGTAATGCAAGAGTCTATGTAATTGGATATAGGTTGAATGGATTGTTTTGGTTTGTCCTCATATCACATAGTTTTGGTAACTCTATAGGAAATTGTACAATATAATTGTATGGTGTATGGCCAGCCATACTGGGAGAGGGAGGGCTGCTACTCTGATTCATTAAATAAAGCCTTTGTAAAACCAGCCATACACTATACCAGCGATTTGCACCCCAGATGTTTTGGAACTACATTTCACATGCTCATGCACTCTGCAGTGTAGTTGAGCATCATGGGAAATGTACTTCCAAAACATCTGGGGTGCCAAGGTTCACCATCACTGCCCTATACAATCCGATTGTACTAAGCTATGATTAAGCGCTGAAGTTCAGTGCGAAACGCGTCAGCTCACATTAGCTGTTTCCTTTGCTGTGCCATGTACTTGTTGTTTTTATTTTAAATAAAATAACAAATATATTTTTTTGGAGTGCGGCAGTCCAAGGTCTCTCATCATTTTTGCATTGCTATATGTGTTGTGTTACACTATGTGATTATTCTTGCTCTGTGTCTTTAAGATCTGTCCCCTTCTTTCTAGCTGAACTCTCTCTCTCACCGTAGTTCTTTATATATCTCCTCCACTTCCTGATTCTGGTCATTACTCCTGTATATCTTCCATGCTAAACATCTTACATGTGGCTTACAACTGCAACGTTTTTCTACCTATGAATATCCATCATTAAACGGAACATTCGAAAGGATTCATCGTCTGTCGTCCTAACTGTGAGTTTATTCATTGAGTTAAACTGCCTGTATCGATGCAAGGGATGAATATCAAACCAGCTTGAGTAAGGCCTACTTAAACCTGGAGATGAACTTTATCGCTTTGTAGTTGAGACAGAACAGTAGAAAAACGGAGTTTCACAGCCTAATTACAAGATTTCTGCATGTCAGTACTGAAACAGACAAGATTTACTGCCCTCATAGCAAGACAGAAGGGACAGAGCAGCACATGGCAGCCTTATAGCCTGAGACAATCTGCACAGTGTCATATTTCAGCACACAGATCCTGCCTGCTTTCACAGTCAGTCTGCTATCATGAGTGACCAAGCTTCTGCATGTGAACTCACATCTACCTCCCCACAAGTTCCTGAAGAAACTGAGTTACCCAAACGCTCAGTTAAACCCACTTGGAAAGTAATGGAGAATTATGAAGCTTCAAGGACTGAATTGTCAAATAGCTTGGAATTAGTCTGGGAGAAAATCCTTGCTGAAGCCAATACAGTGTCTGTTGAATGTGAACTACTGACACTAGAGGGCGCCATTAAACAACTTTCTGCCTCATATGATCTTTATCAGCTTACCAGCAGCAAATTCACTAATGTCTTACAAAACATGAATACAGAAAGTGCGATGATGCAATTAAAGCACTTCAATGCTCTCAATATTGAAAGAGACAGTTTTATCCAGCAAACCAGATTAAAGGCAGAAGCAAAAATAAAGCTGTTACAGGGCACTGCATCTCACAGATCTGTTTCCACCAGACGTTCTAAAAACTCGTCAAGATCCCATAGTTCAAGATACTCAACACTCAGTGAGCGACTTATTAATGCCCGCGCTGAAGTGGAAGCCAGCAAAGTGCAGGTGGCATATGCAGAAAAAAGAGCAGAGTTGGAAGCTCAAAGGGCAGAGTTGGAAGTGCAGTCAGCACGTCAAAGGGCAGAGTTGGAAGCGCAGTCAGCACGTCAAAGGGCAGAGTTGGAAGCGCAGTCAGCACGACAAAGAGCAACAATGGAAACCTTAAATGAACAGTGTAAACATGACGCAGCTATGGCCAAGCTAAGGGTCCTACAGCAAGCTATCAGTGCAGACGAAGGTGCAAGTGAGAAAGACAGCATTAACCTAAACATAGCAGATATGGAAGACCCCCTCAAACACACTAAAGACTATGTCCTAAGCCACTGCAGTGCACACTCCTTTGTCTCCAATGCTCCCGACTACATAGAGACTCCTTCACAGCTTCAAGTTAAAGAGGTTCCAGCAACTTCCTGCACACAAAATCACTCCACTGCATTTCCTACCTGCCTACCTTGCCTGCCTTCATACGTCACAGAGCATCAGCGCAAGCTTCAGGCAAGTCATCAATCTCCAGTCATCGGTACAGCCTTGAATCAACGTACCATTGGAACAACTGACTTCAAGCAAGCAACTCACCTGGATGCATCTGCTGCACCATATTTCCCTGTGTCCTTTAACAACAATGTCAAAGATAACGCAATTAGCACCATACAACCAACAGCATCTCACATAAAGGCGGAGACAACTGAGACAGAAGAGTTTGTGAGGTACATGCTTCGCAGAGAGCTCACAAAGACTGGTCTTACAAGTTTTGATGACCAACCTGAGAACTACAGAAGTTGGAAATGTGCCTTCAGAACTACAATCAGCAATATTGGCATTACAGCTGATCAAGAATTGAATCTGCTGATCAAATGGCTTGGTCCTCTATCTGCTGCACGTGTTAAGCCATTAAGATCGGTTTTCATGGACAATCCTACTGCAGGCCTCACAGCTGCATGGGAGCGACTAGAGCAAAGTTATGGCAGTCCAGAAGCTATAGAATATGCTTTGTTCATGCGTCTGGAAACTTTCCCAAAGATATCCGGTAAGGACAACAAGGAGTTTCAGAGACTGAGTGACCTTCTCCTTGAGCTTCAGCTAGCCAAGACTGACCCAAAACTACCTGGACTCAGTTACCTTGACACTCCAAGAGGGGTAAACCCAATTGTCTCCAAGCTCCCGTATGGTTTGCAAGAGAAATGGACTGCACTAGGGTCATCATACAAAAGAGAGAACAAGGTTTCCTTCCCTCCATTTTCTTTTTTTTGTGAATTCATCAGGAAAATTGCAGAGACCAAGAACGATCCAAGTTTTTCCTACGGTGAGTACAGCCTCTTCTCACCCTTTCCTAAGAGTACCAGTCTTCAGGGCAACTATAGAAACCATAGAGGCCCAGTGTCCGTGAAAAAGACTGACATCCTTCCCACTCCTACCACAGTTCTGGCCACGAACAAACAGAGTAGGAAGATTGAAAACCCTAACAGAGAGTGTCCCATACACAAGAAGCCACACCCCCTCAATAAATGTATCGGCTTTAGAAAAAAGCCTCTGGAAGAGCGCAAGGAGCTTTTAAAGACATTTAGGGTATGTTTCAGGTGCTGTGCTTCTACAGAACATTTTGCAAGGGACTGTAATGTGTCCATCAAGTGCATAGAGTGTGGCTCTGAAGAACATGTGCAAGCCCTCCATCCTCTTGAGCCCAGCTCTGCACAACCTGCCAACGCTCCTCCCAGGTTAACGCACGGCGGGGAGAATACAGATCAAGTGCCTAATTCTACCATCATTTCTTCATCCTGCACAGAAGTTTGTGGAGAAGACCGCTGTGGTAAGTCCTGTGCTAAGATATGCTTGGTGAACATATACCACAAGGATCAACCAGAAAAGTCTCTAAAGGCATATGCTATCTTAGACGATCAGAGCAATCGATCACTTGCAAAATCGGAATTGTTCAATCTATTTGAAATAAAAGGCGAAGCTCATCCTTACACCTTGGGTACCTGTAGTGGAACTATAGAGGTTTCTGGAAGAAGGGCTCATGGACTCATGGTATCTTCTCTAAAAGGTAACTTGCAATTACCCTTACCTACACTTGTTGAGTGCAATCAGATACCTGCTAGCAGGGAAGAAATCCCTACTCCAGCTGCTGCTTTCCATCACCCTCACCTCAAGGTAATAGCAAATGAGATACCACCGCTTGACAAAGATGCTCAGATCCTTCTTCTGTTAGGAAGAGACATTCTAAGAGTTCACAAGGTACACAGACAAGTCAGTGGACCCCCAGATACTCCATTTGCCCAGCGCACGGATCTAGGGTGGGTCATCATAGGCAATGTCTGCATAGGCAAAATGAAAAGACCTACCAACATTTCGTCATTCAAGACAAATGTTCTGCCAAATGGCCGAAACACTTACTTTGAGCCATGCCCACATCACTACTGGGTGAAAAAGAAGATAGCCAGCCACGAATGGCAACATGGTATCTCAGGTGACACAAGCCCTTTCTCCTGCCATGATGGCGACTTCGGCTCTACAGTGTTTAAAGCAACCAGTGAAGATGACATACTGGCTCCTTCAATGGAAGACAAAGAATTCATCAAGGTAATGGACAATGAGTTCTTTCAAGATGACTCCAATAACTGGGTAGCACCCCTACCCTTTCGTCTCCCAAGAGAGAGATTGCCCAACAACTTACAGCAGGCCATCAGTAGATTCTCCTCCTTAAAGCGAAACTTAAGCAGGAAACTAGAGATGCAAAAGCACTTTGTGGACTTTATGCAAAATGTATTTGACAGAGATCATGCAGATCCTGCTCCCCCACTAAAGGAGGGAGAAGAATGCTGGTACCTTCCATCCTTTGGCGTGTATCACCCACGCAAACCAGACCAAATCAGAGTTGTCTTTGATTCCAGTGCTCAGCACGAAGGTGTTTCTCTTAACAACATGCTCCTTATTGGACCCAACTTGAACAACAGTCTAATAGGAGTCTTGATTCGTTTCAGACAAGAGCCTGTAGCAGTAATGGCCGACATTCAACAGATGTTTCACTGCTTCATCGTCAGAGAAGACAACAGAAACTACCTCAGGTTTCTATGGCACAAGGACAATGACCTCAACAAGGAAGTTATAGATTATCGCATGAAGGTACATGTCTTCGGTAACAGTCCTTCCCCAGCAGTGGCAACTTATGGGCTAAGGAGAACAGCTCAGACTGGAGAAGTTGAATATGGATCTGATGCCCGTCAATTTGTTGAAAGAAACTTCTACGTTGATGACGCACTTAAGTCCTTTCCAACTGCTAAAGAAGCAATTGATCTTCTCACCAGAACAAAGGAGATGCTGTCTGGAGCAAACCTTAGACTACACAAGATTCATATTTTCTCTGATGCATCAGTTGAAGCTATTGCTGCAGTAGCCTATTTGAAGACCTCTGAACTGAATGGAGAATCACACTGTAGTTTTGTCCTAAGCAAGGCAAAACTCACACCCAAGCCTGCACATACCATACCAAGACTTGAACTTTGTGCAGCCGTGCTAGCAGTAGAAATTGCCGAGGTCATACGAAGTGAAATGGACACTAGAATTGATTCTTTCACCTTCTATACAGACAGTAAGGTAGTACTTGGTTACATAAACAACCAAAAAAAACAGTTTTATGTGTACGTCAGCAACAGGGTTGAACGTATCAAGAGATTCTCTCTACCAAGTCAATGGCATCACGTTCCCACTGAACTCAACCCAGCTGACTGTGGGACCAGAGCCGTGTCACCTGCCGCTCTTCAGGACAGCTTATGGCTGTCACCTCCAAGGTTTCTGTGTGAGGACTCCCACTCACCCACTATCGACACCACCTATGGACTAGTAAGCCCTGAAGATGATAAGGAAATAAGAACTGTGAACACCTCACTCTACACTTCTGTAAGTACAAAACAGAAGCTGCGGTCACACCATTACAGGCATCAATGGAAGCAGGTGCAGCATCTAGCCAATGTGTTCTGGCATCGCTGGAAGAAAAAGTATCTTCACCACCTTCAAGGTCGTTACAAATGGCAAGCATCTAAGCCGAATCTTAAGGTTGGAGACCTCATCCTTCTAAAAGACAAGGAAGTTTGTCGGAATGAGTGGCCTATGGGTCTTATTACTAAAAGTTATGCCCAGCGACGATAACAAAGTCCGGAAGGTAGAAGTCAAGGTAACCAAGGGAGGATCGACACGAACCTTTAGTCGACCAATTATAGAGTTAGTACTCCTTTTGCCAGGTGGGTGACTTGTGCAAGGACTAGCCATGCTGTTGGCACGGCGGGGAGTACATTGCTGCCATCTACAGGTTCTACTCAGAACTTTGGAATTATTTGAAGGCATCATACTGTGACTTTATGTTCTTCATCCTGTTGAACTTACGTTTGTTATTTGCTTGTTGCATGTTTTTTATTACAGGTTCCAGGACATTCGTCAGTATTGGACTTATTGAAAATATATATATTAGTTTAAGGTTATGAAATCTAAAGATTTCAGACGGGGAGTGTTGTGTTACACTATGTGATTATTCTTGCTCTGTGTCTTTAAGATCTGTCCCCTTCTTTCTAGCTAAACTCTCTCTCTCACCGTAGTTCTTTATATATCTCCTCCACTTCCTGATTCTGGTCATTACTCCTGTATATCTTCCATGCTAAACATCTTACATGTGGCTTACAACTGCAACGTTTTTCTACCTATGAATATCCATCATTAAACGGAACATTCGAAAGGATTCATCGTCTGTCGTCCTAACTGTGAGTTTATTCATTGAGTTAAACTGCCTGTATCGATGCAAGGGATGAATATCAAACCAGCTTGAGTAAGGCCTACTTAAACCTGGAGATGAACTTTATCGCTTTGTAGTTGAGACAGAACAATATGCATTGGCTGCACCCTTGGTTCTGGATCCTGTGAGGAGATCATCAGCTGCACCTGAGCGGTAACCTCCCTTCTACAATCTGATTGTACTAACAGATTCCCCCATCCCCGCTGAAGGCACCCCCTGCTCTCAGAATATACTGATCAGTGGCTGTGGCCCATTGGCTGCAGATGCTGATCTATTAAAAATTTTCCTACATGTCCCTTCCACATGCTCTGTCATTATAGGGGGGCCACACACCGATCAAACTTCAGCTGATCCAGCAGGAAACCGTTTTAGCAGAGATTTTGATCAGTGTATGGCCTGCCTTGGTTTCCATAAAACGAAAGCAGATTGTACAATAAGATTGTATCGTGTACTGACAGTTTAGGACTTACCAAAAAACGATCTAATATGAGGACACCCCAAACAATTAATTGCATGTGCATCAAAATGGCTGCCCCCCCCCCCCCCCAGCTGCCTGCCTAAAAGAGCCTGTAGGCCAGGGGTGCCTAACCTTTTGAAGAGCGAGGGCCACTTAAGCAACTTGGTAACCGGTCGTGGGCCACAATGAGCGGAGCAGGTGGATGGCAGCCCACTCTACTCTATAGAGCCCACTCTACTATTTTTTTTTTTTTTGCAGATTGGACTGGAGGTAGGCTTTTGTAAACAGACACAAGTCCATTTACATCTTCCACTCCTTAGAGGTGAATGGAGGGTCCAATTGGGTCGGACAGACCGTGTGAAAGGGGCCTAAGGCTGCTTTCACTCTGATGCACTGTTGTTTACCTGCACTGCGGGTGCAGCACAGTTCACCTGTGGCTTTCCTGCAGGTTAGCTGCACTTTGCCATAGACTTCTATTATATCCTGTAGGTGTGGTGCACTTTCAGAAAGCGCACCAAACCCGCCGGTAGAAGAAGTCTATGGCTCAGTACAGGTAACCTGCAGGTACACTGCTCTGCACCTGTGGATCAGTTTTGAAAGCAGCCCAGTAACCACTGCAGAACAGATATGCCCATATATATGTAGCGGGTGTCAAATTTAGAGGGGCGTATCTGGGCTATAGATGGCCCAGATACATAGATTTTTTGGGATTTATGGACACTTTGGAGTGTGGGAGATATGAATGGTGTCATCTTCCCTGCGGTCCCCAGACGGCGCTGTCACCTGGGACCGGGGTTGAACTGCCATTCTAGTGCCGTGCCCTTTGTGTCCTCTCGCAGCAGTAGTACAGCGGGGTGGGGAACCCGCTGTGCCTGCTGGGAGAGGATATAAAGGGGGCGGACATCTTGCGCACGAGGTCCATTCCCCAGGAACCTTCAGTCTGGGGGCTGCTGCGGTTCGTCTGTGCCCAGGCGCCCTTGGCCTGGGCGCGTGGAGTCGAGTTCCATCCCAGGCACCTTCAGCCTGGGGTGAGGTACTTTACAAGGAGGCCTGGGGCCCAGTACCTTCGACTGGGTCCCGCAAGGGAGAAGCATTCCTAAGGTGCCCCCGGTATTGGGTGCCTGAATCCAGAGCGTAAGGGACCCGAGACGTGACCCTCCCGTAGAGCCGGTGCCGGTGGAGGCCTCTGGTGACCGTCCGGATGGATGTCTTCCTCTGACAGGGGTCGTTTGTCCTAACGGAGGTATTTCATGTTCTTATGGTCTGTGGCAGGGACCCATCTTCATCAGGTCAGTGGCAGGCCTCATCTAAGGCCTGTGGCAGAGGCCTCAATGTTCACCCAGGTCAGTGGCAGTGACCAAACTCACGGTCGGTGGCAGTGACTGTGCGCCAACCCTGTTTGCACTAAACGGATGTAGCGGGCTCTTTCTCCCCTCTCCCCGTCCCCTCCATTAAAGTTCTGCTTGCAATGTCTCTGATCTAAGGGTATGATAGGGGAGGGAGAGGGTGCGCTACGCCTGGCTTCCACCACAGATGTATAAGTGGTATTAGCAATGCCTTCCTTTACCTTCGGGCCTGTGCTGTGCATCGGATCCTCCCTCCAAGAGTCTCCAAGAACCTCGTCTGCCAGAAACTTGAGCCACACACCGTTAAAGTCCAACACTCCTTTATTTAGCACATAACATGGACTCCCTTGGCTATAGAACAGAAAAGGAGGTGTGTGTACGAATAGGCCCATACACAAGTTCGAGCCTCCACTCTCCTCCAAAGAGTGGGTTATGGTCTCCGCACGAGGGAAATTCACCTTCCGGACGGTCTCCGACAAGAGGTTCACCCGTCACCGGCAGTATGCTGCACCGGGTCTTCAGATGAGGAGCTCTTCCCGGTCCATTACGTCCACCTCGGATTCAGGCATCCATCTCCGGAGTACCTTAGGATCCTTCCCTCGCGGAACTCAGTGTTGGGCACTGAGCTCCGGACCGCTGTCCGAGTACCTCACCCCAGGCTAAAGGTGCCAAGGGTGGAACACGATCTCTGGTGGTCCTCTAGGCCTAGTCCGCCTAGAGGACAAACACGAACTCCGTCCGCAGGCTAAAGGTGCCAGGGACCAACAACCCCGTGACCAAGATGGCCGGCCCCTTTTATCCCCTCTCCCAGCAAGCACGGCGGGTTCCCCGCCCCACCATACCGCTGCCCAGAGAGGACAAAAGTAAGCTCAGCACACAGCGGTATCCGTCCGTCGGCCCACAGTGACAGCGCCACCCAGTGGACCTCCGGAGATACACCACTGGTGTCACCGAAAAATTCAAAAACTTACGGCGGGAAAGTAAGTACCCGCTACACGGAACAGGAGAAACTTTATTCATTGTGTTGTGCCTGGACCTACTCTTTCCCACACCCTGTCTGTTCTTTTAAAGTTCAACCAGCCTACCTATTGATCAAAGCAAATAAAACAGAGTTGGACTTTTCTTGGTGTGGAACTCGTGTTACTGGAAGCTAAGTGTCCCTGTCAGTGAAAGTGACAATCATCCTCCATAGGAGAAGCTGAGGCTCCGGCCTAAAACGCAGACCCGAAGGTAAACGGTTAGCTCATATCTCTGCATACTACATCAGAGAGCCGAGCTGGTGGTGTGCATCTTCCTCCTTCTCCCAGATACCCCTAGACGAGTCATACAGCCATAAAGAGAGGGGAGAAGGCGGGTGAGGGCGCTACATATACACTGTGATTATAGTAATACATTTGACTTTAATAACAGTATTCTATTCTATTTTATTCCATCCCAGAGCAGAAGGTCACGGGCCACATAAGGTAGGGTGACCAGACATCCCCTGTTTCAGGGGACAGTCCCCGGATTGAGGACACTGTCCCCGTACCAAGTCTGTCCCCGGTTTTGTCCCCGGAATGGATTTGAACAGGGGCTGGGGCAATTTCAAAGACAGTCAGTGCAGAATTAAAAAAAAAAAACATTCTGAATTACACCCCCCCCGCTCCTCCGCTCCTACTAGCTTAGAGGAGTGTATTTTTTCCATTATCTGTGCCCCTTTCTAATGATCATGTGCTGGTCGGAGCGGAGGGAATATTTCTTGTTTCGGGTGCATGCCCATTCAGCTCCGCTCCCATGTTCTTTTGCCTTGGCTCAAGTCCCGGCCAGCCGCCTGACTGCTTATCTCCTTGCCTTCGTTGGCGGAGTGATCTTCCTCCGCTCCCCACCCAGTAGTAGCCGCGGCCCGGAGAGTAATGCCCTCATACACACGACCAGTTTTCCCGACGAGAAAACTGACATTTTTTAGATTGGTCGGGAAAACCGGTCATGTGTATGCTCCATAGCAGTTTTCCCGATGAGAAAACTGGCCACAAAAAAATTAGAACCTGCTCTATTTTTTCCCGTCGTGTTTCCCGTCAATCTTTTTCTCTTCGCGAAAACCGCTCGTGTGTAGGCTTTTCCGAGGGGAAAAAAAACGCTCATGCTCAGAATCAAGTATGAGACGGGAGCGCTCGTTCTGGTAAATCTAGCGTTTGTAATGGAGATAGTCACGCTGTAGCGGACTGAAGAGCACGAGGCTGAAAAGCGCGAATCGTCTCTCACCAAACTTTTACTAACACGAGGATCAGCAAAAGCAGCCCAAAGGGTGGCACCATTTGAATGTAACTTCCCCTTTATAGTGCCGTCGTACGTGTTGTATGTCACCGCGCTTTGGTCGAGCGTTTTTTTTGCCTGAACGTGTGTATGCAAGGCAGGCTTGAGAGGAATCACGCTGGGAAAAACGTCTGTTTTTGGCATCTCAGGAAAACCGGTTGTGTGTACGAGGCATTAGACTTGATAGGCTGTGAGGCGGCGACGGGCAGAGAGTTGCTGATTGCCTCCATTACTAGTAGAAAAAAAAATGTCCCCAGATTTCATTTTAAAAATCTGGTCACCTTAACATAAGGGGGCTCCACGGGCCACATGTGGCCCCCGGGCCGCTGGTTGGTCACCCCTGCTGTAGGCTTTCCTACTAATATATAAAAACCAAAATTAAGTCGCGCAAAGCTGCACAATATGTCTACATAAAGAATAACCAAAACTATTCAAACTGAAAGTGTTGCGCTATCCACAAAAAGTGCATAAATCCTTAAAGGGATTTTAAAGTTTTAAAGTTTTTCATCTTAATGCATTATATGCATTAAGATGAAAAACCTTCTTTGCTGTAGCAACCCCCCCCCCCCCCTTTTTTTCTTACCTTAGCCCGATCGGTCCAGCGCCGTGCACAAGCCCAGCGGCTTCAGCCACTGGCTCTCATCTCATTGAACAGATTTATAGCAGCAGGAGCCATTGGTTCCTGCTGCTGTCAATAAAATCCAGTGACTAGGGGGGCGGGGCTGAGTCCCACTGTCTGTGTCAATGGATGCAGCAGCAGGACTCGGGAGCGCGACCGCACAGAGGTTCCCCCCAGGGAAAAGGGAGGGGCCAAGAGTGTCGGCGGGCACCCCAGGAGAGGAGGATGGGGGGCTACTCTGTGCAAAACCCTTGCACAGGACAAGTAAGTATAACATGTTTGTTGGTTTTATTTAAAAAAAATGTAACCTTTACAATCACTTTAAGACCCCTTTCACACTGGGCGGTTTTCAGGTGTTTAAGCTCTAAAAATAGCTTCCCTTTCATTCCAGAGTGCCTTTTCACACTGGAGCGCTTGCGGGACGGGAAAAAAGTTCTTCAAGCAGCATCTTTGGGGCGGGTTGGGAGTGCTGTATTTAGTGCTCCCAAAACGCCCCTGCCCATTGGAATGAATGGGCAGTGCTTTCAAAGCGCCTTAAATACGATTTGAAAGCGCTGCAAAACTGAGGTTAAAAGCGTCCCGCTAGTAGCCAAAAAGCATTGCAAAAGCGACGCTAAAACGAGCGGCACTTTAGCGCTAACGCAGCCGCGGCCCCAGTGTGAAAGGGCTCTGACAGAACATCCAGTCAAGTGAAAAATCAGTATACAAAATCCATATGTTCCTCCTTGTCTTTCCCTCTGACTGAGTCCACTGATGACCCTCTTGGTTTGTGACAACCCACCCTGGAATCCCAGCTCATGTTATCCATCCATCCCATGAGGTTATTGGGATAAGGTGCAGCCAGCCTCCCATCCTGGAGTCAAATTAGCTGGTAAGTGGCTTGTGAGTGGGGTGTGCACTTTTTGGGTGTGAAGACGTTCTTCACTCACGCTGGAGCATTGAATTCTGCTAAACACACAAGTGTATTAATGAACTTTTTGACACAAGAGCAATTTTTATCTTTTATGGACTTTTTTGGGATTCTATATGAACTTTTTTTTTGGGGGGGGGGCAGCGGCAAACAACACCCCCCCCCAGTTGGTTGATCGGTCAGCGGCACCCCCCTCTACCCTGGCACTTACCCCATCAGTTGGAGGCGGGCAGCAGCTCCTGTGTTCTCTCTGCATCATGGTGGCTTCCGCTATGCGGCTCCTCCCTCCTCCTCCTAGGCATCCAATAGGATTGGCAGTCCTTTCAGCCAGTCGGGTGACCGGTGTCAAAACCCACTTCCTGATTAACTGGGAGGAGGATCAGTGTTACAACAGCGAATATTGATTTGCTGTTGTAAAGCACCTGGGTGGGCTCGGAGCGCATTCTCTGCGACCTGAGCCCACCCTATTGTAGCGCCCCTTTACTTTCAGGGGAGCTAGGTACCTAAATTTAGGGGTTGATCTGGGTTGGTAGCCAGACCCAGATCACTTAAATTGTTCTTCTGCTTTTGCCAAGTGGTGTTACTGGTGTACAGTTCCCTGTGGTCTGTGGGTGGCGCTGCCATAACAGGTCAGGGCTGAACCGCTAGTGACATTACTGTACCTTTGGGTGTCCTCTCCAGGCAGCTGTACGGGGGCGTGGTCGGCCCGCTGTGCATGCTGGGAGAAGATACAGAAGGGGTGGGTGCCATCTTAGCTGGAGAAGGGAGAAGGAGGGGTACTGAAGAGCAGTACCGCCTGCATCTCGTGGCCCTCCAGGCCATGGGAGTGCGCAGGGAAAGATCAGTCTCAGGCACCTTTAGCCTGGGGCTGCAACTTTTCATGTAGGCCCAGCACCTTTAGCTGGCCTACCATCCAAAGAGGAATTCCAGGGCACTCGAGGGTGACCCGTCCTGGAGAGGGAGCCAGGGTTACCGGTGAAGGAAGTCACCGCCTCGGATGAGGCCTGGTCACCTACAGAGGGATTCCACAAGTCCGCCACAGGCATTGTAGCGTGCTTCAACTTGCACCTAGGTCCTTATGCTACAAGTGCTGGGAAGTTTGGAACTAGGCAAATGGGTTCCGATCGTATCCCTAGGACAGTGAAGTAAAGTTCGTGCATCACTCTGGCTGCTAGGACCATGAGAGGGAACTATCCGGGTGAGCAGAGTCCACTTGGGATTGAGTGGTGATATTAAGTGCCTGAACCTGCCTCCTGTTATTCTATTCTTCACTTTCAACTTTCCTGTCCGGTTTTAAGCATAAAGAAAATAAACCTTCAGCCATTGAGGTTTAACCTTGTCTGGACATTGGCCTTATTGGTACACAAGCAACCGACTTTTCCTTACACTCTAGGGAAAAGAACCAGCCTAGAGGATGTAACTCGCTGGGGAACCCAACAATTGTGAACACCGCTTAACCTCTTTCAGCGGGAGGGTATGGGCATATAGCACGGTGTGCCTTGTCTTACAAGTGAGCCAGGTGAGAAAAAGAAAATCTGTCTCTAATCGGTGCTTCAAAAACCAGCACTTCCGCATTGGAATCTATGGTCTGGTGTCCTAAAAGGGGCCGGACGCATGGATATGGGATAGTGGTGATGGACAGGGGGGGGGGGGCAGCGCCCGTGCACCCTTAATGGACGGGCCGACCCTGATTATGTATACTGGTCTTCACTTGACTTCACTGGATGTTCTGTTATGGATTTATGCACTTTTAATGGATAGCGCCACACTTTCAGTTTGAATAGTTTTCCTACTACATTGTTCTTAGACAATCTAAAGTAAATTTGGATGGTAACATGTGGCCTCCTTAACGCTAAACATGTGTGCGGCTCCTACATTGCCCCATCACCAGGGTGGGAGAACGCAGAAATACGGCATCTTTTTTTCCTAGTCACCAATAGATGCTTGAGTATGGTGTCCAGGATTTTGGAAGAACGGGGAGAAGATTGTTAGACTGAAGGTTGCTATAAAAGCGAGGTAGAACAAATATATGGGGTACACAACAGAGATCATGAGATTTTAGCTGGAGTTTCACTTTATAGGCCTCATTCACACAGGTGCTGGAGTCTGTAGCCCATGAATGCGCTGTGTGTGTATGCCAGATCCTGCAAGCAGCCAGTCCCATGTAAGAGGGCTGCACAATACCCAATTAGACAGGCTTGTGAGTAGTGGGCGTTGTGGGCCAATCACCTGCATCCACACACCTGCCAGGTTGAGATGAGGGACTGCGTCTGTGCAATTGCTGCATCTCCATGGGCTTACATTGGCTGCCTGCATACAGCACCTGGCATCTCAAGCTGCACCAAACACACGGCCCATTCATGGACTAAGGGCCTCAGTGCCCATGTGAATGAGGCCTATATGTGTCTCCTTGTTTTAGACTGTACTGCAGCTTATGCATAGTCCTTTGTTTACCAGGACTGCCACTGGTTACGAGTTGTTGACCTTGGGTTGGATTATTTGTCTATTCCCCAGGGTTGCCCTGGTAGCTCTATGTTTGGCTTCATGCAATATCACACTGGAATGACTAAGGCTTCATGCACACTGGCCGTTTTTAAGGTAGCTGGCATTTTTTTTTTAACCTCTAAATGCCCCTGCATGCAAGCCTAAGTGTCCATGCACACAAAGGTGTTTAGAGGAGTTCGATTGATGCGCCTAAACGCACCTGTATGGGGGGGTGAGTAGACAGGCCGTCTGTCACATTCTCCATGCTACCCTCTCTTGTTGGGCACCAAGCAGGGTCACATGAGAGGTTCTTCCTTGGGGTGGGTTCTTCGGACTTGCATGGGGTAATCCTTCACCCGAGGGCATGCTCACCACTGCCCAGGTACCAGGCGAGAGCCGTGATCAAGTGAAAAGCAAAACATTAACGTGGTCTCTTAACTCAGCAATGAGCCACATGTGTGCAGTACCCGCAACACGGAATCCCTCCGTAAAGAGGAGTTCCAGTCTCCTGTGTAAAAAAACTGTAGCTGCTGACTTTTAATAAACAGCCACTCTCTTGTCCTACGATAGGGTGACCAGACATCCCCGGTTTCCGGGGACAGTCCCCGGATTGAGGACACTGTCCCCGGACCAAGTCTGTCCCCCGGTTTTGTCCCCGGATTGGATTTGAACAGGGGCTGGGGGAATTTCACAGACAGTCAGTGCAGTTTTAAAAAGAAAAATCTGAATTACACACCTCTGCTCTGCCGCTCCTACTAGCTTAGGGGGGTGTATTTTTTTCCATTATCTGTGCCCCTTTCTGATGATCATGTGCTGGTCGGAGTGGAGGGAATATTTCTTCCGTTTCGGGTGCATGCCCATTCAGCTCCGCTCGCATGTTCTTCTGCCTTGGTTCAAGTCCCGGCCAGCCGCCTGCCTGATTATCTCCTTGCCTTCCCTGGTGGAGTGATCTTTCTCCGCACCCCACCCAGTAGTAGCCGGGGCCCAGAGAGTGAGACTTGACATGCTGTGAGGCAAGTGGTGATGGGCAGAGAGTTGTTGATTGCCGCCATTACTAGTGTAGCGATACCCTCAGTTAAGAGGGCCGCAGATTTAGTTTGGGCCCTGAAGACAGCTCCGCCAACCCCCGGCAATTTACTCGACCCCCTTCTGGCACAGTTAGTCTAGGGTAATATATGTCTTATGCTCTATGGCAGTAGTTCTCAACTCCAGTCCTCAGGACCCACTAACAGGCCAGGTTTGCAAGATAACTGAAATGCATCACAGGTGATATAATTTGCTGCTCAGGGATTGCAGTATTCTAGTCTGCATCTCACCAAGGTAATATTTAAAATCTGGCCTGTTAGTGGGTCCTGAGGACAGGAGTTGAGAACCACTGCTCTATGGTTAAATTCAGACACCAATGCAGTGATAGAAGAATAACGAGTTTACTTCTACTGGCATAAAATCAACAGTTATCACAAATTACAGGAATATATCTGCAGAGCCCTGCAGCAGTAAACACACTATAACTAGTCAGATATGGCGCACACGCGCCACGTGTAACAGTACTTCACTATGCGCCCTATGGCGCAGCAACTAAATAAATTATCTAGATGGCCAGGCCTGACCATATAACTCAGTCTATTGGGGGGTAAAATTATTCGCATGCAAGTCTTTAAACGGTGGTGCACATTTCAGGAACACATTTGTAATCCAAGGGGGGTAAAAATGGCAACACAGTACACTCCACTAGAGATCCGTTTGACTCAATTCTGCTATGGATCTCCAGTGGGGGGAAAAGAACTGAAATAGGAACTGGTGGGCCACGGCAGTCTGTAGGCTTAACAATGGTATACAGTATTTATGGATTGAGCATGTGCTCGCTCACCCCTCCGGACGCGATCCCAGTCCGGGAACTTCCACCTGCTGTGTCTCCACACACAGCCTCTGCAGCGGTCAGGTCTCCAGCTCAGCAGAAGTAGAAGAAAACCCAGTCAGATGCCACCCAGGCTCGAGATGGGGTGGAAGGCTCTCTGGTAACTGCGCAAGGCCCCAGGCTTCAGGCCTTGCACAGCAGAAGGTCCGCACAGGAGGATCTCTCCACTGAAGTCTCGTGTCCCAAAGAGGCCGAGCCTAGCCTCGCCTCCTCCTTATAAAGCTCCACCCATGAGTCTCTGCGGTGACAACATTGCACCCTGGGTGCCCAACGGGGTTCTGCGTAACGTAGTTGTTACCGGCCTCAAAATGTGAATTAAGAGAGCCGATAATTGTAGACGTGATGAGATAAGGTGATCAGCTTGGCGTGGACTGCAAAGAATCACACAACAGCATAAGACAGGACCACTGGGTTTTATGGCTGGAAATCATTTGACTTTTACATAACAATACATCTTTTACATTTTTATAATCACATGTTTATAACTATTAACAATATATAATACAGATTTTAACTGAAGTATTTTAAACCGTAGTTACACAAAAAAACATTGTTATATTTTAATAACATATATATTCATGTTATTCCGTGTTATAGATGATGATTTTTTATGGTACACTTTAACTGTGCAATAATCATATTGCCAATGCCATGCTTTAATACAAACATTATTTCGGTAGTTCTCTTTTTTAACCACTAGATGGTGCACATGAAGCAATGCATAGCTTTACATATAGGTTTTTCTTAAGAATATCAGTTTTCAACATGTGCTCTTCTAACTTTATGGAACTTGTATAAACCAAGTTTCAATATACTTATTTAGAACAGTTTAGTGCTTCTAATAGACATTTGTTCTGACTAATGCAGTATTTTCATGTTTTTATGTCCTTTTCACTTGTTTCTCACACATGCTGTTCTAACTTCTAATAGCAGTAAAACTATAACATACAGTCTGCTGTAACTTTCCCTGCATCTGCTACAGATGTTTAAGAATCTTTCTATCATAGTTTAATGCAGATTAGGAACGATTTAGAGTACATACCTGCAAAGAATCACACAACAGCATAAGACAGGACCACTGGGTTTTATGGCTGGAAATCATTTGACTCCAGTCACATGGTGGGTGGCCTTATATAAACTCTGTTTGTGTACCTTCTCTGCCATCTACTGGGTCTTGATAGAATAGCAGGAAGGTATTTCTTTGCTAGAAATAAAATAAAATAAATGAATATGTACTTTGCTTTGGGGTGTCTGTTTTGTGACCATATAAACCCCAGTCCGTCACATAGTCTCTCTCCTCTGCTTTCACTTCCAGTAAAGTCTCTTCTCTACTCCCTGCCGACTCACCTCTCACCCGGAAAGTCCTGTCTCTCTGTATTAAAGGGGAATACCCCGCTACACTAGTAAAAAAAAAATATGTCCCCGAATTTCATTTGAAAAATCTGGTAACCTTATCCTACGATCCATCGATGAGCTCACCCCAGCTGTTTTCCCCACCTGTCCTCTGTCCCCAGAGCTGGTATCTTTACTGTGGGCACCCGGCTGTGACAGCTTACAGCTTCACAGCCCCGCTGTGCATGTGAATGCTCCCACAGTCTTCTGGGACCTGTCAGGTGTCCCAGAAGACTATGGGGAGGAGAACTTCCGCTTACGATTGCCTAGGGGGTCGGAGCGGAAATAGGAACGGGTGCCTGTCAAAATCAGGTACCTGCTCCCCCTCTCCCCTCCGCAAAAGTGCCATTTCACAAACAGGGGTGGAGGAGAAGGCCTTAAAGCAGAACTTCCCCTACACACTTGTTCTGATGTATGTGTTTCATATGGAAGGACAGAATGAGCCACGCCACCAGTCAGCGTACATCTGTTACCGCACTCCCAGTTACAGAATGGGGTCCCGCCAAGCACATAGCGCAAACCTCATACACGCTCTCACTTAACTCTTCCTTTTCCGTACCAAGTGACCAGACATAGATCTCCATAATACTAGTCCACTCCCGGTGACTGACAGAGACGGACAGCTATGGAGGGAGTCCGAGCACCGACCTCCTCACTACGGGATAGCCTGTCACCTACAGTGCCTGGAAAAAGTATTTAAAATATTCCACATTTTGACATGTTACAACCAAAAACATAAATGTATTTTTTGGGGATTTTATGTGATAGACAAACAAGGAATGGCACATAATTGTGAAGTGGAAGGAAAATGATAAATGGTTTTTATTTTTTTTACAAATAAATATGTGAAAAGTGTGGTGTGCATTTGTATTCAGGCCCCCTGAGTCAATACTTTGCAGAACCACCTTTCACTGCAAATACAGCTGCAAGTGTTTCTGGGCATGTTTCTACAAGCTTTACACAGAGCTCTGTCAGATTGGATGGAGAGTGTCTGTGAACAGCAATTTTCAAGTCTTGCCACAGATTCTCAATTGGTTTTAGGTCTGCACTTCGACTGGGCCATTCTAACACATACATGAATATGCATTGATCTAAACCATTCCATTGACATTGACCGTGTAAGGATGAGGTTCCCTCACAGCTCTCCCCGGGCCACTCCGCGGTCGGCGCGCCCCCCCTCCCCCAGATGGGGACGCCCTACAGCAACTGCCTAGTAATCCATCCTCCACTTCTCTCGATCGACAATCCTCCCAGCAGCATGTGACCTCAGCTTATATAGGAGGCCTGCCCCCTGCCAATACCAAGTGGGGATTGGTCAGGGCTCCTCACATGAGCTGCCTGCCACTCCAGCACTAAGCCCTGCCTCTCTCCCTGGAAGCAAGGGAGGCGCCTCCGAACCAGAGCACAGGTGGTCACACCCACTGCTACACTAACCACTCCCAGCCCCAGATCAAAACAAGCAGGCCTTGCCTAAAGCATAGGCCTGTCTAAATTTGCCTGCACTGACAGTTTCCCTAAAAAAATCCTATTCTAGCACCTACCTATGGTAGAGGGTGCTACATTTGTAAAAAATTTTGAAAACCATTTATAATTTTCCTTCCACTTCACAATTATGTGCCACTTTGTGTTGGTCTGTCACATAAAATCCCAACAAAACACAGTTATGTTTTTGGTTGTAACATGACAAAATGTGGAAAATTTCAAGGGGTATGAAGGCACTGTATCAGGTACCACGCCAACAATTGGTTGCTGTTTCTCCTTGTAGTTACGCATGAACAGGGCCTGACAAATTTGCTTTGGATCTAGTAGCCAGCTAAAAAGGTTAACAGCTAGGTGTCAGGAGCTGCATGTCTGGGACATTGGGTAATAGTAATTTGACAGCAAATTGATAACCCCATATATTCAGCAAAGAGACATCCCAGTCCAACAAAGAGACATCCCCAAATAGTAAAGAGCCAGCCCAATACAGCAAAGAGACAGCTCCATATAGCAAAGAGATAATCCCCTGCAGCAAAGAGACATCCCAATCCAGCAAAGAGACCACCCAATCCAGCAAAGAGACATCCCCTCCAGCAAAAGAGACCACCCAAACCAGCAAAGAGACATCCTCATTCAACAAAAAGACAGCCCAAAACATCAGCTTAGCTCACAGATAAAACAGGAATTGTGCAGCAGCAATGTATCACCTACACATTCAATGGGCAGGCTGGTCCACAAAAGCTGCCCCTTTCCTCTTCACCACCACAGACCAACTAAGCTCTGATGCCGGCTCAGTGATGCAACGTGCAGCCATTCAGTGAGTTTGACTGAGTTTGACTGAGTTTGACTGAACCACGCTCCACCGCCGGTCACATGACCCTGACACCCCACCCATCTGCTGCCACCAGCCAAAGGAAGCTGTAGCAGAGTTGGCGCCTTGGGAGGCCAGGAATGAGAGCGCACAGCACACATTTAGGAGTAGGGACAGCGGTCGCGGAACAGTGAATGGGCTGGCAAAAGCCCAGGTGCCAGGACACAATTTCTAGTCACAATTGTGAACTGGTGCCTGGGATTTGTTAAGTCCTGTTCTTGAACCTTTGCTGTAGTGATGTTACACATACCCCATATTGTGGTTAAAGTGGAGCTCCACCCTAAATTATAAGTTCCTCTCATCGGAACCCTCCCCCCCTCCGGTGTCACAATTGACACCTTTCAGGGGGGAGGGGGGTGAAGATACCTGTCTAAGACAGGTATTTTCACCCACATCCAGGAGTCCTCTCTCCGGGAATCTGCGGGAGTGGCGTCACTTCCCGCACACTTCCCGTAGTGTTCTGGGAGACACTCGGCTCCCAGAACACAGGAGCACCAATCAGAACGGCGCAGTGCGACTCGCGCATGCGCCGTAGGGAACCGGGCATGAAGCCGCAGGGCTTCACTTCCTGGTTCCCTCAGCGAGGATGGCGGAGGGAGAAGCAGAGCAACGAGTGATCGCTCGTCCTCTGCTGCGGACGTCGCTGGACTCCAGGACAGGTAAGTATCCAAATATTAAAAGCCAGCAGCTGCTGTAGCTGTAGCTGCTGGCTTTTAATATTATTTTTTTTCCGGCGGAGCTTCGCTTTAAGGACCCAAGCTCTTTAATAATGTGCCAGGCCCTCACATGCACCCCATTGAATAACTTCAGACCAGGCTCTAAGCAGTTGAATCAACGTTTACTGTAAACTTGGCAACATGTACAACATGCAAAAAACACTCTTTTCCCAACAGAACCTAACTGATGCTGCCCCAGGTTACCTGCACAGGTGAAGTCTCTTAGAGGAAAGTCCAAACTTGGTGGCGCTCTAACAGAGAAGTCCATGTTCCAGGCTTCTTTTGGCGAATCAGCATTCCAGAGTGGACCATAGGTACCAGCAAATCTTTAGCGTAGATTCCCCATGTGTTTTCCCCAAGTGTATCCTGGCTGCGTCATTCATTCACAGTGTTCTGTGAATGTGAAAACGACAAGTACTTTCATGCTGTCGGCTTGTAGTTCTCAATTAACCGCTTGCCTACGGCCTCCTGTACTTATACGTCGGCAGAATGGCACGGCTGCGCAAAGCAGTGTGCCTGTACGTTGCTTTGAATTTCATGCCGTGTGGGCGCACGCGCCCCTGCCGCGAGCTCCGTAACCGTGCCCGCGGGACCCACGGACTCGATGTCCGCTGGTGTCCCGCGATCGCGTCACAGAGCGGCAGAATGGAGGGATGCCTGTGTAAACAAGACATTTCCCTGTTCTGCCTAGTGACAGGACAGTGATCTACTGCTCCCTGTCATCGGGAGCAGTGATCACTGTCGTGTCACTGGTAGCCCAACCCCCCCCACAGTTAGAATCACTCCCTAGGACACACTTAACCCCTTCCTCGCCCCCTCGTGGTTAACCCCTTTCCTGCCAGTGTCATTTACACAGTAATCAGTGCATTTTTATAGCACTGATCGCTGTATAAATTACAATGGTCCCAAAATAGCATCAAAAGTGTCTGATGTGTCCGCCATAATGTCACAGTCACGATATAAATCGCAGATCGCCTTAATTTCTAATAAAAACTAATTTAAAAAGTTCCATAAATCTATCCCCTATTTTGTAGACACTGTAACTTTTGCGCAAACCAATGAATAAACGCTTATTGCAATTTTTTTACCAAAAATATGTAGACGAATATATATCGGCCTAAACTGAGGAAATAATTAGTTTTTTTATATATTTTGTGGGGATATTTATTATAGCAAAAAGTAAAAAATATTGCTTTTTTTTCAAAATTGTCGCTCTTTTTTTGTTTATAGCGCAAAAAATAAAAACAGCAGAGGTGATCAAATACCACCAAAAGAAAGCTTTATTTGTGGGGAAAAAAAGGACTTCAATTTTGTTTGGGTGCAACGTCGCACGACCGCGCAATTGTCAGTTAAAGCGGCGCAGTGCCGAATCACAAAAAATGGCCCGGTCATTGGGCAGCCAAATCCTCCGGGGGTGAAGTGGTTAACTACCAGGGCGCTGTTCATTGCTTTAGGTAGTTCATTGAGCTTCCTTTCACAGTGTAACCTGCATGCCCATATCAAAGGTATGGGAAAACAGCTACACAGACAGTCTGCAGGACCGTGACATTACACCCACGATTTGCTGATCATGGGTGCAATGCTTTACAGGCTCCTAACAAAAAATAATAATTTAAATTGTAAATGCATATTTTTTTACTTGTGCATTTATTATTATTATTTTTTTTGGAAAGGTGAACTTATCCTTTAATTCATTTCAGTGGGCAGAATAAATTATTATTTTTAGGGATGAGCCGAACACCCCCGGGTTCGGTTCGCACCAGAACCTTCGAACGGACCGAAAGTTCGCGCGAATTTTCGAACCCTATTCGTTATAATGGACGCGAACGTTCGAAATCAAAATTGCTAATTACAACGGCCAATATGCATGTTAATGTCATAAAACAGGTTTGGGGACCCGGGTCCTGCCCCAGGGGACATATATCAATGCAAAAAGAAATTTTAAAAACTAAAGTTTTTTCGGGAGCAGTCATTTTAATGATGCATAAAGTGAAAAAAAAAAAAGTGAAATTTTCCTTTAAATATGGTACCTGGGGGGTGTCTAAAGTATGCCTGTGAAGTGGCATGTGTTTCCCGTGTTTAGAACTGTCCTTGCACAAAATGACATTTGTAAAGGAAAAAAAGAAGCCATTTAAAACCACTTGCGGCTTTAATGTCATGTCTTGTCCTGGCCGCCATATGGCTGAAAATCCTTGAGAAAAATGGCATGGCTACCCCATCACCCCCCCCCCCCACCCCAGCCCCTTTGGGTCTTGTATGGATACTAAGGGGGACCCCGCACCCAAAATAAAACCCTATACCTACAACCCTATATACTCTGAACAGCAGTATATAGGTGGTGCAAACAAGACATGGACTGTAGGTTTGTTCTTAAGTAGAATCTGAACAGGTACATTATGAAGTGTAGCTACATCCCCAAAAAATCAATTTTTAAGCTTTTTGGAGAACATAGGGAGGGGTTATCACCCCTGTAACATTTGCTGTCTTTGCACATCTGTTCAGAACATGTCACCTCACTTTCCGTCCCAATGACAAATGTTTTTGGAAAAGTGGGGTTTTAATTGAAACAAGGATTGGTGATAAAGCATCAGTAGAGAGGAGATACCTTTTTCCCAAATTAAATCTAACAGGATAGAATTTTCCTTCCTAGGGGTAGATTTCCTCTCACTTCCTGTTTTCTCTTGCCGTTTGCAAGTAGGAGTCGTTTGTAAGTTGGATGTTTGAAAGTAGGGGCCTGCCGTATATACTCTGCAGAAATTTGCCCTATTAGATGTTGGTGTAGCCACAAGACTGGTGGGCACAGGAATGGGCCCTGCTGTGAGTTAATAGATCAAGATTTGTACTTGCATGCACCTGTTGAACCGGGCAGAAAAATTGGGCCTTTGGTGGTGGTGGTGGTGGTGGTGGACGGTGTTGCCACAAGACTGTAAGCCCTCACAGTTACTCTTGGTGGGTGCAGGAATGGACCCTGCTGTGAGTTATTAGATCAAGATTTGTAATTGCATGCACCTGTTGAACAGGGCTGAAAAATTGGGCCTTTGGTGGTGGTGGTGGTGGTGGACGGTGTTGCCACAAGACTGTAGGCCCTCATAGTTACTCTTGGTGGGCGCAGGAATGGGCCCTGCTGTGAACTATTAGATCAAGATTTGTAATTACACGCCCCTGTTAAACAGGGGCTGAAAAATTGTGCCTTAGGCATTGGTGCTGGTGCCACAACACTGCAACCCCTCACAGATACTGTACTTGGAGCACAGCAGTCACACCTGTTGCGAAGCATCTTTTTAAAAAATTGTAATTACACGCCCCTGTTATACAGGGGCTGAAAAATTGTGCCTTAGGCACTGGTGCTGGTGCCACAACACTGCAACCCCTCACAGATACTGTACTCTGAGCACAGCAATGAGACCTGTTGCAAAGCATTGCCTAAAAATTGTAATTACACGCCCCAACAGGGGCTGAAAAATTGTGCCTTAGGCACTGGTGCTGGTGCCACAACACTGCAACCCCTCACAGATACTGTACTCTGAGCACAGCAGTCAGACCTGTTGCGAAGCATCTTTTTAAAAAATTGTAATTACACGCCCCTGTTATACAGGGGCTGAAAAATTGTGCCTTAGGCACTGGTGTGGTGGCATGGATCATTGAGGAGGAGGAAGAGGATAGTCAGTGAACATAACAGGACAGTCACTCAGCATCAGCATAGGCAGTCTTGAAGGGATGTGACATTATAAATTATTCCGTTATATCCGCTTCAGGTGTCTGGTAGCTGGTGGTGATCCAAGACTGATTCATTTTTATGAAGGTCAGTCGATCAACCGAGTCGGTGGACAGGCGCACCCTATGATCGGTGACAAATCCTCCAGCAGCACTGAATGTGCGTTCGGAAAGAACGCTGGATGCAGGACAGGCCAGTAGCTCAATTGCATACTGTGCAAGCTCTGGCCAGTGATCCATCCTCAGGACACAGTAAGCCAGAGGATTTTCGGTGGGAAAGGTGTCCAAGTCTGACCTTGCCCCTAGGTATTCCTGCACCATGTATATCAGACGCTGGCGATGGTTGCTGGAACCGATCATACCTTGGGGCTGCGGACTAAAAAATTGTCTGAACGCATCGGTCAGACGTCCACCTTCCCCACCGCTCCTTCTGCTACTGACCGAAGCCTCAGCAACTCGTCGTCCAGGAGCAGGAGTTTGTAACCTCCCAGTTTCTGGGAACGCGTTGCACAGACCTTTCTGCAAGGCCTCCCTGAGATGTCTCATCCTCTGCTCCCTCTGCGACGGCAAGATAAGGTCCGCAACCTTACCCTTGTACCGTGGATCAAGGAGAGTGGCCAGCCAGTAATGGTCACTCTCCTTGATCCGAAGAACACGAGGATCCTTCCGCAGGCTTTGCAGGATCAGGGAGGCCATGCAGCGTAGGTTAGCTGAGGCATTCGGTCCGGAGTCTTCTGGGTCACTGAGGATGACATGATCGCCAGCCACCTCCTCCCAGCCACGTACAAGTCCACTGGTTTGTTGGGACTGTACATCATCCCTAAAAGACTGCTGCTGCTGATGCTGAGTGCCAGGCTCCACCTCCATGCTCACACAATCCTCCTCCTCCTCCTCCTCCTCCTCCTCTTCCTGTGTGATGGGTGGGACAGAAGGAACATTGTCTGGATAAAGGGGGCCTTGAGAGACAAGGAAGTCCTCCTCTTCCTGCCTCTGTTCTGCCTCAAGTGCCCTGTCCATTATCCCACGCAGCGTATGCTCCAACAGGTGGACAAGAGGTACAGTGTCACTGATGCATGCACTGTCACTGCTCACCATCCTCGTGGCCTCCTCAAATGGTGAGAGGACAGTGCATGCATCCCTGATCATGCTCCACTGGCGTGGGGAAAAAAAGCCAAGCTCCCCTGACCCTGTCCTGGTGCCGTAGTCGCAAAGGTACTCATTGATGGCCCTCTGCTGCGTGTGCAGTCGCTGCAGCATGGCCAACGTTGAGTTCCACCTGGTGGGCATGTCACATATTAGGCGGTTCTTGGGCAGGTTCAGCTCCTTTTGCAGCTCAGTCAGCCGAGCACTGGCATTATAAGATCGGCGGAAATGCACACAGACTTTCCTGGCCTGCCTCAGGACATCCTGTAAGCCTGGGAACCTGCCCAAGAACCGCTGCACCACCAGGTTGAGGACGTGAGCCATACAGGGCACATGGGTGAGCTGCCCCTGTCGCAGGGCGGAGAGGAGGTTGGTGCCATTATCAGAAACGACCATTCCTGGCTTAAGCTGGCGTGGCGTCAACCACCTCTCGGCCTGCCCCTGCAGAGCTGCCAGAACCTCTGGCCCAGTGTGGCTCCTGTCCCCCAAACACACCAGCGCAAGCACGGCATGGCATCTTTTTGCCTGCGTACTCGCGTAGCCCCTTGTACGCCTACGGAGCACCGCTGGTTCCGAGGACAGAGCACTCGAAGAGGACATGGAGGAAGAAGAAGAGGAGGGGGTGGAGGAGAGAGGTGTGTCACAACCAGTAGTAGCATTTTGGAGGCGTGGTGGCGGAACAACCTCCAACACTACTGCACCTTGTCCTGCATCCCTCCCAGCTGCCAATAGAGTGACCCAATGGGCCGTGAAAGAAAGATAACGTCCCTGTCCATGCCTGCTGGACCATGAGTCAGCGGTAATATGCACCTTACCGCTGACCGCCCTGTCCAGCGAGGCATGGACATTGCCTTCCACATGCCAGTAGAGAGACGGAATCGCCTTCCGTGAGAAAAAGTGGCGTTTGGGAACCTGCCACTGAGGAACCGCACATTGAACAAACTCACGGAAGGGGGCCGAGTCTATCAACTGAAAAGGCAGCAGTTGAAGTGCTAGCAATTTAGCCAAGCTAGCATTCAACCGCTGGGCATGTGGATGGCTGGGAGTATACTTCTTTCGACGGTCCAGCAGCTGGGGCAGGGAAATTTGCCTGCTACAATCGGACGTCGGTGTACTGCAAGTACTTGGTTGTGACACACCTAATTCTACACCTTCAGTCCTCTCAGAGCAGCTTTCAGAGAGGACTGAAGATATAGTGGGGATGGAGATCCCAGCTGATGAGGAGCAAGGAGAGGTCCGCTTTGTTCTTTGGTGTGGGTCTTTTATGTGTGCTTGCCAACGAGCTGCATGGCAGGTCGACATATGTCTGCTCATGCTTGTGGTGCCCAAGCGGCTGATGTTTTGGCCACGCGAGATACGCTTGAGACAAATATTGCAAATAGCAGTGGTGCGATCTGATGCACTCGTCTCAAAAAAGGCCCACACCAAAGAACTTTTGTGATAACGTGCAGAGGCAGCGCCCTGCACAGGCGGAGCTCTGCGGTGTGGTACAGTTGCTGTGCTGGCCTCTAGCTGGCCTCCAGGGGGCATCCTGCCTCGTTGGACATGTGACGCTGCATCCTCCTCCTCCTCCTCCTCTCTCCCTTCAGGCACCCACGTGGAGTCAGTGACCTCATCATCCCCTCCCTCTTCACCACTAGAGCAAACCTGGCAGTAAGCTGCAGCTGGTGGAACACTACTGCCAGATTGCTGTCCTTCAGCATCCCCTCTCTCTGCGCGCACACTACTGACTTCCTCAAGCTGGGTATCATCATCCGAGCCTTCGAATCGTTGGGCATCCTCCTGGAGCATGTACCCAACACTGTGCTCAAACAGTTCGGGGGACTCCTCAGGAGGACATGGTGGGTCTAGGGAAGGGGTGGCTGATGATGCCATTGAGTACGCGTTGGCAGCTGCTCTGCCAGTACCCTGAGCCTGGGTGAGAGAGGATGAGGAGGATGAGGAGGGCTTGGTCATCCATTCTACCAAGCCTTCGGCATGATGCGGCTCCACATGTCCAGCTGCCGAAAACAAAGACAAGCGTGTCCCATGGCCACGTGCTGATGACGATGCACGACCACGTCCACGGCCAGCACTGTTGTCTCTAGAAACAGAGCCTGCCTGCCCTGTGTTCTTGCCTCGGCACGCTCTGCCTCTCCTTGGCGGTCTTCCAGCCATTGTAGTCGGTAGTGTATATAGTATAAAAAATAGAACTCCTATGTGTGCTCACAACACACTGTAGGTCCTATGGGTGCTGACACTAACACACTATAGGTACTATGTGTGCTGCTGACAAGAAAATATAGGAGCTCTGTTTGCTGCCACTAACACACTAGAAGTCCTATTGGTGCTTCTGAGATGAAAATATAGGAGCTCTGTGTGATGCCACTAACACACTAGAAGTCCTATGGGTGCTGCTGAGAAGAAAATATAGGAGCTCTGTTTGCTGCCACTAACACACTAGAAGTCCTATGGGTGCTGCTGAGAAGAAAATATAGGAGCTCTGTGTGATGCCACTAACACACTAGAAGTCCTATGGGTGCTTCTGAGATGAAAATATAGGAGCTCTGTGTGATGCCACTAACACACTAGAAGTCCTATGGGTGCTTCTGAGATGAAAATAAAGGAGCTCTGTGTGATGCCACTAACACACTAGAAGTCCTATGGGTGCTGCTGAGAAGAAAATATAGGAGCTCTGTTTGCTGCCACTAACACACTAGAAGTCCTATGGGTGCTGCTGAGAAGAAAATATAGGAGCTCTGTGTGATGCCACTAACACACTAGAAGTCCTATGGGTGCTGCTGAGAAGAAAATATAGGAGCTCTGTTTGCTGCCACTAACACACTAGAAGTCCTATGGGTGCTGCTGAGAAGAAAATATAGGAGCTCTGTGTGATGCCACTAACACACTAGAAGTCCTATGGGTGCTGCTGAGAAGAAAATATAGGAGCTCTGTGTGATGCCACTAACACACTAGAAGTCCTATGGGTGCTTCTGAGATGAAAATATAGGAGCTCTGTTTGCTGCCACTAACACACTAGAAGTCCTATGGGTGCTGCTGAGAAGAAAATATAGGAGCTCTGTTTGCTGCCACTAACACACTAGAAGTCCTATGGGTGCTGCTGAGATGAAAATATAGGAGCTCTGTGTGATGCCACTAACACACTAGAAGTCCTATGGGTGCTGCTGAGAAGAAAATATAGGAGCTCTGTGTGATGCCACTAACACACTAGAAGTCCTATGGGTGCTTCTGAGATGAAAATATAGGAGCTCTGTTTGCTGCCACTAACACACTAGAAGTCCTATGGGTGCTGCTGAGAAGAAAATATAGGAGCTCTGTTTGCTGCCACTAACACACTAGAAGTCCTATGGGTGCTTCTGAGATGAAAATATAGGAACTCTGTGTGATGCCACTAACACACTAGAAGTCCTATGGGTGCTGCTGAGAAGAAAATATAGGAGCTCTGTTTGCTGCCACTAACACACTAGAAGTCCTATGGGTGCTTCTGAGATGAAAATATAGGAACTCTGTGTGATGCCACTAACACACTAGAAGTCCTATGGGTGCTTCTGAGAAGAAAATATAGGAGCTCTGTGTGATGCCACTAACACATTAGAAGTCCTATGGGTGCTGCTGAGAAGAAAATATAGGAGCTCTGTGTGATGCCACTAACACACTAGAAGTCCTATGGGTGCTTCTGAGATGAAAATATAGGAACTCTGTGTGATGCCACTAACACACTAGAAGTCCTATGGGTGCTGCTGAGAAGAAAATATAGGAGCTCTGTGTGATGCCACTAACACACTAGAAGTCCTATGGGTGCTGCTAAGAAGAAAATATAGGAGCTCTGTTTGCTGCCACTAACACACTAGAAGTCCTATGGGTGCTTCTGAGAAGAAAATATAGGAGCTCTGTGTGATGCCACTAACACACTAGAAGTCCTATGGGTGCTGCTGAGATGAAAATATAGGAACTCTGTGTGATGCCACTAACACACTAGAAGTCCTATGGGTGCTGCTGAGATGAAAATATAGGAACTCTGTGTGATGCCACTAACACACTAGAAGTCCTATGGGTGCTGCTGAGAAGAAAATATAGGAGCTCTGTGTGATGCCACTAACACACTAGAAGTCCTATGGGTGCTGCTGAGAAGAAAATATAGGAGCTCTGTTTGCTGCCACTAACACACTAGAAGTCCTATGGGTGCTGCTGAGAAGAAAATATAGGAGCTCTGTGTGATGCCACTAACACACTAGAAGTCCTATGGGTGCTGCTGAGAAGAAAATATAGGAGCTCTGTTTGCTGCCACTAACACACTAGAAGTCCTATGAGTGCTGCTGAGAAGAAAATATAGGAGCTCTGTTTGCTGCCACTAACACACTAGAAGTCCTATGGGTGCTGCTGAGAAGAAAATATAGGAGCTCTGTTTGCTGCCACTAACACACTAGAAGTCCTATGGGTGCTGCTGAGAAGAAAATATAGGAGCTCTGTGTGATGCCACTAACACACTAGAAGTCCTATGGGTGGTGCTGAGAAGAAAATATAGGAGCTCTGTTTGCTGCCACTAACACACTAGAAGTCCTATGGGTGCTGCTGAGAAGAAAATATAGGAGCTCTGTTTGCTGCCACTAACACACTAGAAGTCCTATGAGTGCTGCTGAGAAGAAAATATAGGAGCTCTGTGTGATGCCACTAACACACTAGAAGTCCTATGGGTGCTGCTGAGAAGAAAATATAGGAGCTCTGTTTGCTGCCACTAACACACTAGAAGTCCTATGGGTGCTGCTGAGAAGAAAATATAGGAGCTCTGTTTGCTGCCACTAACACACTAGAAGTCCTATGGGTGCTGCTGAGAAGAAAATATAGGAGCTCTGTGTGATGCCACTAACACACTAGAAGTCCTATGGGTGCTGCTGAGAAGAAAATATAGGAGCTCTGTGTGATGCCACTAACACACTAGAAGTCCTATGGGTGCTGCTGAGAAGAAAATATAGGAGCTCTGTTTGCTGCCACTAACACACTAGAAGTCCTATGGGTGCTGCTGAGAAGAAAATATAGGAGCTCTGTTTGCTGCCACTAACACACTAGAAGTCCTATGGGTGCTGCTGAGAAGAAAATATAGGAGCTCTGTGTGATGCCACTAACACACTAGAAGTCCTATGGGTGGTGCTGAGAAGAAAATATAGGAGCTCTGTTTGCTGCCACTAACACACTAGAAGTCCTATGGGTGCTGCTGAGAAGAAAATATAGGAGCTCTGTTTGCTGCCACTAACACACTAGAAGTCCTATGGGTGCTGTTGGGGTGCAATGCTGTGCTAACAGCACTGCGGTTGGTACTACTGCAATACTGTACTAACAGTAAGCACGCACCAGACTAATCCCCAGCAGCAGCTAATAACACGCTAACTGTGCAATCAGCAGCAATGAACGATCAATGACTTAGGTAGCAATGGTTTAGCAAAGAAATAGCCAATGGTTTAGCAAAGAAGAGCAAATCTTTCAGTATCAAGCAAAGACAGAATCAGCAGACTGATCTCTCCTAAAGCCGGAACTCATGTGACCGGGGCCGATGGCGTGGCGGCCTTTTAAATGGTGGGGCATGTACTAAAGCCCCTGAGCTGTAATTGGCTACAGGCGTCCTGCCTGTAGCCAATTATTGCTCTCCGAGTTTCGGGCGCTGTGATTGGCCAAGCATGCGGGGTCACAGTGCATGCTTGGCCAATCATCAGCCAGCAATGCACTGCGCCGGCCGCGCCGGCCGCAATGCATTGCGGGGCCGCTCGCATCACACGAATGTGATGCGAACGGCCCAAATAGTTCTGGGCTCGACGAGCGAGCGAACGCCCGGTGCTCGATTCGAACATGGGTTCGAATCGAGCACCGGGCCCATCCCTAATTATTTTAGCCAAGGAAATGCCCAAGAGCTTGATGCGCCTAAACGGGTTACATGCGTCTACAAGGGTCAATCATTTTTTCTGTCAAAACAATGCTGCCAGGAGGGAAAGTATCTAGGAGAAATTGCCAAATATCCAATGTGCATGAGGCCTAAGGGCTGAAGGAGGTACAGGTGCATACACTGAACATAGCTATGAGTAAACACTAAGTGTAGTGTGAAACGCGTCAGCTGTCCTGGTTTCCGTTGCTGTGGCTTGTAGTGCTTGTTTCCATTTTTTACAAATAAAGCTATGTTGGTTTGGAGTGCGGCTGTCCAATACATCTTTTGTTCTCATAGCCTCATGCCCTGTACACACGATCGGTTTTCCCGTCGGAAAAAAGTTGGATGGTTTTTCCAACGGAATTCCTCTCAAGCCTTGCATACACACGGTCAAACAAAAGTTCAGTGAACGTTTGACTGCCAAGAACGCGGTGACGTAAAAGACTACGACGAGCCGAGAAAATTACGTTTTATGCTTCCGAAGCATGCGTTGATTTTTTTACGAGTATGCGTTGAAATTTAGCGCGTTGGGATTTGTACACACGATCGGAAATTCCGATCAGTTTTTTTCCTGACGGGAAAAAAGAGAACCTGCTCTCTATGTTTTTCCAGCAGTTTTTCCGTTGGAAAAAGTCTGATTGAGCATACACACGGTTGGGTTTCCTGACCAAAAGCTCTCAGACTTTTTCCAACAGGAAAACCGATCGTGTGTACGGGGCATTAGGGTGTCCTCCATGCTTGATGGAGGAGCGACAAGGACACCTTTGAACAGCAGCATTTTCAGTCTGGAGGCTTTTGCTGGGAGGGATAATTGTGTTGGGGGCTTGTGAACCTCTAATCTTACCCTTTATCTTGGGGGGTTAGGGCAATTGCTGAGGATGGGGGGGGAGTGGGACTTAGGCCGGCCATACACGGTTGGAACCTCAGCCGGTTCAGCAGGAATCAGCTGAGATTTGAACCGTTAATGGGCAGGCTAAATGTACCAAGTTGATTGATTAACCAGCATGCCGGATTCTCTTGCGATTATCGCTAGCGGCTGCTATAGCTGCTAGCGATAATCATTGTTTTCCTCTGGTGGGTAAGGCTTCCTGCCCTGCCCCCCTGCTGGGAGAAGACAATGGCCCAGCAGGAGGGATTCACGCATCAACACTGTGTTTTGATGGGGGAATCGTGGTTACAGGAAATACATTTTTTCTTAGATACTACATTTTGGGATTTTACTAGTTGTAAACCATAATCATCAAAATTGAAAGAAAGAATAAGAATATATATCACTCTATGTGTAACGCATCTATATAAAATATATGAGTTTCACTTTTTGAATTGAATTATTGAAATAAATTAACTTTTTGATGATATTCTAATTTTATGAGATGCGCCTGTATACAGTAGGTCAAAAGCGCTTGAATCAACAGATCCTCTTTAAGGCTCGGTTCACACCTATGCGAACTTGAAGCTGCTTACACCGCATCCAATTCGCATAACATTTTAAAATACATTAATTTGAATGAGGCTGGTTCACATATCTGCGAGGCATTCGCACTGCGCATTGCCCAAAAAACGTGCGTTTTCTAGGCATTGCGATGCTAATTGTCTGCACATTATCTTCTATGGGAATGCATCTGATTCGCAGATGTGTTCCGTTCTGAACACAAATTCTCTCCCTGCTCACTACACCTCCCCCCTCTCTCCCAGGTCAGCTGATCCGCAGCTACAATGGAGAAGAACCGCTGAACAGCTGTTTTTTCTCTTTGCAGAGAAAACAGAGCTGGAATTCGCACCCCACATGTATGAACCCAGCCTTAGGCTTCCAGACCTTGTGATTGACCATCCACATGGGTCCTCTGTGTCTCTAGATAATTCCTATAAGAAGCAGCCTCTCTATGGTCTCACCATGAAATAGAGGAATAAGCTGCCAATAGTGTAATTTATTATTAAAGATGGAGCAGCTAAAATGTACTCACATTCCAGGTGAATTACAAAACTTTAAAAACACGCAAGCAGTGAGTATCCGGCATTAACCTCTGGATCGAGGATAACGTCACTTGGCTCCACCTCTACGCATTACGCCACCCACCAACGTGGCTTTGTCAGGAAGGTAGCGCCGTGGTTGGGATTCAAATTTATGACCCTAGTGCTGCTAGGCAGAAGTGCTAACCATTTGCTATCAATCAAATTCTTGTACCTACACTGCTTGTACAGAAAAGCTGGAGTTCAGCTTTAATGACTCACTTCCCATGTTTGAAAAAATCGCTCATCTCTAAAGTTCCAAAACGCCCAACAAGCGTTCTGTCACCTGAAGCAAAACACCTGAAGCTCAAAAAAAGTACATGAGCTTCTTTTTGGGCAGATTATAGGTGTTTTTCTGCTCTTTACGTTGGTGACCTTTTGACCTGTACAAAATAGCGGCAAAAACGCGGTAAAAAACGTCGTAAAAATCGTGGCAAAATCGTGCGACTTTCCGCCAGAAACGATACGCTCAGGTGTGAATGCAGCCTGAGCCTGGGTTCACACTGATGCAAATTTACAGCGGGTTTGATGCGTTTAAGAACACACAGATTCGCAGGTCATGTAAAACGCATATTATTCCATGGCTTTGGTTCACATCTATGCGCTGCGAATTTGGTCCAAAAACAAAAAAAACGGTCCTGTGCGTGTTGACTGCGGGGGATGATGCGAATTCCTATGGTGCAGTGCAAATTTTATCTTCATAGGCTTTAATTGAACTCGCAGCACACAGTTCACATCTCTGCGAATTGTTCACTGTCTGCCTCCTGAAATTTGCAGTAAATTTGCGGTAAATTCACACCTGCCCGCCTCAAAACGCAAGGCAAATTCGCACCTCACACAGGACAAAAAAATGGATCAAATTCGCAGTACATCGCCTCGCAGTAGTGTGAGTCAGGATAATCTCAATGATGGAGTTCAGACACTTTTGCGTTCATCACCACATCTTAACTTTCAAGGCCAGGCTTTTCGATTTAGGCCCCTTTCACATTACCTCAACTTCAAAGTCGCGCGATTTTGCCGAGATTTTGCGGCCACGATTTTGATGCGATTTTTGCTGTGATTTCAGGGAAAGCCTGTGTAACTCACATCAAAGTCGGACCAAAGTTGAGTTGAGTTGAGTTGAGAGGAATCTTAATATAGCGCGGTCTTACTCCGAAGGGTCCCGACACGCGTAGCAGAGTTTCTGGGAAAAGAGGACCCAGGAACCAGAAGCAGCACAGAGCGGCAGAAAGGGTGGAAGAGAGAGGCTACGCAGAAAAGCCAAGTCTTCAGTAACCCGCGAAAGACCGGAATAGTAGGGGCCTCCTGGAGCTCGACAGGCTATTCCACAAAACGGCACCCTGGTGGGAGAAGGGACTACTTTGAAGTTGGCACGACTTGAAGTTGCACTAATATGAATGGTTGTCATTTGAAATCATGGGGAACGACTTGTCATGCCACTTTGCAGTCCCAAGTAGCATGACAAGTCCTACAAGTGTGAAAGGGGCCATAGGCAGGCCATACATGGGTCGAATTTAGAAATAATTTTCTTTCAAAAATCTTATCTAAGAATTTTTGTTTGAATTTCGCACCATTAGTGGGCTGCAGCAACAGCCGATTTTCATGCAGCCATCGAATTTGAGTAATTGGGCAACGAACGATTTTCTAATCAATGATGGGTGAATCGTGCAAAAAATTTAATTGAAAAAGAAATGCACATGAGTGCAAGAAAAGAAAATTCCCGGAAAGAAAAGAATATTCCCAGCCACGAAAATTCACAAAATGTCGGATTTTCGAAAGAAAACGCTTTCAAAGTTTGACCATGTATGGCCAGCCTTAGCCTTCGCACCCAAGCACCAATATAAAAGGCAGATGGGTACTGTCAGTGAGGATAAGGAGAGGTAACCCTAGCTATGCTTATTGATCCCCATACAGTTCCACTCACTCAATAATATTACCTGCCCTGTAAGGAAGTGCTGCCACTCGCTCCTCTTCTCCTAGGATTGAGGACAGACCGACAGATGAATAAACAATGGGGTGATAAAGTTTGAAACGCCGCACAATGTGACATATGTACACAATGGGGTTGATTTACTAAAGGCAAATACACTGCACAATACAAGTGCATTTGGAAGTGCGGTCGCTGTAGATCTGAGGGGGACATACAAGGAAAATAAAAAAATGAATTTTTGCTTGCACATGATTGGAGGATAGAAATCAGCAGAGCTTCCCCTAATTTCAGATCTTCCCCTCAGATCTAGAGCAACTGCACTTCCAAGTGCACTTGTAGTGCACAGTATATTTGCCTTTAGTAAACCAACCTCAATGTCAACCAGTTTCTTTAGATTAACTGTCTGGACTACCGGACACTACTTGGATGGCTTTCTGATTCGGTCCAAAACAAAGATGGGCGCCCAAATCTGAATAATTGAATCCTTACCCCCTGATTAGATCTTTGGGATTATTGAGAAGAAATTATTTTATAATGAGTGTCTGTCATTAAAGTTGGCCATAGATGGATCGAAATTTGGCCAGTTCAGCCCGTTAGCTGAAAGGGGTTGTAAAGGAAAAAGTATTTTCACCTTAATACATCCTATGCATTAAGGTGAAAAAACATCCGACAATACCGCCCCCCCCCCAAGCCCCCGTTTTACTTACCTGAGCCCTCGAAAGTCCCGCGACATCCCTCGACATCCTCGACATCCTCCTCACCGTTCAGCCTGGCCATTGATTGGCTACAGTGGATGGATTAAAAGCAGCACAGCCATTGGCTGGCGCTGCTGTCAATCACATCCAATGACGCAGCGCGCCGGGGGGCCGGGCCGAGTGATACAGTGAGCGGCTCGCATATAGGTGATGAGTGATTGCAGGGAGGAGCCGAGACAGCCGCCGAAGGACCCCAGAAGACGTGGATCGGGCCACTCTGTGCAAAACGAGCTGCATAGTGGAGGTAAGTATAATATGTTTGTTATTTTTTTATTTATTTTTTCTTTACAAACCCTTTAATGAAAAAAAAAAAACAATCCATCTATCTCTAGCCTTATACATGTGAATAGCCGAGAAGATATTAGCTTTAAGGCAACAGCATCCCATACATGGTCTATTTACCTGGAGATTTTGTCTGCTTGGGCTCTGCATTCTGCATTATCATCATCCAGCTATTCAGAACAATGATCCTTATTGTTGGTGAAGACTGGGAGGAGCGAGACTCAACCACACTTTGGAGACAGCACCTTTTCTGTGTTTCCTGGTGTGGAACCTAATTTCCTCCCTGTTTTGTGTGTGGCATTAGAAAATATAAAAGTCTATGTAGCGGCCTCCTCTCTCTCCTCTCTTTATCAGCTCGCCTGTCTCTTGTCTAGGGGTATCTAAGAGGAGAGAGTGCGGGGTCACCACGCCAAGCCTTCACCACAGATGTTTGTGTGGTGTAAGCAAAGTTCTTATGTTACCTTCGGGTCGGTGTTCTGCATCTGGAGCCTCCAAAGAGAGTTACCTTGAACAATGTCTGTCAGAAAATGAGCCCCACACCATTAACGTCCAACACTCCTTTATTCTTCTCAATGCAAAAGTGAACACAATCAGTTGGACTCCCTTAGAGAACAGAACAGACAAGGAGGTGTGGATGCGAGTAGGCCCAGACACAATGAACTCTCCACTTTCCTTCCTGAAAGTGAGTTGTGGTCTCCGAACGAGGGGGGATCTCCTTCCAGGCGGTCTCCGATGGAAGGCTCACCTGTCACCGGCAATATGCTGCACCGGGTCTTCAAGCAAGTGTCTCCCACCGGTCCATTACGCCTTCCGGATTCAAGTACCCACTCACGGGGTACCCTAGGATCTCCTTCCCTCGCGGAACTCAGTGGTGGGCACTGAGCTCCAGACTTCCATCCGAGTACCTCACCCCAGGCTAAAGGTGCCTGGGATGGAACACAACCTCCGAACGTCCTCTAGGCCTAGGCCACCTAGGGGATCGACACGAACCACCGCCCACAGGCTGAAGGTGCCCGGGTGTCACGTACCTGATGGTTATGAGCCCGATATTGCAGAGGAGGGCCTCCCTTACGGCTCCCACTTGCGGCCCCTGGTAAAGTAACAGGAGGCACGGAAGTAAGGAGTGGTATGAGTGCCTGGCAGGATCAACAGAGGTGATGGTAGTCCAATGCCCAGGGTGTCTGCAGGAACTAGGAGACCGGAGCGGGAGCAACTAGGAGACTGGACCGGAACCAGGAACAACAGGAAGCTCAGCAGACTGGAATGGTTCAGCAGACTGGACTGGAACTAGGAACCACAGGAAGCTTCAGCAGACTGGAACGGTTCAGCAAACTGGACTGGAACTAGGAACCACAGGAAGCTTCAGCAGACTGGAATGGTTCAGCAAACTGGACTGGAACTAAGAACCACAGGAATAATCAGACAGGCCGGATCGGTTAACAGGCTGGCAGCAAGGTACGGGGGGACAGGCAAAGGAATTGTCACAACAGGCCAAGGTCAGGTGCAGGCAGAAGGTTGGAGTGGTCACAGGCAAGCCGGGTCTTTCACAGGTACAAGTCAAGGATCGGGTTTCAGATACACAACGCTGTAGAGCAGACAGCAGAGACTGTGAGAGACAGGCAGGTTTAAATAGGCCGCCCAGCACCAACAGAGGTGCGCGTGCGCGTGCATGGGCGCGCGCGTCCGCGCATGTGCGGTTGCACCCGCGATCGGGAGCTGGATAGTCTGAGGCGCCTGTTACTGGCAGGATCTTCATGACATTGCCCCCTCCCAAGGGGCAGCCTCCGGATGCCCACCCGGGCAAATTTCTCAGGATGAGACCTTCTGAAGGACTGAACCAGACTTCTAGCATGGATGTTTCCCTCGGGCTCCCAAGAATTTTCCTCAGGACCATACCCCTTCCATTTAATCAGGAATTGGTTCTGGTTATTTCTTCTTCTGAAATCCAGAATAGCCTCCACTTCAAATTCCTCCTCTCCGTCTACAATGACAGGATCAGGGAGAACCGAACTTCGACCTGGAAATGGATTGGGAATAGAAGGCTTCAACAGGGAAACATGGAAAACCGGATGGATCTTTAGAGTATTTGGAAGTTCCAGTTCATAAGCCACTTCGTTGATCTTCCTTTTAACAGGAAATGGCCCTAAGAACTTGGGGCCCAGCTTCTTTGAAGGACATGCCATCCTCAAATTCATAGTGGATAGCCATACCAAGTCGCCAGGTACCAGCACTAATTCACCCCGTCTTTTCCTGTCATAGGTTATCTTATTGTGCTCCTGAGTCCTGGTCATGGTTTCCTGTAAAAGTTGGTTGTGGAAGAGAAAAAGTTTATTTTTTCCTGGACTGCTGGTACCGTACATTCGGGTAGGGAATTGGGCAAAAATGCAGGATGAAAACCATAGTTGGCGAAGAAAGGAGTCTGCTTGGTGGCAGAGTGAATGGAGTTATTGTAGGCGAATTCGGCCAATGGGAGTAGGGAGATCCAGTCATTCTGGGCAAAAGAGGAGAAACAGCGCAGATACTGCTCAAGGGTCTGGTTAGTCCTCTCGGTTTGCCCATTGGTCTGGGGATGATAAGCAGAGGAAAATGATAATTCTATATCCAGGGCCTTGCAAAGGGACTTCCAAAACCGGGAGGTAAACTGTACCCCCCGATCGGAGACAATGTTGGCCGGAACCCCGTGGAGTCTGATGATTTCTTTGATGAAAACCTGTGCTGTTTCAGGGGCAGAGGGAGTACCTTTCATCGGAACAAAATGTGCCATCTTCGACAGACGATCAACTACCACGAAGATAGTGGTATGATCTTCTGCCGGGGGTAGTTCAACAATGAAGTCGATGGACAACATCCTCTAGGGTCTGTCTGGGACAGGTAAGGGTTTTAGTAGCCCCCAGGCCTTGGTTCTATAGCCTTTGTTTCGGGTGCAAGTTGTGCAAGAGTCCACAAATCTTTTGCAATCTTCGCGTAACCGAGGCCACCAGAAGGTGCGCTGTACTAGATCGGTGGTCTTGGTTATACCGAAATGCCCGGCTAGTGCATGGTCGTGACAAAGTTCCAGCACGGATATTCGTAGGACTTCGGGTATGTAGATCTTGTCCTGGTACCAAAGCAGTCCGTCTCTAGCCTGCAATTCTGGTTCGGAAGGAGGTGTCTGCCCTGTGGAAGCTTGTTTGATTCAAGAAAGCAGGTCTTCTTGAAGTAAGAGAAAATTTCCAGGAGCCAGGATAGTATCTGGAGGAGAGACTTCCTTGGGTTTGTGGAACATTCGAGACAGGGCATCGGGTTTAACGTTCTTGGAACCAGGGCGATTGTGACATGAAAGGAGAATCTGGAGAAAAAGAGTGCCCACCTGGCCTGTCGTGGTTTTAATCTCTTTGCAGCTTTCAGATATTCCAGGTTCTTGTGGTCAGTAAATATCAGGATTGGATGGGCAGCTCCTTCTAGCAGATAACGCCATTCTTCCAGTGCAGATTTAATCGCCAGCAACTCCCGATCTCCTACATCGTAGTTCTTCTCTGCCGCTGTCAATTTGCGGGAGAAGAAGGCTACTGGGTGAAGCAAGGCCCTGTTCCCTTGTCTCTGGGAAAGTATTGCTCCTACCGCAATTTCGGAGGCATCCACCTCAAGTACAAATGGCAAGGAGGAGTCTGGATGTTTCAAAATGGAAGCAGAGGTAAAGAGATCCTTAAGGACCTCAAAGGCCTTTTGGGCCTCAGGGGACCAATGGAAGCGGGTCCCTTGTTTGGTTAGCTGGGTGATTGGTGCAATAATGGCCGAAAATCCCCTAATAAATTTGCGATAAAAGTTGGCGAATCCAACGAAACGTTGGATTCCCTTTTTGTCTGCCGGAACCGGCCAGTCTTGGATGGCAGCAATCTTCTGAGGGTCCATCTTGATGCCTTTACTGGAGATAATTATCCCCAAAAAAGATATGCTTTCCTGCTCAAATTCACACTTTTCCGCCTTTGCATACAGGCCATGCTGACGGAGCCGGGCCAACACACTTCTGACGTGCTTGCGGTGAGACTCAAGGGAAGGAGAGAAAATTTGAATATCGTCTAGGTAGACAATGACGAACAGGTCTAAAAAGTCCCGAAGTACATCGTTGATAAAGTACTGAAATGTGGCAGGGGCATTACATAGCCCGAAGGGCATTACCAAGTACTCAAAGTGCCCAAATCGGGTACGGAAGGCAGTCTTCCACTCATCCCCATCCTTGATACGGACTAGGTTGTAGGCTCCGCGGAGATCAAGTTTGGTGAAGATGATAGCGGCCCCCAGCCTCTGGAATAACTCTGGTACCAAGGGAAGAGGATACAGTTTTTTTACTGTAATTTTGTTTAATTTGCGGTAGTCCACACAGGGCCGAAGGGTATGGTCCTTCTTTTCTACAAAAAAGATGCCCGCGCCTGCTGGGGATGTAGATGGGCGGATGAACCCCTTCTTTAAGTTCTCATCTATGTACTCCTTCAATGCCCCCTGTTCTACCTCTGTCAGAGGGAAAACTCTGCCAAACGGAATTTCAGCTCCGGGAAGTAGGTCAATGGGACAATCATAGGCTCGATGGGGTGGTAAAGTCTCTGCTCCTTGTTTACTAAATACGTCAAGAAAGTCATGGTAAGTCTCTGGAATGGATTGACGTATTCCGTCTTCGGTATCCAGGCACAATAGGGTGGAAGGCCCATGGAAATCAGGTGAGCCACAGAACTGCTGGCAGTAAGGTGAGGAAAAGGTAACTACCCCTGTGGCCCAATTGATGGCAGGATTGTGGGCTTGTAACCAAGGCATACCGAGGATTACAGGAAACAAGGGGGAGGAGATAATGTCCATCCGTAGAAATTCTTGGTGGGTACCAGAGATGGTAACGGGTATAGGGACAGTCTCTTGGACCACAGGTCCAGATTTAATAGCAGACCCATCAGCCAGGTAAACGGACAGTCCGTTAGCTTTGGCAAGAAGAGAAATCTGGTGTTCAGTGGCAAAGGAGAAATCCATAAAACAGCTGCAAGCTCCGGAATCAATAATGGCGGGTATTTGCAAAGTCTTTCCTGGGAGCTGTAGTGAAACAGAGAGAGTGAGATGAGATGCAGACTTGGCTGGAGAGTTGGTATGGTCAGGAGACACGGAAAAACACTTACGGAGCTTCAGCGGGCAATTTCTGACGTAGTGTCCGGGTAACCCGCAGTATAGGCACAGATTATTCATCCGGCGATGTTGACGCTCCCCCTGGGTAAGTGAAGGGCGAAGAACTCCAAGTTGCATGGGCTCGGGTGCATCGGGTGTGGGAGCAGAGGGTGCAGCTGGTGGTGGGTGTAGATGGCTTGGAGCCCTTGGAAGCATCCAGGTCGGGTGTGAGAAACCCGTGGCCCTCTCAGCCCTTCGCTCCCTTAGGCGCCGATCGATTTGTATAGTTAAATCGATCAATAGGTTCAGAGTCTGTGGAATACCAACTCTAGCTAGTTCATCCTTCCAAGGATCGGAGAGTCCTATGCGGAACTGATGGCAGAGAGCGGCATCGTTCCAGTTAGTATCTGCGCTCCACCGCCTAAAATCAGCTACGTAGTCCTCTGCCGCTCTGCGTCCCTGCTGAAGGGTACGCAATGCAGTTTCTGCGGTTGCTGAAAGCTGGGGGTCTTCATATAGCTGGGCCATGGCATCAAAGAAGGTGGTGAGGCTGGTCAGTACTGCATCTTTCTGTTCAAGGAGGCGGTGGGCCCAGCTCTGGGGATCTCCAGTAAGCAAGGAAACAACGAAGCCCACCTTGGTGACTTCTAAGGAGAAGGTGTGTGGCTGAAGGGCAAAGAATAGTTCACATGAGTTACGGAAGGCCCTGAATCTGCTTCGATCCCCAGAGAATCTTTCAGGTGTAGGGACCCTGGGTTCTGGAGGAAGCATAACAACCGTTGGTGTTGATCCTGCCCCGGCTGTAGAGGTAGAGGCATGGGGCCCCCCTTGGGTTCCAGTGGGGTTAGAGAGGACCTGCACCCGTTCTTCCAGCCGGGTATAGCCTTTCTGAAGATTATTGACTGCTTCAGCCAATCCTGCCAGGTGTCGGCACAGTTCCTCCATAGGAGAGGTTCCCTGCTTGGGCTCAGACATGGCTGTCTGCTACTGTCACGTACCTGATGGTTATGAGCCCGATATTGCAGAGGAGGGCCTCCCTTACGGCTCCCACTTGCGGCCCCTGGTAAAGTAACAGGAGGCATGGAAGTAAGGAGTGGTATGAGTGCCTGGCAGGATCAACAGAGGTGATGGTAGTCCAATGCCCAGGGTGTCTGCAGGAACTAGGAGACCGGAGCTGGAGCAACTAGGAGACTGGACCGGAACCAGGAACAACAGGAAGCTCAGCAGACTGGAATGGTTCAGCAGACTGGACTGGAACTAGGAACCACAGGAAGCTTCAGCAGACTGGAATGGTTCAGCAAACTGGACTGGAACTAGGAACCACAGGAATAATCAGACAGGCCGGATCGGTTAACAGGCTGGCAGAAGGTACAGGGGGGACAGGCAAAGGAATCGTCACAACAGGCCAAGGTCAGGTGCAGGCAGAAGGTTGGAGTGGTCACAGGCAAGCCGGGTCTTTCACAGGTACAAGTCATGGATCGGGTTTCAGATACACAACGCTGTAGAGCAGACAGCAGAGACTGTGAGAGACAGGCAGGTTTAAATAGGCCGCCCAGCACCAACAGAGGTGCGCGTGCGTGTGCATGGGCGCGCGCGTCCGCGCATGTGCGGTTGCATCCGCGATCGGGAGCTGGATAGTCTGAGGCGCCTGTTACTGGAAGGATCTTCATGACACCGGGACTCAACCCCGTGACAAAGATGGCCGGCCCCTTTATACCCTCTCCCAGCAAGCACGGCGGGTTCCCCGCCCCACCATACCGCTGCCGAGGGAGGACAAAAAGGGAGCACAGCAACAGCAATGGTTCAACCCCAGCCCAAGGCGACAGCGCCACCCGTGGGGCTGAAGGGAACTGCACATCACTGGTGTCTCTGCCAGTTTTAACACACAGAAAAGTGTATACCCGCTACACTCTCCCCCTGGTAATTTGCCACTGGTCCCCAGTGTCTGGAGTAAACTATGCCCTCAACGGGTGGCATAGCCCAGTCCAGAAACCAACTACAAATTGTACAAAATAAACTATTTTGTAAACTTAGTCAACTGAAGCAATTGTGTCTGAGCCTTACATGAAAGGGAAGGGAAACAACAACATTTAAACCATAACGTTAGAATCACATTCACATACACTTTTTCCCACCCATCCTGACTAAGACCCACCCCATACTCAGTGGTCTTGATGGGATGCTTCTCCTGCAGAGGAAAAAAGGAAAATTAACACACATAAACCCCGACACATGTATTCGTGTAAGAGGAAAGAAACTTCTTCGAAAAGAAATCCCTTTTCTCCAAAGAGTGAGTGTGTGAAAAGTGTTAACGATGTGCAACACTGCCACCTGGTGACAGCATCGCGGTAACTGCACTCGTGGAACTTCTCTTCTTCTCTTGAGCCCTATCTACCCCAGAGTCCATGATCTCTCGTAGAAAATTGAAGAACAAAAACAGTCCTTCATTTCTCTGGGCAACAGGGACAACAAGCCCCAGAAAGTTCAGCAGCATAAGAAACAAGAACAGAGTCTCTTTCCTCCTACAGATAGAAATGGGGATGGGGCAAAACAAGTGGTTTCAAGTGCTGATCCATGGTCTCCAGATGGTACTCGACATCATCCCCTTCTTTGCGCCGGATCAGCACCTTGTCCGCGTGGATGTGCCGTCCCAACATCCATTCTGCCTTGCAATCTTTAAAACGCTGAGAGGCCTTGGGGGAGCATGCCAGGTACCTGCGGGCGTGTGGAACCTGAAGGTGGGTCCACACAAAGTCATTGTACCAGCGCTCCTGGCACACTTCCACCTCATACAGCAACTCCTTGGACAAGTATGGATACTCCCATCCGTACTCAGCAGCAACCTTCTGGCCAAATAGGCGTTGTAGTCTCGCCAGAGGAGGCATAGTGGCTCTGTCCCCTTCGCCAGGCAAAACTATTGAGTCCGGGTGACGAGGGACCTTGATTACATCTGATCTGGGCATAGGTGCCCGCAACAGCAGTCTCTTTTTCCCGGTCCCAGGTGTAGGGGGTACCGGGAATGTAAGGGCAAGTTGAAGACGGGACCCCTCTTCAGGCGCTGGTGCCTCCACCCGGGGTGTACTATCCCCTGTAGACATGGGTGGGTCCCTGGTTCCACGGGACGAGGCAAGAGGTACTTTGTCCCAGCCCTTTTCTGCAAACAGTTCATCAATGGCGACATCGTCTCCCAAATCGGAGAGCGACTCCAGGTCGGAGGTGTCACACTCCTACGCAGGCAGGTAGTCCGTAGTGGAGACCGAATTACCACCTCCTCCCACACACCAAATCTCTCCGCCTGGCTTACCTCTGCCTTTACTTGAGGCGGGACGTCCGGGACGTCCGGAACTCCTGCCGACGGATCCCTCCGGGCCGGGCGTAAGCGGGCGAGATGGTCCACCACAACCGCTGGTCGGGGCTACCATGCCGGTCTTTCTCTTCAGTGGTGGACGCTGCGAGACAGTGATGACCGAGTCAGCATCCTCGGATTTCTCCCGTTGAGTTGTCGCGACCTCCTCCGCGGTCGCTGCAGTGCGCACAGGGATGGCTGTCAAAGCAGTGATTCCTCCTCTCTGAGTGGTGCTGCCTGCAACACGGCCGGGGTAGATGGTTCTCGGCTTCTCAACCGCTGGATCTACTTCAAATAGAAACTCCCCACAGGCCTTGCATCGCCCGAATGGCTTCAGTTGGCACACCAGTCCCGAACAGCCGGGACAAATCACACCCAGGGCCTCAACGTCCATGCATGAATACAGGGCGAATCGTCCCCTTGGCTTTAGCCGAATCCCTGTATCAGTCACCGGAGCAGCAGCAGTCAAAGACGTGGTAGCAGGATGAAGTGGAACCCACGCTGTTTGTCCAAACATGGTGACTTGCTGTTGGTCCATCGCGCACTGCAAAGTTTTGCGCCAACGTCCCACGTGTAGTCCTTCACACGTATTGGACTCCTCCCCTTTGCTCCAGTTCGCTGGCTTTTCTTCTTTTTCCTTTCTGAGTCACGCCCACGAAGTAAGCGGTGGGGGTGTACCTGGTGGCGCAGTACAAATAGAAACCCGCACGTGTACTACTTCACACGGCTGGGCTCCCCCCTTCTCTCACTCTTCTGCGCGGGCCTTTCCCTTCACTGGGTCATGTCCACGACTTCGAGCAGGGATGCACTTTGGCCGATAACGTGGCCCACCTACTTGGAACTCCTCCCGGCAGACACGTTCAACTCCGTAGTAGCACGAACACCAATCCCGGACGAGCCCCCACGTGTAGCGGCCTCCTCTCTCTCCTCTCTTTATCAGCTCGTCTGTCTCTTGTCTAGGGGTACCTTAGAGGAGAGAGTGTGGGGTCACATCGCCAAGCCTTCACCGCAGATGTTTGTGTGGTGTAAGCAAAGTTCTTATGTTACCTTCGGGTCAGTGTTCTGCACCTGGAGCCTCCAAAGAGAGTTACCTTGAACAATGTCTGTCAGAAAATGAGCCCCGCACCATTAAAGTCCAACACTCCTTTATTCTTCTCAATGCAAAAGTGAACACAATCAGTTGGACTCCCTTAGAGAACAGAACAGACAAGGAGGTGTGGATGCGAGTAGGCCCAGACACAATGAACTCTCCACTTTCCTTCCTGAAAGTGAGTTGTGGTCTCCGAGCAAGGGGGGATCTCCTTCCAGGCGGTCTCCGATGGAAGGCTCACCTGTCACCAGCAATATGCTGCACCGGGTCTTCAAGCAAGTGTCTCCCACCGGTCCATTACGCCTTCCAGATTCGAGTACCCACTCCCGGGGTACCCTAGGATCTCCTTCCCTCGCGGAACTCAGTGGTGGGCACTGAGCTCCAGACCTCCATCCGAGTACCTCACCCCAGGCTAAAGGTGCCTGGGATGGAACACGACCTCCGAACGTCCTCTAGACCTAGGCCGCCTAGGGGACCGACACGAACCACCGCCCACAGGCTGAAGGTGCCCGGGACTCAACCCCGTGACAAAGATGGCCGGCTCCATTATACCCTCTCCCAGCAAGCACGGCGGGTTCCCCGCCCCACCATAACGCTGCCGAGGGAGGACAAAAAGGGAGCACAGCACACAGCAATGGTTCAACCCCAGCCCAAGGCGACAGCGCCACCCGTGGGGCTGAAGGGAACTGCACATCACTGGTGTCTCTGCCAGTTTTAACACAGAAAAGTGTATACCCGCTACACCTATATGAACACAACACTTTTATTGCCCAGTCTTTTGGTTTTTAGTAGATGCTGAGGAGGTAAATAACAAGAGAGGGTCGTATATATCCTGGATAATCTATATTTTTACTTTAAAGAATACAGCAGTGTAATGCAACACTGTACCCAAACTACATTTTTATCATTTTTTTTACCACAAATAGAGCTTTCTTTTGGTGGTATTTGATCACCTCTGGGTTTTTTTTTTGCTAAACAAACTAAAAAAGACTGAAATTTTTGAAAAAAACAACAACTGATGGGCACTGATAGGCGGCACTGATAGACGGCACTGACAACACTGATAGACGGCACTGATGGGCACTAATAGGTGGCACTGGTTACGCAGCACTGATGAGGAGCTGCTGACAGGCATTACTGAGTGGCATCTGAAGGGCACTGAAGGCATTACTGATGGGGCACTGATTGACACTTTTATGGGCACTGATTGGCACAATTATGGGCACTGATTGGCACAATTATGGAGCACAGGCTGGCAGCTGATGGGCAGTGAATGGCAGCTGATGGGCACCTCTGATGGGGGCTGCACTGATAATCAATGTGCTGATTATCAGCGCAGACCCCCATTCCTCTGATGGGGAGAGCCGCCGATCGGCTCTCCCTGTCAGCGTGAACAGCGGAAAGCCGTTTACCTGTGGTCACAGCTGATCACGTAGTAAGAAGCCTCCGTCAGAGGCTCCATGCCACGATTGAAGTTGCGGTGTGTCAGATTGACACACAACACCTCTGATCGCCGCGCTGTACCCCGGCTTGTTGTCCTGATCGCGTCATACGACGTCCGATCAAGATAAAGAAATCACTTTGCCGACGTCATATTGCTATATGGCGGGCATCAAATGTTTAAAACAATCATTTACGATCTGAAGATTTCAGTAAAAAAATGTAATTAAAGTTAATTTTAGGGCTCACTAACACAATAAATTACACACATTTTTTAGTAAAATATATGTAGCGGGGTCTTCAAAGTTAGTGGGATACACCTGGGGGTAGAGAGACCCAGGTGTGTAATTATGTCAGGGATTAGACCCCTTTTCTTATTCGTGGAGGATTGGGTGGTGTAATATTCTCTTTGACCAGTGGGTGTCAGTGTACCTGCTGGCTCGAGGTAGAATCGCTATCACAGTGTTACCCTTTTTTTTGGTTCCTTCCTGGCGATGGTACGGCTGGGGTGGGGAACCCGCCGTGGTGTCGATGGGAGGATATAAAAGGGGGAGACGCCCGCGCCACGAGGTCGTCGTCGCCTGTCTGTTGTTCTTGTGGGAGGGGGTCACCCCTTCACGCACCCAGGCACCTTAGGCCTGGGTGCGGGCGGTTCAAGGTTCCGGCCTAGGTGCCCAAGGCCTGGTCGGAACGAAGATGGAGTCCATCCCGGGCACCTTCAGCCTGGGGTGAGGTACTATTAAGGAGGCCTGGGACCCGGTGACTCCGACTGGGTCCCGCAAGGGTGAAGTTGCTCCAGGGCGCCCCTTGCGAGGGGACCCGCATCTGAGGTGAGGAGGCTGGGGGGGGTCACCCGTCCGAAGACCCGGTGTAGCGTCAACCCGGTGACGGATGGGCCTTCAGTAACTCCCTTGGAGGACATCTTCCCCTGATATGGGCTTCAGCGCAGCGGAGGAGCTTCCATCAAGACTCCTGCAACCCCTGGTCATAGCACAGGGAGTGTAGGGACTAGGAACCTGTACAGTGCCTCGACCTGCTTCCCCATCGTATCATGCCGCTGCATTTGACTGTATGTAGAGATACGCAATAAACCTGAGTTCGGACTTTGATGGGTGTATGGACTCTGTTGATGGGAACAAAGGGATATTCCGGCACGGAAGGACTGACCCTCATAACCAGCACACATTTGGCCCGAAGAAAAGATTGATATTGGCCTTCACCTCACCCACATGCATGGGGAGGACATGGGCCGTAGCGCACCTCACTCTGTCGCTCGACATACCCCTAGCTAAAGAGGTCGGGGTGAGGAGGCCGCTACACGTGGGGGCTCGTCCGGGATACGAACGTGTGTTAACCCTGAGGTTTGGAACGGCTGTGTTTGAACTTTGCTGCCCGGAGGAGGTCCGAGCAGGTCGGCCATGTGATTGGCCAAAGTGCATCCCTGTGCTCGAAGTCGTGGAAATTTCCCTGAAAAACTGGGAGAGGCCCATGCAGAAAGAGCGGGAAGAGGGAGGAGTCCAGCCGTGTGACGAACTACATGTGGGGACTTTTGCTGCACTGCGCCACGAGGCACCCCATGACTACGCAATTCATGGGAGGAGACTGAAGGAAGCCCGCGAAAACGTGCAAGTCGTGGGAGGAGTCTGGCCACGTGTGGAGATGCACGTGGAGACTCCGGCGCGAGGTCAGCGTGTGATGGAGCAGCAAGTGGTCGGAGTGAACTCAGGCTCCCCGTGGATGACGGTACCTTATCCTTTCAAGATGACTGCATTTGCTGCATCCATTACAGACACGGGGATAAGGCTCAGGCCCCGAGGACAGTTGGCTTTGTATTCATGCAGAGACACAGAGGCCCTCGGTGTGATCTGTCCCGGATGCTCGGGACTGGTGGTCCAACTAAAGCCATTCGGGCGATGCGAAGCATGCAAGGAGTTTCTTTCTGAGGTTGAACCACACACGGAAAGGCCCCGGGCCCTACGCCTCAACTGCATCACAGGAACCGCCACTCCGGAGGGAGAGATCAAAGCCTTTGCGGAGTTTCCCGTGCGCGCTGACCAGGGCGAAGTGACTGCCCAACCAGAGACTGAGAGAGAAAAATCTGAGGACACTGCTTCGGTCACTACAGACTCCCTGCTCCCACCTCCGAAGAGGAAAGTCGGTCTGGTACAGGCATCTTATGGCCGTGGTCGAGCTTCACCCCGCCGCTTGCCTGGCCTGGATGGCGCCGGTAGAGAAGAGAGTCCCGGACATCCCAGTTCTTCAGAAGGTCCAGGTGAGCCAGGGGCTGGGACTGTGGTGTTGGTTGGAGGTGTCGGGGGTCCCCAGTTGGTGGAGCCCGCAGGGGAGGGTAGCCTTCCGTCTACTAGAGACTACCTTCCCGCTGAGATGTATGACACCTCCGACTTAGAGTCATTGTCAGACTGTGGGGATGACGGAGAGATAGACGAACTGTTTCACCGGAAGGGCTGGGACAGACGCCCACTACCTATGCTGAGTAAACCGCAGGATTCCCCCATGTCCATAGAAGACAGTACGCTCCGGGTGAAGGCCCCGGAGTTCCCGAGGAAATCTAGTCCTCCGACCAACTTTCCGCATTCAACTACATCACCCGCTCTGATGGTGGGGATGCAGCGTGCTTCATTGTGGGAACCAAAGACAAAGAAACCCGAGATGGTAAAGGTACCTCGGCACCCGGAGGCCATCGTACAGCCAGGAGAAGGTGAGCGAAATGTGATGCCGCCTCTAGCCAGGTTGCAGAGACTTTTCTCCCAGAGAGTCGCCCGTGAATATGGGTGGGAGTACCCCTACTTGCCTCGGGACCTATTGTATGAAGTCGAGGTCCTGCGACCAAGGTGGTATGACGAGTTTGTATGGGAAAAGCTTAAAGTACCCCATGCCAGGCGATACCTGTCATGTTCGCCGCCTGTGTCTAAAAAGTTCAAGGACTGCAGAGCTGATTGGAGACTTGGGCGCCATATTCATGCCGATAAGGTGCTCATCTGCAGGAAAGATGGAGAGGATGTTGAGTATTCGGTGGAAGTGTTTGACGGGCACCTGAAGCCCCTGTTTCTGCCGGATCCAAGGTTCTATTTATAGGAAAAGTGAGCTCCTATCTTGTTGCTATTGAAACTTTCTGGAAGAGACATTCCCAGACGCCTAGAACTGTGCCCTACTTTTGTTTTGATTTGGGCTTTTCTTTTACTCACTGGAGATTTGGGAGCTGTTGTTTTTTTTTCTCCCTTTTCTTCATGTGCCAAAGGCAGAGACTTTTGGGGTAGAGTTAGAGTAGGAAAGCAGGAAGAATGAAGATCTAACCAAGTGTCATTACCGCAGCGCTGTCACCAGGTGGCAGTGTTGTGCAACGGTTGTTTGAAAATGTTACACATGCATTACTTACTTATTGGAGTGAGTGGGTCTCTCGGCTGACGGACCCACTCATGCCAAGTTAACACAGAGTGTTAGGATGTTTTTTTTTGTTTCCCTTCTGCAGGAGATTCGTCGGTCAAGACTACTGAGTATGGGGTGGTTCTTAGACAGTGACGGGAGGGATTGTATATGTGTACATGACAGATGTTTTATACAAAAGTTTTAATGTTTTATAGGTTTTTTTTTTGAGCAGGTCTTGGCACATACAGTATCCAAAATATTAGGGATAGCCTCTGGGGCCCACTTCATGTCACCCCTCCTTGGGAGACATGGGTGTGCACCTGACGCTGGGGACCAGCGTCAAATCACCAGGGGGAGTGTGTAGCGGGGTCTTCAAAGTTAGTGGGATACACCTGGGGGTAGAGAGACCCAGGTGTGTAATTATGTCAGGGATTAGACCCCTTTTCTTATTCGTGGAGGATTGGGTGGTGTAATATTCTCTTTGACCAGTGGGTGTCAGTGTACCTGCTGGCTCGAGGTAGAATCGCTATCACAGTGTTACCCTTTTTTTTGGTTCCTTCCTGGCGATGGTACGGCTGGGGCGGGGAACCCGCCGTGGTGTCGATGGGAGGATATAAAAGGGGGAGACGCCCGCGCCACGAGGTCGTCGTCGCCTGTCTGTTGTTCTTGTGGGAGGGGGTCACCCCTTCACGCACCCAGGCACCTTAGGCCTGGGTGCAGGCGGTTCAAGGTTCCGGCCTAGGTGCCCAAGGCCTGGTCGGAACGAAGATGGAGTCCATCCCGGGCACCTTCAGCCTGGGGTGAGGTACTATTAAGGAGGCCTGGGACCCGGTGACTCCGACTGGGTCCCGCAAGGGTGAAGTTGCTCCAGGGCGCCCCTTGCGAGGGGACCCGCATCTGAGGTGAGGAGGCTGGGGGGGGTCACCCGTCCGAAGACCCGGTGTAGCGTCAACCCGGTGACGGATGGGCCTTCAGTAACTCCCTTGGAGGACATCTTCCCCTGATATGGGCTTCAGCGCAGCGGAGGAGCTTCCATCAAGACTCCTGCAACCCCTGGTCATAGCACAGGGAGTGTAGGGACTAGGAACCTGTACAGTGCCTCGACCTGCTTCCCCATCATATCATGCCGTTGCATTTGACTGTATGTGGAGATACGCAATAAACCTGAGTTCGGACTTTGATGGGTGTATGGACTCTGTTGATGGGAACAAAGGGAGATTCCGGCACGGAAGGACTGACCCTCATAACCAGCACACATTTGGCCCGAAGAAAAGATTGATATTGGCCTTCACCTCACCCACATGCATGGGGAGGACATGGGCCGTAGCGCACCTCACTCTGTCGCTCGACATACCCCTAGCTAAAGAGGTCGGGGTGAGGAGGCCGCTACATATAAAAGAAGAGTAAATAGATACCCAACAAGTCAAACCTTAAATTTTCATCTGCCTGTGAAATGGCGACAAACTTCAGTACTCTATATTATCCATAGGCAACGGTTTAAAAGCCCCCTATAGGTCATCAGTTTAGCATTACGGAGGAGGTCTGGTGCTGGAAATATTGCTCTCACTCCAGTGTGCGTGGCCATATGTAACATGTGTATCGTAATCTGCGTTTTAATGCATAGGCACCCCAGACGCGTGCATTTATGTTTATACGTGCATATATATATATAGGGGGTGGGGGGGCCTCAAAAATTGTTTGGGAGGGATTTTGTGTTCTTTGGTGTACCTTTACATTTTGACAAATTTGTTTCCATCACATAGTGGACAAAATTCCCTTATGTGATGATTTTTTTGGAGACATGTTCATCAAATGTTGATGAGATGTGTTCCTTGTGCTCCACTGAATGTAATGCAATGCAGATAGCATTGCATTACATTACAATATTATCTAGCCATGCTGGCCGGGGACACAGAGGCGGACCCGGAAGTGATCTCCAAACATGTTGCTTTCCGGGTCAGCAACAAGAACACTCTCCTTCCTCCCCTCTACCTGGCGGCACCCGCTATGTTGGTCCTGGGCCCGCAGATAGGCAAATGGAGTCCAGGATATCGTCTGCACATCCTCCATTCATAGATAGTGTTTCATTAACCACCTCCCGCCTGCGCTATAGTCGAATGATGGCTACACCACGGGCCTTAATTGCTGGGAGGGAGCCAATAGATGTCCTCCCATGCATGAGCTGCCTGCCAATGACCCCAAACCGGCTCCTTACCACGTGATCAGCTGTCTGCCAATGACAGCTGATCACGTGATGTAAACAGAAGATCAGTAATCGGCTTTTTTTTCCTCACGCTGACAGCTTGAGGGGAAAAAAAAGTCGATCACTGGCTTCTGACAGAGGGACATCAGTCCTGAACAGGGAGAGTCACTGCTGCTATGCAGTGCCCTCCAGTGCCATCTGCCAGTGCCCACCAGTGCCACCTACAGGTGCATATCAGTACCACCTACCAGTGCCCAAAAAAAACCACAAAACAATCAACTGCGCTTAGGGGCTTAGTTTATAGGTGGGTGGTGCAGCCAACCCTTTGGAAAGAATGTGGAATGTCAGTGGTCTTGCTGTCCTCCTCAGAGCAATGGGTATCCTTAAAACTGAAACATATAAAGAAGAAAGGAGGGCGCACCAACCTTGTGCATTACCAAAAGATAAAATTTAAACAAAGCAGATCCCCGTTCTGTCAGGGGAGTACAGTGTGATCGTCTGTTCCTAGTGATCAGGAACAGCGATCTCTCTCTACACCCAGTCAGTCCACTCCCCCCACAGTTAGAAAGCACCTCCCTAAGACACACTTAACCCCTTGATCTCCCCCTAGTGTTAAGCCCTTCCCTGCCAGTGTCATTTATACAGTAATCAGTGCATTTTTATAGCACTGATTGCTGTATAAATGTCACTGGTCCAAAAAAAGTGTCAGTATTTTTTTTCCTCAGTTTAGGCCGAATATATATGTATTCTTCTACATATTTTTGGTAAAAAAAATTGCAATAAGCGTATATTGATTGGTTTGCACAAAAGTTATAGTGTCTACAAAATAGGGGATATATTTATGGCATTTTTATTAATATTCTTTTTTTTACTAGTGTAGCGCACCAACCCCAGACTTTACCTGCTTTTCTTCTGCTTGGCTCCTCCGCAGGAAAAGAATGAGGCACACTGCACCACAAGCCCGTACCCTCCTGAATGGGGAGGTTGAGCGGTGTTAGTTTCTCAGGCCTGCTTGCAGCCAGTGTTTAAAAACCTCCAGTGCTGACCTTGTTTCTGTGGTAGTCAGAAACAAGTCTTTAGTTCTCCCCAGTAAGCAACTGTCCACACCAACTGAAAGGTCCAACTCTTATTTATTATTTTCAGCACAATAAACAGTCTCTTTGAGAGCAGACAGGTTGGGACAAGACACAGGTCAGATAAGGTGGGAGGAGGTCCAGGAACAAACTTGAATTTGGGTTTTCTCCTGTTCTGATTATCACGAACAGGCCTGGCGCACGGTCTCTGCCACAGACCATGAAGTTGGTCACTGCCACTGACCGGGTGAAAAAGATGAAAGTCACTGCCACTGACCTTGGGTGAGTAGTGTCACTGCCACTGTGACTTAAAGAACACGCACTTCCTTCCGTTAGTAAACTGGCCCTTTATAGGACAAGAACATCCCTCCGGAGAGTTACCAGAGGCCCCCTCTGTCACCAGGACTCTGCGCTGGGTCTTCAGAAAGGGTCACCTCCCTGGCCTCCTCGTCCTGGATACGGGTCCCCTCGCAAGGCAGATCCCTGGGAGTCTCGGTCCCTGGCGGATCCCAGCCGAAGGCTGCTGGGCTCCGGGCCGTTCTCCAAAGTACCTCACCCCAGACTGAAGGTGTCTGAGATGGAACAGCACCTCCGTCTCTGGGCCTAGGGCACCCAGTGACAACCCGACCAGGCCTCCGGGCCTAGGGCACCCAGAGGCGACACACACACACCCAGGCTTAAGGTGCCTGAGCGCGGAACCGACCCCTCTGAAAGATGGCAGCCCCCTTTTATATCCTCTCCCGACAGGCACATCAGGTTCCCCGCCCCGCCGTACTGCTGCCAAGAGGAGACAAAAAAAGGCACAACCTTGTACTGCGGTTCAACCTGGGCCACTGGCAACAGCGCCACCTATAGGCCCCAGGGAACTACACACCAGTACCATCTCCCAGGGACAGAAATGGTCCATGAAACCTAACAATTAGTGCATCTGAGCCTAGTTACCACTCAGATGCTTCCCCCTAAATGTAACCACCCGCTACACTAGTAATGGTGGCGATCTGCGATTTTTATCGGGACTGTGACATAATGGCGGACACATCGCACACTTTTGACACTGTTTTGGGACCATTGTCATTTATACAGCGATCAGTGCTATAAATAGCCCCTGATTACTGTATAAATGACACTGGCAGTGAAGGGGTTAAACACTAGGGGGCGATCAAGGGGTTAAGTGTGTCCTAGGAAGTGATTCTAACTGTGGGCGGGATGGGCTACCACTGACATGACAGCGATCACTGCTCCCGATGACAGGGAGCAGTAGATCCCTGTCATGTCACTAGGCAGAACAGGGAAATGCCTTGTTTTACATCTACTCGTTCTGCCTCTTCGTCTCACGATCGCGGGCCGCCATCGAACATCGAGTTCGCGGGACCCGCAGGCACGCTCCCGCTGCGCGCGCCCGCATGGCTGCAAATTCAAAGGGACGTACAGGTACGCCTATTTGCCTGTACGAGCCCTTCTGCCGACGTACATCTGTGTGCGGCGGTCAGCAAGCGGTTAAAGGCTGGCAGAGTAGGTGGATAGCCAGGCAGATTGGGGTAGGGAGTTCCAGAGGATAGGGAAGGCTCTGGAGAAATCCTAAAGGCATGTATGGGAGGAGGTTCAGTTCAAATATCAAATATTTAGGTTCAAAGAATATATCTTTAATTAAATACAGATTTCTAGAGCCCTGAAATGTTTATCTGAAGAAACAGACCTTGATCTACGATTGCATCAGAAACAACTGAAAACCATTCTTGCTCAATAATGAGAAGAGGATGACATGAAACGTTGGTGATAACAATTGTGTACCCAGCATTTTGTAGGAGACAATAAAATATATCAGCGCACATGGATGTTACATACTGTATATAAGAGAAAGGCAAAAGCTTTATTGTATCATCTATGTAATGCATTTTTATTATAAATGATTGAAAACTGAATATTTTTAGCCTTGTAGTAGTATTTGACGTTACCATGGATACTCTAAAAAGTCCTTCTCTTTTGTTCTTGTTTTGCCTGTAAAGATATTAGTACTTATTTGTTTGAAAATAATATTTTGTGGAATGAATGTGCTTGAAGAAAAGGCCTAAAGTGGTTGTATAAATAACAAGAAAGAGACAAGAAAAACGAATCCCTAGAGGACATTTCCACCAGTTGGAGTTAATCTTGTATAAATCATTATACCATTGGCCCGTATTGGCACTGTTGTTGTAGCAAGAGATTAATGGGCAGAAAAGAAAAGAAAACACCCCCAAAGTTGATTAATGGGGTGTAAAAAGTTGCTACTTTATACAACCGTAGGTATAGACTGAGACTGGGGTATGATAAAAAATATAATTTAATGATATCAAAAGAACGCAAGGAACAATTCACTATTGCATTAAATTCACCTAAATTACTGCATACATTTAGTACTGACAACCACCAAGATTGGTGATCTCAGTATGGCGAAGTGATCAACCAGACAGGACAAGACTAACATACATAACAATTTACAAATAAAGGGGGGGACACACAACACAAAAGGTCCGAACGTCGGCACAAAATATATATTAGCCTAATCCTTTTGAATATACCATATGGACAGCGGCCTCCTAATTTCTTTGTGGAAATGAACTTTGTTCACCCCTCCGGAATGAATATAGATTACATATGACCCTTAGACAATGCGGCTGATGTTGAAATCTATATAAACTTTAAACAATAATCCCAGCCACTGTTGTTCAACGGATAATCAAGTCTAACCACTATTCATACCCACACCAAGATTTGGAAGGCCTATGCTACTTTTATTATTATCCAATAATCATATTGTAGAGATTATATAAGGATTGGCAATTGGCAATGGTTTCTAGTTAGTCCCGGGGTGATTCGCAGTGAAGCTGATTACCTGATACCTTTCATATGATTTAACAGTATTTGGTTATATTCTTTATCTTGAGGAGAAGAAGTGATCTGGACTGCCGCACTCTGGTAAACGTTTTATTTAATGAAGAAAATTAAAATGCCAAAAAAATCCAAAAAGAAATAAATAAACAATCCATCCAAAGACAATCGAAGGTGAAGGGACATGCAGGGTGACAGCTAACGCGTTTCACATCAGGGTGTGATGCTTACTCATAGCTAAAGTGTAAGTGACCAAAACTGTGTATATAAGGTGATCTGATCTGAAACGTGTTAGCTGTCACCCTGCATGTCCCTTCACCTTCGATTGTCTTTGGATGGATTGTTTATTTATTTCTTTTTGGATTTTTTTGGCATTTTAATTTTCTTCATTAAATAAAACGTTTACCAGAGTGCGGCAGTCCAGATCACTTCTTCTCCTCAAGCATTAGAGCATAGCCAGCACCTGGAAGTGGAGCAGGGCGGGAGCTAATTGAAGGAACCTGGAACCTTCGAGCGGTACACTTTTCCTTCATTACTATATTCTTTATCTCATATTCCTAAATTAAAGTAACACTTTGACAGCTTCACTCCGAATTTTTGTGCCGACGTCCGGACCTTTTGTGTTGTGTGTCCCCCCCTTTATTTGTAAATTGTTATGTATGTTAGTCTTGTCCTGTCTGGTTGATCACTTCGCCATACTGAGATCACCAATCTTGGTGGTTGTCAGTACTAAATGTATGCAGCAATTTAGGTGAATTTAATGCAACAGTGAATTGTTCCTTGCGTTCTTTTGATATCATTAAATTATATTTTTTATCATACCCCAGTCTCAGTCTATACCTACGGTTGTATAAAGTAGCAACTTTTTACACCCCATTAATCAACTTTGGGGGTGTTTTCTTTTCTTTTCTGCCCATTAATCTCTTGCTACAACAACAGTGCCAATACGGGCCAATGGTATAATGATTTATACAAGATTAACTCCAACTGGTGGAAATGTCCTCTAGGGATTCGTTTTTCTTGTCTCTTTCTTGTTATTCATGCAACTTTTTTTTCTTGCACGGTATTTGCGCAATAATTTTTCAAACGCCTTTTTTTTGGAAAAAAAATGGTTTCATGAATTAAAAAATAACAAAACAGTAAAGTTAGCCCAATTTTTTAGGAAAATATGAAAGATGATGTTACGCCGAGTAAATAGATACCTAACATGTCACGCTTTAAAATTGCGCACACTCATGGAATGGCGCCAAACTTCGGTACTTAAAAATCTCCATAGGCGACGCTCTAATTTTTTTTACAGGTTACCAGGTTAGAGTTACAGAGGAGGTCTAGTGCTAGAATTGTTGCACACGCTCTAACGCACACGGCGATACCTCACATATGTGGTTTGAAAGGCGTTTACATATGTGGGCGGGACTTACGTGTGCGTTCGCTTCCGATCGTGAGCTACCGGGGACATGGGCATTTAAAAAAAAAAAATATTATTATTTTTTTTTTTTACTTATTTTTTTTTTACACTTATTTTACTTTTTTTTTTTTGATCACTTTTATTCCTATTACAAGGAATGTAAACATTCCTTGTAATAGGAATGTGTGTGACAGGTCCTCTTTATTGAGAGATGCGGGGTCAATAAGACCCCACATCTCTCCTCCAGGCTGGAAAGCATGAGATCGTGAATTATTATTATTTATTTTTTTTACTTATTTTTTTTTTACAATTATTATTATTTATTTTTTTTACTTATTTTTTTTTTACACTTATTTTACTTTTTTTTTTTTGATCACTTTTATTCCTATTACAAGGAATGTAAACATCCCTTGTAATAGGAATGTGTGTGACAGGTCCTCTTTATTGAGAGATGTGGGGTCAATAAGACCCCACATCTCTCCTCCAGGCTGGAAAGCATGAGATCGTGAATTTTTTTTTCACTGATCTCATACTTACTAGCCGCAATGGCGGCTTTGTTTACATCTGAGGACCCGGGCGTGACGTCATCACATCGCGCCCGTTCCTCCGACGGTCATAGAGATGACTGGTGACCATCTGATCACTAGTCATCTCTATGCTCGTCACGTGACCCACCACCGGCGCCGGACGATTCTCTCCGGGTCCCCGATCGCACGGGAGAGCCCGGAGAAGCACCGGATGGCGGCGGGAGGGGCCATACACCCTGCAAGACAAAGGCATAATAAGCTAGTATGCATAGCATACTAGCTCATTATGAAGTACTTACCTGAGATCGAAGATTGAAGCTTCCGGGTATCGCGGCTCCAGCGCTGTGACTGGCCGGAGCCGCAATGACATCACTCCCGCGCGGGTGCCGCCACTAACGTTATGATCGCTGTTAGTAATGGCATACTCAGTGCGCCTGCGCGCCGTTGTCTACGGCGCATGCACCGTAGACATCGGTGCATGTCTTTTGCAAATATCTCCAAAACCGTGTAGGTTTAGGAGATATTTCTTGCACCTACAGGTAAACCTTAATCTAGGCTTACCTGTAGGTCAAAATGGTCTGTAAGGGTTTACAACCACTTTAAAGTACAGCTTATGGTAAAAAGAGAGGAGCAGGGGAGTATCTTGCCATCCTAGGCTATGGGGCTGTGTGTTTCTATTGAAGCGCACACACACTGTAGGGAGACATATCATACAGTGTAGGGACACTATAGGGAGACACTATAGGGAGACTGCATAGTTCCTGCATGCAAGGGTGGCTTCATAGGACACTGCAAGAGATGCCCCAGGTTTCCAAAACAGGAAACCTGGGGCATCAGTCATGGCACCAGCTTAAACTGGAATATAGGAAAGGATTAAAAGATAAAGAAGTTTCATATGCAACAAGTGAATAAATCAGTGCTTAAAGAGGTGTTCCGCCCACCCCCACAAATTTTTTTTAAAGTCAGCAGCTACAAATACTAGGACACTTACCTGTCCAGGTTTCCCGCGATATTGGCACCTTAGCCGATTATCGGATCGGCTGTCAGGTGCTGCCGCCACCATTCCTGGTAAGGGAAACTGGCAGAGAAGCCTTTCAGCTTCACAGACGGTTCCCTGCTGCGCATGCGCGAAGTGCATTTTCTAATTTTTACCAGCGTCAAAGGAAGGAGGAGGGGGGCTGAACCAACAAAGGATGGCGCCACGGCGCCATCTCCGAAAGTGGGGAAAGGGTACCTCCCCCCTGAAAGGTGCCAAATGTGGCAGCAGGGGGGGGGGGGGGGACAGATAAGTGGAAGTTCCACTTTAGAAAAAACTGAGGACAGTACTTTGTGTACTTAGCACAAGCAAAGTGGGGGAAAAATACATTGTTATCTGGTTGCAAAGACAGGAACACTGGAATGGCCTCCCATAGTATTAACAAAACAGATCCAGTCTGCAATTAAATCTAACATTTGCATTATAGGAAGCTAAACTACAGAAAAAATAGATTCTAGAATGATGTGGCCTTTGTTGGGTGCAATACACCTGTTCATGAGGTTGTATTTCTATAATTAGAACATTCTGCCACCTGCCTTCATCTCAGGGACCATTGTATTTGTGCAGTGAGCATTATTGCAACTTGAGCTTTTCCTCCAAGGAATTCTGTATCCTTGAGCAGTAAATTCACAACCGTAGACATCGGCGCCCGTCATTATTGTAAATATCTCCTAAACCTTGGAGGTTTAGGAGATATTTCGAGCACCTACAGGTAAGCCTTAGGCCTCGTACACACGACCGATTTTCTCGGCAAGAACCAGCAAGAAACTTGCTGGCAGAGAGGTCTTGCCGAGTAAATCGGTCGTGTGTACGCTGCTATCGGGTTTCTCGTAGAGAAAACCGACAAGAAACCTCGACGAGAAAATAGAGAACCTGCTCTCTATTTTCTCGTCGAGATTCTCGTCGGCATGTTTCTCGACGAGAAAAGTGAGTGTGTGTACACTTACCTGTCCTCCCGGAAGCCCGCGCATGTTCGAAATGAATTCGACGCATGCGCGGTAGCTTCCTAGGCATACGTAGGGTATACCAAGATGGCGGCGACGGCATCGAATGTGACGAGCGCATGCTCGACGTAGTCGATGACGTCACCGCGTACACTCCTTTCAAAGAACCGCGGGTTCTTTGAAACGAGCGTGTGTACACTCGGCCGGGACAAGTTTCTTGTCCAAGAATCTCGTCGAAAAAAACGACATGTTTTTTTCAACGAGAATCTCGGCCGTGTGTACGAGGCCAGAATCTCGGCTTACCTGTAGGTAAAAGTGGTTGTAAAGGGTTTACAACCACTTTAATGACTCTTGCAGCCAGAGGTATCCAGGCCAAGGCCTAATGCCGCGTACACACGATCGGAATTTCCGACAAGAAAAATTTGAGAGCTGGTTCTCAAATTTTCCGACAAGAAAAGTTATTGGAGGAAATTTCGATCGTCTGTATGCAATTCCGACGCACAAAAAAACACGCGTGCTCGGAATCAAGTCGACGCATGCTCGGGATCATTGAACTTCATTTTTCTCGTTTAGTTGTAGTGTTGTACATCACCACGTTCTTGACGGTCGGAATTTTGTGTGACCGTGTGTATGCAACACAAGTTTGAGCCAAAATTCAGTCGGAAAAAAATCCACAGTTTTCTTGTCGGAATTTTCGATCGTGTGTACGCGGCATAACTTAACCTTTCTCAATACTAGAGAATAAAGATTTGGCAAATTCTGCAGGTTCAAGGTTTTATTGTATCAAATTTTAATAGATCTGTAGCGGCCTCCACTCTCCCCTCTATCTCATCAGCTCGTCTGTCTCTTGTCTAGGGGTACCTTAGAGGAGAGAGTGCTGGGTCACCACGCCAAGCCTTCACCGCAGATGTTTGTGTGGTGGAAGCAAAGTTCTTGTTTTACCTTCGGGTCGGTGTTCTGCACCTGGAGCCTCCAAAGAAAGTTACCTTGAACAATGTCTGCCAGAAAACGAGCCCCACACCATTAAAGTCCAACACTCCTTTATTCTTCTCAATGCAAAAGTGAACACAGTCAGTTGGACTCCTTAGAGAACAGAACAGACAAGGGGGGTGTGGATGCGAGTAGGCCCAGACACAATGAACTCTCCACTTTCCTTCCTGAAAGTGGGTTGCGGTCTCCGAGCGAGGAGGGATTTCCTTCCAGGCGGTCTCCGATGGGAGGCTCACCTGTCACCGGCAATATGCTGCACCGGGTCTTCAAGCAAGTATCTCCCACCGGTCCATTACGCCTTCCGGATTCGGGTACCCCCTCCCAGGGTCCCCTAGGATCTCCTTCCCTCGCGGAACTCAGTGTTGGGCACTGAGCTCCAGACCTCCATTCGAGTACCTCACCCCAGGCTAAAGGTGCCTGGGATGGAACACGACCTCCGAACGTCCTCTAGGCCTAGGCCGCTCAGAGGACCGACACGAACCACCGCCCACAGGCTGAAGGTGCCTGGGACTCGACCCCGTGACAAAGATGGCCGGCCCCTTTATACCTTCTCCCAGCAAGCATGGCGGGTTCCCCGCCCCACCATACCGCTGCCGAGGGAGGACAAAAAGGGAGCACAGCACACAGCAATGGTTCAACCCCAGCCCAAGGCGACAGCGCCACCCGCGGGGCTGCAGGGAACTGCACATCACTGGTGTCTGCCAGTTTTAAATACACAGAAAAGTGTATACCCGCTACAGATCCATAATGCCCTGTTTTACCTTTCAGCTGTAGTCAAAAGGGTTAAAATAGGCAATAATAGGGGCTTTGTTATGTGCCAGCGCCCTCACTACAAAAGGGTGGGTTCCCTGCAGCCATTTATCAGTGTGTTGGAGCAGTGTAGAGAGCGCTGACAATCTGTGTAGGAAGAGTTAGGCTACTTTCACACTGAAGAGCTGGATGCGCTGGCGGTATAGCGGCGTTATTTTTAGCGCCGCTATACCGTTGTTTTTGCCGCGATTTGCGGGCGCTAGCTGGGTGATTTTAACCCCCGCTAGCGGCCGGAAAAGGGTTAAAAACACCCGCAAAAACGCCTCTTTGCAGCGTTTTGCAGGCATTTTGGAGGCGCTACCCCATTGATTTCAATGGGCAGGGGCATTATAGGAGCGGTATTTTTACCGCTCATATCGTGCCTTAAAGATGCGGCTTGCAGTTTTTTTTTTACCCTCGGGCTTTCACACTGGATACAAAGGAGCGGTTTTTTCAGGGCGCATTGCAGGCGCTATTTTTTAGCGCAATAGCGCCTGCAAAGTGCCTCAGTGTGAAAGGGGCCTTAAGGCTATACATGGATCAAAATTTGTCCCGTTCAGGAGGGACCGTCTGAAATTCGATCTATGTATGGACATGCCTATTAGTCGATCCATCAATTGACTTGGGTACAACCAGCCTGTCAGATTTTTTTACATTTGATTACTGCTGGTGGCTATAGCCGCCAGGGGCGGCCTGTCCATTGAGGGCGCCCGGGCGCCACCCCCCCGTGCATCGCCACACCAACCATATCCATGCGTCTGTCACCTTTCAGCACACCGGACCATGGATTCCAATGCAGAGGGGCTGTTTTTTTGAAGCACAGATTATAGCCAGAGACTAATAGGCTTCAATATAAGATGTAGGGTTGCCAACCACCAGTAAATTTACTGACAGTTTGTAAGTATTTCAAGTATTTCAGTGATTTCAGTAAATATTAAGGGCTGATAATTTCATGCTGTGTTGACTTTTTAAGTGTAAATCAAGCAAATGTCTTACTGTTATAGGTATTGTCAGTGTTTCCATATCATGTTTATACTGTTGAAATATTCACTGCGTTAGTTTTCAATAGGAGTTCTGTAATTTCTCAGGTTGCCAGTACAAAATGTGCTCCGCCAGTAAATTTTCAGTGTTTCGCCAGTAAAAAATTCTGCGGTAGGTTGGCAACCCTGATAGGTTGGTCGCAGAGAGCACGCTCCGAGCCAACCCAGGTGTGTTACAACAGCGAATCAATATTTGTTGTTGTAACACTGATCCTCCTCTCGGCCAATCAGGAAGCAGGTTTTGACACCTGTCACCTGATTGGCTAAAAGAACAGGTGATCCTATTGGACGCCTAGGAGGAGGAAGGAGGAGCCGCACGGCGGAAGCCGCCGTGATGCAGAGAGGACAAAGGAGCCGCTGCCCACCGCCCATAGGAGCCCGCCACACGCCGCCCTTGGGAGCCCGCAATCCAGCCGCTGCCCGCCGCCCGTAAGAGCCCGCCAGCCTGCAACTGATGGGGTAGGTGCCAGGGTAGGGGATGGAGTGCCGCCGACCGACCACCCGGGGGGTGGTTGTTTGCTGCCCCCCCAAAATAAAACAACAGCCACCACTGATAGCCGCTAGCAGTAATCATTGTGTTCTGACAGCTAAGAAGGCTCCCCACACCCCTTCCCTGCTGGCAGAACATAATAGCAATAAAAGAAAAAAACTGCGCCCACCCACTTAACCCAAAAACTACAATAGTAGGATATTAACACAACAAGTAACTAGCTAGGAGGACGCTCAGTGACGTCACCACGCCCGAGGAGTGAGGCTCCTGATATGCCGGCCGGCAATACAGTTTATCTACAAGCTGTTTTTATCTTCTCATTTGTAAGTAGAACTTACGTTTTTTAAATAAATTGGTTTAAACGGAGTCACACTATTGTTTGCCCTTTCTATTCATTTATGTTTGGGGCCCATGGTGCAAATGTATGCGGACCATATCGGATGGATCACCACTATTGACTGAGGGACGATTATTGCTGCAACTTAAAAAGGCCGCGGCTGGGTGACAGTCGGATGCCCCAAACCGCTTGCCTTCTGGTGAGCTGCTCCTCTTGTCTCTGGTGGTGGATATCTCACAATAAGTTTTGAACAAGTCACGGTGGTGCTGTGCCTCTTTATTTTGAGGAGGAGTGGATGTCCTTCTTACTTACTGGGTCTTTTTGGGTCTAAGGAGAAGTGGACTTGTTGTTCAATTAGACCATTTACTGCAGATTGCCTGTTGGACTCTCATCTGTTTCAACTAGCTGTAACCACTAGTTACTTGTTGTGTTAATATCCTACTATTGTAGTTTTTGGGTTAAGTGGGTGGGCGCAGTTTTTTTCTTTTATTGTCATTTGGTGTTATCTCACTATTACTGCTGCCTATAGTGTTAGTTTTTCCTAGCGCAGTTTTTTTTTACCTTTATTTGTTCAGAACATAATAGCAGCCTTGGGAAGGATCGCCCTATCAACATGATTTTGTTTATGGTGGAATTAAGGGATTTAGCTTAATGGGCGGCTTTAGCTGTTATACTGTACAATATGGCACTATATCGCACACATATACAGTAGATTGCAGTGTGGTGGGCTACATATTCTTGCGCCTGGCAGCACTAAGGTCATCAGTCCTAGGTTTAAGTCCCCGTTCACATTGGAGTGACTTGCCATGTGATTCGACAGGTCAAATCGTATGACAAGTCGCACCTTACTGTTTGCACTGTTCTAATCGGTGCGACGCCAACTTTGCGGTGCCGCGTTGATTTGAAAAAGTAGTTCCTGCACTACTTTCGGAAACTTCGGGTGCGACTTGCATAGACATCCCAGCATGAATCCGGGCAGATGTCTTCAAAGTCGCACCTGAAGTTACACTGACATGCAGCTTTGAAATCATGCTATTTCAGATGAAGTCGCACAATTTCAAAGCCGCATTCAATGTGAACGAGGCCTTAATATAGGTGCTCCCTGTATGGTTTAGCCTTTGGGTCGAGCTGTACTAGTCCAGTAGTGACAGACACTGGAGGTTTAAGCTTGTGTATTTACAATGATATGGTTCTTCATCATGTCGGCTGTGTTGAGTGAGTTATGATGTAATTCTAATGCCGCGTACACACGATCGTGATTCACGGCAGTTAAAAAAACGCCGTGAATCATGACATTAAAAATGAGGAAACGGCTTGTTCCCCCACACACGGTCGTTTTTCCCGTCATTTTTTCTAATGTCGAGAAAAACGACCGTGTGTGGGCTCCGTGGCAGTGTTTCCCTATGGGAAAATTGCCGCGGAAAAAAAACGAAGAGAAAAATTAGAGCATGTTCTATTTTTTCTCGTCGTTTTTAATGCCCTTTTTCACGTCGGGAAAAATGTCAAAAAGACCACACACAGTCGTTTTTCTTGTTAAAAAAAATAAATAAAATTTTTCACGACGTGAAAAATGATCGTGTGTACGCGGCATGAGGGATGGGATAATATTGACAGCTGCTGCACTGCATTTTTTTTTTTTAGCTTGCTTTTTATATTTCTGCGGCGCATTTTTGGAGCGGCGGCGACGATCATTTTAATAGGCCTCCCACCGTTTTAAAAAAGCTCATGTACCAAATCTTGGCACAGAGCCAGGAGCATTTGGCTTTGCAATTTTTGCAGCGCTTATATCGCTTTTTGTCGATCAACAATCGTGGCCAAATCGCACCGCGTTTGGGGTGCCATTAAGAAATAATGGCATCGCAAACGCGTCCTGTGTTTTGCCGCAGTTCCAGTATGCTCAGGTATGAACGGAGCTTTACAAAAAAAAATATTATTTTTCGATGGCTGTACTTTTTTTTAATTTATCTGGTTATGATTGGATGCTGGCTGTATCGCCTTTTTTTTTCACTGATCATTGTTGCAGTTCCTCATTAGGTCTACCTACTCATTGTTGTCTGATTTGTTCCTGATTTATTGATGTGGCAGTGTGTGATTGGTTATGGTCGGTATTTAAACATGTGTTGGTGTTTTTTGGTTGGCTTGAAAAAGAGCTAATTTGAGCCAAAATGGCACCATTGATATGCTGTGCTGCTGGTTGAAAACAAAAGATCTTTTTATACAAAGTACTTTTTCAAAGTCCTTGTTGCGTGACACCTTACTGCAATATATTTTAGTTAACCCCGTGGATGCCATTGAGTTTGGCACTACAGCACAAGGCAGTTAAAGTGATACTATAGGTTAGTTTTTAATTTTTTTTAATTTTTTTTAAATAACAAACATGTCATACTTACCTCCACTGTCAGCTGCACAGTGTGGCCCCGAACATCCTCTTCTGGGGTCCCACAGTCGCTCTCTCGGCTCCTCCCCACATCAGACAACCCCCTCTGGGTAGGCTCAGGTAAGTAAAACGGGGGGCTGGGGGGCCGGACACTGCAAGGTGTTTTTTCACTTTAATGCATAGGATGCATAAGGTGAAAAAAACACAAAGGTTTACAACCCCTTTAAGGCTGCATTCACACCTGAGCGTATAGTTTTCAGGCATTTTTTAGGGCGTTTTTGCAGCGTTATTGTACAGGGGATTTGAGGTCCAAAGGTCACCAATGTAAAAAGCAGTAAAACACCTGTAAGCTGCATTCACACCTGAGCGTATCGTTTACAGGTGTTTTTTTAGGGCGTCTTTCTGTCGGTTTTTCAGGCGTTTTTTTGTACAGGTCGAAAGGTCGCCATTTGTAAAAAGCAGAAAAACGCCTGTAATCTGCCTAAAAAGAAGCTCTTTTTTGAGCTTCAGGCGACAGAATGCTCAGATGTGAACAGGGGCCATTTAAATGAATGGGATTTTGCTTGTTGGGCGTTTTGGAACTTTCGAGAACAGCTTTTTACAAGCTGAAAAGGCTCAGGTGTGAATGCTACCTTAGGCTGCATTCACACTACAGCATTTTGAATCATGGGCAGATCTGCCGCAGATCTGCCAGTGATTTGACAGCGCTGATGTGTGAATGACAAAACGTGGAACCCGCATTAGAGATGCCATTCATGCTGCGATTGTCGCGCAATAAAACGTGCCGCAATAAAATGTGCTGCAACCCGCATAGCGGGACCCATGTCGACCCAGAGTAGCTCCTGAACTATTTTTGGGCGAAATGCATCCCGGGATGCAGGTTGCCGCGATTGCAGCACGTTTTATCACGCAAACAATTGCGGCAGACCCGCACCGCGAATTGAGGTGTCATTCAAATGAATGGCATCTCAAATGCGAGTTCCACATTTTGTCATTCACACATCAGCACTGTCAAATCACGTTCATATCTGTCCACGATTCAAAACGATGTAGCGTGAATGCAGCCTTAAGCTTGTCATACATTGTAATATTTCCTAACCAATTCCCGCATCCATGCTAAACAGTGTGGATGAAGGAGCCTTCACTGCCAGCTATTGTAATGTGACAGCAGGCACCCACGGCTTTTAACCCCCGTTCACACTGATTGCACTTGTTATGCGATTTGACAGATCAAAATCGCATGACAAGTCACACCCCATTTCTGGCTATGAAACCGTTCATATGCGTGCGACTCTCCGACTTGCATCGATTTTAAAAAGGTTCCGGCACTATTTTTGGCGATTTCATGTTAGACTTGCATGAAGCTACACAGATGTCGGCAAGCCGCACATGAAATTGCACTGACCAGCAGATTTGAAATCGCTCTGAGGTAGCACAATTTCAAAGCCGCATTCGGTGTGAAACGGGGCTTAGAATACTTAAAAGTGATGTATGGGAATTATTATTATTTTTTTTTAATCATACTTACTAGACTAGATTTTTTAGCACAGTTGTTTTGGATAAGAGCATTTACTTTCTTTACAATTCAACCTACGATTTTAACGAATCGATTACATTCGGATAATTTTGTTTTACATATTTTCATTCTTTCCGACTATTTGTTATTGCTGAATATAAGGAAATAATTAATGCATTTTTGTTCTTTAAATTCATGTGCTAGTAGCTGTCTGAGGCCTACTAAATTAATCCCAGCGCTGCACGCCGACTCCGAAATAACGAATAAAACTAAAAAATCTTTACTAACAAAGGTTACAAATGCAACCAATGTCCGAATGAACAAATCGTCCGATTTCGAAGTAACAAATGCCACATCTTAAATGAATGGAACAAAACGAATACGAAAGTAACGAATGGCGATCATAACGAATGATTCGATAGACGAAAAAAAACAAATGAAACGAAAAGAAACACATTTTTTGCCATCCAAGAAGCAAGAAATTGAGTGGGATTATAACGGTGGAGAAATATAATTCAAATTAAAATGTTAAAATTTATTGCTAGCATTTTAAAACAATATCACCAGTAAAAACATTTTTGTAACCCATAGACATAGTGGCCCTTAGTCTGCATAAAGCGGTATAGATGGAGGTCCTGACATGTTTCGCTTTTTTAATTAGGCTTCCTCAGGGATGTTATCCGCTGTAAGGTTATCTTCTTTCTAATGGGTAGAGATAGCACAATTAAGTATCATAACGCAGCATTTTTTACATACAGTAAAACCTTAGATTGCGAGCATAATTTGTTCCAGAAACATGCTTGTAATCCAAAGCACTTGTATATCAAAGCAAATTTCCCCATAAGAAATAATGTAAACTCAAATGATTCATTCCAAAACCATTTATTCATAGGTCCTTCAGTTTATAGTCCATGTAAAAAGATTATAGCAATGTGACCAGGTTGTGTAACCATAAAATGTCCATCCACAAATGGCAGCCTCCACAAGGGGATTAGAAGCAAAATCCAGCAGCTACAGAGTATAAAAGAGAAGAGAGGCGCCTCTAAGTGTAGCAATATGTTGCTAAATGTTGTGCCTTCATTTATTGTAACCATATTGCTACACTTAAAGACGCCTCTCTTCTCTTTTATACAGTTGTGACATGACGCTACTTGTATATCAAGACATCGCTTGTATATCAAGTCAAAATTTATTTAAAAATTTTGCTTGTCTTGCAAAATGCTCTCTAACCGAGTCTCAAACCAAGGTTTTACTGTATAAGTATTTTTTAGCTAAAGATTTTTTTACATTATTATTATTTTTTATATACATGTGTACTACATGCATGCCATTCCCACTGCTTACCCTACATTTTCATAGACTTAATGCAAAGTATGATCATAAGTACATTCAATGAATAATCTGGTCAGTTTCCACCACAGGAAAAAAATAATTCCGGCAGTGCACATGTCTAATACTCTGAGAACCAAGCGATCTAACACTGCCAATTGCTCGGTTCTCACAGCTCCATGAGCAGAGAGCTAGTGACTGTCTCTCTGCTCTGCCCCCGCTCTCACTGGAGCGCAGGGCTGTAAAGGGGGTGGGAGCGGGCAGCTCAGGCTCTCAGTGGCTCGCTGAGAGGCTGATTCGGGTGCCGGTCCAGGCATGCTGATGGATCCCGAGCCTGGACTGGCTCTGTGACATCAGCCGACAGTGGGCTTCAGCCGTCTGCACTCCTGTGATCCACAGGAGAAATACGGCCAAATGAGCTTTGGCTGTACTTCTCCTCTAAACAGTGGCAACAGAAATTGGCCACATATTTGTTCCTGACTGCAAAATAAATTATAACAAAAGCCTGGAAGAAGCCCACAGTCCACTTCCAGGGAGTCAAAAGAGAAGGTCGGGTTTAAAAAAAGAAACAATAATACTTACCTAGGTGGATGCAGCATCAGTCTGATGCTGCATCTGTCCCCCGCCATCTCTAAGAGCAAGAACTGAGAGATCAAAGACTGATTGCTCGGTTCTCGGTCTTCGGATTGTCAGTTACCGGCTCTCTGCTCTACCTCTTCAGCACTCACTGGAACACCAAGACTTGGAAGGGGGTGGGAGTGGTTAATGTATTTTTTCCCAAAAACTGGCATTCAAAAAACCGCTGCACAAATATCGTGTGACATAAACAACTGCAACACCCACCATTTTATTCTCTAGGACAGACTTTCTCAACCTTTTCAACACAGAGGAACCCTTGAAATAACCTTTCGGTCTCAGGGAACCCCTGTTAAAATTGGCTATATATACAACTCATGATACATTGGTGCAATTGGTCAGTGGAAGATTGCTCCTTACATCTGTGGTCTTGGGGAAGAATTTCTCTCCTACAGACAGCTAAAAAGATCATTGGTGTCACTGGGAACTTATTTGAAAGGCAAAAATTGGTCATTGCTCAAGGAACCCCTAGCAACCATTGGAGGAACCCTAGGGTTCCACGGAACCCTGGTTGAGAAACCCTGCTCTAGGGCTTAAAAATTATATAATGTTTGGGGGTTCTAAGTAGTTTTCTAGAAAAAAAAAATGGTAGAATGTCAGAATTGGCCCAGACTGGAAGTGGTTAAAAGGCACAAGTGCAGTTTTACCTTTGCCATCTCAGGAGCTCCTTCATCACTTTGACCTGGCAGAAACCACAAATGACTCTCGCCTTGAGGGCACAATGGTATTTGCTTTGGTTCTCCTAAAATGGATTCCACAAAGAATGTCCTGTCAGCTTAACTCCTAACAAGCCATAAAATAATAGGCACCTGCAACCTTCCTAAGATTTATGCATCCATGTAAACTGACATAAATATTCAACCTGTATTTGATGTTTGCTATGAAGTCATATTGTCATCTGTTATAAATGTTCAATAAATTTGGATTGTGAAAAAAAGATTAATGCATAAATAAAAAAAGAAATAAAACAACTGCACATACACATAAATAAACACCAGTTTCTAAAAATGCTTTCTCATGAAATAAAATATATATGTCACACAGTTTTATATAGGTAAGGCCCTTAAAGTGGTTGTAAACCCACTTATGCAAATTGCACCTACAGGTAAGCCTAGATTGAGGCTTACCTGTAGGTGTTTGCAATATCTCCTAAACCTACACGGTTTAGGAGATATTTTCCAAAAAATAATGCACCGTTGTCCAGGACGCATGCGCGCCATAGACAACGGCACTGCCGCATTGTCAACGCCGGTTTTATCAATGGATAATGCCGGCTTTGACGGCTCCCGCGCGCAAGCGCGGTGACGTCATCGCCGCTCCAGGCCAATAAGAGCGCTGGAGCGGCGATACCCGGAAGTAACCTTCCGGAGCGATGTCTGCGGCCGGAGGGGGAGACGAGGATGGCTTGGGGGGCTTCGATCTAAGGAAAGTAATGCATAATGAGCTAGTATGCTAGTCATACTAGCTCATTATGCCTTTCTCTTGCAGGTTGTTCTTTTTTTTTTTTTTATATATATAATTGGGTTTACAACTACTCTAACAAGGCCATGATACCATGTATATATGCTTGCACAAGCAGCAATTAACATACATATAGAGTTACAAGGTGACATCTGCTTGTGTCTGCAGAAGTGTGATTGTCTCCATGAAATATTACCTCGGTCTCCAGTCTGGTGTGTCTGTCATTTACTCCTAAATATCTGGCCTTGAAACTTCCTGTAATCTGTGGAAATTGTGTATCTAGTGAATTCTCAGTTATGGTATCAACAGGAGCTATGGAGAAAGCCCCTAGAGAGATCGTTACTGTAATAGCACAACTGTAAAGCACTGAATATATCAAAAGCAACAACAGGCATTTGTGAAAATGTATTATAAAATGCTTGAATCCTTGATTTAAAGCGGAGCTCCACCCTAAAGTGGAACTTCCGCTCATCGGATTCCTCCCCACCTCCGATGCCACAATTGGCACCTTTCAGGGGGGAGGGGGGTGCAGATACCTGTCTAAGATAGGTATTTGCACCCACTTCCGGGCATAGACTCTGCGGGAAACTGCGGGCATTGCGCCACTTCCCGTCCACCACCCCCCCTCCCCCAGGTGTGTTCTGGGAAACACTCGGCTCCCAGAACACAGCGGGGACCTGTGAGGACGGTGCTGTGCGATTCGCGCATGCGCAGTAGGGAACCGGGCAGTGAAGCCGTAATGCTTCACTTCCTGATTCCCTCAACAATGATGGCGGTGGGGGCAGCAGATAGACGAGCGATTGCTCGTCTTCTGCTGCCGACGTCGCTGGACTCCAGGACAGGTAAGTGTACATTTATTAAAAGTCAGCAGCTGCTGTATTTGTAGCTGCTGGCTTTTAATATTTTTTTTTACGGCGGAGCTCCGCTTTAACCACTTCAGCCCCGAAGGATTTTGCTGCTCAATGACCAGGCCATTTTTTGCGATTCGGCACTTTAACTGACAATTGCGCGGTCGTGCAACGTTGTTCCCAAACAAAATTAACGTCCTTTTTTTCCCACAAGTAGAGCTTTCTTTTGGTGGTATTTGATCACCTCTGCGGATTTTATTTCTTGCGCTATATGTTGTATGAAGAGCTTTACAGCCATGTTAGACAGAGTGGTCTCTTGCAAATTACCGTCACTTGGATGCCTCAATTAGTCCCCTCATCCAGGGCCTTCTCTTATTTACTGCTCCTGTATGCAAATCTAGCTTTTAGAGCATGTGGCCAGTAGTGAAGTGGCACAGGACAGATGTCATATACAAAAGTAAGTGACCACTGATGCCAATGCTTGGAGGGTTTCCCCAGTCTCAGACACTAACAGTGGGGGACTATTCCTCTCAGTGACACCAGCAATGGGACACTATTCCCCCCAGTGACACCAACAACGGGGCACTATTACTCCCACTGCCATCGATAATAGAGCACTATTCTTCACACTGATACCAACAAATGGGGTTTTATTCCTCCGACTGACAACAATAAAGCACTATACCTTCAAACATAGATCTATATTCAGACAAAAAAAAAGTTAACAAAAAAAAACGAAACGTATACAAAAAAGAAAAAAAAAATGTGGCACTATTCCTCCCACTGATACCAACAAGAGGGCACTATTTATCCCAATGGCATCAATGATGAGGCACTATATTTCCCACTGATGCCAACAATGTGACCCTATTCCTCCAACTGACACCAACAATAAAGGGACTATTTCTCCCACTGACATAAATGATGGGAAATTATTCCTTCCACTGATACCAATAATGAGGCACCATTTCTCCCACTGATACCAACCATGAAACACTATTCCTCTCAAAACTCCTCCCTGACACCAACAATGGAGCATTATTCCTTAAACTGACAACAACAATGCGGCACTATTCTCACTAATACCAACAATATAGCACTATTCCTCCTACTGACTCCAACAATGGGGCATAATTCTTCCCACTGACACCATGGATGAGGCAATATTCCTCCCACTGATGCCAATGATTAGGCACTAGTCCTCAAACTAAAATAATCAATGTAGTAACATTTCTTACACCTTCAATAGCAATTAATCACATTTCCTCCCTTTTCTTCCCACGTTTTCTTCATACGGCTACCAAAAATGTGGCATCATTCCTCCTACTGACACCAACAATGTAACAATATTCTTCCACTGAAACTAACAGAACTATTTATCTTCCTAATTAGACATGTGCAATTTGTTTAGTTACGAATTCGTTATTTGTCAAAATTCGTTACATTCGTTAATTCGTAAACATACGAATGAACGAACGGTTTACGAAAATTACCAATGAAAAACAAATTATCGAAAAGAACGAAAATGGAAAACAACGAAAATACGAAATTATTAAATTAGAAACAGCGAAAATACGAAAGAGTGAAGAAACGAAAACATAGAAACAACGAAAATACCGAACAAAGATTCAAAATAACGAAAATCAAAATGAACAAAAAAAAAAAACGACTAAATTACAAATATTCGGAAAACGGAAATCAAAACAACAAATTTGTTAGTTCTGAAATATTTCTGGACGTTGGCCAATAAGCTTGTCCCTTCCCCTGAAGAGGTTGTCTCTTCCCCCAATGAGCTTGTTTCTTATTCCCTTGTGTGTTTTTCTGTGTTAGACTGCAGTGCATTCCATCCAGAGTCCAGATAGGTTGTGGTTGGGTAGGTGGCACTGTTTTGGTGGATTTGTGAGTTAAGTTGTGACTTGTGAGAGAGAAATTCTTTGTTTCTTAGGCTTCATGCCCACAGACGTTTTTACAGCTGTGTTTTTTACAGCTTAAAAACGCCTGTCCATGTTATTGTACTTTTTTTTTTTTTTTGAGAAAAAAACAAAACAAAAAAAAACGTTGGAGCTAAAAAACGCGACCGCGCGTTAGTGCGCATTTTTGCGCGTTTCTGCGCGTTTTTTGACGCTCGCGTTTTTTTCTGCCTAACTCCGACGCTGAGGAACGCACTGGTCCTGGGTTTTTTTTACAGCTTAAAAACGTCTATGCTATTTGCAGCTCAAAAACATCTAGGTGGGCATGAAGCTATAGACTAACATGGACAGGAGTTTTTAAGCTGTAAAAAACGCTCAAAAACGCGGCTGTAAAAACGTCTGTGGGCATGAGGCCTTAAGCATACTCTGTCTAGATTCTAGTTTCTATATTACCAATTATGCCCCGATTACGAATCTACGAAAACAATGATACGAAAGTACGAATAAATGAGCCGGTCAAACTCACGAAAGTACGAATTACAAAATTACGACAAGTAGTGTTTCGAATAAACGGAAAATGTATTCTAACGAAAGTACGAATGTAATTAAATCTACAAAAGTACAATTTTCCAATCAACGGAAATTAGACACGGAAATACGAATCATTGCAAATCAACGAAAATATAGTTCTTTTCGAAAATACGAACGCGGCCGAATATAAAATATAACGAAAAATACAAATTTCGAATCAACGAAAATTAGACTATTGGAAAAATGAATCAACAGAACAATAACCCTTACGGAAATACGAAAGAGTCCGAATACGATAACCCACGTCTTACGAAATTACGAATCGTTACGAATCAACGGAAACTAACAGAAACGAAACCAAACTAAACAAATTTTTATGTTGTGCACATGTCTATTCCTAATATCAACGTTGGGGCACTGTTCCCTCCATTGACACCAACAACGGGGCACTATTCCTCATACTGACAATAATGATGGGACTTGAATTTTATTCCCATTGACACCAAGGAAGGGGCACTATTCTTCCCACTGACACGAATAATATGGCACTATTCTTTCCACTGATACCAAATATGGGATTTTTTTTTTACCTGTCGATGACCACGGGACAATTCTTACCCCCACTGACCACCCAACTTGAGGCATTTTTTACTTTCACTGATGCCACCACCACCAGCCATAGTCTGCCTTCCCAACAGTCTGAAGAGATAGCCTTTTCTTTTTTTTTCTTTTTTTTGAGGATCACTGAGGTAGAGCTTCTCTCGGGTTTTTATTGTTTTCTGTGTCCATATTGAAGAATTTCTGCTCACTTCATGCAATAGTGATAAGTGTTACTGGAACAAGAAATGTTTGGAAATATCTCCACTAGGGGGAGGTACTTTGGCACCCAACATGCATTAATGTAACCACGTTCATTGTGCAATAGTAAGGACTAGTTTCCCGCTGCCGGAATAAGATGTGCTCTAGGTAGGATACTCTGCAAATACAAAGATAATTAGAAAATGTGAAGCTAATGTAGCTTGGTAACGTTATTGACAGGAGGCCAAGTGAACGTTCTGCTGCTGGCAGACCAAGGCCCTGTGAGCAAACAATGAGCGACTTCAGAGAATGACAATTTACTGTCAGGTTAAACAGTTAAGATATATACATTTAAACTTTATAGTTAGTTATTTGTCTAGAAAAGCCGCATAATTACATTTTGAAAAGAAATATGGAGTTTGTTGATCTAGTGCTTGGTAGGCAATGGCCCCATTCCTTTATGATATTCTCTATGGTAAAAATGCTGCAGATGAGGTTCTTATAATCCAACCTACAAGATAGCTCATGGTAGCTAAATTGGGTTTTAACCACTTCAGCCCCGGAGGATTTGGCTGCCCAATGACCGGGCCATTTTTTGCGATTCGGCACTGCGTCGCTTTAACTGACAATTGCGCAGTCATGCAACGTTGCACCCAAACAAAATTGACGTCCTTTTTTTCCCACAAATAGAGCTTTCTTTTGGTGGCATTTGATCACCTCTGTGGTTTTTCTTTTTTGCGCTATAAACAAAAAAAGAGACAATTTTGAAAAAAAAGCAATATTTTTTAATTTTTGCTATAATAAATATACCCAAAAAATATATAAAATAACAATTTTTTTCCTCAGTTTAGGCCGATACGTATTCTTCTACATATTTTTGTTAAAGAAAATCGCAATAAGCGTATATTTATTGGTTTGCGCAAAAGTTATAGCGTCTACAAATTAGGGGATAGTTTTATGGCATTTTTATTATTATTTTTTTATTTGTTAGTAAGCAATAGTGATGAGCCGAACACCCCCGGGTTCGGTTCGCACCAGAACCCGCGAACGGACCGAAAGTTCGAACGAACATTAGAACCCTATTAAATACAATGGATGCGAACGTTCGAATTCTAAAGTGCTAATTATAACAACTATTATGCATGTTATTGTCCTAAAAAGGGTTTGGGAACCCGGGTTCTGCACCAGGGGACATGTATCAATGCAAAAAGAAGTTTTAAAAACGGTCGTTTTTCGGGAGCAGTCATTTTAATGATGCATAAAGTGAAAAAAAAAAAGTCAAATATTCCTTTAAATATCGTACCTGGGGGGTGTCTAAAGTATGCCTGTGAAGTGCCACGTGTTTCCCGTGTTTAGAACTGTCCCTGCACAAAATGACACTTCTAAAGGAAAAAAAAGCCATTTAAAACTGCTTGCGGCTTTAATGTAATGTCTGGTCCCGGTAATATGGATGAAATTCTTTAAGAAAAATGGCATAGCTACCCCATGACCCCCCCCCCTACCCCAGCCCATTACCAGCCCCTTTGGGTCTTGTATGGATATTAAGGGGAACCCCGCACATAAAATAAAAAAGGCCCTATATACTCTGAACAGCCCTATACAGGCGGTGCATACAAGACAGGGACTGTAGGTTTGTTCTTATGTAGAATCTGTTTGTAATTTTGAACAGGTACATTGTTGAAGTGTAGCTCCAGACCAAAAATCTATTTTTAAACTTTTTGGAAAACATAGGTAAGGGTTATCACCCCTGTAACATTTGTTTTGCTGTCTGTGCCCCTGTTCAGAACATTTCACCTCACTTTCCGTCCCAATGACAACTGTTTTTGAAATGTGGTGTTTTTCTTGAAACAAGGATTGCTGATAAAGCATCAGTACAGAGGAGACACCTTTCTCCCATATTTATTCTTACAGGAGAGAATTTTCCTTCCTAGTGGTAGATTTCCTCTCACTTCCTGTTGTCTTCTTGCGTTTGCAAGTAGGAGTCGTTTGTAAGTTGGATGTTTGAAAGTAGGGACCTGCCGTATATACTCTGCAGAAATAGGCCCCTTAGTTGTTGGTGTTGGCACAACACTGTAAGCACTCACAGTTACTCTTGGTTGGTGCTGGAACGCCCTGCTGTCAACTATTATATCAGGAATTTTAATTACATATAATTGTTGAACAGTGGTAGTAAAAATTGGGCCTTTGATGGTGGTGCTGGTGCCACAACACTGTAAGCCCTGACAGTTACTCTTGGTGGGTGCAGCAATGGGCCCTGCTGTGAATTATTAGATCAAGAATTGTAATTACATGCCCCTGTTGAACAGGGGCTGAAAAATTGGGCCTTAGGCACTGGTGGCACAACACTGCAACCCCTCACAGATACTGTACTTGGAGCACAGCAATGAGCCCTGTTGCAAAGTATTGCTTCAAAAATTGTAATGACACGCCCCTGTTAAACAGGGGCTGAAAAATTGGGCGTTAGGCACTGGTGGCGGCACCCATAAACAAAAATGATCTTACAAGCTATCATCATCAATCGTATCATTGAGGACTCGGAGGAGGAGGATAGCCAGTCAACATAACAGCACAGGCACTCAGCATCAGCATCAGTCTTGAAGGGATGTGACATGTTAAAATCAATTAGTCTGTTATATCAGCATCAGGTGTGTGGTAGCTGGTGGTGATCCAAGACTGGTTCATCTTGATGAAAGTCAGTCGATCAACCGAGTCGGTGGACAGGCGCACCCTGTGATCCGTGACAAATCCTCCAGCAGCACTGAATGTGCGTTCCGAAAGAACGCTGGATGCAGGACAGGCCAGTAGCTCAATTGCATACTGTGCAAGCTCTGGCCAGTGATCCATCCTCAAGACCCAGTAAGCCAGAGGATTTTCGGTGGGGAAGGTGTCCAAGTCTGACCTTGCCCCTAGATATTCCTGCACCATGTTTATCAGACGCTGGCGATGGTTGCTGGAACCGATCATACTTTGGGGCTGCGGACTAAAGAATTGTCTGAACGCATCGGTCAGACGGCCACCTTCCCCACCGCTCCTTCTTTGACTGGCCGAAGCCTCAGCAACTCGTTGTCCAGGACCAGGAGTTTGCAACCTCCCAGTCTCTGGGAACGCGTTGCACAGACCTTTCTGCAAGGCCTCCCGGAGTTGTCTCATCCTCTGCTCCCTCTGCGACGGTAACATAAGGTCCGCAACCTTACCCTTGTACCGTGGATCAAGGAGAGTGGCCAGCCAGTAATGGTCCCTCTCCTTGATCCGAAGAATACGAGGATCCTTCCGCAGACTTTGCAGGATCAGGGAGGCCATGCAGCGTAGGTTTGCTGAGGCATTCGCTCCGGAGTCCTCTGGGTCACTAAGGACGACATGATCCGCAGCCACCTCCTCCCAGCCACGTACAAGTCCACTGGTTTCTTGGGACTGTAAATCATCCCTAAAAGACTGCTGCTGATGATGCTGAGTGCCAGCCTCCACCTCCATGCTGACACAATCCTCCTCCTCCTCCTCCTCCTCCTCCTCCTCTTCCTGTGCGATGGGTGGGACAGAAGGAACACTGTCTGGGTAAAGGGGGCCTTGAGAGGCAAGGAAGTCCTCCTCTTCCTGCCTCTGTTCTGCCTCAAGTGCCCTGTCCATTATTCCACGCAGCGTGTGCTCCAACAGGTGGACAAGAGGTACAGTGTCACTGATGCATGCACTGTCACTGCTCACCATCCTCGTGGCCTCCTCAAATGGTGCCAGGACAGTGCATGCATCCCTGATCATGCCCCACTGGCGTGGAGAAAAAAAACCAAGCTCCCCTGACCCTGTCCTGGTGCCGTAGTCGCACAGGTACTCATTGATGGCCCTCTGCTGCGTGTGCAGCCGCTGCAGCATGGCCAACGTTGAGTTCCACCTGGTGGGCATGTCACATATAAGGCGGTTCTTGGGCAGGTTCAACTCCTTTTGCAGCTCAGCCAGGCGAGCACTGGCATTATAAGATCTGCGGAAATGCACACAGACTTTCCTGGCCTGCCTCAGGACATCCTGTAAGCCCGGGTACCTGCCCAAGAAGCGCTGCACCACCAGGTTAAGGACGTGAGCCACACAGGGCACATGGGTCAGTTGTCCCTGTCGGAGGGCGGAGAGGAGGTTGGTGCCATTGTCGCAAACCACCATTCCTGGCTTAAGCTGGCGTGGCGTCAACCACCTCTCGGCCTGGCCCTGCAGAGCAGACAGGACCTCTGCCCCAGTGTGGCTTCTGTCCCCCAAACACACCAGCGCAAGCACGGCATGGCATCTTTTTGCCTGCGTACTTGCGTAGCCCCGTGAATGGCTACGGAGCACCGCTGGTTCATAGGACAAACCACAGGAAGAGGCCATGGAGGAAGAAGAAGAGGAGGGGGTGGAGGAGAGAGGTGTGTCACAACCAGTAGTAGCATTTTGGAGGCGTGGCGGTGGGACAACCTCCAACACTACTGCACCTTGTCCTGAATCCTTCCCAGCTGCCAAAAGAGTGACCCAATGGGCCGTGAAAGAAAGGTAACGTCCCTGTCCATGCCTGCTGGACCATGAGTCAGCGGTAATATGCACCTTACCGCTGACCGCCCTGTCCAGCGAGGCCAAGACATTGCCTTCCACATGCCAGTAGAGAGCCGGAATAGCCTTCCGTGAGAAAAAGTGGCGTTTGGGAACCTGCCACTGAGGAACCGCACATTGCACAAACTCACGGAAGGGGGCCGAGTCTACCAACTGAAAAGGCAGCAGTTGAAGCGCTAGCAATTTAGCCAAGCTAGCATTCAACCGCTGGGCATGTGGATGGCTGGTAGTGAACTTCTTTCGACGGTCCAGCAGCTGGGGCAGGGAAATTTGCCTGCTAGAATCGGACGTCGGTGTACTGCTAGCAGAGTGGGCGCAAGTACTTGGCTGTGACACACCTAATTCTACACCTTCATTCCTCTCAGTGCATGTTTCAGAGAGGACTGAAGTTATAGTGGGGTTGGAGATCCCAGCTGATGCGGTGCAAGGAGAGGTCCGCTTTGTTCTTTGGTGTGGGTCTTTGAGGTAGGCTTGCCAACGAGCTGCATGGCAGGTCAACATATGTCTGGTCAGGCATGTGGTACCCAAGCGGCTGATGTTTTGGCCACGCGATATACGCTTGAGACATATGTTGCAAACAGCAGCTGTGCGATCTGATGCACTAGCCTCAAAAAAGGCCCACACCAAAGAACTTTTTGAATGACGGGCAGAGGCAGCGCCCTGCACAGGCGGAGCTCTGCGGTGTGATTCCGTTGGTGTACTGCCCTTACGCTGGCCACCAAAGGGCATCCTGCCTCGTTGGAGATGTGCCTCCTCCTCATCCTCCTCCTCCTCCTCTCTCCTATTAGGCACCCACGTGGAGTCAGTGACCTCATCATCCCCTCCCTCCTCATCACTGGAGCCAATCTGGCAGTATGCTGCAGCTGCTGGAACATGACTGCCAGATTGGTGTCCTTCTTGAGCATCCCCTCTGTCTGCTCTCACGCTACTGCCTTCCTCTAGCTGGGTTTCATCATCAGACCCTTCGAAACGCTGGGCATCCTCCTGGAGCATGTACCCAACACTGTGCTGAAACAGTTCGGGGGACTCCTCAGGAGGAGGACATGGTGGGTCTAGGGAAGGAGTGACTGATGATTTGTCTGACATTGATACCAGGGAAGACGACGCTTTGGCAGCTGCTTTTCCAGTACCCTGAGCCTGGGTGAGAGAGGATGAGGAGGAGGAGGAGGGCTTGGTCATCCACTCTACCAAGTCTTCGGCATGATGTGGCTCAACATGTCCAGCTGCCGAAAAGAAGGACAAGCGTGTCCCATGGCCATGTGCTGATGACAATGCACCGCGTCCACGACCAGCACTGTTGCCCCCAGACACAGAGCCTGCTTGCCCTCTTTTATTGCCTCCTGACTGTCTGCCTCTCCTTGTTTGCCTTCCAGACATTCTAATAGATGGCCTGCAGGGAGATGGGAAAAAAGCAATAAGGGCTACCTTCAGGTGTCCTTCTCTGTCCCTTGAAACAAGGACTTTCACAGTGAAAGAAACTGACACTCTCCCTACCTACAGTTTTCTGTCCCTAGAAAAAATATATTTTTTAATCACAATATAGCACAAGGACAATTCACTCACTGTCCTTACAGGTCCCTGGAAACAAGGACTTGCAGAGTGAAAGAAAAAAAACACTCTCCCTACCTACAGTTTTCTGTCCCTAGAATAAATGTTTTTTTTAAGCACAATATAGCACAAGGACAATTCACTCACTGTCCTTACAGGTCCCTGGAAATAAGGACTTGCAGAGTGAAAGAAAAAAAACACTCTCCCTACCTACAGTTTTCTGTCCCTAGAAAAAATGTTTTTTTTAATCACAATATAGCACAAGGACAATTCACTCACTGTCCTTCCAGGTCCCTGGAAACAAGGACTTGCAGAGTGAAAGAAAAAAAACACTCTCCCTACCTACAGTTTTCTGTCCCTAGAATAAATGTTTTTTTTAAGCACAATATAGCACAAGGACAATTCACTCACTGTCCTTACAGGTCCCTGGAAACAAGGACTTGCAGAGTGAAAGAAAAAAAACACTCTCCCTACCTACAGTTTTCTGTCCCTAGAAAAAATGTTTTTTTTAATCACAATATAGCACAAGGACAATTCACTCACTGTCCTTACAGGTCCCTGGAAACAAGGACTTGCAGAGTGAAATAAACTGACACTCTCCCTACCTACAGTTTTCTGTCCCTAGAATAAATGTTTTTTTTAAGCACAATATAGCACAAGGACAATTCACTCACTGTCCTTACAGGTCCCTGGAAACAAGGACTTGCAGAGTGAAAGAAAAAAAACACTCTCCCTACCTACAGTTTTCTGTCCCTAGAAAAAATGTTTTTTTTTAAGCACAATATAGCACAAGGACAATTCACTCACTGTCCTTCCAGGTCCCTGGAAACAAGGACTTGCAGAGTGAAAGAAAAAAAACACTCTCCCTACCTACAGTTTTCTGTCCCTAGAAAAAATGTTTTTTTTAATCACAATATAGCACAAGGACAATTCACTCACTGTCCTTACAGGTCCCTGGAAACAAGGACTTGCAGAGTGAAAGAAACTGACACTCTCCCTACCTACAGTTTTCTGTCCCTAGAATAAATGTTTTTTTAAGCACAATATAGCACAAGGACAATTCACTCACTGTCCTTCCAGGTCCCTGGAAACAAGGACTTGCAGAGTGAAAGAAACTGACACTGTCCCTACCTACAGTTTTCTGTCCCTAGAATAAATGTTTTTTTTAATCACAATATAGCACAAGGACAATTCACTCACTGTCCTTCCAGGTCCCTGGAAACAAGGACTTGCAGAGTGAAATAAACTGACACTCTCCCTACCTACAGTTTTCTGTCCCTAGAATAAATGTTTTTTTTAAGCACAATATAGCACAAGGACAATTCACTCACTGTCCTTACAGGTCCCTGGAAACAAGGACTTGCAGAGTGAAAGAAAAAAAACACTCTCCCTACCTACAGTTTTCTGTCCCTAGAAAAAATGTTTTTTTTTAAGCACAATATAGCACAAGGACAATTCACTCACTGTCCTTCCAGGTCCCTGGAAACAAGGACTTGCAGAGTGAAAGAAAAAAACACTCTCCCTACCTACAGTTTTCTGTCCCTAGAAAAAATGTTTTTTTTAAGCACAATATAGCACAAGGACAATTCACTCACTGTCCTTACAGGTCCCTGGAAACAAGGACTTGCAGAGTGAAAGAAACTGACACTCTCCCTACCTACAGTTTTCTGTCCCTAGAATAAATGTTTTTTTAAGCACAATATAGCACAAGGACAATTCACTCACTGTCCTTCCAGGTCCCTGGAAACAAGGACTTGCAGAGTGAAAGAAACTGACACTGTCCCTACCTACAGTTTTCTGTCCCTAGAATAAATGTTTTTTTTAATCACAATATAGCACAAGGACAATTCACTCACTGTCCTTCCAGGTCCCTGGAAACAAGGACTTGCAGAGTGAAATAAACTGACACTCTCCCTACCTACAGTTTTCTGTCCCTAGAATAAATGTTTTTTTTAAGCACAATATAGCACAAGGACAATTCACTCACTGTCCTTACAGGTCCCTGGAAACAAGGACTTGCAGAGTGAAAGAAAAAAAACACTCTCCCTACCTACAGTTTTCTGTCCCTAGAAAAAATGTTTTTTTTTAAGCACAATATAGCACAAGGACAATTCACTCACTGTCCTTCCAGGTCCCTGGAAACAAGGACTTGCAGAGTGAAAGAAAAAAAACACTCTCCCTACCTACAGTTTTCTGTCCCTAGAAAAAATGTTTTTTTTAAGCACAATATAGCACAAGGACAATTCACTCACTGTCCTTCCAGGTCCCTGGAAACAAGGACTTGCAGAGTGAAAGAAAAAAAACACTCTCCCTACCTACAGTTTTCTGTCCCTAGAAAAAATGTTTTTTTTAATCACAATATAGCACAAGGACAATTCACTCACTGTCCTTACAGGTCCCTGGAAACAAGGACTTGCAGAGTGAAAGAAACTGACACTCTCCCTACCTACAGTTTTCTGTCCCTAGAATAAATGTTTTTTTAAGCACAATATAGCACAAGGACAATTCACTCACTGTCCTTCCAGGTCCCTGGAAACAAGGACTTGCAGAGTGAAAGAAACTGACACTGTCCCTACCTACAGTTTTCTGTCCCTAGAATAAATGTTTTTTTTAAGCACACTATAGCACAAGCACAAAACACACTGACACTCTCCCTACCTATCCTTCTCTTTCCCTAAACTAAAGGAATCCAGGTTAAGCAAGAAAGAAATAACAGTCACTGTCCCTGCCTATGCTGCTCTATCCCTGCTCCGGAACACACTACACTAGGCCGCCGTGCTGGCGGCCTTTTATAGTGTGGGGCGTGTACTAAACACCCTCAGCAATAATTGGCCACAGGCATCCTGCCTGTGGCCAATCATTGCTCTCCTCGCTGCCGGCGCTGTGATTGGCCAAGCATGCGGGGTCACAGTGCATGCTTGGCCAATCACAGCGCCTGGATGACACTGCGATGGCGTAGTGCATTGTGGGCCGTTCGCGTCACTCGAATTTGGCGCGAACGGCCCAAATCGTTCGATCTTCGTCGAACGATCGAACAGCCGATGTTCGAGTCGAACGTATGTTCGACTCGAACACGAAGCTCATCCCTAGTAAGCAACGATTTTTATCGTGACTGCGACATTATGGCGGACACATCGGACACTTTTGACGCTATTTTGCGACCATTGTCATTCATACAGCGATCAGTGCTAAAAAAATGCACTGATTACTGTGTAAATGACACTGGCAGGGAAGGGGTTAACCACTAGGGGGCGAGGAAGGGGTTAAGTGTGTCCTAGGGAGTGATTCTAACTGTGTGGGGGCTGGGCTACCAGTGACATGACACTGATCACCGCTCCCGATGACAGGGAGCAGTAGATCATATATAGATTTGTTGGTTGGACAGTTTCCAGAAACAGACCATCTTCTCCAGTCCCGGATATGGTTAAAAGGAGAAATAATGAGAGAGACAATGCTCTCTTATGCCGCGTACACATGACCGAGTTTCTCGGCGGTCAAAACACCGCAGTGAAACCCGACAGGAAAAACAAGGTCCCCTTTTCCCAGTCTACACACGGCCGTTTTTCACGACATGTTTTCTCTTGGTCGAGAAAACCGGCCGTGTGTAGGCTCCCTAGCAGTGTTTCCCTTTGGGAAAACTGCAGAGGAAAAAAATGCTGCGATTCGCGACGAGAAAAATGAGTGCATGTTCTAATTTTTCTCGTCGTCATTCTCTGCGATTTTCTCTTCGGGAAAACTGCTGGAGAGCCTACACACGGCCTTTTTTCTCGTCCAAATGAAAAAATTACAGCTTTCCCGACGAGAAAAATGGTCGTGTGTATGCGGCATTAGAGCGTGTAGGGACTGTTAATGGAGATGGTGTGTCTGTTTATAAGGTGAACACTCAGATAAGAATAGTTTAAGAAAGTACAAATTTATTAATATTGTATAATAAAAATGACACAGTCATAAATACATATAGACCATAGAAGAATGCTGGATGCATGACAATAGATGGTAGGTGATGCAGGAGGACAACATGTTTCGCAGGAATGCGTCGTCAGGGCGCCGCATCCATCTGAATTTGTATCTGATTATATGAGACATAAGGCATGTCATTAGTATAAAAACAGGCATACATTCAGTACATTTAATACTAATATACAATTTTACTCATATTAGATATATTTTAGTATAGTCGCAGCAACCAGCTGCATGTGCTCACCTGGTCTAAAAGCTTTAAAAGGCTTAGATACAACGCTACCTGGGCATCAAAAATGGGGGGGGGGGGGGGGGCCGGATCAGTTCCCAAGGCTGAATATCCGGTGGGAGCCAGACCCACCAGAGTGGTACGTGAGGCTACTGGACCGTGTTATCAATCCCTGTGGTGCATTCAATAAAAATCTATGGAATTTAATAAAATGAAAAAACCATAATAGCTAAGGAAATTAGAATAAGAATATATTTGTTTCACATAGCTAGTAAAGATATATTGGGGAGGGTACGTACACATGTAATTAACCACTTTCTTACTTGGCACTTAAACCCCCTTCGTACCCAGACCAATTTTCAGCTTTCAGCGCTGACGCACTTTGAATGACAATTGCGCGGTCATACAACGCTGTACACAAATTATATTTTTATCATTTTTTTCCCACAAATAGAGCTTTCTTTTGGTGGTATTTAATCACCTCTGCGGTTTTTATTTTTTGCGCTATAAACAAAAAAAGACAGAAAATTTAGAAAAAAACACAATATTCTTTTACTTTTTGCTATAATAATATCCCAATATTTTTTTTAAAAAACGATTTTTTTTCTCAGTTTAGGCCGATACGTATTCTTCTACATATTTTTGGTAAAAAAAATTGCAATAAGCGTATAGTGATTGGTTTGCGCAAAAGTTATAGTGCCTACAAAATAGGGGATAGATTTATGACATTTTTATTATATATATATTTTTTTTTACTAGTAATGGCGGTTATCTGCGATTTTTGTCAGGCCTGCGATATTGCGGCGGACATATCGGACACTTTTGACACTATTTTGGGACCATTCACATTTATACAGCGATCAGTCCTATAAATATGCATTGATTACTATATAAATGTGACTGGCAGGGAAGGGGTTAACACATGGGGGCGAGGAAGGGGTTAAATATGTTCCCTGGAAGTGATTCTAACTGTGTGGGGGAGGGGACTGACTGGGGGAGGTGACCGATCTGTGTCCCTATGTACAAGGGACACAGCATCGGTCTCCTCTCTCCCTGACAGGACGTTGATCTCTGTGTTTACACACAGAGATCCACGTCCTGCCTCTGTAACTGCCGATCGCGTATACCTGGCGGACATCGCGGCCGCCAGGCACGCGCATCGGCAACACGTGACAGCTGTTCCCCGCCGCGCACCCTCGGCGGCATGCAGGGGGAATGAAAACAGCAGGACGTCCAGGGACATCCACCCGGCACTTGAGAGCCGTGCTGCAGACGTCTTTCGTCTATAGCGCGGGTCTCAAGTGGTTAACAAGCAATCAACATGGTACTGGGCCAATCCTCAAAAGGTAAAGCTTTATAACTATTACACGAACATAAATAAAGAATATATGTACCTGCTATTTTGATTATATTTATTGCACCGTTGTTTACTCCGTCTGTTGAATCAAGGGTAGGTAGAACTAAGGAATGTGGGGACCCCTCAGCAGCAACACCACTGGTAATTAAATAGGCAGTAGTTTAATGGCAATACATGAAGCAATGATAAAGAGAGCTATATAAAAGAAACAGAGTATAACAGTGTAGTGGCATAGCAATAGATATGAAGGCTATAGATAGTAAATCAATGTGATGGGCTTGCGATGGACCTGTTGCCATGATGCAGTATAGTTGTCCCATAATAATGCCACTACAGGGTACATGATATAGATCAGTAAGAAAAAGGGAGGAAAGGGGCGGAAAAACACTAATGACATGTCTTATGTCTCGTATAATCAGATGAATATTTAGATGGATGCGGCGCCCTGACGACGCATTCCTGCGAAACATGTTGGCCTCCTGCATCACCGCACAGGGTGTGCCAGGTGTGCCCAGGCACACCCTAATCACCCTGTGCAGCACAGATTCCCCCTACTGCTCTGGCTCCCATCTTTCCCCCCGCAGTGCTGCCAGCTTCCCTCCTCTCCTATCGGTTGTTGCTGCTGGGATGTTTTAGGAGTGGGGAAGGGGCCAGTAAATATGTAATTTACCGGTCCCTTCCCTTTCTGAATGAACACCTTGAGCGATCGGTAGTGTGTGTTTGGGCTTTGGGGTGCACACCCTAATGCAATAGGCTGCGCACACCTATGTCACCTACCATCTATTGTCATGCATCCAGCATTCTTCCATGGTCTATATGTATTTATGACTGTGTCATTTTTATTGTACAATATTAATAAATTTGTACTTTCTTAAACTATTCTTATCTGAGTGTTCACCTTATAAACAGACACACCATCTCCATTAACAGTCCCTACACGCTCTGAGAGAGCATTGTCTCTCTCATTATTTCTCCTTTTTAAGGGAGCAGTAGATCAGTGTCCTGTCACAAGGCAGAACAGGGAAATGTCTTCTTTACACAGGCATCTCCCTGTTCTGCAGCTCCGGGACACCGGTGGACATCGAGTCTGCGGGTCCCGCAGGCACGGTCACGAAGCTCGCGGCAGGGGCTCGCGCGCACATTGCGAAAATTCAAAGCAACGTATATATACGTTGCTTTGCGCAGCTGTGCCATTCTGCCGACGTATAAGTGCGTGAGCCAGTCGGCAAGCCGTTAAAGAGTCTATACATTTACTAGAAACTCCAGCTGATACATAAAATCCTCTTGCCTGTACTATAAGGCTACAGCGTATACAAAAAATTAAAGTGACAATTTCCTTCTTAATCCCTTGACCTCCTGGCCTTTCTCTGACACTTTTGTTTACATCTTAAAATCTGTATTTTTTTCTAGAAAATTAGTTAGAACCCCCAAACATTATATATTGTTTAAAGCAGAGGCCCTAGAGAATAAAATGGTGGGATTTTGCAATTTTTTTATGTCACATGTTATTCACGCAGCGGTTTTTAAAACACTTTTTTGGAGAAATAATACACTTTTTTGAATTTTAATGAAAAAAAAACACACAATACATAACCCAATTTTTATGTAAAATATAAAAGATGATGTTACAGCAAGTAAATAGATACCAAGCATGTCACGCTTTAAAATTGCACACACCTGTGCAAAGGCGACAAACGCCATACATTTTACTATCCATAGACGGCGCTTTAAAAGCCTTTATAGCTTACCACTTTGGATTTACAGAGAAGGTCCAGTGCTAGCATTACTGCCCATGAACTGACGTTCGCTGTGATATCTGACATGTGTGGGATGATCGCTGTTTGTGTGTGTGCTGGATCGACATGTGTGTTTGCTTTTTATGCGCCAACACAGTGGCACTTTTCTTTTTTTATTTTATTATAAATATATTTATATTTTTACACTGTTGCTTTAAATTCATTTCTTTTTTTTACTTTTATTGCTGTCACAAGAAATGTAAACATCCCTGTGACAGCAATAGGTAAATGAGAGGACTTTGTTTTTTTATTTTATTGAGGGGATTGAACTTGGATGGGAAAAGGAATTATGGGATGCCCAGTAGAACTGGTAGAACTTGCTTGGGGCAACCTATATACAGTCCGGTATATACACTCCATTTCTCCTCCTGTACATCGCTTCCTCTCTAATCTCCAGGCACAGTTAGCAAAAAGTAGTTAGGTCTGACACTGATTCAGCCAGGCCTTTAGCTATTGCCCTTTGCAGGCAGGGACCGCAGGCCTCTATAGTGTAGCAAAACAGAAAGTCTCTGGTGCTAGCTGTCCTACACGCGGCTACTGAGCCCAGTAAGCCATCTTCAGGCTCTGCCAGCCCTCCTGGCTGCAGCTGCCTCTCTCCACTGCCCCTTTCACTACAGTCCACTCTTCTGGTTCTGCACCCATCTCAGACTGCAAGCTCCCAGTCCTCTCAGGTGTGCCTCTCCAGTCCTCCCGACTGTGCCTCACTCACCTGCCCTCTTGGCTGTGACCAGTTGTCCTCCCTGGAGTCTCTTAGCAGTGCTCTCTCCCACTATCCTCTTCTTGCTCTCTCTTATGCCTCCGGTCCAGGACCTCTTCACGTGTTCTTGAGGGTGGTCTCGACTGCACCCGAGCCTAGGCCCAAGGTCACCCCCCCCAGTCTGGGGAGCTCCCTTAAATGCCCTGACAGCCTCCACACTCTCTCTCTCTCACTCCAGCTCTTTCACCCGACAACTCCTCCCCAGCTGGTCTGTCCCTAGGTATCCAAGGAGGCCTGCCTCCTGCCAATCCAGGTTGGGGATTGGTCAGGGCTCCCTAAAACACCCGAGGCAGCTCCACCTCTCCTGTCCTCCTCTCTTTGCAGAACTTTCCAGAAAACGATAGAAAGAAGAGGGAGGTCTCAGTGATGCTGCCTGTGAGTCACCAGCTGCTACCCTGAGCCACTCCCAGCCCAGATGAATCAAAACAAACAGGCCTGGCTGCCAGCCAGGCGTACCTAAATTTGCCTGTCCTACAAAAATCCTACCTCTAGCACCTACCTAGAGGGTGCTGCATCTGATAATAAGCCTATGCTTATGATATCATGCACAGCTCTCTCTCTCACTCTCATGAGAATTTGCCAGGAAGTGAGGGGGATGAGTCATAAGAGGGCCAATGAAAGCTGCAGGGCTGCAGAGCTGGAGGTGTGCCACTGTGTGTCTGTGTAAATCCAGGAAGTGAAACAGGCAGCAGCTTCAGCTGCCCACAGTTAAAATGGCTGCAGCGAGACTTAGTGGAGGGAGATTTCTGCAACATAATTGGCAAGTAAAGAATCACAGTATATATAAAATAATATGCAAAGTGGTTGGAGGGAATCTTCAGAATGGCAAAAATGTTTTTATTACAAATTATGTGAGCAGACTGTAGTTCTTCTTTAACACGGAACTAAACTCTCTCTGTCAATTTTACATATTTTTAATGATTTTACTGCTAGCATTAGTAAATATATATGAAGGCATATTATATTTACTTGTTTAAAAAAAAAAAATCTTTTACACTTCAATTGCTTCCTTATTTCTGGTCTAGGCCAAAAAGATGTCATACATCTCAAGAGTCTTCATGGGCATTTTTTTCTTTCATCTGGAGGAGGAGCAGAGGGGCTTTCTAAGATAAGCACACCCTCCTGCATGAACATCTGAGCTAAGGGTAGATGGATTCCAGGAAGTAAATGCTGCATGAATCATCTGCCCTTACTCAAGATGACCATGGCCAGAAATGCTATTGGGTGTTTTTCAAAGCATGGAGACATGGATGGGTGGGGTGCATTTGCTTTAAATATAAAAAATGAATTAAAGTGGTTGTAAACGTTACTTTAAAAAACAAAAAAACAAAAACAAAACAAACATGTTATATATATACCTGCTCTGTGCAATGGTTTTGCACAGAGCAGCCCTGATCCTTCCGTCGGCGCTCCAGGTCCCTCCTCATCATCGGGTGCCCCCACTGAAAGCCGCTTTCCCCGGGGTCACTTGTCTGGGCTCACTCTGGAGTCCCGCTGCTGCATCCATTGACACAGAGAGAGGGACTCGGCCCCACTCCCATGTCACAGGATTTGATTGACGGCAGCAGGAGCCAATGAGGAGAGAGACAGCGGCTGGGGCCGCTGTACTCGTGCACATCGCTTGATCGGATTGGGCTCAGGTAAGAAAAAGGGAGGTCTGGGGGACAGCTGCAGCACAGAAGGTTTTCACCTTAATGCGTAGAATGCATTAAGGTGAAAAACCTTAAAGTGATTGTAAAGACTTTGTGAGGGGGTTAACTCAGTAGCGGGTGTGTGTGACCCCCTGGTTGGGCTCCCCACACAAAAACAGGGCCAGCAGACGGAGGTTGTGGTTTTCAAAATCAAAAGGTGCGGTTTATTTCTCTATGTACAGTGACAAAAACACAGCAAAGCCAAAAAGAAACATAAACAAAATAAATCCTGGTCAGTTTGACCTCTGACTAAACATGCAGGTTTCCTAAACTAACAACTGGGATCAGCCTGGTGCTGTCCTAGTCCCTAAGTCCCTGGTTTAGTAAAAGTCCAAACAAATAGCCACACAGGCTTTGCCTCACCGCACAGGGGTTCACTCTCCCTAGACAGTCCACACAGGTCTGGGTCCAGGCATGAGCAAACACCTAATGAATCTGGGAGTTTTTATAGAGGCCTTAAACGAACTGACAGGCTTCAGCTGGTCTCATCAACTCCCTGCCTGCACGACGCCCAGCCCTCTCCCTAGAGGTATGAGTCATCCATGAGCCTACTAGCCTCAGCTGGGCTTATACAACTCTCCACCCTAGTTGTATAAGTCAGCATAAAGCCTGAATCTGGGAGAAATATATCTACCCCCCTGGATGCAACCAGGTGACTTTACCTTCCTGCTGTCACATACCCCCCCCTCTTGTTTTAACCTTGGGGTTGGCACATTCTTGGAGGTCATCTGGGGACAGAGAAAACCCGAGAGAGGGTATTACAGAGATTCTATTGGCCTGGGGTGATGAAGGACATAGAAAATTATTGTTCCTCCTGCCCTGTGTGTCAGAGGTCGGCCCCGATGCCACATTTCCGTAGCCCGCTGGTCCCTCTACCCATCATTGAGGTCCCGTTTGAGAGAATCGCAATGGATTTGGTAGGTCCTATAATCAAGTCCGCTAGGGGGCACCAGTACATATTGGTTATAATGGACTATGCCACCCGTTATCCAGAAGCGATCCCTCTCAGAAATACCTCGGCCAAAACCATAGCCAAAGAGCTATCTCTTGTTTTTAGCCGGGTGGGTATTTGTAAAGAACTGCTTACGGACCAAGGTACACCCTTTATGTCCCGGGTTATGAAAGAGCTGTGTAAATTGTTCAAAGTGACGCAATTGCGTACATCTGTGTATCACCCCCAAACCGATGGGCTGGTTGAAAGATTCAACAAAACCCTAAAACAAATGTTGAAGAAAGTGGTGGATAGAGATGGAAAGGATTGGGACTGTCTACTTCCTTATTTGATGTTTGCTATTAGGGAGGTGCCCCAATCCTCTACGGGATTCTCCCCCTTTGAGTTACTGTATGGGAGACACCCAAGAGGGCTGTTGGATATTGCCAAGGAAACTTGGGAAAGTGAGAGTTCTCCCCACAGGAGTGTGATTGAGCATGTCGCCCTGATGCAAGATCGAATTGCACAGGTAATGCCCATCGTGAAGGAACATTTGGCCCAAGCGCAGTTGGCACAGCAGAGAGTGTACAACCGTGGAGCAAAGACCCGTACCTTTTCCCCGGGGGATAGGATATTGGTACTTGTCCCTACGGTTGAAAGTAAATTCCTTGCCAAATGGCAAGGCCCCTACGAGATAATGGAAAAAGTGAGCGAAGTGAATTACAAGGTCAGACAACCAGGAAGGCGAAAGCCCGAACAGATATATCACGTTAATCTGTTGAAAGCCTGGAGGGATAGAGAGTCCCTAGTCGCAGAAACTTGGTCACCAGCTCAAACTGGTTGCGTGATTCCGGAGGTTGGAATAGCAGCCACCTTGTCACAACTTGTTTTACAAAAAAAAAATAGCAAACATGTTATACGTTCTTCGTATACAGTTGGATTTGCCCAGAGCAGCCCTGATCCTCCTCTTCTCGTGTCCCTCTTTGCTGCTCCTGGCTCCTCCCTCTGGTGAGTGCCCCCCTCAGCCAGCAGCTTCCTATGGGGGCACCCGAGCTGAGTCAGGGCTTTGTGTATCCATTCAGACACGGAGCCCCGACCCAGCCCCACCCCCTCTTCCCTGATTAGCTAACTGATTTTGATTGACGGGGGCCCATGGCACTGCTGCTGTCTCTCAGCCAACCAGGAGTAGTTTTTGGGACAGTAAATACACTCGTGGACATCGCTGTAGATAGAAGGGGCTCAGATAAGTAATTAGGGGGTGCTGGGGTGGCTGCTACACACAGAAGGTTTTTTATCTTAATGCATAGAATGCATTAAGATAAAAAACCTTCTGCCTTTACAACTCCTTTGAAGTGTTTTTAACCCTAAAAAAGGAAAAAAATGTCCCTTTTAAAGAATGAATAACAGCACAGTGCTTGTGGCCTTTTCTATCATATAAAACACCTGGCTGATCCTGCCTGGTTCTGCCCTCCCCTCTGTAAACTGGCCATGTTTATCATGGCTCTCCTCTGTCCTCCTCTCCCCTCTCTCCCTGCCTGTCAGCTAGTGTAAGTGACCTCCCCTTCCCTCCTGCTGCTAAAATAACTTTATTTACTTCCCATCTGTTGCATGATGTGCCCCAGTGTATATTCTACATAAAATATATGTGTAGCGGGTATTTAAATTGGGGGGGAGCATCTGGGTTATTTAACCCAGATGTACTAATTGTTAGGGAATCTGAGAATCCCTTTTTGTGGTTCTTGGAGGACTCTGGTGGTGCAGGGTTCCCTGTGGCCTGCTGGAGTTGAACCTGCACCGCAAGACTGCTCCATTTTTGTCCTTTCCTGGCGCTGGTACAGCGGGGCGGGGAACCCGCTGTGGCGCAGGGGGAGAGGAGATAAAAGGGGCAGACGCCCTGACCTTGGGGTTCAGAGTTGGAGGACGCGGCCGCACCCAGGCACCTTCCGCCTGGGTGCTGGCGTTCCCGAGTTCCGGGCCCAGGTGCCCTTGACCTGGCCGGAGCAGGAGATGGAGTCCATCCCAGGCACCTTAAGCCTGGGGTCAGGTACTACTGCCGGAGCCTGGGGCCCAGTAACTTCGACTGGGTTCCGCGAGGGTGAAGGAGTTCGAGGGGCCCTAAGGTGTTGGGACTCGTATCTGAGGCGAGGAGGCCGGGGAGTGTAACCCTTCCGGATAGTCCGGTACAGCATTAACCCGGTGACGGCGGGGCCTCTGGTAACTCCCTTGGAGGGATGTCTTCCCCCTGACAGGGGCTGCAACGTAGCAAAGGTAACTCCAGTTCCTGTTCACTAGAGTCGCTGGAAGAGACTCTGAAGCTAAAAATTCCATTTAGCAGCCACTGTGCTTAGCAACGGTTTAGTTTTCTTTGAGGATTGTGCCTTGACCTACTCTCCACCAGTACTGAACTGTTCTATGGGTCTCAAACTGTCTGCTCGCAAAGGACTATTTGTTTGCCGTTATGGAATAAATAAGTGTTGGACCTTTTCAGTGTGTGGTACTCCAATTACTGGGAGCAAAGGGGGTTATCAGCAGAACAGACTTGGCTCTAAGCGTATACACAGGCCCGAATACAACTAGATACTGGCCTTCACCTCTACATGCTGTAATGGAGAGGACATGGGCCGTGGCGCACCTCGCTCTCCCCTCCAAGATACCCCTAGACCAGAGCCAGAGTAACCGATAAAGAAGGGGGTGAGGGTGAAGGCCGCTACACGTGGGGGCTCGCAAGTCCGGGATGTGTGTTTCGTGTATGAAGCTGGGAACGTCTGTATTGGGACTTTGCTACCCGGTGGAGTTCCGAGTAGGTCGGCCATGTTGGCAGGCGCGCCACGAGGCACACCATAGCTGCGCAGTTCGTGGGCGGGGAGAAGGGAAAGCCCGCCAACAAGTGCAGACTGTGGGAGGAGTCTGGCCATGTAGAAGTAGTCACGTGGGGATTCTGGCGCGTGTTGGTCAGTGCGCAATGGAGCAGCAGACAATCGGGATGACCTCAAGTACCCCGTGGATTCCGGTTCCTTACCCCACGAAGATGACTTCCTTTGCTGCTTCCATAACAGATACAGGAATAAGACTTGGGCCCCGAGGACGTTTGGCTCTGTATGTATGCAGAGACATAGAGGCCCTCGGTGTGATATGTCCCGGCTGCTCGGGACTGGTGGTCAGTTTGAAGCCATTCGGGCGATGTGAGGCCTGCAAGGAGTTTCTTTTTGAGGTGGAACCATTCACAGAAAGGCCCCGAGCCTTCCACCTCAACTGCCTCACAGGTACCGCCACTCCGGAAGGGGAGATCCAGGCCTTTGCGGAGATTTATGTGCGCGCTGACCAGGGCAAGGAGAGTGCCCAACCAGAGACTGAGAGAGAAAAATCAGAGGATGCTGCTTCGGTCACCACAAGCTCCCTGCTCCCACCTCCGAAGAGGAAAGTCGGCCTTGTACAGGCATCCTGTGGTCGTGGAAGAGCTTTGTCCCGCTGCTTGCCTGGCCTGGATGGATCCGGCAGGAAGAGCCCTGGACATCCCTGTTCTTCTGAAGGCCCAGGTGAACCAGGGGTTGGGACTGTGTGTGGTTGGAGGTGTCGGGAGTCCATTGTCGGTGGAGCCTGTGAGGGAGGGTGATTCCCCATCTACTGGGAATTACCTGCCTGCGGAAATGTACGACACCTCCGACCTGGAATCGCTGTCCGATGCTGGCGAGATTAACAAGGTCTTTCACCGCAAGGGTTGGGACAGGATGCCGTTACCCGTGCTCCACCCACCAAGGGATCTGCTCATGTCAACAGGGGATAGTACACCCCGGGTGGAGGTCCCGGAGGCCGGGGAGGAATCTGGTCTCTTGCTTGCCCTTCCATCCTGTGAATCACCTGCTGTTTCATCCGTTCCGGTGACGGGAACGCAACATTCATTGCTGCGGGCTCCCAGGTCCAAGCCAACGGAGGTAGTTAAAGTATCTCGGCATCCGGAGTCCATTGTCCAGCCTGGAGAAGGAGACCGTGCCACCAAGCCACCTCTGGCCCGGCTACAGCGGCTCCCTGTCAGAGAGTTGCCCGTGAATATGGGTGGGAGTACCCATACCTACCCCGGGACTTGGTTTTTGAAGTGGAGGTCCTGCGGCAGCGATGGTACGATGAGTTTGTCTGGGAAAAGCTCAAAGTGCCCCATGCTCGCCGATATCTTTCATGCTCATCCCCTGTGTCCAAGAAGTTCAAGGACTGTAAAGCGGAGTGGATGTTGGGTCGGCATATCCATGCGGACAAGGTGCTTATTTGTCGCAAGGACGGAGAGAACATTGAGTATAATGTGGAGACTCTTGATAGGCACCTGAAGCCCTTGTTCCTGCCACACCCAAAGTTCTACCTTTAGGAGAAAGACTCCTGTGTGTTTTCTGTTACTCATTGCTGGACTAGTTTTTTTTTTTGATTTGGGCGTTTTACTCTTTTGGAGAAATGGGAGCTGTTACTGTTGTTCTCCCTCCTTCTCCTTGCACTTCAGAGAAATCATTGACTTTGGGGTTTTAGTCAGTGTAGAGAAAAAGAAAAGAAGAAAGTTGTCTGGAAGATTCGACCAAGTGTTATTAACGTGGCACTGTCACCAGGTGGCAGTGCTGCGCAACGACTGTTTTTTTTTTTTTACACTTGCATCACCATGCTCATTGGAGCGAATGGGTCTTTTCAAGGAGAGGCTCGTTCATTCCAAGAAAGACACACATTGTGTTAGGATGTTTGTTTTTTCCCCTCTGCAGGAGATTCGTCTGTCAAGGCTACTGAGTATGGGTGGTCCTTAGATAGTCAGGGGGAGGATGATGCATTTGTAAATGTCAGAAGTGTATTACTGAAAGTTTTACTGTTTTATATTTTCCCTTTCCCATTCTAGGTCTTGGCACAATTCAGAGTCAAATTGTGTAGTTGGTCTCTGGGTCAGACTTATGCTGCCATTTTTTGGGAGACGTGGGTTTGCACCAGACACTGGGGACCAGTGTCAAATTACAGGGGGGAGAGTGTAGCGGGTATTTAAATTGGGGGGGAGCATCTGGGTTATTTAACCCAGATGTACTAATTGTTAGGGAATCTGAGAATCCCTTTTTGTGGTTCTTGGAGGACTCTGGTGGTGCAGGGTTCCCTGTGGCCTGCTGGTGGCGTTGTCGCCCTGGGCTGGAGTTGAACCTGCACCGCAAGACTGCTTCCTTTTTGTCCTTTCCTGGCGCTGGTACAGCGGGCGGGGAACCCGCTGTGACGCAGGGGGAGAGGAGATAAAAGGGGCGGACGCCCTGACCTTGGGGTTCAGAGTTGGAGGACGCGGCCGCACCCAGGCACCTTTTAGCCTGGGTGCTGGCGTTCCGGAGTTCCGGGCCCAGGTGCCCTTGACCTGGCCGGAGCGGGAGATGGAGTCCATCCCAGGCACCTTAAGCCTGGGGTGAGGTACTACTGCCGAAGCCTGGGGCCCAGTAACTTCGACTGGGTTCCGCGAGGGTGGAGGAGTCCGAGGGGCCCTAAGGTGTTGGGACCCGTATCTGAGGCGAGGAGGCCGGGGAGTGTAACCCTTCCGGATAGTCCGGTACAGCATTAACCCGGTGACGGCGGGGCCTCTGGTAACTCCCTTGGAGGGATGTCTTCCCCCTGACAGGGGCTGCAACGTAGTGAAGGTAACTCCAGTTCCTGTTCACTAGAGTCGCTGGAAGAGACTTTGAAGCTAAAAATTCGATTTAACAGCCACTGTGCTTAGCAACCGTTGGTGAAACCTCAACGGTTTAGTTTTCTTTGAGGATTGTGCCTTGACCTACTCTCCACCAGTACTGAACTGTTCTATGGGTCTCAAACTGTCTGCTCGCAAAGGACTATTTGTTTGCCGTTATGGAATAAATAAGTGTTGGACCTTTTCAGTGTGTGGTACTCCAACTACTGGGAGCAAAGGGGGTTATCAGCAGAACAGACTTGGCTCTAAGCGTATACACAGGCCCGAATACAACTAGATACTGGCCTTCACCTCTACATGCTGTAATGGAGAGGACATGGGCCGTGGCACACCTCGCTCTCCCCTCCAAGATACCCCTAAACCAGAGCCAGAGTAACCGATAAAGAAGGGGCTGAGGGTGAAGGCAGCTACATATGTATCTGTATACCTTATTTCAGAACGCTGCTCAGCATTCAGGTGACTTCCCGCTGCTCTCCTCCTCTCCTTCCCCTCCTCCCGGCTGACATCAGTAAGGGATTTTCAGCCCCTCCCGCTGTACTTCTCAGATCGGGAGAGGAGAGCAGCGGGCAGTCACATGAGCACCGAGCGGCACTCTGAAATAAGGTATACAGTGTGACAGCAGGAAGGTAAAGTCACCTGGTTGCATCCAGGGGGGTAGATATATTTCGCCCAGATTCAGGCTTTACGCCGACTTATACAACTAGGTGGAGAGTTGTATAAGGCTAGTGGGCTCATGGATGACTCATACCTCTAGGGAGAGGGCTGGGCGTCGTGCAGACAGGGAGTTGATGAGACCAGCTGAAGCTTGTCAGCTCATTTAGGCCTCTATAAGAACTCCCAGCTTCATTAGATGTTAGCTCATGCCTGGAACCAGACCTGTGTGGACTGTCTAGGGAGAGTGAACCCCTGTGCGGTGAGGCAAAGCCTGTGTGGCTATTTGTTTGGACTTTTACTAAACCAGGGACTTAGGGACTAGGACAGCACCAGGCTGATCCCAGTTGTTAGTTTAGGAAACCTGCATGTTTAGTCAGAGGTCAAACTGACCAGGGTTTATTTTGTTTATGTTTCTTTTTGGCTTTGCTGTGTTTTTGTCACTGTACATAGAGAAATAAACCGCACCTTTTGATTTTGAAAACCACAACCTCCGTCTGCTGGCCCTGCTTTTGTGTGGGGAGCCCAACCAGGGGGTCACACACACCCGCTACCGAGTTAACCCCCTCACAGTTGGTGGAGAACCAGTGGCAGTTTTTTTTAAGCCAGCATGGAGGAGATACTGAAACAGCTGGCTCTAGCAAATGCCAATCAACAGCAGACAAATGCAGGTTTGCAAAGGAGCCTTGCAGCCCAGCAGCAAGCTCATCAACAAGCCCAGCAGCAATCTGAGGCCCGCTTCATAGACCTGTTACAGAAGCAAGAGCAGAGACTACAACAAATGGAAGCAGTAATGCAGCAACGTCCGCAGACCAGTGAGGAAAGCCGTCCCACTAATACCGCGTCCTTTGGGGTGAGTCGTTTATTGACAAAAATGACTGGAGAGGATGATCCAGAGGTATTTTTGACCACATTTGAAAGGACTGCTGAAAGAGAAAAGTGGCCTGAGGAGCAGTGGGCTGGACTGGTGGCTCCTCTGTTAACTGGTGAATCGCAGAAGGCTTACTATGACCTAGAGCCTGACCAAGCAAAAGACTATGTGATGCTAAAAGCTGAAATATTGGCAAGGCTGGGTGTCACCCTGGCTGTCCGGGCTCAGCGTGTGCATAACTGGACTTTCCAGCTTGGAAAACCCCCCAGGTCTCAAATGTATGATCTCATTCACCTGAGCAGGAAGTGGCTACAGCCAGAGACTTTGTCCGCACCAGAGATTGTGGAACGTGTTGTAATGGATCGGTTTTTGAGAGCTCTTCCTACTGCCATCCAAAAGTGGGTAAGCCATGGAGACCCAGAGACGGCCGGTGGTCTTGTGGATCGTGTAGAGAAATACTTGGCTACAGAGAACCTGACGGCCTCTTCCAGAGACTCTCGGACTTTCCACCCTAAGACCAGACCATCCCCAGGGGCGGATAAGAGGATTCCAAGGGGTGAGGGTGGAGAGAGTGAGAGGGTGGGAGCTCTACCCAAAGTTTGGCGAGAACAGCCTGGGAAGTCAGGGGCTCAAGAGGCAGCCAAATGGATTGTTTGCTACCGCTGCCGGCAAGCGGGACATATTGCAGCAAATTGCCCGGTTGTGGAGGAACCCATGCAATGTGACTTTCTGATGGACAGACGTCAGTCGCTGTGTGCGACAGTCGCATGCACTGCCATTCGGGGAACTGAGAAACATTTATGCAAAATGTGTATTAATGGTAGAAATGTTGTGGTATTACTGGATTCAGGTAGCCTTGTGACCCTGATAAAGGCTGAATTAGTTAAAACAGAGGTCTCTGGGAATAGCAAGGTAGCTGTTATTTGTGTGCATGGGGACACCCGAGAGTATCCAGTGACTACAGTGTGTTTCGAGACCCCCAAAGGTACCCTCTCTCATCCAGTGGGGTTAGTATCTCAATTACCGCATGATGCCATTGTGGGAAGGGATTTTCCGAAGTTCTGGGAACTGTGGGATGATCCTGAGCCCCCCACTGGTGCCCCTATGTACCAGGAATGTGATAGCCAGAACTCCTCTGAGAGTGGTGAGGACTCTCCAGAATTTCCCTTGTCAGTATTGGCAGGGGAGACTCAAGAAACTGGAGAGGAGCCCACCTCCTCAGACGAAAACCTACCGTCTGTGGAGTTTTCTGATCTGGAGGTTCACAGGGAAAATTTTGCCACAGAACAGTTAAAAGACCCCGCCCTAATAAAGGCACGGGAAAACGTAGTGGAAATAGATGGCGAGTTAGTGAACCCAGATAATACCTGCACTTACCCATACTTCAGCATAGAGAAGGACCTACTGTATCGGGTGGCAAAAAGGGCAGAAGAAACCGTTGAGCAGCTTGTGGTGCCCAAACCTTACAGGAAGTTGGTGTTGGAGTTGGCCCATGGGCACATTCTTGGAGGTCATCTGGGGACAGAGAAAACCCGAGAGAGGGTATTACAGAGATTCTATTGGCCTGGGGTGATGAAGGACATAGAAAATTATTGTTCCTCCTGCCCTGTGTGTCAGAGGTCGGCCCCGATGCCACATTTCCGTAGCCCGCTGGTCCCTCTACCCATCATTGAGGTCCCGTTTGAGAGAATCGCAATGGATTTGGTAGGTCCTATAATCAAGTCCGCTAGGGGGCACCAGTACATATTGGTTATAATGGACTATGCCACCCGTTATCCAGAAGCGATCCCTCTCAGAAATACCTCGGCCAAAACCATAGCCAAAGAGCTATCTCTTGTTTTTAGCCGGGTGGGTATTTGTAAAGAACTGCTTACGGACCAAGGTACACCCTTTATGTCCCGGGTTATGAAAGAGCTGTGTAAATTGTTCAAAGTGACGCAATTGCGTACATCTGTGTATCACCCCCAAACCGATGGGCTGGTTGAAAGATTCAACAAAACCCTAAAACAAATGTTGAAGAAAGTGGTGGATAGAGATGGAAAGGATTGGGACTGTCTACTTCCTTATTTGATGTTTGCTATTAGGGAGGTGCCCCAATCCTCTACGGGATTCTCCCCCTTTGAGTTACTGTATGGGAGACACCCAAGAGGGCTGTTGGATATTGCCAAGGAAACTTGGGAAAGTGAGAGTTCTCCCCACAGGAGTGTGATTGAGCATGTCGCCCTGATGCAAGATCGAATTGCACAGGTAATGCCCATCGTGAAGGAACATTTGGCCCAAGCGCAGTTGGCACAGCAGAGAGTGTACAACCGTGGAGCAAAGACCCGTACCTTTTCCCCGGGGGATAGGATATTGGTACTTGTCCCTACGGTTGAAAGTAAATTCCTTGCCAAATGGCAAGGCCCCTACGAGATAATGGAAAAAGTGAGCGAAGTGAATTACAAGGTCAGACAACCAGGAAGGCGAAAGCCCGAACAGATATATCACGTTAATCTGTTGAAAGCCTGGAGGGATAGAGAGTCCCTAGTCGCAGAAACTTGGTCACCAGCTCAAACTGGTTGCGTGATTCCGGAGGTTGGAATAGCAGCCACCTTGTCACAACCCCAACAACAGGAGGTTAAGGAGTTTGTGCTTCGCAACAAGGAGGTGTTCTCTGAGCTGCCGGGACAAACATCTGGGGTAGAGCATGATATTATTACCCCGCCCGGTGAAAGGGTGAAGTTAAAACCCTATCGGATCCCAGAGGCCCGACGGGAGGCAATACGGGAGGAAGTACAGAAAATGCTGAACTTAGGGGTGATAGAGGAGTCCCAAAGTGATTGGTCTAGTCCCATTGTGTTGGTGCCTAAACCGGATGGGAGCTGGCGATTTTGTAACGATTTTCGTCAGTTGAACAAAGTTACAAAATTTGACACCTACCCCATGCCACGTATAGATGAGTTGATCGACCGGCTGGGAACAGCCCGATACATGACGACTCTTGACCTCACAAAAGGGTATTGGCAAATCCCCCTGGCCAAGTCGGCCAAAGAGAAAACCGCATTTGTAACCCCAAACGGGGCGTTCCAATATAAAAGAATGCCGTTCGGGTTACAGAATGCGCCAGCCACATTCCAGCGGAAAATGGACCAGATACTGAGGCCCCATCGGAAGTATGCTGCGGCTTACCTGGATGACGTAATTGTCCATAGCACAGATTGGGCCTCACATCTGCCAAAAGTGCAAGCAGTCCTAGACTCTATCCGGGAAGCGGGGTTTACGGCTAACCCCAAGAAGTGTACCATTGGGCAGGAGGAGGCCAAATATCTTGGGTACACCATTGGCAGGGGAGTGATAAAACCCCAACTCAACAAAGTCGAGGCCATCCAGAGTTGGCCACGTCCCAACAGCAAGAAGCAGGTACGGGCCTTTCTGGGAATCGCGGGTTATTATCGGCGCTTCATTCCCCACTTTGCTTCTAAGGCTGTGCCCCTAACCAACCTGACGAAAGGGAAAGGGTCGGTCATGATTAAATGGACCCCCGAGGCTGAGGCAGCATTCCAATTCTTGAAACAAGCCTTATGTAGCCAGCCAGTGTTGTACTCACCCGACTTCTCTAAAGACTTTGTCGTACAAAGTGATGCGTCAGATGTGGGGTTAGGAGCAGTATTGTCCCAGGTCTGGAACGGGGAAGAGCACCCAGTCATTTACCTCAGCAGGAAGTTGAAGTCCCATGAAGTAAATTACGCCACGGTTGAAAAGGAGTGTTTAGCGGTGAAGTGGGCTCTAGATTCCCTTCGGTACTATCTGCTAGGTAGGCACTTTGACATGGTTACGGATCACGCTCCGTTAAAGTGGATGGCTCAAAACAAGGAGACAAATAGAAGAGTGAATAGGTGGTTCCTGGCCCTACAGGAATTCAACTTCACAGTAAAGCATCGCCCTGGCGTTCAAATGGGGAATGTGGATGCTTTGTCTCGAGTACATGAATGCCTGATTGCTGGTGTTCCAACCCCAAGGTTAAAACAAGAGGGGGGGGTATGTGACAGCAGGAAGGTAAAGTCACCTGGTTGCATCCAGGGGGGTAGATATATTTCGCCCAGATTCAGGCTTTACGCCGACTTATACAACTAGGTGGAGAGTTGTATAAGGCTAGTGGGCTCATGGATGACTCATACCTCTAGGGAGAGGGCTGGGCGTCGTGCAGACAGGGAGTTGATGAGACCAGCTGAAGCTTGTCAGCTCATTTAGGCCTCTATAAGAACTCCCAGCTTCATTAGATGTTAGCTCATGCCTGGAACCAGACCTGTGTGGACTGTCTAGGGAGAGTGAACCCCTGTGCGGTGAGGCAAAGCCTGTGTGGCTATTTGTTTGGACTTTTACTAAACCAGGGACTTAGGGACTAGGACAGCACCAGGCTGATCCCAGTTGTTAGTTTAGGAAACCTGCATGTTTAGTCAGAGGTCAAACTGACCAGGGTTTATTTTGTTTATGTTTCTTTTTGGCTTTGCTGTGTTTTTGTCACTGTACATAGAGAAATAAACCGCACCTTTTGATTTTGAAAACCACAACCTCCGTCTGCTGGCCCTGTTTTTGTGTGGGGAGCCCAACCAGGGGGTCACACACACCCGCTACCGAGTTAACCCCCTCACAACAGATACATATTTTTTATATAGAACATACACTGGGGCACATAACATCATGTAACTGAGTGGAATCTATGAAGTACACAAAGTGGCTTTACAACTACTTTAAGCCTTTAAGTAGTGTTTTTGTGTTTCGTGTGCTCAGATACGGTTTAGTTTTGCTTTAAGCATACATTAAATCTGTTTTTATAGACATAAGGTATGTGATACCATTTAGAAGATGCAAACTCCTGAGCTGTTAAATACTTTACCACTGATTGAGAACTATGACAATAGTCAGGATCAAAAAAAAAAAATTAATAATTCAATTTTTTTTTTTAAATTTTCTTTACATATAACATAAACAAGACATATTACAATCCATATTCTCACATAAAATATGGAGGGGGGCCTCCACCTCTGCCGTTTTTAATCCTCTCCCCTCTTGCCCGACGGATACCCGAAAAAATTCAGGGACCATCTACCCCCCTCCATTCTCATGTGGGAGATGGAATTCCTGCGAAGATGCCGGAGGGGGAGGCTACTCCCTCCACATTCATCACATAACTTTTACTCCACTACATAATCTTAAAAATGTTGCAGTTTATCCTAAATATGTAACATCATGTCTCCTTTTGGAGGATCAAGGGATATTATCCTGTCTACACCTCTGGTTTGCTTTTTTTTTTTTTTTTTTTCCCCCTCTTCTCTTTCTCTTTCTCTTCTTTTCTTTCTTAAAGTGGTTGTATACCCAAAATTTGTACAAGCACCTACAGGTAAGCCTACATTAAGGCTTACCTGTAGGTGCTTGCAATATCTCCGAGACCTACACAGTGTGAGGGGGTTAACTCGGTAGCGGGTGTGTGTGACCCCCTGGTTGGGCTCCCCACACAAAAACAGGGCCAGCAGACAGAGGTTGTGGTTTTCAAAATCAAAAGGTGCGGTTTATTTCTCTATGTACAGTGACAAAAACACAGCAAAGCCAAAAAGAAACATAAACAAAATAAATCCTGGTCAGTTTGACCTCTGACTAAACATGCAGGTTTCCTAAACTAACAACTGGGATCAGCCTGGTGCTGTCCTAGTCCCTAAGTCCCTGGTTTAGTAAAAGTCCAAACAAATAGCCACACAGGCTTTGCCTCACCGCACAGGGGTTCACTCTCCCTAGACAGTCCACACAGGTCTGGGTCCAGGCATGAGCTAACATCTAATGAAGCTGGGAGTTTTTATAGAGGCCTTAAACGAACTGACAGGCTTCAGCTGGTCTCATCAACTCCCTGCCTGCACGACGCCCAGCCCTCTCCCTAGAGGTATGAGTCATCCATGAGCCCACTAGCCTCAGCTGGGCTTCATCAACTCCCTAGTTGTATAAGTCGGCATAAAGCCTGAATCTGGGAGAAATATATCTACCCCCCTGGATGCAACCAGGTGACTTTACCTTCCTGCTGTCACATACCCCCCCTCTTGTTTTAACCTTGGGGTTGGAACACCAGCAATCAGGCATTCATGTACTCGAGACAAAGCATCCACATTCCCCATTTGAACGCCAGGGCGATGCTTTACTGTGAAGTTGAATTCCTGTAGGGCCAGGAACCACCTATTCACTCTTCTATTTGTCTCCTTGTTTTGAGCCATCCACTTTAACGGAGCGTGATCCGTAACCATGTCAAAGTGCCTACCTAGCAGATAGTACCGAAGGGAATCTAGAGCCCACTTCACCGCTAAACACTCCTTTTCAACCGTGGCGTAATTTACCTCATGGGACTTCAACTTCCTGCTGAGGTAAATGACTGGGTGCTCTTCCCCGTTCCAGACCTGGGACAATACTGCTCCTAACCCCACATCTGACGCATCACTTTGTACGACAAAGTCTTTAGAGAAGTCGGGTGAGTACAACACTGGCTGGCTACATAAGGCTTGTTTCAAGAATTGGAATGCTGCCTCAGCCTCGGGGGTCCATTTAATCATGACCGACCCTTTCCCTTTCGTCAGGTTGGTTAGGGGCACAGCCTTAGAAGCAAAGTGGGGAATGAAGCGCCGATAATAACCCGCGATTCCCAGAAAGGCCCGTACCTGCTTCTTGCTGTTGGGACGTGGCCAACTCTGGATGGCCTCGACTTTGTTGAGTTGGGGTTTTATCACTCCCCTGCCAATGGTGTACCCAAGATATTTGGCCTCCTCCTGCCCAATGGTACACTTCTTGGGGTTAGCCGTAAACCCCGCTTCCCGGATAGAGTCTAGGACTGCTTGCACTTTTGGCAGATGTGAGGCCCAATCTGTGCTATGGACAATTACGTCATCCAGGTAAGCCGCAGCATACTTCCGATGGGGCCTCAGTATCTGGTCCATTTTCCGCTGGAATGTGGCCGGCGCATTCTGTAACCCGAACGGCATTCTCTTATATTGGAACGCCCCGTCTGGGGTTACAAATGCGGTTTTCTCTTTGGCCGACTTGGCCAGGGGAATTTGCCAATACCCTTTTGTGAGGTCAAGAGTCGTCATGTATCGGGCTGTTCCCAGCCGGTCGATCAACTCATCTATACGTGGCATGGGGTAGGTGTCAAATTTTGTAACTTTGTTCAACTGACGAAAATCGTTACAAAATCGCCAGCTCCCATCCGGTTTAGGCACCAACACAATGGGACTAGACCAATCACTTTGGGACTCCTCTATCACCCCTAAGTTCAGCATTTTCTGTACTTCCTCCCGTATTGCCTCCCGTCGGGCCTCTGGGATCCGATAGGGTTTTAACTTCACCCTTTCACCGGGCGGGGTAATAATATCATGCTCTACCCCAGATGTTTGTCCCGGCAGCTCAGAGAACACCTCCTTGTTGCGAAGCACAAACTCCTTAACCTCCTGTTGTTGGGGTTGTGACAAGGTGGCTGCTATTCCAACCTCCGGAATCACGCAACCAGTTTGAGCTGGTGACCAAGTTTCTGCGACTAGGGACTCTCTATCCCTCCAGGCTTTCAACAGATTAACGTGATATATCTGTTCGGGCTTTCGCCTTCCTGGTTGTCTGACCTTGTAATTCACTTCGCTCACTTTTTCCATTATCTCGTAGGGGCCTTGCCATTTGGCAAGGAATTTACTTTCAACCGTAGGGACAAGTACCAATATCCTATCCCCCGGGGAAAAGGTACGGGTCTTTGCTCCACGGTTGTACACTCTCTGCTGTGCCAACTGCGCTTGGGCCAAATGTTCCTTCACGATGGGCATTACCTGTGCAATTCGATCTTGCATCAGGGCGACATGCTCAATCACACTCCTGTGGGGAGAACTCTCACTTTCCCAAGTTTCCTTGGCAATATCCAACAGCCCTCTTGGGTGTCTCCCATACAGTAACTCAAAGGGGGAGAATCCCGTAGAGGATTGGGGCACCTCCCTAATAGCAAACATCAAATAAGGAAGTAGACAGTCCCAATCCTTTCCATCTCTATCCACCACTTTCTTCAACATTTGTTTTAGGGTTTTGTTGAATCTTTCAACCAGCCCATCGGTTTGGGGGTGATACACAGATGTACGCAATTGCGTCACTTTGAACAATTTACACAGCTCTTTCATAACCCGGGACATAAAGGGTGTACCTTGGTCCGTAAGCAGTTCTTTACAAATACCCACCCGGCTAAAAACAAGAGATAGCTCTTTGGCTATGGTTTTGGCCGAGGTATTTCTGAGAGGGATCGCTTCTGGATAACGGGTGGCATAGTCCATTATAACCAATATGTACTGGTGCCCCCTAGCGGACTTGATTATAGGACCTACCAAATCCATTGCGATTCTCTCAAACGGGACCTCAATGATGGGTAGAGGGACCAGCGGGCTACGGAAATGTGGCATCGGGGCCGACCTCTGACACACAGGGCAGGAGGAACAATAATTTTCTATGTCCTTCATCACCCCAGGCCAATAGAATCTCTGTAATACCCTCTCTCGGGTTTTCTCTGTCCCCAGATGACCTCCAAGAATGTGCCCATGGGCCAACTCCAACACCAACTTCCTGTAAGGTTTGGGCACCACAAGCTGCTCAACGGTTTCTTCTGCCCTTTTTGCCACCCGATACAGTAGGTCCTTCTCTACGCTGAAGTATGGGTAAGTGCAGGTATTATCTGGGTTCACTAACTCGCCATCTATTTCCACTACGTTTTCCCGTGCCTTTATTAGGGCGGGGTCTTTTAACTGTTCTGTGGCAAAATTTTCCCTGTGAACCTCCAGATCAGAAAACTCCACAGACGGTAGGTTTTCGTCTGAGGAGGTGGGCTCCTCTCCAGTTTCTTGAGTCTCCCCTGCCAATACTGACAAGGGAAATTCTGGAGAGTCCTCACCACTCTCAGAGGAGTTCTGGCTATCACATTCCTGGTACATAGGGGCACCAGTGGGGGGCTCAGGATCATCCCACAGTTCCCAGAACTTCGGAAAATCCCTTCCCACAATGGCATCATGCGGTAATTGAGATACTAACCCCACTGGATGAGAGAGGGTACCTTTGGGGGTCTCGAAACACACTGTAGTCACTGGATACTCTCGGGTGTCCCCATGCACACAAATAACAGCTACCTTGCTATTCCCAGAGACCTCTGTTTTAACTAATTCAGCCTTTATCAGGGTCACAAGGCTACCTGAATCCAGTAATACCACAACATTTCTACCATTAATACACATTTTGCATAAATGTTTCTCAGTTCCCCGAATGGCAGTGCATGCGACTGTCGCACACAGCGACTGACGTCTGTCCATCAGAAAGTCACATTGCATGGGTTCCTCCACAACCGGGCAATTTGCTGCAATATGTCCCGCTTGCCGGCAGCGGTAGCAAACAATCCATTTGGCTGCCTCTTGAGCCCCTGACTTCCCAGGCTGTTCTCGCCAAACTTTGGGTAGAGCTCCCACCCTCTCACTCTCTCCACCCTCACCCCTTGGAATCCTCTTATCCGCCCCTGGGGATGGTCTGGTCTTAGGGTGGAAAGTCCGAGAGTCTCTGGAAGAGGCCGTCAGGTTCTCTGTAGCCAAGTATCTCTCTACACGATCCACAAGTTTACCGGCCGTTTCTGGGTCTCCATGACTTACCCACTTTTGAATGGCGGTAGGAAGAGCTCTCAAGAAACGATCCATCACAACACGTTCCACAATCTCCGGTGCGGACAAAGTCTCTGGCTGTAGCCACTTCCTGCTCAGGTGAATGAGATCATACATTTGAGACCTGGGGGGTTTTCCAAGCTGGAAAGTCCAGTTATGCACACGCTGAGCCCGGACAGCCAGGGTGACACCCAGCCTTGCCAATATTTCAGCTTTTAGCATCACATAGTCTTTTGCTTGGTCAGGCTCTAGGTCATAGTAAGCCTTCTGCGATTCACCAGTTAACAGAGGAGCCACCAGTCCAGCCCACTGCTCCTCAGGCCACTTTTCTCTTTCAGCAGTCCTTTCAAATGTGGTCAAAAATACCTCTGGATCATCCTCTCCAGTCATTTTTGTCAATAAACGACTCACCCCAAAGGACGCGGTATTAGTGGGACGGCTTTCCTCACTGGTCTGCGGACGTTGCTGCATTACTGCTTCCATTTGTTGTAGTCTCTGCTCTTGCTTCTGTAACAGGTCTATGAAGCGGGCCTCAGATTGCTGCTGGGCTTGTTGATGAGCTTGCTGCTGGGCTGCAAGGCTCCTTTGCAAACCTGCATTTGTCTGCTGTTGATTGGCATTTGCTAGAGCCAGCTGTTTCAGTATCTCCTCCATGCTGGCTTAAAAAAAACTGCCACTGGTTCTCCACCAACTGTGAGGGGGTTAACTCGGTAGCGGGTGTGTGTGACCCCCTGGTTGGGCTCCCCACACAAAAACAGGGCCAGCAGACGGAGGTTGTGGTTTTCAAAATCAAAAGGTGCGGTTTATTTCTCTATGTACAGTGACAAAAACACAGCAAAGCCAAAAAGAAACATAAACAAAATAAATCCTGGTCAGTTTGACCTCTGACTAAACATGCAGGTTTCCTAAACTAACAACTGGGATCAGCCTGGTGCTGTCCTAGTCCCTAAGTCCCTGGTTTAGTAAAAGTCCAAACAAATAGCCACACAGGCTTTGCCTCACCGCACAGGGGTTCACTCTCCCTAGACAGTCCACACAGGTCTGGGTCCAGGCATGAGCTAACATCTAATGAAGCTGGGAGTTTTTATAGAGGCCTTAAACGAACTGACAGGCTTCAGCTGGTCTCATCAACTCCCTGCCTGCACGACGCCCAGCCCTCTCCCTAGAGGTATGAGTCATCCATGAGCCCACTAGCCTCAGCTGGGCTTCATCAACTCCCTAGTTGTATAAGTCGGCATAAAGCCTGAATCTGGGAGAAATATATCTACCCCCCTGGATGCAACCAGGTGACTTTACCTTCCTGCTGTCACAACAGTCTCGGAGATATTTGCAAAAAAGACTGTACCGCTATTTAGGGCGCATGCGCGCCGTAGATAACGGCGCAGGCGCACTGAGCGCGGCGGCTCTTGAATGGGAGCCTGCCGGACACTGCCGGAAATTTGCGCATGCGCGGGGATCGTGCCGCTCCCCGTGCATGTGCGGGAGTGACGTCATCGCCGCTCCGGCCAATCACAGCGCCGGAGCGGCGATACCCGGAAGTCACTCCGGGTATCATGGATGCGACGGAGGACGTGTCCGAGGACCGCTGCGGGGGCTTCGATCTAAGGTAAGTGATTGATAATGAGCTAGTATGCTAGTCATACTAGCTCATTATACCTTTGCCTTGCAGGTTGACAAAAAAAAAGTTTTGCGGTATACAACCGCTTTAACCTCTTTCTATTTCTGGGGCATAATACTTCCATCCTTTTATTTATAATTTTTAAGGTTAGCGACTCCCCAAGCCATGACAATTTCTGGAGCACGTAGCTCCCCATCTTTCTATGCATGTTTCTTTTATGGAAAATTTAAAAAGTGGACTGTACTTGCTGAATTTGCCTTCAAAAAATACCGTCAGTCTGATGTAGTATTCCGCAGGGCTGAACATATTGTACATTCACATCAGTCACTGCCCGCAACCTACATATATCTACAGTATATATATTTATTTATTATTTATTACAGGTTCCACTAGGGTTGCCACCTTTTCTTCAAGTCAAACCTAAATACTTTAGCGCCGCACAGCATTTTTTTTTTTTTTTTGGATGAACTATACATACCGGTATATTTTGCTATTAAATAACATTTCTAATCATATAAAGTTAATAACAAGAGTCCCCTTTACATCAGAGTCCACTAAGTTCCCCTCTTACATCTGAAGCCACAGAGTTCCCTTTTTACATCACTGTAAGGGGGACTCTGCAGACTCTGATGTAAGGGAGAACTCTGGGGACTCTAACATAAGGGATGCTCTGGGAACCCTGATTTAAGGGGGAACACTGAGAACTCTGATGCATGGAAATGACTCTGGTGTAAGGGGAAACACTGTGGCCTCTGGTGTAAGGGGGAACTCTGATGTAAGGGGTGCTCTGAGAACCCTGATTTACCTTAGTGTACTCACTCAGAGGCAGGAGAGAGAAAGGGGAGACTTCAGTCACAGACAGAGATGGATGGTAAGCTCACTCACCTCTTGGCAGTCAGCACCTCTCATCCAGATGTATCTGAGGCTGCTGGACTTCACATTTCCGGCCCCAACTTTCCATTTCTGAGGCACAGTGCCAGGGATTGGAGTGTGGGCAGACACAGAGGGGTAGGGGTGGGGGGAAGAGGTGCAGATGGAGCCCTCTCTCCTCTCCTGTCTGTGTGTGTTTTGGGGGGGGGGGGGATTGTTAGTGATGGCTTTAGGCAGTGTGAAAGAGTGTAACAGACACTCTTACCTTAGACAACTGCAGCCAGCAACCCTCCTGGAAAGCCACAGTCCAGTCTGAATAATGTGTCCTGGTCTCAGACAGCCTGAAACTCGGACACATGATTCCAAACCCAAACTGTCCAGGTGAATCCTGGACAGGTGGCAACCCTAGGTTGCACTGAAAATTTACACAGCGCTTCACATATGTAGCGGCACCCCCATTTCCCACTTCTCCCTCTTTCTCCCTTTGCGGCTGGCTCGTCTAGGGGTATCCGGGAGAAGAATGGGGGGGGGGGGCGCACCACCAGCTCATGCCTTCTGTTGTGTGTTATGCAGAGGTGTGAGCTAAACCTTTAACCTTCGGGTCTGTGTTCACGTCCGGAGCTTCAGCTTCTCTTGTGGAGGATGATTTAGCTTCCAGTGACTTGAGTTCCACACCAAATAAAGACCAACACTTATTTATTCTGTTAGAACAACAAATAGTAGACTGGTTGAACTTGAAGAACAGACAGGTGTGGGAAGGAGAAGGTCCAGGCACAATCAAAGAATTAAAGTTCCCTCCTGTTCCGTATAGTGCAAACAGGCTTGGCGCACAGTCGCTGCCACCGACCGTGAATTTGGTTTCTGCCACAAACCTTGGTGAAAGTAGAGGCCTCTCCCACAGACCTTGAATAGAGGTCTCTGCCACCGACCTGGTTCAGTTGGATCCCCGCCACTGACCACAAGAACATAGAATACCTCTGTTAGGATAAATGGCCCCTGTCAGGTAAAGACATCCATCCCGACGGTCTCCAGTGGCCCACACCGTCACCAGCATTATGCTGTACCAGCTCTTTGGGAGGGTCACATCTCTGGTCCCTTACGCTCTGGATTCGGGCACCCAATTCCGGGGGCACCCTAGGAATACTTCATCCCTCGCGGGACCCAGTGGAAGGTACTGGGCCCCAGGCCTTCTTGCAAAGTACCTCACCCCAGGCTTAAGGTGCCTGGGATGGAACTCGACTCCACGTGCCCAGGCCAAGGGCACCTGGACATGGACGAACGGACAGCAGCCCCAGGCTGAAGGTGCCTGGTGCTCGGACTCCTCGTGCACAAGATGTTTGCCCCCTTTATACCCTCTCCCAGCAAGCACAGTGGGTTCCCCACCCCGCCGTACTGCTGCTGCGAGAGGACAAAAAAGGCACGGCCCTACAATGGTGGTTCAACCCCAGCCCAAGGCGACAGCGCCACCCAGGGCATTTGGGCCATGCTACCGCCCGAACACTCCCTCTAAATATTGATACCCGCTACACATATATATTATACATTCACATGTCCATGTCCTCAAGGAGCTAAGGTCCCCATCTCACATACACTCATTTACATACTCGGGTCAATTTAGAAAGGAGCCAGTTATCCTTCCAGCATGTCTTTGGAGTGTGGGATGAAACTGGAGTACCTGGAGGAAACCCATGTGAACAGAAGGAGAACATGCAAACTCCATGCAGGTAGTGTCCTGGCTGGGATTGGAACTGAGGATCCTAGTGCTCCATCAAGAAAAGCAAGTTGGAAAAGAACACCTGTGGATATCAGGCTGTCTCAATCCAAACTGCCTGGATGTGATCCATTATATTAAATATTTAGTGTGGCAGGATTTGTAGTTATCTTGGTCCTTTGCCAGGAAGGCATTCTGCTCTGTAAATCAGTATAGAGTGAACATATACTGGTTTATTTAGTAAGGCAACGGAAAAGGGTCAGGACACTGTGCTTTACAAGGGAAAGTCCACAATTATTGCTGTGTAGATTTCAGAGAAATTTCCAAGGTTTTCCAAACTGTCACTAATCCAACAAGAGATCGTCCCCCTTCCTGTAGATTATATTAAAAGGCAAGATTTTTTTTATTTATTTTTTAAAATAACAAACATGTTATACTTACCTGCTCTGTGCAGTGGTTTTGAACAGAGCAGCCCAGATCCTCCTCTTCTCTGGTCCCCCAGTGGTGCTCCTGGCCCCTCCCTCCTGCCTGCTGCTCCATGTGTCTATCCAGACACAGAGCCACTACTCAGCCCCGCCCCCTCTCTGTTCTCATTTCCTCACTGGCTATGATTGACAGCCAATGAGGAGAGTCCCTGGAAAGCCAAGGCTCTCATACACATCACTGGATCATGATGGGGCTCAGGTAAGTATTAGGGGGAGCTGCTGTATACAGAATGTTTTTTTACCTTCACGCATGAAGTTAAAAAAAACTTGTGCCTTTAGAACCTCTTTAAATCAGATCTTTATCTTCTCACCTCATCTTTTTTTTTTTTTTGCTTTTTTGGCAGGTTCTCCACCGTTCACATGCTCGCCCACCCAGCGGATCCAGTGTTGTCCTACCAAAATCCTCTTCTCAGCAGCCACTACTGGGCTCCCACGCCATCATGTTTGTGTGTGATGTCATTGGGAAGCCTGTTGGCTCTTCTGGGTTCAGCCAACAGGTTACCTGATGATGTGTCGCTTGGCCCGCCCCCCTTCTCCTCCACTTCTGTGAATGAAACACTAAAGCCCTGTACACACGATCGGATAACCTATGGATTTTCGTCCGATGGATTTGTCCATCGGAAATCCGATGAAACTGTTTTTCATCAGTCTTGGCCACACACCATCAGTCAAAAAACCAACCGTTCCAAACGCGGTGACGTAAAACACTCAGATGAGCCGAGAAAAATGAAGTTTAATGCTTCTGAGCATGCGTCGACTTGATTCTGAGCATGCGTGGGTTTTTTAACCGATGGACTTGCCCATAGACGATCGGAAATTCCCATCGGTTTTTTATCCATCGGAAAATTTTAAAACAAGTTCTATTTTTTACAACCGATGGAAAAAAGACCGATGGGTACCATACACGATCGGTTGGTCTGATGAAAACCGTCCATCGGACGGTTTTCATCAGTCAAACCGATCGTGTGTACGGGGCTTAAGACTTCCTGGGATACGTGACATACATATTCCAGGAGGAACAGCGGGCACAGTACATGTCTTTTACCTAGAGGAATGATGTGTTTTTGGGAGGTGTGACTGAACCCCTTTTTCAGAAAAAGGGTTAAAAAAAGCCAAAATTCAAGAAGCTGAGCATAGATCAGGATGAACCTAGCCATAGGGCTCATTCACATCACAATCCCCTCATGCATTTGCAGGAATTTGTGGTGTATTTTTACAGTAATTATTTGATGTTATTTTTTCTGAGTTGCGATCTGAGGTGTTTGCATGTGGAAAAGTGCATCACGGTGTACTTTTTTTTAACTGCACATAAAATCATTACAATGGTGTCAATTAAGGTTATTGAAATGCATTCTTGCGTTCGTACTGTGTTGAACTTCCTGCCGCCAGTTTAACACACATGTGTGGTGGTAAAAAGGTAAGCTTTATTGCACACACACTGCACATATGCATCAATGGGCGGCCAAGGTTTCTGTGCTGAGACCTCGCTCAATACGCGCTCCCAGCACAGGGACTAGGGTGACCACATTTCCAAACTGCCATTCAGGGACCCCCTTCCCAAAAATCAGCTTGTGCTGTAATGAATCACAGCACAGCTGGGGCAGCGGATGCGCGCTCTACCCAGAAGAACTGATCACACCCCCAAAAAAGGCAGCCGCATCTCCACTTTACTCACTGACAGCACTTGTCCTGACTGGCCTGAGACCCGTTTTACCTTGTTCCAACGCTGGCTTTACACTGCCCTGCTGTGATTAGACACAAGAGGTGAGATTTATGATTTCTCCAATCACAATCAGGGAGCGGGGATTGTGCCTCTCCAGACATTCCCGGCCAGGACAAATGCTGTCAGTGAGTAAATCGGCGACGTGGTGGCCTTTTTTGGGGGCAACAGATAGAGGGGAGTGGGGGGGTGGCTGTGTCAGCTTCATTCCGGGACACTGTATTGTCCTGGAATGAAGGTGCCCGGGACCTGGGACAGACCTGCAAAATGCGGGACTGTCCCGGGCAATCCGGGACACGTGGTCACCCTAACAGGGACCGAGCTGTCAAACAGATCTCAGTTTGCATGGTTGGTAGCTGGCAGGACCAGTTCAATTACAGTGGTCACATGACCCCTGATCCTTCCCACCCCCCGGGCATAAAGACCCTAATAAAGGGTTGCCAGAGCTGGGTGGGAAGGGGTTAAAAATGCATTTGCCTTAATCTGGTGCAAACGAGCCCTAAATGCTTCTTTACTTTTCTAATTACTGTATGCCCCAGAATATTATAATGTGATGTGTAAACAGCCTTGCAGCACTGAGATGTGTATGTACTTCCTGTGTTTGTGTAGCCTTGCTCCAGATTCTTCCTACAATCTTGAAGCATACTCTATTCATTGTCTACTATGTAAATTGTCTCTAATGATGACGTGGACATTAGACTGCAAGCTCCATGGGAAAATAGAGAGGAATGAATAAGCAGAATGTGTGTCTTCCTGACGATCGGCAGGTGCCGGTCAGGCTTGCCTACCGCCAGTAAATTTACTGACAGTTTGTAAAAATCTGTGATTTTTTTTACAACTGCCAGTAAATATTAGGGGCTGATAATTTTTATGCTGTGTTGACTTTTTAAGTGTAAATTTAGCAAATTACCTTGTTATGGGTATTGTCAGTTTTTCCATATCATGTTTATACTTGTAGCAGATCCCCCAAAAATGGGGTCGCTATGCCTTAAATTTAGGGGCAGCCTGAGCAATAGTTTGGCTCAGGTTATCAAATTCCATAGTTTGGACTCTGCTCTGCTGTGGTGTTGCCTGGAGTATGGTTCCCCTTGGCCTGTGGGTGGCGCTGTCGCTCAGGTCTCGGGTTGAACCACAGGTGGCATTGTGGTGTGATTGGGTGTCCTCTCTCGGCTGCCGTGCGGTGGGTGGGTTTTGCCTGCTGTGAATGCCGGGAGAGGGTACATAAAGGGCAGATCTGATGTGGTGTGTCGGGGGGATTCCAAGGAGGACCCCTGCTGGCCGGGGGGGTGCGTGAACTGGTTGAGGAGTCTCGGGCACCTTTAGCCCGAGGCTACAGAGTTCCAGGTAGGCCCAGTACCATCAACTGGGTCTACAACCAACCACTGGAGTCCCAGGGAGCCCAGGGGAGGGTGGCCCACTCTGAAAAAAGAGGAAACCAGGGGAGGACCTGTCCGATGGATCGGTGAAGGAAGTCACGGTCTCAGTAAGGCCTGGTTGCCTATCAGAGGGAAGGATTCGTGAGTTGCAAGATAGCTCCTGTAGTGTGCCCCATTGGCACCTACTGTCTCTAATAATCTACAGGGGTTTCAAAGTTCTAATTCAGGAATTAAAGGATTCTGTGGCAGAGGATCTCTTGAACTTGTCCTTGAAGGGGACGAAATTAAAGTAACTGTTCGTGCTTCATTCCGGCTGCTAGAACCGTGAGAGGGGACTATCCGGGTGAGCAAAGCCCACTCAGGCTTGAGTGGCAAAGTGTAAAGATAGGTGTTGTGTGCCTGAATCTACCTCCCTATCCAACTTCTTTCTTTCTTCAACTTCCCCCTGTTGTTATCAAGCAAAGGAAAAAATAAACTCTTTGTTGGAGTTGACACTGTCTGGACATTGGCCTTTCTAAAACAGGAAAGATAGACTTTTCCCTACACTCTAGGGATGAGAACCAGTGGAAGGGGGTAACTCGCCGCAGGACCCAAAAATTACAAGAACACCGCTCAACCTCTTATACCAGGAGGATACGGGCATGTGGCATGGTGTGCCTTAAACCTGCGAGTGAAGGTAAGCAGGGAAAAAGGGTCTGTGTGCTACATACTGTTCAAATATTCACTGTGTTTGTTTTCAATAGGAGTTCTGTCATTTCTCAGGTTACCAGTAAAAAATGTGCTCTGCCAGTAAATTTTACATATTTTGTCAGTAAAAAATGCTGCGGGAGGTTGGCAACCCTGGTGTCGGTGGACATCCTTTGGCTGGCACCCGCTGATCGGCTTCTGCTGTGACTAATCCCTGCAGAAGCGACATGCTCGCCCCCTAGGTGGAAGTGCAGAATCACGTATATACAGAATGTGATTCTGCACAGAAAGGCCGCCCTGTAGCAGTAAATCCGCTATAGGGCTGTTGTTAGGTTGATAGTGTTGCTACAGCAATGCACTGCACAAAATGTATGCATGCATCATCTTAGCGCATTGCAAGGCTCTGCAGTGCTATAGGTGTTAGCAACACAATTCCCTTCAATTTTATCTCACTTGATGTTGTGTTCTGGTTGCGAAAGCACCACAATAGCTCTGGTGTGAACCGGCCCTTACTATAAAATCTGCTACAGTATATGCTTGATTATTTAAAGAGGAAGTAAACCCTAATGGGTTTTACATCCTCTTTGTTCCCTGCAAAGTGAAAGCATAATGGGCTAGTATGCATCGCATACTAGCCCATTATGTGCCACTTACCTGCAGAAGAAGCCAGCGATGTCAGCACTGTTCCCACTGTCTAATCGCATCCATCTTCAACCCCTCTTCCTTCCGGGGCCGTGAACTCCGGCTCTACTATTGGCTGGAGTCAGGTGACGTCACTCCCGCGCATGTGCACGGGAGCTGACAGTCATGGCACAAGCACTTTAGAAACGGCACGGATCGTGCCCTTTCTTCAGTGCGCATGCGCTGATTATGTCTGCCCCGGCGTATATGGCGAATATTTCCTAAACTGTAGAGGTTTAGGAGATATTTCCAGTACCTACAGGTAGGGAAAAGTGGTTGCACAGGGTGTACAACAGACCCAAGCTGAACTCACATGTTGTCTAAATATAAGTTGTGTATGCCTCCTTGAATCTTGGTGTGTTTTGTGTATTTCTTCCAGATCTGTGCAGTAATCCAGCGTAAGACTTTCCCTCTGTGCAGGAACTTCCTGTAATAAAGACCAGTCCCTACTGCTCTCTCTTCTTGTGCAGAGTGACTGGTCTTATCTCCGCCCCCTCCTGTAGTGTTCTTCAGGCGGCCTGTAGTGGATGGGGCCTCCTGGGCCCCTCCCACAGCTCTGCTCTCTGCAGAATCTGTATACAGCACAGCCATTAACTCTCTGCTATTTTTACAAGGCAATAACTGGATTTATAAAGGCATTTGAATTTTTAACTGTTGTAAATTTTGAGGGATATATTTCAATAAAAGTGTTTGTGCCCGGAGTTTAGCCATAAATCCTGTTCATGGTTACACACATCAAATACACTCAGATATCGTCAATAGGGATGTGGGAGAAAAGCTGATTTACACTGATTGGCTGGGCCCCGGTGGTACCGCGACACAGCCTATGTTATTATGGCAAATAGATTTCACAAAGCCCAGCAGATTGCAGGTGACATGTGATATGAAGCACATCTTAGGTGCATTGTGAGCGATGTGTGCTTCATAATTATCTAGTGTGCAATTACATAAATCTCTGTGCTTTCTGTGTGATTTGTAACATACCATTTCTGTCAGATAATATACCGTATCCAGAATAATGACAGGAAGAATAATGAGAATAATGAAATGGGGAAGAGAAAGGCCAAAAAAATGGAGCAAAGATGAAAAGTGGGGGGGGGGGGAGCCAAAGTGTCTGTCTACAGTAAGTGTGGATTTTTTTATGAAATGGGCATTTAAATCTTTTCTCATTATTTGTTTTATTTTATCTCCCAATTGCTTGGGGCCCCAGCTGGCCTGGGCCCCCAGCCTAGGATGCCTGCCTGCTGCCTGTCACTGTCCTGGATTTCCAAATTCCGCCCTGGGTCGATCTAGATCAAATGCACGATCGATCTGACAGTGGCTGTGGACCCCCCTAGCCTAGCTAGCTGGCACTGTCTCTGCTGGTTGCTACGTGACGCCCGCTTGGTGTGTAGCAACCAGTGATGTCACTAGCAGAGCAGGAGAGAGGCAGAGTTGTGCCTATCACAGGCAGCAGAGGAACGATCTTCTAGCTAGCTCCGCCTCCGAGTCCACCCACCTCCTCCCGCTCTGTCCTCGAGGCACACTGTCCAGCCACTCAGGCAGCGGCATGCTGCTGTGCTGAAGTCTGAAGAACACAGAAAGACGTGACAGAGTGAGACAGATTTCAGCCAGCTGTGTTAGTACAGTGTAACAGACTAGACAGACAGAGTAGAAAGCAGGCAAGTAAGCATTGCTCACTCACCATTGTCAGCACAGCACTGACCAACACATCATAAGGGGTGGGCACTGCACTGGGCAGGACTGGAGCAGTAGTCAGCTCTGAGGGGTTCATGCTGGGACCTGTAGTTCTTCACTTTTGGGGGGGGTCACATGATTTCCAGTCCCAGCATGAAGGGCAGGGAGGGTTCATGCTGGGACTTAAAATCATGTGACCCCCCCCAAAAGTGAAGAACTACAGGTCCCAGCATGAACCCCTCAGAGCTGAAGATGTTTCCTGCATCACTGGCACTGCACACATGTTGATGACTCCTCACACCCACCCAGCCCTTCTGTCCAGCTGTTCACTGTCTCTTCTCTCCCACTACTTGTTTGCCTCTCACTACACCTGCAGCAGCCCCCACCCAGACCTTGTGCTCCTCCACCTTCTGTTTGAGGATGCCCCACAGATGCTCAATAGGGTTTAGGTCTGAAAACATGCTTGGCCAGTCCATCACATTTATTAAGGCAGTGGTCGTCTTGGAGGTGTGTTTGGGGTTGTTCGTTATGTTGGAATACTGCCCTGCTGCCCAGTCCCTGAAGGGAGGGGATCATGCTCTGCTTCAGTATGTCACAGTACATGTTGGCATTCATGGTTCCCTCAATGAACTGTACCTCCCCAGTGCCGGCAGCACTCATGCAGCCCCAGACCATGACACTCCCACCACAATGTTTGACTGTAGGGAAGACACACTTGTCTTTGTACTCCTCACCTGGTTGCCGCCACACACCCTTGACACCATCTGAACCAAATAAGTTTATCTTGGTCTCATCAGACCACAGGACATGGTGCCAGTAATCCATGTCCTTAGTCTGCTTGTCTTCAGCAAACTGTTTGCAGGCTTTCTTGTGCATCTTCTTCAGAAGAGGCTTCCTTCTGGGACGACAGCCATGCAGACCAATTTGATGCAGTGTGCGGCGTATGGTCTGAGCACTGACAGGCTGACCCCCCACCGCTTCAACTTCTCCAGCAATGCTGGCAGCACTTATACGTGTATTTACCAAAGACAACCTCTAGATATAACGCTGAGCACGTGCACTCAACTTCTTTGGTCGACCATGGTGAGGCCTGTTCTGAGTGGAACCTGTCCTGTTAAACCGCTGTATGGTCTTGGCCACCGTGCTGCAGCTCAGTTTCAGAGTCTTGACAATCTTCTTATAGCCTAGGCCATCTTTATGTAGAGCAACAATTCTTTTTTTTCAGATCCTCGGAGAGTTCTTTGCCTTGAGGTGACATGTTGAACTTCCAGTGACCAGTATGAGAGAGTGAGAGAGGTAACACCAAATTTAACACACCTGCTCCCCATTCACACCTGAGACCTTTTAACACTAACAAGTCACATGACACCAGGGAGGAGAATGGCTAATTGGTCCCAATTTGGACATTTTCACTTAGGGGTGTACTCACTTTTGTTGCCAGTGGTTTAGACATTAATGACTGTGTGTTGATTTATTTTGAGGGGACAACAAATTTACACAGTTATACAAGCTGTACACTCACTACTTTACATTGTAGCAAAGTGTCGCTTCTTCAGTGTTGTCACATGAAAAGATAGTGTAGCGGGGTCCCCAAATTTAACCCCGCTATACCTAAATTTAAGGGTGACCAGAGCAATAGTTGGCTCGGGTCTCTTGATTATTTGGACTCTGCCTTACTGCTGTGTCACCTAGCGTGCAGTTCCCCTTTGGGCGTATAGGTGGTGCTGTAACCTATACCCGGGGTTGAACCACAGGTGATGGAGTAGGTATTGGATGTCCTTTCTCGGCTGCCATTGGTGGGCGGTTCTGGCCTGCTGTGCATGCCGGGAGAGGATATATAAGCGGCCATTACACGAGGAGCGATTTCCCGGGGCCCATGCCCAGAGCGATTTCCCGGGGCCCATGCCCGAAGCCAATTCCGGGGCCCACTGCTCGGACGGAGCTACCCCTCAGAGGGGGTGCACCCCATCTTGATCGAGGAGTCTTGGGCACCTTCAGTCCGAGGCTACAGAGTTCCAGGTAGGCCCAGTACCTTTGACTGAGTCTACAACCGAAGAGGAGTCCCAGGGAACCCGCGTGAGGGTGACCGCTCTGACACAGAGGAAACCAGGGGAGGATCGATCCCATAACAAGAGGGCGATTAATAGAGTATGCTGACTCGGGAAAGGCCTGGTGACCTGTCGGAGGGAAGGATTCCTCACTTCGCAGACTGCCTCTGCGGAGTGTTGAAAGTTCAGGAGGGATCTCCTTGATTTGGTCCTTGGAGGGGACTGAGTCATTGTTCCAGCATCACGCCGGGTGCTAGTGCTATTGAGTGACTATCCGGGTGAGCTGTACCCACTCGGGACTGAGTGGCGACGAAAGCCAAGAGTGTGCCTGAATCCACTTCTAACTGCTAACCTTTTTCTCACTTCAACTCTATTGTTCCTGAAAGCAAGATAAAATAAACTCACGTTGGAGTTGATATGTTGTGTGGACATTGACCTCATTTGGGAAAGATAAAGACTCGCCTCTATAAATATAGAGGGGAGAACCAGAAGGAAGCAACTAACTGCAGGACCCAAGTATGTAACACCGCCTGACCTCTATAATCTAGAGGACACGGGCATGTGGCATGGTGTGTCTTATCCCCCTGCTTGAGAAGGTAAGAGGGGGAAAAGGATCCGTGTGCTACAATAGAATAAAATATTTACAAAAATGTGAGGAGTGTACTTACTTTTGTGAGATACTGTATATATGAGCATATAGTATATTGGAGTATATAGGATTGTACATAGTATAATGAAGTGGACCGTATATTTGAGCATATAGTACTGTAAATAGGAGTATATACTATTATATATATATATATATATATATATGTAGCGGCCTCACCCCCTCTTCTCTGTCTAGGGGTATGTTGTACGTGAGGGTGAGATGCGCTACGGCCCATGTCCTCCCCATTGCAGCAGGTGAGGTGAAGGCCAGTACCAAGTATTCTTCTCGGGCCTGTGTGTTTCTATTCAAAACCAAGTCTTGCTGTGCTGACACTCCCCTTCACTCCCATTAACCAGAGTTCCACACACCGATAAGGATCCAACACTTCTTTTATTGTAACACACAATAAACAGTTCTTTGTTAGCCAATTAGTTGAGATCCATAAACAGTTCAATACGGTGGGGTGAGCAGGTCGAGGCACTGTCCTAATGATAAACTAAACCACTGTGGTTTCACCAGCGGTTGCTATAGCCATTGGCTAGAGAGAGGAACTTGAAACGTATGAGTCTCTACCAGCGACTCTGAAGAACATGAATGGAGTACCTTCGCTGCGTTGCGGCCCCTGTCAGGGGGAAGGTGTCCCTCCAAGGGAGTTACCAGAGGCCCCTCCATCACCGGGTTGATGCTGCTCCGGACTCTTTAGACGGGTAACCTCTCCGGCCTCCTCACCTCAGACATGGGCCCCATCCACCTCAGGGTCCCTCGGACTCATCCACCCTTGCGGAGCCCAGTCGAAGTTACTGGGCCCCAGGCCTCCGGTGTAGTACCTCACCCCAGGCTTGAGGTGCCTGAGATGAACGCCAACACTGCTCCGACCAGGCCATGGGCGTCTGGGCTGGAACTCCGGACCAACCGCACCCATGCTTAAGGTACCTGGGCCCCGGATGTAGAAGACCTCGTGGCGAGGGCGTCTCTCCCCTTTATCTCCTCCCATGACGCGACAGCAGGTTCTCCGCCCCCGCTGTACCACCGCCGGAACGGGACAAAAAGGACAGCACTGCGGCAGTGATTCTACCTCGACCTGTGGGAACACCGCCACCCCAGGTCAAGGAGAATAGTATACCACCAAAGTCCTCCACGACTGAAAGTGGTCCAAATCCTCTAGGATTTACACACACCTGGGTCATACTACCACCCAGGTGTATCCCCCCTAAATTTAAACCCCCGCTACACTCTCCCCCTAGTGATTTGACGCTGGTCCACAGCGTCTGGTGCAGACCCATGTCTTCCAAAAAGTGGTAACATAAGCCTGACCCCAGAGGCCATCCCTCAAAATTTTGATCCTAATTGTGCCAAGACCTGCTCAAGGGAAAGGGAACATGAAATAATAAACTTTTCAATAAAACCATCTGAACATATACACATACACAATCCCTCCCATTACTGTCTAAGAACCACCCCACACTCAGCAGTCTTGACAGATGAATCTCCTGCAGAAGGGAAACAAAAACACAACATCCTGACACATTTGTGTTAATTTGGAATGAATGGGTCCATCAGCCGAGGAACCCACTCGCTCCAATAAGTAAGGTGATGCAAAATGTAAAAAAAAACAAACAGCCGTTGCGCAACACTGCCACCTGGTGACAGCGCCGCGGTAATGACACTTGGTGAAATCCTCCAGGCAACCTTCCCTCTTCCTGCGTCTCTACTCTGATTCTACCCCAAAGTCTGTGTCTCTGATGTATGAAGAAAGAGAGAACAAAACAAAACAGCTCTCATTCCTCCAAAGAGTAGAAAACCCAAATAAAAAACTAGGGCCCAGTTCTGATATTCTGGTAAAACACTTCCAGAAAGTTCAGCAGCAGAAGAACATACAGGAGAGTTTTTTTTTTTTTTTTCTCCTCACAAATAAAATTTTGGGTGCGGCAAGAACAGGGGCTTCAGGTGCTTATCAAAGACTTCCACTGAATAATCAATGTCCTCTCCATCCTTCCGGCAGATAAGCACCTTGTCTGCGTGGATATGGCGGCCCCACATCCATTCTGCTCTACAGTCTCTGAATTGTTTGGACACTGATGGTGAACAGGACAAGTACCGACGGGCATGTGGCACTTTAAGCTTCTCCCAAACAAACTTATCGTACCATCTCTGTCTCAGGACTTCGACCTCAAAAAGTAAGTCCCGAGGCAAGTAAGGATATTCCCATCCGTACTCACGGGCGACCCTCTGACAGAAGAGCCGCTGCAGTCGGGCAAAAGGAGGCATTGTGGCCCGCTCAACTTCTCCTGGCGGAACAAGAGCCTCTGGATGCCGAGGTACTTTCACTACCTCCGTCGGTTTGAATCTTGGTGCCCGTAGTGATGCGCGCTGTGTCCCCGCCACCGGAACGGATGATGCTGCAGGTGGTGGAATGACAAGCGAAGGACTAGGCTTCCTCGTGAGCTCCGGGGCTTCCGCCCGGGGCGTGCTGTCTCCCATGGACATAGGCGAATCCCGTGGTGTACGTAACACAGGCAATGGCATTTTGTCCCAGCCTTTGCGGTGAAAAAGTTCATCTATTTCACCGTCCTCTCCACAGTCCGACAGCGATTCTAGGTCGGAGGTGTCATACATCTCTGCGGGGTGGTAGTCCCTAGTAGACGTGGAACTACCCTCCCTAGCAGGCTCCACTGGCTGTGGACCCCAGACACCTCCAACCACCACCACAGTCCCAGCCCCTGGCTCACCTTGACCTTTCGTAGAACTGGGATGTCCAGGACTCTTCCAACCGGATCCATCCAGGCCCGGCAAGCGACAGGGTGAAGCTCGACCACGACCACAGGATGCCTGTACCAGGCCGACTTTCCTCTTCGGAGGTGGGAGCAGGGAATCTGTGGCGACCGAAGCAGCATCCTTGGATTTTTCTTTCTCAGTCTCTGGTTGGGCAGTCACATCGCCCTGGTCAGTGTGTACGGGGACCTCCGCAAAGGCCTGGATCTCCCCTTCCGGAGTAGCGGTACCTGTGAGGCAGTTGAGGCAAAGGGCCCGGGGCCTTACTGTGGATGTCTCCACCTCGAATAGGAACTGCTTGCATGCCTCGCAACGCCCGAATGGCTTCAGGTTGACCACCAGTCCCGAGCACCCTGGACAGATCACGCCGAGGGCCTCCGCGTCTCTGCATGTGTACAGAGCCAACTGCTCTCGGGGTCTAAGTCTTATCCCCGTGTCTGTAAGGGGAGCAGCAAAATCAGTCATCTTCGTGGGGTAGGGAACCAGAATCCACGGGGAGCTTGAGGCCATCCCGACTATCTGGTGCTCCATCACGCACTGACCACGCGCCAAAGTCTCCACGTGTATCTCCTCACATGGCCAGACTCCTCCCACAACTTGCACGTTTTCGCGGGCTTCCACCAATCTCCGCCCACGAACTGCGCAGTTATGGGGTGCCTCATGGCGCAGTGCAGTAAAAGCCCCCACATGTAGTACGTCACACGGCTGGACTTCTCCCTCTTCTCGCTCTTCTGCATGGGCCTTTCCCGTCTTAGGGTCATGTCCACGACTTTGAGCAGGGATGCACTCTGGCCGATCACATGGCCGACCCACTCGGAACTCCTCCGGGCAGCAAAGTTCAAACACAGCCGTTCTCAGTTCCATGGTTAAAACACACATCATCCCGGACAAGCCCCCACGTGTAGCGGCCTCACCCCCTCTTCTCTGTCTAGGGGTATGTTGTACGTGAGGGTGAGATGCGCTACGGCCCATGTCCTCCCCATTGCAGCAGGTGAGGTGAAGGCCAGTACCAAGTATTCTTCTCGGGCCTGTGTGTTTCTATTCACAACCAAGTCTTGCTGTGCTGACACTCCCCTTCACTCCCATCAACCAGAGTTCCACACACCGATAAGGATCCAACACTTCTTTTATTGTAACACACAATAAACAGTTCTTTGTTAGCCAATTAGTTGAGATCCATAAACAGTTCAATACGGTGGGGTGAGCAGGTCGAGACACTGTCCTAATGATAAACTAAACCACTGTGGATTCACCAGCGGTTGCTATAGCCATTGGCTAGAGAGAGGAACTTGAAACGTATGAGTCTCTACCAGCGACTCTAAAGAACATGAATGGAGTACCTTTGCTGCGTTGCGGCCCCTGTCAGGGGGAAGATGTCCCTCAAAGGGAGTTACCAGAGGCCCCTCCATCACCGGGTTGATGCTGCTCAGGACTCTTCAGACGGGTAACCTCTCTGGCCTCCTCACCTCAGACATGGGCCCCATCCACCTCAGGGTCCCTCGGACTCATCCACCCTTGCGGAGCCCAGTCGAAGTTACTGGGCCCCAGGCCTCCGGTGTAGTACCTCACCCCAGGCTTAAGGTGCCTGAGATGGACGCCAACACTGCTCCGACCAGGCCATGGGCGCCGGGGCTGGAACTCCGGACCGACCGCACCCAGGCCTAAGGTGCCTGGGCGCCGGATGTAGAAGACCTCGTGGCGAGGGCGTCTCTCCCCTTTATCTCCTCCCGTGACATGACAGCAGGTTCTCCGCCCCCGCTGTACCACCGCCAGAACGGGACAAAAAGGACAGCACTGCGGCAGTGATTCTACCTCGACCTGTGGGAACACCGCCACCCCAGGCCAAGGAGAATAGTACACAACCAAACTCCTCCACGACTAAAAGTGGTCCAAATCCTCTAGGATTTACACACACCTGGGTCATACTACCACCCAGGTGTATCCCCCCTAAATTTAAACCCCTGCTACATATATATATGAGTATATAGGAATGTATAGTATATAGGAGTATATAGAAGTTGTCAGACAAACCTGATTTGTTTTTATCTGGAGGTAAGTAAGACCTTGGACAGAGGCGTGGCGGTGGACGTGGTATACTTGGATTTTGCAAAAGCGTTCGATAGAGTTCCGCACACACGACTAATGTGTAAGGTAAAGTCTACAGTATTGGAAATATCAGTTTGTAAATGGATAGAAAACTGGCTAAAAGACAGAATTCAGAGAGTAGTGGTCAATGATTCTTACTCTGAATGGTCTAAGGTTATTATTATTATTATTATTATTATTATACAGGATTTATATAGCGCCAACAGTTTGCGCAGCGCTTTACAACATCAGGGAAGACAGTACAATCACAATACAATTCAATACAGAGGGATCAGAGGGCCCTGCTCGATAGAGCTTACAGTCTAGAAGGGAGGGTCACGTGAAACAAAGGGTATTGGCTGTGGGGGATGATCAGGTGGACAGAATGGAAATATAGTTATTAGGTGTGGGTGGGATAGGCTTCTCTGAAGAGGAGGGTTTTTAGGGATCCTCTAAAAGCTAATAGAGAAGGAGATAGACGGACCGATTGGGGTAAGGAGTTCCATTGGCTTGGGGAGACTCTGGAAAAGTCCTGGAGTCGAGCATGGGAGGAGGTGATGAGCGAGCTAGAGAGCAGGAGGTCTTGAGAAGAACGAAGAGAACGATTAGGTTGGTATTTAGAGACTAGGTCAGTGATGTAGCTGGGGGCAGTGTTGTGGATGGCTTTGTAGGTGGTCGTTAGTATTTTGAATTTAATTTGTTGGGTGAGTGGAAGCCAGTGGAGGGATTGACAGAGAGGGGAAGGAGACACAGAGCGGTTGGTAAGGTGGATGAGTCTGGCAGCAGCATTCATGATGGACTGAAGGGGGGTTAAAGTTTTCTGAGGTAAGCCAAAGAGGAGGGAGTTGCAGTAATCGAGGCGAGAAATGACCAGGGAGTGGATAAGGAGCTTTGTTGTGTCTTTGGTTAAAAAGGGGCGTATTTTGGAGATGTTGCGGAGGTTGATGCGGCAAGATTTGGACAGCGATTGGACGGGGGGTTTAAAGGAGAGTTCAGAGTCTAGAACTACTCCTAGGACCTTGGTGTGTGGGGATGGGCTGATAGTTGTGCCATCAATTTTAACAGAGAGATCGGGGGAGGAGGCACGAGGGGGAGGAAAAATGACCAGTTCAGTTTTGGATAGATTAAGTTTGAGGAAGTGGTGTGACATCCAAACTGATATATCTGATAGTAAATTAGAGATACGTGAGGCGAATGAAGAAGTGAGTTGAGGGGCAGAGAAATAGATTTGAGTGTCGTCAGTGTAGAGGTGGTATTGGAAGCCGTGGGAGGCTATCAGCTGACCCAGGGAGGAGGTGTAGATTGAAAATAGGAGAGGTCCAAGAACAGAACCTTGGGGGACCCCAATTGAGAAAGGAAGGGGAGAGGAGGAAGTAGAGTTGTAAGTAACGCTAAAGGTGCGGTTGGATAAGTAGGTAGAGAACCAGCGAAGAGTACAGTCGCGGAGACCAAAGGCATGGAGTTTTTTGAGGAGGAGGGGGTGGTCAACCGTATCGAAGGCAGCGGAGAGGTCCAGGAGTAGGAGTACGGAATAGTGTCCCTTAGTTTTGGCCGTTACTATATCATTTGTTAGTTTTAGGAGGGCAGTTTCTGTGGAATGTTGAGGACGAAATCCAGACTGAAGGGGATCAAGAAGGTTATTATCAGCAAGGTGGACGCTCAATCGGTTGTAAACTAGACGTTCAAGGAGTTTGGATAAAAAGGGGAGCAAGGAGATAGGGCGCAGGTTGTCAAGATTGGATGGGTCCAGAGAGGGCTTTTTAAGTATGGGGCTGACTAGTGCATGTTTCAAAGAGTTAGGGAAGATGCCAGAAGAGAGGGAGAGATTGAAGATGTGGGTTATAGAGCGTAGAATAGAGCCAGAGGGTGAACGTAGCATTTGCGAGGGAACAGGATCCAGAGCGCTGGTGGTAAGATGGACATTAGCAAGTAATTTAGCAACTTCGTCTATAGTGGTGGGATTGAAAGAGGGAAGTAAAGATTGTACCTGTGGGCATGAGGTGTATAGCATAGGGGGCATCTGAACCGTACAGATTTCCTCGCGAATTCTAGCAATCTTCTGTTTGAAGTGATTGGCAATCTCCTGGGCAGTGAGTGAGTTAGTGGGCGGAGGCAGTGGGGGACGAAGGAGCGAGTTGAAGGTAGAGAAGAGTAGACGGGGACGGGATGATAAGTTTTTAATGAGGGTGATGAAATAGGTCTGCTTGGCAGTGAGGAGGCTGGAATTGTATATTTGGAGGGCAGATTTATACTGGCCGAAATCTTTCTGGGACTTAGTCTTACGCCATAGGCGCTCGAGAGCACGGCTGTGCTTTTTCAGACTTCTAGTATCATCTGTTTGCCAGGGTTGTAGGGGGCGGGGCCTTATTCTGCGTGTAGTGAGGGGGGCCAGTCTGTCCAGTGATGCTAGAAGTGTAGTGTTGTAGACAGAAGTGGCTAGGTGGGTGCAGGACAGGGGCGCAATTTTGTCATAGAGGTGGTCAGTTGCAGAGCATAGAAGAGAAGGGTTGATATTGTGAAGGTTTCTACGAGTAACCGTTAGGCGTTTGGGGGGAGAGGAGGCAGAGGAGAGGGAGAGAGTGAAATTAATAAGGTGGTGATCAGAGAGAGGGTAAGGATAGTTGGAGAGGTTGCATGGAGTGCATAGGTGGGAAAAGACAAGGTCAAGGGTGTTGCCTTCAGAGTGAGTAGGTGCATGTATCCATTGCTTCAGATCAAAGGAGGAGGTTAGACTGAGAAGTTTGGAAGTTGCAGGAGAGTTATTATTAATAGGGATGTTGAAGTCGCCAAGAACGATTGTGGGGATTTCAGAAGAGAGAAAGTAGGGTAACCAGGCGGAGAAGTCATCAAGAAAGGAAGATAGTGGACCGGGGGGCCGGTAGATCACAGCTATTCTTAGGGAAACTGGGGAGAAGAGACGAATGCAATGTGCCTCAAATGTGGAGAGTGACAGAGAGGGAGGTGGGTGAAGTACCTGAAAGGTGCTATGTGGGGCTAAAAGGATTCCAACACCCCCACCTTTGCGTCCACTGGACCTGGGGGAGTGAGTCCAGAGAAGACCGCCATGGGATAGAGCAGCAGAAGACGCAGTGTCGGATTCGTGAAGCCAGGTTTCGGTGACGGCAAGTAGATTAAATGAGTTAGCGATAAAGAGATCGTGGAGGGAGGTGAGTTTATTACAGACAGAGCGAGCATTCCAAAGGGCGCACGAGAGAGGGAGTCTGGTCTTGGGAAGGAGAGGAATGTGAACTAGATTGTGTGCATTGCGGCTGCAGCCAGAGGGTGTAGGGTAATGGGTACGTTGAGCACAGTTAGATGAAGGAGGCCCAGGATTTGGGGATACATCACCAGAGGCTAGGAGAAGCAGAAGGGTGAGGGAGGTGATGTGGGAATGTGATTTATGTGGGGGGACATGCCTCAGTGGTTTGGAATATTGGGGGTGTGAATATACAATTAGCCAGATTTGGTGAGTGCAGTAATAGGGAGAGGACAGAAGTGAGGATGATATGTATAAGGTGTGGGGTGGAGAAGGGGGGTGTAGGAAGGACAGTTTAAGGATAGAAGACACAGCTGTCAGAAGGAGTGGTAGACAGTGCATTTTTAAAGGGGAAGGAAAAGCTGAATTTTTTTTTTAATTTACCTGTTTTGCAATTTCTAAGGTGTTTTGTTTTCCCCCGCTTTGTGCATTCACTGAAGTGCAGAGTCAAAAGTTATCAGTGGTGTACCCCAAGGTTTAGTGTTGGGACCCTTACTTTTTAATATCTTTAGAAATGATATTGGGTCTGAGATCAAAAGTAACATGTCTGTCTTTTCAGATGACACCAAGCTATGCAGTGGAATAACGTCCTTACAGGATGTCGCCAATTTACAAGCCGACCTCAATGCTCTGTCTAATTGGGCGACTATGTGGCAGATGAGGTTTAATGTTGATAAATGTAAAGTTATGGACTTGGGGGCTAAGAATATGAATGCATCATACATACTAGGGGGAGTACAACTGGGGGGATCCGTAGTGGAGAAGGATCTGGGGGTTTTGGTAGATCATAAACTCAATAATAACATGCAATGCCAAGCTGCGGTTTCCAAAGCGAGACAAGTCCTTTCTTGTATTAGAGAGGTATGGTCTCCAGAGAGAGATATAATTTTGCCCCTGTTCAAATCATTAGATAAGACCTCATCTGGAATATGCAGTTCAGTTTTGGGCCCCAGTTCTTAAAAAGGATATCAGGAAACTGGAGAAAGTGCAGAGAAGGGCAACCAAACTGATAAGGAGCATGGAGGAGCTCAGCTATGAGGAGAGATTAGAGGAACTGAATTTATTCACTCTTGAGAAGAGGAGATTAAGGGGGATATGATCAACATGTACAAATATATAAGGGGTCCATATTGTGAACTTGGTGTTGAGTTATTCACTTTACGGTCAACACAAAGGACAAGGGGGCACTCTTTACGTCTAGAGGAAAAGAGATTTCACCTCCAAATACGGAAAGGTTTCTTCACAGTAAGAGCTGTGAAAATGTGGAATAGACTCCCTGCAGAGGTGGTTCTGGCCAGCTCAGTAGATTGTGTAGCGGGGTGTTCCCCTTTAATGCAGAGAGACAAGAAGTTCCAGGTGAGAGGTGAGTCGGGAGGAAGTAAAGAGACATTATGGAAGTGAAAGCAGAGGAGAGAGAGACTACATCTCCCAGTACATCTTGCAGCACCCAGGGTGCATTGCTCCAGAACAGAGACTGCTGGGGCAGACTTTATAAAGGGGAGGCGGAGTTTTGGTCGGTCTCTTTGGACCCCCCTCTCCTAGCAAGAGGATGTCTGTGCTGAACTGCTGTGTGCACAAGGCCTGAAGCCCGGGCCGTGTGCTCCTTTCCAAAGAGCCCTCTGCCAGCCTAGCAGAGCCTTAGAGACATCTAATCCTCCTTGCTGCAGTACACCAGAAGGATTGAAGACTTGGATGTCGGTGGATTCCTGTTCCTAGACGAATCGATGGAGGAAAGGGACTTGGACTTGTCCAGGTGGTGAGAGCTGTTTAAAGACAGATACTTTATCTTTACTATTCGTTGGGATTACAAAGTTATTCTTCAAGTGCACCACCGAGAGATTGCTAGCGAATATTGTTTCACTGAACTTCCATTTAGATCAGTCAGGCCTGACTGCATAGGTAGACATTGCTGGGTGTTAGTCTACCCATGAGGGGAAGTAGCTGTAAAAGGGCAGCGCTAGAGTTGCATAGCAATACTTAATTATTCTGATTACTCTGTTTATCTTTATTACTGTTTATTGCAGGGATCTGCAACTTGTTATACTGTTGTTTATTACTTGCCCATTAGCCTCAGTAAAATATCTGGGTAAAGTACATTTGGTGTCAGTTCCGCTTACTTTAATAGGAGTTTTAAAGTATATTCTGTGTATGTTTGTTATAGGACTGCGTCACCAACAGTTGCGGTCACGCGGTCCTATCCCTCTATCACCAGCTGTGCCACGGGAGGTTAGAGCCGATTGCCAGGTGTTGACAGCAGTGCACTACAGGGCCCAAATCAATATCAGCGGCTCTCTTAACTGGGGGTAGCGCTACAATTGCTTTAAGAAAGGCCTGGATTTTTTCTTAAATGTACATAATATAACTGAGTACTGACATATAAATGCGAAAATCCGATTGCCCCTCGGGGGATCAGGAAGGAATTTTTTCCCGTGCTGTAGCAAATTGGATCGTGCTCTGCTGTTTTTTTTTTGCCTTCCTCTGGATCAACTGTGGGTATAGAATTGGATATATGGGATTGTACGATATTTTTTATTTTATTTATTTATTTTATTTTTTATGGTTGAACTGGATGGACTTGTGTCTTTTTTCAACCTGACTAACTATGTAACTATATATAGCGCACTCACCTCGGCCTTTACCTGCTTTTTTTTATTTGGCTCCTCCGCAGGAAAGACTGAGGCACACCGCACCACAAGCCCGTACCCTCCTGGATGGGGAGGTTGAGCGGTGTTAGTTTTCTCGGGCCTGCCTGCGGCTGGTGTTAGAATCCTCCCGAGCTGATCTCGCCTCTGGCTTGGCCAGAATCAAGTCCTTAATTCTCCCCAGTAAAGTAACTGTCTACACCAACTGAAAGTCCAACTTCTGTATTTATTTCACATGGATAATAAACAGTCCCTTTAGGAGCAGACAGGTTGAGACGAGACACAGGTCAGATAAGGTGGGAGGAGGTCCAGGCACAAACACAAATCTTGATTCTCTTACTGTTCTAATATGCACCAACAGGTTTGGTGTACGATCTTTATCACAGACCTAATGAACATGAAAGTCACTGCCACTGACTTGGTGAGGATGGTCACTGCCACTGACCGGGTGAATAGGGCCTTGCCCTATTTGGTCACTGCCACTGACCTGGTGTGCATAGAGTCACTGCCACTATGACCTACAGAACATGCACTGCCTTCTTAGAGAACTTGGCCCATGTCAAGGAGAAAATGTCCCTCCGGAGAGTTACCAGAGGCCCCACCGTCACCACGACTCTGCGCTGGGTCTTCAGAAAGGGTCACCTCCCTGGCCTCCTCGATCCAAGATACGGGTCCCCTCGCAAGGCGGTACCCTGGGAGCTCCTCGATTCCTAGCGGACCCCAGCCGAAGGTTCCTGGGCCCACGGGCCTCCTATTTAGTACCTCACCCCAGACTGAAGGTGTCTGGGATGGAAACAGCAGCTCTGTCTCCGGGCCTAGGGCACCCGGAGGCGACACACACACCCAGACCTAAGGTGCCTGGGCGCGGAACCAACGACGACGACCTCTCTGGAAGATGGCCGCCTCCTTTTATATCCTCTCCCGACAGGCACAGCAGGTTCCCCGCCCCGCCGTACTGCTGCCGAGAGGGGACAAGAAAAGGCACAACCCTGTACCATGGTTCAACCCGGGCTTATGGCAACAGCGCCACCTATAGGCCCCAGGGAACTGCACATCAGTACTATCTCCCAGGGACGGAAATGGTCCATGAAACCTAACAATTAGTGCATCTGAGCCTTATTACCACTCAGATGTTCCCCCTAAATATGACACCCCGCTACGTATATATATGAGTATATAGGAATGTATAGTTTATAGGAGTATATACTATTATATATTTATATTATACACAATTTATATAGCGCCAACAGTTTACGCAGCGCTTTACAATGTATAGGGGGGACAACACAATTACAGTTCAATACAGAAGGTACAGGAGGGCCCGGCTCATAGAGCTTACATTCTAAAGGGGGAGGGGTGGTGGTACAAAATGTAATAGCAGCAGAGAATTTGATGGGGGTGGCTCGGGGGTAGTTGTTGGGTGAGTGTGGCTCGGGGGTAGTTGTTGGGTGAGTGTGGCTCGGGGGTAGTTGTTGGGTGAGTGTGGCTCGGGGGTAGTTGTTGGGTGGGTGTGGGATAGGCTTCCCTGAATAAATGAGTTTTCAGGGATCTCCTAAAGGTGGATAGGGTAGGGGCTGAGTATATACTATTATATATATATGAGTATATAGGAATGTATAGTATATAGGAGTGTATATTATATATATATTAGTATATATGAGTGTACAGTATATAGGACTGTATGTTATATATATATATATATATATTAGAATATAGGAATGTACAGTATATAGGAATATATATTATATACAGGAGTCCCATTCCCAGCCCTGTCCCCGCACATGGCACACACAGCGAGTCCTCCTCCTCCAATCAGCGCACACCACAGCACAATCTCCTCCATGCTGTCATCGCCATCCTTTAAACACGTGATCCCCTAGCAGTCGCTCTATTGGCTGACAACCTTCCCCGCCCCCTCCGTACGGCCGCCACTCCTAAGCTGACGGGCCGCTGTCACGCCCAGCTCCGTTTCTAGCGTGGAGTCCCCGCCCGGGCCTCTGACGTCACCTGAAAGCGGCCAATAAGCAGCTGCCACACTCCGGCTCCAGGTCCGGTCGCGGGTACTTCCGGCAGGTTTTTGTGTCCCTCCTCTCCCCGGCTTCCCTCCTAGTCCAGGTCAGGCAGTGCAGCTGAGAGCTCCGGGTCTCCTCTCCGGTACACACAATGACACGATCCCTCCTCGGCGCCCTCTTCCTGCTGGGTGTAGCCTTCCACGCCGCCTCGGCCTCCGATGTCTTAGACCTGACAGACGACGACTTCGAGGCCAGTGTGCGGGAATACAACATCATCCTGGTGGAGTTCTTCGCTCCCTGGTAAGAGGGGGAGGGGAGGGCAGGCTGAGCGATTCCTTCTACAAGACTTCCCTGGGATGGGCGGACACTGTGCCTAGGCTCACCCTGCATAGCATTGGATGGGTATGGTGGATAGGCCCTGCATGGTAGAGAGGGGTATGCATAGTAATGGGTGCCTAGGCTCACCCTGCATAGCATTGGATGGGTATGGTGGATAGGCCCTGCATGGGAGAGAGGGGTATGCATAGTAATGGGTGCCTAGGCTCACCCTGCATAGCATTGGATGGGTATGGTGGATAGGCCCTGCATGGGAGAGAGGGGTATGCATAGTAATGGGTGCCTAGGCTCACCCTGCATAGCATTGGATGGGTAATAATGTGCCTGGGCTTGGCATAGTAATGGGGTGGCTAATAGTGTGCCTAGGCTCACCCTGCATAGTAATGGATGGGTAGGGTGACTAGGCTCTGCATCGTAATGGGTGCCTAGGCTCACCCTGCATAGCATTAGATGGGTGGCTGGGCTCTGAATAGCATTGGGGTGGGTAATAGTGTTGCCTAGGCTCACTCTGCATAGCATTAGATGGGTACTGTGGCTGGGCCCTGCATAGTATTGGGTGGGTAATGTTGCCTAGGCTCACTCTGCATAGGATTGTATGGGGGGGGCTCTGCATAGTATTGGGGTGGGTAATAGTGTGCCTAGGCTCACCCTGCATAGGAATGTGTGGGGGAGGCTGGGCCCTGCATAGTAATGGATGGGTAGGGTTCTGCATTGTAATGGGTGACTAGGCTCACTCTGCATAGGATTGTATGGGGGGGGGCTCTGCATAGTATTGGGTGGGTAATAGTGTTGCCTAGGCTCACTCTGCATAGGAATGTATGGGTGGGCCCTGCATAGTATTGGGTGGGTAATAGTGTTGCCTAGGCTCACTCTGCATAGGAATGTATGGGTGGGCCCTGCATAGTATTGGGTGGGTAATAGTGTTGCCTAGGCTCACTCTGCATAGGAATGTATGGGTGGGCCCTGCATAGTATTGGGTGGGTAATAGTGTTGCCTAGGCTCACTCTGCATAGGAATGTATGGGTGGGCCCTGCATAGTATTGGGTGGGTAATAGTGTTGCCTAGGCTCACTCTGCATAGGAATGTATGGGTGGGGGAGGCTGGGCTCTGCATAGTATTGGGGTGGGTAATAGTGTGCCTAGGCTCACCCTGCATAGGAATGTATAGATGGGGGGGGGGGGGGGCTGTATTGGGTGGTAATATTGGGTGGCTAGGCTCGCCCTGCATAGGAATGTATAGATGGGGGGGGGCTGTATTGGGTGGCTAGGCTCGCCCTGCATAGGAATGTATAGATGGGGGGGGGGGGGGCTATATTGGGTGGCTAGGTTAGCCCTGCATAGGAATGTATAGATGGGGGGGGGGGGGGCTGTATTGGGTGGTAATATTGGGTGGCTAGGCTCGCCCTGCATAGGAATGTATAGATGGGGGGGGCTGTATTGGGTGGCTAGGCTCGCCCTGCATAGGAATGTATAGATGGGGGGGGGGGGGCTATATTGGGTGGCTAGGTTCGCCCTGCATAGGAATGTATAGATGGGGGGGGGGGGGGGCTGTATTGGGTGGTAATATTGGGTGGCTAGGTTCGCCCTGCATAGGAATGTATAGATGGGGGGGGGGGGCTGTATTGGGTGGTAATATTGGGTGGCTAGGCTCGCCCTGCATAGCAGTGAATGGTCCTTGGCTGGGCTCCTCTGCATTGCAATGATTGGCCCCCATGTCTGGGTTTCTCTCTATTTCTGGTTGCAATAGCTTTCAGTAGATCTAAAGCCAAATGGAATCCACCTGAACTATCCAATCAGATGGGCCCTTCCTCTCATACTGGTTGGTGCAATCAGATTGCACTGTGTGTGATGAGTATTCGGTCCTCTTCCTGGTGATGTGATGGGGGGGGGGGGAGGTCCTCGGTGTGCGGGATGAGCCCGGACACAAGACCTGACATGTCTGATCTGAGTACACCCAGCGGAGTCCTCCCCTTACAGGAGTGTATGGGGGGGGGGGGCGGGGGGGGTGTGAAATCTCTAAGACCATCTCACACTGGGGCACTTTTCAGGTGTTTTTTGCGCCTCTCAAGCCTCCCGAGTGTAAGACCCCCGAGTGTTCTCATCCTGGGGCGGTGCGCTGGCGGGACGGGGAAAAAGTCCTACAAGCAGCATCTTTGGGGTGGTGTGGGGGCGCTGTATTCATCGCTCCATGGCCCCGCCCCTTGAAATGATTGGGCACGGCTTTTGAAAGCAGTGCTAAGTGGGTAATTTGTACCTCTTCTTGGGGGGGGCGGGGGTTATAAATCGCCCCTCACTAGTGGTGTCAAAGTGCAGTTAAAACTATCACCACTTTACCGCTAACGCCTGTACCACCCAGTGTGATAAGGGTCCTAAGGGGATTATACACTAAAGTCTGATTGTACAGCGTCCTCTAAGAAAACTGTATGCTTTACAATCTCCTTTAAGACCACCGTGTATTATACAATCTGACTGGTCAACTCTAAGACGTTTGGAAAGAGTTAATACAGAGACTGTTTAATAAGATTGTATAGTGTATGGTCGCCCAGGAGAAGGTTGTATAGTGTATGGTCGCCCAGGAGAAGATTGTACAAGCTCCCGAAGACCCCTTTCACATTGGGTCAGTTTGTAGGGAACTATTGCGCTAAAAATGGCGCCTGCAAACCGACCAGAAACAACCGCTGCTGTCTCCAGTGTGAAGGCCCCGAGGCTTTCACACTGGGGCGGTGCGCTAGCAGGATGGTAAAAAAAAGTCCTGCCAGCCGCATCTTTGGAGCGGTGTGTATACCCCTCCCCCACCACTCCTGCCCATTGAAATCAATGGGGCACCGCGGCTATACCGCCAGCAATGCACCTCTGCAGAGGCGCTTTGCAGTGGTTTTTAACCCTTTCTTGGCCGATGGCGGGGGGGGGGGTAAAATCGCCCTGCTAGTGGCCGAATAGCGCCGCTGAAAATAGTGGCGCTTTACTGCCGACACACTTCCGGCCCCGGTGTGAAAGGGGCCTAAAGGTGACAACACAATATACAATCTCTGTATAATCTTTAAGGTGGCCACACTATACAGATTGTCACCGTTCAGGAGATTGTACAGAGATTGTCTATTGTGTGGTCACCTTTAGGGAGCTTATACAATCTTATGGGTGACCATACACTATACAATCTAGAGAATGTACAAGCTCCCTAAATATGACCACAACATATACAATCTTCTGAATGGTGACAATCCATATCCTTAAAGGTGGCTTTATATTGTGTTGTCACCTTTTAAGGAACTTGTACATACACTCACATTCTGATTGTACAATCTCCTTACAGGTGACCATACTCTATACAATTGGATTGTTCAGTCCCTGTAGAAACATCTTCCTAAAGTTGACCAATCAGATTGTATCATGTATGGTTGGAGATTATACTGATTGTATAGAATAGTCACCTTTTAAAGGAGATTGTACATGCCGATTGTATAGTGTGTGGTCTCCTTGCCCTGGGAAGGGTGATTGTTCATGGGATATAATGTGTAGATGATCTGGGTTGCCCTCTCCATAGAGCTGGAATGTCGTGTATTTAATGATCTCGATTTGTTACAATTACTGATGATATCTGAACAAATCTCCCTGTGATAGAACAATGTATTGTACGTCTCAGACAGGTTCGGTGGTTCCATTGCTTTAGTCTTTTCCCCTGTCATAGTTGTATGAAGGAAGGGGGTTTCCTCTGTAGAACTTTCTGTTTGGTATCGGAGGTTTGTTTCACTTTCTCCCGAGTCTGTCAGATCTTTAGGGGGGCTGGTGGGATTTGTAGTCCTGATGAGCTCGGCTCTCCATTCTGTACAATGAGGAGTCCCCTGCAGAGGACTACCCTTCCCAGCATGCTTCACTCTGCTCTGTCTGATCGTTATGGGTGTGGTCTTGCTGTGGTGTCTGCTTTTGGTTGGCTGTCAGGATCTTGGTGGCCTCTTTCTATTGGCTTGGCATGTGGCCCAGCTTGTCGGATCTCTCCTCCCCCCCCCCCCCCCCCCTCCAGGATACAAGTGATCTGAGCTCTCCTATTGGAATGTATGGGGACTTCTGTGTCCATCTGCTTTCAATACAATTTGTCTAGAACATTCCGGTAATAAAAGTGATCAGATTGATCCGACTCTCTACTTCTCATTGTGGTTCACGTCTTTGTGCCTTTTTATATTGTGTGAGAGGACGATCTCTGCATACAGGACTTCCCCATAATGTAATTGTAGATCGTATAGAGATCTATGGGCTCCCCACACACTGCAGTCTGATTGTACAATAGTATGTAGCAGAAGAGCCTCCCTGATTGGCTGTAAACTGATTAGATAGGTTAGGTGGGACCTCGGTTTTGGTAGATCTGTTGGTACAAAGATTGTATGATCCGATTTGTAGCTTGGTGTCACCACACAAATTACAATCTGATTGTACAATCTCTCCATTAGACACCAACAACTTTGTAATGCAAGGGCCTGTCTGGGGAAGAAGTTATTGGTTAGTTTAGATGCTGATAGTTTTGTTAGGTCTAAAGTTGCTTGTACAATAATTGTTTGCTAAGATTGTAATGTGTATAGTGGCCCCATACACTGTACAATCTTTTAGCTCTACCAACAACTCTGTGGCAATAGGGTTGTGTAGTAGAGCCGCACAATTGTTAAAAAAATCATGACCTCGCTTCAACCCCCCCCCTCACCCTGATCTCCAATGCAGAGTTTGCCGATTCTTTCATATAGCAAGTGGTGAGACTATCTGCTCTCAGCTGTTGAAAGAAAATATCCGGCAGTTTGTAACAACATGAAACATTGTAAATAACTTCCTCCTTAGAGCAAACCTGTGTGTAAGGCCTCATGCCCACGGGCGTTTTTTCAGCCGCGTTTTTGAGCGTTTTTTTACAGCTGAAAAAACGCCTGTCCATGTTAGTCTATAGCTTCATGCCCACCTAGACGTTTTTGAGCTGTAAAGAGCATAGGCGTTTGTAAGCTGTAAAAAAAACCCAGGGCCAGTGCATTCCTCAGCGTCAGAATTAGGCAGAAAAAACCGCGAGCGTCAAACGCGCACTAACGCGCGGTCGCGTTTTTAGCTCCGACTTTTTTTTTTTCAAAAAAAAAAAATTTACAATAACATGGACAGGCGTTTTTAAGCTGTAAAAAACGCAGCTGTAAAAACGTCCGTGGGCATGAAGCCTAAATGTAGAAAGTGTAACCATTTCCAAGTCCAAATCTTTTTCTGACACTTGTTTCTTAAAGCGGAGTTCCACCCAAATTTGGAACTTCCGCTTAATCCACTCCTCGCCCCCTTACATGCCACATGTCATTTTTTTTTTGGGGGGGGGGAGTGGGGCTTCCTGTCCCACTTCCTCCCGCCCAGGCGATTTGTCATATCGCCTTTTGGCGGCCCCTCCCTGTAGGCAATCACCTTGGACACGTGACAGGTCACAGGCGATCGCCTGTCCACTCAGAGCGCTGCGCCGTTCGCATGCGCAGTGAGTGCCAGGCTGTGAAGCCGAAAGCTGTCACGGCCGGATGCCCACACTATGAATGGAGGCGCCGGCAGAGAAGGTGGGGAGAGGAGCAAAGCTCCGGGCGGCGCTGGACAGTGGAGCAGGTAAGTGTGTTTAAAAAAATTACTTGGAAAGCTCTCTAGCGCGCTCGGTTCTCTAGCGCGCTCTCGCTCGAAAAAATACCCTTCAATTAATAAAATAAAACTGTAAAGTTAGCCCAATTTTATTTTTTTGTATTAATGTGAAAGACGTTACGCCGTGAGAATCGTGATCTATCTTCTAAGCAAAAAAATTGTGATTCTCATTTTAGCCAGAATCGTGCAGCGCTAATGTGTAGGTTTGTCCTCATGCTGCATAGTTTTGGTGGATGTAAAATCTGAAGGTTTATTACCTTCATGCATTCTATGTATGAAGATAAAAGTACCAGTGTGCAGATTCCCCCCCCCCCCCCACCATACTTACCGATCGTTATTCAGCAATGTGCTTTGGCTCTCCTGGGTTGCTCATTCCTCATTGGCTCCTGTTGCTATCCTACAGAGAGCCCATGAGAAGAGTGGGGGTGGAGCCAAGCCGCACTTTGTGTCAATAGACAGAGCAGCGACTCAGGAACTAGTCTGTCCAGGTGCCCCATAGCAAGTTGCTTGCATGGGGGTAGAAGGGAGGAGCCAGGAGCACTGGCTGGGGACCTGAGAAGAGGATCAGGGCTGCTCTGTGCAAAACCAACTACAGAGCAGGTAAATATGTGATATATATATATATATATATATATATATATATATATATATATATATATATATATATATATATATATATATATATATATATATATATATATATATATATATAAAAAAATTTTTTTATCGATTCAAACAAATTTTGTGCAGTCACATTGTAGTGTGTATGGTCATCCTTAAAGTGATTGTAAAGGCAGAAGCTCTTCTCCCTCTCCGCTGAGACACAGCATTGGCTCCCGCTTCTATCAATCAAGCTGTTGGCCAATCAGAGGGGGGGTGGGGTAAACAGCTCAGTGTCTGAATGGAAACATGGAGCTGTGGCTTGGGTGCCTCCATAGCAAGCTGCTTGCTGTGCGGGTGCTCGGCAGGAGGGAGGAGCCTGGAGCTCCAGCCAGGTACCCGAGAAGAGGAGGATCTGGGCTTCTCTATACAAAACCACTACACAGAGGTAAGTATAACATGTTTGTTGATTTTTTTTTTTTTAATAGAAAAAGAGACTAGTACTTTAAGGTCACTGTCTCGGCCAAACAGGAGGGAGAGTTACTAAACCCACAACAGTACAATCAGTCTGAATATGCAGTAAAGCATGCATGTCCAACCTGCATCCCTCCAGCTGTTGCAAAACTACAAGTCCCATGATGCCTCTGCCTTTGGGAGCCATGCTTGCAATGGGTTAGCCTTGCAATGCTTCATGGGACTTGGTTCCACAACAGCATGCTTGTTAACAATCATGTTCCCTTAAAGCATGGTAGCTCAACCTCTGGCCCTCCAGCTGCTGCAGAACTACAAGTCCCGTCATGCTTCAGCCTTTTCAGTCATGCTTGTAACTGTCAGCCTGGCAATGCATCATGTGACTTGTAGTTCTGCAGCACAGGTTGAGCACCCATGCCTTAAAGCATGTTATACAGCACAGTGCTTGTTCTGTATAATTTGGCCCCTTCTATCACCTAAAAAACAAAACCTGACCGATCCTCCCTGGCTATACCCTCCCCCTGTAAACTGACCATGGTTTATCATGGCTGCTGAGCCCTGACACCATGGTCAGTTTATGTGCCTCCATCCACAGCTCTGCTCCTCCCTCCCTACCTGTCTGCTCCTGTCAGTGCCCGCCCCCTCCCCTCCTGAAGTTTCATTTAATGTTTTATCCCATCCTGTCTGTATAATCCTATGTGCCCCTGTGTCTAATTAAAATAAGCTGTTCTTTACCATAGCTCAGAGCGCTGCTCACATGACCTGCCACCTCTCTCCTCCCCCCCTGACTGATGTCATTGGGGAATCCTTAGCCCCGCCTGCTGGATCTGTTGGGGAGAGGAGAGAACTGGTCATGTGAGTGGTGCTCTGAGCTATGGTAAAGAACGGCTTATTTTAATAAAACAGACAGCACATAGCATTATTCAACAGGATGGGATAAAGCGGCTTAACCACTTTTAGGTGACTGCTCCATTATCGCATTGAATTTAGAAAGCTTTTATTTTATATTTCATCATCAGAGGTAATTCTCAGGCTGTAGAAGGCAGAGAATTCACCTTGGATTGTCCTGACATTGATTGGATGAGATCTTCTCCCTGTGAGTTGGGGATCATTCACAGCGATCACACAGCCGTGGTGTGCGCTGGAGGAAGCAGTGCACTGCACCAATCACGGCATGTCCATTTACTTTTTTGAAGTGTCACAATGCCAGCACTGCGATCTTGTAAATTGCATCTCAACCCACAGCATCTGGAAAGGCTGCATGCAGTATTAGTTTTTTCATTGTTCTTCGCTGCAATGCAGTGGTGGGAACTGAATGTAAGAAACTAGGCAAATGGCTTTGCATTGGGCCTGAGCAAGATTGTCCACAGCCCGAGTCAAATTGATGTGAATGAACCTTTAGTCCCCACGTTCACATAGTTCTAACTAGCGATTCGAAAAACGCTACTCGCATTCATGTTGAGAATAGGGGAGCCAATTAACTTGAATGGACTGCCCTATGTGCGTTTTGATGTGAAAAAGCAGCTCAGACAGGCGTGATTTTTTTTCCATGTGCATTTTGCCACGATAATCGTGACAATTGCTGTAAAATCGCTCTGCTTTTGGCGTGTCATCAGGATGAATGGCAGCCAAATGCGCCTTGTGTGTTTTGCTGTGATTTGGAATTTTTGGGTAGGTTCTGCCTGCGATGCCTTCATGACCCAAGTGTGAATGGGGCCTTAAAGTGAGCGTTTTCAAATGAAGTTTAACCACCTCCATTCAGGAAGGTTTTACCCACTTCATAACAAGGCCATTTTTTGCTTTCTAGCACTGTGCTACTTTAAGTGACGCTTGCGCGGTCATGCAACACTATCCAAAAGTGAAACCTTTTTCACAGTTTTCCTTTTTTATATATGATCACTTTTTTTTTTTTTTTTTCTATAAACGAAAAAATAAATTTTTTACTCTGCTATAAAAGTATCAAATAAATATCCAATTTCTTCAGAAATTTAGACCAAAATGTATTCTGCTACATGTCTTTGGTAAAAATATCCCAATAATTATATATTGGTTTGTGTGAAAGTTATAGCGTCTACAAGCTATGGGATATATATTGGATTTTTTTTTTTTTTTATGTACTTAATGGCTGTAATCAGTGACTTCTAATGGGACTGTGATCGTGCGGTGGGCAATCGACTAACTGCCACTGACATCACCAATGACACTAATAGTGATCAGCGCTAATACTGTACTAATGACACTGACCGAGAAGGGGTTCAATGTGTGCTGATTGTTACTATAGATCTTCTTCCTGCTTTGCAGGGAAAAGACAGTTGGTAACCTCTGTATAGAGCTCTGTGTTCATTGACAGCACAGCTCTGGGCTGTGTCCAATCAGCAGGCCTCAGCCGTGAATCCTTGGCAGGGACCTGTACAGACTCCTGTGTGCACAGCGGGTGTCAGCGGCACGCAGGGCTGGACTGGGACAAAAATTTGGCCCTGGACTTCATCCAGACCGGCCCACTTTAATTCAATAAAATGCTGCCCCCCCCCACCAAAAAATCACGCCCAACAAAAGGCCCCTACATCCATTATTGTATATCATGAGAAAGAGAGAGAGAGAGAGGACCCTTTCACACTGAGGCATTTTTCAGGTGCTTTTGGGCTAAAAATAGCGCCTGAAAAACTCCTCCGCTGCAGTCCCAGTGTGAAGCCCGAGTGCTTTCACACTATGGCGCTGCCAGGGTGTTAAAAGTCCTCCAAGCAGCATCTTTGGGGCGGTGGAGGAGTGGTGTACACACCGCTCCTGCTCATTGAAATGAATGGCCACCGCTGCTGAAGCACCTGCAAAGCACTTCGGCAGCAGCGCTACACGGGCGCATTTAGCCTTTAATTTGGCTGCTAGCCGGGGTTAAAAGCACCTGCTAGAAGCCGAATAGCGCAGCTAAAACGACAGTAAAGTGCTGCTAAAACTAGCAGCGTTTTACTGTCAATGCCCGCCTCAGTGTGAAAGCAGCCTAAGAGTCGGGGAGTGAATGAGACGGACGAGGGGGGCAGAGGGACGGGGGGGGAGCAGAGACGGACGGGGGGTCTGAGAGATGGGGGGTGGGACGGAGGGGGAGGGCAGAGAGACGGAGGGGGGGGTCTGAGAGACGGACCACATAGCACTGTCCCTTTCTGCAGTCCCTCCTCTGCTCCACTCCCCGCTGTCTGTGTTCTGGCATGTTTGTGTAGGATGCCAGGTACCCGATGGCCAGCAGCGCCGAGTCTCCCTCTTGATCCGGGGGGTGCTTTCGCTGCTCTGCTACTTAGTGGCGCATGTTCTCTTCCTCCGGGCTCCCAGTCTGCCTGCCCTCTGGCCCAGACCGCATGGTTCCTGGAGAGGAGGTGGAGGAATCGAGGTTCTGGGAGCGCCGGGGTGGCTCGCTACTGTTCGCCTCTTCGGTGGTCAGGGAGGGGGTGGAGCTCTTCTCCCTCCTCGGAATTTTACATCCAACTGCCCTTCTCGCTGGCCACCTTCCCCGAATCCCTGCCGCTGTTTGCTGCCGCCGAACTGAACAAAAAACGGGCCACAAAAAAAAATTCTGTGGGCCGCTGTTTGCTGCCACGCTCCAGCTGGCGCCGAACTGCATAAAAAAAACCGGCCCACTGAACCATCGGCCCACTGAGCCACTCCCAGTAGTCCCTATGGCCAGTCCATCCCTGGCGGCACGCATGCTCTAAATCCAGTAATTTGCAGCAATGTAGCAGTATGTCGTTTTGCTTGTGCGGGCCGCCTGTCTGAAGTTCATTACAGCCTGCTAAATATATACATGTAACACCATTCCAGGTATGTATTCTCGATCAGCCAATTGCTGCACTCCCCCTGACAAAGCCTTTATCTGCTTTCCTTTTCAGAAGGATGGTGTCCTCTTTGTTCAGTCATGATCCAGGATCACAGTTTCCAGGACTGAGATGCTGGCTCAGATGAGTTGTGTAGATTCTGGTGCCTGTGCAGTTCTAGGTTTGACACAGCAGCCCTCTGTTAAGCCCCATACACACGGGGGGTGGAATGACAGGAGACCAAGGTGGATTTTAAAATAAAAAATCAGCTGACATTCTGCCAGTGTGTCGGTCTGTCCACCAAAAGCCGGCTTCTATCGGACGTGCATGATGAAAAACCAGAAGCCGACCAACTGCTGATTAGCACTCTCAGCCAATGGCAGAGAATGCTGAGTGTTGTGGGGGTGGGGGCGCCCCCTGTCAGAACATGGCTCAATGGTGGAGATTGCCTGACTAACCTCGTATAGTTAGTACAGCGGCTCCGACCGGAGCTGTCAGTCTGGAACCTGCAGATGTGCTGCATTCCGCTGGCTTTTGGGTCCTGGCAGTGCCCTGTGGCACATCTGTGTGTGGGTTGTGTCTGTGCATACACAGCAAGGTTTGAGTCTTCATACCTGTACTGTGTTCATGCTGTGCCACAGTTCTCTACCAGGACCAAAGGCCTGTGGTACATCTGAACAAATGATGAATCCCTCCATTGCAGCATGAATAAAAATCCAAATGAGGGGGGTCTAAGGCTTGTTTTTTTTTCGTTTTTTTTAACTTCTGCTTCAATGATAAAAGCTGTGGAGTTTCTTAATGGATGCTGCTATGTGAGGAATTGGCACTTTTTCCAAAAAATGTATTTATCAGCCATTGTAAGGCATATTGGGTGTTTTCTCACCTGGTAATGGACATTATCCAGCTCCTTGTTTTAATTTGCTATGAGTAACGCATGTCTTTGTTCTCCTGTTTCAGGTGTGGACACTGTAAGAAGCTTGCTCCAGAGTTTGAAGTTGCTGCCACAAAGCTGAAGGGATCAGTTGCACTGGCGAAGGTATGACCATACAGATTTTAGATTCGGGATGTTCGCAACCTTTTGGGAGGTGGAGATCTACCTGGACAATGACAGATCACTGGTTTTTTTTTTTTAAACCACTGCCCGCCCTGTCACAGATTGACGTCTTCAATGTGGCTCCATTATCCTGACTGGTTGTCATGACATCAGCAGGATAAGCTGCTCGTGCGCACGGCGATTGGTGGTGTCACTCTGACGCACTGCATCTCTGATTGCGGTAAAGAGCCTATGACGTAGGTTCTTTACCACGTTATCAGTTGCGACTAATCATAGCGGTAGACTTATTCATTTTTTTTTTTTTTTTTTAACTTTCGTTTAGCAAAAAATATCAAATACCACCAAAAGAAATCTCTATTTGTTGGAAGAAAAGTACCAAAATTTTAGTTTAGGTGCAGCATTGCATGACTGAGAAATTGGTCTGGGCAGGAATGGGGGGGGGGGGGGAGTGCCCAGTATTGAAGTGGTTAAGAACTTAACTAGCCAGCCCCCAATAAAAAGGACAACCTGGAAAAACGTAGAAAACAAAACATCACTGTAAAAATCTAAACTTGGTTTAACTTAAGAGAAATGTGATTTGTGTGGGGGTTAACACTGAGAACAGAGTAATCAAACACCACTGATTGTTCTGTTCTCACAGCTCTCTGAGCAGAGAGCAGGTGACTGTCAATGCTCTCACTGGAGCACTGGGCTGTGAAGGGGGCGGTAGCAGCTTGATCAAGCTCTGTCTGAGGCTGGGTGTCCCGGCATGTGGGCGGATCCCGACCCCATGTTTGTAATCTTTCTTGAGCCTGGACCAGCTCTGAGACATCTACAGGCTTCAGCTGTCTGCTGAAAATGGATCACAGGAGTGAAGAACAAACTACTCCCCTGTGATCCACAGGAGAGGTACAGCCCAATGAGCTTTGGCTTTACTTCTTTAAATGTTTGTTTTGTGTACAGTGTTGTATGGCCGCACAATTGTCATTCAAAGTGTTAGAGCTGGGAATTGGCCTGGGCAGGAAGGGGGTGAAAGTTTCTGCACTCCAGCTTTAGTAAATCTCCCCCGCAGATTGATACACCTGTGAATGAGGCCCTAATCTATGCACATTCTGTTAGACTTTCCTGGTGACTGATGTAGAAGTGGAATGGAAATGGGGATTGCTAAGCAATCTAGGCTGGCCATAAATTATACAGTTTTCTTAAAACTTTAGATTTGCCAAAACCATATAATATAAAGGTCAAACCTAAAACACTTTCTCTTTGTATGCAGGCAGGCCCTTGCATTACATAGTAGATGGTAAATCTAATGGAAATGAAACAAGAAAATTGTATGTGTGGCCAGCTTTAGTGATTGTCCTTAGGAGTTGGATTGGCTATCTAATGACAAATTGTAAAACACAAGTTTTCTCTTGTCAGCTGTAACATTGGCCATGTTTAAAAGTACAGAGCATCATTTCTATTCTTTCAATTCATTGAACAGGACTCTCCCCCCTTATAAACAAACCTCTGGTTACCGGGGTTAAAACGCTCCATTCGTTTAGGTTTTATGAATGATTTGTCGTTCTAGCTTTTGTGTTTGAGCATCGGTCATAAATGCCAGCCAATGTCTATCCCGTATTGACCTGCAATATTTACCTACCGTTGAATAAATATCACAATCTTGTTCCTTCATAATTGCTTGCTGTGATGGTAAATTTTTGCTTTGTTGGAAAGAGAAATTAAAGCCAAGAGATACATGTAGTACAAAATGCAATAACCAATGGAAACCAAAGATTGCGTTGGTTGCTATGGGCTACTATATGTTCCTTTTTTTTTTTTTTTCTGCCTAGCTGAATGACCACAAATCTGTAAATGTCTATTGGTTCATTTAAACTAAGGTTTGTTTAATACTTTATTTTTGTTTTAGGTTGACTGTACAGCAAACTCCAACATTTGCAACAAATATGGAGTAAGCGGGTACCCCACTCTTAAAATCTTCAGAGATGGAGAGGAGTCTGGTGCTTATGATGGGCCCCGGAGTGCTGGTAAGGAACTCGAAATGTTGAGGCAGTTTGCTCTTCCAGACTTCTGGTTTTGACTAGAATGACATGTGAAAAAAGTGCAACTATTAAAAGTATTGCATAATAGATCTGATGCTGCAATCGCCAATTACAGGTAGTAGTAAATGTAATTGAAATGGGAGATTTGTATTATTCGTATTAAAGTAGAACTATATGCAAAACTTTTGTTAGGATCGAGTAATGGAGGGTTATAACCCCCTATTTATTTTTTGGGATACACGTGTCCCATTTGAGGAATTTTCCTTCACTTCCTGTCCCAGAGCAAAAACAGGAAGTGAGAGGCAATGCCTACAAATTAAAGGAATTGCTTGGGGACCCCCAGGTCACCAGAATTTGTATGCCCATTGGAAGAATTCCCCTCTATTTTCTGGGGGACAACCCAAAATGTGGGATTTCTTTTACTTTCACTTTTAATTATTGTAAACGGGACAAAGAGAGAGGGGAATCTCCCTAATAGGGGCGTACAGCAATAAAAACTGACAGGGGTTCCAATCCATCTCCACCCTATCCAAAGCTAAGTGTCTTATTTATACTTAAGTTTTGTGCAATCTCCAGTGGAGCTGTTAAAAGCGTCTGATATAAACTTGGGTGACAATACAGAAAATACTTCCTCCAATTAAACAGTTCACTGTGTATATTATATACTGTATTAAGATACAATGGGGATATTATCATACTGTATTAAAGTGGTTGTAAAGGTTCCCATTTAAAAAAAATAACACGCATGTCATACTTGCCTCCGCTGTGCAGCTCGTTTTGCAGAGTGGCCCTGATCCTCCTGTTCTGGAGTCCCACGGCAGCTCTCTCGGCTCCTCCCTGCAATAGATAACCTCCTCTGGGAAGCTTGTTTTGCAGAGTGGCCCCGATCCTCCTGTTCTGGGGTCCCACGGCGGCTCCTCTGGGAAGCGCTCTCCTGAGGGGGTTACCTTGCGGGCGCGCTCGCTCCCGTGTCACGCTCGGCGTCCATATCCGCTTATTGTATAACTTTGGCCTGGTGCCTGTGTTATTGGATTTGATTGACAGCAGTGGGAGCCAGTGGATGCGCTGCTATTTATCTATCCAATGAAGAGCCGTGGAGATGGTGACGTGGAATCGCACCCACGGAAATTCGGGGCTCAGTAAAACAGGGGGCCTGGGGGCCAGGACACTGCATAGGATGCATTAAGGTGAAAAAAACATGAAGGTTTACAACCCCTTTTTTAAGAATCGATGGAGAGCCCTGCTAGTGAAAGGCTCTCAGTATCCTCTCCGGATTGTTCACTATCTCTGGGGAGAACAAAAATGCTTGAGGTCTAGGGTTTAGAAAAAGCAGCTTCACTTACCTGAGCCTCCTCTCCCCAGCAGCCGCCACTCTCCTTTATGCTTTGATGGTGGACTTTCTTCAACGTCTTGTCCAGTGCAGGAATATGGGCTCTGCATTGAACTTGTTGTTGTGGGGGCTTACAAATTGGAGGGTCCTCTTCACTCCTGTCGAGTGCCCCCATAGCCAGCAGCTAGCTATGGAGGCACCTGAGCTGAGTCACAACTCCCTGTCCGTTCATACACAGAGCTACAATATGGCCCCGCCCCCTTTCTCCTGATTGACTTTTACAGCCTTGGGATACAATGGTGCTGCTGGTGTCTCAGCCTATCAGGAGGAGAGTCCTGGACAGCTAAGACATTCATGCTTGAGAAAGATGAGGCTTGGGTAAGTAATTAAGGGGGGGTGCTGTGGAGGCTGCTACACCAAAGTTTATTTTCCTAATGCACAAAGATAAACCTTCTGCCTTTACAACTCTAAGTTTTTAGGATGTTTTCCCAATTTGAAATGGGTGCTTCAAGAAGTTCTCAGACTGCTGGATTTTAAAATTGTGTGACCATGTTACACATGAAGGAAATTGGTTGAATGGGGTTTTTCATTAAAAGTGAAATGGAGGAGGCCCAGCTTCTGACTTGTAGTTGGTTACTAAAATTTTGTATTCTATATTTATGCTGTGAAGAAAAAAAATCACTAAAGCCATAGTAACACAAGAGCTTGACCTACTGGTTGCTGATCATAACTCTGACCAGGATCTGTCAGTGTCAGGAGTACACTCCCAGCACTGAGTCCTGGGACAAGGCCCATTTCTGTTCTGCCATCTATATGATTATGGCTGATAAGGGTTTAAATCCATTTTACATGCAGATTTAGTACAAATTGTGAATACTTCTACAAAATATTAGAAGTAGTTTGCAATAAGTGTTTTTTTTTATTTATTTTTCTTCCCCTAGATGGAATTGTCAGCACCATGAAGAAGCAATCTGGCCCTGCATCAGTGGCTCTGCGCTCTTTGGATGAGTTTGAGAAATTTGTTGCAGATTCTGATGCCTCTGTGATCGGTGAGTGAAAATCTCTTGGCTCTTTATAAAAAAATGTCTTGATAAGTGGTCTGAGACCAGTGTACAACGTGTCCATTCTGTTGTAGGCTTTTTCCGTGATCTGTACAGTGATCCCCATCAGGAATTCCTAAAGGCTGCCAACACTCTGCGAGAGAATTACCGGTTTGCTCACACTGATATCGATGAGCTGGTGAATAAATATGACTCAAATGGAGAGTAAGTGCAACCGTCTGACATGCAGAGAATTTATGGAACAGAAGCAGATTTATATAAATCCATTAACCCTTTTTCATGATTTTCATAGGGGTGTCGTTCTGTTCCGTCCACCTCGTCTTGCAAACAAGTTTGAAGATAGCACCGTCTCCCTCCCAGCAGATGAGAAAATTACATCGCATAAAATTAAGAAGTTCATCCAGGAGAACATGTAAGTCATCTTGGTTTTGTAGCGTGTGTTTTTCAGATGCCACTGTTGGCAGCTTAGGTTGTCACCATACTTTTGTATACTGCTCGAGATCAGATCTTGTGCCCTTAAAGCTGAAGTTCCGTAATTAGAGAAAATTTGCAGTCGGGCCACCACACTGCAGGAGTGAAACGCTAGTCTAGTGTATTACCCTATTGTTGGCTCCAGCCCTGCTCCCTTCTGCCCTAAGCTCCAGTCTGGCAAGTTCCTTGGTGTCCCCACATGCAGTACAGACCTATTAACACCCTGCATTGTACACCAGGTGAGCATGCAAACAGGGCCTGAAGCGACTTGGAGGTGGTAGCAGTGAAGCGATCACACAAATGGAGTGCGCTACTGGAATAAGTTAAGTAAATACACCTCATCCCTGCACCCCTATATTAGACAAGCATTTAACCCATGTAGTGTGGAGGCAATCTTGCCTAATTCCTGGAGCTCAGCTTTATGCAAACTGGACGTCATAAAAAACAGCAGTAGCAATGGCTTGGAGCATTTTTACAGCTGAAAAACTCCTTAACACACTAGATCTGGGTTTTTTCCAGCCAGAAAACACCCCTGACAAACACTAACGGCCTAGGATAACATGCTGGGAAGTTGACTGGCTGCAGAAAAAGCCTGAAGCCAAAAAACGGTCACTGTAAATGTCCATTGTGCATGAGGCCTCATGCACACTGGATGGATGTTGCCGTTTTTACAGTAGCTGTTTTCGGCTGTAGATGTTTTTTCTATAGTCATTAAACTCTCCATCTTGTCCTATGTCCAGGCACACATAGGCACACATAGGCACACATAGGCACACATAGGCACACATAGGCACACATAGGCACACATAGGCACGTATCAGCAGTTTTGAGCAGTAAAAAAAATCTAGTGGTTTTGAGATGTTTTTCAGCTGTTAAAACACTCCTCACCAGCGTTTTTGATCCATTGAAGAAAAAAATGTGGAAAAACGGTATTGAAACTCACTGTAAAGTTACTGTCTTTTTTATAATGTTTTAATGTCCAGTGTGCATGAGGCCTTAAAGTTTACTGTTGAGAATTTGTTTTAGATGGTGTGGTAGGTTAGAATGTTATTGCACTTTGTTCCCCTGCTGGCTAGATCATGGTCACAATGATGAAGTGATAAACTTGACATCTATGAAAATATTTTAGTAGTTTAGTCCATTTAATCTCCTTTTTGTGATCAAATAAACACTGATAGAGAATCTCCAATCTCTCACCTAGTGCATTGGACCGTATTCTACAATGCAAATGGTGCAGAGTCACTAAAAAGCTGGGATAAGCTATAAAAGATCAGACTCCTCTCCTTTGGAAAAATCCGCCTAAGGAAATTCCCTATAGAATAGCTTGGAAAGAAAAAAATGCTCCTGTTTTCTAAAACCATCTTTAAAAAAAACTTGCAGGGTTTTTTTTTTTTTTTTTATAAAGCTTCCAAAAATAGCTCATCCATCAACTGGCAAAATGGAGAAGTTGCTCACAGCTCAAGCCAGCTGATACGGTGATAACATCTAGTCCATGAGGCTGGAGTCGAGTATGCTCTCTCCTAACACTGACCACGCTCTGCTGTTTTGTATGATTTGAGTAAGTTTGTAATAAGGATCAATAAACGATTGCCATTAGAATCGGTGCTCTGTTTTTCCTTTTTGAGGTTTCTGAGAAAATGAGATTGATCATTATAGCTTATCCCGGTTGTTTAAAGGGACTCTGCACTATTGGCCTTTATACAATAAAGGATTCAATGCTGAGGTTTCCACTGGAGGTGGAGTGAAACATTATCTTATGTTTGTCTTTCATGTTTGTTTTGATGATCAAAGATTTATTTAATAAGGTGTGTGTGTGTGTGTGTGTGTGTGTGTGTTATATTTTTTCTCTTCCCTTATGTTTTGTGTTATTACAACTGTATTTTATGGTTTGCTGCACACAGTTGCTTCTAAAGGTAGGTTTTCGATCTTAATGCATTCTATGCATTTAAGATAAACACCTGTGTGCAGCAGGTCCCCTAATACTTGAGCCCCTTCTCAATATGGCAATGTTGCACGAGTGCCTTGGCGATTCGGGACTCTCACTCCTGATTGGCTGAGGGAGGGACCACGAGTGCTCGTGGGGGACCCCAGAAGAGGAGGATCGGGCTGCTCTGTGCAAAACCTTTGCACAGAGCAGGCGAGTATTAAATGTTTTATATTAAAAATCTTAACATTTTAAGTCTGTTTAAAAAAAAGTGTTCTTTATTGAAAAATGCAATGTCTTTTCTGCAATGAGAACTTGTCAGCCTGCTTACAATCTCTCCTGCAGAATGTAAACTGAGCTGCTCGTGCACATCTCAGGTTACATTTCTGGCATGGTGCCACTGTGCTGGGACCAATCAAGGCTGCCAAATACTGGCACCAGGGAGAAGATGGGGTGAGGGACCGCACAGGCATCAGATCATTGAAATATAGGTCAATTTAGTTCCGCTTTAAAGGAACTGTTATGGAGGGTACATTGATCAAGATTTTCTTTCTACTTGAAGTCCAGCCTGAGCTCGTTTGGCTGGGCTTCTCCTAAGGGCAGTGGCGTACTAAGTGGGGGGGCGGGCCGCACCGGGGTGTCAGGTCGGTGCGCCCCCCCAGTGATTTAGGCAGCGGCAGTCAGCGATACAAGAGGGGGGTGCGCGGTGACACCGCTGCACCATTCATCCCCTCCTTTCACGGCCGCGGGCTATGAGCGGTGTTCGGCACTTGACCTGACGTCGCACAGCCGAATGAAGCCGCCTCCCCCTCTGTATGTGTATGGAGGGGACCTTCTGTCCATGTGTCGCCACTGATCTGAGGTACTGAATGGGGAGTTGCACTAGGAGGGTCTGTGTAACATGCAGGGGATCCAGAGGTGCAGGGTGCTGTGTAATGTAAAGGGGTCCAGTGATGCAGGTTAATGTAAAGGGGTGCTGTGTAATGTAAAGGATCCAGAGGTGCAGTTGTGGAGAGGTGGTACACAGTAGTAACAAAGATATATTGATGGATGCAGGGGGCACAGTGGGGCGTTTTTAAATTTTAACGTGGGGGGGTGCCAGATATTGGATCCGCCCCGGGTGCCAAATGCTCTAGGTGCGCCCCTGCCTGAGGGTCACAGGAGTGCAATTAGTTTTGCACTCCTGTGATCTGTTTTCAGTGGAGAGGGGTCTGAAGTCTTCTCTCCACTAATGTCACAAAGATCAGTCCAGGCACCGCGTCATCCTGACTTGGGAAGTCTGGATCCGCCAAGTGCTTGGACTTCTGGCAGTTTCAACGGGCCACTGAGGCTGAGACGGCCGCTTTCCGCCCCTCCACAGCTCAGTGCTCCAGTGAGTGTGGAGGAGCAAAGCAGCTGACTGATGGGGCAGCAGGGGACAGATGCAGCATCCACCTAGGCAAGTATGAATCTTTAAAAGATGTAGGTGGTTTTTTTGACGCTAGAGTTAACTAGTTTTACAAACTCTGTATGCCTTGTGTATGGAATGCCAGTTTTAAGAGCAAACTCCCCATTCTAGGAACCCTGTGCCATTACATATCTTGCCTGTTAAGGAAATGGTCACATCACATTTGTGTAGTCTATATAAATGGCTTTTTTTTTCCCCTTCTATAGATTTGGAATCTGCCCTCACATGAATGAAGACAACAGAGAATCAATCCAAGGAAAAGACCTGCTTGTGGCCTACTATGATGTAGACTATGAGAAGAACCCTAAGGGCTCAAACTATTGGAGGAACAGGTGAGCTGCTCTTTGTTTTTATAGTGCAGGATGCATCTTCATATCTGTTAGGATACCCAGAGGTGTGCAGTGACATTTACTATAGTTACCTGGATCAGGTGATGACACGTGCTCTCTGGTAAGACAAATGTGGCAGGAGCATTTGATTAAAAACCAAATAGGATTGCCATTGCATCTCCTCCCCCTCCGCTATGGGTCATAAGATGTGTGTGGCCAAGATTGCACATTGGCAGTTTGCTTTCGCCTGCTTATCTGACTGCCTTATCTCAATGGCTGACATTGATGTGTACTTTCTTTATCAGCTAAGCTTACTGAGTAAAGCTACAAGAAGTAGTAATGAGATGTATTTGTCTTGATGGTAACATACACTTTTTAAAGTCTGTCAAACCAGGAAGCTTCAAACTGAGCACACAATCAAAGCGGGCATTATCCAGGTTTTATTTTTTACTCCGGTTTCCTTCTCTGAAAATGTATTTACACTGGAACGCTCATAATGTAGCTACATCATATTTTATATGCTACAGCTCAGTGCTTGTTGAAAATCAGAACCTACAGAATTTTCTACGCCATGTTTAAATAACTTTTTTTTCATAAGAAATATGAAGTTCACCATAACTAACCTCACGAGGTTCCCTGGTCATAATGTCAACGCATTGGCTTTACTGGAGTTAAGTGGAAGAACAGCCTAAGATTAATAATAAAAATGTTCCATCCACCCTCCTATCTACTCTGCCTAACCTGTATTTGTAATCAGATCTGGTTGTGATCCCGCAGTTCCAGCTCCCCTTATGTTAGGTAGTGGCTGCTGCAGGGAAGAGGGAGCACTGACAACACCTGAACATGGGTGAATGTCAAGGCTCCTGAAATTCCCAGGAGGTGGTGAGGGATTGTGTGCTTAGGCCCTCGGACGTTCCTAACGTCTGTGTAATATTTTCTAGTTGACGATGGTAATGAACCCAGTGTGCTGTATAAACAATTTCAGGAGTTCAGCAATGGCAGTAGGCAAGTATATTTAGCCAGAATGGTTGACCCAAAATTGGGGTGTGATTTTTTTATCTCTTCCCACCCTGATATTGGTATTATGTTGCATATGTTTTATGCATAATTTGTGAATAGAAACCTTTTGTTGTAAACACAATTCTTGAGACTGTGTGCTTGGCTGTTAAAGATCCTTCGACCCCTTTCACGCGGTCGGTTTGCAGGTGCTATTGCGCTAAAAATGGCACCTGCAAACCGACCTGAAACAGCCGTTGCTGTGTCTCCAGTGTGAAAGCCCCGAAGGGCTTTCACACTGGAGCGGTGCACTAGCAGAACGGTAAAGTCCTGCTAGCAGCATCTTTGGAGCGGTGTGTATACTGCTCCTGCCCATATAAAATCAATGGGACACTGGCTATACCGCCTCTGCAGAGGCACTTTGCGGTGGTTTATAACCCTTTCTCGGCCGCTAGCGGGGGTAAAACCGCACCACTAGCGGCCGAATAGCGCTGCAAATCCGACAGTAAAGCGCTGCTAAATATAGCGGCGCTTTACCGCCAACACACCTCCCGCCCCAGTGTGAAAGGGGCCTTCATGTAAAAAAGGCTGGTCAGATTTGATTCAACAAGTATCGGTCTTGAGTGGACTGTCTGTAAATTTTGTGCATCGGAGACCTGGAAAATTTCTGCTCATTTGTCAAACTAACTAGTCTTTCTTTCCAGGGTAATGATGGTTGCAAAGAAGTTTCTCGATGCCGGACACAAACTCAACTTTGCCATTGCCAACCGCAAATCCTTTGCACACGAGGTGTCAGAGTTTGGTTTGGATGCCAGTACTGGTGACCTTCCTGTTGTTGGAATCAAAACCGCTAAGGGAGAGAAATTTGCCATGCAGGAGGAATTTTCGTAAGTGTCAGTTTTAATGGCCCAAAGCTTTCAAAGTGCTATTGTTAAAGTATAATGGCAAAACCTTTTTTTAGTTTTGGATAGTAAGAGGCATTAGAACACCTGTCAGGTTTTGTTGCTGCCTGTGCTTCTGTTGGGGAGATTCACCCGCTTTGTCCTGTTTACCATTATTGAAAGTAATAGAAAATACTTTTCTGGAGCACAGCCCAAAATTTGGTAACAGAGGGTAAGCCTTCCAATTGGGACACTAGTTCTGGTGACCGGGGGTCCCCAAGGAATTCCTTTAATTTTCAGACATTTCCTCACTACTTTGGCTATGGGACAGGAAGTGAGGGGAAATCTTGACAGTTAATGGAAAAAATCTGATGAGTTATAACCCACCCTCCCTTGCGCTATCCAAAATGGAAATGTTTTGTCTATAGTTCTACTTTAAAAGAATGTTGTCTTACCCTACATTGGGCATTTGTTTGGAAATAGAATTGGGTCTGAGCCAGGCACATGCGCACAGTACAGCATAGGCATGTCGATCTCTACTTCACGCACAGCACTGCCACAGGGTGCAGGCTCAGGGCTGTGGAAATTGGTGGTTCTTGTATGCTAATTGTGTGTTTAAAGGAGTGGGTCAAGGGGGGTATATCTACACTACAATGCTGAATGCAGTCATTCTGCAGTGGATTATTGGACAGGAAGTTGGCTATAAAGCTTGTATACAAGATGGTATGTCGTAGGTTCCTTCACTCTTAAGATGAATGTGTGTGGCTTTTTTATATATAAAGCACCCAACACATTAGTAATGTGTATCCCATTACCTGCAGGCAGTTGTTTCTTGTAAAAATTCTTCCTCTGTTGCCTCCTTCATAGGCCCAAATACTGCCCTGAGTGGTTGTCTTCCGGTGCTGTAAAGGTTAACAGCAGTTGCTGCCACCAAAGTTGTGCAACCTGCCTGTGTTGTGAATGGAGACTATAATTTAACTTTCTCCATTCAGTGAAAACAACGCCGTTGTATGAAAGTAGTAATACAAGCAGTATGAATGAGGGCAGGAGCAAGTGGGTGTAACTTCTCAGTAGCAGCAGCGGCTGTTGGCTTTCAGTCTAGTCAAATGTCTCCCGCCCAAGAGTCTACTTGTGCACAGATGTGCCAAAGGGCTTTTGGATCCTACCATAGCCCTGTGGCACATCTCTGCATGCACCGGGCGCATGCACTAAGACTGAGCGGTTCTTGAAATCCCAAACTTTGCCATGTTTGTGCATGCTCAGAAATGACTGCCCTTGCACAGATGTGCCGCAGATCTCTGCTAGGACCCAACGGCCAGGCAGAGCCCTTTGTCACATCTCTGCATGTGCATCAGCTGGGGAGCAAAACTGAAGGATTTGCGTTCCTTTTCAAGAAACTTTTGATCACATAACATTTTGCAAAAATGAGCTTTTAACATAAATTTAGTCCTAGGGTGTACATACACCATTGTTTCCTATTTCTGATCTTCTGCACCCAGTTCTTTAATGGTTCCCAGTTCTCGGCTTGATGCTCAATTTCTGCCTTTCCTATTTAAGAGGGTTGCTGGCCAGGCACAAGTATTTGAACTTGACTGGTTATATGTGTGTGTTCAGTGGACTAATCAAATCAGTGAAGCCATGGGAATGGCATGATGGACAAGAAACTAGAATTTTTACAAGGTTGGGGATGACCTTTTTTAATAGGACAGGTTATCTATCGCAAGCTGGAGATCTAAGAGTACATGGTTGCATAATTGCATAGTTGGTCAGGTTGAAAAAAAGACACAAGTCCATCCAGTTCAACCATAAATATATATATATATCGTACTATCCCATATACCCAGTTGATCCAGAGGAAGGCAAACGTGCTGTACATGCTGTAGACTGACAAGGTGATCATACCTTTTGGTGTTTTTCATGCATTACTGATCCTAACCAGTGTAAGAAGCAATGCAGATCAAAACTTTTTTTTTTTTTTATTTCCTCTATAGTCGTGATGGGAAAGCATTGGAGCGCTTCCTTCAGGACTACTTTGATGGCAAGCTGAAGAGATACATGAAGTCTGAGCCAATTCCTGAAAATAATGATGGCCCAGTCAAGGTGAGGGCAACTGTTAAAAATTTTAGCACGTGTGCGGTAATAGCATATTGGTTTTGCAACTTTTTTTTTTTGATGGAATATGCATTCCTTCCACTTTCCTTCCACTTTCCTTCCACTTTCCTTCCACTTTCCTGTCTTGTACAGTGTCTACACCCTTTACTGCTACTGATATTCACAGGAGCAGGAGAGGGAGATGGTGTGTCAGGCTGGTTCACATAGGAAATGGCTTGCCTCACACATTTAGTCTATTGCAGTATGGGACATCATGCTCTGTGTTGGTATCAAGAAAATACTGGACCACCTCATGCATGATCATCAGGAGCCCATTATATGCAATGCAGAGAAACACTTGGCAAGCTTAGTGACCCACCTTTTATTCATATTTGCTAAAAAAAAAAAATCTGTTTGCCATAGACCAGTTCAATTTGTTTCTGACCACTATGTTCAGGTAATGTGCTTTTGCAGTACAGAAATACCAGAACTACCCTGGTGCCCCAGGTGCCATCTCAATGATTTTATTCTCTAAATGCTAGAGACTCCCCTGCGGCTGTGTCTCATAAGTTGTGGTGGGGGAGGGACCTGGAGATCTCTATTAATCCAGAGGACTGGAACAGGGCCTGGTCCTCCGTGGCTAAGTGCTCCAACACAGCTACCCTGGAAGCTGCATATAAAGTTCCCCAACGATGGTACTGGGTCCCGGGCCGGATAGCGAGCTCAAACCCATCCTACAGTGACCGGTACTTCAGAGGGTGTGGCAAATGAGGGGATGTAGTACATATCTGGTGGTCCTGTCCCCCCACCTCATAGGGTTCTGGTCCAGGGTGTTTGGTCTCCTACATTATTCCATATACCCATACATAGGGAAGCCAAAACCACTCTGCTGCATTGCCCTATTCAGGGCTTATTCTCATACAACAAAAACTTGCTTCTTTGTTTATAGCTGCTAAAAGGGTAATGACCAGAGCCTGGAAGAAACTCTGTTCCGTTTGCTAAATGATTCTCACTCTTATGCTGGCCATGCATGGTCAAATTTCGAAAGAACTTTCTTTTGAAAATCAGAAAATTTGTGCGTTTTGGGATCCGATGGTGCCACCATTGATTTCGAAATTCGACCGACCAAACCTTCAATTTCACCTCATGTTCCTACAGAAAATTTTCGTGTCTGGGAATCTTTACGGGAATTTTTTCTTTTCTTGCACATGCAAATTTATTTGATTACATTTCTCGCACGATTCTCCCATCATTGATTAGAAAACCGTTCGTTTGTTTTCAAAAAATATCCAACATGTTGGATTATTAAAATTCGATGGCCGCCCGAAAATCGGCTGTTTCTGCAGCCCACTAATGGTGCGAAATACGAACGAAAATTCTTATAAGATTTTCAAAATTCGACCCGTGTATTAGGCCACTTTCACACTGATGCATTTTACAGGTGTTTTTGCGCTAAAAATAGCAGCTGTAAACTGCCTCTTCTACATTGCTTTCACACTGGGGCGGTGCGCTTGCAGGACAGGAAGAAAAATCCTGCAAGCAGCATCTTTGTGGCAGTTTAGGAGCGGTTAATACAGCACTCCCAAAATGCCCTTGCCATTGAAATCAATGGGCAGCGGTACTTAAAGCGGAGGTTCACCGAAAATATAAACTATCTTTCTAATCAATGCACTATGTACATCATTAAAAGGCAGGTCACTGTTTTTATAAATATATACATACCGTAGTATTTAGATTTGAATGGAGACTTCCGGGATTCATCTCCCGCGGGAGTAGGCGTGTCTAAGCCTTTTCCCTGAGCCGCAATGATAGTTGGGAGTTCTTGTGTATCGCCGAGCAGCGAAATCTCGATTTCACATACTGACGCGTGACGCCGGTCACGTGACGAGTGTCTCTACATTCTCCATTTTAAAAAAGGGCATGCAGGTAAATCTTGCTATTATCTACCTGCACACGCGAGGCAAAGGAGGCGATACTAGCGTAAAAACACTACCTATGCAGCTGCAGCTCTATCCCCATACTGAGCCGTGTCAGTTTTTTTTTTTTGCAAACCATCACAACGGGGCGTGAACTATCATTGACGCCACCCGTTGTGATGGCAACCAGTTTGTTTACGGCGCTATAACGGTGAATGCTGGGATTCCAGGAAATACTTGCTTGTGGGCTTCACAATGCCCACAAGCAAAATGGAAATAAGCAGTAAAGGATTTTATAACTCAGTTTTTCTTACGAAAAACTGACACAGGATAAAGGAGGAGACCTAAAAAGTGAGTGTACATTTCAATAGTTAAACCACATGAAATCATCCCAAAAAAAAAACGATCTGCCGCGGAACCTCTGCTTTAAAGGGATTGTAAAGAATTTGTTTTTTTTTTTTTTTTACAAACCTGTTTATACTTGCCTCCACTGTGCAGCTCATTTTGCACAGTGGCCCTGATCAACCTCTTCTGGGGTCCCTCGGCGGCTGTCTCGGCTCCTCCCCACAATCACTCACCACCTATGAGCGAGCTTGCATGGTGGTGAGTGATTGCGGGTGCGCTCCAGTGATGCAGTGAGTGGCAATAGCCGCTGGCTGTATCACTCGGCCCTGCCCCCCCCCCGGCGTGCCCAGTCATTGGATGTGATTGACAGCAGCACCAGCCAATGGCTGCGCTGCTTTCAATCCATCCACTGTAGCCAATCAACGGCCAGGCTTAACGGCAAGGAGGATGGGGGCGAGCGTGGGACTTTCGAGGGGTCAGGTAAGTAAAACGGGGGGGGGGCGGTATTGTCGGATGTTTTTTCACCTTAATGCATGGGATGCATTAGGTGAAACATTTACCTTTACAACCCCTTTTAACTTTTTTTTTTTTTTTTTTTTTTTTTTTTTCCCACTATACCACCAACTCTTGCCCCGCCCCAGTGTGAAAGTAGCCGTACTGTCTCATAGTATGGTCACCTTGGTGGTCCTATGCTCTCCCCACCCTGCATCCAAACGGCATGGGTCTCTCCTGAGTACTGATTTGGAGTCGAGTGTTTTTGGTCGCCCTTGGACTCCTAATTTGGGTGACCCTAGGTCCCGGACTTGGGGCCTAATTTTGGTAGTTGGGCCGCTACTGTTTTTTTTTTTTTTTTGTTTTCTCCCCCGCCCTCTGCAGTTTTCCAGATTGTTGCTCTTCCCGACCTGTGTCTTGGGTGTTAAATAGATTGGCACAAGCATTGCCCTCCGCTGTGCACCTGCAACCTGCCCCCCTGTTGGACAGCCCTTGGGTTCTGATGACCCATATGGACCTTTGGTTCATCCCACTAGGCCGCCCAGTGAACAGTCCATACTAATAAAAGTTCTTTGCTCTGGCCTTTCCACCCCGCATCGTTTTTGTTATGGGTTTTTATGCTGTACCCCTGCATGGGAGATTGTCTGTCGATCATCTTTATAATAAAAATTATTGTCCCAGAAATATCAAAACGGCTAAAGCTCAGGGATTAAGCCTGGGGGCTCATGCTGGATACTCCAGCCTATAATGCCTATGGGGGAAGAATGTGTGCTAGGCTTCACATTTGGGGGGGGGGGGGTAGGTTATGACTAATACAACCCTGTCGGGTTCATGTTTGAGGTCTGCCCCACTCATATATATATATATATATATATATATATATATATATATATATATATATATATATATATATATATATATATATATATATATATATATATTCCCCCCCCCCCCAAACAGAAAATGAGCAGTAATCTCCCCATAGGATTTCTTCTCTTGGACCGTGGTCACCAGGACATTTATCCCCTATTGGATTTTCCCTTACCCTTACCTTTCCCTTACCCTTTGACAACTCAAATTTTGTGTTTCAAGTGATCATAGGACTAGCAGATGGGTGTATCGTCCCTGTGATGACCGATGCCAATAGTCTTTAGAGGGCCTAACCCTTTCCTACTGCTCTCCTAGAATTAAAGGAATAAAATGCCTTTGCATACTTTATTTTTTTCTGTTAAGATTCTTAATGTAGTTTTCTGTTTTTCAAGGTGGTTGTGGCTGAAAACTTTGACGAGCTTGTAAATGATGACAGCAAAGATGTTCTCATTGAGTTCTATGCTCCATGGTGTGGACACTGCAAGAACCTGGAGCCCAAATACAAGGAACTCGGAGAGAAGGTAAACACCCCACAGTTGTATTGTCAGTGGGTGGGGTGGCTGTCGTGTCTTCCATGTGGTTGTAGATCACTTTAATAAAACATTGACACATTTTTAACAGCTGGCTGGAGATCCAAATATTATTATTGCCAAGATGGACGCCACAGCCAATGATGTGCCTCCTCACTTTGAAGTCAGAGGGTAAGTACACTAGTGTGTTCCTGAGAGTTAAACTCTAAATGCTGTATGAAAAGAACATGTATCCACTGTCATTGTATAGCAGATTAAGGGCTCATTCATGCTAGGAAAACCTTGCAGTTGAGCAGTGCTTTTACTGCTCAGCCCTTGCCTCTGCAGCTAATAAATGCAGAAGCCTGTCTCTTTTGGTATGTGTACTCGCTGAGACCCACTCAAGTGAATGGGGTCACTCTGCAAGCTCCCAGGAACCGCAGCGTTCAAGGTGTTAAAGCAGGCAGTGAAGTGATGCAATGCTTCCTCACAGCCTGTCAAATGCTTGCTGAAGAGCAACATGGATCGCTCATCAGAAACCAAAGATCACGTCAACGAGCACAAAGTCCTTCTGGTTTAGATATAAAAGCCATTTAGTCTTTTTTGATTTAACATCTAATTTATGTTTAAATGACTGCAGGATAGTAAAGCCCTCACCCTTTCACTATTTCTGAACATGTTTTGTGAGTTTGAGTTTCACATTCCTTGAACTTGACTTTAATTTACTAATATAATGGGTTGATGTCCTTTTTATAAGAGCTGCATTGTCAGAGTAGCACTCGGCTCTGACAGTACTTGCCAGAATACAAATAATTTTGCATAGAACAATAACTGTGTAGTGATTTGGGACTCGAGAGGTTTCTTTGGCTTTCTTAAGCCGTCCATAGACTGTTCTAATCTCAGCCAGTTCAGCCGGGACTTGCTGAGATGTAAGAAGGATGTGATCCATGTATGAGCAGGCTGGTTGTACCCAAGTTGATCAATCGATCAACTTGGGTACAGCCTGAGTGATTTTAAAATGCTATTATTGCCACTAGCGGTGATCTCCCTCTAGGCATGGCTTCTCTTGCCCCCCCAAATCGCAAGAACACAATTGCTCTGTGGGAGGTATTCCCCCCCCCCCCATCAACACTGACTGGGGGAACTTGAGTGTCATTACAAGGGTTATATGCCCGTTTCATTACTTTACCTTGCCACCTGCTCTGGGTATCCCCGGTATGGTTCTTCTCCTTGGCTGCTGTGGGCAGGCCTTCAGTGTCACATATGATGTAAGGCCATTTGTATGGAGTAGGCAGGGTGTGACTGCCCATGAGCACTTTTAGAGGAAGCTTTGAGATGGGATGCACCCCTGGAGGGTCCTGCTGGAGTGAGAAAAAGGGTATTGCACCCTCTACCCCTATGGGGGAAAAAAGACCTTTAAACTGTATGTTGTGAGGGGACCCTAATCCTACTGCAAGTTTCCTAGTGTAGTTTATTTTAAAACCCAACTTCAGAAACAAAACAGGATGGATTATTGGGAAAAGACCAGCTTGCAATAAAAACTGGCTTGCTCAGTGGCTAGTTTTTAAGTCCTGATTCAGTTTAGAGCTTTGGATCATTTATATCAGGTCATAGTGTTAGACTTGGGCATGAGGTCAGTTTGCTTTTGGCTTGCCTTTCACCAGTGTAATTGTGTTTTTCTTTGTTTAGGTTCCCAACAATCTACTTTGCACCAGCTGGAAGCAAGCAGAGTCCGAAGAGATATGAGGTAAGCGGTGTATTCCCCTGTGCCTCCAGGTCACGGAAACTTTAGGCCTCAAAGTGGAAGGTAGTGATATTCCAGTGACTCAATGCAATCAGATTAAAACAACCTTATAGCCACAAAAGCAGCTGGCCTTTAAGACTAACATTGACCAGGAGAAGTGTTGCCCCATATCTTGTAGGTTTAATGGTGCTGCAAAACTGTCTTTAAGTTCTAGACATTAAACTGCTGTGTATGTGTTTCAGGGTGGCAGAGAGGTCAGCGACTTCCTGAGCTATCTGAAGAAGGAAGCAACCAATCCTCCAATTGTGACAGAAGATGACAAACCCAAAAAGAAGAAGAAAGAAGAGTTGTAAATGAGATTGTCCTCCAAATTGGTGTTTTTTTTTTTTTCCAGGGTGGGGTTGTCATCCTGACATTACTGGGTTCTACTGGGAAAACAGTGTGGACACTGAAGCGACACTTACCTTCCTGAAGGGAACATGGCAGTTGATTAGAGATTTCTTAGATGCACTGTTGGAAACATCCAAGGACCTTACAATTATTTGTGGCTTGAGGGGGGCACCACTTTTCCATCTAGGTTGGGAGGGATAGGGTTTGGGGGGGGGGGGGGGGGGGTTCTACAATTTGGTATTGGTTTTCGTTAATTTTTATTTTTTGTACATTCGAAACAAATTTGAAAATAAATGCCCCCTTACCCTTTTATGTGTTTTTTGCTTGTTTTTGTTTACTATTGTGGTATTGCTGTGTATAGACTGACAAAACTAGAGTCTGTTGGATGTGGAATTATGGAGTATTTTTTTAAAGCCTGGTTCACATAGGGGCGACTCGGTCGCCTGAGGAGTCGCGTCCCGCTCTGTACTATGGAACCGTTCTAATAGGAGCGACTCGGGTCGCTCCGATTTAGAAAAAGGTTCCTGTACTTCTTTTGGGGGCGACTCAGGGCAACTTGCATTGACTTCTATACAGAAGTCATTATGCAAATCGCCTCAGGCGGGCGTCAAGTCGTCTTGAGATCGCGCCGCTGAGTCGCCCCCGAAGTCGTGCCACCCCTGTGAGAACCCGGCCATTAAGGTTTTTTATCATGGTTACCGGATACTCCTTTGCTGCATCAAACTCATTGACTGCAATTGGGGGGGGGGGGGGTGCTGGCCAACTCATTACTGGTGCTGCAGTTTTACAGAATGATTCTGGCCTTGGGAGCCCGTAGAAAAAGCACAAGGGGATGGTTATCTGCATGGAGTATTAATATATATACCTTTTTATTAACCCCTTCCTGCCCAGGTCAATTTTCAACGCTGTCACACTTTGACAGGGAATTTCACTGGCATATTCAACCATTTTTATGAAACTGATTCATTCAGTGTTGTGAGTTGTGATTGGCCACAGCTAATCACATGGTACAGATGAATTGTGATCAGTGTTAATTTTGGCAGCAAATTTCGATTTGGTATTGGGACTAATGGCATTTTAGTTTTTGTCCCATTTTAGTTGACAAACTAATTTTAGTCGTCTAAATCTAATAAGTGTAATTAAATTGTAATGCATTAGTTGACATTTCGCTCCAATTTCCAAACTCATTATATACAGCTGGAGTGAAAAATCTAATATGTTTATGGTATTGAGATATGAACATGCACTACAGACCAGTGTTAATTTTAAAGTCAATTTTCAATTTAGTTTTAGCCTTTTGACTAAAAATGCAATTTTCTCAAAACGCCTTTCAGGACAACCTTGGAGAGCGTAGCTCCGCCTCTTCAACAGGAAACACATTCAGCCTTTAAATCCCTCCTCTTCCACCATGGCCTCAGTTATTGTGTTTCCTCCGCCATGGTGGAAGCAACAGGGGGAACCAAGGAGCTACGCTCTTTCCAAGGGGGAAGAAGTAAGGCTTACCTTAATTTTTCTCTGCCTGGTGTGCAGTGTTTACTAGTACTAGTGACCATCCCAGCACCCCCTCCACCGCAAGCGGGGGCTGTTCCGAAATCCCCAGTCTCGCCTGCTCACGGGGGTAAAGGACCCACAGGAAGCGCAGAATCTTGTGCCCAGAATCCACGGTAAGGCTCCGGGAGCCGGGCGGATGCCGCTGCTGGTCAGCGGCGCAAATCGCATGTCTGTTTCAGGTCCTGGTCGGCGGGTGACGTCATGTCCGGCGATGCGGCTTCCTGTGGGAGCGCAGTGCTAGTGGTTCCCAGCGCTTGGAACGCAGAGGCTAGGGGGCGGGTCTTTCGACCGGCGCTTCCGTTTCAGGCCCACGTGGGTGATGTGGGACCCGGGAAAATTTTAAAACACTGTGTAAAGCCCAGCTGCAGTCTCGGCAAGATGGAGGAGAGACAGTCAGCGATGGCGGAAGCAGGCGCCCTAAGCTCCGGTCAGGCTCAGGTAAGAGGGGTACAATGGTGCCTTTTGATTCTTGCCCAAATGAGTCTATATGCTATATAACCAAACATGTAAACCCACCAAGCCAGAGGAAGTGTCCCTCCTGCAAGAATCCGTTAAGGGATTCATGGCAAAAAGCTATGTGCAAGTCTTGTATTAAAGACCTGGTGGAAGAGGAAACATCCCAGCAATACAAGGATCTATTTTCCTCAGTAAGAGCTTACAAACTCTCTTACTTGAGTTAAAACTTTACTGAAAAGTCCAGCAGTATTAGCTGAACCTCAGCAACCACTGTCCAGCCCAAGAGCCTCCACTTCTAGACCAGCAGAGAGTGTGGACTCTGGGGATGAAGGGGCAAGTACTCTCCCATCGCTCAAGGATTCTGATGAGGAGGAAGATGATGGCAGATCCTCCAGATATAAATTATCCTTAGAAGATGTGGATGATCTAAGAGCAATCTACACCACTCTGGATATTCAGGAGGAAAAAGTACAATTATCAGTTCACAATAAAATGTACCAGGTTCTGGATGATTCCAAACAGTGTTCCCAGTCCATAGGGTCATATCGGACACAATTAAAAAAGAATGGAAGGATCCTGAAAAGGGTCCTTTTCTTTCCAAGACCCTTAAAGCGTTTCCTTTTGAAAACCGACTCGGAGGTTTGGAATAAAAAAACACGAGTGGATGCTGCCTTCTCGCAAGTCTTGTCGTATGGACCTCGCTTTCGAGGACATGGGAGTGTTGAAGGACGCGATGGATAAAGCAGACTCCCTGATGAAAAAAGCTTGGGATTCCACATCAGCTAGCCTCAAACCAGCTATGGCCTCCAGTGGTGGCAAGGAATCTGGAGTGTTGGATGTAGAAGCTGATGAACCATGTGGAGGCAGGTACTCAAGGAAAGATCTGCTGGAGTCCTTCCCTCCTAATACTTAAAGCGGTGAAGTACATGGCTGATGCATCTGCTGAATCAATCAAAATGTCTGCAAAATCAGCAGCATTGGTAAATTCAGCTAAGCGTGCAGTCTGGCTAAAAACCTGGTCGGGTGACACAGCCTCTAAAAATCAAACTTTGTGGCCTACCCTTCTCGGGATTTTCTGTTTGGACCGGAACTAGAAACTGTTCTGGACAAAACAGCCGATAAAAAGGCTTTCCCTTCTAAAAAAGCAGCCTTTTAAAAAAAAAATAATTGTGCTGTTCAGCAAACCTTCAAAGACAACAAACCTTGGTTTTCCCAAAAAGGTAGAGGAGTTCTTTTTTAGATCTCCCCCAGACCAAACTTCAAAAAAGTGACAATCTTACTCCAGTAGGGGGAAGATTGTCAGCCTTTCTTCCTCAATGGAACAAAGTATCCAAAAGTCCCTTCGTAAAGAACATCATTGCGCAGGGATTCAGTCTGGAATTTTCAGAATGCCCTCCAAGCAGATTTTATGTCACAGCCCTACCACGGGATCAGGAAAAATCTTCTATGACACTCTTACAGGATCTGATACAACAGGAAGTGATTGTTCAAGTCCCAAAACATCAGGAGGGCCAGGGGTTTTACTCCCATATATTCCTGGTGAAAAAAACCTTCAGGCAAATACCAACTGATTCTGAATCTGAAGATCCTAAACAGATGAATACGGTACAAACACTTTCGCATGGACACAATCCACTCATAACAAAGTTGTTGACTCCAGGTTGCTTCATGGCATCCCTAGACCTGAGGGATGCCTACCTACATGTGCCGATGACTCTGGCTTCCCAACGGTTTCTCTGCCTAGCCATCAATCTGGGGACATCAATATGGCATCTCCAATTCTGAGCCCTGTCGTTCGGACTTTCATCCTCACCCAGGATATTCACAAAGGTTATGGCAGAAGCCCTAGAGCCTCTGAAACTGAGGGGGATCTCGGTCATTCCATATTTCGACGACCTACTGTTTTTTGCAGATTCCAGAGATCAGGTCGTGACAAACCTTCAAGTGTCACAAACTCATCTCAAAAGTCTAGGTTGGCTCCTAAATCTAGAAAAATCAAATCTAGATCCAACTCGGGAGATGAGGTTTCTGGGTTACACCATGAACTCAGTTCTTCAAAAAGTATTCCTTCCTCAGGAAAAGAGGGGGAAAAAATCTATTCGACAAGGAGTCAGATTCGGACTAATCTCTCAACATCAGTCCAATCGGCCATGGCAGTGTTGGGCCTCCTCACGGCCTCAATCCCAGCCATTCAATGGGCAAGACTGCATTCCAGACCCCTCCAGAGGAACATTTTACAGGTGTGGTCACACCAGGAGTCGCTGGAAAAGTGCTTCAAACTAACATTAAACGTAAAACGAGCACTCTGGTGGTGGAGAGACCCAAACAACCTGACAAAGGGTCTCTCCTGGGTTTCCCCCTGGACAAACGTCTGACAATGGACGCAAGGGGTTGGGGAGCTCACCTGGAAGGTCAAACCGCACAAGGGACTTGGTCCAAAGTGGAAGTAAGAAAATCGTCAAACTGGCGGGAATTAAAAGCCATATTTCTGGGCCTCCTTGCCTTTCAACAGTCAAAGGACATCATGTTCAGGTCTTGTCAGACAACACGACAGCGGTAGCTTACGTGCTCAAACAAGGGGGAACCAGGAGCTCAGGTCTCATGCAGTTAGCCAGTCGGTTGTTGTCCTGGGCGGAGCTAAATGTGACCCTTATCAGCAGTTCACTTAAAAGGATCCCAGAATCTGCTGGCAGATCTTCGCAGAAGAATTGTAGTGGAGGCAGGAGTCTGAACCAGGAGATTTTCACCATGATCTCCAAAGATTGGGGGAAACCTCAGGTAGATCTATTTGCCAGTCAGCAAAACACAAAGGTCCGAGAATTCTTTTCTCTCCAGAGGGGACCAGGCAGTAGGCATAGACGCTCTGGCACACCCATGGCATTACCAGCTGTGTTACGCCTTTCCCCCCTTTTCTCTAATCCCACTGGTATTGAAGTTCAGGTAAGAGAACACCAACCTGATCCTGATTGCTCCATATTGGCCAAAAAGGCCTTGGTTTGCGACACTGCTAAACTTAGCCGCAAATCCTCCATGGAAGCTACCACTCAGGAAGGACTTACTAACACGGGGCTCTGAACCATCTGGAAGCAGACCGACTACACCTGACTGCCTTGTTTCTGAGGAAAACCTCAAAAGCTAAAGGACTGTCAGATAAAGTGGTAAGGACCCTACTGTCCAGTAGAAAGGAGGTAACTAGGGCCATCTACCTTTTAAAGTATGGAAGAAGTTTAACTGTTGGTGTTCTTCCAAAAGCCTCAATCAAGAGTGTCGTTTCAGTTTTGGAGTTTCTTCATGAAGGAATGGAAACAGGACTAGCAGCCAGCACCCTGAAAACTCAGGTTGCGGCTCTTTCTGTTTATTTTGAGAACTCTGTCCAAAGAAACTTTAATTTCCAGATTTTTTTTAGGGCTCTGGCTCGAAACAGACCTGTAGCCCTTAAAGTTTTTTTCCCAGTTGGGATTTATCTATGGTTTTACAGGGTCTCACGGGAGCTCCGTTCGAACCCCTTCAAGAGACTTCCTTAAGGAATTTAGTTTTCAAAACGGTTTTTAATTGCCATCATGTCGGCAAGGAGAGTCGGTGAACTCCAGGCTCTGGCAGTTACAGAAGCTTTTTTTGAGGGTCTTCTCAGACCGGGTGATCCTTCAGACGGATCCAGCCTTTCTACCGAAAGCGTTGTCAACCTTCCATCGGTCGCAAGAAATAACTTTGCCTACTTTTTTCCTCAGTTCCTACCAATACAGGAGAGGAAGCTTTCCATACACTGGATGTGAGAAGATGCCTGCTTCAGTTTCTAGCAGTTACCAAAGAGTTTAGAAAAACAAATGCTCTCTTTTGTGATATTTTCAGGTCCCTGCAAAGGGGAGAGTTTCTAAAAGTACATTAGGCAGATGGCTTAGACAGGCAATTACAGAGGCCTATCAAGCTAAAGGAGAAATACCTCCCTCAGGTATTACTGCTCACTCAACAAGGTCAACACAATGACATGAAAGGAGGAATCCATTGTTTGCAATTGCCATGTGATCTGCTGTGATTGGTCACATGGTACTGGCAGCGGGTCAATACACTGATCAGTCATTGGCTGTGTCTGGTGGATACAGGTGACCGATCATGCCGTAGTGTGTTCCCAGGGGACATCTTATGACGCCTACCCTGAACGATGAAAGTGCCGCCCGGCTGTTTGCATATGAATCCATGAGTCACCTATTGTCAATGTGCTTGTCACATGAACACTCTGGCCAAGGAGACGCTGCAGCGAACTTATGGTGAGATGGAAGGGAGATTGCTCACTATCTGACCATAAAGTGTGCAGGGCCACCATGGAGTGCTGCATTGAAAGTGATGTCATACTGGGGAATGGCCTGTAACCATGGTAATGTGTTTCAAAGCTCACTGGCTGCTTTGGTAAATCAACAATTGGATGTGAGCTGGTGCAGCTATATGTAGGAGTGACAGTGGAACTATCGGCCTCAGCAAGCTGATATGTAAACGGGGAGCAGGCAGAAGCAGGGATGTGAAAGGCCACTGCTCATTTACAGCGGAAATTTTTGTTGTAACGATTTCTTTAGGAGGAACAATTGTCTCCCAGATATGGATATAGTTTCTAATGTCTATATACGTTATGTCCTGTGTAGGGCTGCAACTAACGATTATTTTCATAATCGATTAGTTGGCCGATTATTGTTTTTCGGTTAACCACTTAACGACCGCCCACTGTAATTATACGTCGGCAGAATGGCACCGACAGGCAGAATCACGTAGATCTATGTGATCGCCTTTGTATAGTTGGGGGGGGTCCGATCGGACCCCCCTTCTGTACAGTGAGCAGTGGTTAAGTGTTCGGGAGCGATCTGGCATGAGGGGACGGCCGTTGGATTCCGGCCACCCCCTCTCGATCGCTCCCGGCGAATGAGAGCGCTTCCCCTGCCTGTGTAATGTAAACACAGGCAGAGGAAGTGATGTCCTCTCTCCTCGTGGCGGTCTTTTCGATCTGGCGCGAGGAGAGAAGACATCACATAGTGCACCAACAGCCCACTGACACCAGTACACGTAGGCACACTTACACCCCCCAGTCACCCCCAGATCACCCCCAGTCACAGTGCACCGTTTGCAGTGATCAGTAAAAAAATTATCACTGCAATCAGTGTCATTTGTGACTAAAAAGTTGCAGGGCAGTTAGGATTAGGCCCCTTTAGGTCCAGGGTAGCCCCCTAACCCCCCCCCCCAAATAAAAGTTTAACCCCTTGATCGCCCCCCAGGTAACCCTTTCACCCCCTAACGCCAGCGTCACTAAGCGATCGTTTTTCCGATCGCTTTTTTCTTGTCGCTGGTGTCCTAGCCAGTTATTTTTAGGTTCGCTGCAGGTTTTTATTAGCGTCAGGTACCCCCATATAATATTTTAACCCCCTGATTGCCCCTAGAGTTAATCCTTTCACCAGTGATCACCGTATAAGCGTCACTGGTGACCCAGGTTACCCAGTTATTTAGGTAACCCGTCGGGTTTTTATATAGCGTCGGGTACCCCCATATTTAACCTAATAAAGGTTTTAACCCCCTGATTGCCCCTAGTTAACCCTTTCACCAGTCATCACCATATAAAGGTTACAGGTGACGCTGGTTGGTTAGTTTGCTTTTTATAGCATCAGGGCACCCGCCGTATATAACCCAATAAAGGTTTAACCCCCTGATCGCCCGGCGGCTGATATCAATTAGGTTTTAGCGTCAGAGAGGGTCTGCGTCGCCCCAGGTAGCGTCAGGTTAGTGCCAGTAACGCTAACACCCACGCGCAAAGCATACACCTCCCTTAGTGGTATAGTATTTGAACATATCAATTTCTGATCAGATCTATACTAGCGTCCCCAGCGGTTTAGGGTTCCCAAAAATGCAGTGTTAGCGGGATCAGCCCAGATACCTGCTAGCACCTGCGTTTAGCCCCTTCGCCCAGCCCACCCAAGTGCAGTATCGATCGATCACTGTCACTTACCAAACACAACACACATAACTGCAGCGTTCGCAGAGACAGTCCTGATCCCTGCGATCGCTAACAGTTTTTTTTGGTAGCGTTTGATACATTTGGTGACAGTCAGGTGCTTTTTTTTAACCTGTGAATCTTACTAGTGTACCCCTAAATTTAGAGCCCAAAATGGCAAGACTAAGGTACACTAGTAAAGAGGCCTACGAGATTCTGAGCATGACAGATAGTGAAGAGGAGGTCACGCATCTGTCAGATTCAGGCTCAGAATATCTTCCCGTAGAAGACAGTGACGTCAGCGGCCCCACGTCAGATAGCTCTGACGACGAAGTTGAGGTCCCTGCTAAGGTCAGGTGTACCCAATCCTGATCTTCTGAGGTTGTTGAGGAGCAAGAACCGCAGGGCTCTCGTATCATGGAGCAGAGTAGTACTAGCGCCGCTATTCCTTCTGGTGAATTGGCAAGCACCAGCGGCCTAGTACAGCCTGGGCGTACATCCAGCACTGCAGTATCACGTGCTGACGTGGCGAGTCCCATAAGTGCAGTTCAAGCTGGCGAGGTGGCAAGCACAAGTAGTGTCCTGCTGCCACCAAGAAGACAAAGGCAGGCCCGTCGTGCCCTTCCTGCAGAATTCGCCTATCCTGATTGGGTCCCCACCACTTCTGCAGAACCTGTACTTCCCCCATTCACTGCCCAACCCGGTATTCAGGTGGAAACAGCTGATGTTATGACAATTGATTTTTATTCGCTGTTTTTCACGGAAGATCTCTATAGATCTATTGTGGACCAGAGTAATTTATATGCTGGTCAATTCATCGCCGCTAACCCCCAGTTGCCTAAAATTGCCAAAGATTGGAAACCAATTACGGTTTCCGAATTTAAGACCTTTCTGGGACTTTCCCTCAACATGGGCACACATACGTTCCCGTCATTGCGTGCTTATTGGTCCACGCACCCAATTGACCACATGCCCGTGTTCTCTGCCTCCATGCCCAGGACACGATACGAGCAGATTTTGCGGTTCATGCACTTCAACGACAATGAACTTTGTCGTCCACGTGGGGACCCTGAATACGACCGGCTCTATAAAATTCGGCCCCTCATAAACCACTTCAACGAACGTTTTGCAGCCTTGTTTATTCCGATCAAGTTGTCTGCGTTGATGAGTCCCTGATTAAATTTTCTGGCCGCTTGGCTTTCAAGCAGTACCTTCCCAGCAAGCGTGCCAGATACGGGGTCAAGCTCTAGAAGTTCTGTGACAGGGCAACAGGCTATGTATGGAGCTTTATGGTTTATGAGGGAAAAGATAGTCAGTCAGGTTGAGCCGGTCAACTGCCCGGATTACATAGGGAGCGCTGGCAAGATAGTGTGGAACTTGGTGTCACCCTTATTCGGAAAGGGGTACCACTTGTATGTGGACAATTATTACACGAGCGTGCCACTGTTTAGTCACTTGTTTGATCATCAGATTGGAGCATGTGGCACCGTGCGACCTAATCGCCGGGGCTTTCCCCAGCAGCTTGTAGATGCCCGTCTTAGGCTGGGGGAGAGAGCCTGCTTGAAGTGTAATAACTTGCTCGCTATGAAGTGGAGGGACAATAAGAATGTTTTTCTTTCTTACCTCCCTTCATGCAGACACGACAGTCCAAATTCGTACGGCGACTGGTGTTGTGGAGAAACCCCTCTGTGTCCACGAATATAACAAAAATATGGGAGGGGTGGACCTCAACGACCAGTTGTTGGCGCCGTATCTAATTGACCGTAAGGCGAGACGCTGGTACAAAAAAGTGTCTCTATCCTTATTCCAATTGGCTTTGCTGAACGCTCATGTGCTATACAGAGCTTCAGGCGGGACGTTATCTCTTCTAAAATTCCAGAATTAGATAGTCACAGAACTCCTGTATCCAGGCGGTTCTGCACCTCACCATTCCCAACCAAATGCAGTAAGCCGGCTGCACGGAAGGCATTATCCGTATGCCCTCCCGAGTACCCCTACCCAACGAACCCCCTAAAAAAGATGTCTTGTCTGTAGCAAGCGCGGATTTAGGCGTGACACCCGTGTTTTTGTCCACTCTGTCCTGAAAAACCTGGTCTTTGCCTTGGTGAATGTTTTGAACGCTACCACTCAAAAGTGAAGTTTTAGCGTAGGGTACAGCATTTCACAGACTAGGACACACTTACACAGGGTCTCCCAAGATGCCATTACATTTTGAGAGACCCGAACCATTACAGTTAAAGTTACAAAAAAAAAGTGTAAAAAAGAAAAAAAAAAAAATAGTTGTCGTTTTATTATTTTCTCTCGCTTTCTCTCTCTCTCGCTTTCTCTCTCTCTCGCTTTCTCTCTCTCTCGCTTTCTCTCTCTCTCGCTTTCTCTCTCTCTCGCTTTCTCTCTCTCTCGCTTTCTCTCTCTCTCGCTTTCTCTCTCTCTCGCTTTCTCTCTCCCTCGCTTTCTCTCTCCCTCGCTTTCTCTCTCTCCCTCGCTTTCTCTCTCTCCCTCGCTTTCTCTCTCTCCCTCGCTTTCTCTCTCTCCCTCGCTTTCTCTCTCTCCCTCGCTTTCTCTCTCTCCCTCGCTTTCTCTCTCTCCCTCGCTTTCTCTCTCTCCCTCGCTTTCTCTCTCTCCCTCGCTTTCTCTCTCTCCCTCGCTTTCTCTCCCTCTCTCTCTCGCGCTTTCTCTCCCTCTCTCTCTCTCCCTCTCTCTCGCCCTTTCTCTCTCTCTCTCTCTCTCCCTCTCTCTCTCGCCCTTTCTCTCCCTCTCTCTCTCGCCCTTTCTCTCTCTCTCTCGCCCTTTCTCTCTCTCTCTCGCCCTTTCTCTCTCTCTCTCTCGCCCTTTCTCTCTCTCTCTCTCTCGCCCTTTCTCTCTCTCTCTCTCGCCCTTTCTCTCTCTCTCTCTCGCCCTTTCTCTCTCTCTCTCTCGCCCTTTCTCTCTCTCTCTCTCGCCCTTTCTCTCTCTCTCTCTCGCCCTTTCTCTCTCTCTCTCTCGCCCTTTCTCTCTCTCTCTCTCGCCCTTTCTCTCTCTCTCTCTCTCGCCCTTTCTCTCTCTCTCTCTCTCGCCCTTTCTCTCTCTCTCTCTCTCGCCCTTTCTCTCTCTCTCTCTCTCGCCCTTTCTCTCTCTCTCTCTCTCGCCCTTTCTCTCTCTCTCTCTCTCGCCCTTTCTCTCTCTCTCTCTCTCGCCCTTTCTCTCTCTCTCTCTCTCTCGCCCTTTCTCTCTCTCTCTCTCTCTCGCCCTTTCTCTCTCTCTCTCTCTCTCGCCCTTTCTCTCTCTCTCTCTCTCTCGCCCTTTCTCTCTCTCTCTCTCTCTCGCCCTTTCTCTCTCTCTCTCTCTCTCGCCCTTTCTCTCTCTCTCTCTCTCTCGCCCTTTCTCTCTCTCTCTCTCTCGCCCTTTCTCTCTCTCTCTCTCTCTCGCCCTTTCTCTCTCTCTCTCTCTCGCGCCCTTTCTCTCTCTCTCTCTCTCGCGCCCTTTCTCTCTCTCTCTCTCGCTTTCTCTCTCTCTCCCTCGCTTTCTCTCTCTCTCTTTCTCTCATTGATTACTTGTATAGCGCTACAAATGCGAACTGAATCGCCTCAAGGCGCTTGCATCCAGTGATGTCCTGTTCCATTAGAAGAGGTGGGTCTTAAGTTTTTTCCTGAAAGCTCGATGGTTTTCTTCCATGCGGATATCAGTGGGTAGAGCGTTCCATAGCCGCGTCCTTGGACTGCAAATCTTCGATCTCCTTTCCAACGGGATTTGGGGATGTGGAGGAGGTTTTGATTGGTTGACCGGAGAATGCGTTTGGGGGAGTAGTGTTTAATTTTCTCGCATAAATATTGCGGTGCGTTTCCTTGTGTGCACTTGTGGGTGAGGCAGAGGGTCTTGAATGTGACCCGATCCTTTACGGTTAGCCAATGCAGGGTCCTCAGTGAAGGGGTGATCGATTCCCAAGGTTTTTTCCCTGTTACCAGTCTAGCTGCCGTGTTCTGGACGACTTGTAGGCGCGAGATCTGATATTTAGGTAGTCCTATGTAGAGGGCGTTTGCATAGTCGAGTCGGGAGTTGATAATTGTACCAACTACTACTGCTGTGTCCTCTTCCGGGATGAAGGGGATGAGTCTCCGTAACAGACGGAGGAGATGGTGTGATCTGCTGACTACTGATCCTATTTGTGCATCCATCGACATCTCTGAGTCAAAGATGACTCCGAGACTTTTGACTTTTGTGCTCGGGGTAATGGTCTGTCCAAGAATGGTGGGTGGTGTCCAAGACGTCTTTGTTTTTTGGTTTGCGTGGAGGAGAAGAAGTTCTGTTTTGGATCCATTGAGTTTGAGGGAACTCTCAGTCATCCAATCATCAATCAATGTGAGGCACTCTTCCAGTCCGCGATATTGGTCTTTTTTCCCGGTGATACGAAAGAGTTGGGTGTCGTCAGCATATGAATGGTAGCGCAGATCCTGTTTGCTGATGATTTTAAGGAGGGGGCGGAGGTAGATGTTGAAGAGCACGGGTGAAAGGGGTGATCCTTGAGGGACTCCGCAAGAAATTGCGCGAGTTTCAGAGGTGAAGGCTCCTAGTTTCACTGTCTGGGAGCGATTTTCTAAGAAGGATGCGAACCAGTGAAGGACAGGGTCTGCGACTCCTGCTACTTCTTTAAGGCGGATGAGTAGAGTTTTGTGGTCTACTGTGTCGAACGCTGCACTGAGATCCAGCAGCACCAGAAGACATGATTCTCCATCTGCAGCTTCGAGGGCGTCGTCCCATATTTTAAGAAGTGCCGTTTCTGTGCCATGGCCTGGGCGGAGGCCTGATTGTAGTGGGTCTAAGAGTTTGTGGGTGTCCAAATGGAGTTGTTGTTGTACTACTGCTTTCTCCATGATCTTTGAGATGGTGTTGAGGCTTGTTACCGGTCTGCGATAGTTTGGGTCTTTAGGGTCGAGGTTGGGCTTCTTTAGGAGGGGTTTGACTATGCCTTGCTTGAGGGAGATCGGAACAATGCCTTCTTTGAACGATTGATTTACGAGATGTGTTATGGAGGGTGCCAGAATGTCGGTACATTCTTTCAGGAGTTTTGTAGAAATTATGTCATTCGGTGATGTGCTGTCTCTGAGACTTCTGATGATGTTTTTGGTGATGTCAATGGTGATCGGGACCAGCGAAAATGGAATCAATTGTATATTCATTTCCTCTTCTTGTTTAGCCTGAGTGAGGTTGGGTGTTTTTTTCTTTTGAATCATTTCTCTAATGTTTTCGATTTTGTCGATGAAAAAATCTGATAGTTCATTGCAGAATTCTTGAGTTTCGTTTGTTGGGGGGTCCAAACAGGTGGGGTTCATAGTTTAAGCGACTAGTTTGAAGAGTTCGCGAGGTCGGTTTAGGGCTTTTGAGATGGTGTTAGAGAAATGTTCTTTTTTTGCTTTGAAGATCGCTTTGTGGTCTCTCTCTCTCTCTCTCTCTCTCCCCTCTATTGTTCTGCTCTTCTTTACTGTATTCTATTCTGCAATGTTTTATCATGCTTGCTTTTCAGGTATGTAATTTTTTGTTTTCAGGTACGCCATTCAGTTGCAGCGCGGATCTATTTATCTTGACAGCAACAGCGTTTGCTCCCACGATACATAAAGCCGTGACTCCAGTGCTGTAGGAGGTGATTTCACCACCACAGTTAAAAAAAAGAGCATATATGCCGAAGCATGGGGGCAGCAGGGGCGGAGGAGCGATTTTGCTCCTAATGCCGCGTACATACGGTTGAAATTCCGACGGAGGCTTGCCCGTGGAAAAGTCCGACCGTGTGTACGCGGCATAACTTTTTTGCGGGAGGATGCCCCCATGCTTCGGCATATATATATTTTAGGCACAGGTTGCGTTAAAAAAATGTTTTATTTTTTACTATGTTTTGTTTTGGTATTTGCTTTGCAGGTATGGTAAGGTCTTACTGTTGTACTGTAATGTTACTTTGTTTTAATGTTAACCATCATTTGCTTAGCAGGTACGCCATTCAGTTGCATCGCGGATTTATTTATCTTGACAGCAACAGCGTTTGCTCCCACGATACATAAAGCCGTGATTCCAACGCTGTAGGAGGTGATTTCACCACCACAGTTAAAGAAAGGGTCGGCGATTTTGCTCCTAATGCCGCGTATATACGGTCGAAATTCTGACGGCGGCTTGCCCGTGGAAAAGTCCGACCGTGTGTACGCGGCATAACCTTTTATGCCGCGTACATACGGTCGAAATTCCGACGAAGGCTTGCCAGTGGAAAAGTCTGACTGTGTACGCGGCATAACTTTTTTGCGGGAGGATGCCCCCATGCTTCGGCATATATGCCCATCATTAGAAGTGGGTGGATGAAGGGAGGTATTCTAATGGTGGGCATACCCACCGATCAATCTCTTTTTTCCGTTCAGCCAACAGGCTGCATGAAAAAAAAGATTACAATACATGTCCAACAAGGACCAGCAACGTACTGGTATGTTGCTGGACTTTGAATGTTTATACCAGAATGATGCCTGCAGGTTTAGGTATCATCTTGGTATCATTCTTTTCAGCCAGTGGCCGGCTTTCATGTAAAAGCAATTCTAGAAGATAATTAGCCTCTAGACTGCTTTTACAAGCAGTGGGAGGGAATGTCCCCCCCCCCCCGGATATAAACAGCGCCATTGGGAAAGCATTTTATCACACCGATCTTGGTGTGGTCAGATGCTTTGAGGGCAGAGGAAAGATCGAGGGTCTAACCCCCAATTTTTTTTCAAAAAAAGAGTACCTGTCACTACTTATTGCTATCATAGGGGATATTTACATTCCCTGCGATAACAATAAAAATGGTAAAAAAAAAATAAAAATATGGAAGGAACAGTTTAAAAATAAAATAAAGCAAAATAAATAATAAAAAAAAAAAGCACCGCTGTCCCCCCCTGCTCTTGCGCAAAGACGAACGCAAGCGTTGGTCTAGCATCATATGTAAACAGCAATTGCATCATGCATGTGAGGTATCACCGCGAAGGTCAGATCGAGGGCAGTCATTTTAGCAGTAGACCTCCTCTGTAAATCTAACGTGGTAACCTGTAAAGGCTTTTAAATGCTTTTAAAAAATGTAGTTTGTCGCCGCTGCGCGTTTGTGCGCAATTTTAAAGCATGTCGTGTTTGGTATCCATGTACTCGGCCTAAGATCATCTTTTTTATTTCATCAAATATTTGGGCAATATAGTGTTTTTTAGTGCATTAAAAATAAAAAGTGTTTTTCCCCCAAAAAATGCGTTTGAAAAATCACTGCGCAAATACTGTGTGGAAAAAAAAAATGCAACACCCACTATTTTAATCTGTAGGGCCTTTGCTTTAAAAAAATATATAATGTTTGGGGGTTCAACATAATTTTCTTGCAAAAAAAAAAATGTTTTCATGTAAACAAAAAGTGTCCGAAAGGGCTTTGTCTTCAAGTGGTTAGAAGAGTGGATGATGTGTGACATAAGCTTCCTAATGTTGTGCATAAAATGCCAGGACAGTTCAAACCCCCCCCCCCCCCAAATGACCCCATTTTGGAAAGTAGACACCTCAAGCTATTTGCTGAGAGGCATGTTGAGCCCATTGAATATTTATTTTTTTGTTCCCAAGTGATTGAATAATGACAAAAAAAAAAAATGTACAAAAAGTTGCCACTAAATGATATATTGCTCAAACATGCCATGGTTATATGTGGAATTACACCCCAAAATACATTGTTTCTTCTCCTGAGTACGGGGATACCACATGTGTGAGACTTTTTGGGAGCCTAGCCCCGCGTACAGGACCCCGAAAACCAAGCACCGCCTTCAGGATTTCTATGGGTGTAAATTTTTGATTTCCCTCCTCACTGCCTATCACAGTTTCGGAGGCCGTGGAATGCCCAGATGGCAGAAAACCCCCGCAAATGACCCCATTTTGGAAAGTAGACACCCCAAGCTATTTGCTGAGAGGTATGTTGAGTATTTTGCAGATCTCGCTTTTTGTCACAAAGTTTTGAAAATTGAAAAAAAAAAAAAAATGTCTTTCTTATTTTCAAAAACAAATGAGAGCTGTAAAATACTCACCATGCCTCTCAGCAAATAGCTTGGGGTGTCTACTTTCCAAAATGGGGTCATTTGTGGAGGTTTTGGGCTATCTTGGCATTTTATGGCCTTCAAAACTGTGATAGGTAGTGAGGAGTGAAATCAAAAATTTGTGCCCTTAGAAATCCTGAAGGCGGTTCTTGGTTTTCAGGGCCCGGTATGCGGCTAGGCTCTCAAAAAGTCCCACACATGTGGTATCCCCGTACTCAGGAGAAGCAGCAAAATGTATTTTGGGGTGCAATTCCACATGTAACCATGGCATGTTTGAGCAATATATCATTTAGTGACAACTTTTTGTACATTTTTTTTTTTTTTGTCATTATTCAATCACTTGGGAACAAAAAAATAAATATTCAATGGGCTCAACATGCCTCTCAGCAAATAGCTTGGGGTGTCTACTTTCCAAAATCGGGTCATTTGGGGGGGTTTTGTGCCATCTTGGCATTTTTTGGCCTTCAAAACTGTGATAGGTAGTGAGGAGTGAAATCAAAAATTTATGCCCTTAGAAACCTTGAAGGCGGTGCTTGGTTTTTGGGGTCCCGTACGCGGCTAGGCTCCCAAAAAGTCCCACACATGTGGTATCCCCGTACTCAGGAGAAGCAGCAGAATGTATTTTGGGGTGTAATTTCACATATGCCCATGGCATGTGTGAGCAATATATCATTTAGTGACAACTTTGTGCAAAAAAAAAAAAAAGTTTGTCATATTCCCGCAACTTGTGGCAAAATATAAAATATTCCATGGACTGAACATGCCTCTCAGTAAATAGCTTGGGGTGTCTACTTTCCAAAATGAGTCATTTGGGGGGGTTTTGTGCTATTTTGGCATTTTATGGCCTTCGAAACTGTGATAGGTATTGAGGAGTGAAATCAAAAATTTGCACCCTTAGAAATCCTGAAGGCGGTGATTGGTTTCCGGGGTCCCGTACGTGACTAGGCTCCAAAAAAGTCCCACACATGTGGTATCCCCGTATTCAGGAGAAGCAGCAGAATGTATTTTGGGGTGCAATTCCACATATAACCATGGCATGTGTGAGCAATATATCATTTAGTGACCACTTTTTGTAAAAAAATTTTTGTCATTCAATCACTTGGGACAAAAAAAAAATATTTAATGGGCTCAACATGGCTCTCGGCAATTTCCTTGGGGTGTCTACTTTCCAAAATGGGGTCATTTGGGGGGGGGTTTGTACTGCCCTGCCATTTTAGCACCTCAAGAAATGAGATAGGCAGTCATAAATTTAAAGCTGTGTAAATTCCAAAAAATGTACCCTAGTTTGTAAACGCTATAACTTTTGCGCAAACCAATAAATATACGCTTATTGACCTTTTTTTTTTTTTACTAAAGACATGTGGCTGAATACATTTTGGCCTAAATGTATGACTAAAATTGAGTTTATTCGATTTTTCTTCTAACAAAAAGTAGAAAATATCATTACTCTTTCGTCCATGGACCGACACAGCTTCTCTATTGACAAAGTGGGTATTATCCGTTAATTAGGAGTGACTAGGCAGAAAAACTTGTAAAAAGTGTTGCATCACACCTTCTACAGTACCGCCCAGGGGGCGGACCCTCTGGGTATACCCTCTCAGTCTGCACATCGCAGATCAGTTTTTTTCTGTCTAGCAAGGAGTAGGACATGGCTCCCTTCGGGCTCATTGGTCCGGGGAAAAAAGATATATATATTTTTTATTTTTTTGCTACATTTGTTGTTTCCTGCGATCTTCGATCAACTGCCGACTGGGTGACAGGCTGGATCCTCGATCCTTGTAGTCTCCCCAGTTTCGGCCATCGAGCGTGTGCCGACCCTAGCTACGCGCTGGGTTTTCCACGACATGCCCGTCGCTCCACGGGTGGCCGGTGAGCCTACGCTCCAGGGCCTGCATCGGACCGCTCAGCTTCGGCTGACCTTACGGCCGAGTCGCAGCAGCCTGGCCGGTGAGCTTACGCTCCAAGGCTTGCATCGGACCGCTCAGCTTCGGCTGACCTTACGGCCGAGTCGCAGCAGCCTGTCCGGTGAGCGTCATGCTCCAGGGCATACATATGATCGTCCCTTCTGGGTCCAATCACAGCATGCCTGGCCAACAGTCACCTTCCGTGCGCGGACGATGATCTGTTTGGAATGTCTTCCAGCAGAATACATGCAGGATAGGTAAGTAAAACTCCCCTGCCTCGGCTGGGTGATTTAGCTGGACATTCCTGGAGAGATCAAGTAAGTGGTTGTGGCCCCTTTCTTCCCTCTCTCCCTGCCTTTCCCTCCTCCCTGGGCTTCTAGCTAAAGGTTGCTGGGTGCTGGGGGTCACCTAGGGGGTCCCACTGGAGCGGGGCTGGCTGTAACTAACATTTAAAAGAAATGTCATTTTTGCTTACCTGTGTTTCTGTGTCTCCATGCTGTCGGCGGCCATTTTGAGGTGGTCCATGCCAAGTTTGGCCTCTTGTAACTGCCTGGCGGCCATCTTCCTGTAGTTCGGCCACACCCACTGGCCCCTATCAGGTGATCGGCGGCCATGTTTGTCCACCCTGTATGCAGATATTGCCGTTCGGCGGCCATCTTTTTTGTGGGCTATGGCTGCCTGACCTCTATCTTCTGTCGGCGGCCATTTTCTTAGAGCCCACATTATCTTCCATACAGACGGTTTTGGCAACCATTTTGCGAGAGCCTCCGGCCTCTAGGGTGCATTACACTGGCACGAAAATTCACACAGGAAGTGCTGATAAAAGAAGCAGACTGACACAGCAGCAAGGGGACAGCATCATAGGCGCAGCATAGCAGTACCTATCCAGGGTGGTGAGTCCTCTGGGTAACCCAGCATCTCTGCAGCGCAGGAGGGTGGCCTATTGATATCTTGCCTGGAGCCCTGTGAGTGTCAGCGTGTGGTCAGCATGGCATCTGAGCCAGATGTCTTCTCCCCTGAAACACCAGATTTAGCAGCTGGTGTCCCTGAGGTGTCTATGGACGCTATGTCGGCAATCCTAGAGGCGTTTGCTGCCAGGGTGGAAGCAGCACACGGGAATACAGGGGGTAATAAACGCCCCCGTCCCCTGCAATCTTCTGGGGATATTTCTGATGCAGAACCAGGTCCAGCTACGGCTCATGGCCCAGATTCTGATGCATCAGAGACTGCAGACCGTGACCGATCGGACAGTGAGGAGGACTCCAAGTCCAGGTCAGTACGCGAGACGGCTTTGGTATCTGACCTTATTACTGCAGTGCGGGATACGCTAAAGTTGGAAAGGACTGAAGAAGTAGCAGATACTCCAGTCCCCTTTGGGTTTCGTAAACCTGCCCGCACTGCTAAGGTGTTCCCTTGTGTGTCTTATTTTGACAAACTCTTATACAAGGAATGGGAGAACCCACTGAGGGTCTTTACAGCCCCAAAGAGGTTTGCAGTACGGTACCCCTTTGAGGAGAGTTTTCTGAAGATATGGACCTCTCCCCCTATAGTGGACCCTTCGGTGTCCAGACTTAATAGAGCCACCACTATTCCAGTAGAAGGGGCTCCTGTTTTCAAGGACCCTGTGGATAAGAAGGCTGAAGCACTCGCTCGCTACCTATACTCAGTGGTAGGCTCAGCAGTACGCCCGGCATTGGCGGGGGCCCTAGTGTCTCAGACACTTACTGAATGGGCAAAATTGCTACTCCAGGGGTTAAAGGAGCGAGATGCTCCTCCTAATGAGATAACTTTGGCCGACCAGTTGGTCCAGGGCCTTAAGTTTGTCTGCGAGTCAGACATGGATACTATTCCCCTGCTGTCAAGAGCTTCGGTTTATGCAGTAGCAATACGCCGCCTGATCTGGCTAAAGGGCTGGTCTGCGGACCAGACTTCCAAGAAAGCCCTATTGGATCTGCCTTTTAAGGGCGACAGACTTTTTGGGGCTTCTCTGGATGACATCATCAAGGATGCTACAGGAGGTAAAAGCACTTTGCTTCCCCAAACTAGCAAGGGTAGGGGACCACGCCAAGGGCAAGGCCCCTCCTTTACTGCACGTAAGCGTTTTTTTCGCCCTCTTAAGGCGACAGGGAAAAGACCCCAGGCCGATAAAGCGCCTGCCCAAGGACAAAAGCGTCCTTGGTCCCGCAGACCCAACAAGCCTGTGGACAAATCTGCGTCCACATGAAGGTCCGCCCCCACCCAGCTCTCGGGTGGGGGGACGTCTTCACAAATTCGCGACTCAGTGGACTGCTCTAGTCTCCGACAGGTGGGTTTGCGAAGTAATCTCCTCAGGCTACAAGATAGAATTTCTCTCTTGTCCACCAGACAGATTTATCACCTCCAATCTCCAGCTACTACCGACCCGTCGGGAGGCCCTGTATGGGGCGGTCCAGGGCCTACTGGAACGCGGGGTAGTTATTCCAGTTCCAGAACAGGAACGGGGTCAGGGTTTTTACTCAAATCTGTTCATTGTGCCAAAGAAGGAGGGGGTTCGTCCAATCTTGGATCTCAGAGCCCTCAATTGCTTTGTGAAGGTACAAAGATTTCGGATGGAGTCGGTTCGATCCGTAGTCACGGCTCTCCATCCGGGGGACTTTCTGGCCTCCTTGGACATCAAGGACGCATACCTGCATGTCCCCATATACTCCAGACACCAGAGGTTTCTGCGATTTGCTATCGGGAAGAACCACTACCAGTTTGTGGCCCTCCCGTTTGGCCTTGCCTCAGCACCCAGGACGTTCACCAAGGTGCTCGCTCCGATTCTGGCACTTCTAAGACAGCGGGGTATCGCTATCACAGGTTACTTGGACGACCTTCTGCTGAAGGGCCCTTCAAGCTCAGAATTAGAGGTAAGCGTGTCCATTACCTGTCAGACTCTTCGAGACTGTGGTTGGATACTAAACACGCAAAAGTCAGTATTGGTGCCCACTCAACGCCTAGTGTACCTGGGGTTGATTCTGGATTCCTCAGAGGCAAAGGTATTCCTCCCTGTGGAGAAGTTGCAGACCCTCCGGGCTGCAGTACGGCAGCTGACTTCCAGGAATTGGTCGTCACTCCGTTTTTGCATGCGAGTGTTGGGCCTCATGGTAGCCTCCTTCGAGGCGGTCCCATATGCTCAATACCACACTCGAGTGTTACAGAGGGAAGTTCTGTCCAGATGGAACAGATGCCCTTCATCTCTGGATTATCAAATCCGAGTGAGCCACCTAGTCAGGAGATCCCTGGTATGGTGGCTGACAGCACCGGCTCTAATGGCCGGGAAGTCATTTCTTCCGGTTTACTGGATAGTGATCACGACGGACGCCAGCCTTACAGGTTGGGGGGGAGTCTGGGGTGTCCAGTCGGCGCAAGGTCGCTGGACCCCAGAGGAAGCCCTCCTGCCGATCAATGTCCTGGAGATCCGGGCGATCAAGCTGTGCCTCTTCAAATGGTCTCAGAGACTGCAAGGGCGTCCAGTCAGGATCCAGTCAGACAACGCCACAGCAGTGGCATATGTCAATCATCAAGGAGGAACAAGAAGCTCAGCTGCAGCATCGGAGATCGCTCGCATCCTGAAGTGGGCAGAGAGGAGCGTACCGGCACTGTCGGCCGTGTACATTCCGGGTGTGGAAAACTGGCAGGCGGACTACCTGAGCCGCCAGATGCTGGACCAGGGAGAATGGTCCTTACACCCGGAGGTGTTCCAACTCCTCTGCCAAAGATGGGGCACACCAGACGTAGATCTTCTGGCTTCCCGACTCAATCGGAAGGTATTGAGGTTTGTGGCCCGGTCAAGAGACCCATGGGCAGACGCAACGGACGCGTTGGTAGCATCGTGGGGCCAGTATCGGCTAATCTATGCCTTCCCTCCCTTAAGGCTTCTTCCTCTTCTGCTCCGCAGAGTGGAGGCAGAGGGAATTCCAATGATCCTAATCGCTCCAGATTGGCCTCAGTGTCCTTGGTACGCCGATCTAGTACGTCTGGTAGCAGACGTCCCCTGGCGCCTACCACTACGGAAGGACCTGCTGTCGCAAGGTCCCATATTCCATCCTGCTTTACAGTCATTGGCTTTAACGGCATGGCTGTTGAGAACCAGGTACTGAGAGACCGGGGCCTGTCAGACTCAGTAATTTCTACTATGAGAAGTGCTCGGAAACCGTCCTCTAGGAAGGTCTATCACCGCACTTGGAGGGCCTACATCTCCATGTGTGAGGAAATGAAATGGCATCCGCGTACCTATTTGGTTTCCAGAATCCTGCTGTTTTTACAGCATGGGGTAGACCAAAGGCTTGCCCTAAGTACGATTAAGGGACAGATATCTGCCCTGGCTGTCTTTTTTCAGCGACCCCTGGCGACTCACTCTCTCGTGAGTACATTTGTGCAGGGGGTTCGACATGTGGCCCCTCCGGTCCGCCCCCCGTTACCTCCGTGGGACTTGAACCTGGTCCTCTCGGTGCTTCAGAAGGCACCGTTTGAGAATATTAGAGATATTCCCCTGTTGACACTTTCTCAGAAGGTGGTCTTTTTGGTGGCTGTTACGTCAGTTAGACGAGTCTCTGAGCTGGCAGCCTTGTCCTGCAAGGCTCCCTATTTGATTTTCCACAAGGATAAGGTGGTGCTGCGGCCGCAGCCTTCCTTTCTTCCGAAGGTCGTTTCGGCTTTTCATCTCAACGAAGACATTGTACTTCCATCCTTGTGTCCTCAGCCGTCGAATCCTAAGGAGTCGGCGTTGCATTCCTTGGACGTTGTCCGAGCTTTGAGAGTATACATATCTGCTACTTCCCTGTTCCGGAAGTCAGACTCACTGTTTGTTTCGGTGGCTGGTCCCAAGAAGGGCCAAGCAGTCTCATCGGCCACCATCTCTAGGTGGATCCGACAGATAGTAATCCAGGCTTACGCCTTAAAGGGTCAGGCGCCCCCCTTTCCTGTCACGGCGCATTCGACCAGGGCAATAGGTGCCTCTTGGGCTTTCCGACATCAAGCGTCTGTTTCCCAACTATGTAAAGCGGCGACTTGGTCGTCCGCTCACACTTTCACAAAATTCTACAAAGTTGATGTAGGTGCATCTTCGGATGCCTCTTTCGGCCGCAAGGTTTTGCAGGCGGCTGTTTAGAGTTGCAACTCCTCCGTTGGAGGAGTGCTGTTTTGTGTTTTGGGGTGAAGTTTGTTTTTATGCTGTTACCACCCCTCGTTTTTTCTCTGACACTGCTTTGGGACGTCCCACTTTGTCAATAGAGAAGCTGTGTCGGTCCATGGACGAAAGAGTAAATAGGATTTTTTACTCACCGTAAAATCCTTTTCTCTGAGTCCATGGACCGACACAGCACCCACCCCTCCTTTTAAGTTTGTACTGCTTTTTGACGAACTGATCTGCGATGTGCAGACTGAGAGGGTATACCCAGAGGGTCCGCCCCCTGGGCGGTACTGTAGAAGGTGTGATGCAACACTTTTTACAAGTTTTTCTGCCTAGTCACTCCTAATTAACGGATAATACCCACTTTGTCAATAGAGAAGCTGTGTCGGTCCATGGACTCAGAGAAAAGGATTTTACGGTGAGTAAAAAATCCTATTTTTTTTTCAAAATTTTCGGTCTTTTTCCATTTATATCGCAAAAAATAAAAATCGCAGAGGCAATCAAATACCATTAAAAGAAAGCTCTATTTGTGGGAAGAAAAGGACTCAAATTTCGTTTGGGTACAACATTGCATGTCCACACAATTTCCAGTTAAAGCAGCGCAGTGAAAAATTCTGAAATGACCTCTGGTCCTCTAGCTACCAAATGGTCCGGGGCTTAAGTGGTTAATAACCGTAAAAAAAGGTAATTTTTTTGCATTTTTTATTTTTTTTGGGCAAATTTCTTGTTGGGCAGAATACAAAACACAAATTGCCACAAACACATTACAAGCTTTTCTGCAGCTTCTCCATTGAAGTCTATTAAACCAAAAAACTAAAATAGCACCGTTTTGCGTTTAAAAAAAAAAAGTCCTTGCCCTTTCCAAATACACAGCAACTGAAAAAATCATGGATGTGAACGTGTCCCATAGAAACCATGTAAATGAACTTGTGACAGAACCCACTGTCATTGTGTGCTTTGGAAGGGACTGAGGGCGGGCCTCCTACCCACAGATTATGGCCCAGAAGAGACTGGAGACTCGGGGAGAAGCTGGCATTGAGATAATGTAATGTAATGCTACATCCCTTCTCCCCCATCCCCCTCCCCTCTTGTTGCTGTGTTTAGCTGTGTTGGTTCATGGCACATAGACAATGGTCTGGACTGCAGACATCTCTCCGCAGGGGATGTGTATTAAAGGGCTGCCTGCTTACCATAATCCCTTTATGTTTATCTGTAGTCTCTGTTTCAATGTACAAGTGTTCAGTTCCCATTGGTTCTTCCTTGTCCCCTACCCCCCCTCTATGACAAGGCTAAGGGGAGTGTCCCTAACTGTGTGTAAAAGTGTATGTTTTGGATTTAATAAACTGTTGATGCTCTGCATGTTTAACCCTCAACACCTGTGTGGCTTGTCTCGTGATTGAAGGGTTAAGGGCTGGTTATGGCGAATCTGCAGGCTGCGGGTGCGTTTGGAGGACAGGAGACACAAGTCTGGCGGATGTGCCCATCTGGGGTATCTGAGATCCGTTCCAGAACTGTAGTGTGTTTCTGCAAAAAGCACCAAAAAACACGGAGGTGTGACCCAGGCCTGAGATGTTTAGTAACATGGGGTTAAAAAAAACTAAAATTAGTACAAAGAGCAAATCGCTACTGTAAGGGGTTAATTTTTTACTGTGGGACAGTGAAAGTAATATTTACAGTAGCAATTTGCTCTTTTTGTACTATAAAGGGTTAACTTTAGTTTATTTTTAACCTCATTATGTTACTGGCCGATTAATCGATTATGAAAATTGTAATCGATTAGTTGCTTCGGCCCTAGTCCTGTGCAATATTCAGCAAAGGGAATATAAGACCAGGTCTCTAATATAATATGCACAGAAGGAATGTTCAGCAATTTGAAAACTTGGCAAATCTCTATGCAATAAATGATGGGGATGACTGACCCAATCGTGTGCAGTGGAGAGTAGATTTCCCTAAAGAAGGGGTTCTGCGAGGCTCTCAAACGTTACACTTTTGTGATTTGATAATTTTATTGACATGTATGCTGTGTCAAATGAATCAACCGATCGGATCCATTTGACAAAGGCTTTTATGCTTGGATAAATGGTGCCCAGGCCTCGCAAAGAAGACTCAAGAGCCTGCGAGGTTTTGCCTGTAATGCGACCTCTGGGCGCTGGACACTACAGCGCTAAGGCATTTCCTGCAGGGTGCTGTACTGGTCCAAGGGAGTATACCCTTAAACATGAAAAGGGGTACCCAGTCCTTAAGGTCCAAGTGACAGGAACCCTCTGTGAAGACTGGGCCCTTAGTTTCTGAGCGGCCCTGGGCGGGCCCTTTATTATTGTGGCGTGTCCCAGTGATTGTAACAATCGGTCAACCTGTGTGCGGTGACCATACGGGGGAGTTTTGGGATAGCTGTGGGTGTTTGCAAAGTGTACCCTTTTTGTTTGTCTGGCTGTTTTTTTTTTTTTTATCTGTATGATGGCGCATGACGGTGTGCTATTTTTTTGCCTTGGTTCGCCAGGGCGCTTGTGCATTGGCAAAGGTGCTGCTGTGCACAGCGGTTTGTTTAGGCGCACGTGCATTTGCAGAAGTGCCGCTGGACTTGGAAGTTTGGCGGCCATGGCGCGCGCGTGTATTTGCCGCACATGTGCAGTAGCCTCTGGGCACACGAAGATTTGCGTCGTACGTGAATACAGCTATGCCCGTCGGCCGGGACCATGAATGTTCCAGCGCACACCCAGCTTATTTAAGCTGTGTAGGCCAAGCATGCGGTGCTTCCAGGCAGCTGTGGGACACAGAGCAGGCTCTGAACAGTCACTTGCAGCAGTTCATTCCTCCTTACCTGGATCACGTGAGTCACCAATTGTGTGTTGGCAGGCTATGGTGCTTAGCCGGATTGTTGCATAGGGGCTTGGTGAGCCCTATTAAAGGGTCTCCCTTCTGAGGTGTGTTAAATCTACATCCAGGTACTGTTTGTGGCTATTAAATGTCTTCATAAAAGATGAGTGGGACTAACACTACAGGGAAGGGCACACCTGTGTCGTCAGTAGTTCCTGATGAACCTAGTTAAGATGAGTGGGACTAACACTACAGGGAAGGGCACACCTGTGTCGTCAGTAGTTCCTGATGAACCTAGTTGTATCCCCTCAAAGACCAGAGGCTTCCGGGCAATCTGAGCCGCTGTGGCAACATGTACTGTGGCATAATGAAGCAGAGCATGATCCCCTCCCTTTGGAGACTGGGCCGGGCAGTATTCCAACAGAATGACCCCAAACACACCTCCAAGATGACCACTGCCTTGCTAAAGAAGCTGAGGGAAAAGGTGATTGACTGGTCAAGCATGTCTCCAGACCTAAACCCTATTGAGCATCTGTGGGGCATCTTCAAGCGGAAGGTGGAGGAGTGCAAGGTCTCTAACATCCAGCTCTGATGTCGTAGTGGAAGAGGACTCCAGTGGAAACTTGTGAAGCTCTGTTGCCAGCACTTTAGACATTAATGGCTGTGTGTTGAGTTATTTTGAGGACAGCAAATGTACACTGTTATACAAGCTGTACACTCACTACTTTACATTGTAGCAAAGTGTCATTTATTCAGTGTTGTCACATGAAAAGGTATAATAAAATATTTTCAAAAATGTGAGGGGTGTACTCACTTTTGTGAGATACTGTATAGACAAATACGTGTAAGGAAGTGTACATAAGACATTCGCATAGCAATTGTTTTTGTGTTCCAGTGGCATATTGGTTACACCTGAAGCGGTGCGTTCTTGTCATTTGATCTCTTCTCGGGGAACTCTGAGAACTGAGCGATTGGCAGTGTTTGAGCACTCACTTCTCAACTTTAGAGCTGGCAGGGGACAGATGCAACATCGGACCGATGCTGCATCCACCTAGGTAAGTGATTCCAAAAAGATAATGCTCATACTTTATTGAGGTAACTTATCCTAATATAGTATAAAAAAATTGCCAAGAAATGTATCCACTGCTATATGTGATCCAACTTGGAAACTCTGAAAATTATAGAGTTAGCACAGCATCACACAGCGGAGCTTTGACGTAGGCACTGCGGCTTACGCATATATTTGGAGATGCGTGCAAACTAAACCCTCTGTTTCTAACATGAATTGTTAGACCGGGTCAATTTGGTTGTTTTGCAGGCTGGCTGGGAATTTTTTTTTTGTGCTAAAGAAGATTGTGACTGGAAACGGAGGCACAAATTGGAAACTGGTACCATGTTTTTGCATTACCACCTCCCCCCCCGCACACTTCTGACATCTCCTTTAGAACACCAAAGCCAGCTCACCTGAATACGCCTGGCTTTCTACAGACTATTTCTGGCTCCCCAGAACATTTCTCCTGCCTTCCTGTACACAAATTCTGGTACCCCAGAACACCAAGTCTGGTTCTCAGGGACACTCCTGGATGTCTTGCACATTGCTTATGGCTCCCATGCACTCTTACCTTAATTCCTGCATTCAACAGCAGTATTCTGGAAAGGAGGAGGCCCAAGCCCTCCTTGCATCCCTCACGTTCCATCTCACCCCTCATTTCTGCCTTCACCCAGTACTCCTACAAGGGAAGGAGACATGTGGGTATGTCTGCCCGCTAACAGAGCCGGAGAGTACAGCACCTATGCTTTTCTGAGAGCTCTTGCCTTCCCCTGGCCGTCTTGCCATCACCCCCACGCTTACCTGTCACCCACCTCACCCCCCTCATGTTTACCCTCAAAATCAGCCCCCCCCCCACTTATACTACATCCCTCCTTGGCCCTCCTTGGTAAACGTCAACACTCCATAGCCAACTTACCCACCTCACCCTCCTCTGGACACGTCGCCCCACTCCAACAACACCTTATATTGTATCACTCACTGACCACCTAATCCCTGATTATATCACATCCCTCACCATGGAACAAACTCTTCTTCTCTGGTCACCTCATGCCACTGCTGAAAATGCATTTCTCCCCTACCCCCCCCCCCCCAGACAGTTGTTTTCAGGTTTTGCACATGCACTGACATGGCAACTACCAGCAGGAAGAGAGAGCAGAGCTGATCAACCTATAAATGACTCTTCACTGTCCAATTTTTAGATTCGGAGCAGGTGATTTAACTCACTTGCGTTGCCTAAAGCTTAAAGTGATGGTATGGGTTTTTTTTTTTTTTTTCATTTAAACGTCATACTTACCTCCACTGTGCAGTTAGTTTTGCACAGAGTGGCCCAGATCCTGCTGTTCTCGGGTCCCGCGGCGGCTCTCGCAGCTCCTCCCCGCAATAGCTAACCCCCTCTGGCAAGCTCTCTCCCGAGGGGGTAAGCTTGCGGGCACGCTCCCTGTCATACACGACAGACTGTGTCTATGGATGCAGCATCCATAGACACAGAGTGTATGACTCAGTTCGGCGGCCGCGTCATTGGATGTGATTGACAGCAGCGCGAGAAAATGGCTGCGCTGCTATCAATCTAGCCAATCAATGGCCAGACTCCATTTTTTTCTTAAGTGTAAGTACAGATATGCACAAGGGACATTACTTACCTTTAGGGAGCTCTTCATAAAAACTGTTACTATAGCTACTATAAGTGAAAAGTGATCTATGAATGGAGGAGATGAACATTTCATACTTCTGCCCATCCTCCATTCATAGATCCTGTTTTATCAATGGCAGCTAAAGGGCGGGTTTTATAAATGGTGGAATTGAGTGTAAAGGGCGGGCACTTTATTGGGTACACCTTGCTAGTATGCGTAGTGGCATAGAATCCTCAGATTTTGGTCCATATTGACATGATAGCATCATGCAGTTGTCGGCTGCAGATCTATAATGCGAATCTCCCGTTCCATTACATCCCAAAGGTGCTCTGATGAATTGGGATCTGGTGACCTTATTGTCCTGTTCAAGAAACCAGTGGTGAGATGATTTGAGCTTTGTGACATGGTGCATTATCCTGCTGGAAGGAGCCATCAGAAGATGGGTACAGTGTAGTCATAAAGGGATGGACATGGTCAGCAACAATACTCAGGTAGGCTGTGGCATTTTAACAATGCTCAATTGCTACTAAGGAGCCCAAAGTTTGCCAAGAAAATTTCCTTCCCACACCATTACACCACCAGCCTGGACTGTTGATAGAAGGCAAGATGGATCCATACGTTCATGTTGTATACACCAAATTCTAAACCTACCATCTGAATGTCACAGCTATCGAGATTCATCAGACCAGGCAACGTTTTTCCAATCTTCTATTGTTCACTTTTGGTGAGTCTGTGCAAATTGTAGCCTCAGTTTTGTGTTCTTAGCTGACAGGAGTGGCATCGACTGCTGCTGTCGCCCATCTGCTTCAAGATTCGATGTGTTGTGCATTCAGAGATGGTATTCTGCATACCTTGGTTGTAACGAGTGGTTACTTGAGTTACTGTTGCCTTTCTATCATCTCAAACCAGTCTGCCCATTCTCCTCTGACATCAATAAGGCATTTTTGTCCTCACAACTGTCGCTCACTGGATATTTTCTCTTCTTTTTTTTTTAGACCATTCTCTGTAAACCCTAGCGATGGTTGTGTGTGAAAATCCTAGTAGATCAGCAATTTTTGAAATACTCAGATGAGCCCGTCTGGCACCAACAACCATGCCACGTTCAAAGTCACTTAAATCTCCTTTCCCCCCCATTCTGATGCTCGGTTTATACTTCAGTCGTCTTCACCACATCTAGATGCCTAAATGCATTGAGTTGCTGCCCTGTGATTGATTAGCAATTTGTGTTACCAAGCAATTGAACAGGTGTACCTAATAAAGTGGCCTGTGTGTGTACATGAAAATCAAATATGCCGATATATTAATGGCTCATTTCTTGAGGCCCAAAAACGCCAGGACAGTACAAATACCCCCAAATGACCTATTTTTGGAAATTCCAAGTTTTTTAGTAAGAGAGGCATGGTGAGTTTTTTGAAGTTGTAACTGTCACAATTTTTTGGAAAATTAAATTAAAAATAAATATTTTTCACATTTCAGCCCTGGAAGGTTTTACCGCCTTCCTGACAAGATCACTGTGTAATTGCGCGGTCATGCAATGCTGTATTCAAACTAAATTTGTGTCCTTTTTTCCCCACAAATAGAGCTTTCTTTTGGTGGTATTTGATCACATCTGTGTTTTTTTATTTTTTGCGATACCGAAAAAATACCAAAAAAAGTTTAAAAAAATATATATTTTCTACTTTTTGTTATAAAAAAATAATACAATAAACTAAATGTTAGTCATACATTTAGGCCAAATGCATTCAGCCACATGTCTCGGGTAAAAAAAGTATACAATAAGCGTATATTTATTGGTTTGCGCAAAAGTTATAGCGTCTACAAACTAGGGTACATTTTCTGGAATTTACACAGCTTTTAGTTTATGACTTTCTATCTCATTTCTTTAGGTGCTATAATGGCAGGGCAGAAAAAAAAAATCAAATGTCCCCTTTTTGGAAAGTAGACACCCCAAGGAATTTGCTGAGAGGCATGTTGAGCACATTGATTATTATTTTTTTTTTGTCACGTGATTAAAAATTACAACAATTTTTTTTTTTACAAAAAGTTGGCACTGAAATGATATATTGCTCACACATGCCATGGTTATATGTAAAATTACACCTCAAAATACATTCTGCTGCTTCTCCTGAGTACGGGGATATCACATGTGTGAGACTTTTCGGGAGCCTATCCGCGTACGGGACCCCAAAACCAAGCACCGTCTTCAGGCTTTCTAAGGGTTACCGCCATTCTCCACTCATGTTGCCGCTCTAGTTCTCTCTTTCGTCGCGCATTCTGCAGCTGGATGCCTCTAATGGCTTCCTGTATGGCTGTCTCTGATGGGTTAGCACCATATAATGCCAACCGCTGTTGCACTCGTTGCTGAAACAAATCTTCAACTGACCGGGGTCCTGCATTACCATCTCTCTGGTCCATCTCGGCTAGCTCCCTGATCAAGGTGGCCTTGTTCTTTGTCCCACTGGTCCCTTCACGGCTCTCAAGTAGGTCTTTCAGCGTGGCTTTCCTGCAGGCTGCATAGCTGGTCATTCACTGTGGTGGTTTGGAGTGTCCCAGGAACTGGAGGGAAAATCCCGCTGCTGCCAACCAATGTAACGACACCCCAAATATGAAAGGGGGTAACGTCGTTTAAAAGATATTCCCTCTCCTGGACACAAATTCACTGTCGATCCTCCACAGTCAGACGACCACTTCCCATAGGAATGAATCCTTCTGAAAGAACGAGACGCACTCTGTATCTTTCCAGGATAGACTGACTTTATTGCCAAAAACATTGTAACTTTTATACACATCCAATACTGCATTAATCTAAAATGAACAATGGTCCAGCTCCACCCACAACATAACAAGACCCAATACACATTTGACAGTAGGCTAGCTTTTGTCTCCCAATACCCATCTCTTAGAAGGCAACAGCTAATCCCTTTATGTTTAAATAACTATGCATGACCTTTATATTCACCAGACTGTCTGTTACTTTACAATACACACAAGGACAGACTTAATTATCACAATCCACATCACCACAAACAATGAACAGGTCTTTTAGAAGCTGGGATTCATTAGCATTACACTAGGCAGACAGGTGATTGAGGCTGAACACATCAGTATCTCTCAATTAACCTGTTGAGTTCAGAATCAGTAAATAGTCCTTACAGATATCCTTGGGAATATATATGGTGGATAAATATTACAGACCCATTTTAGGTAGTCCAAGATATATTTCTTAATTTCCATTATTTCCTGGCTCACCCTGTGTTCAAAGTGACCCTCCTGTCACAGTCACCTTTAGAGTCCGGACTCCATGATTTTATTTTCACCGACTTAGTTTTTATGATGTGATGCATTTTTCATTACTTTAATATTATTAATGGTTTTCAAAAAAGATTGCTTATTTTTAGCCATTCTGCCTGGATTGCTTTGGTACCTCCTTTCTTTAGGGGTCTTTACCCTTTCATTTTTGCTACTTGGAGTTAGTTCACCTTTTTTATTTTTTGTCAAAAAGGTGAACTTACCTTTTATTACAGAAAGTTTGGATTTTAGGTGATATCCTTTATTGGCCAAATTGAAGCTGAACTCCAGGAATGATTGTATTCTTACATTGGTTCAGCTAGCACAATGTAAGTTTAGCACTACCCTCTCCTCTTAGGGGAAAGGAGAGGCACCCATGCCACAAGCCCCTGTCCTCTAGTTTAGAGGTCAGGCGGTGTATATGTATTTGGGTCCCGCAGCGAGTTACCTCCTTCCACTGGTTCCCATCTCCAGAATGTAGAGACGAGTCTGTACTTTTCCCTCTTTAATAAAGTCAATGTCCAAACCACTTAAACTCCAACATTGAGTTTATTTTGTATCTTTGCTGGATAGGTAAGAGAGAGTAGATGAAAGAGATAATAGTTGAACTAAAGCAGATTCAAGCACAGAACTCCCAGATTTATCACCACTCGGTCCCGAGTGGGTACAGCTCACCCGGATAGTCCCTCAATGGTTCTAGCAGCCGATGTGGAGCTCGAACAAGCAATTTAAATCCTCCAAGGAGAAGTTCAGTATGTCCTCGAAGCACAGCAGCACTCCGCAGGGTCAGTTCTGCGGAGCATAGGATCCTTCCCTCCGACAGGTCACCAGGCCTTTCCCGAGACAGCAATCCAACCATCACTCATCTCCTGTTATTGGACCGATCCTCCCCTGGCTTCCTCTTGGTCAGAGCGGATACCCTCACCCGGGCATCCTAGGACTCCAAAGTTCTGCCTGTAGACCCAGTTGAAGGTACTGGGCCTACCGAAGGTGCCCAAGACTCTTCAGTCGGTGTACGCGCCCCCCTGCTTAGGGGGCACACTCCTCCGGGTACTTGTCCCCGGATCTCTCCCTGAATAATGGCATCTGCCTCTTTTATATCCTCTCCCGGCATGCACAGCAGGCAGAACAAGCCCACTGCATGGTAGCCGAGAGAGGACATCCAATCGCTCCAATGCAACCTATGGTTTAACCCTGACCCAACATGGCAGCGCCACCTGCAGGCCACAGGGAACTCTACATAGGTACACAGCAACAAAGCAGAGTCCAGCACAATTAGAAGGCCCGAGCCATACTAGTGCTTGGGTCATCCCCCTAAATTTGGACATAAAGACCCCCTAAATTTGGAGTACCCGCTACATAAGTATGTGTATCTTATGCTTGATGGGCCACTGGTGAAGCTGAAAAGCACAGCAGTAGTCGGCGGTACTACAGTGATCGTTGCGATCTTCCTGGGCCTGGTGAGGTTCAATGCATGCACATTTCCCCGTGCACATTGACCACAGGGGGTGGCTCACTCAGCATCTCTGCCATTCATAGAAGGCATTCTCTGATTGGACGTGGTGGTGATGTCACAATTACTACCTTGTCCAATCAGAGGATGCCTTGTATTAATGATAAAAAATATAAGAAATTCTATGAGTAGCGGCAGTGCTGTGCAAGCGACTCTCTGTGGTCAGTGTGCAATGGGGCAGCTGCTCAGAGAGAACCCAACCATGACCCAGATTGTGGCTATCGTTGTATTAGCACCAGTTACTACACTGATTTTAAACTTCCCCACCTGCCCATTAGGTGTGAGATATGCATGCTTACATAGTGCCAAGCTAGACCAATGTACTAATGCAATACAGATTATTCCTGGAGTTCAGCTTTAAGGTATTAAAGATGTAAGCTTTTGGGGCCCCTTCAGTCTCCTTCAGGCTTTATACAATACAGTACAGAGTGTCATGAAAACTAAAAGTTTAGACCTGGTAACAGAGTCCCTTACAATTTATGTATTTTTCACTTTTTACCACAAGAGGGCATTGTTTTACAAGATTAAATAATCAGGCATCACCTACGGTACATCCTTAGCAGCCTTTGAGTTGGATTGCAATGCTCAGTCTCTCCAGTTGTGTGTTGCTGTGTTTACTCCATGATTATTTCAAAAAAGTTTGCCTGCGGCATTGCAAAATTATTTTGATTCATATAGTTCAAAGCATTATGTATAAATCAAGCACATCTTTTATGAGTGGAGGCAACTAACCCTGACAATGGGTCATTAAAGTGATATTAAATGCACAAAAAAGAATAGGCTGCACACCACAATTTAATCCCAAATTTTTATTCTGACAGGGAGTGATTCTTACTGTGGGGGGAGGGGACTGACTGGGGGAGGTGACCGATCGGTGTCCCTATGTACAAGGGACACACCATCCATTGGTCTCCTCTCCCTGACAGGACGTGGATCTGTGTGTTTACACACACAGATCCACGTCCCTGGCTCTGTAACTGCCGATTGCGGGTACCTGGCGGACATCGCGCCCGCTAGCGGCCAGGAGGCCCGAGGACGTCATATGACGGACAACCAGGATGGCAGAGCCACCTTGTGGCCATCATATTACAATAGATGGGATGTGAAGTGGTTAAAGGGTTTGTAAAGGTTTCTTTTTTATTTTTTTTAAATAACAAACATGTTATACTTACCTCCACTGTGCAGTTAATTTTGCACAGAGTGGCCCCGATACTGCAGTTCTGGGGGTCCCACAGCAGCTCTCGCGGCTCCTCTCCGCAATAGCTAACCCCCTCTGGGAAGCTCTCTCCCGAGGGGGTTACCTTGCGGGCGCGCTCCCGTGTCATACAGTCGGCGACTGTATGACTTGGTCCCGCCCCTGGCGGCCGCGTCATTGGATTTGATTGACAGCAGCGAGAGCCAATGGCTGCGCTGCTATCAATCTATCCAATCAACACTGAGACTCAGTGGAGAAGAGGACGCTGGGGACGCGCAGAGCAGGTGAACGGGCTCAGGTAAGTAAAACGGGGGGGCTGGGGGGCCTGTGACAGCCAGGATGCATTAAGGTTAAAAATCACGAACCTTTACAACCCCTTTAAGCGCTCATAGTAGTGTGAAACGCATCTACCATACCAGGCATCTGTGCTTGTGGTGTCACTTTGGGATGTCGGAATAAAGATTTTGGATTACATTGTGGTGTGCAGCCTATTCTTTTTTTGTGCATTGTATCCGAGGCGTGCACCCACCATCCATCAGGCTTCCCTATCTCACCTGGAACGGCAATCCTTCTTTGTTCTTCTTAAAGTGATATTCAACCCTTATATTTGTAAGCATTTTCGGCAGCTGATTTAATCACTTCCTGAGCATGCAGCTTCTTTATCTTCTAATCTTTGCCTATGTTCCAGTTTAAGCTGGTGCCATGATTGCTGCCCCAGGTTTCCTTTTTTAGGCTAGGTTCACACTGCTGTGAATTCAAAATCGCGATTTTACCACGATATCGCGGCCGCGATTTCAGGGAATGCCAGTCTATAGAGCTGAATTTGCATCGCACACGGATCAAACTCGCACAGGACCCTTTTTTCCCGCAGCTAAGATTCGCAACGCATTGATGTGAATGGCACTCATGTAAAACAATGTTATTTAAATGACTTGCGAATTTGAGCAATCGCAACGGCTCAAATTCGCAATAGAATTTGCAGCAGTGTGAACCTAGCCTCAAGGTGGCACCTTTCTCTTGCAGCATCCATTGGAGCCACTCTTGCATGCAGGGACTAGAGTTGTATCTCCCGTCACTGTGTCAATCAATAGAAAAACGCACAACCCAAAGCATGGCAAGGCATTGCCCTGCTCCTCTGCCCATCTCCCTTCTCCAAGCTAACAGACTGATTCCAGACTGCGCTGTCCACTCTTAACGTTTTTTTTTTCTGGGGGGAAGCAGATACCATTTGCTGACAGGTATGCCCATCCCAATTCCGCAATTCCTGCCTATGAGAGAATTAAAAAATGTATGCCTGCCCCCCTTCTCTCCCGCAACCAGGGTTGCCAACTTTCAGTAAATTTACGAACAGTTTGTCAAATCTGTACTTTTTGCATCTGTCCTTGAATGTCCATTACGGACATGTAGGCTGCATGTCTGTAACTGACGTTCATGGACAGATGCAACAATTATGGATTTTACAAACTCTTCGTAAATTTACTGAGAGTTGGCAACCCTGCTCGCAACCTCCTGGGACATGCAGGACCAGTCTGACAGCGTAACGCAATCTTGCACATGTGCAGCAGGGAGCCAGCTGTAAAACAGCAGGAAGTCACCACCACTTCCCACAGCCAAGATGTGGTTTCAGGGATCCAGCAAAAAAGCCACAAAAAAGCGGCCCAGGTAAACACGACGCTGGTCTCCTGGGCCGGTGAGTAATCTGTTCATTAAAAGTCAGAAGCTACAGTATTTGTAGCTGCTGGCTTTTTTTTTTTTAAACAGCTGTAGTTTTTAACTCGCTTCTGTGAAGACTGGAAGTTCAGGGAAGCAGCTCTGAGAAAGCTGGGGTCAGCATCATTGACAGTTGTAAACTGTCAGTGCTGGGTTAAAAGTTTAACATCGTTTACTGGGGAATTCATTTTTTCCTGACAGACTCCATGGCAGCCTACGTGTGGGTTAATCCAGCCCCTCATACCTCATAGGACCCTTCTCCCATAAATCTTTGCTCTGGGCCAGAGGCCGTGTTCCTTTTTTTGTCCTCCTCCTAGGACCAAGATATAGTCTTACCTTTTCATGAAGTTTTCCTGTAATCCAGGCCTGGCGGTGTGCACGGCGATACGTTGGTGGTTAGCGGTGATCCTCTCTGCAGTCCAGCAATCCTAGCTATTAGCAGGTGGACATGGGCGATATGATGTGATACCATGAAGAGCTTACTAACCTGGCCATTGGCAGGCAAGCGGCAATATGGCCAAACGTCCCAGCTATTAGCGGGAGGCTTTGTAAACGCCCGATCGTGCGGTGGGTCGAGCGAACAGCTCCCCAGTCCCAGGTTCTGGTCCGGATCGTGCCGTGGTGGTGGTAATGTACAAAGATATTCCTTTTATATGGCAGCCGTATCTCTGTGTTTTGTGTGTCTCCTTATTTTCTATCAAGCTCCAGTGAGTGGCCACGGCGGCTGGAGCGCAGCTACGTTCCAGCTCGCCGTTTCAGGAAGTCGCTGCGCATCCGCAAGCCGCGAACGAAGATTCCGTGCTTGGTTCGTGCAGGCGCAGTTTCGCCAAAATGGCGGCGGTCGCGCATGCGATTGGCCGCCATCGGATGGCAACCGCTATGGGGCGGTGACATCGTTAACGGTGGCAGATTTAAATAGCTGTCAAAGCAGCTATTACTTGGGATGACTTGCAGGCTTATGTGGTATTTACCCAGGCACTGGGCTCTGGTTTACAAGGTAAATTGTTTGCTGCAGGCTCCCTGGGTGCTGGCTATGTTTTATTATGTGCTCTCTCATGCCTGTTGTCACTCCTGTTTCTCATAAGGCTTTAATGATTCATTTCACTTTCAAACTGCCTTGCCATGGATCTGTCACCACCCTCTTGTGGCCAACCCTTGCGCTGCAGGTAGGATTTATTTATTTTCTACCTGTGATGCTTGGGTTCACTCATTCAGGAGCTCTTAACCCTTTCTTTTTCACTCAGCTCTTCTAGGTCTGAACACCAAAGCACGGCAAAGACCGTCCTAGGTCTCAACGTTGTCACTCCTCTTCAAGGTCCAGACGTCAGATCTTCCTTTTAGATCTAGGTACCACAGATAGGAGTCTAAAACCACCTCTGGGCGTCACTCTCACCGCCACTCCAGCCGCTCTGTGAGGAAAGCCTGCTGGGTATGCGGGGCCCAGGTTCCTGAAGGCAAATCGCTCTGCAAGCGATGCTTTTCTAAAGTCGCATAAGAAAGAGGGTGGAGACCAACAAGTGGAAGCACTGGTCAGAAAGGTGGTCCATGAGTCCCTGAGTAAAGGGGATTCTGGTCATACCCACAACCCTGCTGGCGACACTATGTCAGTCCCTATTAGGGATGATCTCAAGGCTCCAGGCCCTTCACAGCCGAGCCATTCCTCAATTGAAGCCTCAGACAGTGAGGTGGAGGTAGATGACCCTGGTGCAGGTTTTGAATTTGCCCTAGTACCACAGCTGGTCAAAAGCTGTCAAAGAAGCTTTGAGATGGAAGAGCCAGTGGAGGCACCCTCCAAATAGAGGAAATATTTTAAACACCTCAAAAAAGAACACCCTAATTTCTCCTTTTTGGGTGAACTCAGCGCAATAATTACCGACGAATGGGGTGGTGTTGAAAGGAAGAATTGCCCGTTAATGAAGGTATCAAAAATGTACCCATTTAAAAGCAAGGATGTAAAACACCTGGAGTCGGCTCCTCTCATTGACTCAGCCCTAATGAGGATGGTGAGGCACGTCACACTCCCATTGTAGGATACTGTTTCCTTTAGGGATTGCCTGGAGTGGAAAATGTATACCGACCTCAAGCGGATCTACATTACAGCGGGTATGACCTGCAAACCAGCTCTAGCTCTCGCAGCCCTTTCTGAAGCGATGGAAGTCTGGGCAGATGACGTAGATGCTTCTCTGAGGAGCATCTCGGAAGAACTGGCCAGGAGCTCACCTATTCATGGGCTAAGGTTGATGTTGGCTTTGCTCGTGGGGCTTCCCTAGACATAATTCGCCTGGTGGCTCGGATCATGCTGACATCTGTCACGGCTAAGCGTGCCTTGTGGCTGCGCCCATGGGTAGCTGACCCTGCCTCCAAGCAGGCATGGTGCAGGATTCCATTTGGGGGTTCGTCCCTCTTTGGGAACATATCGGACAGTGCCATCACCCGTGCCACAGGGGGCAAGTCGGGGTTCCTTCCCCAGGATCGCCGTCTGCTAAACCAGAAGAGAACACAGCCCAGGCAAAGTTCAGATCGAGCAAGGAATGCTCGCTACTATAGGCCTGGCCGTGAGTTCAAGAAGACCTGGAAGAAAAAACAGCCTTCAGGCCAGAAGTTTTCAAAAGGGGCATCTTCCGGTGGACAAGAATCCCCTAAGTCTTTATGATATTGCACCTGCCTAAAACAGAGCGAGTCGGCATCCTTGCCTCTCTCGGAAGAGAAAAAGCGAATTCTCCTGTCTCTCTTGGGGCTCAGGGCGCTGCAATTCCAGTGCCAGATGACAAAAGGTTTTAAGGGGTCTACTCGCCCCTCTTCATGGTGTTGAAGAAAAACGTCTCCTGGAGGCCAGTTATAGACCTAACCCACTTGAATTCTTTTATCTAGAAGGAGAAGTTCAAGATGGAGACACTACTCATGATCAGTCAAGCAATCCAACCAGGCGATTGGCTTGTCTCTATAGACCTGTAGGACTCCTACTTCCATGTTCCGATAGCGTCAGAATTCCAGAAATACCTTCGCTTTGCTGTCAATCAAATCCGTCTGCAGTTTACCTGTCTCCCCTTCGGGCTTACAACATCGCCTCGTGTGTTTTCAAAACTTGTTGGCTGTCGTGGCTCTGATCAGGACCAGAGGTATCCGTCTGTATCACTATCTAGACGACCTGCTGTTGTCTCGGGACAAGGAGCAGTTGCTAATCCACAGATCCCAGGTCATCTCCACTCTACTCAAGTTTGGTTGGCTTCTGAATCTGTAAAAGAGCCATCTGGATCCTACGCAGTCCCTGGTATTCCTCGGGGCACACTTCAACGCTATCAAGAGCACCATCTTGTTACCCCTGGAAAAATCCCAGTGATCCGGGACAGAGTTTGGCTTGCAATGTCATCCTCATCTCCAAGCCTCTTAATGCCTAAAGTTCATTGGCACCATGGTGGCAACAACACCCATGGTAAAGTGGGCTCAGTGGAAAATGCGGCCCTTCCAGAAGGGTTTCCTCCAGCAGTATAATCCAGGGCTTCGGGATCACTTTATCCAAATAACCTCATCCATGCGGGAGAGCTTTACTTGGTGGCTACAACAGAGGAACCTCCTCAATTGTCACTCCATCGCACCTGTGTCTTGGGTCACCATCAATACAGATGCCAGCAACAGGGGCTGACAGAAGTAGCCCAAGGCATATGGAATTTTCCCTCTCACAGGATAGTCTCCAATGTTCTGGAACTCCGGGCAGTGTTCTGCGCTCTGCAGGCCTTTCACCACTTAACAGCAGGAGACTCAGTCCTCCTAAGACTGGACAACACAACGGCAGTCGCATACATCAAGAGACAGGGGGGTACTCGCAGTCTCTCCCTGTCAAAGAAAATGGAGCCCATCATGATCTGGGCCCAGAAAAACCTGGCCAACCTGACAGCTGTCTATCTCCCTGGAGTCCCGAACGTTCAGGCAGATTTTCTGTTGAGTTTCTCTGGACAACGAGTGGACTTACCCCCCGAAGTCTTCAGGTGGGTCCTGTCCCTGGGAGTCATTCCGGAAGTAGACTTGTTCGCCTCCCCATGCAACTTCAGACTAGAGAGATACTACACAAGGTCTTGGTATCCCCAGGCTTTTGGGTAGATGCCCTGACAAACCATTGGCGGTTCCACAGGGCCTATGCCTTTCCCCCGGTTCCTGTCATTCTCCGTTTTTTGTCGAGGCTCAGGATGAAAGAAGCAGAGATAGTGGCAATAGTCCCGTACTGGCCAAACAAGCCATGGTTTCCACTGCTGATGCAACTCAGCTTCCGGGACCCAGTTCCTCTACCCTCCAGACCAGATCTCCTATCACAAGGGGCATTTCTACATCCATGCCCGGCCCATCTACATCTTATGATCTGGTTCTTGAGAGGGGAAGGTTGGAGGCCTTAGGCTGTCCAAGTAGGGCCATCTCCACAATATTAAATGCCAGAAGAACAGGCACCAACAGGGTCTACCAGAGGATTTGGGAAAAGTTTTCAGACTACACCTCTTCCACTGCAGGTTCTTGCAATAACCCAAAGATACATGATATCCTGGGCTTCTTACAATCAGGATTGGATCTCTCATCGTCAGTCAGCTCGCTGCGAGTCCAAATTGCTGTAATCTCTGCCTTTACGGGTGTTTCCTGGGCTAGACACCCTCTTACTCAGTAGTTTTTCAGAGGAGCAATAAGGCTCAGACCTCAGAGCCAAGTTTTTCTAATTGGGATCTTCCCCTTGTCCTGGATTTTTTCTTAGGTAGAGAGTTGGAACATGAAGATCAATCTTCTGTCAAATGACTCTCTCTAATAGTTGTCTTCTTGGTGGCTATAACATCGGCCAAGAATGTCTCTGAAATCAGCTCTCAGGGATGCAAGGAGCCATTTCTAAACTTTTTAATTCCTATGTTGGGTTCAGACCCCAAAGTGGCATCTGTTTCATGACAATCAGGAGATTGCTCTTCCAACGTTCAGATCTACCAAGGATTCCAGTGTTTATCCCTTAGATGTTGGAAAAGCTCTGAGTCAGTATCTTGAAGCTACAGCTTCTTTCCGTCAGACCGACCACCTGCTCGTTCTTTTCACAGGAAGTATAAGGGAATGCGTGCCTCTTCCAGATCTATCGGAGCATGGATTGTTCGGGCCATTCAGTGGGCCTATAAAGCCAAGGGCTTGGCGCCTCCAGAAGCGGTGACTGCTCACTCAACTAGAAGTGTGTCTTCATCATGGGCGGCATCACGTCACGTGCCTCCAGAAGTTATTTGCAAGGTGGCCTTGTGGTCTTCAATTAACACGTTCATGGCACACTACTGCGTAGTGGTTTACGTATCTTGTCTGTTGATGGTGCCAATTAAACCTTTTTTCTTTTGTCCAGCACTCTGCCCACCCGGGTGTGTATGGCTAGTTATTTCCCACACGTAGGCTGCCATGGAGTCTGTCAGGAAAACGGAAAATTTATATCAAATACTTACCGTAATTTTCCTTTCCTGATGGACTCCATGGCAGCAGGAGTTCCCTCCCAGTGGCTGGAGTAGGCTAAATTATGAAACAGGGCCTCTGGCCCAGAGCAAAGATTTATGGGAGACGGGTCCTATGAGGTATGAGGGGCTGGATTAACCCACACGTAGGCTGCCATGGAGTCCATCAGGAAAGGAAAATTACGGTAAGTACCGTATTTATCGGCGTATAACACGCACTTTTTTCCCCTTAAAATCAGGGGAAAATCGTGGGTGCGTGTTATACGCCGATACTCCGTCGAATTCCCCTGCTGAAAACGAGCGAGAGGAGCGAGCGAAGCCGAAGTACAATCGGCTTTACTCGGCTCCTCTCGCAGTCCCGCCCATCTCTGACTGCGCCGCTGACGGAGAAAGCCGAGTGTACTTTGGCTAGTCTCGGCTCCTCTCGCAGTCCTGCCTGTGACTGTGAGCAGACACGAGTCTAGGCGAAGTACACTCGGCTTTCTCCGTCAGCGGCGCAGTCAGTGGAGATGGGCGGAACTGCGAGAGGAGCCGAGTCTAGCCGAAGTACACTCGGCCCCGCTCGCTCCTCTCCACAGAAATCGGCGCCAAATTTTAAAAACCGCCGGGACTGACACGATCGCAAAGGCACTGGGCACGGCTGCAGATGGACAGATGAACACTGGGCACGGCTGCAGATGGACAGATGGACACTGGGCACGGCTGCAGATGGACAGATGGACACTGGGCAAGGCTACAGATGGACACTGGGCACGGCTGCAGATGGACAGATGGACACTGGGCAAGGCTGCAGATGGACAGATGGACACTGGGCACGGCTGCAGATGGACAGATGGACACTGGGCACGGCTGCAGATGGACACTGGGCAAGGCTGCAGATGGACACTGGGCAAGGCTGCATGCTGCATTTAAATGTAAGTTTTTTTTCCTTGAATTTCCCTCCTAAAAGTTTTTTTCCTTAAAATTCCCTCCTAAACTTGGGGTGCGTGTTATACGCCGGTGCGTGTTATACGCCGATAAATACGGTATTTGATATAAATTTTCTGTTTTTTATGTTAAATGTGTTGAACTAAAAAATGCTGAGGGTTTAATTGTAGTTCAATGCCCTTAGGGTTTATTTGGGTTTTACTGATTTATGTATTTATTTACTGTTTGTGTGTATTATAGATATATATATACAGTCATGGCCGAAATTGTTGGCACCCCTGAAATTTTTCCAGAAAATCAAGTATTTCTCACAGAAAAGTATTGCAGTAACACATGTTTTGCTATACACATGTTTATTCCCTTTGTGTGTATTGGAACAAAACCAAAAAAAAGGAGGAAAAAAAGGAAATTGGACATAATGTCACACAAAACTCCAAAAATGGGCTGTTCAAAATTCTTGGCACCCTTTCAAAATTGTGGATAAATAAGATTGTTTCAAGCATGTGATGCTTAGGGATGAGCCGAATCTGTGAACGGACCGAAAGTTCGCGCAAACGTTCGAACCCCGTTAAAGTCTATGGGACTCGAACATGAGAAATCAAAAGTGTGAATTTTAACCACTTGGCCACTGGGCACTCAAACCCCCTTCCTAACCAGACCAATTTTCAGCTTTCGGTGCTCTCACATTTTGAATGACAATTACTCTGTCATACAACACTGTACCCATATGAAAATTTTGTCCTTTTTTTCCCACAAATAGAGCTTTCTTTTGGTGGTATTTAATCACTGTTGGGTTTTTATTTTTTGCGCTATAAAAGAAAAAAGACTGAAAATTATGTATAAAAAAATGAACTTTTCTTTGTTTCTGTTATAAAATTTAGCAAATTAGCAATTTTCTTCATAAATTTTGGCCAAAATTTATACTGCTACATATCTTTGGTAAAAAGAAGTACAAATTGGTGTATATTATTTGGTCTTTGTGAAAGTTAGAGTCCACAAGCTATGGTGCCAATCTCTGAAAATGTATCACACCTGAAGTACTGACGTCCTATCTCATTTCTTGAGATCCTAACATGCCAGAAAAGTATAAATACACCCCAAATGACCCCTTTTTGGAAAGTAGACATTCCAAGGTATTTAGAAAGAGGCATGGGGAGTATTTTTGAAGTTGTAATTTTTTCCCACAATTCTTTACAAAATCAAGATTATTTTTTTCTTTATTTTTTTTTAACAAAATTGCCATATTAGCAGGTTATTTCTCACACACAGCATATGCATACCACAAATTACACCCCAAAACCCATTCTGCTATTACTCCTGAGTATGGCGAGTATGGCACATGACGCCGGTTTGTTTACAAGTGATGGTGCCATCATTTGATGGCGCATCACGTGGTAAACAGCTGCGATCAGCTGCCTCTTACCGTGATCCGTGATGCGCCGGGTCTTCCGGACCCGGCGGTCACGGATATTTCCGGGAACGCGCCCCAGGGGGCGCGCAGGAGCAATATTCTGCAAGGACGTCCACCCAGAATATCACGACCGCGCTGTAGCTGTCTTTCGTGGTTAAAGGCTAATATGCAAGTTATTGTCCTAAAAAGGGTTTGGGGACCGGGGTCGTGCCCAAGGGTACATGTATCAATGCAAAAAAAAGTTTTAAAAACTGACGTTTTTTCGGGAGCAGTGATTTAACCACTTAACGACCGCTCACTGTATATATACGTCGGCAGAATGGCACCGACAGGCACAATCACGTAGAGTGTACGCGATTGCCTTTGTATAGTTGGGGGGTCCAATCGGACCCCCCTCCTATACAGTGAGCGGTGGCTAAGTGTCCGGGAGCGTTCCGGGATGAGGGGGCAGCCATTCGTTTCTGGCCACCCCCTCGCGATCGCTCCCGGTGAATGGAAATGCCCCCTCTGTCTGTGTCAGACAGAGGGAGCAGGAGGAAGTGATGTCATCTCTGGTGCGGCGCTCACATATACCGAGCGCCGTACAAGAGAAGACATCAGGTCAGTGCACACAACACTACACTGACACCAGGACACATAGGGACATAAATCACCCCCCCAGCCCCCAGTCACAGTGTCACTGATTGCAGTGACCATTTATTTAGTGATCACTGCAATCAGTGACATTTGTGACTGTAAAAGTGTCACCAAAGTTTAGTCTTAGGTCCAGTGTAGCCCCCTAACCCCCCTAATAAAGGTTTAACCCCCTGATCACCCCCCAGATAACCCTTTCACCGCCTATCACCACTGTCGCTAAGCGATCATTTTTCTAAACGCTGTCTTAGTGTCGGTGATGCAGATCGGTAGCCAGTAATTTTTTTTAGGTTCGCCGCATGTTTTTATAGCGTCAGGTACCCCAATATATTATCTAATAAAGGTTTAACCCCCTTGATCGCCCCCCAGGTAACCCTTTCACCCCCATCACCACTGTTGCTAAGCGATCGTTTTTCTAAACGCTGTCTAATGCCCCATACACACGATCATTTTTCATGCCGTTAAAAATGCCATTAAAAAAAATGGCCATTAAAAATGATCGTGTGTATGCTCCAGAGCATTTTTAACGACGTGAAAAACGGGCATTAAAAATTTCGAACATGCTCTCTTTTTTCACGTCGTTTTTCATGTCGTTTTTTTTAACGACGTGAAAAACGATAGTGTGTATGCTTTAACGACGTGAAAAAAAATGCGCATGCTCAGAATCAAGTATGAGACGGGAGCGCTCGTTCTGGTAAAACTAGCGTTCGTAATGGAGATAGCACATTCGTCACGCTGTAACGGACTGAAAAGCACTAGACTGAAAAGAGCGAATCGTCTCTCAACAAACTTTACTAACATGAAGGGTGGTGCCATTCGAACGGAACTTCCCCTTTATAGTGCCGTCGTACGTGGTGTACGTCACTGCGCTTTTCTTGAACATTTTTTAAAATGATGGTGTGTACGCAAGACAGGCTTGAGAGGAAACAAGAAAAAAAATGACAAGAAAAACGTCAGTTTTAAAAATGACATTAAAAATGATCGTGTGTATGGGGCATTAGTGTCGGTGATGCAGATCGGTAGCTGGTAATTTTTTTTAGGTTCGCCGCAGGTTTCTATAGCGTCAGGTACCCCAATATATTATCTAATAAAGGTTTAACCCCCTTGATCGCCCCCCCAGGTAACCCTTTCACCCCCATCACCACTGTCGCTAAGCGATCGTTTTTCTAAACGCTGTCTTAGTGTCGGTGATGCAGATCGGTAGCTGGTAATTTTTTTTAGGTTCGCCGCAGGTTTTTATAGCGTCAGGTACCTCCATATATTATCTAATAAAGGTTTTAACCCCCTGATTGCCCCTAGTTAACCCTTTCACCAGTGATCACCATATAAGTGTTACGGGTGACGCTGGTTAGTTAGTTTGCTTTTTATAGTGTCAGGGCACCCGCCGTGTATATAACCCAATAAAGGTTTAACCCCGTGATCGCCCGGCGGGTGATATCAATTAGGTTTTAGCGTCAGAGAGGGTCTGCGTCACACCCCAGGCAGCGTCAGGTTAGTGCCAGTAACGCTAACACCCACGCGTGAAGCATACACCTCCCTTAGTGGTATAGTATCTGAACAGATAAATATCTGATCTGATCAGATCTATACTAGCGTCCCCAGCAGTTTAGGGTTCCCAAAAACGCAGTGTTAGCGGGATCAGGCCAGATACCTGCTGGCACCTGCGTTTTGCCCCTCCGTCCAGCCCAGGCCACCCAAGTGCAGTATCGATCGATCACTGTCACTTACAAAACAAAAACACACATAACTGCAGCGTTCGCAGAGACAGGCCTGATCCCTGCGACTCCAGTGCTGTAGGAGGTGATTTCACCACCACAGTTAAAAAAAAAAGCAAATATGCCGAAGCATTGGGGCAGCAGGGGCGGAAGAGCGATTTTGCTCCTAATGCCGCGTACATACAGTCGAAATTCCGACGGAGGCTTGCCCGTGGAAAAGTCCGACCATGTGTGTGCGGCATAACTTTTTTGCGGGAGGATGCCCCCATGCTTCGGCATATATAAATGGTGCGTGTATGCCCATCATTGGAAGTGGGTGGATGAAGGGCGGTATTCTAATGGTGGGCATACCCACCGATCAATCTCTTTTTTCGTTCAGCCAACTGGCTGCATGAAAAAAAAAGATTACAATACATGTCCAACAAGGACCAGCAACGTACTGGTATGTTGCTGGACTTTGAATGTTTATACCAGAATGATGCCTGCGGGTTTAGGTATCATCTTGGTATCATTCTTTTCAGCCAGCGGCCGGCTTTCATGTAAAAGCAATCCTAGTGGCTAATTAGCCTCTGGACTGCTTTTACAAGCAGTGGGAGGGAATGCCCCCCCGGATATAAAAAGCGCCATTGGGAAATTGGGAAAGCATTTTATCACACCGATCTTGGTGTGGTCAGATGCTTTGAGGGCAGAGAAAAAATCTAGGGTCTAGAAGACCCCAGTTTTTTCAAAAAAAGAGTACCTGTCACTACCTATTTCTATCATAGGGGATATTTACATTCCCTGAGATAACAATAAAAATGATAAAAAAAAAAATACTTGGAAGGAACAATTTAAAAATAAAAGAAAAAAGCAAAATTAATAATAAAAAAAAAAAGAAAAAAAAAAAAAGCACCCCTGTCCTGCCCTGCTCTTGCCCAATGGCGAACGTAAGCGTCGATCTGACGTCATATGTAAACAGCAATTGCACCATGCATGTGAGGTATCACCGCGTAGGTCAGATCGAGGGCAATCATTTTAGCAGTAGACCTCTTCTGTAAATCTACTGGGGTAACCTGTAAAGGCTTTTAAAGGCTTTTAAAAATGTATGTAGTTTGTCGCCAATGCGCGTTTGTGCGAAATTTTAAAGCATGTCGTGTTTGGTATCTATGTACTCGGCCTAAGATCATCTTTTTTATTTCATCAAACATTTGGGCAATATAGTGTGTTTTAGTGCATTAAAATTAAAAAAAGTGTATTTTTTAACCCAAAAAATGCGTTTGAAAAATCGCTGCGCAAATACTGTGTAGAAAAAAAAATGCAACACCCACCATTTTAATCTGTAGGGCCTTTGCTTTAAAATATATATATAATGTTTGGGGGTTCAACATAATTTTCTTGCAAAAAAAAAAATGTTTTCATATAAACAAAAAGTGTCAAAAAGGGCTTTGTCTTCAAGTGGTTAGAAGAGTGGATGTAAGCTTCCTAATGTTGTGTATAAAATGCCAGAACAGTTCAAAACCCCCCCAAATGACCCCATTTTGGAAAGTAGACACCCCAAGCTATATACTGAGAGGCATGTCGAGTCCATGGAATATTTTATATGTTGACACAAGTTGCGGAAAAACGACAATTTTCTATTTTATTTTTTGCACAAAGTTGTCACTAAATGATATATTGCTCAAACATGCCATGGGCATATGTGGAATTACACCCCAAAATACATTCTGTTGCTTCTCCTGAGTATGGGGATACCACATGTGTGAGACTTTTTGGGAGCCTAGCCGCGTACGGGACCCCAAAAACCAAGCACCGCCTTCAGGCTTACTAAGGGTGTAAATTTTTGATTTCACTTCTCACTGCCTATCACAGTTTCGTAGGCCATGGAATGCCCAGATAGCACAAAACCCCCCCAAATGACCCCATTTTGGAAAGTAGACACCCCAAGCTATTTGCTGAGAGGTATTGTGAGTATTTTGCAGATCTCGCTTTTTGTCACAAAGTTTTGAAAATTGAAAAAAAAAAAATATATATATATTTTCTTTCTTCATTTTCAAAAACAAATGAGAGCTGTAAAATACTCGCCATTCCTCTCAGCAAATAGCTGGGGGTGTCTATATTCCAAAATGGGGTCATTTGGGGGGGTTTTGTGCGATTTTGGCATTTTATGGCCTTCGAAACTGTGATAGGTAGTGAGGAGTGAAATCAAAAATTTGCGCCCTTAGAAATCCTGAAGGCGGTGCTTGGTTCCCGGGGTCCCGTACGCGGCTAGGCTCCCAAAAAGTCCCACACATGTGGTATCCCCGTACTCAGGAGAAGCAGCAAAATGTATTTTGGGGTGAAATTCCACATATAACCATGGCATGTGTGAGCAATATATCATTTAGTGACAACTTTTTGTAATTTTTTTATTTATTTTTTTAGTCATTATTCAATCACTTGGGACAAAAAAAAATTCAATGGGCTCAACATGCCTCTCAGCAATTTCCTTGGGGTGTCTACTTTCCAAAATGGGGTCATTTGGGGGGGTTTTGTACTGCCCTGTCATTTTAGCACCTCAAGAAATGAGATAGGCAGTCATAAATTTAAAGCTGTGTAAATTTCAGAAAATGTACCCTAGTTTGTAAACTCTATAACTTTTGCGCAAACCAATAAATATACGCTTATTGACATTTTTTTTACTAAAAACATGTGGCTGAATACATTTTGGCCTAAATGTATGACTACAATTGAGTTTATTCGATTTTTCTTATAACAAAAAGTAAAAAATATCATTTTTTTTCAAAATTTTCGGTCTTTTTCCGTTTATATCGCAAAAAATAAAAAACGCAGAGGCAATCAAATACCATTAAAAGAAAGCTCTATTTGTGGGAAGAAAAGGACGCAAATTTTGTTTGGGTACAACATTGCATGTCCGCACAATTTCCAGTTAAAGCAGCGCAGTGCAAAATTCTAAATTCACCTCTGGTCCTTTAGCTACCAAATGGTCCGGGGCTTAAGTGGTTAATGATGCTTAAAGTGAAAAAATAAATGTGAAATATTCCTTTAAATATCATGCCTGGGGGGTGTCTATAGTATGCCTGTGAAGTGGCGCATGTTTCCTGTGTTTAGAACAGTCCCTGCACAAAATGACAATTCTAATGGAATAAAAGTAATTTAAAACTGCTTGCGGCTTTAATGTAATGTCTGGTCCCGGCAGTATGGATGAAAATCATTGAGAAAAACTGCATGGGTACCCCCCCCCCCCAGCCCATTATGAGCCCCTTTGGGTCTTGTATGGTTATTAAGGGGAACCCCGCACACAAATTAAAAAAAGGAAAGGCGTGGGGCCCCCAGGCCCTATATACTCTGAACAGCAGTATACAGGCGGTGCAAACAAGACAGGGACTGTAGGTTTGTTCTTAAGTAGAATATGTTTGTCATTTTGAACTGGTACATTTTTAAAGTGTAGCTCCAGACAAAAAAATCTATTTTTAAGCTTTTTGGAAAACATAGGGAAGGGTTATCACCCCTGTAACATTTGTTTTGCTGTCTGTGATCCTGTTCAGAAGATTTCACCTCACTTTCTGTCCCAATGACAATTGGATTTTGAAAATGTTTTTTTTTTAGGGAAACAAGGATTGATGATAAAGCATCAGTGGAAAGGAGACACCCTTTTCCCATATTAACTCTTACAGGAGAGAATTTCCCTTCCTAGGGGTAGATGTCCTCTCACTTCCTGTTGTCTCCTTCCGTTTGTAAGTAGGAGTCGTTTGTAAGTCGGATGTTTGAAAGTAGGGGCCTGCCGTATATACTCTGCTGAAATTTGGGCCTTAGGTGTTGGTGTTGCCACAACACTGTAAGCCCTCACAGTTACTCTTGGTGGGCGCTGGAACGCCCTGCTGTGAACTATTATATCAAGAATTGTAATTACATGCCATTGTTGAACAGTGGCAGAAAAATTGGGCCTTTGGTGGTGGTGGTGCTGGTGCCATAACACTGTAAGTCCTCACATTTACTCTTGGTGGGTGCTGGAACGGGCCCTGCTGTGAAATATTATATCAAGAATTGTAATTACAGTGGGGAAAACAAGTATTTGATACACTGACGATTTTGCAGGTTTTCCTGCTTACAAAGAATGTAGAGGTCTGTAATTTGTATCATAGATACTCCTCAATTGTGAGAGACGGAATCTAAAACAAATATCTAGAAAATCACATTGTATGATTTTTAAGTAATTAATTTGCATTTTATTGCATGACATAAGTATTTGATACATCAGAATAGCAGAACTTAATATTTGGTAAAGAAACCTATGTAATTACAGAGATCATACGTTTCCTGTAGTTCTTGACCAGGTTTGCACACACTGCAGCAGGGATTTTGGGCCACTCCTCCATACAGAGCTTCTCCAGATCCTTCAGGTTTCGGGGCTGTCACTGGGCAATACTGACTTTCTGCTCCCTCAAAAGATTTTCTATTGAGTGCAGGTCTGGGGACTGGCTAGGCCACTCCAGGACTTTGAGATGCTTCTTATGGAGCCAATCCTTAGTTGCCCTGGCTGTGTGTTTTGGGTCGTTGTCATGCTGGAAGACCCAGCCATGACCCATCTTTAATGCTCTTACTGAGGGAAGGAGGTTGTTGGCCAAGATCTCGCGATACATGGCCCCATCCATCCTCCCCTCAATACGGTTTAGTCGTCCTGTCCCCTTTGCAGAAAAGCATCCCCAAAGAATGATGTTTCCACCTCCATGCTTCACGGTTGGGATGGTGTTCTTGGGGTTGTACTCATCCTCCTTCTTCCTCCAAACACGGTGATTGGAGTTTAAACCAAAAAGCTCTATTTTTGTCTCATCAGACCACATGACCATCTCCCATTCCCCCTCTGGATCATCCAGATGGTCATTGGCAAACTTCAGATGGGCCTGGACATGCGCTGGCTTGAGCAGGGGGATGGACAGAGTCAGTGGACAGGTGCATCCTCTGATCGGTTACAAAGCCTCCAGCAGCACTGAATGTGCGTTCCGAAAGAACGCTGGATGCAGGACAGGCCAGTAGCTCAATTGCATACTGTGCAAGCTCTGGCCAGTGATCCATCCTCAAGACCCAGTAACCCAGAGGATTTTCGGTGGGAAAGGTGTCCAAGTCTGATCTTGCCCCAAGGTATTCCTGCACCATCTAAAACAGACGCTGGCGATGGTTGCTGGAACCGATCATACCTTGGGGCTGCGGACTAAAAAATTATCTGAATGCATCGGTCAGATGGCCACCTTCTCCACCGCTCCTTCTGTGACTGACCGAAGCCTCAGCAACACGTTGTCCAGGACCAGGAATTTGTAACCTCCCAGGCTCTGGGAACGCGTTGCACAAACCTTTCTGCAAGGCCTCCCGAAGATGTTTCATCCTCTGCTCCCTCTGCGACGGCAAGATAAGGTCCGCAACCTTACCCTTGTAATGTGGATCAAGTAGGGTTGCCAGCCAGTAATGATCCCTCTCCTTGATACCACAAATACGAGGATCCTTCTGCAGGCTTTGCAGGATCAGGGAGGCCATGCAGCGTAGGCTTGCTGAGGCATTCGGTCCGGAGTCCTCTGGGTCACTAAGGACGACATGATCCGCAGCCACCTCCTCCCAGCCACGTACAAGTGCATGGGTTTCTTGGGACTGTAATTGATCCCTTGAAGACTGCTGCTGATGCTGAGTGCTAGGCTCCACCTCCATGCTGACACAATCCTCCTCCTCCTCCTCATCCTCTTCCTGTGTGATAGGCGGGCCAGCGGGAACACTGTCCGGATAAAGGGGGCCTTGAGAGTTAAGGAAGTCCTCCTATTCCTCCCTCTGTTCTGCCTCAAGTGCCCTGTCCATTATTCCACGCAGCGTATGCTCCAAAAGGTGGACAAGAGGTACAGTGTCACTGATGCATGCACTGTCACTGCTCACCATCCTCGTGGCCTCCTTAAATGGTGACAGGACAGTGCATGCATCCCTGATCATGACCCACTGGCGTGGCAAAAAAAACAAGCTCCCCTGACCCTGTCCTCGTGCCATATTGGCACAGATACTCATTTACTCATTGATGGCCCTCTGCTGCGTGTGCAGCCGCTGCAGCATGGCCAACGTTGAGTTCCACCTGGTGGGCATGTTACAGATTAGGCAATTCTTGGGCAGGTTGTATTCCTTTTGGAGGTCAGCCAGCCAAGCACTGGCATTATATGACCGGCGGAAATGCACACAGAGTTTCCTGGCCTGCCTCAGGACATCCTGTAAGCCCGGGTACCTGCCCAAGAACCGCTGCACCACCAAGTTAAGGACGTGGGCCAAACAGGGCACATGGGTCAGTTGTCCCTGTCGGAGGGGGGAGAGGAGGTTGGTGCCATTGTCGCAAACCACCATTCCTGGCTTAAGCTGGCATGGCGTCAACCACCTCTGAGCCTGCCCCTGCAGAGCTGACAGAATCTCTGCCCCAGTGTGGCTCCTGTCCCCCAAGCACACCAGCTCAAGCACTGCATGGCATCTTTGCCTGCGTACTTGCGTAGCCCTTTGAACGCCTACGGAGCACCGCTGGTTCCGAGGACAAATCAGCACAGGCAGAGGCCATGGAGGAAGAAGAAGAGGAGGGGGTGGAGGAGAGAGGTGTGTCAGAATCACCAGTAGTAGCATTTTGGAGGCGTGGTGGCGGAACGACCCCCAACACTACTGCACCCTGTCTTGCATCCCTCCCAGCTGCCAGCAGAGTAACCCAATGCGTCGTGAAAGATAGGTAACATCCTTGTCCATGCTTGCTGGACCATGAGTCAGCAGTAATATGCACCTTACCGCTGACCGCCCTGTCCAGCGAGGCCAAGACATTGCCTTCCACATGCCGGTAGAGAGCCGGAATCGCCTTCTGTGAAAAAAAGTGGCGTTTGGGAACCTGCCACTGAGGAACCGCACATTCCACAAACTCACGCAAGGGGGCAGGGTCTACCAACTGAAAAGGCAGCAGTTGAAGTGCTAGCAATTTAGCCAAGCTAGCATTCAACCGCTGGGCATGTGGATGGCTGGGAGCGAACTTCTTTCGGCGGTGCAGCAGCTGGGGCAGGGAAATTTGCCTGGTACAATCTGACGTTGGTGTACCGATAGCAGATTGCCCGCAAGTACTTGGCAGTGACACACCTAATTCTACACCTTCATTCCTCTCAGTGCACGTTTCTGAGTGGACTGAAGGTATAGTGGGGTTGGAGATCCCAGCTGATGAGGGGCAAGGAGAGGTCCGGTTTGTTCTTTGGTGTGGGTCTTTTCTGTACGCTTGCCAACGGACTGCATGGCAGGTCAACATATGTCTGGTCAAGCATGTGGTGCCCAAGCAGCTGCTGTTTTGGTCACGCGAGATACGCTTCAGACATATGTTGCAAACAGCAAAGGTGCGATCTGCTGCACACATCTCAAAAAAGGCCCACACTAAAGAACTTTTGGAATAACGCGCAGAGACAGCAGCGCCCTGCACATGCGGAGCCCTGCGGTGTGATGCAGTCGGTTGGCTGCCCTTAAGCTGGCCCCTGGAGGCATCCTGCCTTGTTGGAGATGTGCCTCCTCTCTCCTATCAGGCACCCACGTAGAGTCAGTGACCTCATCATCCCCTCCCTCCTCATCACTGGAGCAAACCTGGCAGTATGCTGCAGCTGGGGGAACATGACTGCCAGTTTGCTGTCCTTCTTGGGCACCCCCTCTCTCTGGGCTCACGTTACTGCCTTCCTCAAGCTGGGTACCATCATCGGAGCCTTCAAAATGCTGCGCATCCTCCTGCAGCATGTACCCAACACTGTGGTCAAACAGTTCGGGGACTCCTCAGGAGGACATGGTGGGGCTAGGGAAGGAGTGACTGATGCCAATGAGCCGAGGGAAGAGGCCGCTTTGCCAGACAAACTTCCATGAGGCTGGGTGAGAGAGGATGAGGACAGCTTGGTCATCCACTCTACCAACTCTTCAGCATGTTGCGGCTCAACACGGCCAGCTGCCGAAAAAAAGGACAAGCGTGCCCCGTGGCCACGTGCTGATGAGGATGCACCGTGTCCATGACCAGCACTGTTGCCTCTAGACACAGAGCCTGCTTGCCCTCTTTTATTGGCCTGTGTGTGTCTGCCTCTCCTTGTTGGCTTTCCAGACATACTTTATTTGATGTATTGGAATAGGTACAGGGCCGGCCCTACCATGGGACCCGGTGGGACCATGGTCCCAGGCGGCACTTTAAGAGGGGCGGCAACAGGGGCGCACTGCCTGAGGACCTGGGTTTCCCTCCATCTAGTGTGCAGTGTCATACTTGTACTGCATCGCCGGCGCCGCTGTCACTGGCCGCAGTGGCAAGACACACTTCAAGGGTCTCACCAGCGGCCCCTACTTCCCTGCCCAAACTGGTTGCTAGCTGCGGACCGCTTTGTGTCTAGCAACCAGTGACGTCAGGAGAGAGAGGCCCACCATTCATTGCGGAGGAGGATATAACTTCCTCCTCCTCCGCTAGCTCCACCCACCTCCTCCCTGTATGTGTTCCTCTCAGCAAGTTAGGAGCGGCGTGCAGTGCGAGGATCAGTGCTGCCTGCCTCCTCTTCCCTCGAGGTGCTACTATCTCTGTTGTTTCCTGCCCATTCCCTCTTCTGTTAGCGGGCAGCAGAACAGCATGAGATCGGAGCTCTGTGTGTGTGGAGAGAGAGCAGCTGCGGGCTCTTCTCCCCCCTCCTTCTGCTCCTCATGCTGCTGTTCCCAGGACAGCCACCGCTATGTTTCTTCCCCCTTTTTCTCCCATTGGCCAGGGAAAAAAACAAAAAGGAGAAAAGAGGATTATGGGATATGTAGTGCAAATAACTGGCTGGCCCATTGCAATTCTAGGGGGGAAACTGCAGCCCCCAGCATGCCAAGCTGAAGGGGAGGGAGAGAGAGCCAGGCTGAGTGACAGGCTGCATCTGGTGACAGTCAATGGTGACAAGTGACAGGCTGCATCTGGTGACAGGTGACAGGCTGCATCTGGTGACAGGCATTGGTGACAAGTGACAGGCTGCATCTGGTGACAGGCATTGGTGACAAGTGACAGGCTGCATCTGGTGACAGGCAATGGCGACAAGTGACAGGCTGCATCTGGTGACAGGCATCGGTGACAAGTGACAGGCTGCATCTGGTGACAAGTGACAGGCTGCATCTGGTGACAAGTGACAGGCATTGGTGACAAGTGACAGGCTGCATCTGGTGACAGGTGACAGGTGACAGGCTGCATCTGGTGACAGGCATTGGTGACAAGTGACAGGCTGCATCTGGTGACAGGCATTGGTGACAAGTGACAGGCTGCATCTGGTGACAGGCAATGGCGACAAGTGACAGGCTGCATCTGGTGACAGGCATCGGTGACAAGTGACAGGCTGCATCTGGTGACAAGTGACAGGCTGCATCTGGTGACAGGCATTGGTGACAAGTGACAGGCTGCATCTGGTGACAGGCATTGGTGACAAGTGACAGGCTGCATCTGGTGACAGGCAATGGCGACATGTGACAGGCTGCATCTGGTGACAGGCATCGGTGACAAGTGACAGGCTGCGTCTGGTGACAGGCATCGGTGACAAGTGACAGGCTGCGTCTGGTGACAGGCATCGGTGACAAGTGACAGGCATCGGTGACAAGTGACAGGCTGCATCTGGTGACAGGCAATGGTGACAAGTGACAGGCCGCATCTGGTGACAGGCATTGGTGACAAGTGACAGGCTGCATCTGGTGACAGGCATTGGTGACAAGTGACAGGCTGCATCTGGTGACAGGCAATGGCGACAAGTGACAGGCATCGGTGACAAGTGACAGGCTGCATCTGGTGACAAGTGACAGGCTGCATCTGGTGACAGGCATTGGTGACAAGTGACAGGCTGCATCTGGTGACAGGCATTGGTGACAAGTGACAGGCTGCATCTGGTGACAGGCAATGGCGACAAGTGACAGGCTGCATCTGGTGACAGGCATCGGTGACAAGTGACAGGCTGCGTCTGGTGACAGGCATCGGTGACAAGTGACAGGCTGCGTCTGGTGACAGGCATCGGTGACAAGTGACAGGCATCGGTGACAAGTGACAGGCTGCGTCTGGTGACAGGCATCGGTGACAAGTGACAGGCTGCATCTGGTGACAGGCATAAGTGACAAGTGACAGGCTGCATCTGGTGACAGGCAATGGTGACAAGTAACAGGCTGCATCTGGTGACAGGCAATGGGGACAAGTGACAGGCTGCATCTGGTGACAGGCAATGGGGACAAGTGACAGGCTGCATCTGGTGACAGGCAATGGTGACAGGTGACAGGCTGCATCTGGTGACAGGCATTGGTGACAAGTGACAGGCTGCATCTGGTGACAGGCAATGGTGACAAGTGACAGGCTGCATCTGGTGACAGGCATTGGTGACAAGTGACAGGCTGCATCTGTGACAGGCTGCATCTGGTGACAGGCATCGGTGACAAGTGACAGGCTGCATCTGGTGACAGGCATTGATGACAAGTGACAGGCTGCATCTGGTGACAGGCAATGGTGACAAGTGACAGGCTGCATCTGGTGACAGGCATTAGTGACAAGTGACAGGCTGCATCTGGTGACAGTCAATGGTGACAAGTGACAGGCTGCATCTAGTGACAGTCAATGGTGACAAGTGACAGGCTGCATCTGGTGACAGGCAATGATGACAAGTGACAGGCTACATCTGGTGGCAAGCAATGGTGGCAAATGACAAGCTCAGGGCTTCCACTGATTCTGCATTATGGTGAGTTAAACTATTTCATTATATATTACAATGTAGTAATATAAATGTGATTTGATCATCCTGACACCATATCAATCATAATGTTAGGATGATTTATGTGCTAACACCAGCTATTTGCCCGACAAATCACCCGCTGCCAAATTCCCTGTCAGCGAGACTACACTCCCCCCTCATCTTTTTTTGGGAAGGAAGGGGGGTATCTCTGAATGGCAGTTTGGAAATGTGGTCACCCTAGCCGCCACCGCAGCGCTGTTGTTGCAGCATGTTGCATCACTGAGCTGGGATCAGAGCGTAGCTGGTCGGTGGCAGTGGAGAGAAAGGGGGGAGCTTTTGTGGTGCTACACAATACTCTTTGCAGGAAGGGGCTAGGGTGACCACATTTCCAAACTACCATTCAGGGACACCCTCCCTTCCCAAAAATCAGCTTGTGCTGTAACGAATCACAGCACAGTGATTGGACACAAGAGGCGGGATTTGTGATTTCTCCAATCACAAGCAGGGGGCGGGGATTGTGCTCCTCCAGGCATTCCCGGCCAGGACAAGTACTGTTGGTGAGTAAAGCGGTCACGTGGCGGCCTTTTTTGGGGGCATCAGATTGGCCTGGGACACTGTTTTGTCCTGGAATGAAGGTGCCCGGGACCGATCTGCAAAATGCGGGACTGTCCCAGGCAATCCGGGACACGTGGTCATCCTAGAAGGGGCATGTCTCTTTGCTGAATATATGGGATGTCTCTTGCTGAATATATTGGGCTGTCTCTTTGCTTTATGGAAACGTCTCTTTTGCTGGATGGGCATAGTTTTTTTTTTGGGGGGGCAGCATTTCTTTCTTGGGCCCAGGCAGCACAATGTCTTGGGCCAGCCCTGAATAGGTAGGCACACAAGGAATTGTCTGCAGTCAGCTTTAGCTGCACACTGTGGCCAGTATACAGTACACTGACTGAAAATACTGCAGCTGCCTGCCTGTGGTATTATTAGGAAGAGAACACCAGCAATTGTCTGCAGTTAGCTTTAGTTGCACACTGTGCACAGGATACAGTACACTGACTGAAAATACTGCAGCTGCCTGCCTGTCAGTATATTAGGAAGAGAACACCAGGAATTGTCTGAAGTTAGCTTTAGTTGCACACTGTACTACACAGGATACAGTACACTGACTGAAAATACTGCAACTACCACAATCAACTGCCTGCCTGTCAGTATATTAGGAAGAGAATAATAGGAACGGATCTAGCTAAACTGAATACAGTGTATGTATATATATATATATATATATATATATATATATACACAACTCCTAGGATGCATATATATACTAAATACACTGACTAAAGCTAACTCAATCGCCTGCCTGCTCTATCTAACTGAAATGAAATGACACTCTGACTCTCTATCTCTCTCACACGCCGCAACACACTACACAAGGCCGACACGCAGGCGGCCTTATATAGTGTGGGACATGTATCTACTCCCCTGAGCCATGATTGGCCAAAGGCACCCTGACTTGGTCAGGGTGCCTTTGGTCATAGTGCATGCTTGGCCAATCATCAGCCAGCAATGCACTGCGATGCCGCAGTGAATTATGGCCCATGACGCGCCACTCGAATTTGGCGCGAACGGCCCATAATGTTCGAAATTCGGCGAACGGCCGAACAGCCAATGTTCGAGTCGAACATGAAGCTCATTCCTAGTGATGCTCCTTTAAACTTACCTGGGGCAAGTAACAGGTGTGGGCAATATAAAAATCACACCTGAAAGCAGATAAAAAGGAGAGAAGTTCACTTAGTCTTTGCATTGTGTGTCTGTGTGTGCCACACTAAGCATAAACAACAGAAAGAGGAGAAGAGAACTTGAGAACCAAAATTGTGGAAAAATGTCAACAATCTTAAGGTTACAAGTCCATCTCCAGAGATCTAGATTTGTCTTTGTCCACAGTGCGCAACTTTATCAAGAAGTTTGCAACCCATGGCACTGTAGCTAATCTCTCTGGGCGTGGACGGGAGAGAAAAATTGATGAAAGGTTGCAACTCAGGATAGTCCGGATGGTGGATAAGCAGCCCCAAACAAGTTTCAAAGAAATTCAAGCTGTCCTGCAGGCTCAGGGAGCATTAGTGTCAGCGCAAACTATCCGTCGACATTTAAATGAAATGAAACGCTATGGCAGGAGACCCAGGAGGACCCCACTGCTGACACAGAGACACAAAAAAGCAAGACTACAGATTGCCAAAATGTACTTGAGTAAGCCAAAATCCTTCTGGGAAAATGTCTTGTGGACAGATGAGACCAAGATAGAGCTTTTTGGTAAAGCACATCATTCTACTGTTTACCGAAAATGGAATGAGGCCTACAAAAAAGAGAACAAAGTACCTACAGTGAAATATGGTGGCGGTTCAATTATGTTTTGGGGTTGTTTTGCTGCATCTGGCACTGGGTGCCTTGAATGTGTGCAAGGCATCATGAAATCTGAGGATTACCAAAGGATTTTGGGTCGCACTGTAGAGCCCAGTGTCAGAAAGCTGGGTTTGCGTCCGAGATCTTGGGTCTTCCAGCAGGACAATGTCCCCAAACATACGTCAAAAAGCACCCAGAAATAGATGGCAACAAAGCGCTGTAGAGTTCTAAAGTGGCCAGCAATGAGTCCAGATCTAAATCCCATTGAACACCTGCGGAGAGATCTTAAAATTGCTGTTGGGAAAAGGCGCCCTTCGAATAAGAGAGACCTGGAGCAGTTTGCAAAGGAAGAGTGGTCCAAAATTCCGGGTGAGAGGTGTAAGAAGCTTATTGATGGTTATAGGAAGCAACTGATTTCAGTTATTTTTTCCAAAGGGATGTGCAACCAAATATTAAGTTAAGGGTGCCAAGAATTTTGACCAGCCCATTTTTGGAGTTTTGTGTGACATTATGTCCAATTTGCTTTTTTTCCTCCCTTTTTTTGTTTTGTTCCAATACACACAAAGGGAATAAACATGTGTATAGCAAAACATGTGTTACTGCAATATTTTTCTGTGAGAAATACATGATTTTCTGGAAAAATTTCTGGGGTGCCAACAATTTCAGCCATGACTGTGTGTATATATATATATATATATATATATATATATATAAAATAATTTCAATGGACATGCAATATGCTACCACAAATTAGCTGTCACTCTCCCAGGTAACACGTCTCCAGCTCAGCCAGGACAACTTGAAAACAAAACAAATGAAGAAGGGGCTGCTGGGTCTCTTTTATTCAGAAATGCTAGTGAAGCCTGGCCACTGAGCAGGACCTGCATCCCGTCCCATCAATAATGCAGGAATTCCTCCATTGTATTCTAGGAACACAGGACCTGGGCTCGGCTGGCTGTGGCAGGAGGCTTGGAGTGTAAAATCTCCGATTACTGTGTGAGACAAGGCTATGACAGGCCAGCGGTGTCGGGTGAAAGGCTGAAATGATCCGATTTAACATTAAAACAGGTCATTATCTGTGGTTACCTGAAACGTTTTTTGTTTCTTCTCACTTTTCACTTAACTTATAGTAACTATGCCACCGCTCAGCATTACATATGCAACTTGTGTTAAATTAAATCTTTAACCCCCCTCCCCTTCCCCCCCTGTACAAAAATCCATGGTGCATGCAGCTCTGCCTTCACGTCCATAAACATGCTAAATTTATTTGTGGCAGTACAAGATTTTTGTTTAGAGCTAAGGTTTAGTCACATTTTTTTTTTTTAATCAGTACCAGGGACAGTACTTACAATAAATGATGAGACCCATGTGCTAGTGGCTACTGTGTTCCTTGAAATCTTCAATCTGATGCAAACCCCCCTCCCCCCTCTTCCCTGTAGCTGTGATTTTTCAGTGCTGCAGGGGTATTACAGTTGCTGGACCTGTCAAAGGTATTACCTGGGTGTCCTAGTAGATCAGGGGTCTCAAACTCAAATTACCTGAGGGCCACAAGACAAGTTTTCATATCACATGGGGGCCGCATGCAAACTTTCAAACTTCAAAAACAGCACTGGTGTCAGCGGACGCACTATTAACCCCCAGCACTGGTGTCAGCAGACGCACTATTAACCCCCAGCACTACCCCTACACTTCACAAATACCCCCCTACACTTCACAAATACCCCCTGCTCACAAATTTCAAACCCAGTCACCTACCTAAGGACTTAGCCTCAGTGTGATGGCTCACTTACCTCTCCTCCTGGCAGGGCTGGACTGGGACAAAAATTTGGCCCTGGACTTCATCCAGACCGGCCCACTTTAATTTTGCAAACACGCACAAAAACATTAATTCATCAGTGACCATGACCAGCAGTGGCAGTACATTAATTCATTCATGCCTGTAGCCCTCCTTTATTGCAGAAATACTACAGGAGAGGGTCAGAGACTGCAAAGCGTACTACAGGCGAGGGTCAGAGACTGCAGACATAGTACAGGAGAGGGTCAGAGACTGCAGACATGATACAGGAGATGGTCAGAGACTGCGGACATGATACAGGAGATGGTCAGAGACTGCAAACCGTACTACAGGCGAGGGTCATAGACTGCAGACATAGTACAGGAGAGGGTCAGAGACTGCAAAATGTACTACAGGAGAGGGTCAGAGACTGCAGACATGATACAGGAGATGGTCAGAGACTGCGGACATGATACAGGAGATGGTCAGAGACTGCAAAACGTACTACAGGCGAGGGTCATAGACTGCAGACATAGTACAGGAGAGGGTCAGAGACTGCAAAATGTACTACAGGAGAGGGTCAGAGACTGCAGACATGATACAGGAGATGGTCAGAGACTGCGGACATGATACAGGAGATGGTCAGAGACTGCGGACATGATACAGGAGATGGTCAGAGACTGCGGACACGATACAGGAGATGGTCAGAGACTGCGGACACGATACAGGAGATGGTCAGAGACTGCAGACATTGTACAAGTGTGTCCTAGGCTAGCAGTGAACAGTGTGGAAAAAACATTGATTGCTGCACTGCAACAGGAGTTTACAAGATATAACAAAGTGCCAAAAAAAAAACTTTGCCAACAGTCATTTCTCAAGCACAGGAGGACAGTAAATGGTTAACAGGACTGTGAAGCTCCCAGCCTGACCAGCTAATGCCTTCAAAAGATAACAAGGAAAATGTCAAACAAATCAGGGATGGCTGGCACAGGACTCTGGCACAAATAGCTATATAGAAACAGCTGAAGTTCCAGCTTCTTGCAGAAAGCTAATCAGCATTCTCCTGTCCTGTGTTCAGTGTAAATAAAAACAGATAAGAAGCAGTGTGAGAAGACGGGGAAGTCACCCCTCGATCAGTGTGTTCTCCTTCTCCTATGCTGTGTGTAGAATATGCAGTGATCACACTGATTCCCTCCGTCTTCTCACACTGCTTCTTATCTGTTTTTATTTACACTGAACACAGGACAGGAGAATGCTGATTAGATTTCTGTAGCCAGCATTGTAACATGTTTGATCTCATACCTTCTTCATGTTCAGGTATGTCGGATCTTCTGCATCCCGCCCTGCTCTGGCCACTAGCCTCTTCTAAATGTGGCGGGCTGGACAATCTGATTGGCTAAAGAGGTGGTGGGAGGCGAAGCAACTTAGCAGTCATGCCCTCCCACTCAGAAGAGCAGCGCTATTGGCTGCCTGCCCTGTTACACACAGATATCCCTCTCCCTCCAGCATGTCAAAGCCGATGGGAGGGAGAGGGGCGGGAAGCTGCACACTGCCGCTGGTAGCCTTGCGGGTTGGTCCTGTCCTGTCCTGGTCCCCTATCAGCGGCTCTGCCGGAAGTTTGAGGGGGGGCGACAAGGAGGAGGAAGAGATAAGGCAAGGGTCAGCTGCGTTCTAGGTGGCTGCCTAGTGGGAGCACCGGCTCTGTCCACACAGACAGACTCCGAGAAAGGTAGAGAGACGAGTGACACACTGAGCCATCGGCCCCTGCCTGCGGGCCAATTGGAACCTGTTTGCGGGCCGCAAATGGCCCGCGGGCCGGTAGTTTGAGACCCCTGTAGTAGATGATAGGTTCAGCAACGGCATGCAATGCCAAACTGCTGCTAACAAAGCAAACAGAATATTGGCATGCATTAAAAAGGGGATCAACCCCAGAGATAAAGCGATAATTCTCCCTCTCTACAAGACTCTGGTCCAGCCGCACCTGGAGTATGCTGTCCAGTTCTGGGCACCAGTCCTCAGGAAGGATGTACTGTAAATGGAGTGAGTACAGAGAAGGGCAACAAATCTAATAAAGGGACTGGAGGATATTAGTTATATGGACAGGTTGCGAGCACTGAACTTTTTCTCTCTGGAGAAGAGATGCTTGAGAGGGGATATGATTTCAATTTACAAATACCGTACCGGTGACCCCACAATAGGGATTAAACTTATTTGTGGAAGGGATTTTAACAAGACACTCCTTAAAATTAGAAGAGGTTCTTTACTCTAAGAGTGGCAAGGATGTGGAATTCCCTTCCACAAGCGGTAGTTTCAGCGTCGGGCATTGATGGTTTAAAAAAACTATTAGATAAGCACCTGAATGACCGCAACATACAGGGATATACAATGTAATACTGACTAGGGATGAGCTTCGTGTTCGAGTCGAACATACGTTCGACTCGAACATCGGCTGTTCGATCGTTCGACGAAGATCGAACGATTTGGGCCGTTCGCGCCAAATTCGAGTGACGCGAACGGCCCACAATGCACTACGCCATCGCAGTGTCATCCAGGCGCTGTGATTGGCCAAGCATGCACTGTGACCCCGCATGCTTGGCCAATCACAGCGCCGGCAGCGAGGAGAGCAATGATTGGCCACAGGCAGGATGCCTGTGGCCAATTATTGCTGAGGGTGTTTAGTACACGCCCCACACTATAAAAGGCCGCCAGCACGGCGGCCTAGTGTAGTGTGTTCCGGAGCAGGGATAGAGCAGCATAGGCAGGGACAGTGACTTTTATTTCTTTCTTGCTTAACCTGGATTCCTTTAGTTTAGGGAAAGAGAAGGATAGGTAGGGAGAGTGTCAGTGTGTTTTGTGCTTGTGCTATATTGTGCTTAAAAAAATCATTTTTTCTAGGGACAGAAAACTGTAGGTAGGGAGAGTGTGTCAGTTTCTTTCACTGTCAAAGTCCTTGTTTCCAGGGACCTGGAAGGACAGTGAGTGAATTCTCCTTGTGCTAAATTGTGCTTAAAAAAAACATTTTTTCTAGGGACAGAAAACTGTAGGTAGGGAGAGTGTGTCAGTTTCTTTCACTGTCAAAGTCCTTGTTTCCAGGGACCTGGAAGGACAGTGAGTGAATTCTCCTTGTGCTAAATTGTGCTTAAAAAAAACATTTTTTCTAGGGACAGAAAACTGTAGGTAGGGAGAGTGTGTCAGTTTCTTTCACTGTCAAAGTCCTTGTTTCCAGGGACCTGGAAGGACAGTGAGTGAATTCTCCTTGTGCTAAATTGTGCTTAAAAAAAAACATTTTTTCTAGGGACAGAAAACTGTAGGTAGGGAGAGTGTGTCAGTTTCTTTCACTGTCAAAGTCCTTATTTCCAGGGACCTGGAAGGACAGTGAGTGAATTCTCCTTGTGCTAAATTGTGCTTAAAAAAAACATTTTTTCTAGGGACAGAAAACTGTAGGTAGGGAGAGTGTGTCAGTTTCTTTCACTGTCAAAGTCCTTGTTTCCAGGGACCTGGAAGGACAGTGAGTGAATTCTCCTTGTGCTAAATTGTGCTTAAAAAAAACATTTTTTCTAGGGACAGAAAACTGTAGGTAGGGAGAGTGTGTCAGTTTCTTTCACTGTCAAAGTCCTTGTTTCCAGGGACCTGGAAGGACAGTGAGTGAATTCTCCTTGTGCTAAATTGTGCTTAAAAAAAACATTTTTTCTAGGGACAGAAAACTGTAGGTAGGGAGAGTGTGTCAGTTTCTTTCACTGTCAAAGTCCTTGTTTCCAGGGACCTGGAAGGACAGTGAGTGAATTCTCCTTGTGCTAAATTGTGCTTAAAAAAAACATTTTTTCTAGGGACAGAAAACTGTAGGTAGGGAGAGTGTGTCAGTTTCTTTCACTGTCAAAGTCCTTGTTTCCAGGGACCTGGAAGGACAGTGAGTGAATTCTCCTTGTGCTAAATTGTGCTAAAAAAAAACATTTTTTCTAGGGACAGAAAACTGTAGGTAGGGAGAGTGTGTCAGTTTCTTTCACTGTCAAAGTCCTTGTTTCCAGGGACCTGGAAGGACAGTGAGTGAATTCTCCTTGTGCTAAATTGTGCTTAAAAAAAACATTTTTTCTAGGGACAGAAAACTGTAGGTAGGGAGAGTGTGTCAGTTTCTTTCACTGTCAAAGTCCTTGTTTCCAGGGACCTGGAAGGACAGTGAGTGAATTCTCCTTGTGCTAAATTGTGCTTAAAAAAAACATTTTTTCTAGGGACAGAAAACTGTAGGTAGGGAGGGTGTGTCAGTTTCTTTCACTGTCAAAGTCCTTGTTTCCAGGGACCTGGAAGGACAGTGAGTGAATTCTCCTTGTGCTAAATTGTGCTTAAAAAAAACATTTTTTCTAGGGACAGAAAACTGTAGGTAGGGAGAGTGTGTCAGTTTCTTTCACTGTCAAAGTCCTTGTTTCCAGGGACCTGGAAGGACAGTGAGTGAATTCTCCTTGTGCTAAATTGTGCTTAAAAAAAACATTTTTTCTAGGGACAGAAAACTGTAGGTAGGGAGAGTGTGTCAGTTTCTTTCACTGTCAAAGTCCTTGTTTCCAGGGACCTGGAAGGACAGTGAGTGAATTCTCCTTGTGCTAAATTGTGCTTAAAAAAAACATTTTTTCTAGGGACAGAAAACTGTAGGTAGGGAGAGTGTGTCAGTTTCTTTCACTGTCAAAGTCCTTGTTTCCAGGGACCTGGAAGGACAGTGAGTGAATTCTCCTTGTGCTAAATTGTGCTTAAAAAAAACATTTTTTCTAGGGACAGAAAACTGTAGGTAGGGAGAGTGTGTCAGTTTCTTTCACTGTCAAAGTCCTTGTTTCCAGGGACCTGGAAGGACAGTGAGTGAATTCTCCTTGTGCTAAATTGTGCTTAAAAAAAATTTTTTTTCTAGGGACAGAAAACTGTAGGTAGGGAGAGTGTGTCAGTTTCTTTCACTGTCAAAGTCCTTGTTTCCAGGGACCTGGAAGGACAGTGAGTGAATTCTCCTTGTGCTAAATTGTGCTTAAAAAAAACATTTTTTCTAGGGACAGAAAACTGTAGGTAGGGAGAGTGTGTCAGTTTCTTTCACTGTCAAAGTCCTTGTTTCCAGAGACCTGGAAGGACAGTGAGTGAATTCTCCTTGTGCTAAATTGTGCTTAAAAAAAACATTTTTTCTAGGGACAGAAAACTGTAGGTAGGGAGAGTGTGTCAGTTTCTTTCACTGTCAAAGTCCTTGTTTCCAGGGACCTGGAAGGACAGTGAGTGAATTCTCCTTGTGCTAAATTGTGCTTAAAAAAAACATTTTTTCTAGGGACAGAAAACTGTAGGTAGGGAGAGTGTGTCAGTTTCTTTCACTGTCAAAGTCCTTGTTTCCAGAGACCTGGAAGGACAGTGAGTGAATTCTCCTTGTGCTAAATTGTGCTTAAAAAAAACATTTTTTCTAGGGACAGAAAACTGTAGGTAGGGAGAGTGTGACAGTTTCTTTCACTGTCAAAGTCCTTGTTTCCAGGGACCTGGAAGGACAGTGAGTGAATTCTCCTTGTGCTAAATTGTGCTTAAAAAAAACATTTTTTCTAGGGACAGAAAACTGTAGGTAGGGAGAGTGTGTCAGTTTCTTTCACTGTCAAAGTCCTTGTTTCCAGGGACCTGGAAGGACAGTGAGTGAATTCTCCTTGTGCTAAATTGTGCTTAAAAAAAACATTTTTTCTAGGGACAGAAAACTGTAGGTAGGGAGAGTGTGTCAGTTTCTTTCACTGTCAAAGTCCTTGTTTCCAGGGACCTGGAAGGACAGTGAGTGAATTCTCCTTGTGCTAAATTGTGCTTAAAAAAAACATTTTTTCTAGGGACAGAAAACTGTAGGTAGGGAGAGTGTGTCAGTTTCTTTCACTGTCAAAGTCCTTGTTTCCAGGGACCTGGAAGGACAGTGAGTGAATTCTCCTTGTGCTAAATTGTGCTTAAAAAAAACATTTTTTCTAGGGACAGAAAACTGTAGGTAGGGAGAGTGTGTCAGTTTCTTTCACTGTCAAAGTCCTTGTTTCCAGGGACCTGGAAGGACAGTGAGTGAATTCTCCTTGTGCTAAATTGTGCTTAAAAAAAACATTTTTTCTAGGGACAGAAAACTGTAGGTAGGGAGAGTGTGTCAGTTTCTTTCACTGTCAAAGTCCTTGTTTCCAGGGACCTGGAAGGACAGTGAGTGAATTCTCCTTGTGCTAAATTGTGCTTAAAAAAAACATTTTTTCTAGGGACAGAAAACTGTAGGTAGGGAGAGTGTGTCAGTTTCTTTCACTGTCAAAGTCCTTGTTTCCAGGGACCTGGAAGGACAGTGAGTGAATTCTCCTTGTGCTAAATTGTGCTTAAAAAAAACATTTTTTCTAGGGACAGAAAACTGTAGGTAGGGAGAGTGTGTCAGTTTCTTTCACTGTCAAAGTCCTTGTTTCAAGGGACAGAGAAGGACACCTGAAGGTAGCCCTTATTGCTTTTTTCCCATCTCCCTGCAGGCCATCTATTAGAATGTCTGGAAGGCAAACAAGGAGAGGCAGACAGTCAGGAGGCAATAAAAGAGGGCAAGCAGGCTCTGTGTCTGGGGGCAACAGTGCTGGTCGTGGACGCGTTGCATTGTCATCAGCACATGGCCATGGGACACGCTTGTCCTTCTTTTCGGCAGCTGGACATGTTGAGCCACATCATGCCGAAGACTTGGTAGAGTGGATGACCAAGCCCTCCTCCTCCTCCTCATCCTCTCTCACCCAGGCTCAGGGTACTGGAAAAGCAGCTGCCAAAGCGTCCTCTTCCCTGGTATCAATGTCAGACTCATCATCAGTCACTCCTTCCCTAGACCCACCATGTCCTCCTCCTGAGGAGTCCCCCGAACTGTTTCAGCACAGTGTTGGGTACATGCTCCAGGAGGATGCCCAGCGTTTCGAAGGGTCTGATGATGAAACCCAGCTAGAGGAAGGCAGTAGCGTGAGAGCAGACAGAGGGGATGCTCAAGAAGGACACCAATCTGGCAGTCATGTTCCAGCAGCTGCAGCATACTGCCAGATTGGCTCCAGTGATGAGGAGGGAGGTGATGATGAGGTCACTGACTCCACGTGGGTGCCTAATAGGAGAGAGGAGGAGGAGGAGGAGGATGAGGAGGAGGCACATCTCCAACGAGGCAGGATGCCCTTTGGTGGCCAGCGTAAGGGCAGTACACCGACGGAATCACACCGCAGAGCTCCGCCTGTGCAGGGCGCTGCCTCTGCCCGTCATTCAAAAAGTTCTTTGGTGTGGGCCTTTTTTGAGGCTAGTGCATCAGATCGCACAGCTGCTGTTTGCAACATATGTCTCAAGCGTATATCGCGTGGCCAAAACATCAGCCGCTTGGGTACCACATGCCTGACCAGACATATGTTGACCTGCCATGCAGCTCGTTGGCAAGCCTACCTGAAAGACCCACACCAAAGAACAAAGCGGACCTCTCCTTGCACCGCATCAGCTGGGATCTCCAACCCCACTATAACTTCAGTCCTCTCTGAAACATGCACTGAGAGGAATGAAGGTGTAGAATTAGGTGTGTCACAGCCAAGTACTTGCGGCCACTCTGCTAGCAGTACACCGACGTCCGATTCTAGCAGGCAAATTTCCCTGCCCCAGCTGCTGGACCGTCGAAAGAAGTTCACTCCCAGCCATCCACATGCCCATCGGTTGAATGCTAGCTTGGCTAAATTGCTAGCGCTTCAACTGCTGCCTTTTCAGTTGGTAGACTCGGCCCCCTTCCGTGAGTTTGTGCAATGTGCGGTTCCTCAGTGGCAGGTTCCCAAACGCCACTTTTTCTCACGGAAGGCTATTCCGGCTCTCTACCGGCATGTGGAAGGCAATGTCTTGGCCTCGCTGGACAGGGCGGTCAGCGGTAAGGTGCATATTACCGCTGACTCATGGTCCAGCAGGCATGGACAGGGACGTTACCTTTCTTTCACGGCCCATTGGGTCACTCTTTTGGCAGCTGGGAAGGATGCAGGACAAGGTGCAGTAGTGTTGGAGGTTGTCCCACCGCCACGCCTCCAAAATGCTACTACTGGTTGTGACACACCTCTCTCCTCCACCCCCTCCTCTTCTTCCTCCATGGCCTCTTCCTGTGGTTTGTCCTATGAACCAGCGGTGCTCCGTAGCCGTTCACGGGGCTACGCAAGTACGCAGGCAAAAAGATGCCATGCCGTGCTTGCGCTGGTGTGTTTGGGGGACAGAAGCCACACTGGGGCAGAGGTCCTGTCTGCTCTGCAGGGCCAGGCCGAGAGGTGGTTGACGCCACGCCAGCTTAAGCCAGGAATGGTGGTTTGCGACAATGGCACCAACCTCCTCTCCGCCCTCCGACAGGGACAACTGACCCATGTGCCCTGTGTGGCTCACGTCCTTAACCTGGTGGTGCAGCGGTTCTTGGGCAGGTACCCGGGCTTACAGGATGTCCTGAGGCAGGCCAGGAAAGTCTGTGTGCATTTCCGCAGATCTTATAATGCCAGTGCTCGCCTGGCTGAGCTGCAAAAGGAGTTGAACCTGCCCAAGAACCGCCTTATATGTGACATGCCCACCAGGTGGAACTCAACGTTGGCCATGCTGCAGCGGCTGCACACGCAGCAGAGGGCCATCAATGAGTACCTGTGCGACTACGGCACCAGGACAGGGTCAGGGGAGCTTGGTTTTTTTTCTCCACGCCAGTGGGGCATGATCAGGGATGCATGCACTGTCCTGGCACCATTTGAGGAGGCCACGAGGATGGTGAGCAGTGACAGTGCATGCATCAGTGACACTGTACCTCTTGTCCACCTGTTGGAGCACACGCTGCGTGGAATAATGGACAGGGCACTTGAGGCAGAACAGAGGCAGGAAGAGGAGGACTTCCTTGCCTCTCAAGGCCCCCTTTACCCAGACAGTGTTCCTTCTGTCCCACCCATCGCACAGGAAGAGGAGGAGGAGGAGGAGGAGGAGGATTGTGTCAGCATGGAGGTGGAGGCTGGCACTCAGCATCATCAGCAGCAGTCTTTTAGGGATGATTTACAGTCCCAAGAAACCAGTGGACTTGTACGTGGCTGGGAGGAGGTGGCTGCGGATCATGTCGTCCTTAGTGACCCAGAGGACTCCGGAGCGAATGCCTCAGCAAACCTACGCTGCATGGCCTCCCTGATCCTGCAAAGTCTGCGGAAGGATCCTCGTATTCTTCGGATCAAGGAGAGGGACCATTACTGGCTGGCCACTCTCCTTGATCCACGGTACAAGGGTAAGGTTGCGGACCTTATGTTACCGTCGCAGAGGGAGCAGAGGATGAGACAACTCCGGGAGGCCTTGCAGAAAGGTCTGTGCAACGCGTTCCCAGAGACTGGGAGGTTACAAACTCCTGGTCCTGGACAACGAGTTGCTGAGGCTTCGGCCAGTCAAAGAAGGAGCGGTGGGGAAGGTGGCCGTCTGACCGATGCGTTCAGACAATTCTTTAGTCCGCAGCCCCAAAGTATGATCGGTTCCAGCAACCATCGCCAGCGTCTGATAAACATGGTGCAGGAATATCTAGGGGCAAGGTCAGACTTGGACACCTTCCCCACCGAAAATCCTCTGGCTTACTGGGTCTTAAGGATGGATCACTGGCCAGAGCTTGCACAGTATGCAATTGAGCTACTGGCCTGTCCTGCATCCAGCGTTCTTTCGGAACGCACATTCAGTGCTGCTGGAGGATTTGTCACGGATCACAGGGTGCGCCTGTCCACCGACTCGGTTGATCGACTGACTTTCATCAAGATGAACCAGTCTTGGATCACCACCAGCTACCACACACCTGATGCTGATATAACAGACTAATTGATTTTAACATGTCACATCCCTTCAAGACTGATGCTGATGCTGAGTGCCTGTGCTGTTATGTTGACTGGCTATCCTCCTCCTCCGAGTCCTCAATGATACGATTGATGATGATAGCTTGGAAGATCATTTTTGTTTATGGGTGCCGCCACCAGTGGCTAAGGCCCAATTTTTCAGCCCCTGTTTTACAGGGGCGTGTAATTACAATTTTTTTAGCAATAATTTGCCATAGGGCTCATTGCTGTGCTCCAAGTACAGTATCTGTGAGGGGTTGGAGTGTTGTGGCACCAGTGCCTAAGGCCCAATTTTTCAGCCCCTGTTTAACAGGGGCGTGTCATTACAATTTTTGAAGCAATACTTTGCAACAGGGCTCATTGCTGTGCTCCAAGTACAGTATCTGTGAGGGGTTGTAGTGTTGTGCCACCAGTGCCTAAGGCCCAATTTTTCAGCCCCTGTTCAACAGGGGCATGCAATTACAATTCTTGATCTAATAATTCACAGCAGGGTCCATTGCTGCACCCACCAAGAGTAACTCTGAGGGCTTACAGTCTTGTGGCAACGCCACCACCACCACCACCACGAAAGGCCCAATTTTTCAGCCCCTGTTCAAAAGGGGCATGTAATTACAATTCTTGATCTAATAATTCACAGCAGGGCCCATTGCTGCACCCACCAAGAGTAACTGTCAGGGCTTACAGTGTTGTGGCACCAGCACCACCATCAAAGCCCCAATTTTTACTACCACTGTTCAACAATTATATGTAATTAAAATTCCTGATATAATAGTTGACAGCAGGGCGTTCCAGCACCAACCAAGAGTAACTGAGTGCTTACAGTGTTGTGCCAACACCAACAACTAAGAGGCCTATTTCTGCAGAGTATATACGGCAGGTCCCTACTTTCAAACATCCAACTTACAAACGACTCCTACTTGCAAACGAAAGAAGACAACAGGAAGTGAGAGGAAATCTACCCCTAGAAAGGAAAATTCTCTCCTGTAAGAATAAATATGGGAGAAAGGGGTCTCATCTGTACTGATGCTTTATCAGCAATCCTTGTTTCAAGAAAAACACCACATTTCAAAAACAGTTGTCATTGGGACGGAAAGTGAGGTGAAATGTTCTGAACAGGGGCACAGACGGCAAAACAAATGTTACAGGGGTGATAACCCTTACCTATGTTTCCCAAAAAGTTTAAAAATAGATTTTTGGGCTGGAGCTACACTTCAACAATGTACCTGTTCAAAATTACAAACAGATTCTACATAAGAACAAACCTACAGTCCCTGTCTTGTATGCACCGCCTGTATACGGCTGTTCAGAGTATATAGGGCCTTTTTTATTTTATGTGCGGGGTTCCCCTTAATATCCATACAAGACCCAAAGGGGCTGGTAATGGGCTGGGGTGGGGGGGGGGGGGTCATGGGGTAGCTATGCCATTTTTCTTAAAGAATTTCATCCATATTACCGGGACCAGACATTACATTAAAGCCGCAAGCAGTTTTAAATGGCTTTTTTTTCCTTTAGAAGTGTCATTTTGTGCAGGGACAGTTCTAAACACGGGAAACACGTGGCACTTCACAGGCATACTTTAGACACCCCCCAGGTACGATATTTAAAGGAATATTTGACTTTTTTTTTTCACTTTATGCATCATTAAAATGACTGCTCCCGAAAAACGACCGTTTTTAAAACTTCTTTTTGCATTGATACATGTCCCCTGGTGCAGAACCCGGGTTCCCAAACCCTATTTATGACAATAACATGCATAATAGTTGTTATAATTAGCACTTTAGAATTCGAACGTTCGCATCCATTGTATTTAATAGGGTTCTAATGTTCGTTCGAACTTTCGGTCCGTTCGCGGGTTCTGGTGCGAACCGAACCCGGGGGTGTTCGGCTCATCACTAATACTGACATATAATCACACACATAGGTTGGACTTGTGTCTTTTTTCAACCTCACCTACTATGTAACTAGTCAAGAGTGTCGATTGTGCCTACCCTTTCCACTCCCCTCTTCCATGTAAAGAAGCTGTACTATAACTTCCTGCAATTAAAAGCTCTCTATGAATGGTGCATCGGCAGATGAAGGAAAGATCCACCTCCTCCATTCATAGAATGCTTTTTATTGCAGGAAGCGATAGTATAGCTTTTATGAATGGAGGAGGGGGTGGAAAGAGCGGGTATAGTCAGCAATTTTGATGAGCACCTGTGACAGGTCCAGCCACTCATATTAACCCCTGCAATGTCAGGAGATCACAGCTGCTAGGGTATCTGGGAAGGATTGGAGGAGGTGGAGAGCATAATGTCACCGCCTCGCCTTTCCACCTTGTCTATCACAGAATGCTTTGCATTCATTTAGAAAATGCAAAGCATTTTCTGAATGGCACCCATGCCAACTGACGACCTCCTCTGTTCGGAATACAGCAGGGCAGTTGCTCAGCACAGGGTCCGGAAGCAAGTGAAGATCACTGGAGTAGCGGTGTCTGCTACAGTGATTTCCAGTTTCTAAAACAAGGGTCTCCTAACTTGCTAAACAAAGGACCAGTTCACTGTCCTTCAGACTTTAGGAAGGCCGTACTGTGGTCAGTGGGAGTAGAAACGACCCCAACATCAGTGGGAAAAAATTATTCCCCACTGTTTGTTTCAGTGAGAGTAATTGCGCCCCATTATTGGTGTAAGTGGGAGAAATTTTGTCCCATCATTGATGTCATTGGGCCCCATCGTTGGTGTCATTGAGAGGAATTGTGCCCATCATTGATGTAATTGGGCCCCATTGTTGGTGTTATTGGGAGAAATTATGCCCCATTGTTGGTATCAGTGGATGAAATAATGCCCCAAAGGTCAGATAAAAGCAAGCAAAAGCAGTTTGGAGACCACTCTAGAGAGATCCCACAAGTATGGTGTATGCATAATTACATTGGTCCAAGGTGGACCAATGTAACTATGTATAAAATGTCATATCGATAAAAGATACTAAAATAGCTTGGCCCTCCTTCCTATTATCACTCTGCGCTTCTGGATAAAAACCATAAAAGATATAAACAGTAGTAAACAAATTGTGTATAAACAGCAGCTGCTTAAAATCAAATGCACATATATAAAATACAGTATTAAAAAACTTTCGCTTTAACCACTTAACGACCGCCCACTGTAAATATATGTCGGCAGAATGGCACCGACAGGCAGAATTACGTACATATACGTGATTGCCTTTGTATAGTTGGGGGGTCCGATCGGACCCCCCTTCTTTACAGTGGGTGGTCGTTTTACCTTCGGGAGCGATCCGGCATGAGGGGACGGCCGTTCGATTCTGGCCCCCCCCTCTTGATCGCTCCCGGCGAATGAGAGAGCTTCCCCTGCCTGTATACTGTTTACACAGGCAGGAGGAAGTGATGTCATCTCTCCTGCGGCGCTCACATATACCGAGCGCCGTACAGGAGAAGATGCAGGTTAGTGCACAAAACAGCACACTGACACCAGGACACATAGGCACATAAATCGCCCCCCAGACACCCCCAGATCACCCCCAGCCCCCAGTCACAGTGTCACTGATTGCAGTGATCACTAAATAAATGGTCACTGCAATCAGTGACATTTGTGACTGTAAAAGTGTCACTACATTTAGTTTTAGGTCCAGTGTAGCCCCCTAACCCCCCCTAATAAAGGTTTAACCCCCTGATCACCCCCCAGATAACCCTTTCACCCCCTAGCACCGCCGTCGCTAAGCGATCATTTTTCTGATCGATGTCTTAGCGTCGGTGATGCTGATCGGTAGCCAGTAATTTTTTTTAGGTTCGCCGCAGGTTTTTATAGCGTCGGGTACCCCCATATATTACCTAATAAAGGTTTAACCCCCTTGATCGCCCCCCAGGTAACCCTTTCACCCCCTATCACCACTGTCACTAAGCGATAATTTTTCTGATCGATGTCTTAGCGTCGGCGATGCTGATCGGTAGCCAGTAATTTTTTTTAGGTTCGCCGCAGGTTTTTATAGCGTCGGGTACCCCCATATATTACCTAATAAAGGTTTAACCCCCTTGATCACCCCCCAGGTAACCCTTTCACCCCCTAGCACCGCCGTCGCTAAGCGATCATTTTTCTGATCGATGTCTTAGCGTCGGTGATGCTGATCGGTAGCCAGTAATTTTTTTTAGGTTCGCCGCAGGTTTTTATAGCGTCAGGTACCCCAATATATTATCTAATAAAGGTTTAACCCCCTTGATCGCCCCCCAGGTAACCCTTTCACCCCCTATCACCACTGTCACTAAGCGATAATTTTGCTGATCGCTGTCTTAGCGTCGGTGATGCAGATCGGTAGCCAGTAATTTTTTTTAGGTTCGCCGCAGGTTTTTATAGCGTCAGGTACCCCCATATATTACCTAATAAAGGTTTAACCCCCTTGATCGCCCCCCAGGTAACCCTTTCACCCCCTATCACCACTGTCGCTAAGCGATCATTTTTCTGATCGCTGTCTTAGCGTCGGTGATGCAGATCGGTAGCCAGTAATTTTTTTTAGGTTTGCCACAGGTTTTTATAGCGTCAGGTACCCCCATATATTATCTAATAAAGGTTTAACCCCCTGATCGCCCCCCAGGTAACCCTTTCACCCCCTATCACCACTGTCGCTAAGCGATCGTTTTTATGATCGTTGTCTTAGTGTCGGTGATGCCGATAGGTAGCCACTAGCCAGTAATTTTTTTTTAGGTTCGCCGTCAGGTTTTTATATAGCGTCAGGTACCCCCATATATTACCTAATAAAGGTTTTAACCCCCTAATTGCCCCTAGTTAACCCTTTCACCAGTGATCATCATATAAGTGTTACGGGTGACGCTGGTTAGTTAGTTTGCTTTTTATAGTGTCAGGGCACCCGCCGTATATAACCCAATAAAGGTTTAACCCCCTGATCGCCCGGCGGTTGATATCAATTAGGTTTTAGCGTCAGAGAGGGTCTGCGTCACACCCCAGGCAGCGTCAGGTTAGTGCCAGTAGCGCTAACACCCACGCGTTAAGCATACACCCCCCTTAGTGGTATAGTATCTGAACAGATCAATATCTGATCTGATCAGATCTATACTAGCGTCCCCAGCAGTTTAGGGTTCCCAAAAACGCAGTGTTAGCAGGATCAGCCCAGATACCTGCTAGCACCTGCGTTTTGCCCCTCCGTCCAGCCCAGGCCACCCAAGTGCAGTATCAATCGATCACTGTCACTTGCAAAACACAACACACATAACTGCAGCGTTCGCAGAGACAGACCTGATCCCTGCGACTCCAGTGCTGTAGGAGGTGATTTCACCACCACAGTTAAAAAAAAAAAACCATATATGCCGAAGCATGGGGGCAGCAGGGGCGGAGGAGCAATTTTGCTCCTAATGCCGCGTACATACAGTCGAAATTCCGACGGTGGCTTGGCCGTGGAAAAGTCTGACCATGTGTACGCGGCATAACTTTTGCGGGAAGATGCCCCCATGCTTCGGCATATATAAATGGTGCATGTATGCCCATCATTAGAAGTGGGTGGATGAAGGGCGGTATTCTAATGGTGGGCATACCCACCGATCAATCTTTTTTTTTCGTTCAGCCAACAGGCTGCATGAAAAAAAAGATTACAATACATGTCCAACAAGGACCAGCAACGTACTGGTATGTTGCTGGACTTTGAATGTTTATACCAGAATGATGCCTGCGGGTTTAGGTATCATCTTGGTATCATTCTTTTCAGCCAGCGGCCGGCTTTCATGTAAAAGCAATCCTAGTGGCTAATTAGCCTCTGGACTGCTTTTACAAGCAGTGGGAGGGAATGTCCCCCCCCCCGGATATAAAAAGCGCCATTGGGAAATTGGGAAAGCATTTTATCACACCGATCTTGGTGTGGTCAGATGCTTTGAGGGCAGAGGAAAGATCTAGGGTCCAATAGACCCCAGTTTTTTCAAAAAAGAGTACCTGTCATTACCTATTGCTATCATAGGGGATATTTACATTCCCTGAGATAACAATAAAAATGATTAAAAAAAAAAATATGGAAGCAACAGTTTAAAAACAAAATAAAAAAGCAAAAATAATAATAAAAAAAAAAAAAAGACCCCTGTCCTGCCCTGCTCTTGCCCAATGGCGAACGCAAGCGTCGGTCTGGCGTCATATGTAAACAGAAATTGCACCATGCATGTGAGGTATCACCGCGAAGGTCAGATCGAGGGCAGTAATTTTAGCAGTAGACCTCCTCTGTAAATCTAACGGCGTAACCTGTAAAGGCTTTTAAAGGCTTTTAAAAATGTATGTAGTTTGTCGCCAATGCGCGTTTGTGCGAAATTTTAAAGCTTGTCGTGTTTGGTATCTATGTACTCGGCCTAAGATCATCTTTTTTATTTCATCAAACATTTGGGCAATATAGTGTGTTTTAGTGCATTAAAATTAAAAAAAAGTGTATTTTTTCCCCAAAAAATGCGTTTGAAAAATCGCTGCGCAAATACTGTGTAGAAAAAAAAATTGCAACACCCACCATTTTAATCTGTAGGGCCTTTGCTTTAAAAATATATATAATGTTTGGGGGTTCAACATAATTTTCTTGCAAAAAAAAAAAATGTTTTCATGTAAACAAAAAGTGTGAAAAGGGGCTTTGCCTTCAAGTGGTTAGAAGAGTGGATGTAAGCTTCCTAATGTTGTGTATAAAATGCCAGAACAGTTCAAAACCCCCCCAAATGACCCCATTTTGGAAAGTAGACACCCCAAGCTATATACTGAGAGGCATGTCGAGTCCATGGAATATTTTATATGTTGACACAAGTTGTGGAAAATAGACAATTTATTTTTTTATTTTTTATTTTTTGCACAAAGTTGTCACTAAATTATATATTGTTCAAACATGTCATGGGCATATGTGGAATTACACCCCAAAATACATTCTGTTGCTTCTCCTGAGTACGGGAATACCACATGTGTGAGACTTTTTGGGAGCCTAGCCACGTATGGGACCCCAAAAACCAATCACCGCCTTCAGGCTTTCTAAGGGTGTAAATTTTTGATTTCACTTCTCACTGCCTATCACAGTTTCGGAGGCCATGGAATGCCCAGATAGCACAAAACCCCCCCAAATGACCCCATTTTGGAAAGTAGACACCCCAAGCTATTTTCTGAGAGGTATGGTGAGTATTTTGCAGATCTCGCTTTTTGTCACAAAGTTTTGAAAAAAAAAAAAAAAATATTTTTTTTTCTTCATTTTCAAAAACAAATGAGAGCTGTAAAATGCTCACCATGCATCTCAGCAAATAGCTTGGGGTGTCTACTTTCCAAAATGGGGTCATTTGGGGGGGTTTTGTGCTATTTTGGCATTTTATGGCCTTCGAAACTGTGATAGGTAGTGAGGAGTGAAATCAAAAATTTGTGCCTAGAAATCCTGAAGGCGGTGCTTGGTTTTCGGGGTCCCGTACGCGGCTAGGCTCCCAAAAAGTCCCACACATGTGGTATCCCCGTACTCAGGAGAAGCAGCAAAATGTATTTTGGGGTGTAATTCCATATATAACCATGGCATGTGTGAGCAATATATCATTTAGTGACAACTTTTTGTAATTCTTTTTTTTTGTCATTATTCAATCACTTGGGACAAAAAAAAAAATATTCAATGGGCTCAACAGGCCTCTCAGCAATTTCCTTGGGGTGTCTCCTTTCTAAAATGGGGTCATTTGGGGGGGTTTTGTGCTATTTTGGCATTTTATGGCCTTCGAAACTGTGATAGGTAGTGAGGAGTGAAATCAAAAATTTGCGCCCTTAGAAATCCTGAAGGCGGTGCTTGGTTTTCGGGGGCCCGTACGCGGCTAGGCTCCCAAAAAGTCCCACACATGTGGTATCCCCGTACTCAGGAGCAGCAGCAAATTGTATTTTGGGGTGCAATTCCACATATAACCATGGCATGTGTGAGCAATATATCATTTAGTGACAACTTTTTGTAATTTTTTTTTTGTTTTTTTTTTAGTCATTATTCAATCACTTGCGACAAAAAAAAAAAATATTCAATGGGCTCAACATGCCTCTCAGCAATTTCCTTGGGGTGTCTACTTTCCAAAATTGGGTAATTTGGGGGGGGGGTTTTGTACTGCCCTGCCATTTTAGCACCTCAAGAAATGAGATAGGCAGTCATAAATTAAAAGCTGTGTAAATTCCAGAAAATGTACCCTAGTTTGTAGACGCTATAACTTTTGCGCAAACCAATAAATATACGCTTATTGACATTTTTTTTACTAAAGACATGTGGCTGAAGACATTTTGGCCTAAATGTATGACTAAAATTAAGTTTATTCGATTTTTCTTATAACAAAAAGTAGAAAATATCATTTTTTTTCAAAATTTTCGGTCTTTTTCCGTTTATATCGCAAAAAATAAAAATCGCAGAGGCAATCAAATACCATTAAAAGAAAGCTCTATTTGTGGGAAGAAAAGGACGCAAATTCCGTTTCGGTACAACATTGCATGTCCGCACAATTTCCAGTTAAAGCAGCGCAGTGCAAAATTCTGAAAACAGCTCTGGTCCTTTAGCTACAAAATGGTCCGCGGCTTAAGTGGTTAAAAAAGTTCAGACTAAAACTGCAGCAGCGCTACGGACAAAAGTTCATATGTACGTCTTCTATATTGATTGCTTATATAGGTGATGAAGTAGTGGATAGTGAGTCTAGTTGTATTTAATCCAAATCTTATTTTCAGTGCTCCTTTCACCAAAGTGTATTACACCGCGTGGGGGGATTTTTGAAAGTCCCCTTCAGGGGGCGCACTCACTAGAAATTAGAAAAATGCAAGCATAGATAAAACCATCCTCCTCCAACAATGTCACAATATCTTTCTCTTCTTCTCCACAGTAAAATCCACAAGGTGTCACAGGTGTATGTAAAGGTAAAGAATAAATCCACATAGGGTAATATTGCTTTAAACAATTTATTGAAGATACACCCTTTAGTTTCCCCCCTTACATATTGTGCTTACCAAACTGAAATAGTATGCAGGCGAAATAATAATAATGATAAACAAGTGCTTCTGCGCTTGGAACTTGCCTCTGATGAGTGCCAAACGTGTAATCCTGAGGGCGCCCTCAGAAGAAGTCATGAAGTGACGAAACGTCAGGGCGTGACCAACACATCTAGCAAACCGGAAGTGACGCTGGTGCGTTCCAGGACCTGCCTCACAGGAAGACGCCAACAGGATTACACGTTCGGCGCTCATCAGGGGCAAGTTCCAAGCGCAGAAGCGCTTGTTTATCATTATTATTATTTCGCCTGCATAGTATTTCAGTTTGGTACGCACAATATGTAAGGGGGGAAACTAAAGGGTTTATCTTCAATAAATTGTTTAAAGCAATATTACCCTATGTGGATTTATTCTTTACCCTTACATATACCTGTGACACCTTGTTGATTTTACTGTGGAGAAGAAGAGAAAGATATTTTGACATTGTTGGAGGAGGATGGTTTTATCTATGCTTGCATTTTTCTAATTTCTGGTGAGTGCGCCCCCTGAAGGGGACTTTCAAAAATCCCCCCACGCGGTGTAATACACTTTGGTGAAAGGAGCACTGAAAATAAGATTTGGATTAAATACAACTAGACTCACTATCCACTACTTCATCACCTATATAAGCAATCAATATAGAAGACGTACATATGAACTTTTGTCCGTAGCGCTGCTGCAGTTTTAGTCTGAACTTTTTTAAAGCGAAAGTTTTTTAATACTGTATTTTATATATAAAATGTCATAGCTGGAATTTTTCTTTAATTGACATCTTTTTTTTCACTTTCTGGTTTCCAGTAGGCACTGATGATATAGCTAAAGTGTCACAGATGCTCCCAGGGATAGCTCGGTCACCTATACCAGAACAACAAACAGTGTCATATCCCACACGGTCCATGTACCAGCCAATCTAATCTCATACAATATCCCATACAGAGCATGTGCAAGAACAGACACTGGCATTATCAGTTGGACTGGCACAGAACAAGGAACCTGCCACCATCTTTGAAAATAGTGATTTATGATGCGGAGCCCAGGCAGGGTGGGTCTGTAGGAAAGGGGAAATCTAACAAAAAAGCCTGTTCCTATTTGTAAATGTACAGGTTTCCCTAAATACACTTATTTAGCATATGGTAGTTTATTAAGAGGGGGGGGGGGGAGGTTTGCTTTAGGTTGGGTCTTTTTTGACATTGCTCTCCCCCTGTATGAAGTGGAGGTTGACATGGACTGCTTTTTAGTACAGTTCTGTTCTATTGATTGTCTATACTGCCATACTTAAAATCAAAAACTGCAATATGCTAGATATTCAGCATTCCAACTTTCCGAAAATAGCACTGGTAGCTAATCAGAAGGCATTGTGTTCCAAAATGTTCAGTGCACCCAACAGCAGTTATTTTGTTATAGAGGGTGTTGATATGAGCTACCCTTTTATTCCTGTATAACAATAGGTTTGCCGTGCTAACCAATCGAAGAACCATGCGCTGGCAGTGTATACAATGAATTACAAAACACAATCCAATTTTTTTTATGCCAGCAGCGCCTTTGATCTACCAGCACAATAACTTTTATTTTGTTTGTAGAATTGGATATAGTCATTGCAGTGCAGATTTTCTTTCATTCACCCTTTTGATCCTACATGATGACTCTGCTGTTGAGATCTCCCTGCCGGTTTGGTTATGTTTCTACTCACCTTTGAGTTCTATGTTTTCCCCCAGTTTTCCTTTCTCTTCTACCAGAACATACAATATATTACAAGAGTAAGCATTAGATTCCCTCATAATTGTTTCTGCAGGTCATCATTATATACTGCCGGTATTTGTAAACAGAAGAATTTAGGACACTGCGGCCCCTTCTCTCTCCTGAAAGCTTATATACAGGACCCAGACTGGTTCTTAGGCCCCATGCACACGAGACGCAGGTGCAAACTCTGCTGAACACACGTTTTTAAACGCTGAAACCGGCATTTATAAACGCGCGTTTTGCCGCGTTTGCGGCCGCGTTTAGCGGCGTTTATAAGCGTTTGCGTTTATAAGCGTTTCATCATAGACCCTCCCTAAGCTCAAAAAATAGTAAATTTTAACCATTTCAGCCAGTTTGTGAGACCAGAGTGAGTAGCAGCTGAGAGAGCAGCAGTGTACTTGTATTTAGCGTATCACTTGCCACATCATCTGCCACAAGTTGTGGATTGTCCACTTGCCACGTCACCTGCCACGTCACCTGGCCACATCACCTGGCCACGTCACCTGGCCACGTCACCTGCCACAAGTTGTGGATTGTCCACTTGCCACGTCACCTGGCCACATCACGTGCCACGTCACCTGCCACAAGTTGTGGATTGTCCACTTGCCACGTTACCTGGCCACGTCACCTGGCCATGTTACCTGCCACGTCACCTGGCCACGTTACCTGCCACGTCAGCTGGCCACGTCACCTGCCACAAGTTGTGGATTGTCCACTTGCCACGTTACCTGGCCACGTCACCTGGCCACGTTACCTGCCACGTCACCTGGCCACGTCACCTGCCACAAGTTGTGGATTGTCCACTTGCCACGTCACCTGGCCACGTCACCTGGCCACGTTACTTGCCACGTCACCTGGCCACGTCACCTGCCACAAGCTGTGGATTGTCCACTTGCCACGTCACCTGGCCACGTCACCTGGCCACATCACCTGACACAAGTTGTTGATTGTCCACTTGCCACTTTACCTGCCACAAGTTGTGGATTGTCCACAATGCGATGCAAGCAATTACAGTTTTCTTTTATATTTTTTAATAGTTTTTCATCATTTGCCATCATTTTTGAGATTTCTAATGTTAAAAAATAGGTCACCTTTAAAAACGCTTATAAACGCAAACGCGGCAAAACGCCGGTACCGCGTTTAGCCGCGTTTAGCAGCGTTTAGCGTCTGAAACGTGAAAACTTTTGCGTCTGAACCCATTTTTTTGCTTCTGGAAAAACGAGGTTAAACGCAACTGCTTGTAAACGCCAAAAAACGAGAGTGTGTGCATGGACACATAGGATAACATTGAATGGGTTCAGGAGCAGTTGAAAAAAGCGTCCAACTGCCTCTGAACGCGCGTTCAACAGCAAATAACAGCGTCTCGTGTGCATGGGGCCTAAGAAGTGGGATCAGTATTGGCATCACATTGGGGCACTGCAGAGGGCTGCACATCCCTAGAAGTACCTAGTTAATGTGTACAATTACAAAGCATTAGAATGCACAATACAGCAGTAGTAACAATGCTAATTCTGAGGCCGCGTACACACGACCAGTTTTCTCTGCAAAAAACGACAAGAAAACTGCTGGGAGAGCTTTTTTGCCGAGAAAACCGGCTGTGTGTACGTGGGTTTCAGTTTTCTCGTCAAGAAAACTGCCCAGATTCCCCGACGAGAAAAAAGATGACCTGCGGTCTTTTTTCTCGTCGAGAATCTTTTTTCTCGTCGAGAATCTCGTCGGCCTGTTTCTCGATGAGAAACCCAAGCATGTGTACACTTACCTGTCGCCGTGGAAACCCGCGCATGCTCGAAATGACTTTGACGCATGCGCGGTAGCTTCCTAGGCATAGGGTGTAGCAGGATGGCGGCGACGGCATCGAATGTGATGAGCGCATGCTTGTCGTAGTGGATGACGTCACTGCGTTGGTGCCATTCAAAAGAACGGCGGTTCTTTAGAATCGTACGTGTGTACACTCGGCCGGGACAAGTTTCTTGTCAAGATTCTCGTCAGGAAAAACAACGTTTTTTTCCTGACGAGAATCTCGGCCGTGTGTACAAGGCTAAAGTGATGAGACCCTGTGGCTGTGGAAAATTGAAAAAGAATTACTGCCAGTTCATAGATAAGTAAATATAACCATATCAAAGTCAGGAGCTCGGCTCGCCCACAAAATACAGTGCCTTGAAAAAGTATTCACACCCCTTGAAATTTTCCACATTATGTCATGTTACAACCAAAAAGGTAATTGTATTTTATTGGGATTTAAATGTGATAGACCAACACAAAGTGGCACATAATTGTGAAGTGGAAGGAAAATTATAAATGATTTTCAAAACTGTGTACAAATAAATATGTGAAAAGTGTGGGGGGCATTTGTATTCAGCCCCCTTTACTCTGATACCCCTAAGGCCCCTTTCACACTGAGGTGTTTTTCAGGTGTTTTAGCTCTAAAAATAGCGCTGTAAAAACGCCTGAAATAATCCTGCCCCAGCATTCTTAATGTGAAAGCCCTGAGGGCTTTCACACTGAGGCGTTGTGTTGGCTGTGCGTTGGAAAAAATCCTGCAAACAGCTTTTTTGGAGCATCTTTGGGGCGCATAGAATAGCGCTGTAAAAACGCCTATCCCCATTGAAATGAATGAGTACCGCGGTAAAACCGTGGTAAAAATGCATAGGCGTTAGCGCTAGCTAATGCCTATGCGTTTTTACTGCGTTAACGCTAAAAATAGCGCTAACGCGGTAAAAACATGGTAAAACCGCATAGGCGTTAGCGCTATTTTTAACGCTAACGCGGTAAAAACGTGGTAAAAACACGGTAATAACGCTAATAGTTTTTAGCGCGTTATTGCAACGCCTCAGTGTGAAAGGGGCCTAACTAAAATCTAGTGGAACAAATTGCCTACAGAAGTCACCTAATTAGTAAATAGAGTCCACCTGTGTGTAATTTAATCTCAGTATAAATACAGCTGTTCTGTGAAGTCCTCAGAGGTTTGTTAGAGAACCTTAGTGAACAATAAGGATCATGAAGGCCAAGGAATACATCAGACGTGTCATGGATAAAGTTGTGGAGAAGTTTAATACAGGGTTAGATTAAATAAAACAAATATCCCAAGCTTTGTACATCTCACTGAGACTGTTCAATCCATCATCCAAACATGGAAAGAGTATGGCACAACTGCAAACCTACCAAGACATGGCCGTCCACCTAAACTGACAGGCCGGGCAAGGAGAGCATTAATCAGAGAAGCAGCTAAGAGGCCCATGGTAACTCTGGAGGAGCTGCAGAGATCCACAGCTCAGGTGGGAGAATCTCTAGGCAGGTATGGGTACTCCCACCCATACTCTTGGGCAACCTTCTGGCTAAAGAGACGCTGCAGCCTTGACAAAGGTGGCATAGTGGCACGGTCTCCTTCTCCGGGCAACACAATTGCTTCTGGATGGCGAGGTGCGTTCACCACCTCGATAGATCTGGGCACAGGGGCCCGCAGTGACTGGCGTTGCACTCCCGCAACAGAAGCAGGTGAAATGGAGGTTGAATCAAGAAGAGGGATTTCGGACAGTGTACCAGATTCTTCCCTAGGCGCCGAGGCCTCCACCCGGGGTGTACTATCCCCAGTAGACATAGGTGGGTCCCTTGTGACACGGGACGAGGGTAGCTTCATCTTGTCCCATCCCTTTCGGTAGAAGATTTCGTCTATCTCCCCATCATCGCCATTGTCAGACAATGAATCCAGGTCGAAGGTGTCGTAACACTCAGCGGGCAGATAATTCCCAGTCACGGAATCATCCCCCTTGACGCCCTCCACCAACTGTGGGCTTCCGCCACCTTTAACCACACAGACAGTCCCAACCCCTGGCTCACCTGGGCCTTCAGAAGAACAGGGATGTCCAGGGCTCTTCCCTCCGGATCCATCCAGGCCAGGCAAGCAGCGGGGCGAAGCTCTTCCACGACCACACAAGGCCATCACTAGGCCCACTTTCCTCTTGGGTGGTCGGAGCAGGGAGCTGCTGGTGACCGAAGCAGCATCTTCGGATTTTTCTCTTTTCACTTCTGTTTGGGCAGTCACTTCGCCCTGGTCAGCGCGCACAGGAATACCCGCCATGGCATCGATCTCTCCCTCCAGAGTGGCAGTACCTGTGAGGTAGTTGAGGTGGAAGGCGCGAGGCCTTTCTGTGGATGGTTCCACCTCGAAGAGAAACTCCTTGCAGACCTCACATCGCCCGAATTGCTTCAACTGAACCACCAGTCCTGAACAGCTGGGACAGATCACATCGAGGGCCTCTATGTCTCTGCAGGTGTACAGAGCCAATCGCCGCCGGGGCCTTAGTCTGATTCCTGTATCCGTAACGGGAGCAGCAAAGGAAGTCATGTCCGTGAAAGAAGAAGCTGAAATCCACGGAGTATTTGAAGTCATCTTTCCTGTTCACTGCTCCAATGCGCACTGTCCCACCCGCGCCGGAATCTCCACGTGCGTACGTCCGCATGGCCAGACTCCTCCCACATTCTGCACCTGTTCGCGGGCTTTCCCTTTTCCCCGCCCACGAACTACGCAGCTGTGGTTTGCCTCGTGGCGCTTGGCCAATATGGCCGACCTACTCAGAACTCCTCCGGGCAGCAAAGTTCAAATTCAGACACCATACACATCCCGGACACGATGCCCCCACGTGTAGCGACCTCACCCCTCTCACCCCTTCTCATTCTCGGCTTGTCTTTCTTTGTCTAGGGGTGTTAGTGCTGGGGGGTGGGGGGAGGGATGAGATACACCACGGCCCATGCCCTCTATAGTGAAAAGGTGAAGGCCAGAAAGATCGGGCTTTGTGTAGGTGTCCTAGAGTCAAGTCCTGTACTTCGTCCCTGACTCCTTTGCTCCTAGTAACCATAGTTCCACACAGTGAATAGGTCCAACACAGTTTTATTCTTCTCAGCGAATAAACACACAGCACGGTTAAGTTGGATTCTTTTGCAACAACTTAGTCTTAATTGGAATAGGTCGAGGCACAATCCTTTCCCTTCTCTTGCCAACCACTGTGGTATCACCAGTGGTGAATAGTCACTGCCACTGACTATGTGAAATAGAACGTGAATTACCTTCGCTAGCACAACCCCTGTCAGGGGAAGGATATCCGTCCAAGGGAGATACCGGAGGCCTCTCTGTCACCAGCGATGCTGCGCCGGACTCTCCAGAGAAGTTCTGCACACCAGACCTCACAAACTCAGGCACAGGCACCCAAGGAGTTAGGGCCCCCTCGGATTCCTCCACCCTCGCGGAACTCAGTCGAAGGTACTGAGCCCCAGGCATCCGCCATAGTACCTCACCCCAGGCTAAAGGTGCCTGAGATGGACTCCATCTCCACTCCGGCCAGGTCAAGGGCACCTGGGCCCGGAACCCCGGGACGCCAGCACCCAAGCTGAAGGCGCCTGGGTGCAGCCACGTCCTCCGACTCTGCACTCTGAACCCCGTGGTAAGGGCGTCCGCCCCTTTTATCTCCTCTCCCTTTGCGCCACAGCGGGTTCCCCGCCCCGCTGTACCAGCTCCAGGGGAGGACAAAAAGGCACAGTCTCGCGGTGTGAGTTCACCTCCGGCCCCCGGCAACAACGCCACCTATAGGCCCAGGGAACCTCACACCACCAGAGTCCTCCAAGAACCATAAAAGGGCCTCAGATCCCCTAGCAATCAGTGCATCTGGGTTACACTACCACCCAGATGCTCCCCCTAAATTCAAATACCCGCTACACTCTGTTAGCTGAAATACCACCAAAGGGACCCATACCACTGATGGGTCCCGAACTCTTCCGTATCTGAGGTTTCTTCCTTCACTCGCAAAGACCAACACCCTCCACTGCCACGACATCCTGCACCAACTGCTCTGTAGAATTTTTTTTTGTAATAGCACAAAAACAATAACAATACCTACCGTAATCAGGGAGGGAGGGAGGGAAGCTTGCTCCTCCTGCTACCACTGAGCTGGGGAGGGACCCACACTTTCTTTCATGCCTTTAACTCTTCCCCTCTCTCTCCTGCACCCAATCTCATGCCCTCTCTCATAAACACTCATGCCACGTACTACTGTTTAACCCTGTCATGTCCACTCTCCATCTATGTCATTCTTTATTTTACTTCAGGCTTCTCTGCAGTGCAGGCCTCTATATGACAATTTCATGTACCTGTCTCCAAATGAGCACTGACAATTGTGATGCAAAGGCCCAATGCTCTTTGAGTTTCAGAGATTGTGTGCTAACCACTCCAACTTGTTAAGACAAATTCACATTAAAGCAGAACTCCAGCCATAAACAAGATACAAGTGAATAGCCTATTAATTGAATAAAAATAACACAATCAACTTTTTCTGAAATATCCCCTTTCAGTCTCTTAACACCTCCCTCCTATGCTTAGAGGATGTGGAGATAGGGAAATGTTTTTTATTCCTGCCCTAGGTTGACAACGCTCCGTGTTCTCTCATAGTTACAGTAAGCAAGCATTATCACCCCAGGATAGGGTGTAAGGGTCCCTTTTTGGGGGGCTGTTTGCACCATACTGACTCTGGACCAGCCCTGCTTCTTCTTGGATGGGATAGTAAACTACCAGTTGTTTTAGGAGATACTCTGCCATATTGTGCCCCTCTCTCCTGGCCTGAGGCACACCTCCTCCATATTCCCAGCCTAATGACTATTACCCAGAGTAAACAAATGTGTGGTAATTTCTTCCACCCACTGAACAGAAGTTGGAAGAGCGGAGCACTATTCATCCATTTACATGACCTCCAGAACAGTGGTCCCTTAAGTGCAGAACACTCAAGTCGCCAAACCCTTTCAGTATTCTTCTCAGATGTAACCAGTCTCTTTCACTGGTGGCTCTCACTTGGGTGTTCCCTCCACACACATGGGGTGCTTCCCCACAGGCTCACCAAGCCACAGGACATAGTTACATAGTTACATATTGGTCAGGTTGAAAAAAGACACAAGTCCATCCGGTTCAACCATAAAAAAATAAAAATAAATAAATAATAATATCATACAATCCCATATACCCAACCTATACCCACAGTTGATCCAGAGGAAGGCGAAAAACCCCAGCAGAGCATGATCCAATTTGCTACAGCAGGGGAAAAAATTCCTTCCCGATCCCCCGAGAGGCAAGTGGATTTTCCCTGGATCAACTTTACCTATAAATGTTAGTACCCAGTTATATTATGTACATTTAGGAAAGAATCCAGACCTTTCTTAAAGCAATCTACTGAGCTGGCCAGAACCATCTCTGCAGGGAGTCCATTCCACGTTTTCACAGCTCTTACTGTGAAGAAACCTTTCCGTATTTGGAGATGAAATCTCTTTTCCTCTAGACGTAAAGAGTGCCCCCTTGTCCTTTGTGTTGACTGTAAAGTGAATAACTCAACACCAAGTTCACTATATGGACCCCTTATGTATTTGTACATGTTGATCATATCCCACCCTAATCTCCTCTTCTCAAGAGTGAATAAATTCAGTTCCTCTAATATCTCCTCATAGCTGAGCTTCTCCATGCCTCTTATCAGTTTGGTTGCCCTTATCTGCACTTTCTCCAGTTCCCCGATATCCTTTTTGAGAACTGGTGCCCAAAACTGAACTGCATATTCCAGATGAGGTCTTATTAATGATTTGAACAGGGGCAAAATGATATCTCTCTCTCTCTGGAGTCCATACCTCTCTTAATACAAGAAAGGACTTTGCTCGCTTTGGAAACTTCCCTAGTATGTATGATGCATGCATATTCTTAGCCCCCAAGTGCATAACTTTGCATTTATCAACATTAAACTTCATCTGCCACATAGTCGCCCAATTAGACAGTGCATTGAGGTTGGTTTGTAAATTGGAGACATCCTTTAACCACTTAAGCCCCGGACCATTTTGCAGCTAAAGGATCAGGCCCCTTTTTGAGATTCGGCACTGCGTCGCTTTAACTGACAATTGCACCGTCGTGCGACGTGGCTCCCAAACAAAATTAAGGTCCTTTTTTTCCCACAAATAGAGCTTTCTTTTGGTGGTATTTGATCACCTCTGAGGTTTTAATTTTTTGCGCTATAAAAAAAAATAGAGCGACAATTTTGAAAAAAATGCAATATTTTTTACTTTTTGCTATAATAAATATCCACAAAAAATATATAAAAAACATTTTTTTTCCTCAGTTTAGGCCGATACGTATTCTTCTACATATTTTTGGGGAAAAAAAATCGCAATAAGCGCTTATTGATTGGTTTGCGCAAAAGTTATAGCATCTAAAAAATAGGGGATAGTTTTATGGCATTTTTATTAATAATTAATTTTTTACTAGTAATGGCGGCGATCAGCGATTTTTATCGTGACTGCGACATTATGGCGGACACATCGGACACTTTTGACACATTTTTGGGACCATTGTAATTTTTACAGCGATCAGTGCTATAAATATGCACTGATTACTGTGAAAATTACACTGGCAGTGAAGGGTTTAACCTCTAGGTGGCGCTGTAGGGGTTGGGTGTGATCTTATGTGTAATTCTAACTGTAGGGGGCGTGGCTTGGCGTGTGATGTCACTGATCGTCGTTCCCTATGACAGGGAACAGACGATCACTGACATGCCACTGTGAAGAACGGGGAAAGGTTTGTTTACACCTACCTCTCCCCGTTCTTCAGCTCTGTGACCCAATCGCAGGACACCGGCGGCGATCGGGTCCGCGGGTCCCGCGGGCGCGATTACAGAGCTTTGGACCAAGTCGCGAGCTCGCCGCCGGCAGGGAGCGCACGACCCACAGACGGGTTCTTAAAAGGGACGTTACCTGTACACCCTTGTGCCTGTCCGTGCCATTCTGTCGACGTACATCGTTGTGCGGTGGTCCTTAGGGGGGTTAGGGACGTTATTCCACTGCATAGCTTAGTGTCATCTGCAAAGACAGAAATGTTACTTTTGATCCCAGACCCAATATCATTTATAAAGATATTAAAAAGTAAGGGTCCCAGCACTGAACCTTGGGGTACACCACTGATAACCTTGGACCAGAGTCAAGCCCTGTACACCAGCCGAGAATCCCGTCAGGAAAAAAACGTTGGTTTTCCTGACGAGATTCTTGGCAAGCTTTTCTTGCAAAGCCGTACATACAGATGGGCATTCAAAAGAACCGCCGTTCTTTTGAATGGCAAGAACGCGGTGACGTCATTGACTACGAATAGCATGCGCTCGTCACATTCGATGCCGTCGCCGCCATCTTGCTTCACCCTACACTACCCTTGTAAGCTACCGCGCATACGTCGAAGTCTCATCGAGCATGCGCGGGCTTACCGGAGGACAGGAAAGCTTGTAGCATCGTACACACACACAGTTTTCTCGTCGGGAAACAGGCCGACGAGAATCCTGACAAGAAAATAGAGAGCAGGTTCTCTATTTTTCTCGTCAAGATTCCGGCAGTTTTCTCGACGAGAAACCATACACACGACCGGTTTTCTCGGCAAAAAGCTCTCCCAGCAGTTTTCTTTCCGAGAAAACCGGCCGTGTGTACGAGGCTTAAGAATCATTAACCACTACTCTCTGAATTCTGTCTTTTAGACAGTTTTCTATTCATTTACAAACTGATATTTCCAAGCCTGTAGACTTTACCTTACACATGAGCCGTGTGTGGGGAACTGTATCGAACGCTTTTGCAAAATCCAAGTATACCACGTCCACCGCCACCCCTCTGTCCAAGGTTTTACTTACCTCTTCATAAAAAGAAATCAGGTTTGTCTGACAACTTCTGTCTTTCATGAATCCATGCTGTCTGTTGCTTAAAATGTTTTTTTTTTCCAGCAAGAACTCGTCTATGTGGTCTTTTAATAATCTCTCCAGTATCTTCCCAACTATAGAAGTTAAAGCGGAGTTCCACCCAAAAGTGGAACTTCCGCTTATCGGTTTCCTCCCCCCCTCCGGTGCCACAATTGGCACCTTTCGGGGGGGAGGGGGGACAGGATACCTGTCAAAGACAGGTATCCTTTCCCACTTCCTGGAGTCCAGCCGCGGCCGTGACGTGGCCGTGACGTCACCGCGGGGCTCCCTCCTCCTCCTCCCCTGGCCGCCAGGCTAATAGGAGAGAGGAGCGGGCCTCGCGCATGTGCAGTAAGGTTCCCGGCGTGAAGCCGAAAGGCTACACTGCCAGGTTCCCTTACCCGCAATGGCGATGGAAGCACCCGACAGCTGATGGGAAACATCAGCTGCGGTGCCGACTTCGAGGGGCTGCAGGACAGGTAAGTCTCCATTTATTAAAAACCAGCAGCTGCAGTATGTGTAGCTGCTGGCTTTTAATTTTTTTTTCCCGTCACAGGCTGGGAAAACCCCTTTAAACGAACAGGTCTATAGTTACTTGGTAAAGACTTTGTTCCCTTTTTAAATATAGGCACCACGTTCGCCCTTCGCCAATCCAGTGGTACTATTCCTGTCATTAATGAGTGCCTAAAAATTAGATACAATGGCTTTGAAATTACAGGGCTCAATTCTTTCAGGATCCGTGGGTGTATGCCATCTGGTCCAGGTGCTTTATCCACCTTTATTTTGTCTAAATATTGCTGGACCATATCACTTTTGAGCCATTGTGGATTTGTGTCACTACCACCCCCATTATGGACATGAGCTCCCCCATGCTCCTTTGTATACACAGAGCTGAAGAAAATATTTAATAAATTAGCCTTCTCTTTGTCCCCAGTCACCCCCTCTAGATTATTTTGTAAAGGGCCTACATGCTCAGACTTAATCTTTTTACTATTAATATATTTGAAGATTTTTTGGGGGTTTGTCCTACTATCTTTTTCAATCTGTCGTTCGTTTTGAATTTTTGCATCCTTGATTTCCTTTTTACATATTCTGTTATATTCTTTGTAACATTTAAATGACACTAGTGTTCCTTCATTTTTATATTTTTTAAAAGGACCTGGTAGATGAAGGTCAGAGGTTGCAACGTTTCTCTTTCTGTCGCCAGTGTGTCCCCTCTGTCTACCCTAGCAGTTCAGCCCTACAGAGGGCTCTCTCTAGCAGTGCATAGGCTACATAATGCTGGTGTCCTGTTCCCATACCCCAACTTTCTGGGCCCCACCCACAGCTGGCATATAAAGGGACATTAACGCCACCCACTACATCAGCACAAGCAGATGCAACAATAAAACGGTTATAACACTTGCCAACAAGGAAGTGTTCTACTTGTAGGATTACCAAGTGAGAATTAAAGCCACTTCTAAAGCACTCTCTAAGCATTGATGGACATTTCATTGTAGCATAGTTTGTGTGCCAAGCAGTAGAAACCTACTTACTAGGGATGGGCCCGGTGTTCGATTTGAACCCACGTTCGAATCGAACATCGGGCGTTCGCCCGCTCGGCGAGCCCAGAACTATTTGGGCCGTTCGCATCACATTCGTGTGATGCGAGCGGCCCGCAATGCATTGAGCCAGTCGCAGTGCATTGCTGGCTGATGATTGGCCAAGCATGCACTGTGACCCCGCATGCTTGGCCAATCACAGCGCCGGCAGCGAGGAGAGCAATAATTGGCTACAGGCAGGACGCCTGTAGCCAATTATAGCTCAGGGGCTTTAGTACACGCCCCACTGTATAAAAGGCCGCCGCGCCGCCGGCCTAGTGCACTGTGTTCCGGCTTGATTCTGATATAGGCAGACTGCTGATGCTGATTCATTATCATTACTACTGAATACTGATCATTTGATTGCATCACTGATTCATTCTGCTGATTGCACTGCTGCTGAGTGGTGACATTATCTGCTGCTGAGTCTAACTGCTGTGATTCTGGGGATTAGTCTGGTGTGTGCGTGCTGTTAGTACAGCATTGCAGTATCACCTTCTGTCCTATTGTGATCTAAGGCAGGCAGGCATTTATAGGAGCTAGTGTGTGTGTGTGTGCTGTGTTAGTACAGCACACATAAAACCACCTCAGTCACTCTGTCTGCTATAAGGCCCAGTTGTTGTCATCGAAGGCAGCCAGGCATCTCCAGGAGCTAGCGTGTGTGTGTGTGTGCTCTGTTAGTACAGCACACATAAAACCACCTCAGCCTCTCTATCTGCTATAAGGCCCAGTTGTTGTCATATAAGGCAGCCTCTATCTGCCGTAAGGCCCAGTTGTTGTCATCAAAGGCAGCCAGGCATCTCCAGGAGCTAGCGTGTGTGTGTGTGCTCTGTTAGTACAGCACACATAAAACCACCTCAGCCTCTCTATCTGCCATAAGGCCCAGTTGTTGTCATATAAGGCAGCCTCTATCTGCCGTAAGGCCCAGTTGTTGTCATCGAAGGCAGCCAGGCATCTCCAGGAGCTAGCGTGTGTGTGTGTGTGTGCTCTGTTAGTACAGCACACATAAAACCACCTCAGCCTCTCTATCTGCCATAAGGCCCAGTTGTTGTCATATAAGGCAGCCTATATCTGCCGTAAGGCCCAGTTGTTGTCATCGAAGGCAGCCAGGCATCTCCAGGAGCTAGCATGTGTGTGTGTGCTCTGTTAGTACAGCACACATAAAACCACCTCAGCCTCTCTATCTGCCATAAGGCCCAGTTGTTGTCATATAAGGCAGCCTCTATCTGCAGTAAGGCCCAGTTGTTGTCATCGAAGGCAGCCAGGCATCTCCAGGAGCTAGCGTGTGTGTGTGTGTGTGTGCTCTGTTAGTACAGCACACATAAAACCACCTCAGCCTCTCTATCTGCTATAAGGCCCAATTGTTGTCATATAAGGCAGCCTCTATCTGCCGTAAGGCCCAGTTGTTGTCATCGAAGGCAGCCAGGCATCTCCAGGAGCTAGCGTGTGTGTGTGTGCTCTGTTAGTACAGCACACATAAAACCACCTCAGCCTCTCTATCTGCTATAAGGCCCAGTTGTTGTCATATAAGGCAGCCTCTATCTGCCGTAAGGCCCAGTTGTTGTCATCGAAGGCAGCCAGGCATCTCCAGGAGCTAGTGTGTGTGTGTGTGTGCTCTGTTAGTACAGCACACATAAAACCACCTCAGCCTCTCTATCTGCTATAAGGCCCAGTTGTTGTCATATAAGGCAGCCTCTATCTGCCGTAAGGCCCAGTTGTTGTCATCGAAGGCAGCCAGGCATCTCCAGGAGCTAGCATGTGTGTGTGTGTGCTCTGTTAGTACAGCACACATAAAACCACCTCAGCCTCTCTATCTGCTATAAGGCCCAGTTGTTGTCAGATAAGGCAGCCTTTATCTGCCGTAAGGCCCAGTTGTTGTCATCGAAGGCAGCCAGGCATCTCCAGGAGCTAGCGTGTGTGTGTGTGCTCTGTTAGTACAGCACACATAAAACCACCTCAGCCTCTCTATCTGCTATAAGGCCCAGTTGTTGTCATATAAGGCAGCCTCTATCTGCCGTAAGGCCCAGTTGTTGTCATCGAAGGCAGCCAGGCATCTCCAGGAGCTAGCATGTGTGTGTGTGTGTGCTCTGTTAGTACAGCACACATAAAACCACCTCAGCCTCTCTATCTGCCATAAGGCCCAGTTGTTGTCATATAAGGCAGCCTCTATCTGCCGTAAGGCCCAGTTGTTGTCATCGAAGGCAGCCAGGCATCTCCAGGAGCTAGCGTGTGTGTGTGTGCGCTCTGTTAGTACAGCACACATAAAACCACATCAGCCTCTCTATCTGCTATAAGGCCCAGTTGTTGTCATATAAGGCAGCCTCTATCTGCCGTAAGGCCCAGTTGTTGTCATCGAAGGCAGCCAGGCATCTCCAGGAGCTAGCGTGTGTGTGTGTGCTCTGTTAGTACAGCACACATAAAACCACCTCAGCCTCTCTATCTGCTATAAGGCCCAATTGTTGTCATATAAGGCAGCCTCTATCTGCCGTAAGGCCCAGTTGTTGTCATCGAAGGCAGCCAGGCATCTCCAGGAGCTAGCATGTGTGTGTGTGCTCTGTTAGTACAGCACACATAAAACCACCTCAGCCTCTCTATCTGCCATAAGGCCCAGTTGTTGTCATATAAGGCAGCCTATATCTGGCGTAAGGCCCAGTTGTTGTCATCGAAGGCAGCCAGGCATCTCCAGGAGCTAGCGTGTGTGTGTGTGTGCTCTGTTAGTACAGCACACATAAAACCACCTCAGCCTCTCTATCTGCCATAAGTCCCAGTTGTTGTCATATAAGGCAGCCTCTATCTGCCGTAAGGCCCAGTTGTTGTCATCGAAGGCAGCCAGGCATCTCCAGGAGCTAGCGTGTGTGTGTGTGTGTGCTCTGTTAGTACAGCACACATAAAACCACCTCAGCCTCTCTATCTGCCATAAGGCCCAGTTGTTGTCATATAAGGCAGCCTCTTTCTGCCGTAAGGCCCAGTTGTTGTCATCGAAGGCAGCCAGGCATCTCCAGGAGCTAGCGTGTGTGTGTGTGCTCTGTTAGTACAGCACACATAAAACCACCTCAGCCTCTCTATCTGCTATAAGGCCCAGTTGTTGTCATATAAGGCAGCCTCTATCTGCCGTAAGGCCCAGTTGTTGTCATCGAAGGCAGCCAGGCATCTCCAGGAGCTAGCGTGTGTGTGTGTGTGCTCTGTTAGTACAGCACACATAAAACCACCTCAGCTTCTCTATCTGCTATAAGGCCCAGTTGTTGTCATATAAGGCAGCCTCTATCTGCCGTAAGGCCCAGTTGTTGTCATCGAAGGCAGCCAGGCATCTCCAGGAGCTAGCGTGTGTGTGTGTGTGTGCTCTGTTAGTACAGCACACATAAAACCACCTCAGGCTCTCTATCTGCTATAAGGCCCAATTGTTGTCATATAAGGCAGCCTCTATCTGCCGTAAGGCCCAGTTGTTGTCATCGAAGGCAGCCAGGCATCTCCAGGAGCTAGCGTGTGTGTGTGTGCTCTGTTAGTACAGCACACATAAAACCACCTCAGCCTCTCTATCTGCTATAAGGCCCAGTTGTTGTCATATAAGGCAGCCTCTATCTGCCGTAAGGCCCAGTTGTTGTCATCAAAGGCAGCCAGGCATCTCCAGGAGCTAGCGTGTGTGTGTGTGCGCTCTGTTAGTACAGCACACATAAAACCACATCAGCCTCTCTATCTGCTATAAGGCCCAGTTGTTGTCATATAAGGCAGCCTCTATCTGCCGTAAGGCCCAGTTGTTGTCATCAAAGGCAGCCAGGCATCTCCAGGAGCTAGCGTGTGTGTGTGTGCTCTGTTAGTACAGCACACATAAAACCACCTCAGCCTCTCTATCTGCTATAAGGCCCAGTTGTTGTCATATAAGGCAGCCTCTATCTGCCGTAAGGCCCAGTTGTTGTCATCGAAGGCAGCCAGGCATCTCCAGGAGCTAGCGTGTGTGTGTGTGCGCTCTGTTAGTACAGCACACATAAAACCACATCAGCCTCTCTATCTGCTATAAGGCCCAGTTGTTGTCATATAAGGCAGCCTCTATCTGCCGTAAGGTCCAGTTGTTGTCATCAAAGGCAGCCAGGCATCTCCAGGAGCTAGTGTGTGTGTGTGTGCTCTGTTAGTACAGCACACATAAAACCACCTCAGCCTCTCTATCTGTTATAAGGCCCAATTGTTGTCATATAAGGCAGCCTCTATCTGCCGTAAGGCCCAGTTGTTGTCATCGAAGGCAGCCAGGCATCTCCAGGAGCTAGCGTGTGTGTGTGTGTGCTCTGTTAGTACAGCACACATAAAACCACCTCAGCCTCTCTATCTGCTATAAGGCCCAGTTGTTGTCATATAAGGCAGCCTCTATCTGCTGTAAGGCCCAGTTGTTGTCATCGAAGGCAGCCAGGCATCTCCAGCAGCTAGCGTGTGTGTGTGTGTGCTCTGTTAGTACAGCACACATAAAACCACCTCAGCTTCTCTATCTGCTATAAGGCCCAGTTGTTGTCATATAAGGCAGCCTCTATCTGCCGTAAGGCCCAGTTGTTGTCATCGAAGGCAGCCAGGCATCTCCAGGAGCTAGCGTGTGTGTGTGTGCTCTGTTAGTACAGCACACATAAAATCACCTCAGCCTCTCTATCTGCTATAAGGCCCAGTTGTTGTCATATAAGGCAGCCTCTATCTGCCGTAAGGCCCAGTTGTTGTCATCGAAGGCAGCCAGGCATCTCCAGGAGCTAGCGTGTGTGTGTGTGCGCTCTGTTAGTACAGCACACATAAAACCACATCAGCCTCTCTATCTGCTATAAGGCCCAGTTGTTGTCATATAAGGCAGCCTCTATCTGCCGTAAGGCCCAGTTGTTGTCATCAAAGGCAGCCAGGCATCTCCAGGAGCTAGCGTGTGTGTGTGTGTGCTCTGTTAGTACAGCACACATAAAACCACCTCAGCCTCTCTATCTGCCATAAGGCCCAGTTGTTGTCATATAAGGCAGCCTCTATCTGCCCTAAGGCCCAGTTGTTGTCATCGAAGGCAGCCAGGCATCTCCAGTAGCTAGCGTGTGTGTGTGTGTGTGTGTGCTCTGTTAGTACAGCACACATAAAACCACCTCAGCCTCTCTATCTGCTATAAGGCCCAGTTGTTGTCATATAAGGCAGCCTCTATCTGCCGTAAAGCCCAGTTGTTGTCATCGAAGGCAGCCAGGCATCTCCAGGAGCTAGCGTGTGTGTGTGTGCGCTCTGTTAGTACAGCACACATAAAACCACCTCAGCCTCTCTATCTGCTATAAGGCCCAATTGTTGTCATATAAGGCAGCCTCTATCTGCCGTAAGGCCCAGTTGTTGTCATCGAAGGCAGCCAGGCATCTCCAGGAGCTAGCGTGTGTGTGTGTGCTCTGTTAGTACAGCACACATAAAACCACCTCAGCCTCTCTATCTGCCATAAGGCCCAGTTGTTGTCATATAAGGCAGCCTATATCTGCCGTAAGGCCCAGTTGTTGTCATCGAAGGCAGCCAGGCATCTCCAGGAGCTAGCGTGTGTGTGTGTGCTCTGTTAGTACAGCACACATAAAACCACCTCAGCCTCTCTATCTGCTATAAGGCCCAATTGTTGTCATATAAGGCAGCCTCTATCTGCCGTAAGGCCCAGTTGTTGTCATCGAAGGCAGCCAGGCATCTCCAGGAGCTAGCGTGTGTGTGTGTGCTCTGTTAGTACAGCACACATAAAACCACCTCAGCCTCTCTATCTGCCATAAGGCCCAGTTGTTGTCATCGAAGGCAGCCTCTTTCTGCCGTAAGGCCCAGTTGTTGTCATCGAAGGCAGCCAGGCATCTCCAGGAGCTAGCGTGTGTGTGTGTGCTCTGTTAGTACAGCACACATAAAACCACCTCAGCCTCTCTATCTGCTATAAGGCCCAGTTGTTGTCATATAAGGCAGCCTCTATCTGCCGTAAGGCCCAGTTGTTGTCATCGAAGGCAGCCAGGCATCTCCAGGAGCTAGCGTGTGCGTGTGTGTGTGTGTGCTCTGTTAGTACAGCACACATAAAACCACCTCAGCTTCTCTATCTGCTATAAGGCCCAGTTGTTGTCATATAAGGCAGCCTCTATCTGCCGTAAGGCCCAGTTGTTGTCATCGAAGGCAGCCAGGCATCTCCAGGAGCTAGCGTGTGTGTGTGTGCTCTGTTAGTACAGCACACATAAAACCACCTCAGCCTCTCTATCTGCCATAAGGCCCAGTTGTTGTCATATAAGGCAGCCTCTATCTGCCGTAAGGCCCAGTTGTTGTCATCGAAGGCAGCCAGGCATCTCCAGGAGCTAGCATGTGTGTGTGTGTGTGCTCTGTTAGTACAGCACACATAAAACCACCTCAGCCTCTCTATCTGCTATAAGGCCCAGTTGTTGTCATATAAGGCAGCCTCTTTCTGCCGTAAGGCCCAGTTGTTGTCATCGAAGGCAGCCAGGCATCTCCAGGAGCTAGCGTGTGTGTGTGTGCTCTGTTAGTACAGCACACATAAAACCACCTCAGCCTCTCTATCTGCTATAAGGCCCAGTTGTTGTCATATAAGGCAGCCTCTATCTGCCGTAAGGCCCAGTTGTTGTCATCGAAGGCAGCCAGGCATCTCCAGGAGCTAGCGTGTGTGTGTGTGTGTGCTCTGTTAGTACAGCACACATAAAACCACCTCAGCTTCTCTATCTGCTATAAGGCCCAGTTGTTGTCATATAAGGCAGCCTCTATCTGCCGTAAGGCCCAGTTGTTGTCATCGAAGGCAGCCAGGCATCTCCAGGAGCTAGCGTGTGTGTGTGTGCTCTGTTAGTACAGCACACATAAAACCACCTCAGCCTCTCTATCTGCCATAAGGCCCAGTTGTTGTCATATAAGGCAGCCTCTATCTGCCGTAAGGCCCAGTTGTTGTCATCGAAGGCAGCCAGGCATCTCCAGGAGCTAGCATGTGTGTGTGTGTGTGTGCTCTGTTAGTACAGCACACATAAAACCACCTCAGCCTCTCTATCTGCTATAAGGCCCAGTTGTTGTCAGATAAGGCAGCCTCTATCTGCCGTAAGGCCCAGTTGTTGTCATCGAAGGCAGCCAGGCATCTCCAGGAGCTAGCGTGTGTGTGTGTGTGTGCTCTGTTAGTACAGCACACATAAAACCACCTCAGCCTCTCTATCTGCCATAAGGCCCAGTTGTTGTCATATAAGGCAGCCTCTATCTGCCGTAAGGCCCAGTTGTTGTCATCGAAGGCAGCCAGGCATCTCCAGTAGCTAGCGTGTGTGTGTGTGTGTGTGTGCTCTGTTAGTACAGCACACATAAAACCACCTCAGCCTCTCTATCTGCTATAAGGCCCAATTGTTGTCATATAAGGCAGCCTCTATCTGCCGTAAGGCCCAGTTGTTGTCATCGAAGGCAGCCAGGCATCTCCAGGAGCTAGCGTGTGTGTGTGTGCTCTGTTAGTACAGCACACATAAAACCACCTCAGCCTCTCTATCTGCCATAAGGCCCAGTTGTTGTCATATAAGGCAGCCTCTATCTGCCGTAAGGCCCAGTTGTTGTCATCGAAGGCAGCCAGGCATCTCCAGGAGCTAGCGTGTGTGTGTGTGCTCTGTTAGTACAGCACACATAAAACCACCTCAGCCTCTCTATCTGCCAAGAGGCCCAGTTGTTGTCATATAAGGCAGCCTCTATCTGCCGTAAGGCCCAGTTGTTGTCATCTAAGGCAGCCTCTATCTGCCGTAAGGCCCAGTTGTTGTCATCTAAGGCAGCCTCTATCTGCCGTAAGGCCCTGTTGCTGTCATCTAAGGCAGCCATCTGCAGGAGTTAGTGTGTGTGCTGTGTGACTCCAGCACAATATACACCACCCACTACAATGCCTGGAAGACCGCCAAGGAGAGGCAGACAGTCCCGAGGCAAGAACACAGGGCAAGCAGGCTCTGTTTCTAGAGACAACAGTGCTGGTCGTGGACGTGGACGTGGTCGTGCATCGTCATCAGCACGTGGCCATGGGACACGCTTGTCCTTGTTTTCGGCAGCTGGACATGTTGAGCCGCATCATGCCGAAGGCTTGGTAGAATGGATGACCAAGCCCTCCTCATCCTCTCTCACCCAGGCTCAGGGTACTGGCAAAGCAGCTGCCAACGCGTACTCAATGGCATCATCAGGCACCCCTTCCCTAGACCCACCATGTCCTCCTGAGGAGTCCCCCGAACTGTTTGAGCACAGTGTTGGGTACATGCTCCAGGAGGATGCCCAACGTTTTGAAGGCTCGGATGATGATACCCAGCTAGAGGAAGGCAGTAGCGTGAGCGCAGAGAGAGGGGATGCTCAAGGACAGCAATCTGGCAGTCATGTTCCACCAGCTGCAGCTTACTGCCAGGTTTGCTTCAGTGGTGAAGAGGGAGGGGATGATGAGGTCACTGACTCCACGTGGGTGCCTGAAGGGAGAGAGGAGGAGGAGGCGGCGGCACATGTCCAACGAGGCAGGATGCCCTCCGGAGGCCAGCTAGAGGCCAGCACACCAACAGAATCACACCGCAGAGCTCCGCCTGTGCAGGGCGCTGCCTCTGCACGTTATCACAAAATTTCTTTGGTGTGGGCCTTTTTTGAGACGAGTGCATCAGATCGCACCACTGCTATCTGCAACATATGTCTCAAGCGTATCTCGCGTGGCCAAAACATCAGCCGCTTGGGCACCACAAGCATGACCAGACATATGTCGACCTGCCATGCAGCTCGTTGGCAAGCACACATTAAAGACCCACACCAAAGAACAAAGCGGACCTCTCCTTGCTCCTCATCAGCTGGGATCTCCAACCCCACTATATCTTCAGTCCTCTCTGAAAGCTGCTCTGAGAGGAATGAACGTGTAGAATTAGGTGTGTCACAGCCAAGTACTTGCGGGCACTCTGTTAGCAGTACACCGACGTCCGATTCTACCAGGCAAATTTCCCTGCCCCAGCTGCTGGACCGTCGAAAGAAGTTTACTCCCAGCCATCCACATGCCCAGCGGTTGAATGCTAGCTTGGCTAAATTGCTAGCACTTCAACTGCTGCCTTTTCAGTTGGTAGACTCGGCCCCCTTCCGTGAGTTTGTTCAATGTGCGGTTCCTCAGTGGCAGGTTCCCAAACGCCAATTTTTCTCACGGAAAGCGATTCCGGCTCTCTACCGGCATGTGGAAGGCAATGTCCATGCCTCGCTGGACAGGGCGGTCAGCGGTAAGGTGCATATTACCGCTGACTCATGGTCCAGCAGGCATGGACAGGGACGTTACCTGTCTTTCATGGCCCATTGGGTCACTCTATTGGCAGCTGGGAGGGATGCAGGACAAGGTGCAGTAGTGTTGGAGGTTGTTCCGCCACCACGCCTCCAAAATGCTACTACTGGTTGTGACACACCTCTCTCCTCCACCCCCTCCTCTTCTTCCTCCATGGCCTCTTCGAGTGCTCTGTCCTCGGAACCAGCGGTGCTCCGCAGGCTACGCGAGTACGCAGGCAAAAAGATGCCATGCCGTGCTTGCGCTGGTGTGTTTGGGGGACAGGAGCCACACTGGGGCAGAGGTTCTGGCAGCTCTGCAGGGGCAGGCCGAGAGGTGGTTGACGCCATGCCAGCTTAAGCCAGGAATGGTGGTTTCTGACAATGGCACCAACCTCCTCTCCGCCCTGCGACAGGGGCAGCTGACCCATGTGCCCTGTATGGCTCACGTCCTCAACCTGGTGGCACAGCGGTTCTTGGGCAGGTACCCAGGCTTACAGGATGTCCTGAGGTAGGCCAGGAAAGTCTGTGTGCATTTCCGCCGATCGTATAATGCCAGTGCTCGGCTGGCTGAGCTGCAAAAGGAGTTGAACCTGCCCAAGAACCGCCTTATATGTGACATGCCCACCAGGTGTAACTCAACGTTGGCCATGCTGCAGCGACTGCACACGCAGCAGAGGGCCATCAATGAGTACCTGTGCGACTACGGCACCAGGACAGGGTCAGGGGAGCTTGGATTTTTTTCCCCACGCCAGTGGAGCATGATCAGGGATTCATGCACTGTCCTGTCACCATTTGAGGAGGCCACGAGGATGGTGAGCAGTGACAGTGCATGCATCAGTGACACTGTACCTCTTGTCCACCTGTTGGAGCATACGCTGCGTGGGATAATGGACAGGGCACTTGAGGCAGAACAGAGGCAGGAAGAGGAGGACTTCCTTGCCTCTCAAGGCCCCCTTTATTCAGACAGTTTTCCTTCTGTCCCACCCATCACACAGGAAGAGGATGAGGAGGAGGAGGAGGAGGAGGAGGAGGAGGATTGTGTGAGCATGGAGGTGGAGCCTGGCACTCAGCATCAGCAGCAGCAGTCTTTTAGGGATGATTTACAGTCCCAACAAACCAGTGGACTTGTACGTGGCTGGGAGGAGGTGGCTGGCGATCATGTCGTCCTCAGTGACCCAGAAGACTCCGGACCGAATGCCTCAGCTAACCTACGTTGCATGGCCTCCCTGATCCTGCAAAGCCTGCGGAAGGATCCTCGTATTCTTCGGATCAAGGAGAGGGACCATTACTGGCTGGCCACTCTCCTTGATCCACGGTACAAGGGTAAGGTTGCGGATCTTATCTTGCCATCGCAGAGGGAGCAGAGGATGAGACATCTCAGGGAGGCCTTGCAGAAAGGTCTGTGCAATGCGTTCCCAGAGACTGGGAGGTTACAAACTCCTGGTCCTGGACGACGAGTTGCTGAGGCTTCGGTCAGTAGCAGAAGGAGCGGTGGGGAAGGTGGACGTCTGACCGATGCGTTCAGACAATTTTTTAGTCCGCAGCCCCAAGGTATGATCGGTTCCAGCAACCATCGCCAGCGTCTGATATACATGGTGCAGGAATACCTAGGGGCAAGGTCAGACTTGGACACCTTTCCCACCGAAAATCCTCTGGCTTACTGGGTCTTGAGGATGGATCACTGGTCAGAGCTTGCACAGTATGCAATTGAGCTACTGGCCTGTCCTGCATCCAGTGTTCTTTCCGAACGCACATTCAGTGCTGCTGGAGGCTTTGTCACCGATCACAGGGTGCGCCTGTCCACCGACTCGGTTGATCGACTGACCTTCATAAAGATGAATCAGTCTTGGATCACCACCAGCTACCAGGCACCTGAAGCGGATATAACTGAATAATTTATAATGTCACATCCCTTCAAGACTGCCTATGCTGATGCTGAGTGACTGTCCTGTTATGTTCACTGACTATCCTCTTCCTCCTCCTCAATGATCCATTCCTTGATAGCTTGGAAGAACATTTTTGTTTCTGGGTGCCAGCACACCAGTGGCTAAGGCCCAATTTTTCAGCCCCTGTTTAACAGGGGCGTGTAATTACAATTTTTTATGCAATGCTTTGCAACAGGTCTCATTGCTGTGCTCAGAGTACAGTATCTGTGAGGGGTTGCAGTGTTGTGGCACCAGCACCAGTGCCTAAGGCACAATTTTTCAGCCCCTGTTTAACAGGGGTGTGTAATTACAATTTTTTATGCAATGCTTTGCAACAGGTCTCATTGCTGTGCTCAGAGTACAGTATCTGTGAGGGGTTGCAGTGTTGTGGCACCAGCACCAGTGCCTAAGGCACAATTTTTCAGCCCCTGTTTAACAGGGGCGTGTAATTACAATTTTTTAAGCAATGCTTCGCAACAGGTCTGACTGCTGTGCTCCAAGTACAGTATCTGTGAGGGGTTGCAGTGTTGTGACACCAGCACCAGTGCCTAAGGCACAATTTTTCAGCCCTGTTTAACAGGGGCGTGTAATTACAAATCTTGATCTAATAGTTCACAGCAGGGCCCATTCCTGCGCCCACCAAGAGTAACTGTGAGGGCTTACAGTCTTGTGGCAACACCGTCCACCACCAAAGGCCCAATTTTTCAGCCCCTGTTTAACAGGGGCGTGTAATTACAAATCTTGATCTAATAATTCTCAGCAGGGCCCATTCCTGCGCCCACCAAGAGTAACTGTGAGGGCTTACAGTCTTGTGGCAACACCGTCCACCACCACCACCAAAGGCCCAATTTTTCTGCCCTGTTCAACAGGTACATGCAATTACAAATCTTGATCTAATAATTCACAGCAGGGCCCATTCCTGCGCCCACCAAGAGTAACTGTGAGGGCTTACAGTCTTGTGGCAACACCGTCCACCACCACCACCAAAGGCCCAATTTTTCTGCCCTGTTCAACAGGTGCATGCAATTACAAATCTTGATCTAATAATTCACAGCAGGGCCAATTCCTGTGCCCACCAAGAGTAACTGTGAGGGCTTACAGTGTTGTGGCTACACCAACATCTAATGGGGCAAATTTCTGCAGAGTATATACGGCAGGCCCTACTTTCATACATCCAACTTACAAACGACTCCTACTTGCAAACGGAAGGAGAAAACAGGAAGTGAGAGGAAATCTACCCCTAGGAAGGGAAATTCTATCCTGTTAGATTTAATTTGGGAAAAAGGTATCTCCTCTCTACTGATGCTTTATCACCAATCCTTGTTTCAATAAAAACCCCACTTTTCCAAAAACATTTGTCATTGGGACAGAAAGTGAGGTGAAATGTTCTGAACAGGTGCACAGACAGCAAAACAAATGTTACAGGGGTGATAACCGTTCCCTATGTTCTCCAAAAAGCTTAAAAATAGATTTTTTTTGGATGGAGCTACACTTTAAAAATGTACCTGTTCAGATTCTACTTAAGAACAAACCTACAGTCCCTGTCTTGTTTGCACCGCCTGTATACTGCTGTTCAGAGTATATAGGGTTGTAGGTATAGGGTTTTATTTTGGGTGCGGGGTTCCCCTTAATATCCATACAAGACCCAAAGGGGCTGGGGTGGGGGGGTTGATGGGGTAGCCATGCCATTTTTCTCAAGGATTTTCAGCCATATTGCCAGGACAAGACATGACATTAAAGCCGCAAGCGGTTTTAAATGGCTTTTTTTTTTCCTTTACAAATGTCATTTTGTGCAGGGACAGTTCTAAACACGGGAAACACATGCCACTTCACAGGCATACTTTAGGCACCCCCCAGGTACCATATTTAAAGGAATATTTCACTTTTTTTTTTTCACTTTATGCATCATTAAAATGACTGCTCCCGAAAAAACTTTAGTTTTTAAAACTTCTTTTTGCATTGATATATGTCTCCATGGGGCAGGACCCAGGTCCCCAAACCTGTTTTATGACATTAACATGCATATTGGCCGTTATAATTAGCACTTTTGATTTCGAACGTTCGCGTCCATTGTAACGAATAGGGTTCGAAAATTCGCACAAACTTTCGGTCCGTTCGAAGGTTCTGGTGCGAACCGAACCCGGGGGTGTTCGGCCCATCCCTACTACTTACTAGTATTTTGTGTAAAGTATAATAGGTTGCCTCACATTATCGTTTCTGCTGTTGATATTGTATGCTACAAATGTTTTACCTGGATTTCATGGAATAATAAAGTCAATCTACTAAATACCTGCAATTTCTGTGTTCAAAATATGTAAACAATACATTTTCCTGAGACCCCCATGCAACGCTGAGCTGAACTGTGTTACATGAACAACAGGCTCCCTTGTTACAGATAAAGAATACAACGCTCCAAAGTATTGTGTGTTCTTCATATAATTACTGCAGATAGTTGTGAGCCTTGAATGTCTGCCAATTAGAATACACAATTGCTTAGTTTTATCTGCACTGATCTGTCTGCTTATATTCAGTGATATCAGAAGTACAGAGCCAATTACCAGCTGGTACACAAAGCCATCCATCAGCTAGTCCTCAGAGAGGCCTCTTTCATGCGTGTAATATGAATGTTGGCTACAGTTTCCCTGGGCAGTGAGAGCTCCCAAGATAACAGACCTCTAGGGCTTTGGTTTCTTCCAAACATGAGGAATGGCACTACATCCAGATCACTTGTTACTGATAGACATCATAAATTGAAAGGGACCAAGACTTAGGAGACTTTTTACAAAACCTTGCGTACAAAGATGTAGTGTCATTCTGCCGATTGGAATGATTGTGTGCAATGGGACGCACAAATCTGGTGTATCACTGGGCAAACAGATTTTTTTACAGTCGTTTTTTACATTATTTTATGGTATTCATGTACAAAGCCGTGCAGGTAGTACACCCATCAAAAACCGTACTGGCATTTATTACAATTAATAATATTATTATTATACAGAATTTATATAGCGTCAGCAATATAAAGGGAGAAAGTACAGTTATAATACAGTTAATGAACTTTAATTTTGGCAATTTTTTTGTTGATATTTCATCTATATTACCAGGAGCCGACAATACATTACAGCCGCGAGCACGTTTAAATGTCATTTTTTCCTTTAGAAATTTCATTTTGCTGCGGTACTGTTCTACACATTACACAGATGCACCACTTTACAGGCAGACTAAGTGGACCCCCCCAGGAGGTTGAGGCGGCAAGATTTGGACAGTGATTGGACGTGGGGCTTAAAGGAGAGCTCAGAGTCCAGGACTACTCCTAGTATCATGGCATGTGGGGATGGCCTGATAGTTGTGCCATCAATTTTGACAGAGAGATCAGGGTAAGAGGCCCGTGGGGGAGGAAAAATGATAAGTTCAGTTTTGGATAGATTAAGTTTGAGGAAGTGGTGTGAAATCCAAACTGATATATCTGATAGTAAATTAGTGATACGTGAGGAGAATGAAGGAATGAGTTGAGGGGCAGAGAAATAGATTTGAGTGTCGTCAGCATAGAGGGGGTATTGGAAGCCGTGGGAGGCTATCAGCTGACTAGGGATGAGCTCGGTGTTCGAGTCGAACATAGGTTCGACTCGAACATCGGCTGTTCGCGCGTTCGTCGAACAACGAACGATTTGGGCCGTTCGCGCCAAATTCGAGTGACGCAAACGGCCCACAATACACTGCGCCATCGCAGTGTAATCCCGGCGCTGTGATTGGCCAAGCATGCACTGTGACCCTGCATGCTTGGCCAATCACAGCGCCGGCAGCGAGGAGAGCAATGATTGGCCACAGGCAGGATGCCTGTGGCCAATTATAGCTGAGGGGGTTTAGTACACGCCCCACACTATAAAAGGCCTGTTGTGTTACACTATGTGATTATTCTTGCTCTGTGTCTTTAAGATCTGCCAACACTCCTCCCAGGTTAACGCATGGCGGGGAGAATACAGACCAAGTGCCTATTTCTACCATCATTTCTTCATCCTGCACTGAAGTTTGTGGAGAAGACCGCTGTGGTAAGTCCTGTGCTAAGATATGCTTGGTGAACATATACCACAAGGATCAACCAGAAAAGTCTCTAAAGGCATATGCTATCTTAGACGATCAGAGCAATCGATCACTTGCAAAATCGGAATTGTTCAATCTATTTGAAATAAAAGGCGAAGCTCATCCTTACACCTTGGGTACCTGTAGTGGAACTATAGAGGTTTCTGGAAGAAGGGCTCATGGACTCATGGTATCTTCTCTCAAAGGTAACTTGCAATTACCCTTACCTACACTTGTTGAGTGCAATCAGATACCTGCTAACAGGGAAGAAATCCCTACTCCAGCTGCTGCTTTCCATCACCCTCACCTCAAGGTAATAGTAAATGAGATACCGCCGCTTGACAAAGATGCTCAGATCCTTCTTCTGTTAGGAAGAGACATTCTAAGAGTTCACAAGGTACACAGACAAGTCAGTGGACCCCCAGATGCCCCATTTGCCTAGCGCACAGATCTAGGGTGGGTCATCATAGGCAATGTCTGCATAGGCAAAATGAAAAGACCTACCAACATTTCGTCATTCAAGACAAATGTTCTGCCAAATGGCCGAAACACTTACTTTGAGCCATGCCCACATCACTACTGGGTGAAAGAGAAGATAGCCAGCCACAAATGGCAACATGGTATCTCAGGTGACACAAGCCCTTTCTCCTGCCATGATGGCGACTTCGGCTCTACAGTGTTTAATGCAACCAGTGAAGATGACATACTGGCTCCTTCAATGGAAGACAAGGAATTCATCAAGGTAATGGACAATGAGTTCTTTCAAGATGACTCCAATAACTGGGTAGCACCCCTACCCTTTCGTCTCCCACGAGAGAGATTGCCCAACAACTTACAGCAGGCCATCAGTAGATTCTCCTCCTTAAAGCGAAACTTAAGCAGGAAACCAGAGATGCAAAAGCACTTTGTGGACTTTATGCAAAATGTATTTGACAGAGATCATGCAAAGCCTGCTCCCCCACTAAAGGAGGGAGAAGAATGCTGGTACCTTCCATCCTTTGGCGTGTATCACCCACGCAAACCAGACCAAATCAGAGTTGTCTTTGATTCCAGTGCTCAGCACGAAGGTGTTTCTCTTAACAACATGCTCCTTACTGGACCCAACTTGAACAACAGTCTAATAGGAGTCTTGATTCGTTTCAGACAAGAGCCTGTAGCAGTAATGGCCGACATTCAACAGATGTTTCACTGCTTCATCGTCAGAGAAGACAACAGAAACTACCTCAGGTTTCTATGGCACAAGGACAATGACCTCAACAAGGAAGTTATAGATTATCGCATGAAGGTACATGTCTTCGGTAACAGTCCTTCCCCAGCAGTGGCAACTTATGGGCTAAGGAGAACAGCTCAGACTGGAGAAGTTGAATATGGATCTGATGCCCGTCAATTTGTTGAAAGAAACTTCTACGTTGACGACGCACTTAAGTCCTTTCCAACTGCTAAAGAAGCAATTGATCTTCTCACCAGAACAAAGGAGATGCTGTCTGTAGCAAACCTTAGACTGCACAAGATTATATCCAACAGCCAGGAACTTATGAATGCCTTTCACTCTGAGGACTATGCCACTAGTCTAAAAAACCTTGACTTAGGTACAGATGTGCCTCCTGTACAGCGAAGTCTGGGTTTGTTGTGGAACATCAAGCAAGACAAATTCACCTTCCAAGTGTCAACTTGTGACAAACCCTTCACTAAGAGAGGAGTCCTGTCCGTGGTGAATAGCATCTGTGACCCACTGGGTTTCCTTGCTCCAGTTACCATTCAAGGTAAGATTTTACTAAGACAGTTGTCTACTGAGAACATAGACTGGGATACTCCCTTGCCTAGTGAGAATCAACACAAGTGGGAAAGGTGGAGATATTCTTTGAAGTCACTAGAAAAACTTCAGATTCCCCGTTGCTATGTTCCAGGATCCACTTCAACTGCTAACCGGAGAGAGATTCATATTTTCTCTGATGCATCAGTTGAAGCTATTGCTGCAGTAGCCTATTTGAAGACCTCTGAACTGAATGGAGAATCACACTGTAGTTTTGTCCTAGGCAAGGCAAAACTCACACCCAAGCCTGCACATACCATACCAAGACTTGAACTTTGTGCAGCCGTGCTAGCAGTAGAAATTGCCGAGGTCATACGAAGTGAAATTGACACTAGAATTGATTCTTTCACCTTCTATACAGACAGTAAGGTAGTACTTGGTTACATAAACAACCAAACAAAACAATTTTATGTGTACGTCAGCAATAGGGATGAGCTTCGTGTTCGAGTCGAACATACGTTCGACACGAACATCGGCTGTTCGATCGTTCGACGAAGATCGAACGATTTGGGCCGTTCGCGCCAAATTCGAGTGACGCGAACGGCCCACAATGCACTACGCCATCGCAGTGTCATCCAGGCGCTGTGATTGGCCAAGCATGCACTGTGACCCCGCATGCTTGGCCAATCACAGCGCCGGCAGCGAGGAGAGCAATGATTGGCCACAGGCAGGATGCCTGTGGCCAATTATTGCTGAGGGGGTTTAGTACACGCCCCACACTATAAAAGGCCGCCAGCGCGGCGGCCTTGTGTAGTGTGTTCCGGAGTAGGGAAAGAGAAGCATAGGCAGGGACAGTGTCATTATTTTTCCTTTACATAATCCTGGATTCCTTGTGTTTAGGGACAGATAAGGATAGGTAGGGAGAGTGTCAGTGACAGTGTGCTATTCTGTGCTAATCCTTGTTTGTAGGGACAGAGAGGTACAGTGAGGGAAAGTGTCAGTGTGCTATTCTGTTCTAAACCAATCTTGCTGAACCATATTTTCAATCCTTGAGTTTAGGGACAGAGAGGTACAGTGAGGGAAAGTGTCAGTGTGCTATTCTGTTCTAAACCAATTTTGCTGTTCCATATTTTCAATCCTTGAGTTTAGGGACAGAGAAGGACACTCGTAGAAATTATCAGTGTGCTATTCTGTGCTAAATCTTGTTTGTAGGGAGGGACAGAGTAGGACAGTGAGGGAAAGTGTCAGTGTGCTATTCTGTTCTAAAACTATTTTGCTGAACCATATTTTCAATCCTTGAGTTGAGGGACAGAGAGGTACAGTGAGTGAAACTGACAGTGTGCTATTCTGTTCTAAACCAATTTTGCTGTTCCATATTTTCAATCCTTGAGTTGAGGGACAGAGAGGTACAGTGAGTGAAACTGATAGTGTGCTATTCTGTTCTAAACCAATTTTGCTGTTCCATATTTTCAATCCTTGAGTTGAGGGACAGAGAAGGACACTCGTAGAAATTATCAGTGTGCTATTCTGTGCTAAATCTTGTTTGTAGGGAGGGACAGAGTAGGACAGTGAGGGAAAGTGTCAGTGTGCTATTCTGTTCTAAAACTATTTTGCTGAACCATATTTTCAATCCTTGAGTTGAGGGACAGAGAGGTACAGTGAGTGAAACTGACAGTGTGCTATTCTGTTCTAAACCAATTTTGCTGTTCCATATTTTCAATCCTTGAGTTGAGGGACAGAGAGGTACAGTGAGTGAAACTGACAGTGTGCTATTCTGTTCTAAACCAATTTTGCTGTTCCATATTTTCAATCCTTGAGTTGAGGGACAGAGAGGTACAGTGAGTGAAACTGACAGTGTGCTATTCTGTTCTAAACCAATTTTTCTGTTCCATATTTTCAATCCTTGAGTTGAGGGACAGAGAGGTACAGTGAGGGAAAGTGTCAGTGTGCTATTCTGTTCTAAAACTATTTTGCTGAACCATATTTTCAATCCTTGAGTTGAGGGACAGAGAGGTACAGTGAGTGAAACTGACAGTGTGCTATTCTGTTCTAAACCAATTTTGCTGTTCCATATTTTCAATCCTTGAGTTGAGGGACAGAGAGGTACAGTGAGTGAAACTGACAGTGTGCTATTCTGTTCTAAACCAATTTTGCTGTTCCATATTTTCAATCCTTGAGTTGAGGGACAGAGAGGTACAGTGAGTGAAACTGACAGTGTGTTATTCTGTTCTAAACCAATTTTGCTGTTCCATATTTTCAATCCTTGAGTTGAGGGACAGAGAGGTACAGTGAGTGAAACTGACAGTGTGCTATTCTGTTCTAAACAAATTTTGCTGTTCCATATTTTCAATCCTTGAGTTGAGGGACAGAGAGGTACAGTGAGTGAAACTGACAGTGTGCTATTCTGTTCTAAACCAATTTTGCTGTTCCATATTTTCAATCCTTGAGTTGAGGGACAGAGAGGTACAGTGAGTGAAACTGACAGTGTGCTATTCTGTTCTAAACCAATTTTGCTGTTCCATATTTTCAATCCTTGAGTTGAGGGACAGAGAGGTACAGTGAGTGAAACTGACAGTGTGCTATTCTGTTCTAAACCAATTTTGCTGTTCCATATTTTCAATCCTTGAGTTGAGGGACAGAGAGGTACAGTGAGTGAAACTGACAGTGTGCTATTCTGTTCTAAACCAATTTTGCTGTTCCATATTTTCAATCCTTGAGTTGAGGGACAGAGAAGGACACTCGTAGAAAATATCAGTGTGCTATTCTGTGCTAAATCTTGTTTGTAGGGAGGGACAGAGTAGGAAAGTGAGGGAAAGTGTCAGTGTGCTATTCTGTTCTAAAACTATTTTGCTGAACCATATTTTCAATCCTTGAGTTGAGGGACAGAGAGGTACAGTGAGTGAAACTGACAGTGTGCTATTCTGTTCTAAACCAATTTTGCTGTTCCATATTTTCAATCCTTGAGTTGAGGGACAGAGAGGTACAGTGAGTGAAACTGACAGTGTGCTATTCTGTTCTAAACCAATTTTGTTGTTCCATATTTTCAATCCTTGAGATGAGGGACAGAGAAGGACACTCGTAGAAATTATCAGTGTGCTATTCTGTGCTAAATCTTGTTTGTAGGGAGGGACAGAGTAGGACAGTGAGGGAAAGTGTCAGTGTGCTATTCTGTTCTAAAACTATTTTGCTGAACCATATTTTCAATCCTTGAGTTGAGGGACAGAGAGGTACAGTGAGTGAAACTGACAGTGTGCTATTCTGTTCTAAACCAATTTTGCTGTTCCATATTTTCAATCCTTGAGTTGAGGGACAGAGAGGTACAGTGAGTGAAACTGACAGTGTGCTATTCTGTTCTAAACCAATTTTGCTGTTCCATATTTTCAATCCTTGAGTTGAGGGACAGAGAGGTACAGTGAGTGAAACTGACAGTGTGCTATTCTGTTCTAAACCAATTTTGCTGTTCCATATTTTCAATCCTTGAGTTGAGGGACAGAGAGGTACAGTGAGTGAAACTGACAGTGTGCTATTCTGTTCTAAACCAATTTTGCTGTTCCATATTTTCAATCCTTGAGTTGAGGGACAGAGAGGTACAGTGAGTGAAACTGACAGTGTGCTATTCTGTTCTAAACCAATTTTGCTGTTCCATATTTTCAATCCTTGAGTTGAGGGACAGAGAGGTACAGTGAGTGAAACTGACAGTGTGCTATTCTGTTCTAAACCAATTTTGCTGTTCCATATTTTCAATCCTTGAGTTTAGGGACAGAGAAGGACACTCGTAGAAATTATCAGTGTGCTATTCTGTGCTAAATCTTGTTTGTAGGGAGGGACAGAGTAGGACAGCGAGGGAAAGTGTCAGTGTGCTATTCTGTTCTAAAACTTTTTTGCTGAACCATATTTTCAATCCTTGTGTTTAGGGACAGAGAAGGATAGGCAGGGGACAGTGTCAGTGTCATTGTTGCTAAGCCTCCTGCACAATATACACCTGAAGGTAGCCCTTATTGCTGTTTTTCCCATCTCCCTGCAGGCCATCCATTAAAATGTCTGGAAGGCAACCAAGGAGAGGCAGACAGTCAGGAGGCAAAAAAAGAGGGCAAGCAGGCTCTGTGTCTGGGGGCAACAGTGCTGGTCGTGTACGCGGTGCATTGTCATCAGCACATGGCCATGGGACACGCTTGTCCTTGTTTTCGGCAGCTGGACATGTTGAGCCACATCATGCCGAAGACTTGGTAGAGTGGATGACCAAGCCCACCTCATCCTCCTCATCCTCTCTCACCCAGGCTCAGGGTACTGGCAAAGCAGCTGCCAAAGCGTCCTCTTCTCTGGTATCATTATCTTCATTAGTCAATCCTTCCCTAGACCCACCATGCCCTCCTCCTGAGGAGTCCCCTGAACTGTTTGAGCACAGTGTTGGGTACATGCTCCAGGAGGATGCCCAGCGTTTGGAAGGATCTGATGATGATACCCAGCTAGAGGAAGGCAGCAGCGTGAGAGCAGAGAGAGGGGATGCTCAAGAAGGACACCAATCTGGCAGTCATGCTCCAGCAGCTGCAGCATACTGCCAGATTGGCTCCAGTGATGAGGAGGGAGGGGATGATGAGGTCACTGACTCCACGTGGGTGCCTAATAGGAGAGAGGAGGAGGAGGAGGAGGATGAGGAGGCGGCACATCTCCAACGAGGCAGGATGCCCTTGAGTGGCCAGCGTATGGGCAGCACACCGACGGAATCACACCGCAGAGCTCCGCCTGTGCAGGGCGCTGCCTCTGCCCGTCATTCAAAAAGTTCTTTGGTGTGGGCCTTTTTTGAGGCGAGTGCATCAGATCGCACAGCTGCTGTTTGCAACATATGTCTCAAGCGTATATCGCGTGGCCAAAACATCAGCCGCTTGGGCACCACATGCTTGATCAGACATATGTTGACCTGCCATGCAGCTCGTTGGCAAGCCTACCTTAAAGACCCACACCAAAGAACAAAGCTGACCTCTTCTTGCACCGCATCAGCTGGGATCTCCAACCCCAGTATACCTTCAGTCCTCTCTGAAACCTGCTCTGAGAGGAATGAAGGTGTAGAATTAGGTGTGTCACAGCCAAGTACTTGCGGGCACTCTGCTAGCAGTACACCGACGTCCGATTCTAGCAGGCAAATTTCCCTGCCCCAGCTGCTGGACCGTCGAAAGAAGTTCACTCCCAGCCATCCACATGCCCAGCGGTTGAATGCTAGCTTGGCTAAATTGCTAGCGCTTCAACTGCTGCCTTTTCAGTTGGTAGACTCGGCCCCCTTCCGTGAGTTTGTGCAATGTGCAGTTCCTCAGTGGCAGGTTCCCAAACGCCACTTTTTCGCACGGAAGGCTATTCCGGCTCTCTATAGGCATGTGGAAGGCAATGTCTTGGCCTCGCTGGACAGGGCGGTCAGCGGTAAGGTGCATATTACCGCTGACTCATGGTCCAGCAGGCATGGACAGGGACGTTACCTTTCTTTCACGGCCCATTGGGTCACTCTTTTGGCAGCTGGGAAGGATGCAGGACAAGGTGCAGTAGTGTTGGAGGTTGTTCCACCGCCACGCCTCCAAAATGCTACTACTGGTTGTGACACACCTCTCTCCTCCACCCCCTCCTCTTCTTCTTCCTCCATGGCCTCTTCCTGTGGTTTGTCCTCGGAACCAGCGGTGCTCCGTAGGCGTTCAAGGGGCTACGCAAGTACGCAGGCAAAAAGATGCCATGCCGTGCTTGCGCTGGCGTGTTTGGGGGAAAGGAGCCACACTGGGGCAGAGGTCCTGTCTGCTCTGCAGGGGCAGGCCGAGAGGTGGTTGACGCCACGCCAGCTTAACCCAGGAATGGTGGTTTGCGACAATGGCACCAACCTCCTCTCCGCCCTCCGACAGGGACAACTGACCCATGTGCCCTGTATGGCTCACGTCCTTAACCTGGTGGTGCAGCGGTTCTTGGGCAGGTACCAGGGCTTACAGGATGTCCTGAGGCAGGCCAGGAAAGTCTGTGTGCATTTCCGCAGATCTTATAATGCCAGTGCTCGCCTGGCTGAGCTTCAAAAGGAGTTGAACCTGCCCAAGAACCGCCTTATATGTGACATGCCCACCAGGTGGAACTCAACGTTGGCCATGCTGCAGCGGCTGCACACGCAGCAGAGGGCCATCAATGAGTACCTGTGCGACTACGGCACCAGGACACGGTCAGGGGAGCTCGGTTTTTTTTCACCACGCCAGTGGGGCATGATCAGGGATGCATGCACTGTCCTGGCACCATTTGAGGAGGCCACGAGGATGGTGAGCAGTGACAGTGCATGCATCAGTGACACTGTACCTCTTGTCCACCTGTTGGAGCACACGCTGCGTGGAATAATGGACAGGGCACTTGAGGCAGAACAGAGGCAGGAAGAGGAGGACTTCCTTGCCTCTCAAGGCCCCCTTTACCCAGACAGTGTTCCTTCTGTCCCACCCATCGCACAGGAAGAGGAGGAGGAGGAGGAGGATTGTGTCAGCATGGAGGTGGAGGCTGGCATTTAGCATCATCAGCAGCAGTCTTTTAGGGATGATTTACAGTCCCAAGAAACCAGTGGACTTGTACGTGGCTGGGAGGAGGTGGCTGCGGATCATGTCGTCCTTAGTGACCCAGAGGACTCCGGACTGAATGCCTCAGCTAACCTACGCTGCATGGCCTCCCTGATCCTGCAAAGTCTGCGGAAGGATCCTCGTATTCTTCGGATCAAGGAGAGGGACCATTACTGGCTGGCCACTCTCCTTGATCCACGGTACAAGGGTAAGGTTGCGGACCTTATCGTACCGTCGCAGAGGGAGCAGAGGATGAGACAACTCCGGGAGGCCTTGCAGAAAGGTCTGTGCAACGCGTTCCCAGAGACTGTGAGGTTACAAACTCCTGGTCCTGGACAACGAGTTGCTGAGGCTTCGGGCAGTCAAAGAAGGAGCGGTGGGGAAGGTGGCCGTCTGACCGATGCGTTCAGACAATTCTTTAGTCCGCAGCCCCAAAGTATGATCGGTTCCAGCAACCATCGCCAGCGTCTGATATACATGGTCCAGGAATACCTAGGGGCAAGGTCAGACTTGGACACCTTCCCCACTGAAAATCCTCTGGCTTACTGGGTCTTGAGGATGGATCACTGGCCAGAGCTTGCACAGCATGCAATTGAGCTACTGGCCTGTCCTGCATCCAGCGTTCTTTCAGAACGCACATTCAGTGCTGCTGGAGGATTTGTCATGGATCACAGGGTGCGCCTGTCCACCGACTCGGTTGATCGACTGACTTTCATCAAGATGAACCAGTCTTGGATCACCACCAGCTACCACACACCAGATGCTGATATAACAGACTAATTGATTTTAAATCGTCACATCCCTTCAAGACTGATGCTGATGCTGAGTGCCTGTGCTGTTATGTTGACTGGCTATCCTCCTCCTCCTCCTCAATGATACGATTAACGATGATAGCTTGGAAGATCATTTTGGTTTATGGGTGACGCCACCAGTGGCTAAGGCCCAATTTTTCAGCCCCTGTTTAACGGGGGCGTGTAATTAAACATTTTGATGCAATACTTTGCAACAGGCCTCATTGCTGTGCTCCAAGTACAGTATCTGTGAGGGGTTGCAGTGTTGTGCCACCAGTGCCTAAGGCCCAATTTTTCAGCCCCTGTTCAACAGGGGCATGCAATTATAATTATTGATCTAATAATTCACAGCAGGGACCATTGCTGCGCCCACCAAGAGTAACTGTCAGGCCTTACAGTGTTGTGGCACCAGCACCACCATCACCACCACCACCACCACCAAAGGCCCAATTTTTCAGCCCCTGTTCAACAGGGGCATGCAATTATAATTATTGATCTAATAATTCACAGCAGGGACCATTGCTGCGCCCACCAAGAGTAACTGTCAGGCCTTACAGTGTTGTGGCACCAGCACCACCATCACCACCACCACCACCACCAAAGGCCCAATTTTTCAGCCCCTGTTCAACAGGGGCATGCAATTATAATTATTGATCTAATAATTCACAGCAGGGACCATTGCTGCGCCCACCAAGAGTAACTGTCAGGCCTTACAGTGTTGTGGCACCAGCACCACCATCAAAGGCCCAATTTTTACTACCATTGATCACCAATTATATGTTATTACAATTCCTGATATTATACTTGACAGCAGGGCGTTCCAGCACCCACCAATAATAACTGTGAGTGCTTTCAGTGTTGTGCCAACACCAACACCTAAGGGGCCAATTTCTGCAGAGTATATACGGAAGGTCCCTACTTTCAAACATCCAACTTACAAACTACTACTACTTGCAAACGGAAGAAGACAACAGGAAGTGAGAGGAAATCTACCCCTTGGAAGGAAAATTCTCTCCTTTAAGAATTAATATGGGAGAAAGGTGTCTCCTCTCTACTGATGCTTTATCACCAATCCTTGTTTCAATAAAAACACCACATTTCAAAAACAGTTGTCATTGGGACGCAAAGTGAGGTGAAATGTTCTGAACAGGGGCACAGACAGCAAAAAAAATGTGACAGGGGTGATAACCGTTCCCTATGTTTTACAAAAAGCTAAAAAAAGGAATTTGCCATGGAGCTCCACTTAAACAATGCAGCTGTTCAAAATTATAAACAGATTCTACATAAGAACAAACCTACAGTCCCTGTCTTGTATGCACCGCCTGTATACGGCTGTTCAGAGTATATAGGTCCTTTTTTATTTTGTGTGCGGGGTTCCCCTTAATATCCATACAAGACCCAAAGGGGCTGGTAATGGGCTGGGGTGGGGGGGGGGTTGATGGGGTAGCTATGCCATTTTTCCTAAAGATTTTCATCCATATTACCGGGACCAGACATTGCATTAAAGCCGCAAGCAGTTTTAAATGACTTTTTTCCCTTTAGAAATGTTATTTTGTGCAGGGACAGTTCTAAACACGGGAAACACGTGGCACTTCACAGGCATACTTTAGACACCCCCCAGGTACAATATTTAAAGGAATATTTGACTTTTTTTTTTTTCACTTTATGCATCATTAAAATGACTGCTCCCGGAAAACGTCCGTTTTTAAAACTTATTTTTGCATTGATACATGTCCCCTGGTGCAGAAGCCGGGTTCCCAAACTCTGTTTCGGACAATAACATGGATAATAGTCGTTATAATTAGCACTTTAGAATCCGAACGTTCGCATCCATTGTATTTAATAGGGTTCTAATGTTCGTGCGAACTTTCGGTCCGTTCGCGGGTTCTGGTGCGAACCGAACCCGGGGGTGTTCGGCTCATCACTAGTCAGCAACAGGGTTGAACGTATCAAGAGATTCTCTCTACCAAGTCAATGGCATCACGTTCCCACTGAACTCAACCCAGCTGACTGTGGGACCAGAGCCGTGTCACCTGCTGCTCTTCAGGACAGCCTATGGCTGTCACCTCCAAGGTTTCTGTGTGAGGACTCTTACTTACTCCCTATTGACACCACCTATGGGCTAGTAAACCCTGAAGATGATAAGAAAATAAGAACTGTGAACACCTCACTCCACACTTCTGTAAGTACAAAACAGAAGCTGCGGTCACACCATTACAGGCATCAATGGAAGCAGGTGCAGCATCTAGCCAATGTGTTCTGGCATCGCTGGAAGAAAAAGTATCTTCATCACCTTCAAGGTCGTAACAAATGGCAAGCATCTAAGCCGAATCTTAAGGTTGGAGACCTCATCCTTCTAAAAGACAAGGAAGTTTGTCGGAATGAGTGGCCTATGGGTCTTATTACTAAAGTTATGCCCAGCGACGATAACAAAGTCCGGAAGGTAGAAGTCAAGGTAACCAAGGGAGGATCGACACGAACCTTTAGTCGACCAATTACAGAGTTAGTACTCCTTTTGCCAGGTGAGTGACTTGTGCAAGGACTAGCCATGCTGTTGGCACGGCGGGGAGTACATTGCTGCCATCTACAGGTTCTACTCAGAACTTTGGAATTATTTGAAGACATCATACTGTGACTTTATGTTCTTCATCCTGTTGAACTTACGTTTATTATTTGCTTGTTGCATGTTTTTCATTACAGGTTCCAGGACATTCGTCAGTATTGGACTTTTTGAAAATATATATTTTAGTTTAAGGTTATGAAATCTAAAGATTTCAGACGGGGAGTGTTGTGTTACACTATGTGATTATTCTTGCTCTGTGTCTTTAAGATCTGTCCCCTTCTTTCTAGCTGAACTCTCTCTCTCACCGTAGTTCTTTATATATCTCCTCCACTTCCTGATTCTGGTCATTACTCCTGTATATCTTCCATGCTAAACATCTTACATGTGGCTTACAACTGCAACGTTTTTCTACCTATGAATATCCATCATTAAACGGAACATTCGAAAGGATTCATCGTCTGTCGTCCTAACTGTGAGTTTATTCATTGAGTTAAACTGCCTGTATCGATGCAAGGGATAATAGCAAACCAGCTTGAGTAAGGCCTACTTCAACCTGGAGATGAACTTTATCGCTTTGTAGTTGAGACAGAACAAGGCCGCCAGCGCGGCGGCTTCGTGTAATGTGTTCCGGAGCAGGAAAGGTGAAGGATAGGCAGGGACAGTGTCAAATCCATTCTTTGCTAAAACTTGTGTGTAGGGACAGAGAAGGATAGGCAGGGAGAGTGTCAGTGTCATATTCTTTGCTAAACCTTGTGTGTAGGGAGAGAGAAGGATAGGCAGGGAGAGTGTCAGTGTCATATACTTTGATAAACCTTGTGTGCAGGGAGAGAGAAGGATAGGCAGGGGACAGTGTCAGTGTCATATTCTTTGCTAAACCTTGTGTGCAGGGAGAGAGAAGGATAGGCAGGGAGAGTGTCAGTGTCATATACTTTGATAAACCTTGTGTGCAGGGAGAGAGAAGGATAGGCAGGGGACAGTGTCAGTGTCATTGTTGCTAAGCCTCCTGCACATTATACACCTGAAGTTAGCCCGTATTGCTGCTTTTTCCTGGTGTGTTACACCAACAGGATTTTGCAGCACTTACAGCGGGCAGAGTGTGCCTCCTGACCATATTACACCTGAACTTAGCCTGTATTGCTGCTTTTTCCTGGTGTGTTACACCAACAGGATTTTGCGGCACTTACAGCGGGCGGAGTGTGCCTCCTGACCATATTACACCTGAACTTAGCCTGTATTGCTGCTTTTTCCTGGTGTGTTACACCAACAGGATTTTGTGGCACTTACAGGGGGCGGAGTGTGCCTCCTGACCATATTACACCTGAACTTAGCCTGTATTGCTGCTTTTTCCTGGTGTGTTACACCAACAGGATTTTGCGGCACTTACAGCGGGCAGAGTGTGCCTCCTGACCATATTACACCTGAACTTAGCCTGTATTGCTGCTTTTTCCTGGTGTGTTACACCAACAGGATTTTGCAGCACTTACAGCGGGCGGAGTGTGCCTCCTGACCATATTACACCTGAACTTAGCCTGTATTGCTGCTTTTTCCTGGTGTGTTACACCAACAGGATTTTGCGGCACTTACAGCGGGCGGAGTGTGCCTCCTGACCATATTACACCTGAACTTAGCCTGTATTGCTGCTTTTTCCTGGTGTGTTACACCAACAGGATTTTGCGGCACTTACAGCGGGCGGAGTGTGCCTCCTGACCATATTACACCTGAACTTAGCCTGTATTGCTGGTTTTCCCATTTCCCTGCAGGCCATTAGAATGTCTGGAAGGCAAACAAGGAGAGGCAGACAGTCAGGAGCCAATAAAAGAGGGCAAGCAGGCTCTGTGTCTAGAGACAACAGTGCTGGTCGTGGATGCAGTGCATCGCCATCAGCACGTGGCCATGGGACATGCTTGTCCTTCTTTTCGGCAGCTGGACGTGTTGAGCCGCATCATGCCGAAGACTTGGTAGAGTGGATGACCAAGCCCTCCTCATCCTCCTCATCCTCTCTCACCCAGGCTCAGGGTACTGGCAAAGCAGCTGCCAAAGCGTCCTCTTCCCTGGTATCAATGTCATCATCAGTCACTCCTTCCCTAGACCAACCATGTCCTCCTGAGGAGTCCCCCGAACTGTTTGAGCACAGTGTTGGGTACATGCTCCAGGAGGATGCCCAGCGTTTCGAAGGGTCTGATGATGATACCCAGCTAGAGGAAGGCAGTAGCGTGAGAGCAGAGAGAGGGGATGCTCAAGAAGGACACCAATCTGGCAGTCATGTTCCAGCAGCTGCAGCATACTGCCAGATTGGCTCCAGTGATGAGGAGGGAGGGGATGATGAGGTCACTGACTCCACGTGGGTGCCTAATAGGAGAGAGGAGGAGGAGGATGAGGAGGAGGCACATCTCCAACGAGGCAGGATGCCCTCGGGGGGCCAGCGTAAGGGCAGCACACCGACAGAATCACACCGCAGAGCTCCGCCTGTGCAGGGCGCTGCCTCTGCCCGTTTTTAAAAAAGTTCTTTGGTGTGGGCCTTTTTTGAGTCGAGTGCATCAGATCGCACAGCTGCTGTTTGCAACATATGTCTCAAGCGTATATCGCGTGGCCAAAATATCACCCGCTTGGGCACCACATGCTTGACCAGACATATGTTGACCTGCCATGCAGCTCGTTGGCAAGCCTACCTTAAAGACCCACACCAAAGAACAAAGCTGACCTCTTCTTGCACCGCATCAGCTGGGATCTCCAACCCCACTATACCTTCAGTCCTCTCTGAAACCTGCTCTGAGAGGAATGAAGGTGTAGAATTAGGTGTGTCACAGTCAAGTACTTGCGGGCACTCTGCTAGCAGTACACCGACGTCCGATTCTAGCAGGCAAATTTCCCTGCCCCAGCTGCTGGACCGTCGAAAGAAGTTCACTCCCAGCCATCCACATGTCCAGCGGTTGAATGCTAGCTTGGCTAAATTGCTAGCGCTTCAACTGCTGCCTTTTCAGTTGGTAGACTCGGCCCCCTTCCGTGAGTTTGTGCAATGTGCGGTTCCTGAGTGGCAGGTTCCCAAACGCCACTTTTTCTCACGGAAGGCGATTCCGGCTCTCTACGGTAAGGTGCATATTACCGCTGACTCATGGTCCAGCAGGCATGGACAGGGACGTTACCTTACTTTCACGGCCCATTGGGTCACTCTTTTGGCAGCTGGGAAGGATGCAGGACAAGGTGCAGTAGTGTTGGAGGTTGTTCCACCGCCACGCCTCCAAAATGCTACTACTGGTTGTGACACACCTCTGTCCTCCACCCCCTCCTCTTCTTCCTCCGTGGCCTCTTCCTGTGCTTTGTCCTCGGAACCAGCGGTGCTCCGTAGGCGTTCAAGGGGCTACACAAGTACGCAGGCAAAAAGATGCCATGCCGTGCTTGCGCTGGTGTGTTTGGGGGACAGGAGCCACACTGGGGCAGAGGTTCTGTCTGCTCTGCAGGGGCAGGCCGAGAGGTGGTTGACGCCACGCCAGCTTAAGCCAGGAATGGTAGTTTGCGACAATGGCACCAACCTCCTCTCCGCTCTCCGACAGGGACAACTGACCCATGTGCCCTGTGTGGCTCACGTCCTTAACCTGGTGGTGCAGCGGTTCTTGGGCAGGTACCCGGGCTTACAGGATGTCCTGAGGCAGGCCAGGAAAGTCTGTGTGCATTTCCGCAGATCTTATAATGCCAGTGCTCGCCTGGCTGAGCTGCAAAAGGAGTTGAACCTGCCCAAGAACCGCCTTATATGTGACATGCCCACCAGGTGGAACTCAACGTTGGCCATGCTGCAGCGGCTGCACACGCAGCAGAGGGCCATCAATGAGTACCTGTGCGACTACGGCACCAGGACAGGGTCAGCGGAGCTCGGGTTTTTTTCACCACGCCAGTGGGGCATGATCAGGGATGCATGCACTGTCCTGGCACCATTTGAGGAGGCCACGAGGATGGTGAGCAGTGACAGTGCATGCATCAGTGACACTGTACCTCTTGTCCACCTGTTGGAACATACGCTGCGTGGAATAATGGACAGGGCACTTGAGGCAGAACAGAGGCAAGAAGAGGAGGACTTCCTTGCCTCTCAAGGCTCCCTTTACCCAGACAGTGTTCCTTCTGTCCCACCCATCGCACAGGAAGAAGAGGAGGAGGAGGAGGAGGAGAAGGATTGTGTCAGCATGGAGGTGGAGCCTGGCACTCAGCAGCATCAGCAGCAGTCTTTTAGGGATTATTTACAGTCCCAAGAAACCAGTGGACTTGTACGTGGCTGGGAGGAGGTGGCTGCGGATCATGTCGTCCTTAGTGACCCAGAGGACTCCGGACCGAATGCCTCAGCTAACCTACGCTGCATGGCCTCCCTGATCCTGCAAAGTCTGCGGAAGGATCCTCGTATTCTTCGGATCAAGGAGAGGGACCATTACTGGCTGGCCACTCTCCTTGATCCACGGTACAAGGGTAAGGTTGCGGACCTTATCTTACCGTCGCAGAGGGAGCAGAGGATGAGACAACTCCGGGAGGCCTTGCAGAAAGGTCTGTGCAACGCGTTCCCAGAGACTGGGAGGTTACAAACTCCTGGTCCTGGACAACGAGTTGCTGAGGCTTCGGTCAGTCAAAGAAGGAGCGGTGGGGAAGGTGGCCGTCTGACCGATGCTGATGCTGAGAGACTGTCCTGTTATGTTGACTGACTATCCTCCTCCTCCTCAATGATCCGATTGATGATGATAGCTTGGAAGAACATTTTTGTTTCTGGGTGCCGCCACTAGTGGCTAAGGCCCAATTTTTCAGCCCCTGTTTAACATGGGCGTGTTATTACAATTTTTTATGCAATGCTTTGCAGCAGGGCTCATTCCTGCACTCCAACTAGAGTATCTGGGAGTGGTTGCAGTGTCGTGGCACCAGCACCAGTGGCTAAGGCCCAATTTTTCAGCCCCTGTTTAACAGGGGCGTGTAATTACAATTTTTGATGCAATACTTTGCAACAGGGCTCATTGCTGTGCTCCAAGTACAGTATCTGTGAGGGGTTGCAGTGTTGTGGCACCAGTGCCTAAGGCCCAATTTTTATGCCCCTGTTTAACAGGGGCATGTAATTACAATTTTTTATGCAATGATTTGCAGCAGGGCTCATTCCTGCACTCCAACTAGAGTATCTGGGAGAGGTTGCAGTGTCGTGGCACCAGCACCAGTGGCTAAGGCCCAATTTTTCAGCCCCTGTTTAACAGGGGCGTGTAATTACAATTTTTGATGCAATACTTTGCAACAGGGCTCATTGCTGTGCTCCAAGTACAGTATCTGTGAGGGGTTGCAGTGTTGTGGCACCAGTGCCTAAGGCCCAATTTTTATGCCCCTGTTTAACAGGGGCATGTAATTACAATTTTTTATGCAATGCTTTGCAGCAGGGCTCATTCCTGCACTCCAACTAGAGTATCTGGGAGAGGTTGCAGTGTCGTGGCACCAGCACTAGTGGCTAAGGCCCAGATTTTCAGCCCCTGTTTAATAGGGGCGTGTAATTACAATTTTTGATGCAATACTTTGCAACAGGGCTCATTGCTGTGCTCCAAGTACAGTATCTGTGAGGGGTTGCAGTGTTGTGGCACCAGTGCCTAAGGCCCAATTTTTATGCCCCTGTTTAACAGGGGCATGTAATTACAATTTTTTATGCAATGATTTGCAGCAGGGCTCATTCCTGCACTCCAACTAGAGTATCTGGGAGAGGTTGCAGTGTCGTGGCACCAGCACCAGTGGCTAAGGCCCAATTTTTCAGCCCCTGTTTAACAGGGGCGTGTAATTACAATTTTTGATGCAATACTTTGCAACAGGGCTCATTGCTGTGCTCCAAGTACAGTATCTGTGAGGGGTTGCAGTGTTGTGGCACCAGTGCCTAAGGCCCAATTTTTCTGCCCCTGTTTAACAGGGGCATGTAATTACAATTCTTGATCTAATAATTCACAGCAGGGCCCATTCCTGCGCCCACCAAGACTAACTGTGAGGCCTTACAGTGTTGTGTCAACACCACCACCACCAAAGGCCCAATTTTTCTGCCCCTGTTTAACAGGGGCATGCAATTACAATTCTTGATCTAATAATTCACAGCAGGGCCCATTCATGCGCCCACCAAGAGTAACTGTGAGGGCTCACAGTGTTGTGGCAACACCAACATGTAAGGGGCAAATTTCAGCTGAATATAACCCAACTAAGGAAAACCACATTAATTACAAAGCACTCACTAAGAAATATCACAAAGCAATTTTCAAAGCAAAAAAGGAACATTTCTCAAACACCATCAAAAAAGGCCTAAACCGACCTCGTGAACTCTTCAAACTAGTAACTCAAACTATGAACCCCACCTGCCTAGAACCTTCAGCAAACGAAACACAAGAGTTCTGTAATGAGCTATCGGACTTTTTTATCGACAAAATCGAAAACATTCGAGAATCAATTCAACAGAAAAAAACAACCAACCCTGCTCTGCCAAAGCAAATAGAGGAAATCAATATGAACACTATACAATTGACAAAATTTTCGCTGGTCCCGATCACCATCGACACCACCAAAAATATAATCAGAAGCCTCAGAGACAGCACATCTCCAAATGACATAATCTCTACAAAACTCCTGAAAGAATGTACCGACATTTTAGCACCCACCATAACACACCTCGTAAATCAATCATTCAAAGAAGGTATTGTTCCAATCTCTCTCAAGCAAGGCATAATCAAACCCCTCCTAAAGAAACCCAACCTGGACCCCAAAGACCCAAACTACCGCAGACCGGTAACAAGCCTCAACACCATCTCCAAGATCATGGAGAAAGCAGTAGTACAACAGCTACAACTCTATTTGGACACCCACAAACTCTTGGATCCACTACAATCAGGCTTCCGCCCAGGCCATGGCACAGAAACAACACTTCTTAAAATATGGGATGACACCCTCGAAGCAGCAGATGACGGAGAATCATGTCTCCTGGTGCTGCTGGACCTCAGTGCAGCGTTCGACACAGTAGACCACAAAACTCTACTCATTCGCCTTAAAGAAGTAGCCGGAGTCGCAGACCCTGACCTACACTGGTTCGCATCCTTCCTAGATAATCGTTCCCAGACAGTGAAACTAGGAGCCTTCACCTCTGAAACTCGCACAATTTCTTGCGGAGTCCCCCAAGGATCACCCCTGTCACCCGTGCTCTTTAACATCTACCTCCGCCCACTCCTCAAAATCATCAGCAAACAGGGCCTGTGCTACCATTCATATGCTGACGACACCCAACTCTACTTTCGTATCACCGGGAAAAAAGACCAATATCACGGATTGGAAACCTGTCTCACATTGATCGATGAATGGATGACTGAGAATTCCCTCAAACTCAACGGATCCAAAACAGAACTCCTTCTCCTCAACGCAAACCGAAAGACAAAAACTAAGACTTCTTGGACACTCCCCACTATCCTTGGACAGACCGTTACCCCGAGCACCAAAGTCAAAAGTCTCGGAGTCATCTTTGACTCGGAGATGTCGATGGACGCACAAATTGGATCAGTAGTCAGCGGAGCTCACCATCTCCTCCGTCTACTACGTAGACTCATCCCCTTCATCCCAAAAGAGGATACAGCAGTAGTAGTTGGAACAATTATCAACTCCCGACTCGATTACGCAAACGCCCTCTACCTCGGACTACCCAAATACCAGATTTCGCGCCTACAAGTCATCCAGAACACGGCTGCCAGGCTGGTAACGGGAAAAAAACCTTGGGAATCCATCACCCCATCACTAAGGACCCTTCATTGGCTAACCATAAAGGATCGGATCACATTCAAGACCCTCTGTCTCACCCACAAGTGCACACAGGGAAACGCTCCACAATATCTATGCGAGAAGATAAAACACTACACCCCCAATCGCAATCTCCGATCAACCAACCAAAACCTCCTTCACATCCCCAAGTCCCGCTACAAATCAAAGGGAGAACGAAGATTTGCAGTCCAAGGACCACGGCTATGGAACGCTCTACCCACCAACATCCGCATGGAAGAAAACCACCGGGCCTTCAGGAAAAAACTTAAGACCCACCTATTCTGAAGGGTCAGGATGTCACTGGATGCAAAGCGCCTTGAGGCGATTTAGTTCGCATTTGTAGCGCTATACAAGTTATTCACTCACTCACTCATATATACGGCAGGCTCCTACTTTCAAACATCCAACTTACAAACGACTCCTCCTTGCAAACGGAAGGATACAACAGGAAGTGAGAGGAAATCTACCCCTAGGAAGGCAAATTCTCTCCTGTAAGAGTTAATATGGGAAAAAAAGTGTCTCCCCTCCACTGATGCTTTATCACCAATTCTTGTTTCAATAAAAACCCAAAATTTTCAAAAAACATTTGTCATTAGGACGGAAAGTGAGGTGAACTGTTCTGAACTGGTGCACACTGCACAGACAGCAAAACAAATGTTACAGGGGTGATAACCCTTCCCTATGTTTTCCAAAAAGCTTAAAAATAGATTTTTTGGCTGAAGCTACACTTAAACAATGTACCTGTTCAAAATTACAAACAGATTCTACATAAGAACAAACCTACAGTCCCTGTCTTGTATGCACCGCCTGTATACGGCTGTTCAGAGTATATAGGGCCTTTTTTATTTTGTGTGCGGGGTTCCCCTTAATATCCATACAACAAGACCCAAAGGAGCTGGTAATGGGCTGGGGTAGGGGGGGGGGGGGTGATGGGGTAGCTATGCCATTTTTCTTAAAGATTTTCATCCATATTACCGGGACCAGACATTACATTAAAGCCGCAAGCAGTTTTAAATGGCTTTTTTTCCTTTAGAAATGTAATTTTGTGCAGGGACAGTTCTAAACACGGGAAACACGTGGCACTTCACAGGCATACTTTAGACACCCCCCAGGTACGATATTTAAAGGAATATTTGACTTTTTTTTTTTCACTTTATGCATCATTAAAATGACTGCTCCAGAAAAACGGCCGTTTTTAAAACTTCTTTTTGCATTGATACATGTCCCCTGGTGCAGAACCCGGGTTCCCAAACCCTTTTTAGGACAATACCATGCCTAATAGTCGTTATAATTAGCACTTTAGATTTCGAACGTTCGCATCCATTGTATTTAATAGGGTTCTAATGTTCGTGCAAACTTTCGGTCCCTTCGCGGGTTCTGGTGCGAACCGAACCCGGGGGTGTTCGGCTCATCACTACAGCTGACCCAGGGAGGTGGTGTAGATTGAAAATAGGAGAGGTCCAAGAACAGAACCTTGGGGGACCCCAACAGAGAATGGAAGAGGAAAGGGGGAAGTAGAGTTGTAAGTAACACTAAAGGTGCGGTTGGATAAGTAGGTAGAAAACCAGGGAAGAGTACAGTCATGGAGACCAAAGGTGTGGAGTTTTTTGAGGAGGAGGGGGTGGTCAGTCAACCATATCGAAGGCAGCAGAGAGGTCCAGGAGTAGGAGTACAGAATAGTGTCCCTTAGTTTTTGCCGTTAGTAAATCATTTGTTAGTTTTAGGAGAGCAGTTTCTGTGGAATGTTGAGGACGAAATCCAGACTGAAGGGGATCTAGAAGGTTATTATCAGCAAGGTGGACGCTCAGTCGGTTGTAGACTAGACGTTCAAGGAGTTTGGATAAAAAGCAAGGAGATGGGGCGTAGGTTGTCAAGATTGGATGGGTCCAGTGAGGGCTTTTTAAGTATGGGGTTGACTAGTGCATGTTTCAAAGAGTTAGGGAAGATGCCAGAAGAGAGGGAGAGATTGAAGATGTGGGTTAGAGAGTGTAGAATAGAGCCAGAGGGTGAACATAGCATTTGCGAGGGAACAGGATCCAGAGCGCAGGTGGTAAGATGAACATTAGCAAGTAATTTAGCAACCTTGTCTATAGTGGTGGAGTTGAAAGAAGGAAGTAATGATTGTACCTGTGGACATGAGGTGTAAGGCGTGAAGGGTATCTGAACAGTAGAGATCTCCTCGTGAATTGTGTCAATCTTCTGTTTGAGGTGATTGGCGATCTCCTGGGCGGTGAGAGAGTTAGTGGGTGTAGGCAGTGGAGGACGAAGGAGAAATTTGAAGGTAGAGAAGAGTACATATTAATTACACAGGTTCTAAAGGCTAAGTTTATGCAGATAAGGCACTTAATGAGTTTAATTACCAACTTAATGAGCCACAGAACCTGTGTATTTAATAGGTGTTTCGTTTAAAAGGGATAAGGTGGCAACTCTAAAGCAGGGGTGTTTTCCTTAACCCCTCAGGGTATTCCTGTCCATGCCTCAGTGCAGCTAGTCCTGTCTGGAGCTGGGCAATCCCTTTGTCAATTTCTGGATGGCTGCCTCCCATTGGTCTGTCTGTTCGATTTCTGGGGGATCCAGTGGTTTTTCATCTGTGGTAGTCATGGGTACATCAAAACTGGTACACCTCTGATCTGAGCCACCTCAAACAGGCCACCTCAAACAGTTCATGGAATTTCAAACTTGAGTTGCTTCTTTTTTTCTATAAAATGTAGTATCTGGCCTTTTTAGACGGCAATCCATCCTTGTTTTTCAGCCATCTACCTGTGTCACCCATTGGAAGAGCCAGACTCCGGTGACAGCTCATGTTCCCAGTCACTGCTTTCCCATCAGGAGTGGTCCCTTTGAGCCACGTGGTGCAGGAAGCAGTGGTATTTATAACTCTGTGGGGTGTCCAGGAGTCCTGGGGTTTGTGGGAAAGGAAATTAGAGAGATTGGCACCCATTGCTACATAGGGTGAGTAAGGAGGGGCTCCTCTACTTGTCTCCAAGAATGAATATGGAAGTTTATTTATAACATAGTTACACAGCATAGTAGGAGAAAAAAGATATATAACCTACATACTGTATATCAAAATGTGTTTCAATTATTATATGCCAAGTAAATTCAAATAAAGAGGATTAGGTGTGTAATTGTGAACACAATGCTCAGGTGCTCTATGTTGATAGCCTTGCTGAGTAAATGATCAAACAGCGATGGTTGACCTTTTTTGTTTGGAACCCAAATTATGTCTTTGGATAAGCAGGGCGACCTGTTGTTGGGTTACTCATAAATGATGTATTTCCTCTTAATTACGCTACTATTGTCTGCAAATGAGTGTGCATTATCACTTACATTTAATGAATGCAACAATTTTCTAAGCTCAATCAGTTTTCATTTGACTACAGCTTTTCAATTAAGTAGAAACCAATGACCTCTCTATAGCTTGATGTTCTTTAGTGACATTCCTCTTTCCACCCAAACAATTGTAAGCTAAACCATTGCTTTGAATAGGCAGTTAATGACAGTTTAGGTCATGAAACGAAGGGGAGCGAAGCTAGTGATGTTAATTCCCATTTAATGGTCAATGTCCTCAGATAAATTTTGCCTTATGTTTTTTCTGCTTGTTCTTGGAATAAAAAATACCACCCCAACTACTATATTGTTTTAGATATTGTGAAGGTGTATGTGTGAAGAAAGTGCAACTATGGTAAAAAAATAAAATAAAAATAACACATACAGTATGATGAAGTCTGTCAGTAGTATTATTGAAGCTTTTTTACTTTTTTACTTTTTCTAAGCCCCACGCTAACATAGTTTTATTACCTGCTGATGCTGCCAGTGGATCTTTTATTTACTTGATATAACAGAGTGACAATGCTGATTGTTCTGCATTACAATTGCACAGCATTGTTCTCACCCTGAGCACAGGGTCTAATGCCGTGTACACTCGATCGGATTTTACGTCGGAAAAACCTTGGATGGTTTTTCCGACGGAATTCCGCTCAAGCTTGGCTTGCATACACACGGTCACACATAAGTTCTCGGAACTTTTGACCGTCAAGAACGTGGTGACGTACAACACTACGACGAGCCGAGAAAATGAAGTTCAATGCTTCTGAGCATGCGTCAAATTGTTTCCGAGCATGCGTCAGAATTTTGCGCGTCGGAATTGCTACAGACGATTGGATTTTCCGATAGGAATTTTTTCCGTCTGAAACCAGCTCTCAATCTTTTGTTGGCGGAAATTCCGACAGAAAAAGTCTGATGGAGCATACACACGGTCGTAATTTCCTTCCAAAAGCTCACATCGGACTTTTCTTATCGGAATTTCCAATCGTATGTACGGGGCATTAGTCTTAGAGGGACATGAATCTTTAAATGGACTTTAAGAATGAGACAAGCAATTTAAAACCAAAGTCCAGCTAACACTTTTTAAACAGTTACATAAAGGATTTAAAGCCTCACTCCAGGCTGCTGTTAAATTGACCCATACATTGGAGTCCTTCTTGCATTGCATGGACGAAATACTTGTGTGGCTGGGTGGAAATAAATACAAATATTACTTTATTCCTTGCTCTTGCAGGCTTCATCTTTGCTGTCCAACCAGTCCCCCAAAGCCAGTTCACTCTACCGCCTGATAAGTTGCAGCTTTTCAATGCTATTATGTACAATGCAGGACCAAAAATCCTGCACTGTACACTATAATGTTGAGGGCCCAGCCACATCCTGGGAACGTCGGACAGCATAGAAGAGCACCAGCTGCTAGGGAAGCGAGGAATAACATAAGTATTTATACTTTTTTTTTTTTTTTAAAGATATTTTTATTAGGTTTTAACTTTTAAGACAAACCGACGTACAAACAGAAAAGAAAAACACATAATCCAAAAAAAACAAACAACAGCAACAACAGACCATCAGGTCATACAGAGGCATAAAACATTTGGCGGAGTGCACAAGTAAATCAAAATAAACAGGTGTCGGTGGAAAATAGGCACAATGGTAAAAGGTGCTGGTATGCTACCAAGGCATAGTAATAGTGGAGTACCATACATTAAAGATCTCTGGGGCATGGCCCATCAATGGTCAAGCAAGGATAGGTTAATCATTGCTGGGAGAGGGTCAGCGGGCTTGCCAGCTATCTACCCCGAATTTTGTGGAAGGTTTTGTTCCATTTCCAGAGTTCAAAAGTAAGTTTATATAGTGGGATAACATCATTGATAAGTTTCAACCAGAGGGACTTCAGAGAGGTCTGTGCACCCTTCCAGGACAGTAAAATTGTTTTCTTAATATAAAAATAGAGTATGCGGAGCAGTCTCTTGGCATGGGACGATAAGTGTAGGTCACCAAAAATGCCCAGAAGGCAGTTCATGGGAGGCCTAACGCTGATGAGATGAAAGCACCCACTTCCTCCCAGAAGTCCCAAACTATCGGGCATGACCAGAAGCAATGTATGAAGTCAGCCTCCTGGCCACAGCCACAAAAACAGTCAGCCGAGGGCAGGAGACCCATCTTGTGCAACATAGCCAGAGTAAGGTGGGTCTGATTAAATTTTTTTACCTGTATAACTCTGTCCCGGGATGCTATAACAGAAGTTTTATATGTGTCACTAAACTCTGACCAGTCTTCGTCTGCAAGGAAGATATCCAGAGAAGACCTGAGCTTTGTGAAATCTGGGGTTATAGTCAGTCATTAGGGCTGCGTAATAAGTGGAAACTAGTTTAGTGGGATCTGGCTGTCTAAGCAATTTTTCCAATAGAGGCAGGGTAGTGGGATCGTCTAGGGTGCCAAACTGGGCGTGGATAGCATGCCTAAGTTGGTAGTAATAAAATAGGTACGATCTAGGTAGGTCAAAGTCTAAACGTAGTTGAGAGAAAGTTTTAAAGCCCTGGGCATTGTACAGGTGATTTAAATATTTAACCCCCTTGGAGTACCAACGATTGGAATACAATTCCTGCAAATTAGTATTAAACCACAAGGGGTTGTTGGGGGATTTCAGCCAGGTGTGTGTAGAAATCTTCTGGACAATATAACGAAATTATGAAAGGGAAGTGGCAAGTATAGAGGTACCGGGGCGGTCAGGGACCCGGCCCCTGTAGATGATATTGTGTAGGGTTTCTAGGGAAGACGCGATGGCCCCCTCCGTGGAGGTACAGGCATTGGCCGGGTCGGGCACAACCAATCGTGGATGTGCACCAGCTGGGATGCCAAGTAGTATAAGTAAAAATTAGGAAACGCCAAGTGCTCCGGCAACCGCAACGTTTCAAGGGCCACTTTGGGGGAACCACCCTTCCACAGGAAAGTAGTACAGATCGTGTCTATGCGTTTAAAAATAGATTTAGGTATTTTGCGTGGGGAGTTAGCAAGGATATAGAGAAATCTTGATAGGTAAATCATTTTGAGAACATTGGCCCTCCCCATGAGATCCAGAGGTAAATCCATCCACAGCTTGGTCTGCTCATGAAGGCGGACCAATAGGGGGTCTAAGTTATTGGCCACATAGGAAGATAGAGGGGTCTGTACCAGAATCCCAAGATATCGAAAGGAGGACACCACCTGCAACTTGGAGTCCGGGTGGATCTGGGGAGGCGCAGACACATCTAATGGGTGGAGGTTGGACTTCTCCCAATTCACCCGGAAACTAGAATAATCTCCACAGGTAGTAATCTCCACCAACAAGGCCCAAAGTGACTCATTAGTATCGGCCAGATACACCAATGTGTCATCTGCGTATAATGAAATACGTTCTTCTATATTATCGATTGGGAGTCCCTTAATGGAGGGGGAGGAGCGAATGCGAACAGCAAGCAGCTCCATGGCCAAGGCGAACAAGAGGGGTGACAACGGGCACCCCTGTCATGTGCCGCTGGTAATCGGAAATGAATCAGTGATAGAGGAGTTAACCCGCACCCTAGCAACTGGGCATGTGTAAAGGAGTTTACTACATCCATGCTACTACACGGGGACCAAAACCATACATCTGTAACACCCTAAAAAGGTATGGCCATTCCACACTGTCGAATGCCTTGCAAGTGTCTAGAGACACAATGGCACGAGTGGGAGGACAATCATGTGAATACTGCAGGTTGTGAAACAGCCTGCGAATATTCATTCTGGTGGACCTTCCGGGATTGAAGCCTCCCTGGTCACTGTTGACCAGGGATGCGACTACAGTTTTCAAGTGGTTTGCCAACACCTTGGCCAGAATCTTAACGTCCACATTTATGAGGGAAATGGGGCGGTAAGATTTGCATTTGAGTGGGTCCTTACAGGGTTTTAATAAAAGTACAATCAGGGCCTCTCGCATCGTTGGGGGGAGGACCCCAGCATCCAGGGCTTTGTTATAGGTCCGAAGAAGCTAGGGGCATAAAAGATCTTTAAATTGCGTGTACCATTTAGTCGGGAAACCGTCCAGGCCAGGGGTCTTATGTGCAGGCATTTGCGAAATGGCTGCAGCAATCTCTTCAATCAAGACAGGTGCCTCCAGCATATCTCGCCCCTCAGTCGATAAGGAGGGGAGGAATATGCCAGCCAAGTAATCAGTCAACTGAGAATCATCATAGTCAACCCTAGAGGTATACAGGTCTGTATAAAAGCATAAAAAGGAGTCTAAGATACTCCCTGGTTTATCACTGATGAGGCCTTGGGTAGTGACAATGCGTGATATGGAAATGGGCGTATGGTCGGGTCTAGTCAAATATGCCAAGAGACGTCCGGCTTTATTACCATGTTCAAATGATTTCTGAGTAGCGTGCAACATGCGTTTCTGCGTGAGGTCCAACAGGCGGAGTTCATACTCCCTGCGGCTCTGTAACCATGTCTCCCTTGTGTCAGAGGCAGGGTTAGAGACATAAGCAGACTCTGCACGCACAATGGCACTCTCAAGCTCCTCAGTAAGCATCCGATTGTTTTTATGCAGGACCCCTGTGATGGACATAAAGGTGCCCCTCAAAGTTGTCTTGAATGCGTGCCATTCAGTGGAGGGGTCCACCTTCTACATTCTACATTCTCTCTGCACTATCTCGTCCTCCAACCAGTAGGAGTTCAGGCGCCAAATAGCAGGCCCCCAACCTGGAAGGAGAAGGAGGTCCACAGAGAGAGGAGCATGTTTAGAAACCCCTCTAGGCACATATGAAACAGCAGAGACAACTGGGAGAGTCTCGGCCGGAACAAATGCCATATCTAATCTAGACATGGTGCGGGAAGAGTCCGAATGGCAGAAAAATTGACTCACATCCGGATGTTTCCAGTGCCAAATCTCTGTAAGGCCATGAACCTGTACCCAGTCTAAAAAGGAGGGAAAGGGTCTACCCCCTCCCCCCAGGCGGTCTATCACTGGATCCTAAACAGCATTAAAGTCCCCCCCATTAAGTAGGGGGCCAGGGGGTCTGGTCAGCAGCTGAAGTGACAATTTGGAGAGTAGCTCCACCGAAAATGGGGGGGGGGAATATAAACATTCACCAGGGTAAAGGTCACTGTGGAAATCTGTAAAATAAGAACTATAAACCGCCCATCAGGGTCTGTTTTAACCTGGATCATTTCAGCTGGGAGAGATTTGGCCAATAGAATAGAAACTCCCCTGGAATAATTAGTATGAGTGGCATGGTAAGAATTAGACAACCACGGGCGCGTTAAGGCCCTCGTTTTGGAGCCCGTAAGGTGAGTCTCCTGGAGGCAAATGATGTGGGGACGACACTTTTTCAATACAGAAAAAAACAGAGATCTCTTCTGGGGTGCGTTCAGACCTCTAGTGTTCCATGAGACTATCCTTAGGGGCTTCACCATTGCAAAACATACAGTAATAATGAAGCACAGGGTAACATGAAGACCAGTACATAAATGACCAGATAGACCGTACCACCCGAAGCACATACAAGCACATGAAACAAAAAAGTGCGTGGATCTGCCAGCAGGAAAGTACGCGCCAACAATGGAAAAAGTAAAACATTAGCAATCCGCCATAGGCAGCAACCTGAAAAAACATTGTCTAAGGAAAAAATGTATACCTGAGTTGAGAAAAAGGGAAAAAGAAAAAAAAAAGAAAAAAAGGCAGGAAAAAAACACCAACAAACACCAACAAAGTCCCAAAAAACTCCCATGAACCCCACCCTGCTCGGCCATCCCAAACATAGCAAGCTTTGGATCCCAAACACAAAGACCTTAAAAACCAGAGAAGGTCAAAAACTGTTCCGTGGCTTTGCCACTAACTGGTGAGAGCCTGGGTAATGTGGAATCCGGTGCGGCTCTCAACCGGTGATAGAAAAAAGAGTTATGTGAAACACGTCCTGGTGTAGAATATTCGGTCCCGTCGGCCGTGGGGAAGTGCAGGATCTAATGACCTCCGCTCCAGAAGGGGTGGGATGGTAAACGGTATGGGCGAGGGATAGAGTCTGGAAATGAAGGCCTGGGGGTCAAAAAGTAAATCACAGTATCCGGCTCAGTAAGTGAGGGGTGTCCTCCAGCAAAAAGGGGGGATAAGATGGCAACAACGGCAGCCATTGTAGATCACATTAAAGGCACAGGACACGTATAGTGATGCACAGGGGACCAGTAGTAAGACAGTTGGAAAGGGGTGCTCTAGGGCCAATGGCACGTCAGTTACCTCTGCATCTGGAAGCAGCTCCATACCGGTCATTCAGCCACGCCATGGCCTCCTTGGGGCTAGTGTAGAAGTGAGCCTTACCCTCATGGATGATGCGAAGCTTAGTAGGAAAGAGCATAGCATAAGACAGGCCTTCTTCGCACAGGCGGGTTTTCACTGCTGAAAAGGAGATTCGCTGGCGTTGAACTTCAGCAGAAAAGTCAGGATATACAGAGATATTATTACCATTAAATTTGAGTGGGCCTTTTTTTCTTGCTAGGCGCAGAATGGCAACTTTATCCTGGAAATTGAGGATTAAGAATTTATACTTACTCCTTTCTCTCCCAGCCATATAGTGCATATAGGGGGGGGGGGGGGGGTCATGGGCGGGTGGATAGTGGACCAACTGCATGGGTAAATTTAACAGCAGTCCAGAGTGGACCTTGAGCAATATGAATAAAATCTGACAAATGTATCCTGTCAGTGTTATTTAGTTGTCACAGTTACATTCACAAGCTGCATTTAGAGGGAGCTAAACACTACCTCTGAAGCATACACTCTCTATACTATTGCCACATGCAGGCTGGCTGATTAGTTGCAACCAGGAACTCTGCAGCAATCCTGCCCCTGGACACACACTCGGTTTGATTTACTGAAGGCAAAAAAGGTTGTTCACTTTGCAAGGGATATTTCCCCAGAGCTTAGTGAATATGGTAAAATTGCACTTTGCAAAGAATACCCAATCATTTGCAAGGAAAAAAAAAACAAAAACAAAAAAACAGCATTTTTGATTACACATGATTGGTTGAAGTAAGTCGGTTGAGATTCATCTCATTCACTAAGCCCACTGTTATTGTCATCAAAGACTGTCCTCACTTACTGTAGCTGCCTAACAGCGATCTATTGCAGACAGTCCTAAAGAAACAGTTTCACGTGCACGACCTGTCAGGATTCAGGAACCATGAATCAGACTGAGACAGAAGTGCAGAAAAAAATCACACGATTTAAAAAATGGTAAAATAGTATAAACAAAGCAAACATAGTCAAAACATAGCCAGAGTTCGGTTACCTGGACGGGTAGTCAGAACAAGCCAGAGAAACAGGAGTCCAGAGATCAGCAAAGTCGGGTGCAGCAAACAGGATCAGGAACCAGAAGGGAAGTCAGTCAAGCAAAAAGTCTTTCACAGGAAAACACAGCAGAGAGAGTCTGGATATGTTGACCAACGCAAAGGCACAGAAGATGTGATCCAAGGAGTTAATATAAATAGCAGCTCTAGCTGGCGAGCAGGAATTGAAGACCAGGTGAGTTACTGTGGAAGGAAGAGTCTTTGGCAATTTGAGCCCAGGCCTGACACCACCTTACAGATGGGCCTCAACATTACCCGGCCTAAATCTGCTAGTTAGGGCGTCAGGTACTTTACAGCCATTCCCAGGGATCGCAGAGACTTGTACACCTACCCACTCTTGGGGGTGTATGCAAAGAGTGAACTCTGACATTTTTCTGAATAGCTATTGCCAAGAGTAACAGTGAGGCTTTTCTTGGTGCCATGCATGCTTTCATCGTTGATGCTGTTTTTGGCAATGCTGTGTATGCTAGTGTAATGGAACTTAGCCTTTTGTAAGTTAATGGCTGTAGGTGAGACTAATATTCCCATCAGTTTATCGAAAGTATTCATTTCTTTAGTTATTGTTCTATGCATTGCATTTTGTTTGCCCTGCAATGATACATTTTACTTTACATAATACTTTACCCACCATCAAGCAGCTTGTGGCCTATTTCCTGTGTGCGACTACAGTTGTGGTAGTATTCTAATGCCTAATCCTAGGTCCTTTTGCTTATGTAGCGGTGTGTTGCTACGAGTTACTACATCCTTGCATATTCACCCTGCTACCAGACATCCATATGTCACACTTCGTAGACAATGAAAACTCTTTTGCTTTTTTTTTGTTATTTTATTAGGGGGAATGAACCTGTTTGGGGGGAAGGTATATGGGATGCCCATAGGATGAATTTGTATTTGCAATGTTATAGCGGTTCACTCATTACTTTGAAAATGTTAAAGTGGTTCACTCATTACTTTTCTTCAGTTAGGACAAAAATGGCAGACTCTAATCTTGACAGCTTCACTTCAGAACATTTCCAACTCTGCACTCTCCCTGCAGACTTTTACCTCCAGGACACTTCTCCTCCTGCACATCACTTTCCTGTCAGAGCATTAGTACTCCTGTCCCACCATCTTGAGCTGACCAGGCCTCACTCTGAATAAGTCCTAGTAGTAGTTTCAACTGATGCTCCTTAGTAGGCCAGGGGGCCTGCAGTACCCCTTCTTGTGGCCATGGACATTACTTGAAAAGGATATTTGATGATGGACTACTGATCCCAGCAAGCCCGACTTGCAAATCCTGCCCGCCCTCATGGCTCTGCAACAATTTGACACAACTCTCCACAGTCTCTCCCTCTGGCTCTGCACCCAGCTCCCCTGGCATGCCTCCTCCAGATCTCCACTGTGTCCTTCTTGAAGGATTTACCCAGACGTGCGGACCAACTGCTTCTCCAGCTCTTGTTCCAGGACACCTCTCCATCACCGTGTAAGGAGAGGATCCCCCCAGCTCCCGAGCTCCTCCCCCTGAGTTGCACCCCTCCCCAGATGGGGGTGTTCCTCCTGCACGCAGTCTAGAACTCCATTCTTCAGTTCACCCAGCCGACAACTCCCCCCAGCAGGCTGACCATGAGTATATGTAGGAGGCCTGCCCCCTGCCAATCCTAGTTGGGGATTGGTCAGGGCTCCTCACATGTACACCATGCCACTCCAACTCTCAGCCCTGCTCCTCTTTCAGAACATTCTCACTGGAAGCAGGGGAGGCGCCCAAAAGCTGAAGTGCATGTCAGTCACCTACTGCTACACTAACCACTTCCTGCCCCCAGATCAAAAACAAAAAGGCCTAGCTTGCAGCATAGGCCTGCTTAAATTTACCTGCACTGACAGAACGTACAAAAACACTACACTTCTAGCACCTACCTATGGTAGAGGGTGCTACACATAGATATATCCATGTGTCTCAGAGGGGCTGAAGCGGTTTATAGAGTCGTGGCAGAGAACAAATGTCCCATCATACCAAATGGCTCCTGCCGGGGTAGTGCTTTACTAGTTTAACCACTTGCCAACCGCCGCACGCTGATGTACGTCGGCAGAATGGCACGGGCAGGCAGATTGGCGTACAGGTACTTCCCTATAAATCTGCCGCCGGGGGCCTCGCGAGTGCGGCCGCGGGTCCCGGGAACTCAATGTTCTTGGGAGTCCCGCGATTGCGGTCGGCAAGAGCAGAACAGGGGAATGCCTTTGTAGACAAGGCATTCCCCTATTCTGCCTAGTGACACTGTCCCTGATGACCGTCCCCGTGATCAGGAACGGTCATCAGTGACGTGTCACCTGTAGCCACGCCCCATCACAGTAGTAATCACTCCCTAGGAAACACTTAACCCCTGCAGAGCCACCTAGTGGTTAACCCCCTCACTGCCAGTGTCATTTTTACAGTAATCAGTGCATTTTTATAGAACTGATCGCTGTAAAAATGACAGTGGTCCCAAAATGGTGTCAAAAGTGTCCGATGTGTCCGCCATAATGTTGCAGTCATGATAAAAAATCGCTGATCGCCGCCATAACTAGTAAAAAATTAATTATTAATAAAAATTACATAAAACAGTCCCCTATTTTGTAGAAGCTATAACTTTTGCGAAAACCAATAAATAAACGCTTATTGTGATTTTTTTTAACCAAAAATATGTAGAAGAATACATATTGGCCTAAACTGTGGAAAAAAATGTTTTTGTATATATTTTTTGGGGATATTTATTATAGCAAAAAGTAAAAAATATTGAATTTTTTTCAAAATTATCGCTCTATTTTTGTTTATAGCACAAAAAATAAAAACCGCAGAAGTGATCAAATACCACCAAAATAAATCTCTATTTGTGGGAAAAAAAGGACGTCAATTTTGTTTGGGAGCCACGTCGCACGACCGCGCAATTGTCAGTTAAAGCGACGCCGTGCAGAATCGCAAAAAGTGGCCTGGTCCTTGAGCAGCAAAATGGTCTGGGGCTGAAGCGGTTAATAAACAATAGCACCAAACAGGGGTCCACTAGTCATTTGATAACTGCTGTTTATTACTCACTGATTGTTGAAAGGCAGGTGATAAAAAAATCTAATGCCACATGAAAGTGCTGTAGCATATTTTTGGCAAGTATTCAAGTTTATACATCCTCTAGAGCAGGGGTCTCCAAACTTTTTAGTCTAGAGGTCAGTTTACAGTCCTTCTGGCTTTAGGGGGGCTAGACTGTAGCCAGTGGGAGTAGAACATGCCCAGGCATCAGTGCCCCATCATTGGTTATATTGGGAGGAATAGTGCCCCATAGTTGGTATTGATTGGAAGAATAGTGCCCAATTGATGGTGTAGGCAGGGAAAATGGTGTCGCCACCAGACTGCAGTTTGGAGACCCTTGCTCCAGAGAACCATAATAATAATCCCATTTTACAAAATGTTTTATTGGATTTAAAAGGAATAAAAATAAATATTTAGAAAAGTAGTATACAAAAAAGTGAGACACGATAGCAGTGTAATTAATGGATTGAGCTGGAACATTACAGGGTTGTAGTAACCTTTAGTCATTGCTTGAAGAAGGAGCCAATTAGCTGTTCTTAAACGCGTAGCATGCTGATGACATCACTTCCGGTTTGCTGTCCACACTGGTTGCTGGTCCCTTCCCGCTGACGTCACTTCCTGGATTCGGCTTTCATGCTGTCTTAGACAGCCTAGCTGTCTTCCCAGTATCCAGGAGAGTTGTGGCTTCCATCTGTCAGCCATTTCAGAATATGCTGCCATAGAATCACACCTCCGGATATCCCTGAGACCCCTTGGGACTACCAGAATGCCAAACCACCTGTCATATTACTAATATGATGGGCTCCTACCCATCCACCCTTTTGTAAGTGTTTTTAACCCTTTTGGGAAATATAAAGTTTTACTTCTGCACTTAGAGGTTCTTTTTTTTCTTTTCATTTTACTTCCAGAATTTGCTTTTCTCTCCGAGTGCTGTCGGAAGTGCATGAAGACCCTCTTTTATTTTTGTGTAGCGGGGTCCCATTTAAGACTCCCAGGACTACCTTACCCAGAACCCCTTTCGGCAATGTTTCCACCCCAGAGACTCATGGGAGGGGTTATAAACGGAGGAGGCGAGGCTGGGCTTGGTCTCTTTGGGACATGAGACTTCAAGGGAGAGATCTTCCTGTGCGGATCTGCTGTAGTGCAAGGCCTGAAGCCTGGGGCCTTGCGCTGCTACCTAAAGAGCCTTCCACCCCATCGCGAGCCTGGGTGGCATCGGACTCGGTTTTCTTCAACCGCTGCCGAGCCGGAGACCAGACCGCTGCAGACGCTGTGTGTGGAGACACAGCAGGTGGAAGTTCCCGGACTGGGATCGCGTCCGGAGGGGTGAGCGAGCACTTGCTCAATCCACAAATACTTTATACCATTGTTAGGCCTACAGACTGCCGTGGCCCACCAGTTCCTATTTTAGTTCTTTTCCCCCACTTGAGATCCAAAGCAGAACTGAGTCAAACGGATCTCTGGTGGAGTGTACTGTGTTGGCATTTTTACCCCCCTTGGATTACAAATGTGTTCCTGAAATGTGCACCACCGTTTAAAGACTTGCATGCGAAGAATTTTACCCCCCCCAGAGACTGAGTTATATGGTCAGGCCTGGCCATCTAGGTAGTTTATTAAGTTGCTGCGCCATAGGGCGCATAGTGAATTACTGTTACACGTGGCGCGTGTGCGCCATATCTCTATAGTTATAGTGTGACTATTGCTGCAGGGCTCTGCAGATAGATTCATATGATCTGTTATCACTGTTGATTTTTATTACCATAGAAAGTAAATTCGTTATTCTTCTATCACTGCCTTGGTGTTTGAATTTGATCATAGAGCATAAGATATACACATATTACCCTAGACTAACTGTGCCAGTAGGGGGTTGAGTTAATTGCCGGGGGTTGGCGGAGCTGTCTTCAGGGCCCAAACTAAATCTGCGGCCCTCTTAACTGAAGGTATCGCTACATTTACATAGACTGATATCTGCTTGGTTTGTTACTCAGAGCGCCCTTATAAACACTTTTATCAGGATAGGATCATACGGAGAGCAGGGTTCGATCAATGTTCCCCATGGCAATTATATGTGAGCAAGGGATCCCAAACCCTTAAAAACATAGCGCGGGTATCATCCAGAATAGAGGCAAGCTTCTCGTGCACTATTGTGCTCATTAGCCTCTATTTCATTTCCACGACTTAATAAATGGTTGCCTCCACACTAAAACCAAAGCCTGCCGTGCAGCCAGAAACACAAACCTCACCTCCTTCCTCTGGGGTTTAGTAAGGGATAGTATCGGTTCATGTAGAAAGGATTCCCAGGGGTTACAAAGTAAGAAAGCATTTAAGATAGACTTGAGCATGGCATAAACTCATGTCCAGAACCGGATAGCCTTAGGGCAGGTCCACTTTACATGCAAACAGGTGCCATGTTCCCTGTACCCCCAAAGAACACGAGGGATTAAACTTAAATACGAGGTCAGGGGTCATATACCACCGTGAGAGAAGTTTATAGGCATTTTCCTGGGCATAGATGTTTCAAGAACACTTTGATGATACCAACCAAATCTTAACAAAACACAAAAGAAGAGAGCGCAAAGCCGCCCTAATGTAACTCGGCTTTAATATGGTAAAGTTAAAAACACTACAACGGTCAAATCCACATTGTGTGAAGATACAATTCAGCATAAGGATTCCACTGTGGCCGCACTCCTGAAACCACCTCAAGATCCCGACAGGAGAAGGGGGAGCCGTGGACGTTCAACCTAGCTGCCCGGATCCTGGCAGCACATCCGAGGCTATCCACCAGAACGATTGACGTGCAGATCCTAATACGCATGCGCCTGGTCCAGCCAGTGCTGCTTTCCGAGGCCACACAAACCCACACGAGCAGGATACAGGAGGGAAAAGAGTGAGGACATCACACAGTTGCCACGACAACGCGTTTCAGAGACATGGTCTCCTTCCTCATGTCACCTCAACCAAATCTTAGTCCGGGTGAGGAGCATAACAATAATCCTGGAAAATCTATTCTGGACAATACTTTTTTCCTCTGATATATTCTCAGCCAGGTGTCTGGAGAGGCCATAATATTCCTATAGACATACAGTCATTTCCTGATCATTACCGAGCAACTCTGGTAATAATCATCTCATTATAATGGCCTTACTGTACTTTAATAGATACATCTAACTGAAAGAGTCCTAGGTGGCCATATGGAAGCAGTGGACTTCAGGCTTATGTAGCATGATCAGCCTACACCTTTGAGAAAGCCTGGGAGGCGCAACATGTGAGGTGGTCTATGACGGTATCACGCTAGGCGGAGCTGAGGACGCTGTGTCTCGATACTATACTGACATGCTGTTTTGATACTGCTAAAATTTGAGTCTGTTTTTACTTCAATAAATTCATATCTTGAGCGATCTACACTATTGGATCTTCCTTTTGCCTCCCATATATGTGTTCCTATGCTGTGTCCCTGGGCTGAGGAGTTGAAGACTTGAGCTGCAGGAGAAAAAGTGGAGTGCTCTTTGATCCTTGCATAAAATGCCTGTATGACCTTCCCTGTTGGGTGAGGTCCATTTTAACAGGTGAGAGGCCACCCAAAATGGGATTGTCAAGCACCTAGGTGGATTAATGAAGAGGCTGTGTGGTGTCTGGGATTATACACACAACTACTATTTCTGATGCACTAACTGGGAATTTAAATGAACGCACCCTATATATTTTTTTGCATGAACTCGACTGTATATGGATGCACTTTATATTTTCTTTGCATGAATTAGACTTAATTTTTAGTACTATATACAGTGGGGCAAAAAAGTATTTAGTCAGCCACGAATTGTGCAAGTTCTCCCGCTTAAAAAGATGAGAGAGGCCTGTAATTGTCATCATAGGTATACCTCAACTATGAGAAACAAAATGTGGAAACAAATCCAGACAATCACATTGTCTGATTTGTAAATATTTTTTTTTTGCAAATTATGGTGGAAAATAAGTATTTGGTCACCTACAAACAAGCAAGATTTCTGTCTCTCACAGACCTGTATCTTCTTCTTTAAGAGGCTCCTCTGTCCTCCACTCATTACCTGTATTAATGGCACCTGTTTGAACTTGTTATCAGTATAAAAGACACCTGTCCACAACCTCAAACAGTCACACTCCAAACTTCACTATGGTGAAGACCAAAGAGCTGTCGAAGTACACCAGAAACAAAATTATAGACCTGCACCAGGCTGGGAAGACTGAATCTGCAATAGGCAAGCAGCTTGGTGTGAAGAAATCAACTGTGGGAGCAATAATTAGAAAATGGAAGACATACAAGACCACTGATAATCTCCCTCGATCTGGGGCTCCACGCAAGATCTCACCCTGTGGGGTCAAAATGATCACAAGAACGGTGAGCAAAAATCCCAGAACCACACGGGGGGACCTAGTGAATGACCTGCAGAGAGCTGGGACCAACGTAACAAAGGCTACCATCAGTAACACACTACACCGCCAGGGACTCAGATCCTGCAGTAACAGACGCGTCCCCCTGCTTAAGCCAGTACATGTCCGGGCCCGTCTGAGGTTTGCTAGAGAGCATTTGGATGATCCAGAAGAGGATTGGGAGAATGTCATATGGTCAGATGAAACCAAAGTAGAACTGTTTGGTAGAAACACAACTTGTCGTGTTTGGAGGAGAGAGAATGCTAACTTGCAACTAAAGAACACCATACCTACTGTGAAGCATGGGGGTGGCAACATCATGCTTTGGGGCTGTTTCTCTGCAAAGGCAACAGGACGACTGATCTGTGTACATGAAAGAATGAATGTATCGTGAGATTTTGAGTGAAAACCTCCTCCCATCAGCAAGGGCATTGAAGATGAAACGTGGCTGGGTCTTTCAGCATGACAATGATCCCAAACACACCGCCCGGGCAATGAAGGAGTGGCTTCGTAAAAAGGCATTTCAAGGTCCTGATGTGGCCTAGCCAGTCTCCAGATCTCAACCCCATAGAAAACCTTTGGAGGGAGTTGAAAGTCCGTGTTGCCCAGCGACAGCCCCAAAACTTTACTGCTCTAGAGGAGATCTGCATGGAGGAACGGGCCAACATACCAGCAACAGTGTGTGACAACCTTGTGAAGACTTACAGAAAACGTTTGACCTCTGTCATTGCCAACAAAGGATATATAACAAAGTATTGAGATAAAATTTTAATATTGGCCAAATACTTATTTTCCACCATAATTTGAAAAAAAAAAATTCATTCCAAATCAGACAATGTGATTGTCTGGATTTGTTTCCACATACATATACATACATATATACACATACAAAAACAGTGGCTTGAAAAAGTATTCATACCCTTTGAAATTTTCCACATTTTGTCATGTTACAACCAAAAACGTAAATGTATTTTATTGGGATTTTATTGGGATTTTATGTGATAGACCAACACAAAGTGGCACAAAATTGTGAAGAGGATGGAAAATGATAAATGGTTTTCACAATTTTTTACAAATAAATATGTGAAAGGTGTGGCGTGCATTTTTATTCAGCCCCCCTGAGTCAATACTTTGTAGAACCACCTTTCTCTGCAATTACAGCTGCAAGTCTTTTGGGTATAGCTCTACCAGATCTATCAGCTTTGCACATCTAGAGAGTGACATTTTTGCCCATCCTTTGCGAAATAGTTCAAGCTCTGTCAGATTGGATGGAGAGCATCTGAACAGCAATTTTTAAATCTTGCCTTAGATTCTCAATTGGATTTAGGTCTGGACCTTGACTGGGTCATTCTAACACATGAATATGCTTTGATCTAAACCATTTCATTGTAGCTCTTGCTATATGTTTAGGGTCGTTGTCCTGCTGGAAGGAGAACCTCCACCCCAGTCTCAAGTCTTTTAACAGGCTTTCTTCAAAGATTGCCCTATATTTGGCTCTATCCATCTTCCCGTCAACTCTGACCAGCTTACCTGTCCCTGCTGAAGAAAAGCATCCCCACAACATGATGCTGCCACCACCATGTTTCACGGTGGGGATGGTGTGTTCAGGGTGATGTGCAGTGTTAGTTTTCCGCCACACATAGTGTTTTGCTTTTAGGCCAAAAAGTTAAATTTTGGTCTCATCTGACCAGAGCACCTTCTTCCACATGTTTGCTGTGTCCCCCACATGGCTTCTCGCATACTGAAAAAGTTTACTTCTTATGGCTTTCTTTCAACAATAGCTTTCTTTTTGCCACTCTTCCATAAAGGCCAGATTTGTGGAGAGCACGACTAATATTTGTCCTGTGGACATATTCTCCCACCTCAGCTGTGGATCTCTGCAGCTCCTCCAGAGTTACCATGGGCCTCTTGGCTGCTTCTCTGATGCTCTCCTTGCCCGGCCTGTCAGTTTAGGTGGACGGCCATGTCTTGGTAGGTTTGCAGTTGTGCCATATTCTTTCCATTTTCGGATGATGGATTAAACAGTGCTGCATGAGATAGATGTTCAAAGGTTGGGTTATTTTTTATAACATAACCCTGCTTTAAACTTCTCCACAACTTTATCCCTGACCTGTCTGGTGTGTTCCTTGGCCTTGGCCTTCATCGTGATGCTGTAAGATTCTCTAACAAACCTCTGAGGGCTTCACAGAACAGCTATATTTATACTGAGATTAAATTACACACAGGTGGGCTCTTATTTAAGGCAATTGGTTCCACTAGATTTTAGTTAGATTTTAGTTAGGGGTATCAGAGTAAAGGGGGCTGAATACAAATGCACGCCATACTTTTCACATATTTATTTGTAAAAACAATTTGAAAACCATTTATTATTTTCCTTCTACTTCACAATTATGTGCCACTTTGTGTTGGTCTATGACATAAAATCCCAATAAAATACATTTACCTTTTTGGTTGTAACATGACAAAATTTGGAAAATTGCACTGTGTGTGTGTGTGTGTATATATATATATATTGATCTTGCACTGGACTGATTGATTATATATAATTTTTAACTATTTATTTGCTTTGTTGCACATATTATTTGTTTACATATTTGTATATTTGCACAAATTGATACCCTTATGCCGCGTACACACGACCGTTTTTAATGTCATGGAAAAAAACAAAGTTTTTCTCGACGTGATTCTTCTCAAGCCTGCCTTGCATACACACTATCGTGAAAAAGAATGCTTGAGTAAAGCGCGGTGACGTACAACGCGTACGACAACACGTGCGACGGCACTATAAAGGGGACGTTCCATTCGGATGGCGCCACCCTTTGGGCTGCTTTTGCTGATTTTGTGTTACCACGTGTTAGTAAAAGTTTGGTGAGAGACGATTCGCGCTTTTTAGCCTTGTGCTTTTCAGTCCGTTACAGCGTGACGAATGTGCTATCTCCATTCTGAACACTAGTTTTACCAGAACGAGCGCTCCCGTCTCATAACTTGCTTCTGAGCATGCACGTTTTTTCCCGTCATTAAAGTGTACACACAGCCATTTTTCATGACGAGAAAAACGACGACGTGAAAAACGACGAGAAAAAATAGAGCATGTTCTAAATTTTTAATGCCCATTTTTCTCGTCGAGAAAAATGCTCTGGAGCATACACACAATCGTTTTTAATGACCAATTTAAAAAATGGCATTTTTCTCGTCATGAAAAACGGTCGTGTCTACGCAGCATTAGGTTATGTTTTCATAAAACAAAACTGGTGTATGTGTTGTAGCCCAATGCCAATGACAGTGACAGCATGTAGTGAGAAGAAATGTGACCCACAGGGCAGGTGAGTAAGATGCAAGAGTGACATGAAAGGTCTGTAAGCTGCCCCTCCCCACACAGTTTTCTCTTTCGCCGTCCTCTGAGATGGGCACCATGGACAGAGCTATTGTCCTCATAAATTGCTGATCATTAGCAACCTGATCAGATAGATTGCATCCAATGGATGGGGGCTGCTGAATGAGGCTGGTTGGTTTTCTGCTTTCTCCTAAATTAAATTACATCTGAATTACAGCTTCAAGACATTCTTGGGAGAGTATAACATTTTGTTGGAGCAATAACGCATGAGAGGTAAGTAAAAAAAAAAAAAAAAAAATCTTTATTCATTTACAAACTTTTAAAATAATATATTTTATTATAATAAATATTATATTAGAATAATATATTAAAATATTATAATGTGTAAATTGCTCTGTTAGGCTGGTCTTACACCTATCTCTCTCTCTAGATAATATTGTACTGATGATTACCTAGATGTATTTAGATAAAAGATATTTCAAACAGAATTGATGTCTGTCATCAATAGCATATATTTTATAGGTGATTATTAAAACTTTAACAAAGTTTTTTTAGAGAATTTTTTTCATTGAAAGCAGAACATGTTTTCAGGGAAATAAATGTTTGCAGAGTGTTCAGCTCATAGATAATATTAGCTATGCTTGATTTAATGAAAATGCCTTCTATTCTTATGCGGCGTACACACGATCGTTTTTCATGCCATTTTTTTAACCAACGTTTTTCTCGTTGTTTTTTTTCATGTTTCCTCTCAAGCCTGTCTTGCATCCACACGATCATTAAAAAAAACGCTCGAGCAAAGCGCAGTGACGTACAACACGTACGACGGCACTATAAAGGGGAAGTTCCATTCGAATGGCGTCACCCTTCATGTTAGTAAACTTTGTTGAGCGGTGATTCACGCTTTTCAGCCTCGTGCTTTTCAGTCCGTTACAGCGTGACGAACGTGCTATCTCCATTACGAACGCTAGTTTTACCAGAACGAGCGCTCTCGTCTCATACTTGATTCTGAGCATGCGCATTTTTTTCCCCCTCGTAAAAGCATACACACTATCGTTTTTCACGTCGTTAAGAAAAACGACATGAAAAACGACGTGAAAAAATAGAGCATGTTCGAAATTTTTAATGCCCGTTTTTCCCGCCGTTAAAAATGCTCTGGAGCCTACACACAATCGGTTTTAATGACCATTTAAAAAAATGGCATTTTTAACGGCATGAAAAACTATCGTGTGTACGCCGCATTAGAAACAATTCTTATTAGATGTTTAACATGTTGTAACTAGTAAGCTAGCATTCATTAGATCGACTTTTGTCACGTCGGGCTTGTTGGAAAAGTAGAAACTTTTTTTTTCTTGATCAGCCGCTGATCAGTTTATTCTGAAAGGGGAGTCCCGCTGTTAGAATACAATGTCCGAATACACGGTTCGAATTTCAAAATACTTTTCTTTCGAAAATCGTATCAAAGAATTTTCGTATGAATTTCGCACCGTTAGTGGGCTGCAGCAACAGCCGATTTTCGTGCGGCAATCAAATTTGAGGAATCCGACATGTTGGAAATTTTTTGAAAAACAAACGATTTTCTGATCAATGATGGGAGAATCGTGCGAGAAATGTAATAGAAAAGAAAATGCGCATGTGCAAGAAAATAATATTCCCGGAGAGAAACGAATATTCCCGGAGAGAAAAGAATAATTCCGGAGAGAAAAGAATATTTCCGGCAACATGAAGGTTTGGTCGGTCGAATTTCGAAAATCAATGGTGGCATCATCAGATCACAAAAAAAAAAAAACTTTCTGATTTTGAAAAGAAAATTTGTTCGAAATTCGACCCGTGTATGGCCTGCAGCCACCCACCTTAAATGTATGGATGGAGGAATCGTTTTTTTTTTTTCATGCAGTCCTCTAGGTAAACAAAAAAAAAATTAATCATCTATAACAAGATTGTTTAGTTACATTTTTTTTTAATCAGCAAGGGACGGTACTTACATCTTACTTAAATCTTCAGTCCTCTACCCGCCTCCCCTCATACCCAGCGGTATTCCTCTGGTGCTGTGGGGGTTAATACAGCCACTGGACTTGTCATAGGTGCTCATCAGGAGTGTAGACTAAGGCCCCTTTCACACGTGCGGATTGTTCAGATCCGCCTGACAGTTTTTTCATGCAGACCTGAACGGACGCTCCATACATCTCTATGGAGCGACGGATGTCAGCAGTGACATGTCCTCTGACATCCGATCTGCCCGGATCCGATCCGCTCCGCTAAATCCAGACGAATGCAAACCCTATTTTTCATCCGTCTGGCAGATCGGATCGGATCGGATGAAAACGGACAGACGGTCTGTGTTCTTCCGATCCCCCCATAGAGGAGAGCGGAGATCTGAAAGGTCCTTTTCTGCACAGTATGCAGGGGCCGCCCTGTCATCTGCAGGCTCAGCGAGGATCAACGGAGCGATTCCCGCTGAGCAAGCAGATGTCTAAAAACGGATAGGCACGGAAAGGGGCCATAAGCCTCGTACACACAATAGGATTTTCCGCAGACAAAGCGTCAGATATTTGTCCGAAGGGCAGTGGCCATGAACTTGTCTTGCATACAAACGGCACAAAATTGTCGGCCAACAAACACGAACGTAGTGACGTACTACGTGAAATTTCAGCTCTTGAGCGCCACCCTTTGTGCACCTTCTGCTAATGTTGTGTTTGGTGAGCATTGATTCCGAGCATTCATGTTTGTACTTTTGTCTGACGGACTTGGGTAAACACGATAGGAAAATCTGACAACAGACCGTCATAAGCTTGCCATCCAACATTTGTCGGCGGAAAGTCTGACAATTGTCTGATGGAGCGTAAAAACGGTTGGATTTTAGGGCAACAGTCTGTCATCACACAATTCCCGTTGGAAAATCTGATTGTGTGTACGAGGCTTAAGGCCCCTTTCACACGGGTGATCCGATCAGGTCTGCCTGTCAGTTTTTTCAGGTGGACCTGGTCGGATCCTCCAGTCTCTTCTATGGAGTGCCGCCTTCCGATCTGATCCTGTCCACCAAAAACAGATGAATGGTGGACCTATTCCCCATCCATCTGGGGGATCAGATCAGATGGAAACGGACAGGTGGTCCATTTCCATCTGACAGCCCCAAAGAGAACAGCTGGACTGTGTGCGTGTCACGGACCTGTCATCCGCCTGCTTAGCGGAGATCATCGGAGAGATCCCCTCCGCTGAGCAAGTGGATCCGCTTCACAGAGATGCCCATGTGAATGGGGCCTAAGGGGTTGATTTACTAAAACTGGACAATACAAAATCTGGTGCAGCTGTGCATGGTAGCCAATCAGCTTCCTACTTCAACATGTTCAATTAAGCTTTGACAAAAAACAAACAAACCTGGAAGCTGATTGGTTTCTGTGCAGAGCTGCACCAAATTTTGCACTCTAGTTTTAGTAAAACAACCCCAATGTCCACCCTTTCCACCCCTCTGCCATTCATAGAAGCTATACTACTGTATAGCTTCCAGCAATGAAAAGCACTTTATGAATGGAGGATGGGTAGATGAATGAAAGGTCTGCCTCCTCCATTCATAGAGCTCGTTTTATTAATGGAAGTGATAGTGCAGCTTCTATGAATAGAGGAGAGGTGTGGAAAGGGCGAGCATAGTCAGCACTCTTGACGGGTGCCTATGACAGTTTTTTAACCCCTGCAGCACAGGAAGATTACTGGTATAGGGGGGAGGGGATCAGAGGACAGAAGATTTCAACTACTGTAAGACAGCAGCCACCAGCACAAGGGACACTTCGCATTGAATGTAAGTATGATCCCTTGTGCTGATTTAAAAAAACTAAAAACTAAACAAAGGCTTTAAATAGGTATAGGCATGAGAAATTAAAATGTATTACAAATATAGACAAATTACGAATTCCTACTATGGTAAATGTGCTCCCCAGGGCTTTTTTTCTCAGACAATAGGTGCAGGAACCCCCCGTTCCGAGTCACCCCTTTTCTCCGGCCCTACCCACCTCCCAGTAGGGTCCCTTTTAGACAATATAGGACCAAGTATCATTTTGTGATGCTAAGTAATTTGTATGGAATTTAGTAATATATCAATAAAAGCAGTAAAATAGATCCCCTGCAGCCAGCAACAATAGATCCCCCTAACTACAATGGACTACCCACAACAAAATTTCTCCACCAGCAACAATAGACTCCCGGCAGCATCAACAGATCTCCGCACAGCCAGCATTAATAGACTCTCTGGCTGCCATCAACAATAGATCCCTCCCCAACAGTAGATCTCTTTCAGCAACAACTGACCCCCAGCAACATAAGACCCCCCCAAGCAACAATAGACCTCCCCAGCAACAATAGACCCCCCTGCAAAAATAGATCCCCAGCAGTGAGCATCAATACCCTGCAGAACACCCCAGCACCCCTTGTCATTACATACAGTCAGTCCAGGAGGTGCCGGAACTGCGTTCCCCCGCGTTCCCGCTGAAAAAAAAGCCCTGCTGCTCCCTAAATTTACCTTTCTGGAGGCTAAGCATCAAATTTGATAGGTTATATCCTGGGTTGGCCAAGTACTGAATTTTAACTGTCAGAATTTACATTACCCATATACACTATATTACCAAAAGTATTGGGACACCTTCCTTTACACGCACATGAACTTTATGGCATCCCAGACTTAGTCTGTAGGGTTCAATATTGAGTTGGCCCACCCTTTGCAGCTATAACAGCTTCAACTCTTCTGGGAAGGCTGTCCACAAGGTTTAGGAGTGTGTCTATGGGGATGTTTGATCATTCTTCCAGAAGCAAATTTGTGAGGTCAGGCACTGATGTTGGATGAGAAGGCCTGGCTCGCAGTCTCTAATTCATCCCAAAGGTGTTCTATCGGGTTGAGGTCAGGAGTCTGTGCAGGCCAGTCAAGTTCCTCCATCCCAAACTCGCTCATCCATGTCTTTATGGTCCTTGCTTTGTGTACTGGTGTGCAGTCATGTTGAAACAGGAAGGGGCCGTCCCCAAACTGTTCCCACAAAGTTATGAGCATGAAATTGTCCAAAATGTCTTGGTATGCTGATGCCTTAAGAGTTCCCTTCACTCAGGGTTGCCAACCTCCTGCAGAATTTTTACTGACAAATCATGGCAAATTTACTGGCAGAGCACATTTTTTACAGGCAACCTGAGAAATTACAGAACTGCTATTGAAAACTAGCTCAGTCAATATTTGAACAGTATAAACATGATATGAAAACACTGACAATACCCATAACAAAGTAATTTGCTTGATTTACACTTAAAAAGTCAACACAGCATGAAATTATCAGCCCCTGATTTTTACTGGCAGTTGTAAAAAAAATCACAGATTTTTACAAACTGTCAGTAAATTTACTGGCGGTTGGCAACACTGCCTTCACTGGAACTAAGGGGCCATGCCCAACCCCTGAATAACAAACCCACACCATAATCCCCCCTCCACCAAATGATTTGGACCAGTTCACAAAGCATAGTCTACCCCCCCCTTCAATCCATCATGAATGCTTCTGCCAGACTTATCCACCTTACCAACCGCTCTGTGTCTGCTACTCCTCTCTGTCCATTCCTCCACTGGCTTCCGCTCACCCAACAAATTAGATTCAAAATACTAACAACTACCTACAAAGCCATCCACAATTCTGCCCCCAGCTACATCACTGACCTAGTCTCAAAATACCAACCTAAACGTTCTCTTCTTTCTTCTCAAGACCTCCTGCTCCCTCATCACCTCCTCCCATGCTCGCTTCCAGGACTTTTCCAGAGCCTCTCCAATAGGGATGAGCCGAACACCCCCTGGTTTGGATCACAGCAGAACATGCGAACAGGCAATAATTTTTTGCAAATGCGCAAACACCGTTAAAGTCAATGGGACATGAATGTGAAAAAATCAAAAGTGCTCATTTTAAAGGCTTACATGCAAGTTATTGCCATAAAAGTGTTTGGGGACCCGGGTCCTGCCCCAGGGGACATGTATCAATGCTAAAAAAAAAGTTTTAAAAATTGCAGTTTTTTCAGGAGCAGTGATTTTAATAATGCTTAAAGTGAAACAATAAAAATGAAATATTCCTTTAAATATCGTGCCTGGGGAGTCCCCTTAGTCTGCCTGTAAAGTAGTGCATCTTTCCCATGTTCATAACAGTCCCGCAGAAAAATGAAACTTAGAGGAAAAAATGCAATTTAAAATTGCTCACAGCTGTAATGTATTGCCGGATCCTGGCAGTATACATAAAAAATCATTAAAAAAACGGTGTGGGTTCCACCCCAGTCCATTACCAGGCCTTTCGGGTCTGGTATGGATATTTAGGGGAACCCCACAGCAAAATAAAATAAAAAAAACGGCGTGGGTTCCACCCGAGTCCATTATCAGGCGCTGCAGGTCTGGTATGGATATTTTTTAAAATGGCATGGGGGTCCCCTCCAAAATCTATACCAGACCCTTATCTGAGCACACAACCTGGCAGGCCGCAAGAAAAGGGGGTCGGATGAGAGAGTGCCCCCCCCTTCTGAACCGTACCAGGCCACATGCCCTCAACATGGGAGGGTGCTTGGGGTCCCCCCAAAACACCTTGTCCCCATGTTGATGGGGACAAGGGCCTCACCGCCGCAACCCTTGCCCGGTGGTTGTGGGGGTCTGCGGGTGGGGAACTTATCAGATTTTGTTTTAAATTTTGACGCAGGGTTCCCCTTAACCACTTCAATACACTATATGATATATACTACACTGCCTGAATATAGATTCTACACTTAATATCTAATCTACATTAAATGCAGAGTATATACTAGGCTGTATATATATATTGTGACAGCAGGAAGGTAAAGTCACCTGGTTGCATCCAGGGGGGTAGGTATATTTCTCCCAGATTCAGGCTTTATGCCGACTTATACAACTAGGGAGAGAGTTGATGAAGCCCAGCTGAGGCTAGTGGGCTCATGGATGATTCATACCTCTAGGGAGAGGGCTGGGCGTCGTGCAGGCAGGGAGTTGATGAGACCAGCTGAAGCTTGTCAGCTCGTTTAAGGCCTCTATAAAAACTCCCAGATTCATTAGGTGTTTGCTCATGCCTGGACCCAGACCTGTGTGGACTGTCTAGGGAGAGTGAACCCCTGTGCGGTGAGACAAAGCCTGTGTGGCTATTTGTTTGGACATTTACTAAACCAGGGACTTAGGGACTAGGACAGCACCAGGCTGATCCCAGTTGTTAGTTAGGAAACCTGCATGTTTAGTCAGAGGTCAAGCTGACCAGGGTTTATTTTGTTTATGTTTCTTTTTGCTTTGCTGTGTTTTTTGTCACTGTAAATAGAGAAATAAACCGCACCTTTTTGATCTTGAAAACCACAACCTCCGTCTGCTGGGCCTGTTTTTGTGTGGGGAGCCCATCCAGGGGATCACACACACCCGCTGCCGAGCTAACCCCCCCACAGTTGGTGGAGAATGCGGGCAGTTTTTTTTTAAGCCAGCATGGAGGAGATACTGAAACAGCTGGCTCTAGCAAATGCCAATCAACAGCAGACAAATGCAGGTTTGCAAAAGAGCCTTGCAGCTCAACAACAGAGCTTCGCAGCCCAGCAGCAAGCTCATCAACAGAGCCTTGCAGCCCAGCAGCAATCTGAGGCCCGCTTCATAGACCTGTTACAGAAGCAAGAGCAGAGACTACAACAAATGGAAGCAGTAATGCAGCAACGTCCGCAGACCAGTGAGGAAAGCCGTCCCACTAATACCGCTTCCTTTGGGGTGAGTCGTTTATTGACAAAAATGACTGGAGAGGATGATCCAGAGGTATTTTTGACCACATTTGAAAGGACTGCTGAAAGAGAAAAGTGGCCTGAGGAGCAATGGGCTGGACTGGTGGCTCCTCTGTTAACTGGTGAATCGCAGAAGGCTTACTATGACCTAGAGCCTGACCAAGCAAAAGACTATGTGATGCTAAAAGCTGAAATATTGGCAAGGCTGGGTGTCACCCTGGCTGTCCGGGCTCAGCGTGTGCATAACTGGACTTTCCAGCTTGGAAAACCCCCCAGGTCTCAAATGTATGATCTCATTCACCTGAGCAGGAAGTGGCTACAGCCAGAGACTTTGTCCGCACCAGAGATTGTGGAACGTGTTGTAATGGATCGGTTTTTGAGAGCTCTTCCTACTGCCATCCAAAAGTGGGTAAGCCATGGAGACCCAGAGACGGCCGGTGGTCTTGTGGATCGTGTAGAGAAATACTTGGCTACAGAGAACCTGACGGCCTCTTCCAGAGACTCTCGGACTTTCCACCCTAAGACCAGACCATCCCCAGGGGCGGATAAGAGGATTCCAAGGGGTGAGGGTGGAGAGAGTGAGAGGGTGGGAGCTCTACCCAAAGTTTGGCGAGAACAGCCTGGGTAGTCAGGGGCTCAAGAGGCAGCCAAAAGGATTGTTTGCTACCGCTGCCGGCAAGCGGGACATATTGCAGCAAATTGCCCGGTTGTGGAGGAACCCATGCAATGTGACTTTCTGATGGACCGACGTCAGTCGCTGTGTGCGACAGTCGCATGCACTGCCATTCGGGGAACTGAGAAACATTTATGCAAAATGTGTATTAATGGTAGAAATGTTGTGGTATTGCTGGATTCAGGTAGCCTTGTGACCCTGATAAAGGCTGAATTAGTTAAAACAGAGGTCTCTGGGAATAGCAAGGTAGCTGTTATTTGTGTGCATGGGGACACCCGAGAGTATCCAGTGACTACAGTGTGTTTCGAGACCCCCAAAGGTACCCTCTCTCATCCAGTGGGGTTAGTATCTCAATTACCGCATGATGCCATTGTGGGAAGGGATTTTCCGAAGTTCTGGGAACTGTGGGATGATCCTGAGCCCCCCACTGGTGCCCCTATGTACCAGGAATGTGATAGCCAGAACTCCTCTGAGAGTGGTGAGGACTCTCCAGAATTTCCCTTGTCAGTATTGGCAGGGGAGACTCAAGAAACTGGAGAGGAGCCCACCTCCTCAGACGAAAACCTACCGTCTGTGGAGTTTTCTGATCTTGAGGTTCACAGGGAAAATTTTGCCACAGAACAGTTAAAAGACCCCGCCCTAATAAAGGCACGGGAAAACGTAGTGGAAATAGATGGCGAGTTAGTGAACCCAGATAATACCTGCACTTACCCATACTTCAGCGTAGAGAAGGACCTACTGTATCGGGTGGCAAAAAGGGCAGAAGAAACCGTTGAGCAGCTTGTGGTGCCCAAACCTTACAGGAAGTTGGTGTTGGAGTTGGCCCATGGGCACATTCTTGGAGGTCATCTGGGGACAGAGAAAACCCGAGAGAGGGTATTACAGAGATTCTATTGGCCTGGGGTGATGAAGGACATAGAAAATTATTGTTCCTCCTGCCCTGTGTGTCAGAGGTCAGCCCCGATGCCACATTTCCGTAGCCCGCTGGTCCCTCTACCCATCATTGAGGTCCCGTTTGAGAGAATCGCAATGGATTTGGTAGGTCCTATAATCAAGTCCGCTAGGGGGCACCAGTACATATTGGTTATAATGGACTATGCCACCCGTTATCCAGAAGCGATCCCTCTCAGAAATACCTCGGCCAAAACCATAGCCAAAGAGCTATCTCTTGTTTTTAGCCGGGTGGGTATTTGTAAAGAACTGCTTACGGACCAAGGTACACCCTTTATGTCCCGGGTTATGAAAGAGCTGTGTAAATTGTTCAAAGTGACGCAATTGCGTACATCTGTGTATCACCCCCAAACCGATGGGCTGGTTGAAAGATTCAACAAAACCCTAAAACAAATGTTGAAGAAAGTGGTGGATAGAGATGGAAAGGATTGGGACTGTCTACTTCCTTATTTGATGTTTGCTATTAGGGAGGTGCCCCAATCCTCTACGGGATTCTCCCCCTTTGAGTTACTGTATGGGAGACACCCAAGAGGGCTGTTGGATATTGCCAAGGAAACTTGGGAAAGTGAGAGTTCTCCCCACAGGAGTGTGATTGAGCATGTCGCCCTGATGCAAGATCGAATTGCACAGGTAATGCCCATCGTGAAGGAACATTTGGCCCAAGCGCAGTTGGCACAGCAGAGAGTGTACAACCGTGGAGCCAAGACCCGTACCTTTTCCCCGGGGGATAGGATATTGGTACTTGTCCCTACGGTTGAAAGTAAATTCCTTGCCAAATGGCAAGGCCCCTACGAGATAATGGAAAAAGTGAGCGAAGTGAATTACAAGGTCAGACAACCAGGAAGGCGAAAGCCCGAACAGATCTATCACGTTAATCTGTTGAAAGCCTGGAGGTATAGAGAGTCCCTAGTCGCAGAAACTTGGTCACCAGCTCAAACTGGTTGCGTGATTCCGGAGGTTGGAATAGCAGCCACCTTGTCACAACCCCAACAACAGGAGGTTAAGGAGTTTGTGCTTCGCAACAAGGAGGTGTTCTCTGAGCTGCCGGGACAAACATCTGGGGTAGAGCATGATATTATTACCCCGCCCGGTGAAAGGGTGAAGTTAAAACCCTATCGGATCCCAGAGGCCCGACGGGAGGCAATACGGGAGGAAGTACAGAAAATGCTGAACTTAGGGGTGATAGAGGAGTCCCAAAGTGATTGGTCTAGTCCCATTGTGCTGGTGCCTAAACCGGATGGGAGCTGGCGATTTTGTAACGATTTTCGTCAGTTGAACAAAGTTACAAAATTTGACACCTACCCCATGCCACGTATAGATGAGTTGATCGACCGGCTGGGAACAGCCCGATACATGACGACTCTTGACCTCACAAAAGGGTATTGGCAAATTCCCCTGGCCAAGTCGGCCAAAGAGAAAACCGCATTTGTAACCCCAGACGGGGCGTTCCAATATAAGAGAATGCCGTTCGGGTTACAGAATGCGCCGGCCACATTCCAGCGGAAAATGGACCAGATACTGAGGCCCCATCGGAAGTATGCTGCGGCTTACCTGGATGACGTAATTGTCCATAGCACAGATTGGGCCTCACATCTGCCAAAAGTGCAAGCAGTCCTAGACTCTATCCGGGAAGCGGGGTTTACGGCTAACCCCAAGAAGTGTACCATTGGTCAGGAGGAGGCCAAATATCTTGGGTACACCATTGGGAGGGGAGTAATAAAACCCCAACTCAACAAAGTCGAGGCCATCCAGAGTTGGCCACGTCCCAACAGCAAGAAGCAGGTACGAGCCTTTCTGGGAATAGCGGGGTATTATCGGCGCTTCATTCCCCACTTTGCTTCTAAGGCTGTGCCCCTAACCAACCTGACGAAAGGGAAAGGGTCGGTCATGATTAAATGGACCCCCGAGGCTGAGGCAGCATTCCAATTCTTGAAACAAGCCTTATGTAGCCAGCCAGTGTTGTACTCACCCGACTTCTCTAAAGACTTTGTCGTACAAAGTGATGCGTCAGATGTGGGGTTAGGAGCAGTATTGTCCCAGGTCTGGAACGGGGAAGAGCACCCAGTCATTTACCTCAGCAGGAAGTTGAAGTCCCATGAGGTAAATTACGCCACGGTTGAAAAGGAGTGTTTAGCGGTGAAGTGGGCTCTAGATTCCCTTCGGTACTATCTGCTAGGTAGGCACTTTGACATGGTTACGGATCACGCTCCGTTAAAGTGGATGGCTCAAAACAAGGAGACAAATAGAAGAGTGAATAGGTGGTTCCTGGCCCTACAGGAATTCAACTTCACAGTAAAGCATCGCCCTGGCGTTCAAATGGGGAATGTGGATGCTTTGTCTCGAGTACATGAATGCCTGATTGCTGGTGTTCCAACCCCAAGGTTAAAACAAGAGGGGGGGGGTATGTGACAGCAGGAAGGTAAAGTCACCTGGTTGCATCCAGGGGGGTAGGTATATTTCTCCCAGATTCAGGCTTTATGCCGACTTATACAACTAGGGAGAGAGTTGATGAAGCCCAGCTGAGGCTAGTGGGCTCATGGATGATTCATACCTCTAGGGAGAGGGCTGGGCGTCGTGCAGGCAGGGAGTTGATGAGACCAGCTGAAGCTTGTCAGCTCGTTTAAGGCCTCTATAAAAACTCCCAGATTCATTAGGTGTTTGCTCATGCCTGGACCCAGACCTGTGTGGACTGTCTAGGGAGAGTGAACCCCTGTGCGGTGAGACAAAGCCTGTGTGGCTATTTGGACATTTACTAAACCAGGGACTTAGGGACTAGGACAGCACCAGGCTGATCCCAGTTGTTAGTTAGGAAACCTGCATGTTTAGTCAGAGGTCAAGCTGACCAGGGTTTATTTTGTTTATGTTTCTTTTTGCTTTGCTGTGTTTTTTGTCACTGTAAATAGAGAAATAAACCGCACCTTTTTGATCTTGAAAACCACAACCTCCGTCTGCTGGGCCTGTTTTTGTGTGGGGAGCCCATCCAGGGGATCACACACACCCGCTGCCGAGCTAACCCCCCCACAATATATATATCAAATACACTGCCTGCACGCCACTAACTAAGCTGCCTAATCTCTCTTCATTCATTACACCATATACGGCCGCCATGTAAGCAGCAGCCTTATATAGTGTGGTGCATGGACCCTGCCTTTGGCCAATTATGACTCTATCAGCAGATCGCGCTGTGATTGGTCAAAGCATGCAGGTCAGGTGCATGCTTTGACCAATCATAAGATGCCAATGCACTGCGATCTCGCAGTGCATTATGGGGTGTTCCGCAGCGCTCGAATTTGCCGCGAACGCCCCATAATGTTCTAAATTCGGTGAACGGGCGAATACCCGATGTTCGAGTCGATCATCAGGCTCATCCCTACTCTCCAATCCTATGGAACTCCTTACCCCAATATGTCCAATTGTCTCTTACTCTATTAGCTTTTAGATGATCCCTGAAAACCCTTGTCTTCAAAGAAGCCTATCCTACCCACACCTAACAACTGTATTTTCATTTTCTCCATCTGATCATCCCCCACAGCTATTACCTTTTGTTCCACTTGACCCTCCCTTCTAGATTGTAAGCTCTAACAAGCAGGGCCCTCTGATTCCTCCTGTATTGAATTGTATTGTAACTGTACTGTCTGTCCTCATGTTGTAAAGCATTGCGCAAACTGTTGGCGCTATAGAAATCCTGAATAATAATAATAATAATAATATTGAGCGAGTTTGGGGTGGAGGAACTTGACTGGCCTGCACAGAGGCCTGACCTCAACCCGATAGAACACCTTTGGGATGAATTAGAGCAGAGACTGTGAACCAGGCCTTCTTGTCCAACATCAGTGCCTAACCTCTCAAATGTGCTTCTGGAAGAATGGTCAAACATTCTCATAGACACACTCCTAAACCTTGTGGACAGCCTTCCCAGAAGAGTTGAAGCTGTTATAGCTGCAAAGGGTGGGCCAACTCAATATTGAACCCTACGGACTAAAGCTGGCCATATACCTATAGATTATCTGCAGATTTTCTATGGTTAGATGGAAAAAGTGCAACATATTTCTCCATGTATGCTAAACTGTGTGGATGGAGAAATCTCCCACTGGGCCAAGCTTCAGTATCTTGCTAGTCGGCCCCGCTGGCTCTCAACCTAAAAATTGCCTGCACCAAATCACAATGTTCAGGTATTGTGAGAGCCAGCGGGGCCGACTAGCAAGATATGGAAGCTTGGCCCAGTGGGAGATTCCTCCATCCACACAGTTCAGCGTAGATGGAGGAATCTGTTCAACTTTTTTCATCTGACCATAGAAAATCTGCAGATAATCTATAGGTGTATGACCAGTCTAATGCCCCATACACACGATCGTTTTTCATGCCGTTAAAAATGCCATTAAAAAAAATGGCCATTAAAAATGATCGTGTGTAGGCTCCAGAGCATTTTTAACGACGTGAAAAACGGCCATTAAAAATTTCGAACATGCTCTCTTTTTTCACGTCGTTTTTCATGTCGTTTTTTTTAACAACGTGAAAAACGATAGTGTGTATGCTTTAACGACGTGAAAAAAACGCGCATGCTCAGAATCAAGTATGAGACAGGAGCGCTCGTTCTGGTAAAACTAGCGTTCGTAATGGAGATAGCACATTCGTCACGCAGTCACGGACTGAAAAGCACGAGACTGAAAAGAGCGAATCGTCGCTCAACAAACTTTACTAACATGAAGGGTGGCGCCATTCGAACGGAACTTCCCCTTTATAGTGCCGTCGTACGTGTTGTACGTCACTGCGCTTTGCTTGAACGTTTTTTTAAATGATCGTGTGTACGCAAGACAGGCTTGAGAGGAAACATGAAAAAAAACGACGTGAAAAACGGCAAGAAAAAAAATGGCAAGAAAAACGATCGTGTGTATGGGGCATTAAGACTTGGGATGCCATTAAAGTTCATGTGCGTGTGAAGGCAGGTGTCCCAGTACTTTTGGAAATATAGTGTAGCTATGCTAACACTAATAATTTAATGCTTTCCCTGGCTTTTCTTTCATGTGTCTATTCAATGGAAAGTGTAACATAAGGACTGGTTGTAAATAATGGTTGTAACTCCAGAAACTGCTCAGGTGAGGAAAGCTGCTGTGATGCTCAAGTGACAGATCCTTCATGTCATGTTACAGATCCTCTTTCCCTGACACGGACAACAGTGAAGATGTCGCACGGCTTGTACAGGAATATAGATGGGCAGAAGTGACTCTTCAGGTTACATAGGAGTTGTCATGTTTCTTGTATCAGAGGACCATTAGCCTTTATAATACGGATATGGAATGGCAAAAACTCATCTTCTGGATGATTCTGATATTGGTGCCTCTTGCAAGCCAAGGTAAATCAAAATGGAGCTTAACACTAGCATGGCATTTCAGGATTTGTAGGCTGTTACCTGCTTAAGGGTTGTTTTTTTTTTCACTTTTACAGTACATAATATACATTTTTATAAATCATTCTGTAAATACTAATAAAACAATAAACTTCGCAGACCATTTTAAGAAAATCAACAATTGAGACACGTCACTGGAAATTCATGTATACAAAATATGCACAAACATACAAAAACAAAACAATAAATTAATAAATAAAACCATTGCAAAGATCCGCAGATATGTCTGGAGAAATCTGCCATCACCTACTAACCCTAATTATTTAAACATACTGTGAGTTCCATTTGTTTGTTTTGGTGTTTTGGCTTATTGAATTGGGCATACTGGTATGTTATCTTGACTGCATTGCAATTCTAAATTCTAGATAAAAATCGTTAAAACGAAAAATATTCAGTTATGCATAAAACTCAGACCTTTCATTATGTAGTGTTATGTTACTGGAGACTGCAGAAGGTTTAACTGTAGACCAGTGGTCTCCAAACAGGCCTGGTGACGGTTGTGGCCCTTTGCATGCTTTTATCTGACCTTTGGGGCACTATTTCTTCCACTCAGTGGCGTAGCGTGGGGGGTGCGAGGGGGGCCTAGGCCCCGGGCGCAACATTTGGGGGGGAGCAATCCCGCGCCGGTGTCACCCTAGCTCCATAAATCATTTTTTTTTGTGACCCGGCCGGCCCCTGGCGCCCTGTGGTTGGGCGAAAGGGGTCATGTGGCCTGTCCTTAATCGCAGGGGAGCGGGGCTGTCTTCTCCTCCTCCTCCTCCTCCTCCTCCTCCTCTCCGGCCCAGGTCACCAGGTCCGCGGCGCGGTGGCAGGCAGGCAAGGCAGTCTGTGGCCAGCCGCCGCCACCATCATCATCATCTCCTCCTCCTCCCTCTCCGATCATGTCCCCGGCACAGCAGCAGGCAGTCTGTGGCTGCCATCATCATCATCTCCTCCTCCTCTCCGGCCGGGTCTCCCGATCGTGTCCCCGTCAGGACAGGCAGTCCAGTGAGCAGTTTGACAGGCAGCAGAGCAGATGGAAGAAAAAAAAGGTAAGAGACTCACTCGGCCTGGGGGGAGTAGATATGGTCTGGGGAGAGGGAGCAGCAAGAAAGTTTGTGTATAATGTATTGTGTATTATGTATTGTGTATTGTGTATAGTGTATTGTGTATAGTGTATTGTGTATTGTGTATAATGTATAGTGTATTGCGTATAGTTATAATGTATTGTGTATTGTGTATAATGTATAGTGTATTGTGTATTGTGTATAGTTATAATGTATTGTGTAGCGGTCAGTGTATTGTATTGTGTAGCGGTCAGTGTGTAGAGTATTGTGTAGCGGTCAGTGTATTGTATTGTGTAGTGTATTGAATAGTGTATTGTGTAGCGGTCAGTATGTAGTGTATTGAATAGTGTATTGTGTAGCGGTCAGTATGTAGTGTATTGTGTAGCGGTCAGTATGTAGTGTATTGTGTAGCGGTCAGTATGTAGTGTATTGTGTAGCGGTCAGTATGTAGTGTATTGAATAGTGTATTGTGTAGCGGTCAGTATGTAGTGTAGTGTATTGTGTAGCGGTCAGTATGTAGTGTATTTTGTAGCGGTCAGTATGTAGTGTATTGAATAGTGTATTGTGTAGCGGTCAGTATGTAGTGTATTGAATAGTGTATTGTGTAGCGGTCAGTATGTAGTGTAGTGTATTGTGTAGCGGTCAGTATGTAGTGTATTGTGTAGCGGTCAGTATGTAGTGTATTGAATAGTGTATTGTGTAGCGGTCAGTATGTAGTGTATTGAATAGTGTATTGTGTAGCGGTCAGTATGTAGTGTATTGTATTGTGTAGCGGTTAGTATGTAGTGTATTGAATAGTGTATTGTGTAGCGGTCAGTATGTAGTGTATTGTGTATTGGTCTGTGGGTAGAGTATTGTGTAGCGGTCAGTGTATTGTATTGTGTAGCGGTCAGTATGTAGTGTATTGTATTGTGTAGCGGTCAGTATGTAGTGTATTGTATTGTGTAGCGGTCAGTATGTAGTGTAGTGTATTGTGTAGCGGTCAGTATGTAGTGTAGTGTATTGTGTAGCGGTCAGTATGTAGTGTATTGTATTGTGTAGCGGTCAGTATGTAGTGTATTGTATTGTGTAGCGGTTAGTATGTAGTGTATTGAATAGTGTATTGTGTAGCGGTCAGTATGTAGTGTATTGTGTATTGGTCTGTGGGTAGAGTATTGTGTAGCGGTCAGTGTATTGTATTGTGTAGCGGTCAGTATGTAGTGTATTGTATTGTGTAGCGGTCAGTATGTAGTGTATTGTATTGTGTAGCGGTCAGTATGTAGTGTATTGAATAGTGTATTGTGTAGCGGTCAGTATGTAGTGTATTGTGTATTGGTCTGTGGGTAGAGAATTGTGTAGTGGTCAGTGTATTGTATTGTGTAGCGGTCAGTATGTAGTGTATTGTGTAGCGGTCAGTATGTAGTGTAGTGTATTGTGTAGCGGTCAGTATGTAGTGTATTGTATTGTGTAGCGGTCAGTATGTAGTGTATTGTATTGTGTAGCGGTTAGTATGTAGTGTATTGAATAGTGTATTGTGTAGCGGTCAGTATGTAGTGTATTGTGTATTGGTCTGTGGGTAGAGTATTGTGTAGCGGTCAGTGTATTGTATTGTGTAGCGGTCAGTATGTAGTGTATTGTATTGTGTAGCGGTCAGTATGTAGTGTATTGTATTGTGTAGCGGTCAGTATGTAGTGTATTGAATAGTGTATTGTGTAGCGGTCAGTATGTAGTGTATTGTGTATTGGTCTGTGGGTAGAGAATTGTGTAGTGGTCAGTGTAGTGTATTGTGTAGCGGTCAGTATGTAGTGTATTGTGTAGCGGTCAGTATGTAGTGTATGTAGTGTATTGAGTAGTGGTCTGTGGGTAGTGTATAGTGTATTATGTAGTGGTCAGTATAGGAATCAGGTAGGTCAGTGTGTAGTGGGCGATGTAGGAATCAGGTAGGTTAGTATAGGAATCAGGTAGGTCAGTACTATTGAAGGAAGGGAAGGGACTTGGAGAGTGCGAAAAGTCCGCAGGTTAGGGGGCCGCAAATTACTTGCCTTGCCCCGGGTGCTGACAACCCACGCTACGCCCCTGCTTCCACTGACATTAAGAATGGGCAAAGTTCCTGCCACTGACGTCAACATTGGGGCACTATTTCTTCCACTGACATTGAGAATGGGCAAAGTTCCTGCCACTGACGTCAACATTGGGGCACTATTTCTCCCACTGACACCAACAATGGGGCATGATTCCACCCACTGACAGCAACAATGGGGCACTATTCTTCCCAATGACACCAACAATGGGACATAGTTTCTGGCCCTGACATCAACAACGGGCACTATTCTTTCCACTAATACCAATGATGGGGCACTATTCCTCCCACTAATTCCAATGATGGGGCATTATTCCTCCTACTAATTCCAATGATGGGGCATTATTCCTCCTACTAATTCCAATGATGGGGCATTATTCCTCCTACTAATTCCAATGATGGGGCACTATTCCTCCCACTAATTGCAATGATGGGGCACTATCCTCCCACTAATACCAATGATGAGACTCTGTTCCTCCCACTGATGCTAGGACATTTTCTACTCCCACTGCTCACAGTCTGCCCCCCCCTCCCCCAAAGTCAGAAGGGAAGTATACTTTGATTAGAAAGTTCGGATGCCCCTGCTGTAGGCAGTCTCTGTTGGTACGCTTGAAATAAGGGTGTTGGTAAAGCAAACCAGGAGCGAGAAACGGTATACATTACCAACCACCAGCACATGGGTACATGTATTGACATTCTATACAGACAAGGATTTAAAAACATTTTCACAACTTAGATCATTTATAAAATTGACTTCACAATAAATGATTTATTTTTGTATTGCAATATGTTTATTGAAATAAATACAATACAGGAGAGGAATAAAATAAAATAAAAAAAAGAAGCAAAAACAAACAATAACGAGCAAATAGCCAGGTTACATTCAGCCAAATATGTAAATGTTTTGATAATTTATTTTTAACCCACCCCGAGCCTGTCAGGAGGCATATGCATAGTATCATCATAAAGGTTATGGGTTATGCAAACCCTCAAGTAGGGCATAGTACGAGTGCAAGCGTCCAGACCAGTAACATTAAACTGCACAAGCACTAGGGGGGGGGGGGGATAGGGAGGGTCCAGGGCTTCAGTGGACCTCGATTAAAGATTCGGGGTTAGCCGTGGATCCCCACTATGACAGGGTTTCCTGCCTCATTAGTAACATTCTGTCACGGTATATTGATAACCAAGGTATACAGAAGGTATATCACCAAGGATAGAAAGAAAGGGAGGACAAGGGAGAAGGGAAAAAAGCAGAAAAGAGAAGGAAAGATAAGAGAAGAAGAGAGAGAGGAGAGAGAGGGAGAGAGGGTCACCTGGATTTCCTCATCAAGCGGAAATATAATCAATCCATGGATCCCAGATCTTGTTGAACATCTCTGCTTTATTGTGAAGGGTGTAAGTGAGCTTATCATTAATCATAATCCAATTGAGTTTATCCTTAACTTGTTCTAGGGGTATTCTTGAGCTTTTCCAGTTCCTTGCAATTATTATTCTCGCTGCCAACAAGATGTAGGTTATGAGGCGTATTGAGTTTTTGGGAATCCCGTCGGGAAGTCTATGGAAAAGTGCGCTCTCTGGGGACCGACGGATATTGATACCCACCACTGAGTTAATCAGATTAAAGATTCTTATCCAAAACCTGACCACTAGTGGACACTGCCACCAAATATGGTGCATGGTACCCATCTGTCCACATTGTCGAAAACAATGAGGTGAGGAGGAAGGATGCATTTTAGCTATTCTTGTGGGAACTAAGTACCAGCGTAATAATGTTTTGTAATTGGCTTCAATAAGGGTAGTGTTAATAGAGATTTTTGAAAGTTGGTAGGCAATATCTTGCCAGTCTGTCAGTTCAAGGGAGAGGTTCAAGTCCCTCTCCCATTGGGTCATATAGGTGAGTTTAGTGTCAGGTTCCGTTATAGAAGAGTATATGGTAGAGATTCGGCCCCTCTGTGTGCCTCTGTTTCGGCAAGTCAGTTCAAATGCGGTAAGTGTCGTGGGCCCCCCCCCCTGTTTAATTTTGGAAATAATGAATGAGGAAATTTGGTTATATCGAAATACCTCAATAGGAGGCATTGAGAAGTTGTCTTTGAAATGTGTTATTGTATGCATTTGGTTTCCGTTAAGGAAGTCCCCGATTCTCATTAGTCCCTTATTGAGCCACCATTGGAATTGTTGTGGAGCGAGTCCAGGAGAAAACTCCGGGTTGCAAAAAATGGGCGCTAGAGGTGTGTGGCGTGACATAAGGGACGCTCTGTGTCTTGTTCTGTCCCATACCGCTAGAGAATGTGATAAGGTAGGGCATAGAATAGATGGGCGTTTACGATTAGGAAGCCACATCAAGGCTCCTATTGCCCGTGGGTGGCACGCAAGTGCTTCTATGTCAACCCAAAGAGGGACCGAACCTCCAACTGTCGTGTGAGCTAATTGGGCTATCTGAGCCGAGTGATAATAAGCCTGTAAATTGGGAAGACCAAGTCCTCCCATGGGCCTAGGTATATAAAGTGTTTTTTTTTTTTGTATCCGTGATTTCTTATTACCCCATATGAAGCGTAAAACTTCAGTTTGTATATGTTGCATGTCTCCCCTAGGGATTGCTATCGGCAGAGATGAGCCGAACACCCCCCTGTTCGGTTCGCACCAGAACCTGCGAACAGACAAAATGTTCGTGTAAACTTTAGAACCCTATTAAATACAATGGACTCGAACGTTAGAAATCTAAAGTGTTAATTATAAAGGCTAATATGCAAGTTATTGTCCTAAAAAGTGTTTGGGGACCCGGGTCCTGCCCCAGGGGACATGTATCAATGCAAAAAGAAGTTTTAAAAACGGCCGTTTTTTCGGGAGCAGTGATTTTAATAATGCTTAAAATGAAAAAATAAAAGTGAAATATTCCTTTAAATTTCGTACCTGGGGGGTGTGTATGATATGCATGTAAAGTGGCGCATGTTTCCCGTGCTTAGAACTGTCCCTGCAAAAAATTTCATTTTTGAAAGAAAAAAATGCATTTAAAACTGACTCGCGGCTATTAATGAATTGTCGGCTCCCGGCAATACATACAAAAGTCATTGATAAAAAAAAAAAAAGCGTGGGGGTTCCCCAGAATTCAATTACCAGGCCCTTCAGGTCTGGAATGGATATTAAGGGGAACCCCGCCGCAAATAAAAAAAAAAATTGACGTGGGGTTCCCCCAAATATCCATTCCAGGCCCTTCAGATCTGGCATGGATTTTAAGGGAAACTCCACCCCAAATTAAAAAAAAAATGGCGTGGAGTCCCCCTAAAAATCCATACCAGACCCCTTATCCGAGCACGCAACCTGGCCGGCCGCAGGGGAAAAGGGGGGGACGAGAGAGCGGCCCCCCCTCCCTCCTGAACCGTACCAAGCCACATGCCCTCAACATGGGGAGGATGTCCCCATGTTGATGGGGACAAGGGCCTCATCCCCACAACCCTTGCCCGGTGGTTGTGGGGGTCTGCGGGCGGGGGGCTTATCGGAATCTGGAAGACCCCTTTAACAAAGGGGACCCCCAGATCCCGGCCCCCCCTATGTGAATTGGTAAGGGGTACATTGTACCCCTACCATTTCACGAAGAAAGCGTAAAAAAATGTTTAAAAAAACACACAAACACCTTGAAAAAGTCCTTTATTTAAAAAAACAAAAAAAAACAAAAACATTACAGCAGTGAAATCCAGTGTCCCGCGGCGATCCCGATGTCCAGCGCTGTCCTTCATTGGTTGTGCCTGAGCGGACCTGATGGGGAACTCCCTCTCAGTATTTTAAATGTATAGACCCACCCCTTCTAAAGTTCCCCATCAGGTCCGCTCAGCGGACCAGATGCGGAACATGAGAAGGGGCGGGTCTATACATGTATTACCAAAGTGAGAGCAGTTCCCCATCAGGTCCGCCCCCTCGGTATGTCGGACCCGCCTACGTCATTGGCTTGAGCGGGGAACTTCCTTCACTATGTAAATTTAAATTACACAGTGAAGGAAGTTCCCCGCTCAAGCCAATGACGTAGGCGGGTCCGACATACCGAGGGGGCGGACCTGATGGGGAACTGCTCTCACTTTGGTAATACATGTATAGACCCGCCCCTTCTCATGTTCCGCATCTGGTCCGCTGAGCGGACCTGATGGGGAACTTTAGAAGGGGCGGGTCTATACATTTAAAATACTGAGAGGGAGTTCCCCATCAGGTCCGCTCAGGCACAACCAATGAAGGACAGCGCTGGACATCGGGATCGCCGCGGGACACTGGATTTCACTGCTGGAATGTTTTTTTTTTTTTCAAATAAAGGACTTTTTCATGGTGTTTGTGTGTTTTTTTAAACATTTTTTTACGCTTTCTTCGTGAAATGGTAGGGGTACAATGTACCCCTTACCAATTCACATAGGGGGGCCGGGATCTGGGGGTCCCCTTTGTTAAAGGGGTCTTCCAGATTCCGATAAGCCCCCCGCCCGCAGACCCCCACAACCACCGGGCAAGGGTTGTGGGGATGAGGCCCTTGTCCCCATCAACATGGGGACATCCTCCCCATGTTGAGGGCATGTGGCTTGGTACGGTTCAGGAGGGAGGGGGGGCCGCTCTCTCGTCCCCCCCTTTTCCCCTGCGGCCGGCCAGGTTGCGTGCTCGGATAAGGGGTCTGGTATGGATTTTTAGGGGGACTCCACGCCATTTTTTTTTTAAATTTGGGGTGGAGTTCCCCTTAAAATCCATGCCAGATCTGAAGGGCCTGGAATGGATATTTGGGGGAACCCCACGTCAATTTTTTTTTAAATTTGCGGAGGGGTTCCCCTTAATATCCATTCCAGACCTGAAGGGCCCGGTAATTGAATTCTGGGGAACCCCCACGCTTTTTTTTTTTTTTATCAATGACTTTTGTATGTATTGCTGGGAGCCGACAATTCATTAATAGCCGCGAGTCAGTTTTAAATGCATTTTTTTCTTTCAAAAATGACATTTTTTGCAGGGACAGTTCTAAGCACGGGAAACATGCGCCACTTCACATGCATATCATACACACCCCCCAGGTACGAAATTTAAAGGAATATTTCACTTTTATTTTTTCATTTTAAGCATTATTAAAATCACTGCTCCCGAAAAAACGGCCGTTTTTAAAACTTCTTTTTGCATTGATACATGTCCCCTGGGGCAGGACCCCGGTCCCCAAACACTTTTTAGGACAATAACTTGCATATAAGCCTTTATAATTAGCACTTTAGATTTCTCCCATAGATTTTTCGAATTTGCCGCGAACACCCCAATTTGTTCGCTGTTCGGCGAACGGGCGAACAGGCAATGTTCGAGTCGAACATGAGTTCGACTCGAACTCGAAGCTCATCCCTAGCTATCGGTAATGTCCGGAAATAATATAGCAGTCTGGGCAAAAATGTCATTTTCACCGAACTGATTCTGCCAAACCAAGAGAGAGAGTATTCCGCCCAGGAGCGAAGATCTGCCTTGAGTTTTTTAAATAAAGGGGGATAGTTTGCTTTGCGTCCCTATCGAAGGGGTCAAATGAACCCCCAAGTATGGGAGGGAGTGAGAAGCCCACTTGAAGCTGTATGTGCTTTGGAGGAGCTGCACCTCCGTAGGAGGTAGTGAGATATTGAGTGCCAGGGTTTTTTGTGAGTTTAGGGTTAGCCCCGAAATTAGCGAGAAGCGATCTAGTAAGGACAAGAGTTCTGGGAGCGAGGTTTGGGGATTAGTGATGTACAGAAGGACATCATCAGCAAATAGTGCACATTTGTGTTCTTGTTGACCACAATAAACACCATGGATGTTGGGATGGGAGCGGATAGCCATTGCAAGGGGTTCTATTGCTAAAGCAAATAGTAGGGGAGAGAGCGGGCATCCCTGTCTAGTGCCTCGCTGGACTGGGAATATGGATGATTTATGTCCTCTGATAGAGATTTGAGCTATCGGGGAGCTATAGAGTGTTTTCATCAGTGAGATAAACGTAGAGCCAAATCCCATAGTTTCAAGGGTAATAAAAAGATAGTCCCAATTCAGGCTATCGAAAGCTTTATTAAGATCTAATGATAAGAGCAAGAGTTCCCGATTTGGGAGGTTATCCCAATTGGAGCGTACCGCTGAGATCAGAGCGATAGATCTGCGAATTTGATCCAAGGTCTGACGTCCTGCGATAAATCCCGATTGGTCTTTATGTATGTAGTGTTCCAAAAAGGAGTTGATTCGGAGGGCTAAAATTTTAGTCAAAATTTTTAGATCACAGTTAATTAAGGAGATTGGGCGATAGTTGCGAACATCAGTGGAATCTTTGCCGGGTTTGGGGATAACGCTGATGTAGGCTTTATTATCGTCAGATGGGACCACTCCTCCGTCCCTCAGGGAATTAAAATAAAGAGCCAGGTGTGGGACCAGGTGCGTAGCAAATTTTTTATAGTAAATGTTAGGAAGCCCATCCGGGCCCGGAGATTTATGAAGTGAGAGAGATTTGATAGCATCAGTAACCTCTTCGGTTGTGAATGGTTGGTCCACCAATTCTCTGTGATCATCAGTGATGATTGGGAGGGGGAGAGCCCCCAGAAATTTCCTGATGGACGGGGGAGCTACATCCTGGGGTTTCTTGTAGAGGTCTGCATAGAAATCATGGAATTCATCGAGGATTTTATGGGGATCCTGTGAGAGGTGGCCCCCGGACACCTTTATTTTAGGGAGTGCACGGTGGGAGTGTCTAGGAGCGAGTTTGTGCGCCAGTAGGGATCCCGGGCGGTCCCGCCAGGTGAAGAATTTATGATTCGTCCACCGCAATTGTTTCTCGGCCCTTGTAGTGAGGCAAATGTTTAATTCTAATCGGGTTTGTTCCAATTTCTTAAACAAGTTGGGAGAAGGGGAGCGTTTGTGTTGTTTGGTTAGAGACTCAAACTCCTCGGTCTTGGCAGAAATCAGCTCGGTGCGAGCCCTTTTTAGTCTGGAAGCTAACTGAATAAAAGAGCCCCTAATAGTAGCTTTGTGTGCTGCCCAGTTAGTGGCAGGAGATGTATCTCCAGGGATATTATTTTCAAAGTAGGTTTGTATATGGCTGGAAATCTCTATGCAGTGAGATTCGTCACTGAGGAGAGATTCATTTAGTCGCCAATGGAATCCCACAGTTTTATTAGTGAGATCAGTTAATTGAATCACAATAGGATCATGGTCTGACCAAGATGTTGACAAAATTTTTGCAGATCTCAATCTCGGTATCACCCCCGAGGGGAGAAACACGTGATCTATGCGGGAGTAGTGTCCATGTGCCCTTGAATAGTGGGAGTAATCCCTATCGGTAGGATTGGCCTCTCGCCAAGCATCCACCAAGTCATACTTATATAGCAGTTGTGCGAATTTATGACTTTGCCCGGGGGGAGACCGAAGTCCTGAGGTGTGTGATTTATCTTTAATTAGATCTAGAGCTAAGTTAGAATCACCTGCCAAAATTACAACACCCTCAAGTTCGGGTTCTAAAAGTGCCAGAAGGGCGTGAAAAAAGGCGGTTTGATTAGTATTGGGGGCATAGTAGACAAGTATGGTGATTAAGGTTTCCCCTAGGTGGCCCTTCACCAAAAGATAGCGGCCGTCTTTATCTTTAATGGTTTTAGTTTCTGCGAACGATATATGTTTGGAGAAGCAGAGGGCTACACCCCTTTTCTTCTCTGAAGCGTTCGTGTAGAAACAAAGAGGGTAATCTCTATGAAGATAGCGGGGGGTAAATGAGGAAATAAAATGTGTTTCCTGGAGAGCTACAATGTCCGCCCCCAACGAACTGTAATGTGTGAGGGCCTTGATTCGCTTGACAGGCGACCTAAAACCCTGGACATTATGTGAAAGCAGGCGGACATTTCGGGGCGTTGGTTTTATGGAAGACATGAGGTATAGTTATGAACATCGATAAGCAGACTCACCCACCGATCCGTAGGATCCAGAGGCCAAAAGCGCCAAGGAACTTTCCAGGTGACCCTCAGGAAAGAACAGTTTTGGGAAAAGTTAAAATTGGAAATAAGAAAGAAAGAGAGAAAAAGAAAAAAAACAGAGTTAGGGATAGTAAAGAAAACAATAATAGTAGAGAAAAAGAAAATCAAGCTGTCGGACCAGGGAACTCCCGGTACCGAGTGACATAGTTTAAGCATGCAACCAAACAATATTACAAACAGTAAACAGTCGAAATATCCTGGGGATAAGCCCCAGGCGCGAAGGAGTCTCCTGCCAATAGCAAGTAATGGGGAGAGTCCCTCAAATAAGGAGTGCGCATGACCACCCCCCAGCGACACAAAATATGTCATAAAGTTTAAAAAAAAAAAAAAAAAAACGTCTTCTTTGGCCCCAGTGTTTCGCCCTAAAATATTGGTAGGGTTATTTAACCAAGCGTACAATGTGGATTATATAAAGATGAAAGGGAAGAGGGAAAAGAAGGGGGGGGAGGAGGGAGAGGAAAAGGGGGAAGGGGGAGGGGGGAGAGGGGGAAAGGGAAAGGAAGAGAGGAAAAAAAAAAAAAAGGGGGGGAGGGAAAGGGGGAGGGGGACCAATTCAGTACCAGAAATACAGGAATTCGAAAAATTTAAAAATGTAGAAGTCGGCTTGAACGTTTCAAACAAAAGTAACAAGAACATCTTGTTCCAACGGATTTTAGTCGCCCTGTGTGGCGTCTAATGTCCCTTCAGGGGACCGCTGAGAAGACACCACTGCGGGTTTGGACCAGGTCAGTAACACAAAGCCCATTCTTCAGGTAGCACGGGATGCATGGGCATTTTTCTTGGTTGATTTTGATGACCATAGGGGGGAGAGTGGAGGGGGAGGGGATTCTCTGGATCCAGGTTGGTTCCGTGAAGATGGGTTGTGGGATATAAATCCCAATTTCAGCAGGATCGATTCGCCTTCATTAAATGATGAGAAAGAGTAGGATTTGCTGTTAAAGGAAAATTGGAGTCTAAAAGGGTAGTTCCATCTGTATCGAATATTACGTTGGGTCAGTGGTGCTAGTAAAGGTTTAAGCGATCGCCTCTTTTGGATTGTGGCCTGGGAAATATCAGCAAATATTTGGATCTTGAAGCCATCTATTTCTAGGTCTGGGTTCTCTCGGGCATGCCGCATCACTGCTTCCTTAATCTTGAAGAAATGTGGCTTCACAATCACATCTCGGGGGGGGGGCATCAGGTTTAGGGGCAGTCAAAGCTCTATGTATTCGATCAATCTCCATATGGATCTCATCAATATCGGGTACAGCAGCTTGCATCAGAGATTGTGTGATGGAAGTAATATCTTTTATATTTTCCGGTATGCCACGGATGCAAAAGTTATAGCGCCTGGCGCGATTTTCAAGGTCGTCAATCTTTGAGTAAGCGTCCTCAAGTCGATCTTGTAAATCAGTAATCATGTTTGAATTTTGGGAAACTCTGGACTGTGTCGTCCATCTTGGATTCAATACTGTCCAATCTATGTCCCATTTCCTGGAAATCTCGTTTTATGTCCAAAGCTAGTTTGTCATTAGCTTTAGCTAGCTCCCTTTGAAGCAGGTCAGCAAAGCGTGCTATTAGAATTGGGTCTCCTGAGTATTGACCCTGAACAGGGGGTACAGCAGGAGAGTCAGCATTGCTATTTGATGCAGATTCTTGGCTGCTAGGCTGGCTGTATATAGCCTCTGCCATCTCCCTGTCCAGAAGGGAGGATGTGTGTGAGTCCATGCTGGGTGATTTGGCTGCAGTCTGAGAGGGAGATAGTGCAGGGGGGCTAGGTGACAGGCATTCTATAGTTGTCAGCTCACCTTTATCTGGGGGAGATCTTGAGGAGCATAGTGCTGGGTAGTCAACTTCTTCAGTCCCTGGGGCCTGTGCTTGATTAGGAGGTGGAGGTTTCCCCTTCCCTGCCGCCTGCATACCTCGTGTGATATAGCCGGTCGCCATCTTGGAACCTTGCTGTGTAGCGCGGCTCGAGCTCCGGGAGCCGTTCTTAGGCTTATAGCGCGGCTTCCTAACCATCCGGCGTGTGCCCGGATCTTTCCTCAGGAGGGTCAGGCTAATTCCAGCTGCGGGCGAGGTGTGGGGCCGCTGTTTAAGGCTGGAGTTGCCGGGGGGTGAGCGGAGCAGGTCAGATGGTCATCCGCTCCGTCCGGCCGCGCATGCGCACTCCTAAATGATTTATTTTTAAAGAATATAGCTCCCCTTTAATTAGTTGAAGACTTAAGGCGTGGACTCTTAATTTTTCCTCTTCCCCTGCCTGTCTAAATTATAACCAGAATCTGTTCTGTATTAATTTGTTCCAGTATTAACTTAAAGTAGATGAAAAACCCTATTCATGAAATTTGAGCTGGGCACAAATATCTGTAGTGTTTTGTTATCTCTCTCCAAAGCACTAAGTCACATAGCTGTCTCTTGCTCCATTCTTCTGTTATCAGCCTGATAACTTCTCACACATTCTCCAAGACGGGAGATAGAAGAGTGTGTCGGGGGAGGTTGCTATAAATAGATTAGCAGTCAGCTTGTCCTCTAAGAGCAGAGCTGTGCACATTCCTTTCTTCCTTTGCCTACGAGGAGAGGGGGTGTGTGTCTTTCCTCCAATCAGCTGTCTTGGCTGTATTACAATAATCCACTCCCAGTGCTAACCAGGAAGAGAAAAACTAACAGTATGTGCACTTTCTAAAGGATATATACAGATGAAGACAGCAGATATACATGTAAAACTTATATAGGGAGATTTGTTTCATCTCTATGTCTCATCTGAGGCTGTTCACTTCACTAGGTATATGTGAGAGTTTACATCCACTTTAAATACTTTTTTTTTTACTATTAAATCACCAAAAGGTGATGTCTGAAAAAGGTGCATGAATTCAAGATTGCCCATTATGTGAACTTGAACTTGAATGTGAAAAATTAAGATGATAAACTTAAAAGTATATATATATATATATATATATATATAGATCTATATATATATATATCTATATCTATATATATATATATATATATATCTATAAATATCTATATATCTACCTATAGATATATAGATATATAGATTTAGATCTATAGATACATATATATATCTATGTAGTGGGTATGTACTTTCCCGGGTGTGAATTTGAACTTGGCAGAGACATTGGTGATGTGTAACTCCCTGCAGCCCAGCAGGTGGCGCTGTCGCCCTGGGCTGGGGTTGAATCATTGCTGTGTGTCGTGCCTCCTTTTTGTCCTCCCTCGGCAGCGGTATGGTGCTTGCTGGGAGAGGGTATAAAGGGGGCCGGCCATCTTTGTCAGGGGAAGTCCAGGGCACCTTTAGCCTGTGGACGGTGGTTCGTGTCGGTTCTCTAGGCGGGCTTAGGCCTAGAGGACAGCCGGAGGTCGTGTTCCATCCCAGGCACCTTTAGCCTGGGGTGAGGTACTCAGATGGAGGTCTGGAGCTCAGTGCCCAACACTGAGTTCCCACGAGGGAAGGAGATCCTAGGGAACCCCGGGAGTGGGTACCCGAATCCGGAAGGCGTAATGGACCGGGGGGGAGCTCCTCACTCGAAGACCTGGTGCAGCAGATTGCCGGTGACGGGTGAGTCTCTCGTCGGAGACCGCCTGGAAGGAAATCCCCCCTCGCTCGGAGACCCACTTTCAGGAAGGAAAGTGGAGAACATATTGTGTCTGGGCCTATTCGCATCCACATCTCCTTTTCTGTTCTGTTTCTACCAAGGGAGTTCAACTGATTGTGTTCATTCAAGAATAATAAAGGAGTGTTGAACTTTAATGGTGTGGGGCTCATTTCCTGACAGACATTGTTCAAGGTAACTCTCGGTGGAGGCTCCAGGTGCACAACACTGACCCGAAGGTAAAATAACTTTGCTTGTATCACACTGACACCTGTGGTGAAGGCCAGGCGTGGTGTCCCGCTCCCTTCCCCTCTAAAAGATACCCCTAGACAAGAGACAGACGAGCTGAAGAAAGAGAGGGGAGTGAGGAGGGCGCTACACGTGGGGGCTCGGGTCCGGTATAGTGTTTATGCACCACAGTATTGAACGTGTCTGCTGGAAGAGTTACGCGAGTAGGCAGGCCTTCATTGGCCGAAGTGCATCCCTGCTCGAAGTCGTGGACATGACCCAATGAAGGGAAAGGCCCGCGCAGAAGAGTGGAAAAAGGGGGAAGTTCAGCCGTGTGAAGTACTACACGTGGGGGCTTCTATTGCACTGCGCCACCAGGCACACCCCCATCGCTTAGTTCGTGGGCGTGACTCAGAAACAGAAAAGAAAAAAATCCCGCGAACTGGAGCAAAGGGGAGGAGTCCAATACGTGTGAAGGACTACACGTGGGACATTGGCGCAAAAACTCTGCAGTGTGCGATGGATCAGCAACAGGTCGCCATGTTCGGACATACATCGTGGATTCCAGTTCACCCTTCCACCACGACATTGACTGCTGCTGCTCCGGTAACAGATACGGGGATCCGGCTAAAGCCAAGGGCTCGATTCGCCCTGTATTCGTGCATGGACGTTGAGGCCCTGGGTGTGATTTGTCCCGGCTGTTCGGGACTGGTGTGCCAGCTGAAGCCATTCGGGCGATGTGAGGCCTGTGGGGAGTTCCTGTTCGAAGTGGATCCGGAGGTCGAGAAGCCGAGAACCATCTACCCTGGCCGTGCTGCGGGCAACACCACTCAGAGAGGAGGAATCACTGCTGTGACAGCCATCCCTGCGCACACTGCAGCGACCGCGGAGGAGGTCGTAAAAACTCAACGGGAGAAATCCGAGGATGCTGGCTCGGTCACCACGAACTCGCATCGTCCACCACCGAAGAGAAAGACCGGCATGGTAGCCCCGACCAGCGGTTGTGGTGGATCGTCTCGCCCGCTTACGCCTGGCCCGGATGGATCCGTCGACAAGAGTTCCGGACGTCCCGTTTCAAGTAAAGGCCGAGGTAAGCCTGGCGGAGAGATTTGGTGTATGGGAAGAGGTGAAAGCTCGGTCTCCACTACAGGATAACTGCCAACGGAGGAGTGTGACACCTCTGACCTGGAGTCGCTCTCGGACATGGGAGACGACGGTGCAATAGATGAACTGTTTGCAGAAAAGGGCTGGGGCAAAGTACCTCTTGCTTCATTCCGGAGGACCAGGGATCCACCCATGTCTACAGGGGAAAGTACACCCCGGGTGGAGGCACCAGCGCCTGAAAAGAGGTCCCATCCCCAGCCTGCCTCTACATCCCCAATACCATCTGTACCGGAGATTGGGGAAAAGAGACTGTTACTGCGGGCACCAATGCACAGATCAGATGTGATCAAGGTCCCTCGCCACCCGGACTCAATAGTTTTGCCTGGCGAAGGGGACAGAGCTACCATGCCTCCTTTGGCGAGACTACAACACCTATTTGGCCAGAAGGTTGCTGCGGACTACGGATGGCAGTATCCGTACTTGTCGAAGGAACTGCTTTATGAGGTGGAAGTGTGCCGGGAGCGCTGGTACAATGACTTTGTGTGGACCCACCTTCAGGTTCCCCACGCCCGCAGGTACCTGGCATTCTCTCCAAAGGCCTCTCAACGTTTTAAAGACTGCAAGGCAGAATGGATTTTGGGACGGCACATCCATGCAGACAAGGTGTTAATCCGGCGCAAGGAAGGAGAAGATGTGGAGTATCATCTGGAGACTATGGATCAGCACTTGAAGCCACTTGTTCTGCCGCATACCCGTTTTTACCTGTAGGAGAGAAGAGACTCCGTTCTTATCATGCTGCTGAACTTTCTGGGGCCCGTTGCTTTTGTGCCCAAAGAAATGAAGGACTGTTCCTGTTGTTCTTCACTTTCTGTAAGAGATCATGGACTCTGGGTAGATAGGGCCAAAGAAAAGAGGAAAGTTCCACGAGTGCAGTTACCGCGGTGCTGTCACAAGGTGGCAGTGTTGCGCATCGTTAAAACACTTTTCACGCACTCACTCTTTGGAGAAAAGGGATTTCTTCCCGGAGAAGTTTCTTTTCTCTCACACGAATACAGGTGTCAGGGTTATATGTGTTAACCCTTTCTTTTCCCTCTGCAGGAGAGCATCCCATCAAGACCACTGAGGATGGGGTGGGTCTTAGTCAGGTCGGGGGGGAAAGTAAAATGTGAATATGTGATTCAAAGTTATGAGTCAATGCTGTTGTTTCTCTTCTGTCTTTATTCCTTTTTCTTACAGGGCTCAGACACCATGTTTTAGTGGAATAGTTTTCTAAAAGTTTTATTTTGTACAATTGTTAGTCGGTTTCTGGATTGGATTATGTCAGCCGTTGAGGGCATGATTTACTCCAGACACTGGGGACCAGTGTCAAACCACTAGGGGGAGAGTGTAGCGGGTATGTACTTTCCCGGGTGTGAATTTGAACTTGGCAGAGACATTGGTGATGTGTAATTCCCTGCAGCCCAGCAGGTGGCGCTGTCGCCCTGGGCTGGGGTTGAAGCATTGCTGTGTGTTGTGCCTCCTTTTTGTCCTCCCTCGGCAGCGGTATGGTGGGGCGGGGAACCCGCCGTGCTTGCTGGGAGAGGGTATAAAGGGGGCCGGCCATCTTTGTCAGGGGGAGTCCAGGGCACCTTCAGCCTGTGGACGGTGGTTCATGCCGGTTCTCTAGGCGGGCTTAGGCCTAGAGGACAGCCGGAGGCCGTGTTCCATCCCAGGCACCTTTAGCCTGGGGTGAGGTACTCAGATGGAGGTCTGGAGCTCAGTGCCCAACACTGAGTTCCGCGAGGGAAGGAGATCCTAGGGAACCCCGGGAGTGGGTACCCGAATCCGGAAGGCGTAATGGACCGGGGGGAGCTCCTCACTCGAAGACCTGGTGCAGCAGATTGCTAGTGACGGGTGAGTCTCTCATCGGAGACCGCCTGGAAGGAAATCCCCCCCCCCCCGCTCGGAGACCGCAACCCACTTTCAGGAAGGAAAGTGGAGAATACATTGTGTCTGGGCGTACTCGCATCCATATCTCCTTTTCTGTTCTGTTTCTACCAAGGGAGTTCAACTGATTGTGTTCATTCAAGAAGAATAAAGGAGTGTTGAACTTTAATGGTGTGGGGCTCATTTCCTGACAGACATTGTTCAAGGTGACTCTCGGTGGAGGCTCCAGGTGCACAACACTGTCCCGAAGGTAAAAGAACTTATATCACACTGACACCTGTGGTGAAGGCCAGGCGTGGTGTCCCCGCTCCCTTCCCCTCTGAAAGGTACCCCTAGACAAGAGACAGACGAGCTGAAGAAAGAGAGGGGAGTGAGGAGGGCGCTACATATATATATATATATATATATATATACATATATACATATAGTTCTTTCAACCAAATTTTTTTAAATATCAAAACCAAAATAATATAAATAAAGATGCAGTTTGGAACAAAGCTTCCTGTGTTATCCATAAAGCAAACCTGTGAGGATGGAATTATTACAGTTGCCTTTGCTTAATTCCTTGATCTTGATCCTGGCCTCACTAGCTAACAAGGTACTAGCATGTATGCAGTGAAGATTGAAAGATATGAAGTTATGTACTCTTCCAGGTTACTAACATTCTAGAACAGTGGTCCTTAAAGTGGAGGTCCACCCTGAAAAAATCTTCACACTAAAAATTCTAAAAAAATAAATAAAAATTAATAGAAAAAAAATAAATTATACTCACCCTAAATGCCTGTTGCTATACGGAAGTCCCCTAATCTGCCGCTAATGTTCCTCTTTTCCATCCGCGGTGGCTCTCCTTCCGCTTCCTCTTCTTGTGAATGGGGCGCGCTGCCTTCTGGGAACTGTGTGTATCCCAGGAGGCAAGCCGCCCATTCACAAAGCGCCGTGCGAGTGGCGCATGCGCAGTAGGAAACGGGCAGTGAAGCCTTACGGCTTCACAGTCTGTTTCCCCTACTCAGAATGGAGCAGCCGGGAGCCTGCCAGCAGCGATCGATCGCCGCGGCAGGACCGACATCGTGGGAGAGTAGGACAGGTAAGTGTCCTTATTAAAATTCAGCAGCTACACTGTTAGTAGCTGCTGACTTTTTTTTTTTCCTGCACCACCGCTTTAAAGGGGTGTTCCGGGAAAAAAATTAAAATTAAAAGCTAGCAGCTACACATACTGCAGCTGCTGGCTTTTAATAAATGGAGACTTACCTGTCCTGCAGTCCCTCGATGTCGGCACCGCAGCTGATGTTTCGGGTGCTGCCGTCGCCATTGCGGGTAAGGGAACCCGGCAGTGTAGCCTTTCGGCTTCACGCCGGGAACCCTACTGCGCATGCGCGAGCCCCCCGCTCATCTCTTCTATTAGCCCGGCGGCCAGGGGAGGAGGAGGAGGGAGCCCCACGGTGACATCACGGCCGCGTCACGGCCGCGGCCGGACTCCCGGAAGTGGGAAAGGATACCTGTCTTTGACAGGTATCCTGTCCCCCCTCCCCCCCCCCAAAGGTGCCAATTGTGACACCGGAGGGGGGGAGGAATCCGATGAGCAGAAGTTCCACTTTAGGGTGGAGCTCCGCTTTAAGTGACAGTCCGATACTTGCCTTAGACTGGCCCCTGCAATGAGAAGGCCCTGCTTGCACAGGGAGCTACTGAATGCGACATATCATAGGCACTGTTGGGCAAAGTCATCTTCTGCCTGACAGTGCCTGCATAGTTCTTTCCTGGACATCATGAAGCTAGTATAGTAGCAATGCAGGATGTGAAATGTATTCAAAGGTAAGTAATCCCTGAGCTTTTCCCGTGAACTTTTCTAATCATAATGATGGGGCACTGTTCCACTGACACAATGCAGAACGTTTCCCACCCAATGATAGCTAAGCTTAGGCATTTATTTCTCCTACTGAACACTGATGCAGGGGCATATACTGCCCCCGCTGACCACTGTTGTCTGGTTATTTTCTTTACTCTCACTGATGTCAGGGCATTTTTATTGTTTATCTAGGTAGCACCAGGGCATTTTTCACACCCACTGACCTTCAATGTTGAGGAATTTTTACAGTCCAACTCTCCCAATATCTCTATTTAAATAGTTTTGAGGACACTTAAAACCTTGCTCCAAATAGAGAAACAAGAGGATGACATTGACGGGTCCTTAACCGGGCAAAACACAGTTTATAGGTTAAGTAGAATAGGCACAGGGAGGCACGTACTTTTTACACAGCAAGCAGTTGCCTGTAGACAAACAATTTCTTGGTTTGATTTAAACATAAGTAATGTAGCGCTACCGCTGTTGGAGCTGCTGGTAAGGATGGGTTTCTTTGCTTTGACCTCTTTAAGAACTTCAGCCTCTCTAGGTTATTTTCACTGAGGCAGGAGCCAAGACAGTTATAGACTAGGCGTTCTAGAAGTTTGGAGGTGAATGGGAGAAATGGGATGGGCTTTAAGTTGTTCAGGTTGGTGGGGTCCAGTGAGGGCTTTTTAAGTATGGGAGTGATCTGTGCATGCTTTAGAGGGGAGGGGAAGGTGCCACTAGAGAGGGAGAGATTGAAGATGTGAGTGAGGGAGCATAGGATAGAAGAAGAGGGTGACCGTAGTAGTTGTGAGGGAACAGGGTCCAAGGGACAATTGGTTAGATGGGGATCTGAGAAAAGTTTTGTAACCTCTTCAATAGTAGCCAATTCCAAAGAGGAGAGTGTTGAAAGTGCCGTTAGGCAAGTTATGTTGGTATGTTGGGTGGTGAAGATGTATGGACAGTGGAGGTGTCCTCACGAATTGCATCAATCTTGTCTTTGAAGTGATTGGCAATCTCTTGGGAAGTGAGTGAGTTAGTGGGTAGAGGGGGTGGGGGACGAAGCAGAGAGTTAAAGGTCGAGAAGAGCCGACGGAGACTGGATGACAAGGTATTAATAAGAGAGACAAAGTAGGCTTGTTTGGCAGCATGGAGGGAGGAATTGTATTTTAGAAGGGCAGATTTATATAGGGTGAAGTCCTGCAGGTATTTGGTTTTACACCACAGTCGTTCAAGAGCACGGCAATGTCTCTTGAGATTTCTAGTGTTGTCAGTATGCCAGGGTTGTAACGGTCGGGGCCTGATTCTGCGTGTGGTTAGAGGAGCAAGTGTATCTAGTGATGATGAGAGTGAACTGTTGTAGACAGAGGTGGCCAGGTCAGGACAGGGGAGAGATTATGTCATATAGGTGGTCAGTAGCAGAATAGAGAAGAGAAGGGTTAAAGTTGCGAAGGTTCCTACAAGTAATTGTTTGCTGCTTGGAGGGATGGTTGGTTGGAGGCAAGGATACAGTGAAACTGATGAGGTTGTGATCAGAGAGAGGAAAGGGGGTGTTGGTGAGGTTGCCAGGAATGCAGAGATGGGAGAATACAAGGTCAAGGGTATTACCATTGGAGTGAGTGGAAGTATGTGTCCAGTGGGTAAGGTCAAAAGAAGAGGTTAAGTTGAGAAGTTTAGCTGTAGTTGGGCTGTTAACATTGACAGGAATGTTGAAGTCACCAAGAATGATAGTGGGTATTTCAGAGGAGAGAAAGTAGGGTAGCCAGGCAGCGAAGTCATCAAGAAAGCGCGATACTGGTCCGGGAGGCCGATAAATTGCTGCAATCCTCAAAGAAATATGAGAAAACAGACGGATACAGTGCATCTCGAAAGAAGGGAGGGATAGGAAGGACTTGGAAGGTGCTTTGTGGGGATAGAAGAAATCCAACTCCACCTCCTTTCTGTCCGTTAGGTCTGGGGGAGTGAGTCCAATGGAGGCCTCCATGGAATAGGGCAGCAGGAGAAGCGGAGTCCAAATTTTTAAGCCAGGCTTCGGTTATGGCGAGTATGTTAAAGCCATGAGAGATGAAGAGGTCATGTACCGATGTTAGCTTGTTACAGATGGAACGGGCGTTCCAAAGGGTGCATGAGATTGGTGGGCTGCTTTGAGGAAGCAGGGGGAAAGAAATTAAACTGAGTGGATTTCGGTGGTTGCCAGAGGAGGGGTATTGGACATGTGGCTTGCAGTTGGAAAATGGTGGACCAGGATTTGGAGAAATATCACCTGAGACTAGGAGAAGGAGGAGGGTGATGAAGGCACGATGGAAGTGGGATGTGCATAAGCGCACGTGTCTAATGGCCCTGGTGTTTATGTCAGCATGTGGGTGCAGCAAATGCAGGAGATGATGGGTGCAGTAGTAGGGAGAGGGTAGGAGTGAGGGTGATATGTGCATGCTGCACGGTAGAGAGGAGGGGTAGAGTAAAGATAATTTCCAGTACATTCTTCCTGAGGACTGGCACCCAGAACCTGGACAGCATACTACAGGTGCGGCCGGACCAGAGTCTTGTAGTGTGGGAGAATTATCGCTTTTTCCCTGGACTAAAAGTGGAGGTCCAGCTTTAAAAAATTTTTTTTTAGTCAGCAGCTCCAAGCACTGGAGCTGCTGACTTTTAATAAGCACACTTACTTGTCCAGGTTGCCTGCGATGCCGGCCGCCCGATCCGTCGATCGTGGCAGGTCCCGGCGCCGCCATCCTCACTAAGGGAAACAGGCAGTGGAGCCTTGCGGCTTCACTGCCCGTTTCCTACTGCACATGCGCGAGTCGCATGGTGCTTTGTGAATGGGAGGCTGACTTCTGGGAGACACACAGTTCCCAGAAGTCAGCGCGCCCCATTCCCCAGAAGACAACGCGAGGAGGACAAGACTGAGGAGCACCACGGACAAGGAAGGGGCAGATTAGGAAAATCTGTCTAGTAACAGCCATTTCTGGTAAGTTTACTTTTTTTTTTTTCAATTTTTTTTTTGCCTTTTTGGCAATTTTTTTTTAGGGTGGACCTCCGCTTTAATCCCCTTTTGAATGCATGCCAGTATACTGTTTGCTTTGTTAGCAACAGCTTGGCATTGCATGCCATTGCTGAGCCTATCAACTACTAGGACCCCCAGGTCCTTTTCCATCCTAGATTCCCCCAGAGGTTCTCCCCCTAGTGTATAGATTGCATTCATATTTTTGCCACCCAAATGCATTATTTTAAATTTTTCTACATTACACCTCATTTGCCATGTAGTTACCCACCCCATTAATTTGTAATAATGCTGAAGCCTATTCTAGGCCTAGACCGACTGGATGTGCACTGTCCATAGAAATTAAAGAAATGGCAGAAGGGAACAAAGGGGACTTGCAGGGATAGGTTCAGTAGAGGTGAAGTATACGTAATGCCCTGCCTCCAGCAACTCAGTTTCTGCTAGCATAGCAATGTGTACAATGAACTGTGCCCTTTCACCAGTCCCTGTAGTGCAGCTGTAACCTCTTGCTGCAAAAAAGGGGGTCCCCTCAGTCTGTCCACAGAATGCCTCCCGAGATTCAGTGGTGGGAAGTAGAGAGTGAGATGTTCTGGTCTTCTTGAGGCAACAGTGCAGATGTGGTTGCTGCAGTCTCTGCTGGGCTGCCTCAGGTGTCTCCACTGGTCCGGTCTCTCAGCAGACTGGTCAGTATGCAGCAGATGTGCTCTCTTCGGTCAAAAGTATTGGGATACCTGCCTTTACACGCACATAAACTTTAATGGCATCCCATTATTAGTCTGTAGGGTTCAATATTGAGTTGGTCCACCCTTTTCAGCTATAACAGCTTCAACTCTTCTGGGAAGGCTGTCCACAAGGTTTAGGAGTGTGTCTATGAGAATGTTTGACCATTTTTCCAGAAGCGCATTTGTGAGGTCAGGCACTGATGTTAGATCAGAAGGCCTGGCTCACAGTATCCACTTTTAATTTTTCAGCATCCACTATTCATCCCAAAGGTGTTCTATTGAGTTGAGGTCAGGACTCTGTGCAGGCCTAAGACTGGGGTGCCATTAAAGTTCATGTGTGTAAAGGCATGTGTCCCAATACTTTTGACAATATAGTGTATGTGTATTTGGCCAGGGTTGCTTTTTTGCATACTTTACTCTTTAATGTGACTACATTTTATTAGACTTTTTCTAGCCATCTGAAAAAAGTTAGTACATGAAAAAAAAAGGACATGGCAAATTTAAAAAAGCATCGCTGTGTTGTTCTGTTGTGTAATTTGAAGTTGCTGCCACAAAGATGCTAATATTTATTATTTTTACTGAATAGGACAAAATCAAGAAAGGCAGCAAAGCAACTTAGAAAAGATTTTTTCCAAATGGAAATCTAAAATTAAGAATCATCTTCCCATAATGTCGAACATGAAAGCAAAACTTCAATCCGATGACATAAAATTGCTCCTGGATAGAATGGTATTTAATTTTGGATCTTTTTGGACTACATCGGAAAGTGATCCCTCACTCCTTGGGACTCGAAAAAACAAAGCAAAGAAAAATCGTCTTTCGGAATTTCTCTATAATATTTCATCATATTTACAGAAAGAAGAATCAAACGAGCAGGAGGGTGAAGCCCGGAACTTATTGCTTCAACAGTTTCTCCAGATACCAGTGGAGAGATCTCCAACTTTACCACTCCTAAAGCTACATGATTTTCTTGTCTCTCTAAGAGGAAGTCAAAACTGGAGTGTTCTTCTCAACTTCTTACAGAGAGTTTTCAAATCAATTAACAACAGTCAAAATGCTCTTAATCTTCTAGGACATAACTGGGAGATGCTCAGTGGTTTGATGGACACTCTGTTTCAAGCATTTCTTAGTGGAACCTTCACACGGACTGCAACCCTCCAAGGGGTCCTATGTTTTTTGATGGGTTACAATAACTGTGGTCTTCATCCTTTTCAGATTCTAAAGCTCCTGTTGCCCCTTGAAGGCAAAAATTGGACACCTGTGGTCAATGTGCAGTCAGGGATTTCAGTTGCATCACATGGGAAATATAGGCCTTTCAATATGCTTTCAGAAAGCTTAAAGGAAAAACATACCAACTCCAGTAGATTTAATCCTTTATCTGAACAGGAGGAAGTACAAAATGTTTTTGACATTTTTTACCGCTCCAAGGAGAAGGAGAGTGGAACCAAGGCTGTTGATGTGGAAGGGAGTCCAGAGGATGTTGTCTGGGAAGTACTAGAAAATCTTCACTACAATCTTATGAAAAGAATGGAAAGATCTGTATATGACAACTTGAACAGAAAAGTCTCTCGCATGAAAGGGACCCTGATGAACAGAGTGTCATCAGTTATCGGAATACCACACGCTGATCAGAATGGAAAGTGTTCAGTAGGTAGGTTCTACTGTATGTATAACCAATATATATGAGAGAATATAAATGGCCAGACTATGGATGAATGGTTGGTTTTGTCAGGGAAATTTGGCTGTACGCTGTGCGCACACCATATCTCCTGTGCTAATAAGCACACATTTCGTCTAATGATATAATGCATCTTACCTATCATTCTATTTCCTGTATATCTCCAGGTAAACAGTCATCACCATAGCTTATGTTCTCAGCTCCATCAGCATGACTGCCCCAGCGACCAGTGTGCTTGGCTTTTTATTCGTAAATCACAAAATCATTGACAAACAGGAAGTGATGGCTCCAGCAGCCAATCGCTTCCTCCATGGGAAATTACATCACAGGAAATCCTTCCAACAGGATGAGTTAATACAAACAACCAATGAATAATAGCTAAAGGAGTCTTATGGGCGTTTCTGAGCAGAGACAGGGTGCATGCATGTTTTTCCTGTCCCCTGTACCTAGAAGCTAAACAAAAGAAGCTGCATGGCTTTCAAACATGGGCTCCGTCTCTGACCATAACAACTCAAAGACTCCTGTATTTCCACTGATAGGAATCCTTATCCTGTGTTCCAGAGAACAACGCAAACCCGGATTTTACTACCATTCCTTGTGGATGGGAGGGTATCTGCAGGTGCACGCTACGAGTCTCGACATGTGCTGATCAGACACAGCAGAGACAAGAGCATACATCTGCCTATAACCGATAATGTCCTTGCAGAGGGAACATATCCCCTCAGATGATCGTCTGTGAAATGCACAGGGGCACTTTCGCTGGCGGACATACCCCCACTCTGCAAACACCTCCCTCCAATCCCTGGAAGTTTTCCACTACCAGACGGGACTCAACCAGCGTCAGTCTGCCCCAGTCAGCTCTTTAGAGTACTAACACTGGGCGACACTATGACAATACATATTAAAGTGGTTGTATACCCAAAAATATTAAAAGCACCTACAGGTAAGCCTACATTAAGGCTTACCTGTAGGTGCTTGCAATATCTCCGAGACCTACACGGTCTCGAAGATATTTGCAAAAAAGACTGTACCGCTATCTACGGCGCATGCGCGCCGTAGATAACGGCGCAGGCGCACCGAGCGCAGTGGCTCTTGAATGGGAGCCCGCCGGACACTGCCGGAATTCGCGCATGCGTGGGGATCGTGCCGTTCCCCGCGCATGTGCGGGAGTGATGTTATCGCTGCTCCGGCCAATCACAGCGCCGGAGCGGCGATACCCGGAAGTCACTCCGGGTATCATGGATGCGACGGAGGACGTGTGCGAGGACCGCTGCGGGTGCTTCGATCTAAGGTAAGTGATTGATAATGAGCTAGTATGCTAGTCATACTAGCTCATTATACCTTTGCCTTGCAGGTTTAAAAAAAAAAAAAAAAAGTTTTGCGGTATACAACCGCTTTAAATACATCTTCATAAAATTTCCACAACAGTTTAATAAAATATTCTGAGATACAGTGTGAATTAAAGTTTGTGTGTATTAGTTTACATAGATCTCGTTTTTTAAGAAAAGGGGGAAGATAAATAAATCTTTACAAATTTCTATCCTGTTCTTAATCCATGACTCATATATCAAGGTGATCCATGGTCTTGTTCACTTGTCAAAATCATATCAAATTTTTCTAGTTTAGATTTATATTGTCACAGTTTTATAACAGTTGTGTTAAATTGACAACAATATCTTTTTTTTTTTTTTTTTCAGGTAATCTGCAGCAACTGCTCTTGTGGTAAGTATTGCATCCACTTATACTGTTATCCTACAAGTTTATGCAGGGTCATACGCACATGGGTCGCAGAGGTGGCATTTATCCTGTGCTCCTGGATAGGAGGGGCAGTGGGGTGGCATGTAGAGGAATCTATCCCCCCTATTTTCTTCCTACAGCCCCTCCTATCCACCTCTTGCTGTGATCGGGCCCTTGTGTGATCCCCTGCCCCCCTCCTCTGCCTCACAGTGCTGCTGGGTTCCCCCCTGTCAAGAATCTGTCAAGATGGAGAGTGGGCAAGGGGCTGGTAACTGTGTAATTTACCGGCCCCTTCCTTGTCCGTACCGATCGCTCACTCTATAACTAAGGCATGTGTTTACTAGGCTTCAGTTTGTGAATGAACAGGAAGCTCTGTGCAGAGCTATTCCTGTCCATTCATTCAGAGGTTGAGGTTGCAGAGATGGAGATTGAGGGCTGTGTCCTTATTCTCCGTTTTTGTCTCAAAGGTGAAACATCAGAGATCTGTTTAGACCACTGATATTTCACCAAAGCTCCCCGACCGGGCCCCTAAAAAATTGTAAAAAAAAAAAAATTTAAAAAGTAAATAAATAAAATAGAATGGTAAAAATAATAAAAAAATAAAATGATAAAAATAAAAAACTACTAACACCAGTGGTGGAACTGCCAGTGTCAGGGTATCATGGAATGTCCAGTCCCTTGGTTTTACATCAACAAGTTTTCCATCAGCTCATTGCGGCCTCACTTCCTGGTTGCCCACTGCGCATGCGCGAGTCGCGCTGTGCAACCCGAATGGTCCCTGCTGTCTTCTGGGATCCGTGTGTCTCCCAGAAGACAGCGGGGGGGGGACGGAAAGTGGCGTAGATACCCGCAGATAATGCGGCCATCTATACCCGAAATGTGGGTGCAAATACCTTTATCATACAGGTATCTGCACCCCCCTCCCCCCTGAAAGGTGCCAAATGTGACACTGGAGGGGGGAGGGTTCCAAAAAGCGGAAGTTCCATTTTTGGGTCGAACTCCGCTTTAAGGCAATATACTGTGTAATTCCAGGGATTTCAGTATGGTGGGTATAAGCAGGTTCAAGCTAATAGTCTATAAAACTTCATCATTCACAGTGTACATCTATACACCATACTGTATATTCTGAAATGCACAAATAATATTTATTAAAAACAAATGCAAAACCTTGTCTTTTCTACTCTCAATAATCATAGAAATATAATGTAAAGCTAGAAATTAAAAACACTGTGTTATGCATCAACAGTACTTTAAGAAAACTATTATCTTAAGCCCCGTACACACGGTCGGACTTTTGGCCAACAAACTTCATTTTGAGCAAGTTGATCCAACAATCCGACCGTGTGTACGCTCCATCGGACAAACTTTTTTTGCTTTTTTCTTGTTTTCATCGGACAAAAGTTGGGTCTGCAAACGGACAAACTTTTGCCCAACAAAAGTCCGATGGAGCAAAGTCCGACCGTGTGTACAGAAAACCATCGGACTTTTGTCCGATGGACAAAACAACTAATGTTAAAATCAACCAACAATAGCAGAAGTTGACCAAAGGGTGGCGGTAAAGAGCAGAAAAGAGCAAAAAAAAACACGTGATGTTGCAAAAAGTTTTGGGAAAGTTTGCAGAAAAGTCCGAGCGTGTGTATGCTATGGGTGTTCCAGACCAACTCTGTTTGGACAAAAAAACACAGAAAAGTCAGATGGAAGTCCGACCGTGTGTACGAGGCTTTAGTGTGGCACTCCTAAAAAAATGTACTTTCTAGAGAAAGTAGGCACACACTAAATACGGTAATTATTGATAAAAATAGACTTTGTAAATATCAAAATGTCACTTCATCTTGTTGTTTGCCTCAAAATGACAACACTTTATTGCATGTGGATCTCACTAGCATTTGTCTCCACACAGACATCCACTGATACTGACGATTAGTGGTACACCTGTCATCAATTGTAGAGGCAACTCTTGTTGACTCAGGTCTGGTTCACACTTGTCCGACAAACACTCCGACATTAGGAGCTCATGTCGCATGACGTGTGAAAATCAATGAATCCCTATGAGAGCCGTCTTAACTGGTCCGACACAAGTCGGTCCGACATTAAAAATGCTCCCTGTACTACTTCTGTCCGACTTTGATCCTACTTCAGCCCATTGAATATCATTGAAGTCGGATCAAAGTAGGATCCTTGTCCTAACCATCCGACATTTGACATCCGACATGGTGATTACAGCAGCAGTAAAAGGAATTTATCTCACCCTGGGATTGTTTTGATTGGTCAAAGGACAAGTCAGACTAGCACAAAGTCGGATCAAAGTAGTATCCTGTTCATGAATGTCGGATGGATGTCGGACCAATGTAGGATCAATGTAGGACTGATGTCGCAGAACAAAGTAGGATGAAAGTCGGATGAATGTCGTGTCGTATCAGTGTGAACCCAGCCTTAATCCATGCTTTTGTTACCAATGGGGCACCTAAAAAGTTCCATCATCAATGAAAATGGATTTTGATATAGTAAGAGATGTGGTGCCCATAATTACCCAACAATCATTCTGATTTAGTTAACAATTGTTGACTAGCCATGGCCCTGAGTACATTAGGCCATAGGATGTGAGAGACGTTCAAGAGAGATACAGGGACTGCATAATCTGATTAATTTGTCAGAAATAATAATAATAATGCATTATTAGCTGAATTTGCGGGGCTATCACATTTCTTAGTGCAGAGACAGTATTTCTTACCCAGATAGCAAGCAATTGTGCTGCAAGTTTGAAAAGGACTTGCTAAGCTATTGCTAGACTCGCCAGGCTTCACAAGTTTGTTGCACAATTGCAGCAAGTCCGAATTGCATGACTCCAGATCAACTTTCTTTGCAAAAATTCTGCAAGTCTGCTGTAAGTTCTGATTCAGTTATGTTGTGCAATAGTCATCCCACCACAGGGGTCACTGTGGCTGAGTTTTAATGCGGTTTACTTGCAGAGCTTTTGCTGTAGACTCAACACTGCAACTTTGTTCTTGCTGGCGAGACTTGCCATACAAATTTGTTACAAATTGGGAAAGTGTCAACTAGAACTTGTGCTTCAATTGATCTACAAGTGTACAACTTGCCAGCGAAAATGTTATCCTTGCTATCTGGGTACTAGTAAAGGCCCAGACCCACTTATACTTACGTCTCCTGGCTCCCCTGCTGCTCTTTTCATTCTGGAGCCTAGACACTGTTTCAGATGGTATTGGAGTTTACACAGAGTTGTTGGTTTCCATGTCCTCCTCCTCAAGTGTTGGTGTTCAGGTCTGGCAGTAGATTGATTAGCACTGAGCACTTCATTCTGAGAAGAGGTCTTTACTCGCCCATTTTTGGAACAGAGTGGAGAGTGGGATTTTACTCCCTGTTCTGCTGACATTGTTGTCCGTGTGGTAAGGACAGACCAGAAATCCCCAATCAGAACACAAACAGCCATAAAAAGCTAACAGAGGTTCTAGTCTTCCTATACATTATTAATAAGAAGTGTTTTCTACTGCCATTGTGTGTCCCCCACCACACTCAAGTCCTGTCCCAGGGACTACATTTTCCTTGGAGTCGAAGATGAGGAAGCATCTCTAAAATTGACAAGAATATAATGTAAAAAGGCCATTGGTTTTTCCCCATACCCCAAAGACAGAAGACAAACCAGATATAAAAATATCAAAATGTATTACATTAAATCAATTAAAAATCGGCAGAGCTCATCCAGTTAAAAAACATATTTGTCATAAACTCATCTCTAACCCTGCTGGGACTTCCATGCTTAGTAAAGAAGAGCCTTGGACTCTTCTGCCGCGTTTGCCATTTCCTGTTATTTTTGGGTAAGCCCATTTGGACCACTACAATTTACTGTTTTTTTTATATATATATATATATTATGTTGTTTTAATTATTGATGCCATTTGTATCAATAGTTTTTATATCTTTCAAGTAATATTGTGCTCCCTTTCATAGTCTTTATATTCCTCATTCCTCCTGAAGAAATGTCTCATGACTAGTGTTGAGCGAACCCGAACTGTAAAGTTCGGGTCCGTACCGAACTTTAGCTTTTTCCCGAACCCGAACCCGGACTTTGCGGAAAAGTCCGGGTTCGGGTTCGGCAATCTAATTACGCAGTTAGAAATGCTTCAGGGGCCAGCCAATCACCTTTTGATTAGCTGGTATGCCCTTAGAAGCCATCATAGCCATGCCTACAAATGGCATGGCTGTGATTGGTCAGTGCAACATGTGACCCAGCTTCTATATAAGCTAGAGGCACACAGCACACACGTCACTCTGCTTCAGAATAGATAGGGAGAGGATCTTGGCTGCTGCTGTTGCTAATAGGGAGAGATTGTAAAATACATGAGGTAGTCCTGATTCTGCAATCTGAGGGAAAAGATAGAGAGATAGTGTAGTGTAGGGCCAGGTTCCTGTTGGTGATTTCAGGGAGAGAGATTTATTATATAGGAGTCCAGATTCAGAGATTAAAATCAGCGATCTGCATAGGTTTACCTGTTTGTGTTGCAGTGCACAGTCTTTTTACACTATATTGATTGGGGGGAGATGAAGCCATTAGCCAGCAGATACAGGGCAAGTTACCATTTTTACCAATCACATCCCGGTAATTTTGAAAAAAATTGGAAAAGGGGTGCCCCTGGGATTGTGTGGATTGGAATAAATTATGGATTGCCACCAAGTATATATAGAAAAATATAAAGAATTTTATTTTACATAATACACATATATATCAAAATGGTTTAAAATCAAAGAAAGGAACAGACATATACAGTCATTAAAGAACAATTGCATGAGGACACCTTACTACTTGAGACATATAAGTCATATAGCTAGTGGTGACACAACCGACATGTTTCGGATACTCGAGCTACCTATATCTGTGATAGCCTCCATTATTTCCTTCTTCAAGGTTCATGCAATAGTTTGAAGACAATTTAGTCTCTATATAAGAGAAAAAACACAACATAGTATGTGATAGCTGTATAATACACAACAGTGTACTGGCATGATTACATTATTTTGAATTTCTCCCATATGTGGGCAGCTAGAAGATAGACATTGTTGCAAAGAGAAAATAAAAGAGAAAAATAAAATAAAATAAAAAATAAAATAACAATGAGAAAGGAAAAGAAGAAAGGGGGAGGGGAGAGAGACGAAGGGAAAAGGAAGAATAAATATACATGAAAGTTCATTTAAGAATACATGGATGTATATAAACATCGTATAATTGTATGTCTATACGATACAGTACATCTATATCAAATAGTGTTGCATACATACATTTCCAATGGTAATATAAACATCAGCCGTTTGGAGGAATTGTCCCGGTGATATAGAGCCCAAACGGATATGGTGCGGGTTTAATGGTCGCATAAAGACAATGCAGCGGCCAAAAAGACACTGCAGGCAAGATGACAGAGCCACGGGGAAATGTATAAGAGGACCAACACCAAAAACGCCCCTCAAAGCTCACAGGGAAGCCTCAAATTGCAGCGGACAGACTGCCACGGCCTCTCTGTAAAAACATACATACATGGATTATAGTTTCTAGATCGCAGACCAGCCCTGTAACCAGGCATCCCATAACTCTGATGAAGTGTTTAAAAAGAAGCTTAATACCTGTCAATGTGGCGCAAGAACATCCACACTCTGGCTGTGCGGCAATTGGCCAAGTCAGGTGGGACTTTTTATAGAGCTGTCGCTGGTGTTGCAGCTAATCAGCTCAAATGGCGCCAAAGGTAAAGCTGCAAAAGGGAGGAATTCAACCAATGGGGTAGAGCGTGGGAGGCCACAACAGGGCTAGACTATGCGTCCGGGTAGAAACCCAATTAACTGCGTATTGTAAATGAAAAGAGAGGTTCTTATAGGACAGGCATCGCATACAGAGGCCGCCCTCGATCCCGGCGGCGTCCGGCGTCACCGCGCACCCACGCAGACGTGAAGGACGTCCACGACACCGGCGCGGTGACGTCAGACGTCGACCCGACCGCCAGCACAACGAAAAGGGCGGAAGTGCTAAAAGAAAATCACTCCGTTGCCCGCACCAGACCCAAAAAGGTCAGCGCAAAGGCAGCACAATTGTATGTGCTGCGCCAAACGGCGCCATCGGAGGAATGGGGAAAAATTGACTAATCCAACACCCCATGGATAGTAAACCGTGTAACATGAATACCCTCCGTCCCATATGTATGTAATTCTTGGGACAGGGAGAGAAATTTATTCATATGCACATAACCGTCCATTTGCTCAAGTATGAGCAGTCAGCCCCCGATTATCAAAACAACCGGGGGCTGTTTTTGTGCTGGGGAGCGTCAGTGGGCCCAATGGGTGGTCCCCAAATCCCCGGGCTCCAATATGTCAAAAAGTGCAGGGTACAATTGTCATTTGATTAATTTCTAAATAATAAACAGTAATCAACAATGTAATAACTAGGCACTAATCTCCAGTGGGCGAATCATCAGGTAAAGTTCCACCAAATAAATCCAATCTTGTTTAAAAAGGATTTTTTAGTTTTTACATAAATATCTAACCGGCATACATCAGAAACATTAGTACACATGTTATACAGCTGGCAGAGTTCATACATATTTATTTATTTTCAAAAAAAAAAAAACCCAACACACAAACACGGTGTAAACAAATTGTTGAGCTCAGTTTAGCAGATCCCTATCAAACTTCGCAGATGTAAAACCTGGTAGGAAGGGTTTAAAGTTAATTGCCTGGTTCAAGCCAGGGGGTGAGGTGGCGTTGAGGATCGAGATCCATCTCAGCTCCCTTTGAAGAAGGTGCTTGTTAAGGTCACGTCCGCGGGGGCTGCAGTGGACCCTGTCCAAAACTAACACCTCAAGGTTTGGTACGCAATCTCCATGAACTTGGGCAGCATGTCTGCCAAGAGGGAGATCAGGATTTTGTTCCTTCATCCCTTTTAGATGCCGGTAAATTCTCTGCCACAATTTTTGTATAGTTTTTCCTACATAAAAGCAGTTACAACTGCAAATAATGAGATATACTACGTCCGTAGTTTGACAGTTTGCATAATGTTTTGGTCGAAATTTTTGGCCATTCGGTAGCCGAATGTTCTTTGTAGTGTTCATATATTTACAGTATGTGCAATTACCACATTGGAAAGTTCCCAGGTCCTTACATGGATCTCCCCTATTGGTGTTCTCAAATTCACTCTGCACTAGCATGTCCTTCAGGGACGTTGCTCGTCTATAGGCAATATTTGGCCTGGGGGGTACTAATGGTCCTATCACAGGATCTGCTGTAAGTAGATGCCAGTGCTTTTGGTAGATTTTAAGAAGTTCAGCGTGATCATCAGAATAAGTGTTAATAATACGATGATCACTTTCACTTTTTTTAGGTTTAGATATTAATAATTCGTGTCGATTTAGATTTGAAGTGCGTTTAAAGGCCTTTTTGAGGCACTTATGGCTGTATCCCCTTGCTAGAAGTCTTTGCCTTAAGTTATTAGCTTCTCTTTTATAATCGACCTCGTTAGAGCAATTTCTTTTTATTCTTAAATATTGTCCATAGGGAATAGATTCAACTAGGGATTTAGGGTGAAAACTAGAAGAATGTAGGATTGTATTGCCTGCACTTGGTTTGCGGAACAGCTTACATGATAACATGTTTTGCTTGTCCCTGAAGATCTCCACATCAAGGAAGGTTATGGTATTTGGGTCTGATGTCATTGTGAACTTAAGATTAAAAGTATTTAAGTTTAGGGCGATGAGACACTCATCCAAGCATTGCTGGGAGCCCGTCCATACGATGAAGATATCATCAATGTACCTGTGCCATAGAGCTACATGGCACAGGTACATTGAGAGATCCCCACTGGAAAAGATTGAATGCTCCCATTCCCCCAGGTACAGGTTGGCGTAGCCAGGGGCACAACTGGTGCCCATGGCTACGCCCTGCACCTGGAGGAAACATTGACCATCAAAAGTGAAGACATTGTGTCTCAGTATGAAATCCAAGGACTGGATTATAAATTCATTGAACAAACGTTCATGGTGACTGGTTTGTGATAGAATATGTCTAATACAAGCAATACCTAAAGAGTGAGGAATCGAGCTGTAAAGTGCCTCCACGTCGATACTGACCAGGATCGAATCTATAGGAATTTGTACTCCCTCGATAATGCGTAATAAGTGAGGTGTATCTTTAACATAAGAGGGGATGCTCTGAACAAAGGGTTTTAAATGCTCATCAATGAGTCGTGAAAGATTTTCAATAATAGCTCCGTTTCCAGATATAATAGGACGTCCTGGGGGATTTAGGGGGTCCTTGTGAATTTTGGGGAGTGAGTAGAATGTTGGTGTACGGGGAAAGGAGGTGCGAACAAATTCCCAAGTTTTTTTAGAAATGACATTGTTTTGAAAAGCTTCATCTACCAAAGTGTAGAATTTTTTATTAAAGGCATCTACAACACCCCTACTGACTGGGCGATACCACTCATGATTTCTCAATATGTTAAAACACATTTCAAGATATTGGGGGTTGTCCATGATGACAATGTTTCCTCCTTTATCCGATAATTTAATCGTAATTTGATGATTTTTGGATAGATTTTTTAAGGCCATCTTTTCAGTAGGAATAAGATTTGTATGTCTGGGTGTTATAGGTACTAGGTTATTTATTTCTTGGCTGATATTTTTAAGAAAATTAGATACACCTGGATTTGAGCTAGGCACTGGGTATAAGGTAGATGTTTTTTTAAGGGAAGTTTGTTTTGGGGTACTGGGGATCTCGGTGTCAATTGTGCTGGCATTAGCCAAAAGTAAATCAAGGTCCAGGGTGTCGATGAGGTCTTTGGATTCATTTTCCTCAAGTAAAGATTTGAGATTACCCAGAGCTTGACGTTCACTATACGTGTGAAATTCCCGTGTATCCGGGTCGCTCTTTTCAAAAATGCTTTTAAGTAGCAATTTACGGGCATATAAGTGAAGATCTTTGATGGTCTCAAATTTGTCTACAGGTTTATTAGGGCAGAAAGTTAATCCTTTTGAGAGGACTGAGATCTCATCGACACTCAGGACATGTGATGACAAATTTATAATATTAAAAGCCGAGGCTATGTCGTAATCGGGTTGTGAGGAGTGAGTGAGTTTCCCGAGTTCTTAGAGAACATCAAGGGAACCTTAGGCGTGACAAAAGTGCCCATATTTTCAAGTGATTCATGTGCACTGACGGTAACATCCGAAGCCGTCAATGTGGAAGTGTTGGGGACTGATGGGAGCAGAGTACGAGGATACTGTTTAGGGGGGCGTTTTTTAGTAATATTACTATTGGAGGAATTTTCAAAGTCACGATTTCTTTTAGATGGTTTTGTGCGTTTTCCTTTCATCGGTGCATATGACATGTTGGACGAAACCGAAGAGGTATCAGACGTATCCAACTGTGTAGAGCGATGATTGTCGTTCTTATATTGGACTCTAGATCTAGTTGAAAAAGCCCATCTATATGCTCTGCCTTCTTCGAAGGCTTGTTTATCCCGCATGTATTTAAACTCTTTTTTTGCTAAGATCGATTTGTTGAATAGTTCAATATGGGTTTTAAGTTTCTCATTTAGATCTTTATATGAGGAATGGGCTTGTAAGGGTTTGATTCTAGAATAGATTTTTTCAATGTTCATGTTGATATAGACGAGACGTCTCCGATATTCATCAGAAAGAAGCCTCATCATACCAGCCGAGCATGATTTTAAATTCGTTTCCCATGCTTGTTTGAACGTCGGGTCCAGATCCTCAAAAGTTGGGAAGATCTGGACTCGAAGTCCAAGTGGGTTTAAATCATCTCTTATGTACTCATCAAACGTTTTTATATGCCAGTGCATTGAAGATTTCCTCTCCAACCATTTAGTTAGGTTGGAGAAAAGAAAGGTTAGCTCAGATTCCAAAGATTCATTTTTACCATAATTTGATTGTAATTGTTCAGTGAAAACCTCCCATGATTCACTGTAAAGTTCAGCCATAATGATGGTGTCACTGAGCTCTACACAAATGGATATACCAACACAATAACAATAAATAAAAAAAAAAAAAAAAAAAAAAAAAAAAAAAGGAGAGAGAAAGAATTGCAGCAGTGCGTTTTCAAAATAATTGCTCATATAATAGGGAGCAAGCAAAAATTTAATTCAGTAAATTGTTTATGTAGATAACGCTGGAAAGCTTCAAATATGGATGGGGACTAGGGGGTATTTGCTACCCAAAAATAGAATATATTGATTGGGGGGAGATGAAGCCATTAGCCAGCAGATACAGGGCAAGTTACCATTTTTACCAATCACATCCCGGTAATTTTGAAAAAAATTGGAAAAGGGGTGCCCCTGGGATTGTGTGGATTGGAATAAATTATGGATTGCCACCAAGTATATATAGAAAAATATAAAGAATTTTATTTTACATAATACACATATATATCAAAATGGTTTAAAATCAAAGAAAGGAACAGACATATACAGTCATTAAAGAACAATTGCATGAGGACACCTTACTACTTGAGACATATAAGTCATATAGCTAGTGGTGACACAACCGACATGTTTCGGATACTCGAGCTATATCTGTGATAGCCTCCATTATTTCCTTCTTCAAGGTTCATGCAATAGTTTGAAGACAATTTAGTCTCTATATAAGAGAAAAAACACAACATAGTATGTGATAGCTGTATAATACACAACAGTGTACTGGCATGATTACATTATTTTGAATTTCTCCCATATGTGGGCAGCTAGAAGATAGACATTGTTGCAAAGAGAAAATAAAAGAGAAAAAAAAAATAAAATAAAAAATAAAATAACAATGAGAAAGGAAAAGAAGAAAGGGGGAGGGGAGAGAGACGAAGGGAAAAGGAAGAATAAATATACATGAAAGTTCATTTAAGAATACATGGATGTATATAAACATCGTATAATTGTATGTCTATACGATACAGTACATCTATATCAAATAGTGTTGCATACATACATTTCCAATGGTAATATAAACATCAGCCATTTGGAGGAATTGTCCCGGTGATATAGAGCCCAAACGGATATGGTGCGGGTTTAATGGTCGCATAAAGACAATGCAGCGGCCAAAAAGACACTGCAGACAAGATGACAGAGCCACGGGGAAATGTATAAGAGGACCAACACCAAAAACGCCCCTCAAAGCTCACAGGGAAGCCTCAAATTGCAGCGGACAGACTGCCACGGCCTCTCTGTAAAAACATACATACATGGATTATAGTTTCTAGATCGCAGACCAGCCCTGTAACCAGGCATCCCATAACTCTGATGAAGTGTTTAAAAAGAAGCTTAATACCTGTCAATGTGGCGCAAGAACATCCACACTCTGGCTGTGCGGCAATTGGCCAAGTCAGGTGGGACTTTTTATAGAGCTGTCGCTGGTGTTGCAGCTAATCAGCTCAAATGGCGCCAAAGGTAAAGCTGCAAAAGGGAGGAATTCAACCAATGGGGTAGAGCGTGGGAGGCCACAACAGGGCTAGACTATGCGTCCGGGTAGAAACCCAATTAACTGCGTATTGTAAATGAAAAGAGAGGTTCTTATAGGACAGGCATCGCATACAGAGGCCGCCCTCGATCCCGGCGGCGTCCGGCGTCACCGCGCACCCACGCAGACGTGAAGGACGTCCACGACACCGGCGCGGTGACGTCAGACGTCGACCCGACCGCCAGCACAACGAAAAGGGCGGAAGTGCTAAAAGAAAATCACTCCGTTGCCCGCACCAGACCCAAAAAGGTCAGCGCAAAGGCAGCACAATTGTATGTGCTGCGCCAAACGGCGCCATCGGAGGAATGGGGAAAAATTGACTAATCCAACACCCCATGGATAGTAAACCGTGTAACATGAATACCCTCCGTCCCATATGTATGTAATTCTTGGGACAGGGAGAGAAATTTATTCATATGCACATAACCGTCCATTTGCTCAAGTATGAGCAGTCAGCCCCCGATTATCAAAACAACCGGGGGCTGTTTTTGTGCTGGGGAGCGTCAGTGGGCCCAATGGGTGGTCCCCAAATCCCCGGGCTCCAATATGTCAAAAAGTGCAGGGTACAATTGTCATTTGATTAATTTCTAAATAATAAACAGTAATCAACAATGTAATAACTAGGCACTAATCTCCAGTGGGCGAATCATCAGGTAAAGTTCCACCAAATAAATCCAATCTTGTTTAAAAAGGATTTTTTAGTTTTTACATAAATATCTAACCGGCATACATCAGAAACATTAGTACACATGTTATACAGCTGGCAGAGTTCATACATATTTATTTATTTTCAAAAAAAAAAAAAACCCAACACACAAACACGGTGTAAACAAATTGTTGAGCTCAGTTTAGCAGATCCCTATCAAACTTCGCAGATGTAAAACCTGGTAGGAAGGGTTTAAAGTTAATTGCCTGGTTCAAGCCAGGGGGTGAGGTGGCGTTGAGGATCGAGATCCATCTCAGCTCCCTTTGAAGAAGGTGCTTGTTAAGGTCACCTCCGCGGGGGCTGCGGTGGACCCTGTCCAAAACTAACACCTCAAGGTTTGGTACGCAATCTCCATGAACTTGGGCAGCATGTCTGCCAAGAGGGAGATCAGGATTTTGTTCCTTCATCCCTTTTAGATGCCGGTAAATTCTCTGCCACAATTTTTGTATAGTTTTTCCTACATAAAAGCAGTTACAACTGCAAATAATGAGATATACTACGTCCGTAGTTTGACAGTTTGCATAATGTTTTGGTCGAAATTTTTGGCCATTCGGTAGCCGAATGTTCTTTCTAGTAGTCAATTTTTCCCCATTCCTCCGATGGCGCCGTTTGGCGCAGCACATACAATTGTGCTGCCTTTGCGCTGACCTTTTTGGGTCTGGTGCGGGCAACGGAGTGATTTTCTTTTAGCACTTCCGCCCTTTTCGTTGTGCTGGCGGTCGGGTCGACGTCTGACGTCACCGCGCCGGTGTCGTGGACGTCCTTCACGTCTGCGTGGGTGCGCGGTGACGCCGGACGCCGCCGGGATCGAGGGCGGCCTCTGTATGCGATGCCTGTCCTATAAGAACCTCTCTTTTCATTTACAATACGCAGTTAATTGGGTTTCTACCCGGACGCATAGTCTAGCCCTGTTGTGGCCTCCCACGCTCTACCCCATTGGTTGAATTCCTCCCTTTTGCAGCTTTACCTTTGGCGCCATTTGAGCTGATTAGCTGCAACACCAGCGACAGCTCTATAAAAAGTCCCACCTGACTTGGCCAATTGCCGCACAGCCAGAGTGTGGATGTTCTTGCGCCACATTGACAGGTATTAAGCTTCTTTTTAAACACTTCATCAGAGTTATGGGATGCCTGGTTACAGGGCTGGTCTGCGATCTAGAAACTATAATCCATGTATGTATGTTTTTACAGAGAGGCCGTGGCAGTCTGTCCGCTGCAATTTGAGGCTTCCCTGTGAGCTTTGAGGGGCGTTTTTGGTGTTGGTCCTCTTATACATTTCCCCGTGGCTCTGTCATCTTGTCTGCAGTGTCTTTTTGGCCGCTGCATTGTCTTTATGCGACCATTAAACCCGCACCATATCCGTTTGGGCTCTATATCACCGGGACAATTCCTCCAAACGGCTGATGTTTATATTACCATTGGAAATGTATGTATGCAACACTATTTGATATAGATGTACTGTATCGTATAGACATACAATTATACGATGTTTATATACATCCATGTATTCTTAAATGAACTTTCATGTATATTTATTCTTCCTTTTCCCTTCGTCTCTCTCCCCTCCCCCTTTCTTCTTTTCCTTTCTCATTGTTATTTTATTTTTTATTTTATTTTTTTTTCTCTTTTATTTTCTCTTTGCAACAATGTCTATCTTCTAGCTGCCCACATATGGGAGAAATTCAAAATAATGTAATCATGCCAGTACACTGTTGTGTATTATACAGCTATCACATACTATGTTGTGTTTTTTCTCTTATATAGAGACTAAATTGTCTTCAAACTATTGCATGAACCTTGAAGAAGGAAATAATGGAGGCTATCACAGATATAGCTCGAGTATCCGAAACATGTCGGTTGTGTCACCACTAGCTATATGACTTATATGTCTCAAGTAGTAAGGTGTCCTCATGCAATTGTTCTTTAATGACTGTATATGTCTGTTCCTTTCTTTGATTTTAAACCATTTTGATATATATGTGTATTATGTAAAATAAAATTATTTATATTTTTCTATATATACTTGGTGGCAATCCATAATTTATTCCAATCCACACAATCCCAGGGGCACCCCTTTTCCAATTTTTTTCACAGTCTTTTTACACTGCCATGAGCCCAGTGTCAGAGAAAATCTAACATTTATATGCAAGCTCAGTGCACCAGCACTGCATATATTACGTTGAGAGATACACCGTTTCCATACTGTGGGTGTATTCTGCTCTTTGAAAAAGATCCATTTAGGGGAAAAAAAAAGGCACTTTATTGTGCTCTTTTCCAAAAGACCCCTAGGGCAAAAAAAAAAATTGCATTTTATTTTGCTCGTGCAAAAAAGGACCCGTTTAGGGCAAAAAAATAAAATAAAAAAATTTGCACTTTAATGTACGCTTGCAAAAAGAGCCATTCAGGGCCACAAAAAATAGTTTGCAGTGTGTTATACATATGTGGAGGTGTGTGAAATAAACAATTTCTATATAGTTTTCTCCTACTGTGCTATACTAAAAAAACAAAATTTTTTTTGAATAGCATTTTCTGCAGTTCTGTAGCTGTGCGATTCAGCGGTTACATACTGTGGGTGTGTTCTGCTCTTCCAAAAAACGCAGTTTAGGGGCACAAAAAATAGTTTGCAGTGTGTTATACATATGTGGAGGTGTGTGAAATAAACAATTTCTATATAGTTTTTTCCTACTGTGCTATACTAAAAAAAAAAACATTTTTTTTTAATAGCATTTTCTGCAGTTCTGTAGCTGTGCGATTCAGCGGTTACGTACTGTGGGTGTGTTCTGCTCTTCCAAAAAACGCCATTTAGGGGCACAAAAAATAGTTTTCAGTGTGTTATACATATGTGGAGGTGTGTGAAATAAACAATTTCTATATAGTTTTCTCCTACTGTGCTATACTAAAAAAACAACATTTTTTGGAATAGCATTTTCTGTAGTTCTGTAGCTGTGCGATTCAGCGGTTACGTACTGTGGGTGTGTTCTGCTCTTCCAAAAAACGCAGTTTAGGGGCACAAAAAATAGTTTGCAGTGTGTTATACATATGTGGAGGTGTGTGAAATAAACAATTTCTATATAGTTTTCTCCTACTGTGCTATACTAAAAAAACAACATTTTTTTTGAATAGCATTTTCTGCAGTTCTGTAGCTGTGCGATTCAGCGGTTACGTACTGTGGGTGTGTTCTGCTCTTCCAAAAAACGCCATTTAGGGGCACAAAAAATAGTTTGCAGTGTGTTATACATATGTGGAGGTGTGTGAAATAAACAATTTCTATATAGTTTTCTCCTACTGTGCTATACTAAAAAAACAAAAAAATTTTTGAATAGCATTTTCTGCAGTTCTGTAGCTGTGCGATTCAGCGGTTACGTACTGTGGGTGTGTTCTGCTCTTCCAAAAAACGCAGTTTAGGGGCACAAAAAATAGTTTGCAGTGTGTTATACATATGTGGAGGTGTGTGAAATAAACAATTTCTATATAGTTTTTTCCTACTGTGCTATACTAAAAAAAAAAACATTTTTTTTGAATAGCATTTTCTGCAGTTCTGTAGCTGTGCGATTCAGCGGTTACGTACTGTGGGTGTGTTCTGCTCTTCCAAAAAACGCCATTTAGGGGCACAAAAAATAGTTTGCAGTGTGTTATACATATGTGGAGGTGTGTGAAATAAACAATTTCTATATAGTTTTCTCCTACTGTGCTATACTAAAAAAACAAAATTTTTTTGGAATAGCATTTTCTGTAGTTCTGTAGCTGTGCAATTCAGCGGTTACGTACTGTGGGTGTGTTCTGCTCTTCCAAAAAACGCAGTTTAGGGGCACAAAAAATAGTTTGCAGTGTGTTATACATATGTGGAGGTGTGTGAAATAAACAATTTCTATATAGTTTTCTCCTACTGTGCTATACTAAAAAAACAACATTTTTTTTGAATAGCATTTTCTGCAGTTCTGTAGCTGTGCGATTCAGCGGTTACGTACTGTGGGTGTGTTCTGCTCTTCCAAAAAACGCAGTTTAGGGGCACAAAAAATAGTTTGCAGTGTGTTATACATATGTGGAGGTGTGTGAAATAAACAATTTCTATATAGTTTTTTCCTACTGTGCTATACTAAAAAAAAAAACATTTTTTTTGAATAGCATTTTCTGCAGTTCTGTAGCTGTGCGATTCAGCGGTTACGTACTGTGGGTGTGTTCTGCTCTTCCAAAAAACGCCATTTAGGGGCACAAAAAATAGTTTTCAGTGTGTTATACATATGTGGAGGTGTGTGAAATAAACAATTTCTATATAGTTTTCTCCTACTGTGCTATACTAAAAAAACAACATTTTTTTGGAATAGCATTTTCTGTAGTTCTGTAGCTGTGCAATTCAGCGGTTACGTACTGTGGGTGTGTTCTGCTCTTCCAAAAAACGCAGTTTAGGGGCACAAAAAATAGTTTGCAGTGTGTTATACATATGTGGAGGTGTGTGAAATAAACAATTTCTATATAGTTTTCTCCTACTGTGCTATACTAAAAAAACAACATTTTTTTTGAATAGCATTTTCTGCAGTTTTGTAGCTGTGCGATTCAGCGGTTACGTACTGTGGGTGTGTTCTGCTCTTCCAAAAAACGCCATTTAGGGGCACAAAAAATAGTTTGCAGTGTGTTATACATATGTGGAGGTGTGTGAAATAAACAATTTCTATATAGTTTTCTCCTACTGTGCTATACTAAAAAAACAAAAAAAATTTTGAATAGCATTTTCTGCAGTTCTGTAGCTGTGCGATTCAGCGGTTACGTACTGTGGGTGTGTTCTGCTCTTCCAAAAAACGCAGTTTAGGGGCACAAAAAATAGTTTGCAGTGTGTTATACATATGTGGAGGTGTGTGAAATAAACAATTTCTATATAGTTTTTTCCTACTGTGCTATACTAAAAAAAAAACATTTTTTTTGAATAGCATTTTCTGCAGTTCTGTAGCTGTGCGATTCAGCGGTTACGTACTGTGGGTGTGTTCTGCTCTTCCAAAAAACGCCATTTAGGGGCACAAAAAATAGTTTGCAGTGTGTTATACATATGTGGAGGTGTGTGAAATAAACAATTTCTATATAGTTTTCTCCTACTGTGCTATACTAAAAAAACAAAATTTTTTTGGAATAGCATTTTCTGTAGTTCTGTAGCTGTGCAATTCAGCGGTTACGTACTGTGGGTGTGTTCTGCTCTTCCAAAAAACGCAGTTTAGGGGCACAAAAAATAGTTTGCAGTGTGTTATACATATGTGGAGGTGTGTGAAATAAACAATTTCTATATAGTTTTCTCCTACTGTGCTATACTAAAAAAACAACATTTTTTTTGAATAGCATTTTCTGCAGTTCTGTAGCTGTGCGATTCAGCGGTTACGTACTGTGGGTGTGTTCTGCTCTTCCAAAAAACGCCATTTAGGGGCACAAAAAATAGTTTGCAGTGTGTTATACATATGTGGAGGTGTGTGAAATAAACAATTTCTATATAGTTTTCTCCTACTGTGCTATACTAAAAAAACAAACATTTTTTTGAATAGCATTTTCTGCAGTTCTGTAGCTGTGCGATTCAGCGGTTACGTACTGTGGGTGTGTTCTGCTCTTCCAAAAAATGCAGTTATGGGGCACAAAAAATAGTTTGCAGTGTGTTATACATATGTGGAGGTGTGTGAAATAAACAATTTCTATATAGTTTTCTCCTACTGCGCTATACTAAAAAAAAAAAAAATTTTTGAATAGCATTTTCTGCAGTTCTGTAGCTGTGTGATTCAGCGGTTACGTACTGTGGGTGTGTTCTGCTCTTCCAAAAAACGCCATTATGGGGCACAAAAAATAGTTTGCAGTGTGTTATACATATGTGGAGGTGTGTGAAATAAACAATTTCTATATAGTTTTCTCCTACTGTGCTATACTAAAAAAAAACCATTTTTTTTTAATAGCATTTTCTGTAGTTCTGTAGCTGTGCGATTCAGCGGTTACGTACTGTGGGTGTGTTCTGCTCTTCCAAAAAATGCCATTTAGGGGCACAAAAAATAGTTTGCAGTGTGTTATACATATGTGGAGGTGTGTGAAATAAACAATTTCTATATAGTTTTCTCCTACTGTGCTATACTAAAAAAACAAAATTTTTTTTAATAGCATTTTCTGCAGTTCTGTAGCTGTGCGATTCAGCGGTTACGTACTGTGGGTGTGTTCTGCTCTTCCAAAAAACGCCGTTTAGGGGCACAAAAAATAGTTTGCAGTGTGTTATACATATGTGGAGGTGTGTGAAATAAACAATTTCTATATAGTTTTTTCCTACTGTGCTATACTAAAAAAAAAAACATTTTTTTTGAATAGCATTTTCTGCAGTTCTGTAGCTGTGCGATTCAGCGGTTACGTACTGTGGGTGTGTTCTGCTCTTCCAAAAAACGCCATTTAGGGGCACAAAAAATAGTTTTCAGTGTGTTATACATATGTGGAGGTGTGTGAAATAAACAATTTCTATATAGTTTTCTCCTACTGTGCTATACTAAAAAAACAACATTTTTTTGGAATAGCATTTTCTGTAGTTCTGTAGCTGTGCAATTCAGCGGTTACGTACTGTGGGTGTGTTCTGCTCTTCCAAAAAACGCAGTTTAGGGGCACAAAAAATAGTTTGCAGTGTGTTATACATATGTGGAGGTGTGTGAAATAAACAATTTCTATATAGTTTTCTCCTACTGTGCTATACTAAAAAAACAACATTTTTTTTGAATAGCATTTTCTGCAGTTTTGTAGCTGTGCGATTCAGCGGTTACGTACTGTGGGTGTGTTCTGCTCTTCCAAAAAACGCCATTTAGGGGCACAAAAAATAGTTTGCAGTGTGTTATACATATGTGGAGGTGTGTGAAATAAACAATTTCTATATAGTTTTCTCCTACTGTGCTATACTAAAAAAACAAAAAAAATTTTGAATAGCATTTTCTGCAGTTCTGTAGCTGTGCGATTCAGCGGTTACGTACTGTGGGTGTGTTCTGCTCTTCCAAAAAACGCAGTTTAGGGGCACAAAAAATAGTTTGCAGTGTGTTATACATATGTGGAGGTGTGTGAAATAAACAATTTCTATATAGTTTTTTCCTACTGTGCTATACTAAAAAAAAAACATTTTTTTTGAATAGCATTTTCTGCAGTTCTGTAGCTGTGCGATTCAGCGGTTACGTACTGTGGGTGTGTTCTGCTCTTCCAAAAAACGCCATTTAGGGGCACAAAAAATAGTTTGCAGTGTGTTATACATATGTGGAGGTGTGTGAAATAAACAATTTCTATATAGTTTTCTCCTACTGTGCTATACTAAAAAAACAAAATTTTTTTGGAATAGCATTTTCTGTAGTTCTGTAGCTGTGCAATTCAGCGGTTACGTACTGTGGGTGTGTTCTGCTCTTCCAAAAAACGCAGTTTAGGGGCACAAAAAATAGTTTGCAGTGTGTTATACATATGTGGAGGTGTGTGAAATAAACAATTTCTATATAGTTTTCTCCTACTGTGCTATACTAAAAAAACAACATTTTTTTTGAATAGCATTTTCTGCAGTTCTGTAGCTGTGCGATTCAGCGGTTACGTACTGTGGGTGTGTTCTGCTCTTCCAAAAAACGCCATTTAGGGGCACAAAAAATAGTTTGCAGTGTGTTATACATATGTGGAGGTGTGTGAAATAAACAATTTCTATATAGTTTTCTCCTACTGTGCTATACTAAAAAAACAAACATTTTTTTGAATAGCATTTTCTGCAGTTCTGTAGCTGTGCGATTCAGCGGTTACGTACTGTGGGTGTGTTCTGCTCTTCCAAAAAATGCAGTTATGGGGCACAAAAAATAGTTTGCAGTGTGTTATACATATGTGGAGGTGTGTGAAATAAACAATTTCTATATAGTTTTCTCCTACTGTGCTATACTAAAAAAAAACCATTTTTTTTTAATAGCATTTTCTGTAGTTCTGTAGCTGTGCGATTCAGCGGTTACGTACTGTGGGTGTGTTCTGCTCTTCCAAAAAATGCCATTTAGGGGCACAAAAAATAGTTTGCAGTGTGTTATACATATGTGGAGGTGTGTGAAATAAACAATTTCTATATAGTTTTCTCCTACTGTGCTATACTAAAAAAACAACATTTTTTTTAATAGCATTTTCTGCAGTTCTGTAGCTGTGCGATTCAGCGGTTACGTACTGTGGGTGTGTTCTGCTCTTCCAAAAAACGCCGTTTAGGGGCACAAAAAATAGTTTGCAGTGTGTTATACATATGTGGAGGTGTGTGAAATAAACAATTTCTATATAGTTTTCTCCTACTGTGCTATACTAAAAAAACAACATTTTTTTTAATAGCATTTTCTGCAGTTCTGTAGCTGTGCGATTCAGCGGTTACGTACTGTGGGTGTGTTCTGCTCTTCCAAAAACACCCATTTAGGGCAAGATCCTAAATTTGGAAAATATGAGGAGAAGGTCAAAGGGACGTGGTGGCCCCGGTCGTGGTGCTGCTGGTGGAGCTCCTGTTGCAGGGAGAGGACGGGGGGATCTGTGCCAGATACACGCACAAGTGAAACACCTTCCTCAGGTGCGAGTAGGTGACCGAGCCTGCGGCGGTATTTTGTCGCGCCTAATGAGGCTGTACGAATGTTTAGGCCAGGACAAGTACAGGCGATAGTAGATTGGGTTGCTGACAGTGCCTCGGGTTCCTTCACATTGTCTCCCACCCACTCTTCTGATGAAAGATCAGAGTTGGCACCTGAAACCCATGTCCATCAGTCTTTCACCTCACCCCCTTGCAAATCAGCCAAGCAGTCTGAGCCCCAAATCATGCAGCAGTCTCTTCTGCTTTTCGATGACTCTGTTAGCAGGGTTTCCCAGGGCCATCCACCTAGCCCTGCCCCAGAAGTGGAAGAGATTGAGTGCACCGATGCCCAACCACTTATGTTTCATTAGAACCCTATTAAATACAATGGATGCGAACGTTCGGATTCTAAAGTGCTAATTATAACAACTATTATCCATGTTATTGTCCGAAACAGAGTTTGGGAACCCGGGTTCTGCACCAGGGGACATGTATCAATGCAAAAAGAAGTTTTAAAAACGGACGTTTTCCGGGAGCAGTCATTTTAACCACTTCCTACCGGGTCATAGACATATGACGCCGGCAGGAACCCTCCCTCCCTCCGGGCGGACGTCATATGACGTCCTTTTTTCCCGGCCGTCTATGGGGCGCGCGCGCGCCGCCGGCGGCGCGCGCGCGCACCCGCGGCAACGCTCGTGACCCGGTGAGTGTGCCCGGCGGTCGCGATGTCCGCTGGGCACCCGCGATTGCCCACGATCACGGCAGAAGTGTGGATCTGTGTGTGTAAACACACAGATCCACCTCCTGTCAGAGGTGAGGAGACCGATGTGTGTTCCCAGTACAGAGGAACACAGATCGGTCTCCTCCCCTTGTGAGTCCCCTCCCCCTACAGTTACAATCACTCAATAGGGAACATATTAACCCCTTGATCGCCCCCTAGTGTTAACCCTTTCCCTGCCAGTCACATTTACACAGTAATTAGTGCAGTTTTATAGCACTAATCGCTGTATAAATGTGAATGGTCCCAAAAACGCGCCAATAGTGTCCGATGTGTCTGCCCCAATGTCACGGTCACAATAAAAATCGCAGATCGCCGCTATTACTAGTAAAAAAAATAAAAAAAATAAAAATGCCATAAATCTATCCCCTATTATGTAGACGCTATAACTTTTGCGCAAACCAATCAATATACGCTTATTGCAAAAAAAAATTACCAAAAATATGTAGAATACGTATCGGTCTAAACTTAGAAAAAAAATTGTTTTAAAAAAAAAAAATTGTGATATTTATTAAATCAAAAAGTAAAAAATATTGCATTTTTTTCAAATATGTCGCTCTTCTTTTGTTTATAGCACAAAAAATAAAAACCGCAGAGGTGATCAAATACCACCAAAAGAAAGCTCTATTTGTGGGGGAAAAAGGACGTCAATTTTGGTTAGGTTCAACGTCGCACGACCGCGCAATTGTCAGTTAAAGCGACACAGTGCTGCATCGCAAAAAGTGCTCTGGTCAGGAAGGGGGTAAATTCTTCCAGGGCTGAAGTGGTTAATGATGCATAAAGTGAAAAAAAAAAAGTCAAATATTCCTTTAAATATTGTACCTGGGGGGTGTCTAAAGTATGCCTGTGAAGTGCCACGTGTTTCCCGTGTTTAGAACTGTCCCTGCACAAAATAACATTTCTAAAGGAAAAAAAGCCATTTAAAACTGCTTGCGGCTCTAATGCAATGTCTGGTCCCGGTAATATGGATGAAAATCTTTAGGAAAAATGGCATAGCTACCCCATCAACCCCCCCCCCCCCCTACCCCAGCCCATTACCAGCCCCTTTGGGTCTTGTATGGATATTAAGGGGAACCCCGCACACAAAATAAAAAAGGCCCTATATACTCTGAACAGCCGTATACAGGCGGTGCATACAAGACAGGGACTGTAGGTTTGTTCTTATGTAGAATCTGTTTGTAATTTTGAACAGCTGCATTGTTTAAGTGGAGCTCCATGCCAAATTCCTTTTTTTTAGCTTTTTGTAAAACATAGGGAACGGTTATCTCCCCTGTCACATTTGTTTTGCTCTCTGTGCCCCTGTTCAGAACATTTCACCTCACTTTGCGTCCCAATGACAACTGTTTTTGAAATGTGGTATTTTTATTGAAACAAGGATTGGTGATAAAGCATCAGTAGAGAGGAGACACCTTTCTCCCATATTAATTCTTACAGGAGAGAATTTTCCTTCCAAGGGGTAGATTTCCTCTCACTTCCTGTTGTCTTCTTCCGTTTGCAAGTAGTAGTAGTTTGTAAGTTGGATGTTTGAAAGTAGGGACCTGCCGTATATACTCTGCAGAAATTGGCCCCTTAGCTGTTGGTGTTGGCACAACACTGAAAGCACTCACAGTTATTCTTGGTGGGTGCTGGAACGCCCTGCTGTCAACTATTATATCAGGAATTGTAATAACATATAATTGTTGATCAGTGGTAGTAAAAATTGGGCCTTTGATGGTGGTGCTGGTGCCACAACACTGTAAGGCCTGACAGTTACTCTTGGTGGGCGCAGCAATGGGCCCTGCTGTGAATTATTAGATCAATAATTATAATTGCATGCCCCTGTTGAATAGGGGCTGAAAAATTGGGCCTTTGGTGGTGGTGGTGGTGGTGGTGATGGTGGTGCTGGTGCCACAACACTGTAAGGCCTGACAGTTACTCTTGGTGGGCGCAGCAATGGGCCCTGCTGTGAATTATTCGAACAATAATTATAATTGCATGCCCCTGTTGAACAGGGGCTGAAAAATTGGGCCTTTGGTGGTGGTGGTGGTGGTGATGGTGGTGCTGGTGCCACAACACTGTAAGGCCTGACAGTTACTCTTGGTGGGCGCAGCAATGGGCCCTGCTGTGAATTATTAGATCAATAATTATAATTGCATGCCCCTGTTGAACAGGGGCTGAAAAATTGGGCCTTTGGTGGTGGTGGTGGTGGTGATGGTGGTGCTGGTGCCACAACACTGTAAGGCCTGACAGTTACTCTTGGTGGGCACAGCAATGGGCCCTGCTGTGAATTATTAGATCAATAATTATAATTGCATGCCCCTGTTGAATAGGGGCTGAAAAATTGGGCCTTAGGCACTGGTGGCACAACACTGCAACCCCTCACAGATACTGTACTTGGAGCACAGCAATGAGGCCTGTTGCAAAGTATTGCATCAAAAATTTTAATTACACGCCCCTGTTAAACAGGGGCTGAAAAATTGGGCCTTAGCCACTGGTGGCGTCACCCATAAACCAAAATGATCTTCCAAGCTATCATCATTAATCGTATCATTGAGGAGGAGGAGGAGGATAGCCAGCCAACATAACAGCACAGGCACTCAGCATCAGCATCAGTCTTGAAGGGATGTGACATTTTAAAATCAATTAGTCTGTTATATCAGCATCTGGTGTGTGGTAGCTGGTGGTGATCCAAGACTGGTTCATCTTGATGAAAGTCAGTCGATCAACCGAGTCGGTGGACAGGCGCACCCTGTGATCCGTGAAAATCTTCCAGCAGCACTGAATGTGCGTTCTGAAAGAACGCTGGATGCAGGACAGGCCAGTAGCTCAATTGCATACTGTGCAAGCTCTGGCCAGTGATTCATCCTCAAGACCCAGTAAGCCAGAGGATTTTCGGTGGGGAAGGTGTCCAAGTCTGACCTTGCCCCTAGGTATTCCTGGACCATGTATATCAGACGCTGGCGATGGTTGCTGGAACCGATCATACTTTGGGGCTGCGGACTAAAGAATTGTCTGAACGCATCGGTCAGACGGCCACCTTCCCCACCGCTCCTTCTTTGACTGCCCGAAGCCTCAGCAACTCGTTGTCCAGGACCAGGAGTTTGTAACCTCCCAGTCTCTGGGAACGCATTGCACAGACCTTTCTGCAAGGCCTCCCGGAGTTGTCTCATCCTCTGCTCCCTCTGCGACGGTACGATAAGGTCCGCAACCTTACCCTTGTACCGTGGATCAAGGAGAGTGGCCAGCCAGTAATGGTCCCTCTCCTTGAGCCAAAGAATACGAGGATCCTTCCGCAGACTTTGCAGGATCAGGGAGGCCATGCAGCGTAGGTTAGCTGAGGCATTCAGTCCGGAGTCCTCTGGGTCACTAAGGACGACATGATCCGCAGCCACCTCCTCCCAGCCACGTACAAGTCCACTGGTTTCTTGGGACTGTAAATCATCCCTAAAAGACTGCTGCTGATGATGCTGAGTGCCAGCCTCCACCTCCATGCTGACACAATCCTCCTCCTCCTCCTCTTCCTGTGCGATGGGTGGGACAGAAGGAACACTGTCTGGGTAAAGGGGGCCTTGAGAGGCAAGGAAGTCCTCCTCTTCCTGCCTCTGTTCTGCCTCAAGTGCCCTGTCCATTATTCCACGCAGTGTGTGCTCCAACAGGTGGACAAGAGGTACAGTGTCACTGATGCATGCACTGTCACTGCTCACCATCCTCGTGGCCTCCTCAAATGGTGCCAGGACAGTGCATGCATCCCTGATCATGCCCCACTGGCGTGGTGAAAAAAACCCGAGCTCCCCTGACCCTGTCCTGGTGCCGTAGTCGCACAGGTACTCATTGATGGCCCTCTGCTGCGTGTGCAGCCGCTGCAGCATGGCCAACGTTGAGTTCCACCTGGTGGGCATGTCACATATAAGGCGGTTCTTGGGCAGGTTCAACTCCTTTTGCAGCTCAGCCAGGCGAGCACTGGCATTATAAGATCTGCGGAAATGCACACAGACTTTCCTGGCCTGCCTCAGGACATCCTGTAAGCCCGGGTACCTGCCCAAGAACCGCTGCACCACCAGGTTAAGGACGTGAGCCATACAGGGCACATGGGTCAGTTGTCCCTGTCGGAGGGCGGAGAGGAGGTTGGTGCCATTGTCGCAAACCACCATTCCTGGCTTAAGCTGGCGTGGCGTCAACCACCTCTCGGCCTGCCCCTGCAGAGCAGACAGGACCTCTGCCCCAGTGTGGCTCCTGTCCCCCAAACACACCAGCGCAAGCACGGCATGGCATCTTTTTGCCTGCGTACTTGCGTAGCCCCTTGAACGGCTACGGAGCACCGCTGGTTCCGAGGACAAACCACAGGAAGAGGCCATGGAGGAAGAAGAAGAGGAGGGGGTGGAGGAGAGAGATGTGTCACAACCAGTAGTAGCATTTTGGAGGCGTGGCGGTGGAACAACCTCCAACACTACTGCACCTTGTCCTGCATCCTTCCCAGCTGCCAAAAGAGTGACCCAATGGGCCGTGAAAGAAAGGTAACGTCCCTGTCCATGCCTGCTGGGCCATGAGTCAGCGGTAATATGCACCTTACCGCTGACCGCCCTGTCCAGCGAGGCCAAGACATTGCCTTCCACATGCCTGTAGAGAGCCGGAATCGCCTTCCGTGCGAAAAAGTGGTGTTTGGGAACCTGCCACTGAGGAACCGCACATTGCACAAACTCACGGAAGGGGGCCGAGTCTACCAACTGAAAAGGCAGCAGTTGAAGCGCTAGCAATTTAGCCAAGCTAGCATTCAACCGCTGGGCATGTGGATGGCTGGGAGTGAACTTCTTTCGACGGTCCAACAGCTGGGGCAGGGAAATTTGCCTGCTAGAATCGGACGTTGGTGTACTGCTAGCAGAGTGCCCGCAAGTACTTGCCTGTGACACACCTAATTCTACACCTTCATTCCTCTCAGAGCAGGTTTCAGAGAGGAGTGAAGGTATAGTGGGGTTGGAGATCCCAGCTGATGCGGTGCAAGAAGAGGTCAGCTTTGTTCTTTGGTGTGGGTCTTTAAGGTAGGCTTGCCAACGAGCTGCATGGCAGGTCAACATATGTCTGATCAAGCATGTGGTGCCCAAGCGGCTGATGTTTTGGCCACGCGATATACGCTTGAGACATATGTTGCAAACAGCAGCTGTGCGATCTGATGCACTCGCCTCAAAAAAGGCCCACACCAAAGAACTTTTTGAATGACGGGCAGAGGCAGCGCCCTGCACAGGCGGAGCTCTGCGGTGTGATTCCGTCGGTGTGCTGCCCATACGCTGGCCACTCAAGGGCATCCTGCCTCGTTGGAGATGTGCCTCCTCCTCATCCTCCTCCTCCTCCTCCTCCTCCTCTCTCCTATTAGGCACCCACGTGGAGTCAGTGACCTCATCATCCCCTCCCTCCTCATCACTGGAGCCAATCTGGCAGTATGCTGCAGCTGCTGGAGCATGACTGCCAGATTGGTGTCCTTCTTGAGCATCCCCTCTCTCTGCTCTCACGCTGCTGCCTTCCTCTAGCTGGGTATCATCATCAGATCCTTCCAAACGCTGGGCATCCTCCTGGAGCATGTACCCAACACTGTGCTCAAACAGTTCGGGGGACTCCTCAGGAGGAGGACATGGTGGGTCTAGGGAAGAATTGACTAATGAAGATAATGATACCAGAGAAGAGGACGCTTTGGCAGCTGCTTTGCCAGTACCCTGAGCCTGGGTGAGAGAGGATGAGGAGGATGAGGTGGGCTTGGTCATCCACTCTACCAAGTCTTCGGCATGATGTGGCTCAACATGTCCAGCTGCCGAAAAGAAGGACAAGCGTGTCCCATGGCCATGTGCTGATGACAATGCACCGCGTCCACGACCAGCACTGTTTCCCCCAGACACAGAGCCTGCTTACCCTCTTTTTTTGCCTCCTGACTGTCTGCCTCTCCTTGTTTGCCTTCCAGACATTTTAATGGATGGCCTGCAGGGAGATGGGAAAAAGAGCAATAAGGGCTACCTTCAGGTGTATACTGTGCAGGAGGCTTAGCAACAATGACACTGACACTGTCCCCTGCCTATCCTTCTCTGTCCGTAAACACAAGGATTGAAAATATGGAACAGCAAAATTGGTTTAGAACAGAATAGCACACTGACACTTTCCCTCACTGTCCTACTCTGTCCCTCCCTACAAACAAGATTCAGCACAGAATAGCACACTGATAATTTCCACGAGTGTCCTTCTCTGTCCCTAAACTCAAGGATTTGAAATATGGAACAGCAAAATTGGTTTAGAACAGAATAGCACACTGTCAGTTTCACTCACTGTACCTCTCTGTCCCTAAACTCAAGGATTGAAAATATGGTTCAGCAAAATTGGTTTAGAACAGACTAGCACACTGACACTTTCCCTCACTGTCCTACTCTGTCCCTCCCTACAAACAAGATTTAGCACAGAATAGCACACTGATAATTTCCACGAGTGTCCTTCTCTGTCCCTAAACTCAAGGATTTGAAATATTGAACAGCAAAATTGGTTTAGAACAGAATAGCACACTGACACTTTCCCTCACTGTCCTACTCTGTCCCTCCCTACAAACAAGATTTAGCACAGAATAGCACACTGATAATTTCCACGAGTGTCCTTCTCTGTCCCTAAACTCAAGGATTGAAAATATGGAACAGCAAAATTGGTTTAGAACAGAATAGCACACTGACACTTTCCCTCGCTGTCCTACTCTGTCCCTCCCTACAAACAAGATTTAGCACAGAATAGCACACTGATAATTTCCACGAGTGTCCTTCTCTGTCCCTAAACTCAAGGATTGAAAATATGGTTCAGCAAAATTGGTTTAGAACAGAATAGCACACTGAAACTTTCCCTCACTGTCCTACTCTGTCCCTCCCTACAAACAAGATTTAGCACAGAATAGCACACTGATAATTTCCACGAGTGTCCTTCTCTGTCCCTAAACTCAAGGATTTGAAATATGGAACAGCAAAATTGGTTTAGAACAGAATAGCACACTGTCAGTTTCACTCACTGTACCTCTCTGTCCCTAAACTCAAGGATTGAAAATATGGTTCAGCAAAATTGGTTTAGAACAGAATAGCACACTGACACTTTCCCTCACTGTCCTACTCTGTCCTTCCCTACAAACAAGATTTAGCACAGAATAGCACACTGATAATTTCCACGAGTGTCCTTCTCTGTCCCTAAACTCAAGGATTTGAAATATGGAACAGCAAAATTGGTTTAGAACAGAATAGCACACTGTCAGTTTCACTCACTGTACCTCTCTGTCCCTAAACTCAAGGATTGAAAATATGGTTCATCAAAATTGGTTTAGAACAGAATAGCACACTGACACTTTCCCTCACTGTCCTACTCTGTCCCTCCCTACAAACAAGATTTAGCACAGAATAGCACACTGATAATTTCCACGAGTGTCCTTCTCTGTCCCTAAACTCAAGGATTGAAAATATGGAACAGCAAAATTGGTTTAGAACAGAATAGCACACTGACACTTTCCCTCACTGTCCTACTCTGTCCCTCCCTACAAACAAGATTTAGCACAGAATAGCACACTGATAATTTCCACGAGTGTCCTTCTCTGTCCCTAAACTCAAGGATTTGAAATATGGAACAGCAAAATTGGTTTAGAACAGAATAGCACACTGACACTTTCCCTCACTGTCCTACTCTGTCCCTCCCTACAAACAAGATTTAGCACAGAATAGCACACTGATAATTTCCACGAGTGTCCTTCTCTGTCCCTAAACTCAAGGATTGAAAATATGGAACAGCAAAATTGGTTTAGAACAGAATAGCACACTGACACTTTCCCTCACTGTCCGACTCTGTCCCTCCCTACAAACAAGATTTAGCACAGAATAGCACACTGATAATTTCCACGAGTGTCCTTCTCTGTCCCTAAACTCAAGGATTTGAAATATGGAACAGCAAAATTGGTTTAGAACAGAATAGCACACTGTCAGTTTCACTCACTGTACCTCTCTGTCCCTAAACTCAAGGATTGAAAATATGGTTCAGCAAAATTGGTTTAGAACAGAATAGCACACTGACACTTTCCCTCACTGTCCTACTCTGTCCCTCCCTACAAACAAGATTTAGCACAGAATAGCACACTGATAATTTCCACGAGTGTCCTTCTCTGTCCATAAACTCAAGGATTTGAAATATGGAACAGCAAAATTGGTTTAGAACAGAATAGCACACTGACACTTTCCCTCACTGTCCTACTCTGTCCCTCCCTACAAACAAGATTTAGCACAGAATAGCACACTGATAATTTCCACGAGTGTCCTTCTCTGTCCCTAAACTCAAGGATTGAAAATATGGAACAGCAAAATTGGTTTAGAACAGAATAGCACACTGAAACTTTCCCTCACTGTCCTACTCTGTCCCTCCCTACAAACAAGATTTAGCACAGAATAGCACACTGATAATTTCCACGAGTGTCCTTCTCTGTCCCTAAACTCAAGGATTTGAAATATGGAACAGAAAAATTGGTTTAGAACAGAATAGCACACTGTCAGTTTCACTCACTGTACCTCTCTGTCCCTAAACTCAAGGATTGAAAATATGGTTCAGCAAAATTGGTTTAGAACAGAATAGCACACTGACACTTTCCCTCACTGTACCTCTCTGTCCCTACAAACAAGGATTAGCACAGAATAGCACACTGACACTTTCCCTCACTGTACCTCTCTGTCCCTACAAACAAGGTTTAGCACAGAATAACACACTGTCACTGACACTCTCCCTACCTATCCTTATTTGTCCCTAAACACAAGGAATCCAGGATTAGTAAATGAAAAAAAATGACACTGTCCCTGCCTATGCTTCTCTTTCCCTGCTCCGGAACACACTACACAAGCCCGCCGCGCTGGCGGCCTTTTATAGTGTGGGGCGTGTACTAAACCCCCTCAGCAATAATTGGCCACAGGCATCCTGCCTGTGGCCAATCATTGCTCTCCTCGCTGCCGGCGCTGTGATTGGCCAAGCATGCGGGGTCACAGTGCATGCTTGGCCAATCACAGCGCCTGGATGACACTGCGATGGCGTAGTGCATTGTGGGCCGTTCGCGTCACTCGAATTTGGCGCGAACAGCCCAAATCGTTCGATCTTCGTCGAACGATCGAACAGCCGATGTTCGAGTCGAACGTATGTTCGACTCGAACACGAAGCTCATCCCTAGTCCTGAGGCAGATAGCAGTTTGGCGCATGTCCTTCCACCACCGAGGATTGCAGGGCGCTTCAGTTTGCCTCCTGTTGCTAACGCCTCCTACTCCGCTTCCTCATCCTCTACCGCCTCCTCATCCGGTCAGCGTAACACCTTCACCACCAACTTCAGCACAGCCAGGGGTAAACGACAGCAGGCAGTTTTAAAACTTTCCTGTTTGGGGGAAAAACCCCACACCGCGCAGGAGTTGTGGAGGGACATGGAACAACAGACCAATGAGTGGTTGCTGTCAGTGAGCCTCAAGCCCGGCCTGGTGGTGTGCGATAATGGGCGAAATCTCGTAGCAGCTCTGGGCCTAGCCGGTTTGACGCACATCCCTTGCCTGGCGCATGTGCTGAACTTGGTGGTCCAGAGGTTCCTTAAAAATTACCCCAATATGCCAGAGCTGCTGCAGAAAGTGCGGGCTGTGTGTGCGCACTTTCGGCGTTCTCACCCTGCTGCTGCTCGCCTGTCAGCGCTGCAGCGTAACTTCGGCCTTCCCGCTCACCGCCTCATATGTGACGTGCCCACAAGGTGGAACTCCACCTTGCACATGCTGGCCAGACTGTGCGAGCAGCAGCAGGTGATTGTGGAGTTTCAGCTGCAGCAATCACGCGTGAGTCGCTCTGCGGAACAGCACCACTTCACCACCAATAACTGGGCCTCCATGCGAGACCTGTGTGCCTTGTTGCGCTGTTTCGAGTACTCCACCAACATGTCCAGTGCCAATGACGCCGTTCTCAGCATTACTATCCCAGTTCTATGCCTCCTTGAAAAAACGCTTTGGGCGATGATGGAAGAGGATGTGGCACAGGAGGAGGAGGAGGAAGCGGGATCATTTCAAAGGCTTTCAGGGCAGTCTTTCACAAGTGGCTACGAGGGTGGGTTCCTGCACCAACAAACGCCAGGTACATAATTGTCCGGCAGAAAGGGCACAGTTCTGGAGGATGACGAGGTGGAGGAGGAGATGGAGGAGGAGGAGGAGGAGGAGCCATTTTCACAGCAGGGTGGCACCCAGACCAGCTCGTGGCCATCACTGGTGCGTGGCTGGGGGGATACAGAGGACACAGACGATACACCTCCCACAGAGGACAGCTTTTCTTTGCCTCTGGGCAGCCTGGCACACATGAGCGATTACATGCTGCAGTGTTTCCACAATGACCGCCGAGTTGCCCACATTTTAACTGGTGCTGATTACTGGGTGGCCACCCTGCTGGATCCCCGTTACAAGGACAACGTACCGTCCTTAATTCCCTCACTGGAGCGGGATCGTAAGATGCGCGAGTACAAGCGCACGCTGGTAGACGCGCTGCTGGTGGCATTCCCACCTGACAGCGGGCGTACGGTGGAAGCACAAGGCGAAGGCAGAGGAGGAGGAAGAGGTCGCCAACGCAGCCGGGGCACCGGCAGCACCTCAGAAGGCAGGGTTAGCATGGCTGAAATGTGGAAAAGCTTTGTCAGCACGCCACAACAACCAGCAACACCAGCTGAGATGGAACGTCTTAGTAGGAGGCAGCATTTCACCAACATGGTTGAGCAGTATGTGTCCACAGGCCTACACGTACTGGATGACGGGTCTGCCCCCTTTAACTTCTGGGTCTCCAAATTGGGCACATGGCCTGAGCTTGCCCTTTATGCCTTGGAGGTGCTGGCCTGCCCTGCAGCCAGTGTATTATCTGAACGTGTATTTAGCACGGCAGGGGGCGTTATCACAGACAAGCGCAGCCGCCTGTCCAGAGCCAATGTGGTCAAGCTCACGTTCATTAAAATGAACCAGGCATGGATCCCACAGGACTTGTCCGTACCTTGTGCAGAATAGACATGTATACCGGTGTTGTGACAAAAACTGTCCGGCCATCGGATTGTGTCCGGCCCATACTGCGAAGGCGCAGCGCTTGCGCAGTACAGAGGACAAGGAGATTCACAAAATCTCCGAAGATGAACGGCGCCTGCGCAGTGAGTGCAGGTTCAAGCCCCACCATTCAAGTGGACATACAGTAGCACATAGTAACAGGGCCCCTCACGGGCTCGGTTCGATTGCCACGCTTCGGGCACGGCCTCACTTGGCTCGGCTTGAACCACGGATGGTGTGGCCTTCACCTGAACTCACCACGCAGGCGCCGTTCGTCTTGGGAGATTTTCGAAATCCCCTTGTCCTACATACTGAGCAAGCGCAGTACAGGGTGGACACTATTTGACGGGGGATAGAATTCGACACATCACCGGCCTTACCCAGCCATTGTTGTATTTTTGAACCAGTGTTGGCTACCTCGTCCTCCTCCACCGCCGCTTCCACCTACACAGCCGCATCCACCGCCACCTCAACCTCCTACTCCATATGGACCTCGTCCTCCTAGGTCAAGATTATAATTTTTATTTTATTTTTTTGTAGCGCACAGATCCTTTCCCCCTTACCTGCCTTTATGTTGTTGGCTCCTCGCAGGAGGGAGAAAGGCACACCGCACTACCAGCCCGTACCCTCCTATATAAAGAGGTTGAGCGGTGTACTTGACGGGCCGTGTCCACAGCCGGAGTCAAAACTCCTTCAGAGGATGATTCTCACCTCTACTGTAGGTAGAGGCAAGTCCTTTAATTCCCAGTAAAGTCAATGTCCACACCAGCTGAAATTACAACTCTTATTCTCTCATGGCAAAATAAACTCTACTCGGATAGAAAAGGTTAGAGCAAAGAAACAGGACAGCTTAAGGTGTGGAGGAGGTCCAGGCACAAACGTAGCACATTCACTTCACTGCTTAGGTTTCTCAAACAGTTTTAGGTGCACGGTCTCTGCCACAGACCTTGAGGTTGGTCTCTGCCACAGACTAGGGTGTACAAGGCCCCTGCCACGGACCTGGAGAACTTTGGTCTCTGCCACAGACCAGGGTGTATAAGGCCCCTGCCACGGGCCGGGTGAATAAGGCCTCTGATACAGTCAAGATGACCTTGAGCTTCTCCTTCTACGAACCTAGCCCATATCAAGGGGAAGACATCTCTCCAGGGAGTCAACAGACCCTTCCTTCACCGTGACTCCCGCATCGGTCCATCAGAATGATCCTCCCTTCCCTGGAACATGGTCCCCTACACGAGGCGGCACCCTAAGACTCCTCGACCCTTAGCGGACTCCAGACGAAGGCTCTGGACTCCAGGCTTTACTCCCGCACCTAGGCCTCCATACCCAGGGCAGCAGGAACTCCAGGATAGTACCTCACCCCGGGCTAAAGGTACCTGAGATGGAACAGGAACACATGCACCCAGGCTGAAGGCACCTGGGCGTGGACCCCACTGGACATCAGCCCCCAGGCCAAAGGTCTGCCCCTTTTATATGCTCTCCCGGCATGCACAGCAGGTTCCCCGCCCCGCTGTACTACTGCCAAGAGGGGACACAAAAGGCTCAGCACTGTATCGGCGGTTCAACCCTAGCCTACCATGGCAGCGCCACCTGTAGGCCGCAGGGAACTGCACACCAATACTGTCCCCCGAGGACAAAATGGTCCATGAATCCTACAGAATTAGGGTGTTTGAGCCTATTTACCACTCAAACACTTCCCTTAAATTTAGCACCCCGCTACATTTTTATTTCAAAGTATTTTATTTTCCCACTAGCTTATCCATTAAATTTAATAATTTATTCCAGAAAGGGCGTATTCTGGGGCATTCCCACCATATGTGTGGCATCGTGCCGTTGAGTTTCTGAGGTTCTTAATAACTTCCCGTACCTCTTCTGCTGAAAAGGGGGCCTCCAGCATATTTTTTTTATTTTTTATGTTATTTTAAGTTATTTCCCTATCCACATTTGTTTGCAGAGCACTTGCCATGCTCTTAACAACATTTTGCTGCCATTTGCAGCCCTCTAGCCCTTTCCATTACTTTTTTAGAGCCTTTTTAGTCCTTAGAAGTCCGGGTCCCCATTGACTTCAATGGGGTTCGGGTTCGGGTTCGGGTTAAAGTTCGGTCCCGAACCCGAACTTTTTTCCGAAGTTCTGCCGAACCCATCGAACCCGAACATCCAGGTGTCCGCTCAACTCTACTCATGACGCAAAACATGTTGAGGGCCTGCTGATTTGTAGATCATCCTGCATCTGTAACTTATATCTTGGATGTTCTTTACCAAGCATGGAGGTCCCAGTAGGGTTAGAGGGGAGTTTATGACAATTATGTTTTTTAACTTGATGAGCTATGTCTATTTTTAATTGATTAGCGTAATACATCTTTATATCTGTTTGGTCTTCAGTCTTTGGGTTACTGGGAAAATCAATGACCCTTTACAATGTATTCTTCTCTATAAATTGATGGGATGTGGTATCCTTCTTATTGAAATTAGAGTTGAGCGGACACCTGGATGTTCGGGTTCGACGGGTTCGGCCGAACTTCAGAAAAAAGTTCGGGTTCGGGACCGAACTTTAACCCGAACCCGGACCCGAACCCGAACCCCATTGAAGTCAATGGGGACCCGGACTTCTAAGGACTAAAAAGGCTCTAAAAAAGTAATGGAAAGGGCTAGAGGGCTGCAAATGGCAACAAAATGTTGTTAAGAGCATGGTTAGTGCTCTGCAAACAAATGTGGATAGGGAAATAACTTAAAATAACATAAAAAAAATAAAAATAAAAAATAATAATCTTGACCTAGGAGGACGAGGTCCATATGGAGTAGGAGGTTGAGGTGGCGGTGGATGTGGCTGTGTAGGTGGAAGCGGCGGTGGAGGAGGACGAGGTAGCCAACACTGATTCAAAAATACAACAATGGCTGGGTAAGGCCGGTGATGTGTCGAATTCTGTCCCCCGTCAAATAGTGTCCACCATGTACTGCGCTTGCTCAGTATGTAGGACAAGGGGATTTCTAAAATCTCCCAAGACGAACGGCGCCTGCGTGGTGAGTTCAGGTGAAGGCCACACCATCCGTGGTTCAAGCCGAGCCAAGTGAGGCCGTGCCCGAAGCGTGGCGATCGAACCGAGCCCGTGAGGGGCCCTGTTACTATGTGCTACCGTATGTCCACTTGGATGGTGGGGCTTGAACCTGCACTCACAGCGCAGGCGCCGTTCATCTTCGGAGATTTTGTGAATCTCCTTGTCCTCTGTACTGCGCAAGCGCTGCGCCTTCGCAGTATGGGCCGGACACAATCCGATGGCCGGACAGTTCTTGTCACAACACCGGTATACATGTCTATTCTGCACAAGGTACGGACAAGTCCTGTGGGATCCATGCCTGGTTCATTTTAATGAACGTGAGCTTGTCCACATTGGCTCTGGACAGGCGGCTGTGCTTGTCTGTGATAACGCCCCCTGCCGTGCTAAATACACGTTCAGATAATACACTGGCTGCAGGGCAGGCCAGCACCTCCAAGGCATAAAGGGCAAGCTCAGGCCATGTGCCCAATTTGGAGACCCAGAAGTTAAAGGGGGCAGACCCGTCATCCAGTACGTGTAGGCCTGTGGACACATACTGCTCAACCATGTTGGTGAAATGCTGCCTCCTGCTAAGATGTTCCATCTCAGCTGGTGGTGCTGGTTGTTGTGGCGTGCTGACAAAGCTTTTCCACATTTCAGCCATGCTAACCCTGCCTTCTGAGGTGCTGCCGGTGCCCCGGCTGCGTTGGCGACCTCTTCCTCCTCCTCTGCCTTGTGCTTCCACCGTACGCCCGCTGTCAGGTGGGAATGCCACCAGCAGCGCGTCTACCAGCGTGCGCTTGTACTCGCGCATCTTACGATCCCGCTCCAGTGAGGGAATTAAGGACGGTACGTTGTCCTTGTAACGGGGATCCAGCAGGGTGGCCACCCAGTAATCAGCACCAGTTAAAATGTGGTCAACTCGGCGGTCATTGCGGAAACACTGCAGCATGTAATCGCTCATGTGTGCCAGGCTGCCCAGAGGCAAAGAAAAGCTGTCCTCTGTGGGAGGTGTATCGTCTGTGTCCTCTGTATCCCCCCAGCCACGCACCAGTGATGGCCACGAGCTGGTCTGGGTGCCACCCTGCTGTGAAAATGGCTCCTCCTCCTCCTCCTCCTCCTCCATCTCCTCCTCCACCTCGTCATCCTCCAGAACTGTGCCCTTTCTGCCGGACAATTGTGTACCTGGCGTTTGTTGGTGCAGGAACCCACCCTCGTAGCCACTTGTGAAAGACTGCCCTGAAAGCCTTTGAAATGATCCCGCTTCCTCCTCCTCCTCCTCCTCATCCTCCTGTGCCACATCCTCTTCCATCATCGCCCGAAGCGTTTTTTCAAGGAGGCATAGAACTGGGATAGTAACGCTAAGAACGGCGTCATTGGCACTGGACATGTTGGTGGAGTACTCGAAACAGCGCAACAAGGCACACAGGTCTCGCATGGAGGCCCAGTTATTGGTGGTGAAGTGGTGCTGTTCCGCAGAGCGACTCACGCGTGATTGCTGCAGCTGAAACTCCACTATCGCCTGCTGCTGCTCGCACAGTCTGGCCAGCATGTGCAAGGTGGAGTTCCACCTTGTGGGCAAGTCACATATGAGGCGGTGAGCGGGAAGGCTGAAGTTACGCTGCAGCGCTGACAGGCGAGCAGCAGCAGGGTGAGAACGCCGAAAGTGCGCACACATAGCCCGCACTTTCTGCAGCAGCTCTGGCATATTGGGGTAATTTTTAAGGAACCTCTGGACCACCAAGTTCAGCACATGCGCCAGGCAAGGGATGTGCGTCAAACCGGCTATGCCCAGAGCTGCTACGAGATTTCGCCCATTATCGCACACCACCAGGCCGGGCTTGAGGCTCACTGACAGCAACCACTCATTGGTCTGTTGTTCCATGTCCCTCCACAACTCCTGCGCGGTGTGGGGTTTTACCCCCAAACAGGAAAGTTTTAAAACTGCCTGCTGTCGTTTACCCCTGGCTGTGCTGAAGTTGGTGGTGAAGGTGTTACGCTGACCGGATGAGGAGGCGGTAGAGGATGAGGAAGCGGAGTAGGAGGAGTTAGCAACAGGAGGCAAACTGAAGCGCCCTGCAATCCTCGGTGGTGGAAGGACATGCGCCAAACTGCTATCTGCCTCAGGCCCAGCCGCCACTGCATTTACCCAGTGTGCTGTTAGGGAGATATAACGTCCCTGACCGTGCTTACTGGTCCACGCATCCGTAGTTAGGTGGACCTTGCCACAGATGGCGTTGCGCAGTGCACACCTGATTTTGTCCCCCACTTGGTTGTGCAGGGAAGGGATGGCTCGCCTGGAAAAATAGTGGCGGCTGGGCACGACGTACTGTGGGACAGCCAATGCCATCAGGCTTTTAAAACTCTGCGTCTCCACCAGACGGAATGACAGCATTTCAAAGGCCAGGAGTTTTGAAATGCTGGCATTCAGGGCCAGGGATCGCGGGTGGCTAGGGGGGTACTTCCTCTTCCGCTCCAATGTTTGGGAGATAGAGAGCTGAACGCTTCCATGGGACATTGTGGAGATGGTTGGTGACCCAGGTGGTAGTGTTGCTGGCAGATCCTCTGTTTGCGGGGTGGCAGGTGCCACTGTCACTACAGAGGTGGATGAAGAGGCCGAGACTGCAGCAGAAGAGGAAGCAGGAGGAGCCAGAGACCTTTCTTGGTTTTTGAGGTGTCTACTCCACTGCAGCTCGTGCTTTGCACTTAGATACCTGGTCATGCAGGTTGTGCTCAGGTTGAGAACGTTTATGCCTCGCTTCAGGCTCTGATTGCACAGCGTGCAAACCACTCGTGTCTTGTCATCAGCACATTGTGTGAAGAACTGCCACGCTAGGGAACTCCTTGGACCTGGCTTTGGTGTGCTCGGTCCCTTGCTGCATTGGGCAGTAGCAGACATACTGTCTAGCTGACAGACGCTCCGCTTTTGCACCCTGCTCCCTCTTCTGCTGTGCTGGTGGCTCTGTGCGACCACCGCCTCTTCCTCCAAACTACACTGGTCACCTGCATAACGTTCATTCCATGTGGGGTCGAGGACCTCATCGTCCTCCACATCATCTTCCACCCAGTCTTCACCCCTGCCCTCCTTGTCTGTCTGCACAATTGCGAAAGCAGCAGCAGTTGGCACCTGTGTTTCGTCATCATCCGAGACGTACTGCGATGGTCCTCCCATGTACTCATCATGAAACATAAGTGGTTGGGCATCGGTGCACTCAATCTCTTCCACTTCTGGGGCAGGGCTAGGTGGATGGCCCTGGGAAACCCTGCTAACAGAGTCATCGAAAAGCAGAAGAGACTGCTGCATGATTTGGGGCTCAGACTGCTTGGCTGATTTGCAAGGGGGTGAGGTGAAAGACTGATGGACATGGGTTTCAGGTGCCAACTCTGTTCTTTCATCAGAAGAGTGGGTGGGAGACAATGTGAAGGAACCCGAGGCACTGTCAGCAACCCAATCTACTATCGCCTGTACTTGTCCTGGCCTAAACATTCGTACAGTCTCATTAGGCGCGACAAAATACCGCCGCAGGCTCGGTCGCCTACTCGCACCTGAGGAAGGTGTTTCACTTGTGCGTGTATCTGGCACAGATCCACCACGTCCTCTCCCTGCAACAGGAGCTCCACCAGCAGCACCACGACCGGGGCCACCACGTCCCTTTGACCTTCTCCTCATATTTTCCAAATTTAGGATCTTGCCCTAAATGGGTGTTTTTGGAAGAGCAGAACACACCCACAGTACGTAACCGCTGAATCGCACAGCTACAGAACTGCAGAAAATGCTATTAAAAAAAAAAGTTGTTTTTTTAGTATAGCACAATAGGAGAAAACTATATAGAAATTGTTTATTTCACACACCTCAAAATATGTATAACACACTGCAAACTATTTTTTGTGCCCCTAAATGGGTGTTTTTGGAAGAGCAGAACACACCCACAGTACGTAACCGCTGAATCGCACAGCTACAGAACTGCAGAAAATGCTATTAAAAAAAAATGTTTTTTTTTAGTATAGCACAGTAGGAGAAAACTATATAGAAATTGTTTATTTCACACACCTCAAAATATGTATAACACACTGCAAACTTTTTTTTGTGCCCCTAAACGGCGTTTTTTGGAAGAGCAGAACACACCCACAGTACGTAACCGCTGAATCGCACAGCTACAGAACTGCAGAAAATGGTATTCAAAAAAAATTTTGTTTTTTTAGTATAGCACAGTAGGAGAAAACTATATAGAAATTGTTTATTTCACACACCTCAAAATATGTATAACACACTGCAAACTTTTTTTTGTGCCCCTAAACGGCGTTTTTTGGAAGACCAGAACACACCCACAGTACGTAACCGCTGAATCGCACAGCTACAGAACTGCAGAAAATGCTATTCAAAAAAAATGTTTTTTTTTTAGTATAGCACAGTAGGAGAAAACTATATAGAAATTGTTTATTTCACACACCTCAAAATATGTATAACACACTGCAAACTATTTTTTGTGCCCCTGAATGGCTCTTTTTTGCAAGCGTACATTAAAGTGCAAATTTTTATTTATTTTTTTCTTGCCCTAAACGGGTCTTTTTTTGCACGAGCAAAATGAAATGCTTTTTTTTTTTGCCCTATGGGTCTTTTGGAAAAGAGCACAATAAAGTGCCTTTTTTTTTCCCCCTAAAAGTTAGATTTTCTCTGACACTGGGCTCATGGCAGTGTAAAAAGACTGCACTGCAACACAAACAGGTAAACCTATGCAGATCGCTGATTTTAATCTCTGAATCTGGACTCCTATATAATATTCTCTCTCCCTGAAAGCACCAACACAGGAACCTGGCCCTACACTACACTATCTCTCTATCTTTTCCCTCAGATTGTAGAATCAGGACTACGTCATCTATTTTTCTATCTCTCCCTAAAAGCAGCAGCAGCAGACTAGATCCTCTCCCTATCTATTCTGAAGCAGAGTGACATGTGTGCTGTGTGCCTCTAGCTTATATAGAAGCTGGGTCACATGTTGCACTGACCAATCACAGCCATGCCATTAGTAGGCATGGCTATGATGACCTCTAAGGGCACACCAGCTAATCAAAAGGTGATTGGCTGGCCCCTGAAGCATTTCTAAATGCGTAATTAGATTGCCAAACCCAAACCCGGACTTTTGGGCAAAGTCCGGGTTCGGGTTCGGGAAAAAGCTAAAGTTCGGTACGGACCCGAACTTTACAGTTCGGGTTCGCTCAACACTAATTGAAATACCTCCCTTATTGGTACTTGTTTTAGATGTCTCCAAAATAGAGATACAGATGCATTTCAGTCTACTGTGCATTTGTAGGACAATTAATATTGACTGCCTTTTAATAATAGTGTTGTGTTTCACATTAATATGTAGTTAATACTAATGTCAGTGTTGTGTTTTACACAGGGGAATAAAACATAATATATCATGGAATGTCCAGTCCCTTGGTTTTACATCAACAAGTTTTCCATCAGCTCCCCCAATCCTGACATGTGTTAAGCCTGCTTGGAAAACAGAGGTCAAGACACATAACATCTCCAGGAGGTCACAATCTGATGTGCTGGAAGAATCTCAACCATATACGGAAGTCCTGGAAGCAGTATGCAATGATTCTATTCCAGGACTGCCTGGAGTGTCCAACTTTACAGTGTTTTTATACTGCAATGTTTACAATGCTACTGGCTACTCAGTAGATACAGCCTATGACCTTCAGGCTGCTTGCTCTGATGCCTCATGGTACCTTTCTTCCATGGAAGAAGACTCATTTTGGGTGTGGGTATGCAGGGAATATTTCCCACTTGAATTTAATACTACTGTCTGCAAAAACTCATCATTTACAAGGAGCAGCCAAGATCTATCAATGATGAGTGACCTGTGCACTAATGTCTTCAACAGTTCTGAGGCCATCAGAGAACTACGGAACAATATTAGATGCCCAGATATATGGCAGGGGATGTCATTGAACCCCAAATCCTTAAAGACATGCCTATTTGAAAACAAAACATTCTTGATGGAGAAACTTTGTAGTAATAACTCATTATCCAGCATGCCAGAGGACACTAGGACTTGGGTAACCAGACTATGTCAAAGACAGATCGTAAAAACAGTTATGCTGAGTGCAAATCATAGCTATTGTAGCTACAAGTCCTGGGACAGTAATGATTTTCAAAATGGTACATTGGTGGAATACTGCAAAGGCATCAACCTGCAGGATTTTAAGGATTTAGTATGCAGAAATGCATCTTTATATTTTTTGCTTAAAGCCGTCCACCCGTGGGTTGTGGATTACTGCTGGAAAAATGTATCCTTAAATGGAAAATGCTTTCTCCAAAGACTGGCAGATGCATTACCTATTTCACCAAGCTTTGATTCCTCCCAACTGTGTAGAAATCCAGTATCGTACATCATAGGTCTTGTCTCCCAATTATCACAGTGTGACAGTGAGTCCTATGGCTGGGCGCTCAATGTCCAGTATCTACTGAAGATGCTCAATTTTCTCTTCACATTCTCAGACCCGGAGCAGATAGGTAAGGAAACAAGGGATAGACTGGGAGAAGCCATCCTCCTCTCTAGCCTGCTGGATAATAGCTCTTTCTGGGCTTCTTTCAAGAGGAATTCCTCGCTGAGCATCCTGCGGACTGTGGAGCTGTATCTAGAGAAGGAGAGCAGTGATTCTAATAAGGAGGATCTTCTGAGCTGCTTTAGCGTGAGTTACTCTTATCAAATCAGATTTTAAAATAACAGTATTGTATGTGATCTATTACTTGTAATATTTGAAGCCTGAAGTTTGTCTAAACTTGGAGCTCATTGTCAAAAAAAATTACTAAGGGGATGTAAATAGAGGCGTAAGTAGAACCTTCAGGGCCCTAGTGCAAGAAATCATAAAGCGCCCCCTTGACCCCTGGCCAGGGCTCCCCCATGGTGGCTGAACTCCAAGGCCTGGTCACAAGTTTTGTGACCCTGATAGTTCCGTCACTGGTGTCAGTAGTTTTTTATTATTTTTTTTTAACCTTTTTTTTTTTACCATTTTGTTTTATTCATTTATCTACAGTTTTATTTTTTATTATTTTCTACAGTTTTTTTTTAGGGGGGCCTTCGTGAAATATCAGGGGTCTAAACAGACCTTTGATGTTTCATCTTTGAGACAGAGAAAGGAGATTAACCACTTCAATACCAGGCACTTATACACCTTCCTGCCCAAGCCAATTTTGAGCTTTCAGCACTGTCGCAATTTGAATGACAATTGCGCGGTCATGCTACACTGTACCCAAACAAATTTTTTATCATTTTGTTCCCACAAATAGAGCTTTCTTTCAGTGGTATTTGATCGCCTCTGCGATTTTTATTTTTTGCACAACAAATAAAAAAAGAGCGATTTTTTTTTTAAAAAATATGTTTTTCTTTGTTTCTGTTATTTTTTTTGTAAACAAGTACCTTTTCTACTTCAATGACGGGCACTGATAAGGCGGCACTGACGGGCACTGATAAGGCGACACTGATGGACACCGATGAGGTGGCACTGATGAGGTGGCACTGATGGGCACTGATGATGGGCACTGATAGGCGGCACTGATGGGCACTGATAGGCGGCACTGATATGTGGCACTGGTATGCGGCACTGATGGGCACTCATAGGTGGCACTGATGGGCACTCATAGGCGGCACTGATGGGCACTCATAGGCGGCACTGATGGGCACTTATAGGCGGCACTGATGGGCACTTATGGGTGGCACTGATAGGTGGCACAGATGGGCACTGATAGGTGGGAACTTATGGGCACAGATGGGCATGGATGGGCACTGATAGGTGGCACTGATGGACACTAGTAGGTGGCACTGATGACACTGATGCCCAGCAATGCCAGCCACCACACATTGTGGTTGTGCCATGATGGTGCCAGTCAGTGCCCATTTGTGGGCACTGATTGGCATATGTTGTGTATGTTTTTGTACATGTGGATGGCCATGGGGGACTTACCTGGCCATCCACATGCTTGGGGCTTCCCTGGTGGTCCTGGGCGGCATCCTGGTGGTCTAGTGTGGGTATCCGAAGGGGGGCTGCGCTGATAAACAATCAGCGTGAACCCTCCCTGTCAGGAGAGCTGCCGATCGGCTCTCCTCTACTCGCGTCTGTCAGGTGCAGTACACCTCTGAGGTTGGGTACAGAGGGTGTAGTGCCCAGAGAAGCACAGGTTGCCAGATGGGTCCAGGAGAGCAGAGCTGGTGGGATCCTGAAGAACACTGGTGGATGCAGGGCACTGCTCAAGGAGTAGTAGTAGCAGGCAGGCTGAGGGTCAAACCCAGTAGATCCAGCAGGAGGAAGAGGCAGGTTGCAGGAATGGAGACAAGCCAAAGGTCTGGTAACAGGAAACAGGCAGGAACAGATACCTATGGCAAAGTCAGTGGAACAAGTCGGGATCAGGTGGAGGAGAAGGCAACAAGTCAGTAAAGCAAGCCAGGGGGTCAAACCAGGAGAGCAGATCAGACGGGTCAGGAACAAGCTGGGTCACAACGGGAGATCCAAACAGCAGTTGAACAGAGTCTCAGGAACACAGGAAGGCTGATGACCATCAAGCAATGAGATGGGCTCAGTGGCAGTCTCATATAGGCCAGCTGGTGGCTGCATCTGTTGCGTGCGCCGATTGACGCTCCGCTTGCATCAGGGATTTGCTGGAAGTGGCCATTACTAGTACTGGCACTATTGGAGGGGGAAACCCAGCAAAACTCAAGGGGATGGGCAGGGGTGGGGGGCTGTGGAAGTACACAGGCGCCCGATCACAGCAGGTGGTGGATAGGAGGGGAGGCATATAGAGGCACCGATCCCCTCTGTTCTTCTCCTGCAGCCTTTCAGTGAAAAATGGAGGGGATCGTTCCTCTATATGCCACTCCCTCCTTTCCTATCCAGGTGTACAGGGGGCCACATGGGCTTCCTGGAGCATGGGGCCAGGTCACAATTGCTACCCCTGCGATCCCTCTACATACGCCCTTGGAAGTAATGGTTTTCCCCACAGCAACCATCATGTTTCCTTTAGTCCCCCTAGCCTGTACCAGTAATATGTCAGGTAGAACATTTTGGTTTCTACAGGCAGCAACTCAACTCTCCTCCTGCTGGATTTTCTACCTGATATCTTTGACCATGAGTCCAAACATTTTTTTTAGTCACTGTAGTGGAAAGCAAAGAATATAAAAATGACAATTAAACTCCTTTTGAAAAATATTCCTACTGGAAGCACAGTATATATAATAGGACCTACCGGTAATACAATTTACATATTAACTTAAAATAAAGCAAATAATAAAGGCTTTGAAATACATATATAGGTGCTGTCTTGTTTGCCATTTATGTGTTTGTCCATCCATCCATGGGATTTACACAGCTCTGCCATGCAGCAAGGCCAGCCTTGTGACCTGTCTTTCTTCCATTGCAGTTAAAGTGTATGTAGCGCCCTGCTCCTGATGATCAGGCGCTATATTTAAATCTAGTGGGTATCTGAGCCACTTACTAGCTCAGATATGATTATGAAGGCTAAATTGGCCTCTGTTTCGGCTGTGGCTGTGTTGGGAGGACTTCCCACTGTTCGCCTGTAGGTGGTGTTACCACCACAGGCCAGTGTTGGAACACAACCAAGCCAGAGTGGATTGGGTGTCCTTCCCTGGGAACAGTTCAGTGGGAGTGGTCTCCCCGCTGGGCATGCTGGGGAAGGGTACTTAAGGGGCAGACGCCATTGTTCTGGGCTCGTTTGCCATGTGGCCCTCCTGGCCAAAGGCGTGTGTTACTGCCTGTCTCGTTTTCCCACCTCGGGACCTGCTGGTCCGAGACTGTGCACCTACAAGGTAGGCCCAGATGTCCTGTCTGGGGCCTACGGCTTGGGGGTGGTCCTGTGCTGTCTGTCCTGAGGGAGGAAGCCGCTCAATGGAAGAACCGGGGGAGGACCTGTCTTGGAGAGAACCCAGCAGAAGGCTGGTATCTCGGGAAGAGGCCTGGTGACTTTATTGGAGGATGCACCCTAGCCAAATGCTACCCTGCAGTATCGCCAATCTAGCTTAAAGGCTCTCATACTGCTAGGCTGAATACTTGCTAAGTCCTTTGGCGGAGGACCAAGTTGCAATTTGTCCACATCGCCTAATCCTGTGTCAGAGGATTGTCTACCTGTTCTACTTCCATCAAGTCTGTGGCAGAGACTTTGGGTCCGTGCTGCACCCCGGCTGCTAGGCCGGTGAGAGAGGTCCACTCGAAGGAAAGTGGTATGTGTACTTTGTTTAGTGTCGCTTTGAAACCTAAAAGTTCCTCAGTGGTCTGCATCATGTGCCTGAACTTCCCCTAACCCTCCGTCCTATTTCCCCTGCAAGTTGGAGTGAAATAAAAGCAAAGAAAAGGATTTATAACTTGTGTGGACATTGAAGTTTCTCCTGAAGTGTATAGACTCTCATCCCCTAGACAACGAATGGTGGGGTAACGTGCAAGGCCCAAACCTAAACCAGCAGCTCCTACGGGGGGTAGTGCTACATGTATCTAAATCAAAAAACTAAAAATGTGTATATTGCAGCTTACCAGATGCATATTTGCGATCAGAAGCCTTCCCATCATGTGACCGCTATGACTGCCAATCACAGTGGTCACATGATCGGAATGCCCGCCTCCCTGCAATTAGAACCTCTTAAAATCCCGGGAGGGAGCAGTGGCGTGAGGGGGTTAATTGCTTAAAAAGAGTTCAGCTTTAATTTGTTAGTCAAGTCTATTTAAATCTGCTTAACACTACCCTCTCCTTAGATTAACAATGCCGCTTCCCAAGGGTGGCTCTGTTGCTCCTCAGCAGAGAGGCGTCGCCCTAAGACAGGAAGTGTGTCACTGGATCACTTGGTGAAAATAAGGGAAAAAATGTATGCAACCACCACATCTAAGAATTGGTAAGCTGCAAGGCTGTTACTTTTGCTTAGGCCAAAAAGGCCCAGGCCTAGGGCAGCAATTTGCAGGGGGGCAACATTAAAAGAGTCCCCGCTGACTTGCGCTACACTTTTAGTGTAGCACCAGTCTTATGAGGTGGACTGGGCCGCAAGACAAATCAGTCTGGCGCCCCCATAAAGCGGTATGATAGGGATGGCACAGACACTGACATGGTCTCCTATACCTGGCAGGTAGGTAGTAGGACTCTCCTGCAATCCCTTGCTTGTGTCAGTTGCACATATTAAGGAATCTTTATTTAATTTCTGTTGATTGCTGATGAGAAAAATAAACAGATGAATTTATTTGTTCCTGCCCCCAATCCTTCCTTTGCTCACTGCCTGGACCACATACCTTCATCACTGTGCTGCATGTTTTCTGCTGCACCACTGACATGGTTATATCCTTTTAGTCCTCCAAAAATTTAGCAGAAATTTGTGCTTAAAGTAGAACTATAGGCAACACTTTTTTTTTCCATTTTAGCCAAACAGGAAGTGAGAGGAAATCTCTGCAGGTTAAGGGAATCCCCCTCCCAAGACCCTCAGAACTAGTGTCCCCACTGGAAAATTTCAGGGCAGGTTTTACACAGGAAGGGGTGTGACCTTGACAGGAAGGGGTGGATCATATTTAAATTAGGGGTGCACGAGTTTAGTCAGGCCTAGGGCAGCACAAAACCTAAATACACTACTGGCTCTATGCACACTACATATCCCATAGTCCATAGAGAATAGTCCATCTCGTGAGCAAGCAAGAGAAGGTGTCTACATTTCTACATACAGTGAGAACAACCCTCTAACAGGAAATTGGATCACAGTGGCAAAAGAAAAAATAATTGCAGATTTGGAGGAGGCTGAGAGCAATTTAATGGACTTTTTGAGTAAGGAATACATACTTGAATAGAATTTGTTTAAAAAAGAGTTTAGGGTCACTTTGAAGAAATGTATCAGTAAGTAAAATGGACAGACCAGATGGATCACTTTATCATACATCAACATTCCACATTATTGTTTCCATTATAACCACTTGTATGTCTGGGGTATATTACAATTCCTAGGTCATTAATCTGTATGTATTGTACCTATATGTCTGACAGCCCGTGCTCTGGGAACTCATTCAGAAGGAGGAAAATGCTACAGTTTTTGAAATTCTTCTTCAGGTAAGTCTTATGCATTGTCTGTCCTAGAATGAGCATTGGTGAACATAATTTCTATTGATCTGGGAATGATCAGTAATATCTCAGGAAACTCCTTCCCTAAAACTTCCTGAAAAATATGCCAGTGGTGGGAACTCCCTCTATCCCCAAACGGGATCCTCAGATCATGATCTATAATTAGAAGCTAATGACTACTACTTTCTAGCATTATGCAAAATGTATTTGGATCCCTTATCAATGGTTTGTTGTAAGTTCCAGCAATGTAATGGCCTTGACAATGAGAGAGAATGAGATGAGGTTATTCACTCATTAGTAAATACCTAAACTTGGCAAGGTTGCTTATGCACAGCAGAATAAAATTTGAAAAATGATGTGTGATAAATCCACCAATGCCATGATAGATATCAAGCCCAAGATATATTACATTTAGAGATTGTACCAAAGAGGTGTATTAGGCAAAGATCCCATGTTACATCACCGATATCACATCACTCCAAACATATCCACATTCAATTTTTTGCAAGTGTGGAGTATCGAAAATGGAAAAGCCCTACTTTAAAGTAGTTCCTCAAGAGGTTTAGGTCACTTTCCCATTCTACTTCCTATCATTGCATCTATCATAGCCCAAGCCACAATACAATAAACACGGTGAGGAAGCCACAGGACAAACCTCCATGTGAAAACCGGTGTTCACCTACTAGGGTGACCACATTTCCAAACTACCATTCAGGGACACCCCCCCCTCTCTCCTTCCCAAAAATCAGCTTGTGCTGTAACGAATCACAGCACAGTAATTGGACACAAGAGGCGGGATTTATGATTTCTCCACTCACAAGCAGGGGGCGGGATTGTGCTCCTCCAGGCATTCCCAGCCAGGGCAAGTACTGTAAGTGAGTAAAGCAGTTATGTGGCGGCCTTTTTTGGGGGCATCAGATTGACCCGGGGGGTGGCTGTGTCAGTTTTATTCTGGGACACTGTATTGTCCTGGAATGAAGGTGCCCGGGACAGACCTGCAAAATGCGGGACTGTCCCGGGCAATCCGGGACACGTGGTTACCCTATCACCTACCCATATGGGTGAAAGGGTCCTGAGGATCTAGATGATACCGCTAGATTCCCTCTGCATCCTTTCACTCCATTTATCATAGATGTGGATCGGGCTATAATTGATACATTGATAGTTGAGAGCATAGTATGGGAAACTCAAACTTAAACTACTTTAAGCCCTTTCCGTTTTTCTTTGGAGTAATGCAGTGAGCTGATATCAGTAGTTATGTGATCCTAATAATGTAACATGGGATCCATGCCAAATATACCTCTTTGATTGGCTGACCTAGCCAATAATAAAAATATACTTACTATTCCCCCTCTTCTCCCACAAGTCCTTCCCACCTACCCTGCTTCTTGCTCCACTCCTTTTCCTCACTTTCTAATTTTACTGTCTTCTTTCTCAGTACTCATTATATATTTGTAGGCAAGTGCAGTTTTTCTCCACTGCAGGTGCCTCTTAACTGCAGCGGCTCTGCTGCTGGAGAGTAAGTCAGGAGGGACCTGGTTCCTTTATGGCTTCCTGGGTCACTGGGAAGCGATCCGGTTGGATGCTGTTGCTCCATGTGACTCTGACAGCCACCTTGGGTCAAGTAGAGGCTATTTAAGACCTTGGCTCCTGAGTTTGGTGTGCTTTATGCAAGTGGGCAGTGAAGGGAAAGGTACCCCATCTGTTAGGGATAGTATGAGTAGTACGGAATGGTTGCTGACAAGGAGGGAAAGTGTAGAGTCGCATCTCCTCTGGGAATCTTCCCATTTAGGCACGAAACGGCCACGCCACATTCTTCCCCTCTCTATAAATGCTGTCATTCCAGTAAGAACTCGCTCTGTTCACGTTGCTGTAACCGTGAGTGCACCCGGCTGGGCAGTCTTTCCACCGGGATTGTTGTAAACTGTTGCTGCTTGGTGTCAATGCAATTTTATTATTGCACCTGACTGTGTGAATTATTGCCCCTGCACTACACCTACATATTTTTTATCTAATGCTGAATCCGCATACCGTAATTAGTCATTTCAATTCAAAATTTATATTTAAAGACATTGGAGTAGCATCATGTTTCTTTCAATATCTTATACACATATTAATATTATTTTGTATATTATTATACAGGATGTATATAGAGCCAACAGTTTGCGCAGCGCTTTACAATATAAAGAGAGACAGGACAGTTACAATACAATAAAATAAAATACAAGAGGGTTAAGAGTTTATCTGTTTAGTTGGCAATATGGCTAATATACGCATGCCAGGGTGCTAGGTGTTATCCTGGACTCTGAACTCTCCTTTCAGCCCCACATCCAATCACTTTCCAAGGCTTGCCACCTCAGCTAGACATGTGCAATTCGTTTAGTTTCTAATTCGTTTTTCACAAATTTAGAGAAATTATTTTATTAATTTCCGAATTTTTCAATTTCCGAATTTTCGGATTTCCGAAATTTAGAATTTCCGAATTTCCGAATTTTTTAATTTACGAATTTTCGGATTTCGGATTTCCGAATTTTTCAATTTTCGGATTTCCGACATTTTGAATTTCCGAATTTCGAAAATTCGGATTTTTGAAATTCCGAATTTCTGAAATTCTGAATTTCGGATTTTCGAATTTTCGAATTTCAGAATTTCCGAAATTCTGAATTTCGGATTTTCCAATTTCCGAAATTCGGAACTTCGAAGATTCGAAAATTCGAAATTGCAAAATTCGAAAATCTAAAATTCGAAAATGGGAAATTTGGAAAGTTCCGAATTCCGAAAATCGGAAATTCGTTTTTTTAGTTTTTTTGATTTTTCGGAAATTCGAAAAATTCTTTTTTTTCGTTTTCGTTTTATTTGTTTTTTTGGAAATTCGAAAATTATGAATTACGAATTACGAATTTCCGAATTACGAATTTCCAGATTTTTTCCAAAAAAAGCAAAAAAACTAAAAAAACGAAAACGAAAAAAACAAATTTTTGGAATTTCCCAAATTTCCAAAAAAAGAAAAAAAAAGAAAAAAACGAAAACGAAAAAAACTAATTTTTAGAATTTCCCGAATTTCCGAAAAAAGCAAAAAAAACTAAACGAAAAAAACTCAATTTTTAGAATTTCCAAAAAAAGCAAAACAATTAATTTTTCGGCAGTGCACGTCTAACCTCAACCTCCGCAACATCTCTAAAAGACGTCCCTTCCTAACCAATGAAATCACAAAGCTCCTGATTCACTCCCTGGTCATCTCTTGCCTCGACTACTGCAACTCCCTCCTCATTGGCTTACCTCTTATCCCCTCTTCGGTACATCATGAATGCTGCTGCCAGACTCATCCACCTTACAAACGGCTCAGTGTCTGCTACCCCTCTCTGTCAATCCCTCCATGGGCTTCTGCTTGCCCAATGAATTAAATTTAAAATACAGTGGTACCTTGGATTACGAGCATAATTCGTTCCAGAACAATGCTTGTAATCCAAAGCACTCGTATATCAAAGCGAGTTTCACCAAAGGAAATAATGGTTATTAAGATAATCCGTTCCACAGCCACTGCTAGTGTATGCAGTACTGCATGTAACCAGAGGTGGGGGGTTCAGGAGACATTCGGAAACACTCAGAGAGCACTCGGAGCCGCTCGGATACACTCGGAGAGGCTCAGAAACACTCAGGAACTAAGTGTTTCTGAGTGTTTCCAAGCAGCTCTGAATGGCTCTGAACGGCTCTCGCTCTGACGTCTGCCGGGTGGTCTCAGGCATAAGAAAAGCGGTATTTATATATATATATATATATATATATATATATATATAATATAGAAATTGGCATATAGTATATACATCATGTAATACTAGCAGAGGGGCTGGCAGTGATTGGGAGCAGTAATGTGTGAGCTGCTGGGAACGGTGATAGAAGGGGAGGGGAGGGGCAGCTCACACACAGAGCTGACAGGCAGAGAAGGGAGGGGGAGAGCAGGACACAGGAGCAAAGAGGAGAGCTGCAGATAGCAGGCTGCAGATGACATAGGGACGTAAACTGACCACAGTTTCAGGGTCAGTTTACATAGGGGAGGGCAGAAACTGGCAGGATCAACCAGGTATTACAGGTGTTACAGGGGGCCAATTTACACAGCACACGTACTGTGCTGTATAACATGCTTTAAAAAAAACAGGATCAATATTATTATTTTTTGGGGTTAACAAACGCTTTACAGGTCCTTCTCAAAAAATTAGCATATTGTGATAAAGTTCATTATTTTCTGTAATGTACTGATAAACATTAGACGTTCATATATTTTAGATTCATTACACACAACTGAAGTAGTTCAAGCCTTTTCTTGTTTTAATATTGATGATTTTGGCATACAGCTCATGAAAACCCAAAAATCCTATCTCAAAAAATTAGCATATCATGAAAAGGTTCTCTAAACGAGCTATTAACCTAATCATCTGAATCAACTAATTAACTCTAAACACCTGCAAAAGATTCCTGAGGCTTTTAAAAACTCCCAGCCTGGTTCATTACTCAAAACCGCAATCATGGGTAAGACTGCCGACCTGACTTCTGTCTAGAAGGCCATCATTGACACCCTCAAGCAAGAGGGTAAGACACAGAAAGAAATTTCTGAACGAATAGGCTGTTCCCAGAGTGCTGTATCAAGGCACCTCAGTGGGAAGTCTGTGGGAAGGAAAAAGTGTGGCAGAAAATGCTGCACAACGAGAAGAGGTGACCGGACCCTGAAGAAGATTGTGGAGAAGGACCGATTCCAGACCTTGGAGGACCTGCGGAAGCAGTGGACTGAGTCTGGAGTAGAAACATCCAGAGCCACCGTGAACAGGCGTGTGCAGGAAATGGGCTACAGGTGCCGCATTCCCCAGGTCAAGCCACTTTTGAACCAGAAACAGCGGCAGAAGCGCCTGACCTGGGCTACAGAGAAGCAGCACTGGACTGTTGCTCAGTGGTCCAAAGTACATTCGGAAATCAAGGTGCCAGAGTCTGGAGGAAGACTGGGGAGAGGGAAATGCCAAAATGCCTGAAGTCCAGTGTCAAGTACCCACAGTCAGTGATGGTCTGGGGTGCCATGTCAGCTGCTGGTGTTGGTCCACTGTGTTTTATCAAGGGCAGGGTCAATGCAGCTAGCTATCAGGAGATTTTGGAGCACTTCATGCTTCCATCTGCTGAAAAGCTTTATGGAGATGAAGATTTCATTTTTCAGCACGACCTGGCACCTGCTCACAGTGCCAAAACCACTGGTAAATGGTTTACTGACCATGGTATTACTGTGCTCAATTGGCCTGCCAACTCTCCTGACCTGAACCCCATAGAGAATCTGTGGGATATTGGGAAGAGAAAGTTGAGAGACACAAGACCCAACACTCTGGATGAGCTTAAGGCCGCTATCGAAGCATCCTGGGCCTCCATAAAACCTCAGCAGTGCCACAGGCTGGTTGCCTCCATGCCACGCCGCATTGAAGCAGTCATTTCTGCAAAAGGATTCCCGACCAAGTATTGAGTGCATAACTGAACATAATTATTTGAAGGTTGACTTTTTTTGTATTAAAAACACTTTTCTTTTATTGGTCGGATGAAATATGCTAATTTTTTGAGATAGGATTTTGGGGTTTTCATGAGCTGTATGCCAAAATCATCAATATTAAAACACGAAAAGGCTTGAACTACTTCAGTTGTGTGTAATGAATCTAAAATATATGAAAGTCTAATGTTTATCAGTACATTACAGAAAATAATGAACTTTATCACAATATGCTAATTTTTTGAGAAGGACCTGTAATTCTGATAGTACAGGTAGTACCGGCAAACCTTTCATATATTAGCGCCAATGTGTTGTGTATGCTATAGTTGATGTTATTGTCAAAGCTCTATTTTTTCATTCAGCTTTTTATGCCTTTTTTTACATTTGTTAAAATTTGCAGGCTCAGAATAAATACATAAAGCACAATAAAATCTATGCTGTCGTGCACAATATAATACTGAAAATTACATTGATACCAACAGGAAAACTTCAACTGACACATGCGAATATAACTCCCCTGTCCGGCACTAATACTTTAATGCCGCGTACACACGACCGTTATTCATGTCATGCAAAAAAACAAAGTTTTTCTCGTCGTGATTCCTCTCAAGCCTGCCTTGCATACACACGTTCATGAAAAAAAACGCTTGAGCAAAGCGCAGTGACGTACAACACGTACGACGGCACTATAAAGGGGAAGTTCCATTCGGATGGCGCCACCCTTTGGGCTGCATTTGCTGATCCTTGTGTTAGTAAAGTTTGGTGAGAGAAGATTCACGTTTTCAGCCTCGTGCTCTTCAGTCCGTTACAGCGTGACGGATGTGCTATCTCCATTCTGAACGCTAGTTTTACCTGAACGAGCGCTCCCGTCTCATACTTGATTCTGAGCATGCACAAATTTTTTTTCCCTTGTAAAAGCATACACACGACTGTTTTTCACGACGTGAAAAAGAACGACGTGAAAAACAAAGAGAAAAAATAGAGCAGGTTCTAATTTTTTTCGGACAGTTTTCTTGTCGAGAAAAATGCTATGGAGCCTACACACAACCATTTTTCACGACCAATCTAAAAAATTGCATTTTTCTCGTCATGAAAAACGGTCGTGTGTACGCGGCATTATACTTTTTTTTTTTTTCTTTGATTGCCATACAGACTTTTTTTTTTGCTCTCTTTTTAGCTTTTATTCCTATTTGGTGACAGTGATAAAAAACTGACAAATTCCACACTCTTCAAAAAAAAAAAAATACACATCTCGTGCTGCTTCAGTGAATAGAAGACCATTTTCTGCTTGATGGTCATCTTGAGAGTTACATTCCAAGTCATACAGTTTTTTTGTATCACAGGAATATTTGCACATGCCTAAAGAAGGATTCCAGAAGGTCCTCATGTCAGCAGAAAACGATGCAGTGGAAAGGTTCCTCTCTCTGATGCATAGGTCATGGCCCAGAATTCAGGTGAGATGAAGTAGAGCTAGATTAATGACAAAGCAATACAAGGTAACATGCATTTATAATAGATAATAACTATTGCTTAAAATATTTTTAAAGGCTAATGTGTTTTTTGTTACCTTAATGATGGTCTATATGCAGTATGTGCGGTGGATGCGGTGCAAGGACCTTATTAGGATGGCAGAGCTTTCTTTGTGCTAAATCTTATAAATTATGGTTTCTTCACATCGGTTTTGCGTCCACCTTTTCTGGATCAAGATATCTAGGAATTTGAACTGGCTGAGCTTGATTCATTTATGAATATATAAACTAAAAAGCGCCTTTGGATATGAATGAGTACCCAAAGTACCTGATAACAGCTGCAAAATAAACTTGCTATGTACCAACAGAGCAATATAGAATGAAAGAAAGAAAAAATGCGCTAAAAATCAACTACTAGGATATATAACTAACTGGTAGACATGTGCACACTGAAATATTTCGTTTCGGAATTTCGTTTTCGTCCAAAAAATACATTTATTTAGTTACTCCCGAAATTCGTTTTTATTTATTTCGTTTTTCATTAGAAATTGCATTCGTCCGAAAATCTGAATTAATTAAGGTCGAATCTGTCATTGAAGGCTTATGGTGTCTGTCGAATGTTCAAAGAAGATTCGACGGAGCAGCAAAACTGTACGACGCTGCAATCATACATTTCCGGTCGAATGTTCCGCCTACAAGCTATAGTAGAATTCTAATGTTGTATGACTAGTAATAGTTATATTTATTAATTATTATTACTAGTCAACCAACATTAGAATTTTTCTATAGCCTATGGGCGGATGCATTTGACCGGAAATGTACGATTGCAGCGTCGTACAGTTTAGCTACACCGTCGAATGTTTTAACTTTCGACAGACACCATAAGCCTTCAATGACAGATTTGACGTTTGTATGTTTTTCGATGCTTTGTCGAATCTTCGTCGTTCATGTCGAATTGTCAAGTTAGTTCTAGCTATTTTACTGCTCCTCCTCTTTGGTTACAATCAGCCAATAACATTCATCATCATCATTATTTTTATTTTACTTCCCCCACCCAATTCCAGCAGCCATCTTTTCTCTCTATAATGTCGAATCTTTTCTCTCTATAATGTCGAATCTTTTCTCTCTATGTCGAATCTTTTCTCTCTATGTAGAATAATCTTGGACTAATAGAGTTAAAGGGACACTAAAGCTTCCCTTTTTTTTGCAAAAAAATAACAAACAGTTTATACTTACCTCCACTGTGCAGCTCGTTTTGCACACAGTGGCCCCGATCCTGGTCTTCTGGGGTCCCTCGGCGGCTGTCTTGGCTCCTCCCCGCAAGGAATCCACACCATAATGCGAGCGAGCTTGCATGGTGTGGAGTTATTGCGGGCGCGCTCCCGTGATACAGCGGCGGCCATAGCCGCCGACTGTATCACTCGGCACCGCCCCCCGGCGCGCTGCGTCATTGGATGTGATTGACAGCAGCGCCAGCCAATGGCTGCGCTGCTTTCAATCCATCCAGTGTAGCCAATCGGCGGCCAGGCTGAGAACCGAAGAGGATGACGGGGACGAGCGCGGGACTTTCGAGGGACCAGGTAAGTAAAACGGGGGCTCGGGGGGGGGGGGGGGGCAGTATTGTCGGATGTTTTTTCACCTTAATGCATAGGATGCATTAAGGTGAAAAAACATGTAACTTTACTACTCCTTTAAGGTTAGGCACATTTGACCACAGGTTTGATGGACACAGATTGTTATTGTCAGCGTCACGTCGAATCTCCTTCATATATCGAACTGTTGTGACAACGAAAACGAAAATAAAGCATTTGTTTATGTCGGATCTTTCGGTTTTCGGATTCTGTGCTTTCGTTTTCGTTTGTTAAAACGATAACGAAAATACCTGAAATTCGTACGAAAATGCATTCGGATGAAAACGAATGCACGTGTCTACTAACTGGTAGACAAATATACGTATATGCAACATATATGATAACATATGATGGTCCCATATGGTGCTCGTGCTCAATAAAGACTCCTACGGACTGGTGCTCAAACTGGGTGACTACTTCCTGATGATGGCCCTGTGATAGGCCGAAACGTCGAGGTACTACTTCAGCCCCAATTGAAACTACCAGGGAATCGTGCACCAGGACGCCGCTACTAGGACTATCCCGTTCAGGGCCGATTACCCTTTTAATCAATCGCCTGCTATACACGCCGGCTGCCAGGACTATCAGGCACTCAGCAATGTAAGTGTAACCTTTTTTATTTTGTGGAGTCAATAAATGTTTTAAACGGCATTGTGCAATGAGGCTCTTTCTCTCTTGATCCCCATTCATCCCTATGAGCAACATCTCTATCAATAAGACGTGATCCTAAAGACCTGAGTTCGGGGTATCCCCACATGCCTAATAGACCATACTAGCGATAGTTGGTCCACACATTGCGGTGAGTGCACATCTATGTGGGGCACCCAGTTTGAGCACCAGTCCATAGGAGTCTTTATTGAGCACGAGCACCATATGGGACCATCATATGTTATCATATACTGTATGTTGCATATACGTATATTTGTCTACCAGTTAGTTATATATCCTAGTAGTTGATTTCTAGCGCATTTTTTCTTCCTTGATTCATTTATGTCTTTCTTTAGTCTCCATAAGATGTAAATGACATTCCTATTGCCGATGTATACAGATGTTATTTAAAAAGTGCCACTAGGGTACTCATTATTGGTAGATCCATTACAGTCGAGTTGAACAAATTATGTGTAGACACCACTGCTATCTGAGAAATAACAATGTATTATATTTTTAAAATGTATTATATATGGTTTTTTTTCTTTTACTACAACGACATACATATTTTCTTTCTCCAGGTGTCACAACCAGATGAAAAAGGATTAGAAACTCTGACATCAATGGTTATCCAAAAGTTTCCCCGCTTAACACCCCAAATATTTGTGGATCTTTCTCAGTTTATACCATTTATGTCTATATCTGACATTGTCAGCTTTCCACTCAACCTACTGGCCAATCAGAGCGTGTAAGTCAGGCTGTCAAGCAAGCAGATTAATCAATAAGTTTACATATATAAATACAGTACATCTTCATTGTCTTGATAATTATTAGATGTTTTTAAAAATATATTACCGGTAATTATTTTTTAATTACATTTGTTGCATTGTGGTGTTGTAGCAATCTGTATTTAGAGTACTAATGTAAAGGCTTGTCCATGGTAAGTAGCACTGGCATGAAATTTATTCAGGAAAGAAAATCACTTGATTCCCCCTGCAAACCCTCCTGCAGAGCCATTGTGTCCTCCCTGAGGGTGGGGGAGGCGGGGGCCGCTGTCCCCATTGAGAGAACATATTGATTATTGCTAGCGGCTATAACCTATAACAGCCGCAAGCAATAAGCGCATTTAAACTCCAATCTACTGGTTGTACACAAATTGATCGATCAATCAACTTTGGTACACTCGGAATGCCCATACATGGTTTAAATGTCAGTCAGTTCAGCAGGAACATACCTAGATTTGAATCATCTATGGCCAGCTTAAAGCAGTATTGTGTATATATATATGTACATACAGCTCAGTACAAATATAATTTGCTGAAAATAATTAATTTGTTCTAGATTAGAAGCAATCAGGATCCATAGTCCAGATATGAAAATTGCTCAGAAGCGTGCATTTGTGAAACGTCTCCTACAGGCTAAAACAATTGGTGAGATCCCATCGTGGTCCCCACACTTTCTCACATCCATCCAACCACTGCTACCCTACATGCCGTTCTGTCATTTCATCCAACTGAGCGCTGATCAGGTCAGTATGTCATGTTTACAAACTAGTAGTATGGGCTTTAGTTCTTCATATATCATGCATGCACTGTGTACAACGGTGCCAGACTACTCATCATGGGTATCTAAAGTAGACTATTTCCAATGCTGGTGCCTTTAAGATTCTCCTATATGTTTTCTAAGATTGTTCATATAATAACTAGTTTCTGCCCAGGTAAAGTAAAACGCCAATATAAAAAAAAAATAACTCTTTTGATCACTTCAATACTGGGCACTTTCCCGCCTTCCTGCCCAGGACATTTTTTAACTTTCAGCGCTGTTGCACTTTGAATGACAATTGTGCGGTCATGCAACACTGTGCCCAAGCTACATTTTTATAATTTTCTTCCCACAAATAGAGGTTTCTTTTGGTGGTGTTTGATCACCTCTGCCGTTTTTAATTTTTTGCGCTATAAAATTAAAAAATACCAACAATTAAAAAAAAAATTGATGGGCACTGATAGGCGGCACTGATAGGCAGCACTGGCGGCACTGGTAGGTGGCACTGATGGCACTGATAGGCGGCACTGATGGGCACTGATAGGTGGCACTGATAAGCACTGGTGGGCACTGATAGGTGGCACTGGATAGGCAGCACTGGTGAGGAGCTACTGAAAGGCATTAGTGAGTGGCACTGATTGGCACTTTGATAAGGCACTGACAGGCATTACTGGTGGAGCACTGATTGGCACTTTTTTGGGCACTGTTGTGGGCACTGATCGGTACTGGCATATATTTATTATGGGGACAGGCTGGCAGGTGTTGGGCACTGATTGGCAGCTGATGAGCACCTTTTGATGGGGGCTGTGCTGATAATCAATGTGCTGATTATCAGCATAGACCCCCCCTCTGACAGGGAGAGCTGCCGATCGGTTCTCCCTGTCAGTGTGAACCGAGGAGAGCCGTTTACCGGCACTTCCTGGTTCACACGATGATCAGCTGTGATTGGTCACAGCTGATCACGTAGTAAGAAGCCTCTGTCAGAGGCTTCTTACCACGATCGGAGTTGCTGTGTGTCAGACTGACACACAGCACCTCCGATCGTCGCCCGCTCCACGGTGGCGCGCTGGCAATGTTATCCTGATCACGTCTTATGACGTCCGATGAGAATAACTAAACCACTTTGCTGTCATCATTCTGCTATATGTGGTTAAAATTGAATAATTTAATATTATTAGGTTAAAGGGTAACTAAACTGCATCTGAGCACCACAAACATTAAACACTATTTAATTAATTTTAATATTCAAAGCAAACTCACCCATCCATCTATGTCTCCATGCCTTATTTTGTTGAGAAATCACTTTGAAAAAATACCCCCTAGCATTACTAACTGCAGCCATTTTGAGTAAGGGCAGACGATTCATGCAATATTTACTTCATGGAATCCATCTGCCCTTAGCTCAGGCTTGCAGACAGGAGGGTGTGCTTAGCTGAGAAAGTCCCCCTCCTCCAGATTAAAGAAAACAAATGCCCATGAAGACTCCTGGGATGTATGGGCACCATTTTGGCCTAGGCCAGAAACCAGGAAGCAACTGAAGAAATGGAAAAATAAAGGTTTAAAACAGGTAAATATAATATAATTACCTTTCTATCTATTTAATAATGCTAGCAGCATAAGTATTACAATAGTTAATGCTTATTAAGTGAATTTAACATATACAGAGGCCCAAAAGATGTCCAAGAGCTCCCCATTGAACGCTGTGTTAAAAACATGCCCCAATTTCAAAGAAAGAAAAAGGGCGCAAATGCCTAGTGAATTACGTATTAATAAAAAAAAACAAAAGAGAGCGGGGACTTTAAATGAAGCATGTGCGGGAGAGGGTTCGGGTTAACAAAGGGTAGCAACAAGTCTGGAGTATCTGGTATCATAAAAAAGTTTTTTATTTCTTTCACCTAATGAAATTTAAGCCATGACTAAAATTGCATTAGTGAAGTTAATTGATGTGCATACACAGACTGAGTTTAAAAAGGGAAAACATAGAAACTGAGGACCCAAGTATAGAGACATACAAAAAATGTTCTACGATATTGTATATGGTATAGATGCATTTGAGAAGCATGAAATGGTAGCTCTACGAGTTTCACGACTTTAGTCGCTCATCAAGAGCAGGCATGCATTTTCTTTCTGTAATGACACAAATAATATCTTGGGCTTGAACCAGGGCATCAGACATACATGGGACCATAGATGAAAACAAGGTCCTAGATGGTACTCGCCAGGCTGCCAGTTGCTGCCGGTATGGAAGTGGGACCCAGGTAGGCCCCAATGGGCTGGGACAACTCGCGCCGGGAACTGTGGCAGGGAAACGCAGGACATATGGCCCCCACACAGGACGCATCCAGGTCGGTCAGGCATACGGAAATGAGTGGTGTATGCAGGGTCAATGAAGAAGAAAAAAGAACTGGTGGAAATGGAAAAATTAGGAATTGAGAACAATGGAAATGGGAAAGTGCTGAGAGGAAATGGGAAAGGGAAAGTTGTGTGGTGGGAACAAAGGGGAATGAGAATAAAAAATGGAGAATAGGATATGTGCAGTGTGGGCAATACCTGTGAAAACAGTGTGAACAGCATGATGATCTGTATACACATACAGTATCTCACAAAATAGTAAATATTTTATTATATCTTTTCATGTGACAACTAGTGATGAGCCGAACACCCCCGGGTTCGGTTCGCACCAGAACCCGCGAACGGACCGAAAGTTCGAACGAACATTAGAACCCTATTAAATACAATGGATGCGAACGTTCGAATTCTAAAGTGCTAATTATAACAACTATTATGCATGTTATTGTCCTAAAAAGGGTTTGGGAACCCGGGTTCTGCACCAGGGGACATGTATCAATGCAAAAAGAAGTTTTAAAAACGGTCGTTTTTCGGGAGCAGTCATTTTAATGATGCATAAAGTGAAAAAAAAAAAGTCAAATATTCCTTTAAATATCGTACCTGGGGGGTGTCTAAAGTATGCCTGTGAAGTGCCACGTGTTTCCCGTGTTTAGAACTGTCCCTGCACAAAATGACACTTCTAAAGGAAAAAAAAGCCATTTAAAACTGCTTGCGGCTTTAATGTAATGTCTGGTCCCGGTAATATGGATGAAATTCTTTAAGAAAAATGGCATAGCTACCCCATGACCCCCCCCCCTACCCCAGCCCATTACCAGCCCCTTTGGGTCTTGTATGGATATTAAGGGGAACCCCGCACATAAAATAAAAAAGGCCCTATATACTCTGAACAGCCCTATACAGGCGGTGCATACAAGACAGGGACTGTAGGTTTGTTCTTATGTAGAGTCTGTTTGTAATTTTGAACAGGTACATTGTTGAAGTGTAGCTCCAGACCAAAAATCTATTTTTAAACTTTTTGGAAAACATAGGTAAGGGTTATCACCCCTGTAACATTTGTTTTGCTGTCTGTGCCCCTGTTCAGAACATTTCACCTCACTTTCCGTCCCAATGACAACTCTTTTTGAAATGTGGTCTTTTTCTTGAAACAAGGATTGCTGATAAAGCATCAGTACAGAGGAGACACCTTTCTCCCATATTTATTCTTACAGGAGAGAATTTTCCTTCCTAGTGGTAGATTTCCTCTCACTTCCTGTTGTCTTCTTGCGTTTGCAAGTAGGAGTCGTTTGTAAGTTGGATGTTTGAAAGTAGGGACCTGCCGTATATACTCTGCAGAAATAGGCCCCTTAGTTGTTGGTGTTGGCACAACACTGTAAGCACTCACAGTTACTCTTGGTTGGTGCTGGAACGCCCTGCTGTCAACTATTATATCAGGAATTTTAATTACATATAATTGTTGAACAGTGGTAGTAAAAATTGGGCCTTTGATGGTGGTGCTGGTGCCACAACACTGTAAGCCCTGACAGTTACTCTTGGTGGGTGCAGCAATGGGCCCTGCTGTGAATTATTAGATCAAGAATTGTAATTACATGCCCCTGTTGAACAGGGGCTGAAAAATTGGGCCTTAGGCACTGGTGGCACAACACTGCAACCCCTCACAGATACTGTACTTGGAGCACAGCAATGAGCCCTGTTGCAAAGTATTGCTTCAAAAATTGTAATGACACGCCCCTGTTAAACAGGGGCTGAAAAATTGGGCCTTAGGCACTGGTGGCACAACACTGCAACTCCTCACAGATACTGTACTTGGAGCACAGCAATGAGCCCTGTTGCAAAGTATTGCTTCAAAAATTGTAATGACACGCCCCTGTTAAACAGGGGCTGAAAAATTGGGCCTTAGGCACTGGTGGCACAATACTGCAACTCCTCACAGATACTGTACTTGGAGCACAGCAATGAGCCCTGTTGCAAAGTATTGCTTCAAAAATTGTAATTACACGCCCCTGTTAAACAGGGGCTGAAAAATTGGGCGTTAGGCACTGGTGGCGGCACCCATAAACAAAAATGATCTTACAAGCTATCATCATCAATCGTATCATTGAGGACTCGGAGGAGGAGGATAGCCAGTCAACATAACAGCACAGGCACTCAGCATCAGCATCAGTCTTGAAGGGATGTGACATGTTAAAATCAATTAGTCTGTTATATCAGCATCAGGTGTGTGGTAGCTGGTGGTGATCCAAGACTGGTTCATCTTGATGAAAGTCAGTCGATCAACCGAGTCGGTGGACAGGCGCACCCTGTGATCCGTGACAAATCCTCCAGCAGCACTGAATGTGCGTTCCGAAAGAACGCTGGATGCAGGACAGGCCAGTAGCTCAATTGCATACTGTGCAAGCTCTGGCCAGTGATCCATCCTCAAGACCCAGTAAGCCAGAGGATTTTCGGTGGGGAAGGTGTCCAAGTCTGACCTTGCCCCTAGATATTCCTGCACCATGTTTATCAGACGCTGGCGATGGTTGCTGGAACCGATCATACTTTGGGGCTGCGGACTAAAGAATTGTCTGAACGCATCGGTCAGACGGCCACCTTCCCCACCGCTCCTTCTTTGACTGGCCGAAGCCTCAGCAACTCGTTGTCCAGGACCAGGAGTTTGCAACCTCCCAGTCTCTGGGAACGCGTTGCACAGACCTTTCTGCAAGGCCTCCCGGAGTTGTCTCATCCTCTGCTCCCTCTGCGACGGTAACATAAGGTCCGCAACCTTACCCTTGTACCGTGGATCAAGGAGAGTGGCCAGCCAGTAATGGTCCCTCTCCTTGATCCGAAGAATACGAGGATCCTTCCGCAGACTTTGCAGGATCAGGGAGGCCATGCAGCGTAGGTTTGCTGAGGCATTCGCTCCGGAGTCCTCTGGGTCACTAAGGACGACATGATCCGCAGCCACCTCCTCCCAGCCACGTACAAGTCCACTGGTTTCTTGGGACTGTAAATCATCCCTAAAAGACTGCTGCTGATGATGCTGAGTGCCAGCCTCCACCTCCATGCTGACACAATCCTCCTCCTCCTCCTCCTCCTCCTCCTCCTCTTCCTGTGCGATGGGTGGGACAGAAGGAACACTGTCTGGGTAAAGGGGGCCTTGAGAGGCAAGGAAGTCCTCCTCTTCCTGCCTCTGTTCTGCCTCAAGTGCCCTGTCCATTATTCCACGCAGCGTGTGCTCCAACAGGTGGACAAGAGGTACAGTGTCACTGATGCATGCACTGTCACTGCTCACCATCCTCGTGGCCTCCTCAAATGGTGCCAGGACAGTGCATGCATCCCTGATCATGCCCCACTGGCGTGGAGAAAAAAAACCAAGCTCCCCTGACCCTGTCCTGGTGCCGTAGTCGCACAGGTACTCATTGATGGCCCTCTGCTGCGTGTGCAGCCGCTGCAGCATGGCCAACGTTGAGTTCCACCTGGTGGGCATGTCACATATAAGGCGGTTCTTGGGCAGGTTCAACTCCTTTTGCAGCTCAGCCAGGCGAGCACTGGCATTATAAGATCTGCGGAAATGCACACAGACTTTCCTGGCCTGCCTCAGGACATCCTGTAAGCCCGGGTACCTGCCCAAGAAGCGCTGCACCACCAGGTTAAGGACGTGAGCCACACAGGGCACATGGGTCAGTTGTCCCTGTCGGAGGGCGGAGAGGAGGTTGGTGCCATTGTCGCAAACCACCATTCCTGGCTTAAGCTGGCGTGGCGTCAACCACCTCTCGGCCTGGCCCTGCAGAGCAGACAGGACCTCTGCCCCAGTGTGGCTTCTGTCCCCCAAACACACCAGCGCAAGCACGGCATGGCATCTTTTTGCCTGCGTACTTGCGTAGCCCCGTGAACGGCTACGGAGCACCGCTGGTTCATAGGACAAACCACAGGAAGAGGCCATGGAGGAAGAAGAAGAGGAGGGGGTGGAGGAGAGAGGTGTGTCACAACCAGTAGTAGCATTTTGGAGGCGTGGCGGTGGGACAACCTCCAACACTACTGCACCTTGTCCTGAATCCTTCCCAGCTGCCAAAAGAGTGACCCAATGGGCCGTGAAAGAAAGGTAACGTCCCTGTCCATGCCTGCTGGACCATGAGTCAGCGGTAATATGCACCTTACCGCTGACCGCCCTGTCCAGCGAGGCCAAGACATTGCCTTCCACATGCCGGTAGAGAGCCGGAATAGCCTTCCGTGAGAAAAAGTGGCGTTTGGGAACCTGCCACTGAGGAACCGCACATTGCACAAACTCATGGAAGGGGGCCGAGTCTACCAACTGAAAAGGCAGCAGTTGAAGCGCTAGCAATTTAGCCAAGCTAGCATTCAACCGCTGGGCATGTGGATGGCTGGGAGTGAACTTCTTTCGGCGGTGCAGCAGCTGGGGCAGGGAAATTTGCCTGCTAGAATCGGACGTCGGTGTACTGCTAGCAGAGTGGGCGCAAGTACTTGGCTGTGACACACCTAATTCTACACCTTCATTCCTCTCAGTGCATGTTTCAGAGAGGACTGAAGTTATAGTGGGGTTGGAGATCCCAGCTGATGCGGTGCAAGGAGAGGTCCGCTTTGTTCTTTGGTGTGGGTCTTTGAGGTAGGCTTGCCAACGAGCTGCATGGCAGGTCAACATATGTCTGGTCAGGCATGTGGTACCCAAGCGGCTGATGTTTTGGCCACGCGATATACGCTTGAGACATATGTTGCAAACAGCAGCTGTGCGATCTGATGCACTAGCCTCAAAAAAGGCCCACACCAAAGAACTTTTTGAATGACGGGCAGAGGCAGCGCCCTGCACAGGCGGAGCTCTGCGGTGTGATTCCGTCGGTGTACTGCCCTTACGCTGGCCACCAAAGGGCATCCTGCCTCGTTGGAGATGTGCCTCCTCCTCATCCTCCTCCTCCTCCTCTCTCCTATTAGGCACCCACGTGGAGTCAGTGACCTCATCATCCCCTCCCTCCTCATCACTGGAGCCAATCTGGCAGTATGCTGCAGCTGCTGGAACATGACTGCCAGATTGGTGTCCTTCTTGAGCATCCCCTCTGTCTGCTCTCACGCTACTGCCTTCCTCTAGCTGGGTTTCATCATCAGACCCTTCGAAACGCTGGGCATCCTCCTGGAGCATGTACCCAACACTGTGCTGAAACAGTTCGGGGGACTCCTCAGGAGGAGGACATGGTGGGTCTAGGGAAGGAGTGACTGATGATTTGTCTGACATTGATACCAGGGAAGACGACGCTTTGGCAGCTGCTTTTCCAGTACCCTGAGCCTGGGTGAGAGAGGATGAGGAGGAGGAGGAGGGCTTGGTCATCCACTCTACCAAGTCTTCGGCATGATGTGGCTCAACATGTCCAGCTGCCGAAAAGAAGGACAAGCGTGTCCCATGGCCATGTGCTGATGACAATGCACCGCGTCCACGACCAGCACTGTTGCCCCCAGACACAGAGCCTGCTTGCCCTCTTTTATTGCCTCCTGACTGTCTGCCTCTCCTTGTTTGCCTTCCAGACATTCTAATAGATGGCCTGCAGGGAGATGGGAAAAAAGCAATAAGGGCTACCTTCAGGTGTCCTTCTCTGTCCCTTGAAACAAGGACTTTCACAGTGGAAGAAACTGACACTCTCCCTACCTACAGTTTTCTGTCCCTAGAAAAAATGTTTTTTTTTAATCACAATATAGCACAAGGACAATTCACTCACTGTCCTTCCAGGTCCCTGGAAACAAGGACTTGCAGAGTGAAAGAAAAAAAACACTCTCCCTACCTACAGTTTTCTGTCCCTAGAAAAAATGTTTTTTTTAATCACAATATAGCACAAGGACAATTCACTCACTGTCCTTACAGGTCCCTGGAAACAAGGACTTGCAGAGTGAAATAAACTGACACTCTCCCTACCTACAGTTTTCTGTCCCTAGAATAAATGTTTTTTTAAGCACAATATAGCACAAGGACAATTCACTCACTGTCCTTCCAGGTCCCTGGAAACAAGGACTTGCAGAGTGAAAGAAAAAAAACACTCTCCCTACCTACAGTTTTCTGTCCCTAGAAAAAATGTTTTTTTTAATCACAATATAGCACAAGGACAATTCACTCACTGTCCTTCCAGGTCCCTGGAAACAAGGACTTGCAGAGTGAAAGAAACTGACACTCTCCCTACCTACAGTTTTCTGTCCCTAGAATAAATGTTTTTTTAAGCACAATATAGCACAAGGACAATTCACTCACTGTCCTTCCAGGTCCCTGGAAACAAGGACTTGCAGAGTGAAAGAAAAAAAACACTCTCCCTACCTACAGTTTTCTGTCCCTAGAAAAAATGTTTTTTTTAATCACAATATAGCACAAGGACAATTCACTCACTGTCCTTCCAGGTCCCTGGAAACAAGGACTTGCAGAGTGAAAGAAACTGACACTCTCCCTACCTACAGTTTTCTGTCCCTAGAATAAATGTTTTTTTAAGCACAATATAGCACAAGGACAATTCACTCACTGTCCTTCCAGGTCCCTGGAAACAAGGACTTGCAGAGTGAAAGAAAAAAAACACTCTCCCTACCTACAGTTTTCTGTCCCTAGAAAAAATGTTTTTTTTAATCACAATATAGCACAAGGACAATTCACTCACTGTCCTTCCAGGTCCCTGGAAACAAGGACTTGCAGAGTGAAAGAAACTGACACTGTCCCTACCTACAGTTTTCTGTCCCTAGAATAAATGTTTTTTTTAAGCACACTATAGCACAAGGACAATTCACTCACTGTCCTTACAGGTCCCTGGAAACAAGGACTTGCAGAGTGAAAGAAAAAAAACACTCTCCCTACCTACAGTTTTCTGTCCCTAGAAAAAATGTTTTTTTTAATCACAATATAGCACAAGGACAATTCACTCACTGTCCTTACAGGTCCCTGGAAACAAGGACTTGCAGAGTGAAAGAAAAAAAACACTCTCCCTACCTACAGTTTTCTGTCCCTAGAAAAAATGTTTTTTTTAATCACAATATAGCACAAGGACAATTCACTCACTGTCCTTACAGGTCCCTGGAAACAAGGACTTGCAGAGTGAAATAAACTGACACTCTCCCTACCTACAGTTTTCTGTCCCTAGAATAAATGTTTTTTTTAAGCACAATATAGCACAAGGACAATTCACTCACTGTCCTTACAGGTCCCTGGAAACAAGGACTTGCAGAGTGAAAGAAAAAAAACACTCTCCCTACCTACAGTTTTCTGTCCCTAGAAAAAATGTTTTTTTTAATCACAATATAGCACAAGGACAATTCACTCACTGTCCTTACAGGTCCCTGGAAACAAGGACTTGCAGAGTGAAATAAACTGACACTCTCCCTACCTACAGTTTTCTGTCCCTAGAATAAATGTTTTTTTTAAGCACAATATAGCACAAGGACAATTCACTCACTGTCCTTACAGGTCCCTGGAAACAAGGACTTGCAGAGTGAAAGAAAAAAAACACTCTCCCTACCTACAGTTTTCTGTCCCTAGAAAAAATGTTTTTTTTAATCACAATATAGCACAAGGACAATTCACTCACTGTCCTTACAGGTCCCTGGAAACAAGGACTTGCAGAGTGAAATAAACTGACACTCTCCCTACCTACAGTTTTCTGTCCCTAGAATAAATGTTTTTTTTAAGCACAATATAGCACAAGGACAATTCACTCACTGTCCTTACAGGTCCCTGGAAACAAGGACTTGCAGAGTGAAAGAAAAAAAACACTCTCCCTACCTACAGTTTTCTGTCCCTAGAAAAAATGTTTTTTTTAATCACAATATAGCACAAGGACAATTCACTCACTGTCCTTACAGGTCCCTGGAAACAAGGACTTGCAGAGTGAAAGAAAAAAAACACTCTCCCTACCTACAGTTTTCTGTCCCTAGAAAAAATGTTTTTTTTAATCACAATATAGCACAAGGACAATTCACTCACTGTCCTTACAGGTCCCTGGAAACAAGGACTTGCAGAGTGAAATAAACTGACACTCTCCCTACCTACAGTTTTCTGTCCCTAGAATAAATGTTTTTTTTAAGCACAATATAGCACAAGGACAATTCACTCACTGTCCTTACAGGTCCCTGGAAACAAGGACTTGCAGAGTGAAAGAAAAAAAACACTCTCCCTACCTACAGTTTTCTGTCCCTAGAAAAAATGTTTTTTTTAATCACAATATAGCACAAGGACAATTCACTCACTGTCCTTACAGGTCCCTGGAAACAAGGACTTGCAGAGTGAAATAAACTGACACTCTCCCTACCTACAGTTTTCTGTCCCTAGAATAAATGTTTTTTTTAAGCACAATATAGCACAAGGACAATTCACTCACTGTCCTTACAGGTCCCTGGAAACAAGGACTTGCAGAGTGAAAGAAAAAAAACACTCTCCCTACCTACAGTTTTCTGTCCCTAGAAAAAATGTTTTTTTTAATCACAATATAGCACAAGGACAATTCACTCACTGTCCTTACAGGTCCCTGGAAACAAGGACTTGCAGAGTGAAAGAAACTGACACTCTCCCTACCTACAGTTTTCTGTCCCTAGAATAAATGTTTTTTTAAGCACAATATAGCACAAGGACAATTCACTCACTGTCCTTCCAGGTCCCTGGAAACAAGGACTTGCAGAGTGAAAGAAAAAAAACACTCTCCCTACCTACAGTTTTCTGTCCCTAGAAAAAATGTTTTTTTTAATCACAATATAGCACAAGGACAATTCACTCACTGTCCTTCCAGGTCCCTGGAAACAAGGACTTGCAGAGTGAAAGAAACTGACACTCTCCCTACCTACAGTTTTCTGTCCCTAGAATAAATGTTTTTTTAAGCACAATATAGCACAAGGACAATTCACTCACTGTCCTTCCAGGTCCCTGGAAACAAGGACTTGCAGAGTGAAAGAAAAAAAACACTCTCCCTACCTACAGTTTTCTGTCCCTAGAAAAAATGTTTTTTTTAATCACAATATAGCACAAGGACAATTCACTCACTGTCCTTCCAGGTCCCTGGAAACAAGGACTTGCAGAGTGAAAGAAACTGACACTCTCCCTACCTACAGTTTTCTGTCCCTAGAATAAATGTTTTTTTAAGCACAATATAGCACAAGGACAATTCACTCACTGTCCTTCCAGGTCCCTGGAAACAAGGACTTGCAGAGTGAAAGAAAAAAAACACTCTCCCTACCTACAGTTTTCTGTCCCTAGAAAAAATGTTTTTTTTAATCACAATATAGCACAAGGACAATTCACTCACTGTCCTTCCAGGTCCCTGGAAACAAGGACTTGCAGAGTGAAAGAAACTGACACTGTCCCTACCTACAGTTTTCTGTCCCTAGAATAAATGTTTTTTTTAAGCACACTATAGCACAAGGACAATTCACTCACTGTCCTTACAGGTCCCTGGAAACAAGGACTTGCAGAGTGAAAGAAAAAAAACACTCTCCCTACCTACAGTTTTCTGTCCCTAGAAAAAATGTTTTTTTTAATCACAATATAGCACAAGGACAATTCACTCACTGTCCTTACAGGTCCCTGGAAACAAGGACTTGCAGAGTGAAAGAAACTGACACTCTCCCTACCTACAGTTTTCTGTCCCTAGAATAAATGTTTTTTTAAGCACAATATAGCACAAGGACAATTCACTCACTGTCCTTCCAGGTCCCTGGAAACAAGGACTTGCAGAGTGAAAGAAACTGACACTGTCCCTACCTACAGTTTTCTGTCCCTAGAATAAATGTTTTTTTTAAGCACACTATAGCACAAGCACAAAACACACTGACACTCTCCCTACCTATCCTTCTCTTTCCCTAAACTAAAGGAATCCAGGTTAAGCAAGAAAGAAATAACAGTCACTGTCCCTGCCTATGCTGCTCTATCCCTGCTCCGGAACACACTACACTAGGCCGCCGTGCTGGCGGCCTTTTATAGTGTGGGGCGTGTACTAAACACCCTCAGCAATAATTGGCCACAGGCATCCTGCCTGTGGCCAATCATTGCTCTCCTCGCTGCCGGCGCTGTGATTGGCCAAGCATGCGGGGTCACAGTGCATGCTTGGCCAATCACAGCGCCTGGATGACACTGCGATGGCGTAGTGCATTGTGGGCCGTTCGCGTCACTCGAATTTGGCGCGAACGGCCCAAATCGTTCGATCTTCGTCGAACGATCGAACAGCCGATGTTCGAGTCGAACGTATGTTCGAGTCGAACACGAAGCTCATCCCTAGTGACAACACTGAAGAAATAACACTTTGCTACAATGTAAAGTAGTGAGTGTACAACTTGTATAACAGTATAAATTTGCTGTCCCCTCAAAATAACTCAACACACAGCCATTAATGTCTAAACTGCTGGCAACAAAAGTGAGTACACCTCTAAGTGAAAATGTCCAAACATTGGTGTGCATGGCTGTCGTCCCAGAAGGAAGCCTCTTCTAAAGATGATGCACAAGAAAGCCCGCAAACAGTTTGCTGAAGACAAGCAGACTAAGGACATGGATTACTGGAACCATGTCCTGTGGTCTGAGGAGACCAAGATAAACTTATTTGGTTCAGATGGTGTCAAGCGTGTGTGGCGGCAACCAGGTGAGGAGTACAAAGACAAGTGTGCCTTGCCTACAGTCAAGCATGGTGGTGGGAGTGTCATGGTCTGGGGCTGCATGAGTGCTGCCGGCACTGGGGAGCTACAGTTCATTGAGGGAACCATGAATGCCAACATGTACTGTGACATACTGAAGCAGAGCATGATCCCCTCGCTTCAGAGACTGGGCCACAGGGCAGTATTCCAACATGATAATGACCCCAAACACACCTCCGAGATGACCACTGCCTTGCTAAAGAAGCAGGGTAAATGTGATGGACTGGCCAAGCATGTCTCCATACCTAAACCCTATTGAGCATCTGTGGGGCATCCTCAAATGAAAGGTGGAGGAGCGCAAGGTCTCTAACATCCACCAGCTCCGTCATGTCGTCATGGAGGAGTGGAAGAGGACTCCAGTGGCAACCTGTGAAGCTCTGGTGAGCTCCATGCCCAAGAGGGTTAAGGTAGTGCTGGAAAATAATGGTGGCCACACAAAATATTGACACTTTGGGCCCAATTTGGACATTTTCACTTAGGGGTGTACTCACTTTTGTTGCCAGTGGTTTAGACATTAATGGCTGTGTGTTGAGTTATTTTGAGGGGACAGCAAATTTACACTGTTATACAAGCTGTACACTCACTACTTTGCATTGTAGCGAAGTGTCATTTCTTCAGTGTTGTCACATGAAAAGATATAATAAAATATTTACACAAATGTGAGGGGTGTACTCACTTTTGTGAGATACTGTATGTATATATATATATATATATATATATATATATATATATATATATTGTGAGGGGGTTAGCTCGGCAGCGGGTGTGTGTGACCCCCGGGATGGGCTCCCCACACAAAAACAGGCCCAGCAAACGGAGGTTGTGGTTTTCAAAATCAAAAAAAAGGTGCGGTTTATTTTCTATTTACAGTGACAAAACACAGCAAAGCCAAAAGAAACATAAACAAAATAAATCCTGGTCAACTTGACCTCTGACTAAACATACAGGTTTCCTAACTAACAACTGGGATCAGCCTAGTGCTGTCCTAGTCCCTAAGTCCCTGGTTTTAAATGTCCAAGCAAATAGCCACACAGGCTTTGTCTCACCGCACAGGGGTTCACTCTCCCTAGACAGTCCACACAGGTCTGGTTCCAGGCATGAGCAAACACCTAATGAATCTGGGAGTTCTTATAGAGGCCTAAATGAGCTGACAAGCTTCAGCTGGTCTCATCAACTCCCTGTCTGCACGACGCCCCACACTCTCCCTAGAGGTATGAGTCATCCATGAGCCCACTAGCCTCAGCTGGGCTTATACAACTCTCCACCTAGTTGTATAAGTCGGCATAAAGCCTGAATCTGGGAGAAATATATCTACCCCCCTGGATGCAACCAGGTGACTTTACCTTCCTGCTGTCACAATATATATATACACACACACAGCTCTGTGTCTGTAGCACTTCTGTCTTGTCAGTTTGGATCCCAACCATTGAGTTTGCATGTTCTTCCTGTGCTTGTGTGGGTTTCCTCCCACACTCCAAAGACATCCTGGTAGTGTAATTGGCCTCTGTCTAAACTGTCCCTATAAAGTGTGTACGTAAGCTTGTACATTAGGGACCTTCGATTGTAAGCTCCTTAAGAGCAGGGACTGATGTGATCGCACAATATATGTGTAGCGGCCTCCACTCTCCCACTCTTCTGCTGGCTGGTTACTGCTTGTCTAGGGGTACCTTGGAGGAGAGAGTGCGGGGTCACCACGCCAAGCCTTCACCACAAACGTTTGTGTGGTGTGAGCAAAGTTTCTTTACCTTCGGGTCGGTGTTCGGTGTTTGGAGCCTCCGCTTCTTCTGTGGAACAGCGTCTGCCAGAAAATGAGCCCCACACCAATAAAAGTCCAACACTCCTTTATTTTCCAATGTCAGAATGAAACACAATCAGTTGGACTCCCTCAACGAACAGACAGGGGGTGTGGATACGAGTAGGCCCAGGCACAATGAACTCTCCTATTCCTCTATCAGCGAATAGGCTTGGCACATGGTCTCTGCCACCTGCTGAGAATCTTGGTCACTGCCACCGACCGGGTGAACGGTGAACCTTCCTCCTGACTGCACTAGGCCCCTGTTTGGGAAGATATCCCTGCGGGCGGTCTCCGAGGCTCACCCGGCACCGGCAATCTGCTGCACCGGGTCTGCGGGTGAGTAACTCCTCCGGTCCCTTACGCCTCTGGATTCGGGTACCCCACTCCCGGGGTCCCCTAGGAAATCCTTCCCTTGCGGAGCCCAGTGGAGGACACTGGGCCCCAGGCCTCCAACCGAGTACCTCACCTCAGGCTGAAGGTGCCTGGGGTGGAACACGAGCTCCGGGTGTCCAGGCCTAGGCCCCATGAACACCGACCACGAACCACAGCCCTCAGGCTGAAGGTGCCTGGGACTCGACAACCCCGTGACCAAAATGGCCGACCCCTTTGTACCCTCCCCCAGCAAACACAGCGGAGCCCCTGCCCCGCTGTACTCATGCTGCGAGAGGCCAAAAAGGGTACGGCACTGCAATGATGGCTCAACCCCGGGCCCAAAGCGACAGCGCCACCCGTCGGGCCCCAGGGAACCATACATTACAGATATCCCCACCAAATTCAAACATGAGAGAAAAGCATATACCCGCTACACTCTCCCCCTGGTTGTTTGACACTGGTCCCCAGTGTCTGGAATAAACTATGCCCTCAAGGGCTGACACAGTCCAGTCCAGAAACCGACTGAAAATTTCCAAAAATCCCCCAAAAAACTAACTACCTGAAGCAATTGTGCCTGAGCCTCAAATGAAAATGGAGGGAAAGGGAACAAATAACACATAACTGTAAAACATCTCAAAAGCCACATCATTACATTTTCCCCCACCCACATCACTAACTGAGACCCGTCCCACTCTCAGCGGTCTTGATGGGATATCCTCCTGCAGAGGGGAAAAGAAATATTAAACACACAAATTCCTGACACATGTTCGTGTGAGAACGAAAGAACCTCTCCGTAAAGAAATCCTTTCCTTCAAAAAGTGTGTGTGCGAAAAGTGAATGCCGATGCACGACACTGCCACCTGGTGACAGCATTGCGGTAACTGCACTTGTGGAGACCTCTTCTTCTGTGGCCCTCTCTACCCCAGAGTCCAAAATCACTTGTTGGAGAATGAAGAACAACAACAGGAACAGTCCTTCAGATCCTCCAGGGAGCACAAACACCCATTAGCTCGGGTACAGTCACTGAGTTTTCAGAGGAAACAAACAACAAACCCGGAGAGTTCAGCAACATTAAGCGGCAAACTGAGTCTTTTATCTCCTACAGATAGAAGCGAGGGTGCGGCAGGACAAGTGGTTTCAAATGCTGGTCCATGGTTTCCACTTTCCAGATGGTATTCAACATCTTCCCCTTCTCTGCGTCGAATCAGCACCTTGTCCGCGTGGATATGCCGCCCCAGCATCCATTCTGCCTTGCAGTCTTTGAAACGCTGAGATGTCTTGGGAGAACACGCGAGGTACCTACGGGCATGTGGGATCTGAATGTGGGTCCACACAAAGTCATTGTACCAGCGCTCCCTGCAAACTTCCACTTCATACAAAAACTCTTTAGACAAGTATGGGTACTCCCACCCGTACTCAGCAGCAACCATCTGGCCAAATAGGCGTTGTAGTCTCGCCAGTGGAGGCATGGTGGCTTTATCCCCTTCACCTGGCAAAACTATAGCATCCGGGTGACGAGGTGCTTTGGTCACCTCTGTTCTGGGCATAGGCGCCCGCAGCGACAGTCTCTTATCCCCGGCATTAGGTGCAGGTGGCAACGGGGATGTGAGGGCAGGCTGGGAACGGGATCCCTCCTCAGGCGCTGGTGCCTCCACCCGGGGTGTACTATCCCCTGTAGACATGCGTGGATCCCTAGTTCTGCGGGATGAGGAGAGAGGCATCTTGTCCCAACCCTTACTGGCAAAGAGTTCATCCATGGCAACATCGTCTCCCAGATCAGAGAGCGACTCCAGGTCCGAGGTGTCACACTCCTCCGCGGGCAGATAGCCTGTAGTGGAGACTGAACTGCCACCTCCCGCGGACACACAGGGCCGTGACTCCCCGACACCTCCGCCCACACACCAAGTCCCTCCGCCCGGCTTACCTCGGCCTTTACTTGAGAAGGGATGTCCGGGACTCTTCCTACCGGATCCATCCGGGCCGGGCGTAGGCGGGCAGGATGGTCCACCGCGACCGCTGGACAAGGCTACCTTTCCTTGTCTTCCTCTTTGGCGGTGGACGCTGAGAGACAGTGGTGACCGAGTCAGCATCCTCGGATTTCTCCCGTACTTCGGTGATCGCGACCTCCCCCTCGGTCGCTGCAGTGCGCACAGGGATGGCTGTCAAAGCGGTGATTCCTCCTACTTGAGTGGTGCTGCCTGTAGTGCGGTTGAGGTGGATGGTTCTTGGCTTTTCGATAACTGGGTCCACCTCAAATAAGAACCTTCCCGCAGGCCTCGCATCGCCTGAATGGCTTCAGCTGACACACCAGTCCCGAACAGCCAGGACAAATCAAACCCAGGGCCTCAACGTCCATGCACGAGTACAGGGCGAATCGTCCCCGGGGCTTTAGCCGGATCCCCGTATCGGTCACTGGAGCAGCAGTAGTCAAGGTCGTGGTAGAAGGGTGAAGTGAAATCCACAATGTATTTCCGAACATGGTGACTCACTGCTGATCCATTGCGCACTGCAAATTTGGCGCCAAAGTCTCCACGTGTAGTCCTTCACACGATTGGACTCCTACCCTCTTGCGCTCCAGTTCGCGGGCTTTCTCCTTCCCTGGGTCACGCCCGCGAACTGAGCAGGGAGGGTGTGCCTCGTGGTGCAGTGCAATAGAAGCCCCCACATGTAGTACTTCACACGGCTGGACTCCCCCCTCTTCTCGCTCTTCTGCGTAGTCCTTTCCCTTCTTAGGGTCATGCTCACAACTTCGAGCAGGGTTGCACTTTGGCCAATAATATGGCCGACCTACTCGGAACTCCTCCGGGCAGACACGTTCAAACTCCGTCCATTCTAGCTCCATAGTAACACGAACACCATCCCAGACGAGCCCCCACGTGTAGCGGCCTCCACTCTCCCACTCTTCTGCTGGCTGGTTACTGCTTGTCTAGGGGTACCTTGGAGGAGAGAGTGCGGGGTTACCACGCCAAGCCTTCACCACAAACGTTTGTGTGGTGTGAGCAAAGTTTCTTTACCTTCGGGTCGGTGTTCGGTGTTTGGAGCCTCCGCTTCTTCTGTGGAACAGTGTCTGCCAGAAAATGAGCCCCACACCAATAAAAGTCCAACACTCCTTTATTTTCCAATGTGAGAATGAAACACAATCAGTTGGACTCCCTCAACGAACAGACAGGGGGTGTGGATACGAGTAGGCCCAGGCACAATGAACTCTCCTATTCCTCTATCAGCGAATAGGCTTGGCACATGGTCTCTGCCACCTGCTGAGAATCTTGGTCGCTGCCACCGACCGGGTGAACGATGAACCTTCCTCCTGACTGCACTAGGCCCCTGTTTGGGAAGATATCCCTCCGGGTGGTCTCCGAGGCTCACCCGGCACCGGCAATCTGCTGCACCAGGTCTTCGGGTGAGTAACTCCTCCGGTCCCTTACGCCTCTGGATTCGGGTACCCCTCTCCCGGGGTCCCCTAGGAAATCCTTCCCTTGCGGAGCCCAGCTGAGGACACTGGGCCCCAGGCCTCCAACCAAGTACCTCACCCCAGGCTGGAGGTGCCTGGGGTGGAACACGAGCTCCGGGTGTCCAGGCTTAGGCCGCCTGGACACCGACCACGAACCACAGCCCACAGTGCCTGGGACTCGACAACCCCGTGACCAAAATGGCCGACCCCTTTATACCCTCCCCCAGCAAACACAGCGGAGCCCCCGCCCCGCTGTACTCATGCTGCGAGAGGCCAAAAAGAGTACGGCACTGCAATGATGGCTCAACCCCGGGCCCAAAGCGACAGCGCCACCCGCCGGGCCCCAGGGAACTATACATTACAGATATCCCCACCAAATTCAAACATGAGAGAAAAGCATATACCCGCTACATATGTAAAGCACTACATAAATTGTTAGTGCTACAATACATACATTCATTATTTATATTGTTGCTGGCAGCAAATTGTAGTTTAATTTTTCTTAACATTTGTCCTAGAAGTGGTAAGTAAATTATTGTTCAATACATTAAATAGCAACCTGCAAAAACACATAGCAACCAATCACAATTCACTAACAGTATCTTATTTAGAACAAATCTTATTGGTTGCTGTCAGTTACACCAGTCTGTATCTTGTCTAATTTCACTGATTTATTTAATACGCCTGAATGTCCTACAAGAAGAATGGGCAAGCTGCTCCCTGAATTTAATCTGACTGCACTTTTAATGTCATAGTGATCATTACAGTAGATTTGTGTAATGTATTATACATAAGATTACTGTGTTAGGGAAGTGTACAAGCTCAGGATAAAAGGGACGCTAGTGAGGTACTGACAGTCATACTAATCACTTGTTTTGTGCCCAACAGATTAAATTGCTGGCAGATGGCTGGAAAGATGTGAACCTGGGTATGATGCATGGACGTTTTGTGGCACAGAGCCTGATGAACCAGAGCCAAGACGTAGACAAAATAAAGAGGTATATGGTGCTATTCAACAATTAATTTCCCGCTCTGGGATTTCATTACCTGCTACCAGCAAGTGCAATAGTTGTAAAGGATCACTAGAAGGAAAATTACATGAGAAATGGAGATATGGGTAGATGACAAAGGAAAAAAGGCACCAACATCCCTGAGAAATGGGGGGGGGATTTTTGGGGGTGCGGGCAAGAAGAATAGTAATAAATACAAAGATTTATAAAAGTACAACAGACATTTTATTAGTACACACGGTACAGAATTAAAAACAAATTGTGCTTATGATATACAGGTGCGTGAAATCATCTTGTCTTCAAGTATAATTAAAATAGTGGTCACTCAGCATGGTAATCGAGTGACTATCCCGACATGTTTCGCCACCCAGGGCTTCCTCAGGGGATATTTTTTAGAGAAAGACAGAAGATACAAAGATATAACACTGCATAAAGCAGAACATAATTAAAGACATGACATTTACTTTTTTTTTAGAAGACATAATAAATGACAGTGTCAGTTTCTGTGCCCGTTCAATTGTTACTCACCCACGTGGAGGAGTCTCTCTGTCCGCGGCTAGGTGCCAAGTAGGATGCTCATCACTGGGTAACAAACCTGCACATGCCAGCCAATGCCCGAATAACCCAAGCCAGTATCTAGGTGTTGATGTAGTGTGTATTAATCAGCTTAGTTCAAACCATGAACCAAGAAATAAAAATTAGTGACATGTGGGAAGGGATAGGGGAGAAGGAAGAGAAGGGGAAAGGGGGGGGGGGGAGCATCTTGGAACCTAGCCGCAGATGGAGAGACTCCTCCACGTGGGTAACAATTGAACGGGCACAGAAACTGACACTGTAATTTATTATGTCTTATAAAAAAGTAAATGTCATGTCTTTAATTATATTCTGTTTTATGCAAGGAAAATTACATATTTTATTGGCTGAATAGATTATAATTGTAAGATATCAATACATTAAATGGATCAGGTCTCTTTTTCGAACACTTGTGTTTGTTTTCTATCTCTATACCTTTTATGTGTATTGTTGCTTGTCTCTTTATAATTTAACTTTTGTTTTATTCTTTTGTTGTAATCTTTTAAATGAATTTTAAATATTTTACAACATTCGAGAAGTATGATCTTGCTTTGAATCTTCTTTTTTTTTCCTTTTTTTATAGATAGCACCAGCCATAAGCATGCTTTTTGTCCCAAGGTCTCATTGTCGCTTGCATTAAATGTGTATTTATACTTTGTGAAATATATCAGAATCTGTGTAAAACTGACCATACACTGAGTGAAATTTGGCTGGCTCAGCACGGACCACCTGGATTTTAAATAGTGTGTGACCATCCTTGCTCGAGAGAAGTCAGTCATTTGATCAATTTCTGTCAAAGAGATATGCTGGTAGATTGTCGTCAATAAGTGGCTGCAGCCACTGATCAGTGTGTTCTAACAGCATGGGTCCCATTGTCAGAATATAATGGGATTGATTTACTGTGCATGGTAGCCAATCAGCTTTCAGTTTTTTTTTTCAAAGCTTAGTTGAACAAGCTGAAGTTAGAAGCTGATTGGCTGTCATGCACGGCTGCACCAGATTTCGCACTCTCCAGTTTTAGTAAACCAACCCCAATGGCTGAATGAAAACAATTAGCTGTCTATGGCCAGTCTAACTTTCTGTATCACAAAGTATATCTAAAGCCCAAAAAAAATTGTTTTCTTGGATAGAGTAGAAGAGAGAATTCTTGTTAGTTTTGTTTTTTTTATTGCTGTCTGTGACCCTGTTAAGCTAGCCATAAAATAGCTGCAACAAGCAATTCATCCATCCATGTTGTATAGGATTAAAGTGTTTTTAAAGGTTCAGCTTCACTCCCAAGCCACCTCTGTATGTCTATAAGATCTTCCAATATCCACATTTGTTTCAGTGAGAATTAAAGCAGAGGTCTGCCCACCGCTGGAAAAATGAAAAGCCAGCAGCTACACATACTGCAGCTGCTGACTTTTAATAATCAGACACTTACCTGTCCTGGAGTCCAGCTTCACTCCCAAGCCACCTCTGTATGTCTATAAGATCTTCCAATATCCACATTTGTTTCAGTGAGAATTAAAGCAGAGGTCTGCCCACCGCTGGAAAAATGAAAAGCCAGCAGCTACACATACTGCAGCTGCTGACTTTTAATAATCAGACACTTACCTGTCCTGGAGTCCAGCGATGTTGGCACAGCAGCCAATGTTTCCATCAGCTGCCGGGGGCTGCCGCCGCCATTGTGGGTAAGGGAACCCGGCAGTGTAGTCTTACGGCTTCACGCCGGGAACCCTACTGTGCATGCGCGAGGCTCTGCTCCTCTCTCCTACTGGCCCGGCGGCGGGGGGGGGAGGAGAGAGAGAGCGGCGACGTTAACTGCCGCGCCCATGGCTCCCGGAAGTGGGGAAAGGATACCTATCCGTTCCCCCCTCCCCCCCGAAAGGTGGCAAAGGTGTTACCGGAGGGGGGGAGGGACTTCACTGGAAAGCTGTTTCAGGACAGTTTCCCTGCTCTTTGTCCAGGTTTTTTGTCACAGCTTAATTACACAAGCTGAAGTTACAAGCTATATAACCCCAAAAATGACAGCGCTATCCTTAATGCATATGATTAAACCCAAATATACCTTGTAAAATCAAAACCTTATAAGAAGGAAATAGAACACAACAGGGTTGATTTACTGAAGGCAAATCCACTGTGCACTTGGAAGTGCAGTCGTTGTAGATCTGAGGGAAAGATCTGAAATGAGGGGAAGCGCTGCTGATTTTATTCATCCAATCATGTACAAGCAAAAATGCTGTTTTTTATTTTCCTTGCGTGTCCCCTTCGATCTACAGCAACTGCACTTACAAGTGCACAGTGGATTTTACCTTTATATACAGTAAAACCTTGGATTGCAAGCATAATTCGTTCCAGAAACTTGTAATCCAAAGCACTTGTATATCAAAGCAAATTTCCCCATAAGAAATAATGGAAACTCAGATGATTCATTCCACAACCATTTATTCATAAGTCCTTTAGTTTATAGTCCATATAAAAAGATTATAGCAATGTGATAGGTTGTGTAACGATAAAATGTCCATCCACAAATGGAAGCCTCCACAAGGGGATTATAAGCAAAATCTAGCAGGAGCTCCAGACTACAGAGTATAAAAGAGAAGAGAGGCGCCTCTAAGTGTAGCAAAATGTTGCTAAATGTTGTTCCTTCATTAAATGTAACCATATTGCTACACTAAAGCCTCATACACACGACCGAGTTTCTCGGCAAGAACCAGCAAGAAACTTGCTGGCAGAGATGTCTTGCCGAGAAATTCGTTTGTGTGTATGGTTTCTCGTCAAGAAAACCGACAAGTAATCTCGACAAGAAAATAGAGAACCTGCTCTCTATTTTCTCGTCGAGATTCTCGTCGGCATGTTTCTCGATGAGAAAAGTGAGTGTGTGTACACTTATCTGTCCTCCGGGAAGCCCGCGCATGTTCGAAATGAATTTGACGCATGCGCGGTAGCTTCCTAGGCATAGGTAGGGTATACCAAGATGGCGGCGACGGCATCGAATGTGACGAGCGCATGCTCGTCGTAGTCGATGACGTCACCGCGTACGCTCCATTCAAAGAACCGCGGGTTCTTTGAATCGAGCATGTGTACACTCGGCCAGGACAAGTTTCTTGTCCAAGAATCTCGTCGAAAAAAACGACATGTTTTTTCCGACGAGAATCTCGGCCGTGTGTACGAGGCTTTAGAGGTGTCTCTCTTCTATTCTCTTTTATACTGAGTTGTGACATGACGCTACTTGTATATCAAGACATCGCTTGTATATCAAGTCAAAATTTATTTAAAAATGTTGCTTGTCTTGCAAAACGCTCTCAAACCAAGTTACTCTCAAACCAAAGTTTTACTGTAACCCCCAAAATCTTTAAAAGGATCCAAGCTGATTGATTGGCTACCATGCACGCCTAACCCAGAATATGCACTCTCCAGTTTTAGTAAATTAACCAGAGTTAATTTTGACATAAAATTTCGATTTAGTGTAAGTTATAGCCTTTTGACTAAAGTGCAGTTTTTGTCGTATCTTAGTCATCTGAATTGTTTTAGTTTCAGTCGTATTTCAGTCAACTAAAATCTCCAGTGCATTTTAGTCGTCTAAAATTGAATGGGTTTAGTTAAATTTTAATGCATTATTTAAGCATTTCTTTAGAATTGCCACTCATTATATACTCCTGGAGTAAAAATCGAATAACATGTTATTATTTCTGGTATTAAGGTTTGAACATGCACTGCACACTCAGATTTAGCCATTGTGATATATAACGTCTTTATAAATAAAACCAAGTTTCATAAACAAAGAAATATATTGCTTTTTGACAAGCAGAAGTACAACTTGAAAATATAAAAACCCCAAAAAACTGTTAACTCTATTGACTGTAATGCCATTGCACATATTACCTGAATATATTACCAACATTAACCACTTCGGCCCTCGAAAGGATTTACCCCCTTAATGACCGGGCCATTTGTTTTGCGATACAGCACAAAACTGATGTCCTTTTTTTCCCACAAATAGAGCTTTCTTTTGGTGGTATTTGATCACTTCTGCCATTTTTTACTTTTGCGCTGTAAACAAAACATTGTATTGAAATTTTTTATTTTTTTTACTTTTTGCTATAATAAATATTCCCACCAAAAATATGTAAAAAAAAACAAATTTCTTCATCAATTTAGTCCAATATGTATTCTTCTACATATTTTTAGCAAAAAAAATTGCAATAAGCGATATTAATTGGTTTGCACAAAAGTTATAGCGTCTACAAAATAGGGGATAGTTTTATGAAATTTTATTATTATTTTTTTACTAGTAATGGTGGTGATCAGCGATTTTTAGCGGGACTGCGACATTGCGGCAAACAGATCGGACACTTTTGACCCTTTTTTGGGACCAGTGACATTTATACAGCGATCAGTGCTATAAAAATGCACTGATTACTGTATAAATGATACTGGCAGGGAAGTGGTTACCACTAGGGGGCGATCAAGGGGTTAAGTGTTCCCTATGGAGGTGTTTCTAACTGTATGGGGATAGGACTGACTGGGAGTACAGAGAGATCGCTGTTCCTAATCACTATTCCTAATCACTTTGTTTACACTGGCAGATCCCCATTGCGGGTGGCTAGCGGACGTCGCGGCCGACGGCCACACGCATTGGCTCCGGCACCGCGCATGTGCCCACTGTTTTTATTACACAAATCGCCGTACTGGTACGGTGATTACCGCAACAGAGCCGCCCTGCCGCAGTATAACTGCGGTGGCTGGTTGGCAATTGGTTAAATATTAAGAAAAAAAATAAGAAAAGCCTTTTTCTTATTTTTTTTTTCTTTTAGCAGCTTAGTAGAGGCCCCCTACATATTCTTACGTGGTAGTGCAGTATTGATTTTGACATCAAATTTTTATTTAGTTTTAGTCATAGTCTTTTGTTTAAAATGCCATTTTAATTTTAGTCGTATTTTAGTAATCTCAGTTGTTTTAGTTTTAGTCGTATTTTGTCGATTTAAATACTGTTAATTTAGTCTACAAAATAAACACTGAAATCAACCCCAGTGTGTCTGGTTATTACAGTCAGTTTCTGATATCTTGATTTCTTCAATTATGTATTTGTCTTTTTTCTTTACACTGACATGTACAAAGGCTTGATGGCTTCATTTGCTATTTGACATATGAGGACCTGCAAAAACTTCAGCCTTTCCACTACCCATTAGGAGTTTTGGAGAAGAAGCTACTTGAATGCATTTCACAGAAGACTTTGTCCCACCGTGGGCGAGTATGTTTTTTTTCTTTAGTTCTATAGTTCTTTAGCTTGTTATTTAGTTCCACAATTTGTTTTATTATTATTATACAGGATTTGTATAGCGCCAACAGTTTGCACAGCAATTTACAACATAAGGGCAGACAGTACAACTATAAAGCCCTGTACACACGATTGGATTTCCTATGGATTCAAATCCGATGGATTTTTCCATAGGAAATCCGATGAAGCTGACTTCAGTCTTGCCTACACACCATCAGTCAAAAATCCGACCGCCCCAAACGCTGTGACGTAAAACACTCCGAGGAGCCGAGAAAAATGAAGTTCAATGCTTCTGAGCATGCGTCGACTTGATTCTGAGCATGCGTGGTTTTTTTCTCAGATGGAGTTCCACACAGACGATCAGAATTTGCTATTGTTTTTTTTTCCATCGGATAAATTTAAAACATGTTCTATTTTTTCACCGATGGAAAAAAGACCGATGGGGCCCACACACGATCGGTTTGTCCGATGAAGAAAGTCCATTGGACTGTTTTCATCAGTAAGACCGATCGTGTGTACACGGCATAATACAATTCATTACAGGAGGAATCAGAGGGCCCTGCTCATTAGAGGGGGATGAGCTGATGGGAAAAAAAAAGAAGTACAGTTGTTAGGCGGGGGCAGTTTAGGCCTCTCTGAAAAGGAGGGTTTTCAGGGATCGTCTAAATGTGGACAGAGTAGGAGATAGCTGGACAGATTTGGGTAGGTTCCAGAGGATGGGAAAGGCTTTGGAGAAGTCCTGGAGGCGAGCATGGGAGGAGGTGACAAGAGAGCTAGAGAGAAGGAGGTCTTGGAAGGAACGAAGAGAATGGCTTGGTTGGTATTTTGAGACTAGGATAGTGATGTAGCTGGGGGCCGAGTTGTGGATGGCTTTGTAATGCCGCGTACACACGATCGGAATTTCCGACAACAAATGTTCGATGTGAGCTTTTGGTCGGATATTCGGACCGTGTGTAGGCTCCATCGGACATTTGCTGTCGGAATTTCCGACAACAAATGATTGAGAGCTGGTTCTCAATTTTTCCGACAACAAAAGTTCTTGACGGAAATTCCGACGCACAAAAATACTACGCATGCTCGGAATCAATTTGACGCATGCTCAGAATCATTGAGCTTCATATTTCTCGCCTGTTTGTAGTGTTGTACATCACCGCGTTCTTGGCGATCGGAATATCCGACAACATTTGTGTGACCGTGTGTATGCAAGACAAGTTTCAGCGAAAATCCGTCTGTAAAAAAACCTACGGTTTTGTTGTCGGAAATTCCAATCGTGTGTACGCGGCATAAGTTGTTAGTATTGGAAGAGTGTAAGCCAGTGGAGTGATTGGCAGAGAAGTAGCAAACACTGAGTAGTTGGTAAGGTGGATGAATCTAGAGGCAGCATACATTTTTTGCTTTCAAATTATGAAGAAGAGATGAGTAGCTAAAATATAGTCATAGTTCCCTAAAATATCCTAATACACTTGTCATATGTGTAATAGCTCTTTTTGTCATTGCACTGGGTCCATATTTGGTGCACCTTGTTATTGCATAGCTTCAGCTCCATGTGTAATTAGTTCATGTCCATTTTTATATTTCAGCTGGCTTATTCATTAGTGGATGTGTTGAGAAAAGTCAGTGTACATTCATTGGACTTTAATGAGCTCGTCACTTGGAGAAGTCTGCTTTCCGAATTAGGAGTATCATTTTTCCGGACACTTCCGCAAAGTCATGTGATTAATCTTCTGACAGCGATACAAGCCTCTGACCTTTCACTTGCCCAGGTAAAGTCACTTCCTTTGGAATCTAAACAGGAGATGGCGTTGTATATATTGACAAGTTTAGAATTAGTTGGTGGTTCTTGCCAAGCTGACCAAGGGCATCACCCCCCTCTTCTTTTTAAAGTAGGTATATACCTGTCTTTAGGAGAATCTTCCCCATTTTGTGTCCCCCATGCTCCAGACCTGGGGCAACCTTTCTTTCAATATTCATGTTTTCTTGGTCTGAGGCCAACCTTCTTGAATAAAGAATGTCCACACAAGATGCCTTTTCAGCAATTTACTGAATAACAAACTACAGCTTCTCAACTTCTTTCTCCTGTTCACAGTGCAGAACACATCAGTGCCATCAACCTGAACTTGTAAAGTCCAGCTATCTTCCCAAATGCTCTTTCATGAGTCCTCCAGCAGTGGGTCCTCGCATGGAGTCTCTCTCTGTGCCTAGGTGCAGATGGTCTACTACTCCTTAAGCTATAGACCTGCATGTTATAAGTAAGGGGAAACCATCTTCCATCCACCAGGGCCCCACCCACACCAGGTTTAAAGGTCACAATATGCCACACACTAGCACCACCCAGAGAGTGGTCTTCCTAAAAGGGTACTAACACCTGCTTACATGTAGGTCCCTGTTTAAAGTTGAAGTTTAATATTTTTTTTATGTTTGGATATAACACAAAACACTTTAGGTACCTGTAAACCTTGAAACATCACCACAATCACTATACTGTGGGGCAAGTTCACTTGCAAAGTGCACTTTCCATTGCAAAATGAACAGCCTATTTGCCTTTAGTAAATCAACCCCAGTGAGTGAAATTTAAAATATGTCAGAATGTTTATTATCCTTTTGGCTAGGCTGTTTTTATATATTGTAGTAATAATTGTCTTTTTTTTTTTTTAAGGGGTTTTTACTTTTCAGTCATGTCACCCCCAAATCTAATGTAAGTATATGCACCACTACTTTTTTTAAATTATTGACTTCTGCATATATGCACTTTCTATCATCAGATACTTTTTTGAATGCTATATAGGCCAGCTACTAGGGAAGAGGCGAGATAGTCTGAATGTTCAGCTTTTTACTCAGTAGACTCAACTGGTATCTGAAAGACCTCTAGCAAGATATACTGAGTATACAGTAAGGCCACCAACATGCCTCTTCCTTAGATTTCTATGCACTCATATAGTGGATTTTTCTAATAATTTATTAAATAATTGGCAATACATCCACTTATGGTAATCTATTGACAGTAATACAAAGCATTGTTGCAGCTGTATACTGCTGTTTGCTTTATTGCCTGCAGTTTAGCTGTTAGACCTAAGGTTAAAGTTTATGATGTTATTACATGTGAATCAACATATATTATTTTAATCCTTATTCAGCTAGCATTAGTAAAAAGATAGGAATGTACATTATATTTACTTGGTTTAAAAAAAAAAAAAACCATTTATTTAGTTGCCTAACTAGACATTTGGTGCATTCAATAACCACACTGTGGTTCATGTTGCATCATTTGAGGGTGAACATTCTCAATGACCGGCTGTTGTTCGGGCATTGCTACCCTTGAGGACTAGTCTGACTTTTCCATAGGCAGTTCTATTATTATTATTATTATTATGACCGGTACTTGTATGGTGCCATCAATTTACACAGCACTTTACATATATATTGTACATTTACATTAGTCCCTGCCCTCAAGGAGCTTACAATCTAAGGTCCCCAACTCACATTCATACACATACTACAGCCAATTACCCTACCAGCTTGGTTTTGGAGTGTGGGTGGGAAACTGGAGTACCGGGAGAAAAAAATAAACGCAGGCACAGGGATAACATATATATTTTTTTTCAAATGTTTTATTTCGTCAAAGGGCATGGTTCAAGTACATACAATGTCATATGAACAGTTTCGGTACGCCATACATCAGAACAGATATGCATTACAGAAAATGAAATGCTCTAAACCCCGGAGGACAATATGTCTAACGGCTACCCAAGGTGCCTCGCAATTGACATAGTATGAGAAATAGGGGGTCTAACAGCAGAACAAGATATGAGTACAGTAGGTCCCTTCCAAAACTCTAATATGTTCCAAAAGGGTGAGTCCTCGGAACCAGCCCAAATAAGTTTATAATTTAAAATAGAAATAAGGTAGTATGGAAACAAGAAGAAAGAGAGTACTAAGTTAGGGAGGGAGAGGAACAGAGGGTAGGATGGGGAGAGGAGGGGGGGGTTGGAGACGGAGTGGGGAGATCCTCAATGTGAGGATGCAGACAGCACAAATGGCAGGAAGGAAGTAGAATTGGCACATCAATAATACCAGGTGGGATTGGGATTGGGGCTCAAGTAGGATAAGATCAGTCGGCGGGTTTACAGTCAAGAAGGGCTCTCCCTTCATCGGAAAAGACAAATATATTCCAAAGAGACCAGGTCTTAGAGTAACGCTCTTGTTGGTGGCGTACTGAGAGAATGAGGTACTTCAGTTTGTTTATTTCCCCTACCTTCGTAAGCCACATCCCTATGGTCGGAGGTTGTGGGTATTTCCATTCAAGAGGAATGCATGCCTTGGTGGCGTCAAGGAGGTGACGAATGATTGATTTTGTGTAGATTCTCCCAGGAGCACTAGAGGCGTGGAGAAGGAAAAAGGCTGGGTCGTCTGGTATTGGGCGTTCTGTGAATTTTTGGGCAATGCGTTTGACTTCCTTCCAATAGTGTTCTAGTTTGGGGCAGGAACAGAAAATATGGAGAATGGTGCTCTGTTATTTCTGGCATCTCCAGCAACAATCAGATGTTGCAGGGGAAATTTTGTGTAACCTCACCGGCGTTCTATACCATCTGGTTAAGATTTTACGGGGATAACATTTAAACTCCAGGAAGGTACTGTCGTGGTTGGAATTTGAACCAATGAACCTAGTGCTGCCAGGTGGAAGTTCTAACCATTTAGTCAATGTGCCTAGATAAAAGGCTTGTTTCAGCATGCAAATTAACATTTAAGTAGAAGTTTCCTCTGCCTCTTGAAAAGAAGGTCATGAAATTGAAATCTGTAAAATGTCTTTAAGCTAACTTCATACTTTAATGAAAATTTTGATTCCAATGCTGATTATAGACAGTTCATGATGACCAGACATGAGAGGTAATCCAAACACCAAAGATTTCTTAACTGACAGTGAGTCATTAGGACTCATTAAGTAATTTGAGATTTGTGTTTGTGAGTACAGGGATTCAGGAATGACTATAAACCACTACTAAATCCCAGGTTTATCTAGTGAGGAAAGGAGGTACCTCCTTCGAGAAGCAACAATATGTGGGCAGCCCCATGTCTTAGTGGTTAGCACCTCTACCTTGCAGCACTAGGATTATCGGTCATTTGAATCTCAACTATGACACTGCCTGCATGAAGTTTGTACATTTTCCCTGTGCTTGTGTGGGTTTCATTTGGGCACTCAGGTTTCCTCCCACACTCCAAAGACACGCTGCTAGGTTAATTGGCTCCTGTCTAAATTGGACCTGGTATATGTATGTAGGGACCTTAGATTATAAACTTTTTGAGAGCAGGGACCTATATGTATGTACAATATGTGTACAATTGTTATATAAAACTGCTTAAAAACTGTCAGCCCACAAATCCTCTTAAAATTGTTTCTTCTTTTAAAGTGGTTGTAAACCCTATTCATGAAATTTGAACTAAGCACTAATTTGTAGTGTTTACTTAACTCTCTCCAAAGCTGTAAGTGCCATTTCTCTCTGGTGCTCCATTCCTCTGTTATCAGCATGAGTCAATTCTGACAAGTTCTACGACACAGGAGATAGCATGAGATTAAAATTTGTGTCAGGGAGGGAGCTTAGAGGGAGATAAGCAATAAGCTTGTCTATTCAGAATACAGCTCTGTATGTTCCTTCACTCTTCTGCCTGTGTGGAGGGTGGTGTCCCTTTCCTCCAATCAGCTCTCACTCAGTGTAAGTCAAGTCTCCACACCCACCCCTATGTACCGCTTAAAGAGGAAGAAAGATTTTTAACACGATCTGCACTTCTCAAAAGGTGTAGAAAGGTGAAGACCGCAGAAATACAAGTAAAACTTATGTAGGAGGATTGGTATCCTCTCTGTGTATCATCTGAGGCTATTCTCTTCACTGGGTATATGCAAGAGTTTAAAACGACATTAAGTATTTGGGAATAATAATCACATTAGCCCCCTTAGATGCCTTAAAAGTTATCATGGACCTCTTACTTCAAGTGATTAAAACTAAGCTTACCACTTGGGCTAAACGTCCACTTTCGCTGACAGATAGAATAAATTGAATAAAAATGATTCTCTTGATGAAAAGTCTCTATGTATACTTCCATATGCCAGTTTAGGTACCAAAATCATTCTTTAAAACTCTAGATGCATTATTCAGTTCCTTTGGGCAAACAACCGGCGAAAGCTTACATTTTCCACCCTACAGTGCCCTAAAGTAGAAGCAGGTATGGCACTCCCTAACATGTATTATTATTATCTAGCTGGCCAACTACATCCTTTATCGCACTGACCTGTCACGCCGGCAGCAATGGAGTCACATTTGGCCCATATCCTTAAGTTAAACCATTTACTAATTGCACTGCAAGCGCCAATGACGGTTCTAGAAAAAGTACGTTTGCCAATCTTAAATCTAGCTCGAGCTGTATTGAGAGTTAAACATAGGGTTCAAAGATATTCCAGCTGAGCTTCCTATTTGACACAACCCCATGTTTTTCCATTTGCTACACTTCTTTTGGGAACAACAAAAGGGTCTGGACACTCTAGGGGACATTTACACTGTTACTGTTCTCTCATCTTTTCATGAATTACAACAGAAATATGGCCTTCCCCGTACAGCCTTTTGTAGGTATCTTCAGTTTAGGCATGCACTACATGCCCAGTTTGGGATTAATACTACAACATTTCCCAACTACCCATTAATAGGGGTGTTAAGGTCACAAGGCCCTGGAGGTCTCATTTCCGAGGTCTATTCCCATCTGTTAACTGCCACTATCAGCAAAACTCCATTAAAGTGGCAAAATATTATCCCAGATTTATCGGATGAGGATTGGGAGGAGGCTTGCTCATCACACCTATAAGTGTCTCCAGCTATTAAAAATAAGTTAGTACAACTCTATATGATTCACCAATTGTACCTCACCCTGGTGAAGCTACATGCTGTGCACTGCATACCCACACCTAGCTGTACAAAATGTAACTACACAAGTGCTGATTTTTCACATACCTGTATTATGGGGTATGCCCTGTCATAGCTAGGTATTGAAGCAGGTAAGATACCCTCTCTCCACCATTCTATCGGTGCCTGTGCCCCGCACCCCAAGAATATGTCTTTTAGGCATTTTGGATGGGGAGCAGTGGCAGAGGTATGATAGAGTTATGCTGTGAGAGACACTTTTCTTTCTCGTACATCACGGGACACAGAGCGACATAGTCATTACTAATGGGTTATATAGATACCGTCAGGTGCTGGCACTGGCAACTTCCAAAACCGGAAGTACCCTCCCCTATATAAGCCCCTCCCATCTGGGAGCACCTCAGTTTTTTGCCAGTGTCTAAGGTGTTGGCCAAAAAGAAACATGTGTTTTTCACTGAGCTTGCGTACAGGTTCTTTTGGGCCTCAGTAAGCTATTCCGGATCCGACCAAAAAAGCTTCATAGCTAAACGGTCGGTACCCGGGCCTTGCAGAGAAGAGCAGGGTTTTGCCTGTAATGCTTCTCTTAGGAGAGCTGGACCCTGGGATCCAGAGCTCTGGTCATACCCACGACCAAGATGTTTTCTGTGCAGGGTGCTATACAGGTCCAGGGGAGTGGAATCCTTGGGAACCCGGTCCCTGAAGGTTTGATTACAATGCCTGCCGTGATAGGTGAAGTTTGGGCTTTTGTGGACCAAACAAAGTCCTGCGGCGGGGAACAGGTAAGTGGGGGCCCCCAGGAACTTGGTTCTATTGGGGGACCCCCAAGCCTAATTTGTCTTTCTGTCTGTTACCTAACGGTATTCCCGCTAATATCTGTGCATGCCTGTAACTACTAAAAAAATGTAATAATTTTAATAGTGGTCAAGAAAAAAATAAAATAAAATATTTTTATATATATATTTAATATATTAGACTGCGGTACCTGTGTTTGTCCACTAGAGGCCGCTGTGGAACGTTTCTTGTCATGTGGACTAGTTTCTTTTCAGAGCAAGTCCAGGCAGATGGTGAGTTCTCTTATGGGAAACTGCTTCCTCTGCCATGTTGCAATGCTCGTCCATCCCCCGGCCTGCGGCAAAGAGGGGCCCTGGCTCTTGTCCCTAGTTTCCATTTTCGAAATTAGCGCCGAAGGCGCACGTGGCCGCGCGTGTGCGCGTGCACGTGCCTCTATATATAGAGGTGAGCCGGGAAAGGGGGCGGAGCCTGGGGGATGACGCTCTGTGCGCGCCGCAGCGCTTCTGCGCATGTGCGGGCGTCCCAGCATGTTAAAAACCACAATTTTGTGTGGTGAGCTGGCTATGGAGTGCAGAGACAGAGCTGGCAACATTTAAAAAAAGGCATACAGCAAGCGGTTGATGCAGGCATCCCCTAGAAAGGCACATTAGTAGACACCAACTGTTTCTTATAGCAGCATTTATGCTAGACTATTGTCAGTAAGTGGTGTATTTTCGGCTGGAATACCTCAGCTTTGTGGCTTAGGAATATGCCGTCTAAAAACTCCGGGACTAGAAATTCCAGGAGGCATAGGGAGTCTCCATCGGGCTTTGAGGATCTTGGGCATGCTTCGGCTGCACCAGTCTCCCCTGAAGAATCAGAGGTTAGTGACCGTGGAGCACCCTCAGGAGTACCTGGTACTGTGGCTGTCCTCCGTTCACCTGCTCCTGTGTATGTAACAGAGGATGTTTTTTCCTCAGCTCTCGAGGGCTGGAAGAGAGATTATCAGCATTGATCGCTGCTTCCCTGTCACAGGAAAAAAGCGCCCGATCTCCGTCTCCTCCCTCAGAGTGCCTGTTAACAGAGCAACAGTCCCATACAGGGATCGACCTACCTGAAGGGGATCAGGATGAGGTCGATTCGGTTGTAGAGGAATCAACAGTGGAAGAGCCATTCTCAGCATCACATGCTGAAAGGTTATGGGTTCAGTCCCTGACTAATATGGTCCGATCAGCATTTAAAATGCCCCTTGCGGAGCCATCATCCACTTCTGTCTCCTCGTTGGGGTCGCTAAAAGCTCCCCAGACTGTTTGTTCCTTTCCGATCCATCCTTTACTGGAAGGGCTCATTTACCAGGATTGGGAGCATCCTGATAAAATATTTATTCCCCCCAAGAGATTTCCGGTGGTCTATCCCATGGAGGATAAGTTCATCAGAAAATGGAGGGTCCCTACAGTGGACGCAGCCATCTCTTGTGTGAATAAATCACTGACATGTCCAGTGGATAATGTCCAAATGTTCAAAGACCCAATAGATAAAAAATTGGAGTCCTTATTAAAATCTGCGTTTTCTACAGCAGGATTGGTGACACAACCAGCAGTGGCAGCTATTGGGGTCTGCCAAGCAGTGAAGGATCAGTTGAAACAGGTCTTAAGGGACTTGCCAGATCAGCAGGCTCTTGCCCTAGCCGATCTACCTAGAGCCTTATGCTTTGCGGTGGACGCTATAAAGGATTCAATCCATCAGGCCTCCCGCCTTACGCTGTCTGTAGTACATATGCGCAGGCTTCTATGGCTCAAAAATTGGTCTGCTGAAGCTCCCTGTAAAAAATTGCTGGTCAGCTTCCCATTTCATGGTGAACGCTTATTTGGGGAAGACCTGGATAAATATATCCAGAGAATTTCCAGCGGTAAAAGTACACTTTTGCCGGTTAAAAATAGAGTTAGAGGTCCCTCTTTTAAGAGGCCTGCTTCTCCAGTCCCTAGGACATCGGCTGTGAAACAGTTCCGACGGCCTCCTCGGTCAAATCCCGGAGGTAAAAATCAGGGACAATTGCAGGGTAACAAGAAGCCCTGGAGCAGGAGAGGTACAAAACCTCCCCCAAAGTCAAATGCATGAAGGGTTGCCCCCACTCAATCGGGTGGGGGGAAGACTTCAGTTGTTCACAGAGACCTGGCGGGACACGATCAGAGACAGATGGGTGCTTTCCGCAGTAAATCTGGGATACAAATTGGAGTTAAAAAACTCCCCTCCTTCCCGCTTTATAAGGTCAAACGTGCCAAGGGATCCCCAGAAGAGAGGATCCCTCCTGTTGGCACTAGAACAATTATTGCTTCAAGCAGTAATTATAGAGGTTCCCCTGGAAGAATGGGGGTTCGGGTTTTACTCAAACCTCTTTACAGTCCCGAAGCCAAACGGGGACGTGAGGCCCATATTAAATCTAAAAGGGCTAAACAAATTCCTACATATCAGGACTTTCCGGATGGAGTCGATCCGGTCGGTGGCCACTGCCCTACAAGGGGAGGAATGGTTAGCCTCGATCGACATCAAAAATGCTTATTTGCACATTCCCATCTTTCCAGCCCACCAAAAATTTCTACGCTTTGCGGTAGAAGGGCGCCATTTTCAGTTCAGAGCCTTACCCTTCGGTCTGGCCACAGCACCAAGAGTGTTCACAAAAATTCTGGCCCCATTATTGGCCAATCTAAGAACACGAGGTGTAACGATAATGGCATATCTAGACGACTTGTTGCTGATAGACCACTCAGTGGAAAAACTAGAAGTGGTTGTTCACGAGACAATCAAGTATCTGGAATATCACGGTTGGATTATCAACCGAGACAAGTCAGCCCTAAAACCAGTCAAAAGTCTGGAATACTTGGGGCTAAGGCTGGATTCAGACCAGAGAAAAATTTTCTTGCCTCAAGAAAAGGGGTCGTCTTTGAGGGATCTGATCCACTTAGTGGGTTCAAAAAGACAGCCATCCATACGCCTGTGCATGAGGCTGCTGGGAAAAATGGTGGCATCATTCGAAGCAGTACCCTACGGTCAATTCCATTCAAGGAATTTGCAAAGGGCCATACTGTCAGCCTGGAACAAAAAAGTTCAGGCTCTGGACTTACCAATGTCCTTGTCCCCTTCCGTTCGCAAGAGCCTCCGCTGGTGGTTGATTCCCCAGAATCTGGAAAGAGGGAAATCCTTCAGTCCGATTTCCTGGAAGGTGGTCACTACAGATGCCAGCCTTATAGGCTGGGGAGCAGTACTGGAGCAATGGTCTCTCCAGGGCAGATGGTCGGATGCAGAAAAGGCCCTGCCCATCAATCTCTTAGAGATACGAGCAGCCCGGTATGCCCTAGTAGCATGGACATCCAAACTCCAAGGGTCCCCTGTCAGAATTCAATCAGACAATGCCACAGCAGTGGCATATATCAATCATCAGGGGGGCACCAGGAGTCGTGCAGCCCAGAGGGAAGTAAATTACATCCTGAGATGGGCAGAAAGATATGTCCCAGCCATATCTGCGGTATTCATTCCAGGAGTGGAGAATTGGAAGGCGGACTTTCTAAGTCGCCAACAATTATGCCCAGGGGAATGGTCCCTTCATCCCGAGGTTTTCCGGACAATATGTCAGCGGTGGGGAACACCGGATGTAGATCTGCTAGCATCCAGATTCAATACAAAAGTGGACAGGTTTGTCTCTTGGACAAGGGATCCCCTAGCTTGCGGCTCGGATGCCCTAGTGTTCCCTTGGGATCAGTTCAAGCTGATATATGCATTCCCACCGCCACAATTGTTACCTCGATTACTCCGCAGAATCAGGGTAGAAAAGAAACCAGTGATTCTGGTGGCTCCAGCGTGGCCCCGAAGAGCATGGTACGCGGAGATTGTAAAGATGTCTGTGGGGAGTCCTTGGACCCTCCCACATCGTCCGGACCTGCTTTCGCAAGGACCGATATACCACCCTTCCTTACCAGCCCTAGGTTTGACGGCCTGGCTATTGAAGCCCACATTCTAAAAAAGAGAGGGCTCTCTAATGCTGTGGTATCTACCATGATCAATGCCAGGAAGCCGGTATCCAGGCAGATCTACTATAGAATCTGGAAGGCGTACATCGCCTGGTGTGAGGCCAAGAAATGGCATCCACGTAAATACGTAATAGGTAGGATTCTGGACTTCCTACAATGGGCTGTAGATAGGAAGCTTGCCTTGAGTACTATCAAGGGTCAGATTTCGGCCTTGTCAATATTTTTTCAAAGGCCCTTGGCTTCGCATTCACTAGTCAAAGCCTTTATACAAGGAGTGATGCGTATTAGTCCTCCGGTTAATATTCCCATATGTCCATGGGATCTAAACTTGGTTCTGTCGGTTCTACAGAAACAACCATTTGAACCATTACAGCATATTTCCCTGGTTCTTCTCACCAGGAAATTGATTTTTCTAGTAGCCATTTGTTCGGCTAAAAGAGTGTCGGAATTAGCAGCTATGTCCTGTAAGGAGCCATATCTGGTTATCCATAAGGATAGAGTAGTGTTACGCCCTCATCCAGCCTTTCTTCCTAAGGTGGTATCGAGGTTTCATTTGAACCAAGATGTGGTTCTTCCTTCTTTTTTCCCCAAACCTACTTCGGTAGAGGAAAAGTTATTGCATTCTTTGGATGTAGTAAGAGCAGTTAAAGCTTATCTAAAAGCCACTGCTCAGATTCGCAGAACGGATACTTTGTTTATTCTGCCGGAAGGCCTCAGAAAGGGTCAGGCAGCGTCGAAATCTACTTTAGCCAAGTGGATTCGACAGGTCATAATACAAGCCTATGGCTTGAGAAGGAGACCGCCTCCGTTCAAAGTTAGAGCGCACTCCACGAGAGCAGTTGGAACTTCATGGGCAGTGCATCACCAGGCCTCCCTGGCTCAAATCTGTAAGGCCGCAACATGGTCTTCAGTTCACACGTTTACTAGGTTCTACCAGGTGGACGTTAGAAGTCAGGAGGATGTCGCCTTTGGGCGCAGTGTGTTGCAGGCCGCAAAAGATCCTCATGTCTGATAGCGCTCAGCTTATATATGGTGTATCCCCCCCCCTCATTGGGCATTGCTTTAGGACATCCCATTAGTAATGACTATGTCGCTCTGTGTCCCGTGATGTACGAGAAAGAAAATAGGATTTTTATAACAGCTTACCTGTAAAATCCTTTTCTTGGAGTACATCACGGGACACAGAGCTCCCGCCCCTCTTTGGGGACACTTATTGCTTTGCTACAAAACTGAGGTGCTCCCAGATGGGAGGGGCTTATATAGGGGAGGGTACTTCCGGTTTTGGAAGTTGCCAGTGCCAGCACCTGACGGTATCTATATAACCCATTAGTAATGACTATGTCGCTCTGTGTCCCGTGATGTACTCCAAGAAAAGGATTTTACAGGTAAGCTGTTATAAAAATCCTATTTTTTTGACTCAGAAAGCAATTGCAATCAAATGGATCCAGCCTATTTCCCCATCTGTCCGTAATTGGATCATAATGGTGAATCAAATACGGTCATATGAGAAACTCATATATGAACATAGAGAGTGCACCAAGAAATACAATAAGATATGGGATTCATGGTGTTTTTCTATCCTCATCATAATCATCAGTAACTAGAAATGTTTAGGCTGATCCTTGACTCAGGGAAAGCGGTACAGTTATTATTATGACCCAGCTCCCCATTTGTTGTTGTTGCTATTTCATATACCTAGGAGGCTATTTGTTAGTTGACTTTTCCTTGGAACTCTAAGCAAAGTTATGTACATGTTTTTAAAGACCAGTTTAATGTCTATAACACTGTATTTTGTACTTTACTCTGCTCATTTTGGGCACTTTGATGAACATATAATGCATCTTCGTCAATAAAAAGAGTTTAAATTTTTTTTTTATAAAAAATTGTCAGCCCTATATAACAGCCTATAATAGAAATATGTGGCACTTCTTTGGTGTAGGGGCATGCTCAGCCATACTCTACATTCACTGGCGCTCTATACTCTATATTGACTAGTGTTGGCAAACTTCAAAACAACAAGTTGGTTAGTACTTTCTATGCATATCTGCTGATGTTTACTAGAGTTGGACTTGTTTCTGCTATTGATGGGTAAGTCAGTGATGTGTCTTTTTAATATATAGCCAGTTCTTGGACTGAAAGGAAATTATATAATGATGTATTTGTCCTTATTTTGCAGGTTGCAGAACAAGTGATTTGTAGACTGCACTCCCTGATTCCTGTCCTTAGTCCAGATTATCTGCGTTCTCTGCCCAGCCATCTCTTAACAAGAGCTTGTCAGTGCTTAGGTTCTTCTCTGCCTTTACTGATTGCTGCACAGAAGGCAGCCATTATGCAGTCATTGCGGGTATGTGATTATGCCAGGTTCTGCACACTCAGCAACAATAAGCATTTCATTTTGGGCTTTTTATTATTATATGCCAAGTACAAGAGATTTCTGTGTTGCCCTATACCAATCAATCAGAGTGCAATTGGACAGGACACATTAAAGGAGAAGTGTAGCCAAAGGTATTTTAGCCCTACCTCTCCTATGGATCACAGGTGTGCATTTCGTTCTGAATTCCTGTGACCCGTTTTCAGTCAACAGTGGGTTAAAGCTGGCTGTTGGCTGGTGACACAGAGCTGGTTCAGGCTTTGGAAAGATCCCAACTCTATGGTTGGACCGGCAGCTGGCTCAGCCTCTCAGTTGCACCGCTGGGGGACTGAGCCAGCTGCTCCCTCCCCAGCTTGGTGCTCTAGTGAGCACTGGAGAGGCAGAGTAGAGAGCTGGTGACTGACGGTCATCCATCTCTGCTCAGAACAGAGGGGATAACAGAGAAATCAACAGTGTTTGATCACTCAGTTCTCAGTGCAGAGCTGGCAAGAGACAGATGCAGCATCGGATCATCCCCTATCACCTAGGTGAGTATACATTATTTTTTTTAAAACCCTGTACTTGTCTTGAAAATCTGGTTGCAGGTTAATACTTTTTTTTTTTTTTTTTTGTTAATTTTCATATCTCATAACATAATATCAAAATATACAATAGCCTTATATTTCACAGAGAGATAATAAAACATTACTCAACCCTGCCCCCCTCCCCGGATCTCCCCTCTATGGTTACCCACCCTTCTATTGCTCCTTCTTTAACCTTTTCTTTTCATTTTCTTCTCCTAATCTAGCCTCTCTCTCATGTAGAATCGATATCATTTCTGTGTTAAATTTTTGTTATATGATTTATATAATTTATATAAACTATACGAATTTATATATCCACGTATCTCTATATATATGTATACCCATACGGCACAATATGCGTCTACGCATACACACATATATACCCATTACGCTCCCAGCAACTCTGCATATCCCGTAGTATGTTTATAAGTTACCCATTCCCGCCATTTTTTTTCGAACTGCTGGTTGCAGGTTAATACAAGCAATACATAGGGGAGCCTGGGTAAAAAATTTTACTCAATCAGAGTACTGCTAAAAAACTTAAAGTGGAACCATATTTGTGATCACAATGTTAAGTTAGACTCTCATTTCCTTTAGAAAATCAGCTCATATGCCCAAGTAAGAAAAATGTTCCTATTTTTGTTCCTCCGCCTCTATCTTAAAAAAATAGGGAAAAGTTTCACAGTTCTGTTCATAGTTTAGTACCTTTTTCTGCTGCAAGGCAGCACTTCCTGCCTTTGGACCAAGGTGGGGCCCCACTGCCTCCTGGGATTGCCCTGTGACACCACTGTCCCAGAGTGTGTTACAGAGAACACATGCACATAGCACAATTCAGTGCACACGCAGACATGTCACTGTATTGTATGTCTATATACTAGAACAACATGCAGGATAGAGGTGGAGGGAGAGAATGAAGCAGGAATAAAGTTTACACTTGTAGCACTACCCCCGTAGGAGCTGCCGGTTAGTTTTGGGTCTGCACTCTGCCTGTCAACCCCTTGAAGTTTGGCTCGATCCCCTCCTTGGCACAACTGGACAATAATATGATTGTGGAACGCTATGGTAGAAGGGGACCACAATAACACCACACAGTAATGTATATACAGTATATATATGTAAATATTGTTACCTTGGTGCTGGTCACCTGACCCACAGCTGCAATAGACAGAGTTCCACACAAGATGTAGCTTAACCAGTGGTAATGTGTTTACTTGGAAAAAGAATACAGTAGGTGTCGCCGATATTGTGTCAATCTCGCCGCTGTCAGCGGCGAGATTGACACCTGCAAGCCCCGTCGCGGGAGCCAGCGCCGAGCTATGTCGCTCCTCCCGCTCGCCGCCCCCAATGGATTCCTATGGATGCACGGCATCTCGTGGGGGCGGCGAGCGCGAGAAGCACAGCCTCGCAGCGGTGATTTCCAGCACGATCCTATTGCGCTGGAAACACAATATCGGCGGCAGGTACTGTAAAACAAAAGATTACACAGTTAAGATTGACTACCCAAAGCTCCCTATAACAGTCAATGTGACACCACTGGTACAGAATTTCTTTGTTACTAGAACCAAATAACACGACCTGAGGCCAGATATGAGTGAGTGCAGGGTGGAGGAATCTCCCAATGCAAATATACCAGCACTGGGACACCTCTCCACCAAATCACACACAGCTCACCCAAAATAGCAAATAATAATGCAATGCAAAACAGATTATATTAAACACATAGGCTCCCAAACTATAGGGCTCCCCCTAGTGTACTGTTCAACTGGTGAGTGTCCCGTTACGGAAACTTCTGCAACAAAGTAGGCTGATGACTGTTCCTTTAAATGTCAGTTAGTCTTCTGCTAGCCTCGTTGGTGCACTTATATATTTGTAATCCAATAAACAGGGTGAGGAGAAATGATAATAACTTGTTGTCTATGGCGTGTTGGTAGAACAAGCACTAGTTCCTCCCAGCCGTTGTATCACTCTCAGGTGTAAGGTATCCCTACTTGCGACACTACAGATGCCAGCAAGTACACGTGGAGCTATGGAAACCCCCTTCCTGGGACCCTGTTAACTATGTCAGTAGGCAAGTGCCTTCTCACCAAATGAGGCCTCGCCTCGCCGGTACACTCCGCCTTGAACCTCTCCTTGTTCTCAGTCTCTCTGTAACACGAGGCCTCTGGTCCTCTGCACAGCCATTCACAAGGTGCCGGTGGATGGCTGACTCCGGGTGCTGTGAAGTGTAGACCGATCCCTCTCTAGCTCGATCAGCAAGGCTGTCCACAAGGATCCCTTGTCAGGCGATCCTTTTCCTCAGTAACTTTAGGCCCAGGCTTCTCTAGCCTAGGCGCTCTCACAGCAGGCCTCTTGCCTGTTGAAGATGGCGTCCCGAGAGAGCGAGCTGAGGCCCCGCCTCTGCCTTAAATCAGTTCTCCCAGCAGGCTGTGCGTGGCGCACAGCAGTTTGGTAGCACAGTGGGATTTGTGGGTATTGTTGTCTCAATCCATCCCACGGCAATAGAGTCTCTGTCTCTTGTACTACAATGCCCACCACGCTTTGTTCTTATGACAGAACCAAACAACTTCCAAACTATAATACAAACGAGCACCAGAGGGAGCTAAGTTCCTAATTAGGCACAAATTGTAGTCTTTTAAGATATGTTCAAATACACGACCTTGCTACACACTTTAAACTGGATAAAGTCCACCTAAACACTCACCTCCCCTCTAGTGATGGAATGTCTTGCCCAGCCCAGAATAACGTAATTCCTGTGCATGCGCAGCTCAGTGCCCATTCTGTAAAGGTTTTCAAGCAGGTGGTAAGAGGGTTTATTACATAAGGGACATATGGGCTGATTTACTAAAGTAACTGAGAGTCTTACCCAATTTATCACAATTATCCAATTATGTGCAGATGAAATCATTTATTGTGAAAAACTCCTTAAGTAAATCAGCCTCATTGTAGGTTTCTTCTACAATAAAAACCAGACTGCTTGCAAGTGTTTTGTTGTTTCATTTTGCATACCCAATTACAGGAAAAAAAGGACATAAATTTTGTTTGTGTACATCGTCGCACGACTGCGCAATTGTCAGTTAAAGCGACGCAGTGCCGTATCGCAAAAAATGGAATGGTCATTAAGAGGGAAAATCCTTCCAGGGCTGAAGTGGTTAATTTGCAAGGATTTCCTCTCATTTCCTATCTGATTATGGGACAGGAAGTGAGAGGAAATCTCTAAATTGGGACACAGATGGCAAAAAAAAAAAAAATCTGACACGGGATAAAACCCTCCCTTACTCTATCCAAAATGTAAAAGAAAGTTTTGCCTATAGTTCTACATGAATCCTCCCCAATGTAGGTACAGATAACAAGATAAATCTTACAGATGTTCTAACCCCTCACCACTTTGTCCAAAATGAAATATGTTTTGGATAGAATTTTACTTTAAGTTTTAGTAGTGGGTGTTTCTAGAACACCAGGTCACCAGGTTTCATCATACGACTATAACTATGTTTAATGGAGGTCCACAGAAAAAACATTAAAGGTCTCCCTGCCTATCTAATCTCCATCTTAAAATCCTGGAAACAAAAATTCCGGGCTCCCTGCAAGGTAATGATATAATTGGCCAGTATGCATCATGTACAAGCACATTATGAAAGACTTACTTATAAAACAAAGCCCTCCAGCGGCACAGTGTCACCACTGACAGGGCTTCCATCTTCACAGTCTTCCTTCGGGGGTTCTTATGCCGCATACACACGACCGTTTTTAATGTCATTGAAAAAAACAACGTTTTTCTCGACGTGATTCTTCTCAAGCCTGCCTTGCCTACACACGATCATGAAAAAAAATGCTTGAGCAAAGCGCGGTGACGTACGAAATGTACGACGGCACTATAAAGGGGAAGGTCCATTCGGATGGCGCCACCCTTTGGGCTGCTTTTGCTGATCCTTGTGTTAGTAAAGTTTGGTGAGAGACGATTCGCGCTTTTCAGCTTCATGCTCTTCAGTCCGTTACAGCGTGACGAATGTGCTATCTCCATTACGAACACTAGTTTTACCAGAACGAGCGCTCCCGTCTCATCACTTGCTTCTGAGCATGCGCGTTTTTTTCACGTCGTTAAAGCCTACACACGGCCGTTTTTCATGACGAGAAAAAAGACGATGTGAAAAAGCGACGAGAAAAATTAGAGCATGTTCCAAATTTTTAATGCCCATTTTTCACGTCGTGAAAAATGCTCTGGAGCCCACACACGATCGTTTTTAATGACCAAATGAAAAAAAAAAAATTTTCTTGTCATGAAAAACGGTTGTGTGTACGCGGCATTAGGCTCCGGCAATTTAAAAGGTAGAGCCGCAAAAACATCACTCCTGTGCATGCGCAGGGGAGCCACGGTCGCGGCACAGCACTCTGAAGGGATGACATACTCCTTTCAGAGCACAATGCACATGCGCAGGTGACATCAGCGGCTGCAAAACATGTGAAAGATATTCATTTTACCTACAGGTATGCTTTATTATAAGTTTACCTATAGGTAAACGTTGCAAAGCAAAGTTTAGTACTGAGGCCTCGTACACACGACCGATTTTCTCGGCAAGAACCAGCAAGAAACTTGCTGGCAGAGAAGTCTTGCCGAGTAAATCGGTCGTGTGTACGCTGCTATCGGGTTTCTTGTCGAGAAAACCGACAAGAAACCTCGACGAGAAAATAGAGAACCTGCTCTCTATTTTCTCGTCGAGATTCTCCTCGGCATGTTTCTCGACGAGAAAAGTGAGTGTGTGTACACTTACCTGTCCTCCCGGAAGCCCGCGCATGTTCGAAATGAATTCGACGCATGCGCGGTAGCTTCCTAGGCATACGTAGGGTATACCAAGATGGCGGCGACGGCATCGAATGTGACGAGCGCATGCTCGACGTAGTCGATGACGTCACCGCGTACGCTCCTTTCAAAGAACCGCGGGTTCTTTGAAACAAGCGTGTGTACACTCAGCCGGGACAAGTTTCTTGTCCAAGAATCTCGTCGAAAAAAACGACATGTTTTTTTCAAAGAGAATCTCGGCCGTGTGTACGAGGCCTGAGTATTAATTGCTATCATAACAATTGTATGGAGATTTCCAAATTATATATGCATTCATTTAACCAAAGCTAATGCTACCTTAATAAATCACTGTGTAGCCAGACAGTGCAGGACTTCCTGTAATGCAGGCCTGATAGCTATCTCATGGTGTGCTATAATAACACCCAGAGTTGAGAAGTAAACTGATCAAGGACACTATAACAATTCCTAAATGAGAAGAACAAAAGTTCTGTGCCCCTTCTGTCCAATTCAGAGCTTGATTTGTGTTCTAAACGGGAATTTACCTTACATTTCAATAACGGTGCTACAGTCATATTTTCAGAAGTGTCTTAGTAACATGAGAAATGAAAACGAATTTTAATGTGCAGTTTATTTCAAAATCAAGGGTAGAAAAAAGTAAAATGGACACATAAACTTTTAGATAATGGGGGTGATTAACTAAAGGCAAATAGAAATTTCACTTTGCAGTTTCCGTAGAGTTTAGTGAATGCTGAGTTCGATCATCCATTCATGTGCAAGCTAAAATACTGTTTTATTTTATTTTTTTCCTTGCACTGAATAAATATTCTTTGGAAATTGAAATTTCACCACATTCACAAAGCCCTAGGGCAAATTCCCTTGCAATGTTAACAGCCTATTTGCCTTTAGTAACTCAACTAAATCAATGCCTTTAGTGTATCAACGTACATTTGTGGGTAATGAGGGTTGATTTACCTAAAGGCCCCATTCACACTGGCTCTCCGATCAGGTCCGCCTGTCAGTTTTTTCAGGCGGACCTGATCGGATGCTCCATTCACTCCTATGACATGTCACCCGCTGCTATCAGATCCGATCCTGTCCGTAAAATCCAGACATATGGTGACCCTATTTTCCATCCGTCTATTGGATCAGATCGGATGAAAATGGACAGGCGGTCTGTTTTCATCCGATCTCCCCATAGAGGAGAGCAGGACTCTGACAGGTCCAACTCAGCACACTGAGCGTGGACAGATCTGTCATCTGCCTGCTCGGTCTGCCATCCGCCTGCGTGTGAAAGGACTCTAAGGCAAATAGGCTGTTCACTTTGCATGGGGACATTCATGTTGCAAGGGATTTTTCCCTTAGCTTAGAAAAAGAGGTGAAGCTCTACTGATTTCCATCAACCAATCATATGCAAGCAAAAATACTGTGTAGCGCCCTTCTCCTGATGATCAGGCACTATGTTAAATTTAGTGGGTGTCTGAGCTGATAGTTAGCTCAGACCTTGTGATGATTGGGGCTAAATTAGCTTCTGTTCCGGCTATGGCTGTGTTTGGAAGAACTTCCCACTGTTTGCCTGTAGGTGGCGTTACCACCCCAGGCAAATGTTGGAATACAAGCAGGCCAAAGTGTATTGGGTACTTTTCCTCGGGAACAGCTCAGTGGGAGTGGTCTCCCTGCTGAGCATGCTGGGGAAGGGTATTTAGGGGCAGGCGCCATTTCTTGGGAATATCTTCACCTCGTGGCCCTCCTGGCTCGAGGTATGTGTTACTGGAATTTCAGCCTGGGAGCCACGCTGGCCCGAGGCTGCATCTCTGGCAGGTAGGCCCAGTTGTCCTGATTGGGGCCTGCACTTTGAAGGTGATCCTGTGCTGTCCGTCCTGAGGGAGGAAGCCACTCAATAGAGGAAACCAGGGGAGGACCTGTCCTGAAGAAGACCAAGTGGAAGGCTGGTGTCTTGGGGAAGGCCTGGGGACCCTATTGGAGGATGCACCATAGCTCATGTTACCTTACAGTGTGCCGGGTCGGCTTAAAGGCTCTTAAACTGTAAGGCTGAATCTCTGGATACTAAATCCTGTGGCAGAGGATCATTGAACCGTTCAACTTAATCACCCTAAAGGTCTGTGGCAGAGACTGTTATTTCTTTTAATCGTTCGTGCATCATCCCGGCTGCTAGGCCAGGTGAGAGGGGCCTATCCGGATGAGCAGTGCCCACTTGAAGGAGAGTCGTGAGTGTGACTTTTGAAACTGAAACTTAGTAGTTCCCCCAGGGATCTGCTGTGTGTGCCTGAACCTTCCCCTAACCCTCCATCCCTCTACCTATGCAAGTTGTTTGGAAATAAAACCTGACGAAAAGGATTCATAACTTGTGTGGACATTGAACTTTCTATAGACTCTCATCCCCTAGACAACGAACAGTGAGGTAACGTGCAAGGCCCAAATTTAAACCAGCAGCTCCTGCGGGGGTGTGCTACATCTGTTTTTATTTTTTATTTTATTTTTATTTATTTTTTTATTTTATTTTATTTCCTTGCACGTGGTTGGATATTCTTTAAAAAATTATTTTTACCACATTCACTAAGTTTTGGTGAAAAGTCCCTTGCAAAATTAACATCATATTTGCCTTTAAGTAAACTCCAATATCTTGTGCTTTTTTGTATGGGATCATTTTTGATTTAATCTGCTTTAATAATTAGTGCAACTTTCAGCCCATCCATCCAAACCTCTCCAATTTCATCTTTTTTTTAATGTATATATTGCATGTAATTATGGTTCACATTGCAATTATACATTTTTTTGTTTCTTTTATTTGAACTAGAAATATATCCATGATGTAGAGCTCTGGCCCGAGCAGTTTTCTTGTTTCCTGCCCTTCGCGCCACTGAAGCTCCTGCATTTGGACACACAGATACTGTTCAGAAACATGAGTCTGTACGGGGAGTTGGACTGGATGCCACAGCAGGTTTGATGCTCTTCCTATTGTGAAAAATCATATTACTTTGCTTTTCTGTATAACATCTTCCAATCAAATCAACTTTAGAATGTTTCTACATATGGGCTATAGACAGGCAACAATGAGATTGTCCTGTAAGGGTCTAGATTTCTTGGTTGAGGTTACTCTCCATTGACCAACTTACTACATTTTGTCATGCAAGCTTTTGAGTCATACAATGCCTACCGTATATTTCGCTCCATAAGACACACCTGACCTTAAGACTCACCTTGGTTTTAGAGGAGGAAAACAAGAAAAAAATATGGTGTACTAAAATATTTACCAGTGCCCATGAAATCCTGCCTGACCAGTGCCAATTAAATGCAGCCTTACCAGTGCCAATTAAATGCAGCCTTACCAGTGCCAATAAAATGCAGCTTGGCCTGTACCCATGAAATACAGCCTGACCTGTGCCAACATAATTCAGCCTGACCTGTGCCAATAAAATGCAGCCTGATCTGTGCCATGAAATGCAGCCTTACCTGTGTCATCTCCACCTTGCACAGACTGACATTTCTTATGCATCCGCCTGTCACTCAGAAGACAGATCGGCCGCCGGGGCCGTACTCCATTCAGCCACTCAGGCTGCTCTGTCTTCTGTGAGTGACAGGCCCAGCGGGAGATCGCCTGGTGCTCTCTGGAGATGGCAGCGCCACCGCCGGCCCAGTATTGTAACATGGCGGCTGCGGGCGGCAACGGGGGTGGGGGGGAGCCTGGTCAGTATTCGCACAGACATTTCCCCCCATTTTTTGGGGGGGGAATGCTTCTTATGGAGCGAAATATACGGTATTTGATATTCTAGAAAGCTTGCATGGCAAAATATATTCAGTCAACCAAAACTTCAATGCTATCACATGGGCCAAATATTGGTCAGTTCAACAGAAACCGGCTGACATGTGGCCATTGTGTACAGCAGCCTATCCAACAGAAGCCAGCCTAACATCTGACTTGTGTCGAATGGGCATCCTGGAAAACCAGGAGCCGTCCGGCATCCGATCAGTGCTGTTAGCCAAAGGCTGTGAGCTCTGACTGGTGTGTTCTGGCGGGGGTGCAATCCCTCTGTTAGAACATAATAGCTCAGTGGGGAGATCACTGAGCTAACATTGCATAGATAGTACAGCGAGCTTCTCCTGCTGGGTTGAGGAAAAAAAAGAAATAAATACCTATGTGTACCAGGCTTTAGTTTAAATGTGTTAAAACTAGAAAATTAAACAGAGGAGGGATAAACAGTAGATAAAGGTGTAGCACTACCCTCAGAGGAGCCGCTGGTTGAATGGGTTCTTCTGGTCCTCCCAGTGATGACCCGCCTTGGCTGAGCCCAATCTCAATGACACATCTGTGATTTAAAATTAGCTTCATTGTAAAGTAAAAGCTCTGTAGAGGAGTAAAAATTAAACAGAAAACAAACTAAAACAGTGTGACACAATAATACAGTGGATACAGCACAGAAAAATGCAACTCAACTGCAGATATACACAGCAGCTATGAAAGGTAGTAAATAATTTCTGAAATGACCAAAGATACCCATTGGCCAGTGTACTCTGAATAAAGTTAGCCAGTGTTGGATCTCACTTTGGAGCACTCAGTCCCAACTGGAGGTGTTTGCTATCCACTGGCAATAATGTTAAACAGCAAGGAACAAGTGGACAGGAGGCCTCTCACCACTCCAGATGGGTCCTGGTGTCCATGACAGTTCTTTCTTTATCTCTTGGAGTCTTCCACATTACACAGTACCTACAACAGCCCAGTCTGGGGAAGGTACAGCGCAGCACTCTCCTCACAACAGCAAAATCTCTGATGGGTGCAATATGGCACCTCCCCCCACAGCAGCACAGGAACAGCAACACAGTCTCTGGTGGGCTCAGCACAGCAGCCCTGTACTTGCAGCTCTCGTATACTATGTTCAGGACCTCTCGCCCCCACTTTTGGATAAAGTGGAGAGGGATTAGCACACCTGCAGTATTAGGTTTTAATTGCTGTCCATACCCCCCCGTCAGGGAGATTCACTCTCCATTTGTCCTGTTCTCTATTATCATTGAAATCGAAAGTAGACAAAAATCTAAAATTTTGGGTTGTATCCAGAAAAGTAATAGAGGAGAAAACTTCCAATGGGGACACTAGTTCTGGTGACCTGGGGGGTCCATGGGATTCCCTTAATTTGCAAGGATTTAATCTCAATTCCTGTTTTGTTTATGGAACAGGATGTGAAGGTAAATCTTCCCAATGGGACACAGATAGCAAAAAAAAATCCAGCAAGGGTTATTATCCCACCTTATTCTATCCAAAATGAAAAAATTTTTTTGCCTTTAGTTCTAGTTTAAAGTAGAACTATAGGCTAAACTTTTTTTTTATATTTTGGATAGAGCAAGGGAGGGTTCTAACCCCTGTCATATTTTTTTTCACCATCTTTGTCCCATTGTGGAGATTTACTTCCACTTCCTGTCCCACAGCCAAACAGGAAGTAAGAGGAAATCTTTGCTAATTAAGAGAAAACCGTTGGGGATCCTCAGGTCACCAGAACCAGTGTAAGATTGTGTACCATTGGAAGATTTCCCATCTGTTACCTTTCTGGGGACAACCCAAAATATTATTTTGCTCTCACTTTCAGTGATCATGGTAAACAGGACAAATGGAGAGGGTGAATCTCCTCAACGGAGAAACAGACAGTGATAAAAACTGACAAGCATTGTAATCCATCTCTACTCTATCCAAAACTAAAAAAGTTTTGCCTTTAGTTATACTTTAAGATATATACAAAAGGGAAATAAGGGCACGTGATGTAAGTGCAGTATTGCCCCTATATAAAAATATATAAGTATGACCTCAGTTTGATTATGGTCACAGTTTTTAGCAACATAAGAAGAACATATGAGATTTGGAGTGTGTTCAGATTCATAAATTGAAGGGTTTGGAGGTCAACAGAAAGTGGACTTGTGTCTTTTGAAAAAAGAAGAAAAAAGACACCTGAAAGGCGATCTAGTTAATTTAATTCATTCACACTTTGTGTGAAAACCTGCGGTTCTCTGCGCCCAATTAACGCAGGTCTCTGCAGGGGCACGTAAAAAATGTTTTTCAATGTGCCACATTCACACCACAATGGAGAGAAGAGCTTATCGGAAGACTCTATCTCTGCACTGCAAGCTGTTGTGGGTTGGGTCAGGTCACTATATATACAGTATATATATCCGCACAAAAACTGCAGGTACACTTTGCTGCACTTGTAAACCGCACCTCATCAATGTGAGAGCACCCTTTGTCGCAACCCTCTTCCACTTTTGCTGGACAGCTTGATCTGCTAAAGGAAGTTAAAAGTAACAGATTTAGTAGCCAGATAACCAGGTGAAAATAAGAGGAAAAAAAATTAAAAAAATGCATTGACCAACTAAAGATTGGTAAACTGCAGTATTTCATTTTTTTGTGGGGTTTGATACCACGTGTTCATAATTTAATTGAGAAAATTGAGTAAAGTGACTTTTTTGTATCAGAATGATTTTTTTCTTTGATATATATTTCTAAGCACATTGGTCCATAGGGTTTTGTTAGTGATTTCTGTGAGAACACAACTGCTGAGGATTGATAGGCATGTGCCTGTTGTAGCCAGTTTAACCATGAAACAAATAATTTGCATTAATAGCATTTTTCCCCCCACAGACCCAGTTCCTCTGGAGGAAGATCCAGGCTGGTGCAAACCTGACCAAGAATACCATTCTGTAAGTCATGTGCAATATACAATATGACCACCAGGTAGAGCAGCAAGCTTTGTTTGTTCATGTTTAAAGTAGAATTCCAGGTTTAATCTCAATCTAAATAGTTTGTGTGTGCCAGACTGGCATAAGCAAACTCTTTCCATTACATAAATATGCATCTGCTGCGTGTTCTGTAATGGATTATTTTAGCATTAGCTACATACAGTAAGGCTGCATTCACACCTAAGCATTCAGGGAATGCAGGCAGAAATGCGCTTTCTGTCCAAATTTCCTTAAACGTGCAAAGAATCGTGGAAAAATGTTAATTGAACTTGCAGTGCCATTATTAACCGCTTGCCACTCAACCACAGTACATTGACTGTGGGCAGGTGGCACAGCCAGGATAGGTGATGTACTGGTTTGTCGCCTAGCACATGTGCACTAGCACATCCCCTGGGGCATACAACAGTGCTCAGTACCCGGCTGCTGTGAGCGGCTGGGATATCACGTGATCGCTATGATTGGTCATAACAATCACATGATTACAATGTCAAGAAAACGGTCATGAATGGCTTCCATTCTCGACTGTATTGTGATGCTGTGATTGGCCCACAGGTATCACATGGTACCCGGGCCAATCACAGCACCCTGTACCATGTGATTAGCTGTAGCCAATCACAGCTTGTCAACACTAAGCAGGTTTTCATGAATGGAAAGCCATTCACGACCGTTAACTATTGCTTATAACATCAATCATCGCTGTTATAAGCAATAACAGTGTAAAAAAAAAAAAAAAATCCCTGATCACCCTCCCAGAGTAGTACAGTGTCACTATGGTACCACTGACTACACTGATGAAAGTATGTAAAAAAAAAGAACAAATGGTAAAAAAATCCCTGATTACTGCCACACCAATCATATGATATGCACTGCACTGGTGACAGTATGTAAAAAAAAAAGACAAAAAAGTATTCTTTGCAGTACAATTGGAAATTCCATATCCTCAGAATAGAACTTACCAGTGATCCTCCTTTTTCAAATACTGCACCCACTCCCATTACAATTGCAGCTGAAGGGGGTGGGGGCTCTTCACAAAAAAACTGCTTGGCCCCTCAATCCCCCACTTTGCAGAACTTGTCAGATGCTACAATTTTTCACCCCCTAGAGACCATTCCAGGCCATTCAAACTGTGTGCATGCGTACTGCACACTCTTCTTCTATTTCTGCAGCAACTAAGCTCCGCTAGAGAAGGAGAGCATGGCCCTGAGCAATCACTAGTGGGCATACAATTGTAGCATCCTGTTAAACTTATGTAGCACTACCCCCAGTTAAGAGAGCCGCTGGTTTGATCTTCGGGCCCTGAGTACAGCTCCACCAACCCCCGGCAATCTTGTATAGTCCCCTGTGGCACAGTTAGTCTAGGGATGTTTTCTATCGCAATCTACACCTGGTAACATACACACTTTAACCCCAGATTAAGTATAAGCACTATGAGTAATGATAACACAGTGATAGCAAGTGGCAAGGTATAACAGCTTTACTTTAGGTTAAAAGGACATGGGTTAAAACATAACATATAACTGGCTTACAGAGCCCTGCAGCAATAGATGTAATATATATAGCAATAGCACAGCACGGTAATCCACCACGTGCAGCTATTGCTATCTACGCGCCCTATGGCGCACTAAACAATATTTTATCTCCCCTCCCTGGTCAGGCCTGACATAGAATCAAACTCAGTCTTTTGAATAAAGATTTCTTTGCATGCAAACTTGAAATGGTGGTGCACATTCAGGAACAGTATTGTAATCCACAAAGTAGGCAGTCACAAGGAACACTATGCTGGAGACCCTTTAACTCTGTCCTGCAACCGGTCTCCAGCGGAAACAGCAAACAAATGATTGGTGGGCCAAGGCAGTCTATAGGCCTAAACACAGTACAGCCTATTGGATTGAGCAAGTGCTCGCTCACCACTCCGGACGCGATCCCAGTCCGGGACTTCCACCTGCTGTGTCTCCACACACAGCGTCTGCAACGATCGGGTCCCTGATCCAACTGATGTCCGCAGCAAACAAAGTCAGATGCCACCCAGGCTCTGCAGTGGGATGGAAGGCTCTTCGGAAGTTGCGCAAGGCCCCAGGCTTCAGGCCTTGCACTGCAGCAGATCCGCACAGGAAGAAGCTGTTGCTTGCAGCGCAGTGTCCAAAGAGGCCGAGCTCTGTAGCTGGCCAGCTAAGACCTGTCCTAGGTTGCTAATGCGGCTTACATGCATATATAGCTAGACCTGCTAATAATGTTAAAACAGTGCATATGCTCATTTGTGAGAGATAAAAGCAGAGTTATTTACTGTGACTTTATATATGGATGTCATATAACAATTGTATATTGTGTTCACAGAAGCAAAAGGAAAAATACGCCTTTAAGATTATTATATACTATGCAGAAAAGTAAGCTTAATAACACAGCAGAATTGCAACCAGAAAGCATAGAGTTAAGCTTTTGTGACTCATCAGGAGTTTTAGCCAATCACAACCAATCTCACTGAGCAAATGTCTCTGGCCAATCATAGCCAGCATTTCACCCATGTTCTGTTTAGGAAATCTCATATCACATGTCTAGAATTTCATTTTACATCAGAGTGTGGAGCTGAACAGTTCAGATCCATCCAGAGTCCAGTTTTATGGAAGCAAGTGGCCAAAATAGGTATTTATTACAGTTATATAAGTTCCTATTGTTAATAATGTGATTAGAACTGTATACTGAAAATAGTTATGTGTTCACGTGTAGTTCCACCAAACCAGGTTTGCAAACAATCAAACCAGCAATCAAACCAGATTCAAACCAAGTTTCAGAGCAAACATCAGAGCAAACAGCATTATATAGCAAGTCCCAGATAGATCATAAAGTTTCTAAAGTATTTTAAAGTGAAAGTACAGATACTGAAGAGAGAAATATATCTACCATTTTATGTAGAATTACAAGATTGAACAGTTGAACCGACATTTGTTATACTTTATTCAACACGTGTTTGTACATGGACTTCCTGCTGCTAAATTGTCAGTGTTATATAAGAAGAAAAGCTGAAGTGAATAAAGAAGTTATCTTAAAGGTTTGGTGTGCTCTTTAAACCTACTGCTTCCATAGAACGGTGCTAGAGGAATTATAGAGTAACAGATAGTCTTGTGTGGACTAAAAGATCAGAGAAATCAAATTCTTCTAATGCCACAGCGCATAAAGGCACTTCATAGTGCTGCGCCTGCCATAGTGGAACTATTAGCCCATAGTGGAACTATTAAGCCCAAAGTGGAACTATTAGCCCATTGAGGGTGAAGCGATAGTGCTCCTCAACTTGCACAGTAAAGAGCGCATTTGAGCAGCGGAGCTACCATAGAGGCCATAGAACGTGTGTTTTAGTCAAACTGCAGCCGACTCTTAAAGTGGCAGAACGGCAAAGGCAAGATAGTCACAGAGAGAGCGCCAACCCTCCTGCGATCCCTAGAGAGAGAAAAAAGACGCATGGTGGGAGGTCAAAGTCCAGAGTTAGAGTGCCTGCACCGCTACCCACAAAGAGGCCACGTACTGCAGCCAGCTATTTCCCCACCACTAGGCCCAAAGCCTGCAGCACAAAGCATCGCAAGTCAGCGCAGAGGATCGCAAGACAGCACAGAGCATCGCACGTCAGCGCAAAGCATCGCACTTCAGCGCAAAGCATCGCACGTCAGCGCAAAGCATCGCAAGACAGCACAGAGCATCGCACATCAGCGCAAAGCATCGCACGTCAGCGCAAAGCATCGCACGTCAGCGCAAAGCATCGCAAGACAGCACAGAGCATCGCACGTCAGCGCAAAGCATCGCACGTCAGCGCAAAGCATCGCAAGACAGCACAGAGCATCGCACGTCAGCGCAAAGCATCGCACGTCAGAGTAGAGCATCAGATCAACAAAGACAAGTCTCCTTTAAGACTATTTGTTCCAGCAACCTACAGATCACAGTATCCTGCTCTTCAGAATAAGGTCAGAACTTTCCTTTATTACTATCATTGCACATAGGCTTGACAAGAAAGAGACATTTTCGTGTTCAGGAGTAAAAGGACTGTAAGTAAAGAACAAGGGACAGTTGTAGTACACGGACTCTAAAGTATTTTAAAGAGAAAGTCATTTTTACTGCCTGCACCTATTGCTATTGCATTTAAAGTGAAAGTCTTCTTAATATTCGTATTGATTGTTATAGCACTTAAAATAAAATGTCTAAGCCTAGTATTTCTATGCCACTGTTTGAGGATACAAAGATAGATAAGATAGAAGGTGAAGAGCAAGTGAACCTGTTTGAGGTAGAAGAGTCTGATGCAGCATTAGTCTTGCCTCAAACAGATGAACTAAGACGTTCAGAACGTATCAGAAAACCGACCCTAAAGATGCTGGAAAATTTGGAGCAAGAAGCAGCATTGAAAGGAAAAAAGTTCACCAGAATGTATGATAAGTGGAAATCCTACATTAAAGATGTTCGTAGAAAGCTAAAGCAAGAAAGTATAAAAGGAAACTTGAGTTATATGATAGAGACGGTAGAAGAATCTGAAGCAGAGCTTATGGCAGCATATGTCAACCTGCGGTCTTCTACAACACCTCCCCAGGATATTGTAAGGAACATGGACACATGTACTGCAGTCACTAAAGGTTTAGTAAAGCTCATGAGAGAACTATCATCTGAAGCTAACTATGATGAAGTTAAGGCAAGAAAGAGAATGAATGAGCTTTTTATGAGAGACTATGCTAGGTCCTTAGGAGGAACCACAATCACAAGTAGGACTTCTTCCACTAGCAGAAGTGCCAGTAACATATCAGAGTCCTCAAGTACTTTAATAGCCAAAAGAAAGGAACTTGTCGAACAACTTGCTGTCAAGAGAGCAGAAATTGAGATGGAATCTGCAATCGAGGCGCAGCGTCTACGAGTAGCAGAAATGGAAAGGCTGAAGGAAGTCAAGATTATAGAAGCCAGACTAAGAGTACACGAAGAGGACATGAATAGTAATCATAAGTCCAAATCTGTACTAACTGAAGATGCAGACTGCTACTTCCTTTCATACGCCCAGGAGAATGGAAGGAAATCTCCAGTATGTAATGAAGAAAAAAGTCATTGCCCTTCCATCCCTGCTCAGAAAGACGAAAAGAGAGACTCACCCAATTCAGAACTAGGTGAAAAAATAAAACAGGATAATTCTGTTCCTAGATGTCACTGCAATAATCAGGAGAATGTTGCGACTATTGTCCCAGCAAGACGACAGAGAACAGTCCCAGCAAGACTTCCCGTTCCAGAACCTACTGTATTTTCAGGAGACATACTGAAGTTCATAGAGTGGAAGGCAAGTTTTGAAATGATCATTGAGCATCATTGCTCCAGGCCAGTTGACAAGTTATTCTACCTTCAGAAATATGTTGGTGGAGAAGCGAAGAAAGCTCTTGAAGGTAACTTCTATAGAACAGATGAAGAAGCCTACAAGCAAGCTTGGGAAAAGTTAAACGCAAGATATGGTCATCCTTTCTTAGTACAAAGAGCCTTTAGGGAGAAATTGAATAACTGGCCTAAAATAGGTCCTAAAGAACATTTCAAACTCCAAGAGTATGGTGACTTCCTGCAAGCATGCAGCAATGCCATCCCACATGTACGAGGACTAGAAGTACTGAACGACTATCTAGAAAACCACAGGATGCTAGCTAAGCTACCTGAAGAAGTGGCTTCTAGATGGAATCGCTATGTGACTGAACAGTTAGATCTAAGTAAGGACTTCCCAAGTTTTGAAAAGTTTTCTGAGTTCGTTAATAAGGAAGCACGAATAGTATGTAATCCAGTAACAGGATCTTACACCTTAAAGTCCTTAGAAGAAAGGCCTGCAAGGGATATAAGACGTGCAAGAGCAACTAGCTTTGCAACCGACACAACAGAGAAAGGTATAGATACCTACAAGATCAAGTTCAAAGTTACTACTGGGATCAGTAGAGAGACAGAACCGACAAATCCTCAGACTACTTTTAGGTGTATGTTCTGTGGAGAGAACCACTCTATACACAAGTGCCAACAATTGAAGGAGAAATCCCCAAATGAAAAGAAAAAGTTTGTACTTGTTAACCAACTGTGTTTTGGGTGCCTAAGGAAAGGCCATATTACTAAGGAGTGTAAGAAAAGGGCCACATGCAGCGTTTGCAAAGGACGCCATCCTACACCACTACATGAAGAACGTCCAAAAAAGGATAAATCCTCAATAGCTAAAGATGCTGAGGAAGAAAATAAAGCATCGGTATTCTCTTGCAGAGTGAGGGAAAGCAACGGCACATCAATGGTTGTACCAGTGTGCATTTCAAATCCTAAAAGGAAGAATAAGAAGGTATATGCCTATGCACTACTGGATGCCCAAAGCGATGTCACCTTCATTGATCAAGAAATCTGCAAGAAATTACAAGTGGCTACAGAACCAGTGAAGCTCAAACTCACCGCAATGACGGGGAGAGACACATTAGTGAACAGTCAAAGGGTCAAAGGATTGAGAGTTAGAGGACTTCATTCAAACCTCACATTGGATCTACCTCCAGCTTATACGAAAGACGATATACCTCTAGATCGAGATCGCATACCTACCTGTGAAACAGCCAATAAATGGGAGCACCTATCTGTCATATCTCATGAAATGTCCCTGCTGAAGGAGTTTGGTTTTGGACTGTTGATAGGCTATGATTGTCCCGAAGCTTTGGTACCACAAAGGGTAATCACAGGAGGAAAGAGTGAACCCTACGCTGTTCAAACTGATCTAGGATGGGCGTTGTTGGAGGAAAACAGCAGATTGCAAACTCAAGACAGGTGACAGGATTGTGTCATTGAATATCTGTTCAAGAGTTACCAGCTGTAAGTTCAGCGGAAGTAATCGAGATCCTTGAATCTAACCCAGCAGATCATGCTTCAAGAGGCCTGAATGTAACAGAATTGAAAAATTCAAACTGGTTCACCGGTCCAGAGTTCCTTTGGGAAAAGGAAATCATACCCAGTGAAGGTTACACAGAATTGTCTATGGGTGATCCAGAAGTAAAAGTTGTACAAACATTGAGCACTGCTGCCAAGTGCCAAGATGACATACTTGAGAGTGATAAAAGACACTTGGAAGTTGAGAACCTGATGGAAAATTCCCCAAATTCATGTTCAAATCCTACTATAGAGAACATAGAATTTTAGGTAATTTGGTGGGAGTGTAGCTGGCCAGCTAAGACCTGTCCTAGGTTGCTAATGCGGCTTACATGCATATATAGCTAGACCTGCTAATAATGTTAAAACAGTGCATATGCTCATTTGTGAGAGATAAAAGCAGAGTTATTTACTGTGACTTTATATATGGATGTCATATAACAATTGTATATTGTGTTCACAGAAGCAAAAGGAAAAAATACGCCTTTAAGATTATTATATACTATGCAGAAAAGTAAGCTTAATAACACAGCAGAATTGCAACCAGAAAGCATAGAGTTAAGCTTTTGTGACTCATCAGGAGTTTTAGCCAATCACAACCAATCTCACTGAGCAAATGTCTCTGGCCAATCATAGCCAGTATTTCACTCATGTTCTGTCTAGGAAATCTCATAGCACATGTCTAGAATTTCATTTTACATCAGAGTGTGGAGCTGAACAGTTCAGATCCATCCAGAGTCCAGTTTTATGGAAGCAAGTGGCCAAAATAGGTATTTATTACAGTTATATAAGTTCCTATTGTTAATAATGTGATTAGAACTGTATACTGAAACTAGTTATGTGTTCACTTGTAGTTCCACCAAACCAGGTTTGCAAACAATCAAACCAGGAATCAAACCAGATTCAAACCAAGTTTTAGAGCAAACATCAGAGCAAACAGCATTATATAGCAAGTCCCAGATAGATCATAAAGTTTCTAAAGTATTTTAAAGTGAAAGTACAGATACTGAAGAGAGAAATATATCTACCATTTTATGTAGAATTACAAGATTGAACAGTTGAACCGACATTTGTTATACTTTATTCAACACGTGTTTGTACATGGACTTCCTGCTGCTAAATTGTCAGTGTTATATAAGAAGAAAAGCTGAAGTGAATAAAGAAGTTATCTTAAAGGTTTGGTGTGCTCTTTAAACCTACTGCTTCCATAGAACGGTGCTAGAGGAATTATAGAGTAACAGATAGTCTTGTGTGGACTAAAAGATCAGAGAAATCAAATTCTTCTAATGCCACAGCGCATAAAGGCACTTCATAGTGCTGCGCCTGCCACAAGCTCCGCCTCGCCTCCTTCTTAAATAGCCCCTCCCATGAGTCTCTGCGGTGGCAACACTGCACCCTGGGTGCCAAACAGGACTCTGGGAAATGTAGTTCTGAGAGCCTTAAAGGAGACCCCACTACACACTCCCCCCACTTGAACTCTTTGGTCCCCAAAAATAATTTCTTTTAGCATACACTACGTACAATTCTAGACAATGCTGTGTACGATGTCCGCAAAGGGAACTCCCACCAAAACTGAGGGGTTGAATTACCTTGCTCACAGGTCACACTATCATGAGTGGCCTGCCTAACTGTGCCAGAGGATAAATTGGGGTTGCCCTCCACCAAATGAACAGTGGAGGGAAATGGATGCTCTGTACTCCTCCTTGCAGTGACCACTGCCTCCTCTGAGCTCTTCCCCATTTGTGAGTAGGGTAACTTCTTGGGAGGCCTTATGACTCTTCTATCTCTTTGCTCTCTTGGAACTTCTGGCTGGGACACTGCAGGCTCCTCTTCTGGAACAGGCTTGAGGGATTCTGCTGGCTCTGAAACACTTAGTTCAGGATCCTAGAGGTACATAGAGTCCCTTGGGTCCTCCTCTGAGTATGTGTCAAAGGGCTGGATGGAACGAATTCAGTAGCTTCCGCATTCAGTGTTCTGTCTATAGTGTCTTTGGTAGGAGGAAGATCTATAGCAGAAGTTCCCGGAGTTGGGGAAGGCCATAACTAATCAAGTTCCTGTCTCTCATCTTCACCTTGCTCAGAGGTCTCTACATCTTGATTTTGGGAGGACTGGGACCGAGTGTTTGGCCTAGGGGTATCCAGAATGGAGCTTGGGCTTGAGGAGTCCCTTGCAGGAGGTATCCGAACTGCTTCAGCAAGTGGGAGTAAGTGATTTCGATGCCAAGTCTTCAATGGGCCCACCTTCCCTTCTGGCTTCAATTTATAGACAGGTAGGCCCGGCAGCTTCTTACAAATGACATAGGGTTCAGGTCTCCATCTGTCTGCAAGCTTGTGTTTCCCAGGGACTCCCAGGTTTCGTAGAAGAACTCGGTCTCCTGGTTGCAGGTCCTGGATCCGAACCTTCAGGTCGAAGTTCCTCTTGTTGCGGGCCCCCCTTTGGTCTGAAGCCGCTTGGGCTTGTTCATAGGCCACCTTCAAGCTGTGTCTGAGTCTATCCACATATCCCTTGTGGGATGTGGCTGAGGAATGGTCTATGGAGGTGCCAAAGGCCAGGTCTACCGGTAATCTTGCTTCTCTTCCAAACATGAGACGGTAGGGGGAGTAGCCTGTAGCATCACTTGTGGTACTATTGTAAGCGTGGACTATAGCCGCTATGTGCTTGCTCCAATGTTGTTTCTTCTCGCTACTCAGGGTCCCCAACATATTGAGCAGAGTTCGGTTGAACCTCTCCGGTTGAGCATCCCCTTGTGGGTGGTAAGGAGAGGTTCGGGTCTTCTTGATCCCTAAGGAATCCAGGAGCTTCCGGATCAGCCGACTTTCAAAGTCTCTCCCTTGGTCTGAGTGAAGTCGCTGTGGTAGCCCATAATGGACGAAATACTTCTCCATAAGTACCTTGGCCACCGTGGAAGCCTTCTGGTCTTTGGTTGGGAAAGCCTGGGCATACCGGGTGAAATGATCGGTTACTACCAGAACATTTCCTAGTCCACTCAGGTCGGGTTCGAGGCAGAGAAAATCAATGCATACCAGATCAAGTGGGCTTTGGCTTTGCAGATGGCCCATTGGGGCAGCTTGATGAGGTAAAGTCTTTCTCTGGATGCATCGTGCACATGAGTGGCAGTATTCTTCAACTTCAGCCCTCATGCAGGGCCAATAGAAATGGTTCCTAACCAGTTGGAAGGTCCTTTCCGCCCCTAGGTGTCCATGATTGTCATGCAGGGCAACCAAGACAGTCTCTCTGTGTTTCTCGGGGAGAAACAGTTGCCATTTGTCTTCCAGGTCATCAGAGGGGCCCCTTCAGTAGACCACTCCCTGATGCACCTGCAACCTGTCCCACTCTTTCCTCAACAGGTGAGCTTCCTTTGAAGGATGGCGCAGGAGTCTATTTGGATCCTGATTCTCCAGGGCCTCCAGAACCAATCTCCCCATGGGGTCTTCCAATTGGTCACATCTCAACTCCTTCTTTGACAGTTTTGGCAAATTATCTTCTTCCAACTGGGTTACCCCACAGTATTGCTTGGGAACTCCTACCATGGTAATTCCTATCTCTTCTGCCCTTGAGCCTCCTCTGGCTTGAAGTTCAGCCCCTTGGCAAAGGGCCCGCACCCCGTCAGGTGCCACTTGGGTCCAGTCTTTTGTATCACTGGTAGGGGCATGAGATCTTCTAGACAGGGCGTCTGCGTCTCGATTCCCAGCCCCAGGCCTGTATTTCAGGCTGAAATTGAACCCAGACAGTGCAGCCAGCCATCTATGTCCTGTGGCATCCAGCTTTGCTGTGGTGAAGAGATAAGTAAGGGGGTTGTTGTCGGTTTTCACAGTGAATTCTGCCCCATACAGGTAGTCTTTAAGTTTGTCAACTACCGCCCACTTGAGGGCCAGGAACTCCAGCTTATGAGTGGGGTAGTTATTTTCAGAGGGGGTCAGACTTCTGCTCACGTAGGCAACGGGTCGCAGTTGTCCTTCATGCTCCTGATAGAGCACTCCTCCCACACCATCATGACTGGCATCTACGTAGAGTTCATAAGGTCTCTTTGGTCTGCATAGGCCAAGACAGGGGCGGTGGTTAGGCTTTTTTTTAACATCTGAAAGGCCTCTTCACACTTTTGGTTCCACTGGTCTTGGATTGACTCTCCCGGCTTCCTGGGACCCGAGTCATCCTCTTCCCCTTCCGTCTTGAGTAGCTCATTCACGGGTCTGGCAATTCAGGCAAACCCCTCCACGAACCTTCTATAATAGGAACAGAACTCCAGGAAGGATCTGAGTTCTGTTACCGTGGTAGGCCGTGGCCAGGAAGTAACTGCCTCCAACTTCTCAGGGTCTGTGGCTACCCCTTCTTCAGACACTATGTGTCCCAGATAGTTAACGGAAGATTGGTAGAACCTACACTTCTCGGGCGAAAGCTTGAGTCCCTCCTCACTGAGTCTTCTCAAAACTTTCTCCAGCCTCTCTTCGTGTTCTTCCAAGGTCCTCCCGAAGACAATGACATCGTCCAAGTACACAAGGACCTTGATAAGGTTCATGTCTCCTACAGTCTTTTCCATGAGACGTTGGAAGGTGGCTGGGGCTCCGGACAGTCCCTGGGGCATTCGGTCAAATTCAAAGAACCCCACTGGGGTTATGAAGGCTGTCTTCTCCTTGTCTTCCAGATGCATAGGGATCTGATAGTATCCACTCTTGAGGTCCATCACGCTGAACCACTTGGCTCCAGACAAGCTCTGTAGGGCATCCTCTATCCTCGGAGTGGTGTACTGGTCAGGGATGGTTCTCCTGTTGAGGGTCCTGTAGTCTATACACAACCTCAACGATCCATTCTTTTTTCTGACTACTACTATCGGAGAGGCATAGGGACTTCTAGACTCCCGGATCACACCGGTCCTCTTGATTTCTCCAAGTTGTTCCCTCAGATCTTCCAGGTCTGCTAATGGGACTCGCCTGACTCTCTCCCTGAAGGGCTTGTCTTCCTGGAGGCGGATTCGATGGGTGGCACTCCTCGCACACCCCACATCGAACTCATCTTGAGAGAAGATCTTCTTCCACCTGGTCAACTGGGCCTTGGCTCTCTCTTTCCAAGCCCTGGGCAGGTTTGGGTTCTCCATGGAGAGTTTCTCCCAAACATTCCCTCCTTCACCTGTCTTCTCCGCATCCGACAGAGCAACTGGGGTAGCAGGGCTCACCTGGCCCAGCAACATCCTGGCTAGGATCTCCATGGGGCCATCCGTAGTATTCCTGACACTCACAGGGACCTTATAGTGGGCCTTCTTCAGAGCCCTCAGTGGGACCACTTCTGGGATTACTTCCAAACCCGAGTGTTCTTCCCTTGGGTCTGGCTCCAACATGACAAAGGGTCCAGGTTGCTCCCAAGTAAGCTTTACAGTGGCTCTGAGACAGGTTACTTCACCGGGCTGCAACACCACTCCCTTCTTTCCAAGTCTCCAGACCTTCCCCACTCCCTCTTCCGGGGCCTTCTGCTCCAAGACCAACCGCTGGTAGGCTGTCTTCAAGATGGGGTGAATCGTGGTGGCGGCCGAGTCTTTCCTGCTTGCAAGAGGGGTCAGAAGCCTCCGGACCAGGTCTGTGTTCGTTCCTATTATTAAGGAACTCTTGTTGGCTCCAGGCGGCCAAGGGCACACAACTGCCAGAGTATCAAACACTTCAGCCTTCCCGGCCACAGATGGGTCAAAGGTCAGTTTTATGGGCAGGTAGCCATCATAAGGGAAGCTCTGGGTCCCTATTCCCCAGATTTCTAGTTCTTCTATCTTCTTGATGGGTAGGTGACTTAAGTGTTTGTCATAAAAGTCCCGATACAACAGGGTCACCTGTGCCCCTGTATCCAATATGGCTTTTGTGTAAACTCCCTCCACTTGAATGGGCACTATGGGGGATGGGCCCACCAGCTTCTCTGGATATCGCTTCAAAGGGGTCTCTTTCATTGGATCTTTGCGGTTCCCTTTTTTCCACTTCTCTTTGGACTCAAGCCTCTCCTGGGCCTGGTATGCATTGATCTCCCTCCTGTTAATGGGTGTAACTACCCGCTGAGGGACATTACACTCTTTCCTTGGGGTACATTCCCACTGAGGAACCTTGTGTTTCTTCTGAGGGGTCTTGTCCTCCCTTTTCTTGGGCTTCTCATTCAGTTTGGAGCTCACTGGAGATGATGGGCACCTGGTTGACTCCTTCAACGGGGCCCTCTGGAGTTTCCCGCCGGCTTGCGGTTGTCTGCTTTCTTTTTCTTGGGACTGGAACATACAGCTGCAATATGGCCAATCCCTCTACAGTTAAAACAGATCACATCCCCCCAGTCTTGTAGGGGAATGGGCACTGAAGCATCTGAGAACAACTCCTTCCTGGGTCCCTCTCTCTCAGGAACCCTTAAATCTTTTGTAATCAGGGAGGTCAGCATCTCTAACACCTGAGACATCTGCGATTTTAAAGCGTCTACTTCTGGGTCTCTTTCTTTTGTCATCATTGAGTTGACTATCACTGGTGCAGCAGAAGTATGTGCCTTGATCACTTGTTGATCCATCTGTAGTGACTCCTCATCCCTAATAATGTTTATCAGATCAGAGTAGGTCAGTGACATTCCCCCTCCAGAGGTTTTCAGGTGAAGCCAGACTGGATCCGAGCGTAATGCTCCCTTTAACACTTGCTTCATTCTTGCCGCATCTGTTTCTTGGGGCAACATCCCTTTCTTCAACACGATCTTGCAAAGCATCTTGTTGAGTCTTCTTACATACTCTTAAAGCTTCTCATTCGGCTGTTGGAAAGTATGTTCGAATTGGTACACTAATTCTCTCACCTTTTCCAGCTGACCGAACTCCTCTTGTAACATGGCTAAACAGTCCTGAGCTGTGCAATCAGCATTGCCAAACCGGAAGCTTTTCACTGCTTCTGCTGCAGCGCCTTTCAAACTTTATATCACGCGCTGTCTCTTCTGCGCTTCAGGCACCTCCCATGCCTCTACTGCTAATAGTGCCTGCTCAACCCAGGTATCGAAATCTTCTTCCCCTACAGGGACAGGAAGCTTCCCTGAGAATGTCTTTAGTCTGCGGTAGCTAGCCTCTACATGTACCGTACTTGTCCTCTGGCACTTTGCTAGCAGATCCCCTAAGGCGTTTATTAATTCTGGTCCTATAGTAGTGACCGGTGCCGCCGGGGGCGTCACCCTTTCTTTTCTTTCAGGTGAGACACGGGGTGTCCCTTGTGGTGATCCCGTTGGGGATGGTTCCGTCTTAACGGTTATTGCGTGAGCCAACTTATAAGTTCTATTGGCTGGGGTGCGCACACATCTGCCCTTAAAGGTTTCTGGCATTCCGTCCCACCATTCTATCAGCGCATACTGATATGAGATGTTTGGGTCTGACTTCATGTCCATCACCCATGGTGTACAATCTGGGGACATTGACACCACCAGTTTCTCTACCGTCTCCGTTGACCATTCCTCCCCTGGGAGGCTGATGACCACCGACTGATCTGGTTCTGTCTTAGCTGCTTCGCACCACGCTTTAACCTCTAACGGGTTCATGCCGGTACTTTTGGCGTGTTCACCTGCTGTATCAGGATCCCGGACGAGCCCCCACATGTAGCGCTACCCCCAGTTAAGAGAGCCGCTGGTTTGATTTTCGGGCCCTGAGTACAGCTCCACCAACCCCCGGCAATCTTGTATAGTCCCCTGTGGCACAGTTAGTCTAGGGATGTTTTCTATCACAATCTACACCTGGTAACATACACACTTAAACCCCAGATTAGGTATGGGTAATGATAACACAGTGATAGCAAGTGGCAAGGTATAACAGCTTTACTTTAGGTTAAAAGGACATGGGTTAAAACATAACATATACCTGGCTTACAGAGCCCTGCAGCAATAGATGTAATATATATATAGCAATAGCACAGCGCGGTAATCCACCACGTGCAGCTATTGCTATCTACGCGCCCTATGGCGCACTAAACAATATTCTATCTCCCCTCCCTGGTCAGGCCTGACATAGAATCAAACTCAGTCTTTTGAATAAAGATTTCTTCGCATGCAAACTTGAAATGGTGGTGCAAGTTCAGGAACAGTATTGTAATCCACAAAGTAGGCAGTCACAAGGAACACTATGCTGGAGACCCTTTAACTCTGTCCTGCAACCGGTCTCCAGCGGAAACAGCAAACAAATGATCGGTGGGCCAAGGCAGTCTATAGGCCTAAACACAGTACAGCCTATTGGATTGAGCAAGTGCTCGCTCACCACTCCGGACGCGATCCCAGTCCAGGACTTCCACCTGCTGTGTCTCCACACACAGCATCTGCAACGATCGGGTCCCCGATCCAACTGATGTCCGCAGCAAACAAAGTCAGATGCCACCCAGGCTCTGCAGTGGAATGGAAGGCTCTTCGGAAGTTGCGCAAGGCCCCAGGCTTCAGGCCTTGCACTGCAGCAGATCCGCACAGGAAGAAGCTGTTGCTTGCAGCGCGGTGTCCAAAGAGGCTGAGCTCCGCTTCGCCTCCTTCTTAAATAGCCCCTCCCATGAGTCTCTGCGGTGGCAACACTGCACCCTGGGTGCCAAACAGGACTCTGGGAAATGTAGTTCCGAGAGCCTTAAAGGAGACCCCGCTACACTTACATGGTGAAATGTACAAGTATTGTACTGATGAACTGATTTTTTTGCCTTGATACACACTTTAATGCCCTGTACACACGTTCGGAATTCCGATGGGCTAAAATCCGATGGAATTTTTTGTCAGAATTCCGTTCAAAGCTGTCTTGCATACACACCATCAGACCAAATTCCGACCGTTCAAAACGCGGTGACGTACAACACGTACAACGTAACTATAAAGGGGAAGTTCAAATCCAACGGCGCCACCCTTTGGGCTACCTTTTGCTGATTTTGTGTTACCGCGTGTAAGTAAAAGTTTGGTGTTAGCCGATTCGCGCTTAAAATAAATATTAAGATATTTTGGAGACCTGGCTTTAAAATAAAATACGAAGATTCATGAGATCACAAGAAACAAAGAAATACGTTTGTCAGAACTCGGTGTGAATATCCGCAGCGAAAAATAAAATTTGTTCTAGCATTAGAAAGAAGAAAAGAATGCGCTACATTTAACGATGCAATAATTTGCAGCATGACAAATGTGCTATCTCCATTACGAACGCTAGTTTTACCAGAACGAGCGCTCCCGTCTCCTAATTTAGTCTGAGCATGCGTGGATTTTTCTCCGATGGAGTTCCACACAGACGATCGGAATTTCCTATCGGTTTTTTTTCCATTGGAAAAATTTAAAACACGTTCTATTTTTTTTACACCGATGGAAAAAAGTCAGATGGGGTCCACACACGATCGGAATTTCCGATGAAACAAGTCCATCTGACTTTTTTCATCGGAAATTCCGATCGTGTGTACAGGGCATTGGATAGTTCAGCTATGTTTTGTCTAGATTGTAACGGCTCATTTACACAGTTGGTTTGGGCCATATGCCTCGAAAAATCAGCATTTCTCTGCAGTAGGTATACACAGGCGTATGCGATCAGGGGTGGTCAAAAGCCTGTACAAATCAATGACACATTGACAGACGTGGTGGCTGTGCGCACATCCAAGCTGTTACATGCGGTTAGGTACAGATGCGTGGCCATGAACACAAACTGTCGGCTTTGTGCACACACCTATGCATACCTGCCATATAGAAACACTTGCTGGTGTATGGCTCGTGTCAGCTGTGTGAATGAGCCCTAAAGGTCAACAATGGACAAAGACTATAACATTTACCAAATTGCTTTCATTGTAAATAGGACCCTTGGGACTTTGGCTAATGGGATTGAATGTGACAACCTGCAGCAACTCAACTCTCTTTCAGATATCAGAGACGTGGTTAAGTATCTTCAAGGGATACCTAGTGGTCTGCGCAAAAGTCTTGTAAGAATTATTATGTCAATAATACAATTATGGTTCATTGATGTGGTTTCAGGTTTTTGAATATATGTATTCATGTTTCCTAGAGAAAGTGTATCTTAGAGGAAATCGAAAAGCGGCCTGAGATAACCTGGGAAGACACAGGCTGGATGGGCCCTGAATTTGTCACAGATCTCCCGTAAGTCTTCTTATATTACTTTGCTATACATTTTTTCTAGAAATACTTTTCTTTTGATCTTGGATGGATTGAATGGAATGGTGAAAACACTTGTCAGGCTTTTTCCATCTTTGCCCAGTTGGGGCAACTTCCCTTCCCTTCCTATTCTTTAGACACAGCAGAAAGTGAGGGAAAACTTCTCTAAAGGGAAGGAAATGACAGTTATCATAGGAACAAGTGTCCCCATTGAAAGATTTCCCCTCTAGTCCTGCTCTGATGGCAACCATAGGCATGCGCAAGGGGTTTGCCAGGTGTGAGGTAAACCGGACCTCCATCACTAAAAGGCCTGTGCGAGTGCTTGCTCATGCTCGTACACATTGCACTCGTGCTAATATTCATGAGCAAAGGACCAACATAATTCCTGCAATGCCAGTTCATCGCACATGGAGATGTGCACATGCGCACACCTGTGCGCGAGCGCGGCGTGTGCGCGCACATGCACACACCAATTAGCACTCGGCGCCCAGTGGCCTATTTAAACTGCTCTGTCACTGTAAACAGTGCTGGATGATCTTCAACTTCTTCCTGACCTTCCAAGACCTGATCTGCTGTTCCTGTTTGTTCGTGTATGTTACCTGGTATCCTGACTTTGGCTTGTTTACTGGACTTGATCTGTCTACTGATTTGATACCCGGCTGCCTGATTGTTGCTGACTGCTGCTCTTCTCCTGGTTCCGCTCCTGTCTATGCTCTGGTGCTAAGCTGCTTCTACTTCCTGCTCCAAGGACCGTGACTGCCAGCTCTACCCACCTACAGAGGGGACACCACCAGCCAGCTACCCTGCACTCGTGCCACTCCTTGCCTTTACACTTTCTGTTCCCACTTTCAGGAGTGTAGGCGTGTAGGCGGGAGGAGCAAGGGAGGCCTCCATCACATTCCAGTCTCCACCAGGTTCGTGATAGTATCATCCAGCCATGACTGAGACTGGAGGAGGTACCTCTCTGCCCGAAGCACTATGCCAGCAAATCACGACTTTGGTCCAAGCGGTGACCAGAGTCCAGGAGGCCTATGTCCAGCTTGAAAGTCGCTTACCCTCTGCATCTCAAGGTTCATTATCTGGGGAATCCGCTGCTGCTCCTGCACCCACAGTAGTAGTTCCCCTCCTAGAGCCTAGAGTACCTATCCCAGAGCGTTTTTCAGGAAATCGCTACAAATTTCGAACTTTTCGCAATGCCTGCCAGCTGTATTTCGAGTTACAACCACAGACTTTCTCCCTTGAATTCACCAGGGTGGGTTTTGTCATTTCCCTCCTGCGGGAGGAACCACAGATATGGGCTCATCACCTTCGAGAACAGTCTAGCCCGGTCCTTGTATCAACTACTTCTTTCTTTATGGCCATGGCTGAGATTTATGATGACCCCCAGCAAACCTCCACAGCAGAGGCTTACTTACATACGCTTCGTCAAGGACCTCTGCCTGTGGAAGACTACGTGGTTAAGTTCCGTAACTGGAGTTCCGACACTGCCTGGAATGATGCAGCCTTGCAATACCAGTTCCGTCTGGGTCTTTCTGAGACTCTAAAAGATGAACTTGCCAGACTAGATCCACCAAAATCAAACCTAATCCAGCTCACCATTCAGCTGGATCGCAGATTCCGAGAGAGAAGGGCAGAAAGGCCTGGCAACATTCAACCTACCTGGACGTCAGCAGCACCTACACCTCAGCCACCATCCTTCTCCATGAAGGAATCTGTTCACTTGGGATTTACCCGTTCACCTCTGTCATCCAAAGAAAGACTTAGACGCCGGCAAAATGACTTATGCCTTTACTGCGGTGGCGTTGGTCATTATCTCTGCAACTGCCCCATAAGGTCGCAAAAGACTATCTTTGCTCCTGACGCTTCCAGCTGTCCCATGAAAAGCATTTCCTCCCATCTTCTGTTGACACTCTCTTTGCAGCTACCAGGAGGGAACATCCAAACCTAAGCTATTATTGATTCCGGAGCCTGCAGTTGTTTTATGGACCATACCTTTGCTAAACAACATCAAGTTCCACTGCAGACCAAAATGCAGCATTTAAAGGTCAATCTGGCGGATGGCTCAAATCTCAAGCCAGGACCTGTCACGCAAGAAACTTGTCCCCTGCTGGCAGTAACTTCGTTGGGTCATTCTGAATACCTAACCCTGGACATTATTCCATCTCCCTTATTTCCCAGGCACACAACCCCCAAATAAACTGGGAATCTGGAACTGTGTCTTTTCCTACCACCTACTGCCAGCAACATTGTTTTTTCCCAAGCGGTCACCACAACAACGCCCCTAATGGAGCTGCAACCAGAGTCTTCAGTTTCGTAACATGTCCCACCTGTTTACCATGATTTCCTAGACGTTTTTGATAAGAAGAAGGCCGAGACTTTGCCGCCCCATTGGCCATACAATTGCCCCATCGAATTGCTACCCAGGGCCGAGATTCCATTTGCAAAGGAGATAAGACCAAAGCTTGGGGTTTGTTAAGGCCCTTGCCTATTCCTAGCAAGCCTTGGGAGATGATTAACATGGACTTCATTGTCGAGCTCCCACCCTCTGAAAGCTTTACCACTATTTCTTTCTCGTACATCACGGGACACAGAGCGACATAGTCATTACTAATGGGTTATATAGATACCGTCAGGTGCTGGCACTGGCAACTTCCAAAACCGGAAGTACCCTCCCCTATATAAGCCCCTCCCATCCGGGAGCACCTCAGTTTTTTTGCCAGTGTCTAAGGTGTTGGCCAAGAAGAAACATGTGTTTTTCACTGAGCTTGCGTACAGGTTCTTTTGGGCCTCAGTAAGCTATTCCGGATCCGACCAAAAAAGCTTCATAGCTAAACGGTCGGTACCCGGGCCTTGCAGAGAAGAGCAAGGTTTTGCCTGTAATGCTTCTCTTAGGAGAGCTGGACCCTGGGATCCAGAGCTCTGGTCATACCCACGACCAAGATGTTTTCTGTGCAGGGTGCTATACAGGTCCAGGGGAGTGGAATCCTTGGGAACCCGGTCCCTGAAGGTTTGATTACAATGCCTGCCGTGATAGGTGAAGTTTGGGCTTTTGTGGACCAAACAAAGTCCTGCGGCGGGGAACAGGTAAGTGGGGGCCCCCAGGAACTTGGTTCTATTGGGGGACCCCCAAGCCTAATTTGTCTTTCTGTCTGTTACCTAACGGTATTCCCGCTAATATCTGTGCATGCCTGTAACTACTAAAAAAATGTAATAATTTTAATAGTGGTCAAGAAAAAAAAAATATATATATATATATATTTAATATATTAGACTGCGGTACCTGTGTTTATCCACTAGAGGCCGCTGTGGAACGTGTCTTGTCATGTGGACTAGTTTCTTGTCATCAGAGCAAGTCCAGGCAGATGGTGAGTTCTCTTGTGGGAAACTGCTTCCTCTGCCATGTTGCAATGCTCGTCCATCCCCCGGCCTGCGGCAAAGAGGGGCCCTGGCTCTTGTCCCTAGTTCCTTTTTCGAAATTAGCGCCGAAGGCGCACGTGGCCGCGCGCGTGCGCGTGCACGCGCCTCTATATATAGAGGTGAGCCGGGAAAGGGGCGGAGCCTGGGGGATGACGCTCTGTGCGCGCCGCAGCGCTTCTGCGCATGTGCGGGCGTCCCAGCATGTTAAAAACCACAATTTTGTGTTGTGAGCTGGCTATGGAGTGCAGAGACAGAGCTGGCAACATTTAAAAAAGGCATACAGCAAGCGGTTGATACAGGCATCCCCATAGAAAGGCACATTAGTAGACACCAACTGGTTTTATAGCAGCATTTGTGCTAGACTATTGTCAGTAAGTGGTGTATTTCGGCTGGAATACCTCAGCTTTGGGCTTAGGAATAATGCCGTCTAAAAACTCCGGGACTAGAAATCCCAGGAAGCATAGGGGGTCTCCATCGGGCTCTGAGGATCTTGGGCATGCTTCGCTGCACCAGTCTCCCCTGAAGAATCAGAGGTTAGTGACCGTAGAGCACCCTCAGGAGTACCTGGTACTGTGGCTGTCCTCAGTTCACCTGCTCCTGTGTATGTAACAGAGGAGGTTTTTTCCTCAGCTCTGGGAGGGCTGGAAGAGAGATTGTCAGCATTGATCGCTGCTTCCCTGTTACAGGAGAAAAGCGCCCGATCTCCGTCTCCTCCCTCAGAGTGCCTGTTAGCAGAGCAACAGTCCCATACAGGGATCGACCTGCTTGAAGGGGATCAGGATGAGGTTGATTCTGTTGTAGAGGAATCAACAGTGGAAGAGCCATTCTCAGCATCACATGCTGAAAGGTTATGGGTTCAGTCCCTGACTAATATGGTCCGATCAGCATTTAAAATGCCCCTTGCGGAGCCATCATCCACTTCTGTCTCCTCGTTGGGGTCGCTAAAAGCTCCCCAGACTGTTTGTTCCTTTCCGATCCATCCTTTACTGGAAGGGCTCATTTACCAGGATTGGGAGCATCCTGATAAAATATTTACTCCCCCCAAGAGATTTCCGGTGGTCTATCCCATGGAGGATAAGTTCATCAAAAAATGGAGGGTCCCTACAGTGGACGCAGCCATCTCTTGTGTGAATAAATCACTGACATGTCCAGTGGATAATGTCCAAATGTTCAAGGACCCAATAGATAAAAAATTGGAGTCCTTATTAAAATCTGCTTTTTCTACAGCAGGATTGGTGACACAACCAGCAGTGGCAGCTATTGGGGTCTGCCAGGCAGTGAAGGATCAGTTGAAACAGGTCTTAAGGGACTTGCCAGATCAGCAGGCTCTTGCCCTAGCCGATCTACCTAGAGCCTTATGCTTTGCGGTGGACGCTATAAAGGATTCAATCCATCAGGCCTCCCGCCTTACGCTGTCTGTAGTACATATGCGCAGGCTTCTATGGCTCAAAAACTGGTCTGCTGAAGCTCCCTGTAAAAAATTGCTGGTCAGCTTCCCATTTCATGGTGAACGCTTATTCGGGGAAGACCTGGACAAATATATCCAGAGAATTTCCAGCGGTAAAAGTACACTTTTGCCGGTTAAAAATAGAGTTAGAGGTCCCTCTTTTAAGAGGCCTGCTTCTCCAGTCCCTAGGACATCGGCTGTGAAACAGTTCCGACGGCCTCCTCGGTCAAATCCCGGAGGTAAAAATCAGGGACAATTGCAGGGTAACAAGAAGCCCTGGAGCAGGAGAGGTACAAAACCTCCCCCAAAGTCAAATGCATGAAGGGTTGCCCCCACTCAATCGGGTGGGGGGAAGACTTCAGTTGTTCACAGAGACCTGGCGGGACACGATCAGAGACAGATGGGTGCTCTCCGCAGTAAATCTGGGATACAAATTGGAGTTAAAAAACTCCCCTCCTTCCCGCTTTATAAGGTCAAACGTGCCAAGGGATCCCCAGAAGAGAGGATCCCTCCTGTTGGCACTAGAACAATTATTGCTCCAAGCAGTAATTATAGAGGTTCCCCTGGAAGAATGGGGGTTCGGGTTTTACTCAAACCTCTTTACAGTCCCGAAGCCAAACGGGGACGTGAGGCCCATATTAAATCTAAAAGGGCTAAACAAATTCTTACATATCAGGACTTTCCGGATGGAGTCGATCCGGTCGGTGGCCACTGCCCTACAAGGGGAGGAATGGTTAGCCTCGATCGACATCAAAGATGCTTATTTGCACATTCCCATCTTTCCAGCCCACCAAAAATTTCTACGCTTTGCGGTAGAAGGGCGCCATTTTCAGTTCAGAGCCTTACCCTTCGGTCTGGCCACAGCACCACGAGTGTTCACAAAAATTCTGGCCCCATTATTGGCCAATCTAAGAACACGAGGTGTAACGATAATGGCATATCTAGACGACTTGTTGCTGATAGACCACTCAGTGGAAAAACTAGAAGTGGTTGTTCACGAGACAATCAAGTATCTGGAATATCACGGTTGGATTATCAACCGAGACAAGTCAGCCCTAAAACCAGTCAAAAGTCTGGAATACTTGGGGCTAAGGCTGGATTCAGACCAGAGAAAAATTTTCTTGCCTCAAGAAAAGGGGTCGTCTTTGAGAGATTTGATCCACTTAGTGGGTTCAAAAAGACAGCCATCCATACGCCTGTGCATGAGGCTGCTGGGAAAAATGGTGGCATCATTCGAAGCAGTACCCTACGGTCAATTCCATTCAAGGAATTTGCAAAGGGCCATACTGTCAGCCTGGAACAAAAAAGTTCAGGCTCTGGACTTACCAATGTCCTTGTCCCCTTCCGTTCGCAAGAGCCTCCGCTGGTGGTTGGTTCCCCAGAATCTGGAAAGAGGGAAATCCTTCAGTCCGATTTCCTGGAAGGTGGTCACTACAGATGCCAGCCTTATAGGCTGGGGAGCAGTACTGGAGCAATGGTCTCTCCAGGGCAGATGGTCGGATGCGGAAAAGGCCCTGCCCATCAATCTCTTAGAGATACGAGCAGCCCGGTATGCCCTAGTAGCATGGACATCCAAACTCCAAGGGTCCCCTGTCAGAATTCAATCAGACAATGCCACAGCAGTGGCATATATCAATCATCAGGGGGGCACCAGGAGTCGTGCAGCCCAGAGGGAAGTAAATTACATCCTGAGATGGGCAGAAAGATATGTTCCAGCCATATCTGCGGTATTCATTCCAGGAGTGGAGAATTGGAAGGCGGACTTTCTAAGTCGCCAACAATTATGCCCAGGGGAATGGTCCCTTCACCCCGAGGTTTTCCGGACAATATGTCAGCGGTGGGGAACACCGGATGTAGATCTGCTAGCATCCAGATTCAACACAAAAGTGGACAGGTTTGTCTCTTGGACAAGGGATCCCCTAGCTTGCGGCTCGGATGCCCTAGTGTTCCCTTGGGATCAGTTCAAGCTGATATATGCATTCCCACCGCCACAATTGTTACCTCGATTACTCCGCAGAATCAGGGTAGAAAAGAAACCAGTGATTCTGGTGGCTCCAGCGTGGCCCCGAAGAGCATGGTACGCGGAGATTGTAAAGATGTCTGTGGGGAGTCCTTGGACCCTCCCACATCGTCCGGACCTGCTTTCGCAAGGACCGATATACCACCCTTCCTTACCAGCCCTAGGTTTGACGGCCTGGCTATTGAAGCCCACATTCTAAAAAAGAAAGGGCTCTCTAATGTTGTGGTATCTACCATGATCAATGCCAGGAAGCCGGTATCCAGGCAGATCTACTATAGAATCTGGAAGGCGTACATCGCCTGGTGTGAGGCCAAGAAATGGCATCCACGTAAATACGTAATAGGTAGGATTCTGGACTTCCTACAATGGGCTGTAGATAGGAAGCTTGCCTTGAGTACTATCAAGGGTCAGATTTCGGCCTTGTCAATATTTTTTCAAAGGCCCTTGGCTTCACATTCACTAGTCAAAGCCTTTATACAAGGAGTGATGCGTATTAGTCCTCCGGTTAATATTCCCATATGTCCATGGGATCTAAACTTGGTTCTGTCGGTTCTACAGAAACAACCATTTGAACCATTACAGCATATTTCTTTGGTTCTTCTCACCAGGGAATTGATTTTTCTAGTAGCCATTTGTTCGGCTAAAAGAGTGTCGGAATTAGCAGCTATGTCCTGTAAGGAGCCGTATCTGGTTATCCATAAGGATAGAGTAGTGTTACGCCCTCATCCAGCCTTTCTTCCTAAGGTGGTATCGAGGTTTCATTTGAACCAAGATGTGGTTCTTCCTTCTTTTTTCCCCAAACCTACTTCGGTAGAGGAAAAGTTATTGCATTCTTTGGATGTAGTAAGAGCAGTTAAAGCTTATCTAAAAGCCACTGCTCAGATTCGCAGAACGGATACTTTGTTTATTCTGCCGGAAGGCCCCAGAAAGGGTCAGGCAGCGTCAAAATCTACTTTAGCCAAGTGGATTCGACAGGTCATAATGCAAGCCTATGGCTTGAGAAGGAGACCGCCTCCGTTCAAAGTTAGAGCGCACTCCACGAGAGCAGTTGGAACTTCATGGGCAGCGCATCACCAGGCCTCCCTGGCTCAAATCTGTAAGGCCGCAACATGGTCTTCAGTACACACGTTTACTAGGTTCTACCAGGTGGACGTTAGAAGTCAGGAGGATGTCGCCTTTGGGCGCAGTGTGTTGCAGGCCGCAAAAGATCCTCATGTCTGATAGCGCTCAGCTTATGTATGGTGTATCCCCCCCCCTCGTTGGGCATTGCTTTAGGACATCCCATTAGTAATGACTATGTCGCTCTGTGTCCCGTGATGTACGAGAAAGAAAATAGGATTTTTATAACAGCTTACCTGTAAAATCCTTTTCTTGGAGTACATCACGGGACACAGAGCTCCCACCCCTCTTTAGGGACACTTATTGCTTTGCTACAAAACTGAGGTGCTCCCGGATGGGAGGGGCTTATATAGGGGAGGGTACTTCCGGTTTTGGAAGTTGCCAGTGCCAGCACCTGACGGTATCTATATAACCCATTAGTAATGACTATGTCGCTCTGTGTCCCGTGATGTACTCCAAGAAAAGGATTTTACAGGTAAGCTGTTATAAAAATCCTATTTTTTGTGATAGTTGATAGGCTATCCAAAATGGCACACTTTATACCAATGATCAGAACACCATCTGCTATAGAGACTGTACAAGTTTTTTTCAAGGAGATAGTACGGTTGCATGGGGTTCCTCGGAGTATAACTTCTGACTGTAGAGTGCAGTTTACGTCCAAATTTTGGAAAGAACTTTGTAAAGCGCTTAAAATTGAGACGTGGTTATCTTCAGCATATCATCCCCAGACGAATGGTCAGACAGAACGTACAAACCAGACCCTAGAACAGTATCTTCTGTGTTTCTCTTCTTTCACACAGGATGACTGGGCTTTGCTTCTTCCGCTAGCAGAATTTGCCTACAACGATTCCGTCCACTCAGCCACAGGTCAAACGCCATTCTTCGCGAACTTCGGATTCAACCCCTCTTTTTTACCTGATGCAGTTTTTGATTCTTCTGTTCCAGCAGTCCAGGAGCGACTGTTGTTCCTGCAAACCAACAATAAAATTCTACAGGAAGCTATTGCCAAGGCCCAACAGGACAACAAAAAAATATTTGATAGAAAAAGAAGGGGTGATCTGGATCTTAACCCTGGGGACAGGGTTTGGTTATCAACCACTAATCTGAAAATGGCTTGTCCTTCCAAAAAACTGGCCCCCAAGTACATTGGCCCATTTGCTGTAAAAAGAAAAAGAAATCCAACAGCTTATGAACTTTTGCTTCCAGAAAAGTATAAGATTCACCCGGTTTTTCATGTATCTTTACTAAAGCCTACTGTACCAGATCCCTTTCCTGGCCGTAATCCTGGCCCTCCAGCACCAATTATGATTAATGACGAAGAAGAATATGAAATTGAGGCCGTTATAGATTGTAGGAAGAGGGGTGGCCGCATTCAGTATTTGATCAAATGGAAAGGGTACAGTCCTGAGGAGAGCTCGTGGGAGCCAGAAGACAATGTCCATGCTCCAAGGCTAATAAGGAAGTTTTTTCAAACCCATCCTGCAAAGATGTCCCAGATGGGCATCCGGAGGCTGCCCATTAGGGGGGGGGCAATGTAAGGTAAACCGGACCTCCATCACTAAAAGGCCTGTGCGAGTGCTTGCTCATGCTCGTACACATTGCACTCGTGCTAATATTCATGAGCAAAGGACCAACATAATTCCTGCAATGCCAGTTCATCGCGCATGTGCGCGAGCGCGGCGTGTGCACGCACGTGCACACACCAATTAGCACTCGGCGCCCAGTGGTCTATTTTAACTGCTCTGTCACTGTAAACAGTGCTGGATGATCTTCAACTTCTTCCTGACCTTCCAAGACCTGATCTGCTGTTCCTGTTTGTTCGTGTATGACCCGGCTCGCCTTTGGACTTCGCCTCTGCCTGTTCCTTTACTCTGTTACCTGGTATCCTGACTTTGGCTTGTTTACTGGACTTGATCTGCCTACTGATTTGATACACGGCTGCCTGATTGTTGCTGACTGCTGCTCTTCTCCTGGTTCCGCTCCTGTCTATGCTCTGGTGCTAAGCTGCTTCTACTTCCTGCTCCAAGGACCGTGACTGCCAGCTCTACCCACCTACAGAGGGGACACCACCAGCCAGCTCCCCCGCACTCAAGCACTCCTTGCCTTTACACTTTCTGTTTCCACTTTCAGGAGTGTAGGCGGGAGGAGCAAGGGAGGCCTCCATCACATTCCAGTCTCCACCAGGTACGTGATACCAGGTGTGCCTGGGCACACCCTAATCTTAGAGTTGGCAACCCATCAATGGCGATCTCCCCAGTGATCATGGGCAGGAGACAGGTAAACTGCAATCCTTCCTTGCTGACCCCAAGAACCTGGACAGGAGGTGGAATTTAGTGAAACCAATCTGTATTTTTCTCCTGCAGCAGCTGAAAGTAGGCTTCACCTCCTCTCCCTCTTGGCGACATTTAGCTGCCACAGGAGGAAAATACCAATACCATACCAATATATGCCACCCCCCCATCCCTGTTCTTTCTGCTGCCTGGGTCCCCCTTTGAACTCCCTTGCTCCACCCTCCCCCCATTGCTTCAGGATGGAGAGCTGGGAAGAGGCCGGTAAATATCTCACACACGCATGTGTGTTGGAGCTTTGGGGTGCACACCCTAATGCAATAGGCTGCACACACCTATGATGGCAACTCAAATATTTGGTTTCTTTCTCACTTTCAATCTTTGTGACACTAGTCACCAGGGCAAATAGAGAAAGTGTATCTCCTTTATCAGGGACACAGACCGCAATAAAAAAACCGACAGAGGTTGTGATACTCACCACTCAATCCAAAACGTAAAAAAAGTTTGACTTTAGATACACCGTAATAAGTATAGTGGGTGTATTTTTAATGGACATATATCAATAGATAGATATATGGGCCAGTGCCCAGGGCAGCAGGGTTATACAATGTAGAACACCAAGCCTCAAAATGCATAAGTTGTGGTGTTGAGAGTAGTCATAACGTTCTTTATAGTTCATAAAATATGAAATTATTTCTCCTTTCACTTGCTTGGTGGTCTTTATGGTTAAATATAATTATTATGCATATAAAGCAGTACATTTGATATCTCTAAAAGCGCATTCTAGCCTGTACCCATACAAAGTGACTGGCATCTCAGAGCCAGGATATTATGGTCATATTTTTAATAAAGTACGGTATTACAACAGGAATAATGATATATGCAGAGTGAAATTACCCACAGTAAACAGACAGGTTTAATTTTATTGAATTAAGGGCTAGTTCACACCACATACGTTCCAGTGCTTTTTTTTTTCCTGCATCCAAAATGTGTAGAAAGTCACACCTGATTTACTTTTTATTACCAGCGGTGAAAATCACTATAGCGGGAGCATGGAAGACATCCTTAGTATCTTTTAGATGACGTAAACACAAAATATAATGGCATGTGATACATGAAAAAATTGCTAGTATTATCAATGGCCGAAAATGCTCTGTTTGAACAAACTTTGGAACCCTGAGCTTCATATATCCACGTACCTTTGTCCTTGACTCCAGGTGCTATGCAGACACGACCTCCTCCCTTCCTTATATAGCTACATCTCCATCCTAGTTCTCTCTTTGTTTCTGGGATTAATTTCCCATACCATTACTAATTTTTCCTTTTTTCCTTTTCCTTTTTTCTGTCTCTCCCCTTCTTCTTATTCTTCGTAACTCCTAGCAACACTTTCTCGAGGTTAAACTATGATAAATTATTCTTGTGAAACAAAAAAAAAAACTATGATAAATTATTGTTATACTATTATCGGTGACTAATTGCATTGCGTGTGATTCCAGATTAATAAGAGAACCCATCTCCTTCTTTTTGTGTTATTCACTACACATGTCAGATTCTCTAAAGTGCCGTTAGCATTTTTTTATCTCTTTGGCTTGGTATAAATATTTATTTCGTTGTTTTTTTTTGTTGGTCTTGGAACTTACATGTCACTGTCACTATAATCTTGCATTGTATACAATAAAAATGTATTGAACGTAAAAAAAAAAAAGAAAACGTACCGGACAACTTGAGTGCATAAAAAATGCACATGCACAAACGCATCTGAAATGGATCTGGAGCACATTTTTTTTGTGGTGCAAACTAGCCCTAAGAACACTGAATAATAAATTCTCATTTGTCTTTTTTTTAGGAGAATTTTTTGTCACCTTTTTTCAGTGGCGACTCCCTTAAAAAGTATGAAAAATCTCGAGGTACCCCATTCTAAAATGTTTAAAACTGAAATACTACTTATCAATGGGAAACCTAAGCCTGGGATGATTCACACAACCACCTTGATGAAATTATTTTCATATCAGAAGCACCCCTTCACTTAAGAGTTCCCCTTCACTTCGGAGCACCCTCCTCCCCCTTTCACATTAAAATCCCCCATGCACATCAGAGTCTCCCCATTATATCGAAATCCCCCTGTACGTCAGAGGCCCCCATCACCATAGAGTCACCCCTATCACAGAGTCAGAGGCCCCTCATCACATCAGAGTCCCCCCTATACATGAGAGCCCCCATCACATCAGAGTATCCACATGATAGAGTCCCCCATTAACATATTGCCAATTCTACTCATCTATCTCCGATCCAGGGCAAATAGGGTCTCACGCTTGAGGAACCCTGAGGGAGCCGAAGTGGCACCCTAGTTCAGAACATATTAGCAGATATCATTACTGAGGACAACTTTCATACTTGTGCCCGTTCAGCCACAGTATTCCAAAACTGTGTATTTTCTCTTCCAGCTGGTATGTGTGGAGATACATGCTCATTTATGTATTAATTTAATGCAAACTCCCTCCAGCAGATTGGAGAATTAGAATCTGGTCAATCATGCAAATTGTATGTAGCGCCCACCCCATTTAGGGGTGCTATATACCCAAATTTAGGGGCTGGTATGAGATAGCAGTTAGGCTCAGACCGTTCTCAATTTATAGGTTGTGCTGTTTTATTTCCAGGTGGTATACTGGTGTGCAGTTCCCTGTGGCCTGTAGGTGGCACTGCCATAATGGGTCAGGGTTGAACCACTGGTATTAGTGCAGTGCCATGGGGTGTCCTCTCTCGGCAGCGGTACAGTGGGCGTGTTTGGTCTGCTGTGCATTCTGGGAGAGGATACATAAGGGGCAGACGCCGCCTGGGAGGGGTCTTCGTTTCGGAGGAGGAGAGGAGTCGGAGTCCAGGTGCGTGGCGCATGGTCCTCCAGGCCATGGGGTCACGTGTGCATCAGTCCCAGGCACCTTTAGTCCTGGGGCTGCATCTTCAACACTGGGCCCGCACCTTTAGCTGGAGCCCACTTCTGGGAAGAGGAATCTCAGGGTGTCCCTCACGAGGGAGCCCGCTTCTAAGAAGAGGAGGCCGGGGGAGGACCTTTCTGATGGACCGGTGAGAGTTCACGGTAAAGGAAGGGGCCCGGTAACTTTCTGGAGGGATTCATCTATCCACCAAGGGCCTACTTATGTGCTGCTGCTGGCACTTGTCCTTACATTCCAAAGGCTAAGAGGTTCGGGGTCTGATAGATTCTGTGGCAGAGAGTCTCCCGATCGCATCTAGGAAAAGAACCTGATTGATCGTTCGAGCATCACTTCGGCTGCTAGGATCCACCTTGTAGGAGACTATCTGGGTACTAGTGATTGTGATATCCATTTGTGCCTGGACTAACCTCCCAAACCTTGCTGTCCTGTCTCTTATCCATCCTTTCCTATCTACTGAACATTGAGAAAATAAACTCAACGTTGGAGTTTAGAGTGGTGTGGACATTGGAATTACTTGGGGGGAATACAGAGACTTGTCCCTATATCCTAGGAGACGAGAACCAACTGACGGAAGAACCTAGCTGTGGGACCCAAATACATAACACCGCTTAACCTCCTCATCCAGGAGGGTACGGGCATATAGTACGGTGAGCCTTTTTCCTGCAAGTGAGCCAAAGCAAGGGAAAAGGGTCCGTGTGCTACATGTAGATTATTCAATTAATTGCAGTTTTAATGTAAAGGTCATTCTGTTGGTATAAGAGAAATCAACCTCTACATAAGTATTTCATATTGTATTATCCTAAGTGCATTGTGTGGCAAATACAAAGCTTTACAATAAAATATTTGAGAACAAGCCGGCTATACCATAGACATACTTCAAAAATATACTGTAGAGTAATTAATCCATGATGTTTTCAAATGTTTAACATTTTATTGGATTTTTTTGAAAGTGGGTTTATTTCTATAATTTTGATTTTGTAGAAAGGACAGTCTTGCAGTATGCATCAACACAACATGATCTCAGTTTATGTCGTTGTTTTTTCCAGGCTGAAGCTGATTGAAAGACTTTCCAATGACTCACTGAAGTTGTTCCTGGAATATGCCCATAAATATCCAAAAGCATTCATGGAACTCCCACTGTACAAAAAATCTGTATTGGCTCAAAGAGCACTATACGCCTTGGTAAGGAGAACCAATGTCATTGACAGTTTTTACTTATCATGTATATTAACCTACTATCAGGGCCATATTTAGTATTTATGAATGGTGTACCCTTTCATGCAGGCTCTAGAGGTGTAACTGTAGTCATAGCAATACTAAATCAGAAAGGTACACAGGACAATTTTTTCTTGCTGATAAAGCTAATGGCAGGCATGTTGGCACGTTTAATGTTTTGTAGTAGTCCAGTCCTCTTAACCCTATTCTTAACTCTAATGCCCTGTACACACGATCGGTTTTACCGATGAAAACAGTCTGATGGACTTTTTTCATCGGACAAACCGATTGTGTATAGGCCCCATCGGTCTTTTTTCCATCGGTGATTAAAAATAGAACATGTTTTAAATTTATCCGATGGAAAAAAAAACGATAGCAAATTCTGATCGTCTGTGTGGAACTCCATCGGAGAAAAAACCCACGCATGCTCAGAATCAAGTCGACGCATGCTCAGAAGCATTGAACTTCATTTTTCTCGGCTCGTCTGAGGGTTTTACGTCACAGCGTTTGGGACGGTCGTTTTTTTGACTGATGGTGTGTAGGCAAGACTGATTAAAGTCAGCTTTATAGGATTTCCGATGGAAAAATCCATCGGATTAGAATCCATAGGAAATCCGATCGTGTGTACAGGGCTTTAATCTAACATCAATTAGGCACTTCCCCTCTGGAGCAATTTTTTAATTTTTGTTAAAATCCTCATTTTTAGCTAGATGATTTTTCTAAATCCCCAGAAAGTTATATATTTTCTAAAGACTGAGGCCCTGTAGAATAAAAACATGGTAGTCACACTTTTTCATGCTGCACAATTTTTTCACTGTTTTCACTTTCAACTGTTCATCAAACCTAATAAACTTTTAGGAAAAAACACACTAAAATGAATTTAAAGCAGAGTTCCAACGACATTTTTTTTATAAAATATTGACATATAACAGAACATTGACACATAAGACTCACGTCTTTTGTAAATTTCTTCCCCTGATGTCCAGTTTAATATAAAAAATTAACTTATATAATTTCTTCCTGGCCGTTCCGATATTGCTTGTGGGCATGTGAAGCCCACAATCATAATGTTCCGGGATACGGTGCAGCTGAGTGACCAGCATGCACCGCCCATTCTTGCGCATGCGCAGTATGACTATATCGAAGCGCCGTAAACGTCCCACGTTGCCATCACAACGGGCGTCATCGTCAGAAGTGCCTGCCCCGTTGCGATGGCAACGAAGCCCTCAGCTTCCCACTGACTCCTATGATTAAGCACTGACCTTCAGTGTGAAACATGTAAGCTGTTACCCCGGCTATGCTGTGATGATTTTTGGTGTGTTCTTCCATTTTTTACAATAAAGGCGACCGTCAAAGGTTTTTTGGAGTGCGGCTGTCCATATTTTTTATTTTTTTCTCTATATACTGACTCCTGGGAGCACCAGCGACGCACATCTCCCAGGAGCACTAGCGAGCATGGGCGCTGAGGGAAATTACGTCAGGCGCCAGGGAGAGGAAGAGGCAGATTACAAGGCACCCCCTAGCAACAGCCAGGAAAGAGTAAGTAAAAAAATAAAACATTTTCCAAATGTTTTTACTTATGTTTTTGGCTGATGAATAATGCAAAGTACATTTTATGGGTGGAACTCCGCTTTAAGTGCACACAAACACAATCGCCGTTTTTTTTTTATGTTTGTAAAAAATACAAGATGAGTGTGTGTTGCATAAATAGATTCTAAATGTGTCAGATCTCAAAACTTTGTATGCCTCTAAAAAACTATGGTAGCCACAATGATCCGTAGGCACTGTTTTAAATGTCTTTACAGCTCATCAGTTTAGAGTTAAGTGTAAATGAAGGATCTAAACTTTTTTTTATCTCACTGGCATACGTGGGGATACCCAATATGTGTTGCACAATTATTTTTTATATACTTGTGCGTTTGTGTTTGGATGTTTGTACATGGGGCGACAAGTTGCTTATAATTATTTGTATTTTTTATTTATTTTATTAGATTTTACATTTTTAACACTTTTTTTTAACGTTGAAATATTTTGCCATCACAAGGGGTCTAACAAGCCTTCTATGAGATAGCATTAAGCAGATGACAGGTAATAATTTATGAAAACAGATGTTCCCTGAGCTCCTCCCACTCACCATCCTGATGTCATCTCTTGTGGACCCAGGAGGAGTGGGAGAGCCTTGGGAACCAATGAGGGGGAGCACTGGCCTAGGGCTTGGCACCTTTGAATTCATGTAAACGTGATTGGGTAGGTCTACAGTCTCCCGGATTACTTTTAGGCTTGGTTCACACCTATGCGAATTGAATGCGTGTTTCCCCGCATCCAATTCGCATTGCAGGAGAATGTGACTGGCTCTTTATGGAGCCAGTTCACATATCTCCAAGGCAGGTCTGGTGCGGTGTGCAGGAAAAACCTGTGCCTTTTTTGGTGCGTTTCAGGTCCGAATTAAGCCCAAAATTTGGGCTGAAATCGGACCTGAAACGGTGAACCAGCACGCACCAGACCTCTGCTGTGCGGCAGATGCGGCGATAGTGTAAACTGAGCCTTACAGTAAAGCCAGGAGCTGGCTGGTAAAAACATGAACAACCTTGTGGCTGCTACTTCAGCTGTTACCTTGTTTTCCCTTTTTGGATATTTGACATACCAGATATGTCCAAAGAGCTAGAGAGGTGAATATAACATAACTTTGTGATCACCAGAGCTAACACACCCTTGTAGTCCCTGCTCCGAGATCAGAATAAAAATAATTTGTGACTTGGGTGCCGAATGTCAGGATCTTTAAGATAAACCTTACACATGTGATAAAATCAATTATAGCTGCCCAGCTTTCATATACAGTAAAACCTTGGATTGCGAGCATAATTTGTTCCAGAAACATGCTTGTAATCCAAAGCACTTGTATATCAAAGCAAATTTCCCCATAAGAAATAATGGAAACTTAAATGATTCGTTCCACAACCATTTACTCATAAGTCCTTCAGTTTATAGTCCATATAAAGATTATAGCAATGTGATAGGTTGTGTAACTATAAAATGTCCATCCACAAATGGAAGCCTCCACAAGGGGATTAGAAGCAAAATCCATCAAGAGCTACAGAGTATAAAAGAGAAGAGAGGCGCCTCTAAGTGTAGCAATATTTTGCTAAATGTTGTACCTAATTAAATGTAACCATATTGCTACACTTAGAGGTGTCTCTCTTCTCTTTTATACTCAGTTGTGACATGACGCTACTTGTATATCAAGACATCGCTTGTATATCAAGTCAAAATGTATTTAAAAATTTTGCTTGTCTTGCAAAACGCTCTCAAACCAAGGTTTTACTGTATGAGTACCTTAATGTTTATACTGTATATGCTTCTGTATTTATCAGAGGGAAGGTAAACTTGCCACATTAGGTTTAAGTCATAAGTGTTGGTCACAGTGTGAGTTTCTGCTTCTTCTTATATTACTATTATTTCAGCAAATCCCAGGGAATAGAATGATAACTGCAGAAGAAATGGATCTGTTGGGTCCTCTGTTTGGGTTCATTGGAGAAGAAAACTTTTCTGGCATACATAAGAAACACTTGCTCCTCCACCTTGATGATCTGAAGATGTACTGTGTGTCCGAGGAATTCAGTAGACATCTGGGGCAGATCCTAGTGGAAGATGACACGCTGGGGTATACGAAATACAATTCTGCATATGTGATATGTGGTTTACCTCTCCCATTGTACAGTTACTTACCAAACTCACAAAGCAAACTAAGCCAATCTTTGGAGATTATTTAAAAAAAATGGGAATGATCGATTTTATCAGTTTAGAACATTCATCTCATTACATAGCCTATTTGACATTTATTCATGTCTACAGCCATTTGCTTAACACTTTGATTTCTATTCTCTTTTTTTTTTTTTTTTTTAACTCTTTTTATTGTCAAAGATATAACAATTGGTACAATATCCATGATGATGATGCTCAACATGAGCATATGCAAAAATAAGGCTTTTCCCATAGCATAAGTACAGTTCAATACATGCACAACGTAATATGCCATAACAATTCCAATACTTATTTTCGACAAAACACCATCTCAGAAACATGAAGGCTAAAAGAGATCAAATAAAACCATACATTTATATATGATAATACTAAAATACCGGATATACTCGAGTATAAGCTGAGTTTTTCAGCACATTTTTTTCTGCTGAAAATGCCCCCTCGGCTTATACTCGAGACTGTGTCCCTTGGACCCCAAGCTTGGCACACATGTAGCCCCACTCTTCATCTATAAGTGTGCAAAGCTTCTTGTCCAAGTGAGGCACAGTGAGGCATGCAGATGGACACCCTAGGCTTATACTCGAGTCAATACGTTTTCCCATTTTTTTGTGGTAAAATTAGGTGCCTCGGTGTGATGTTTGTGCTGGAACACTGTGACCCATCACCCTTTTTCCTTATGCATGCTGGGGGAGGGGCTGTACCAGGAAGTAGAGAGGGTGTGTGTGTGAGACTGGAAGCAGCAGCAGCAGCAGCAGCATGGATGCATAGATCTGGTAATGACAGAAGCCTGTTGTATTAAGACTCCTCCATGTAACAAGTCATCATGTTTCTGAGTGAGTAATAAACCCTCTCCATGGTTAAGAAGTTCATCCGGCCTGTGTGTGTAACTTGCTGAGCAGATACTGGCAGCATTGCTAGCACCCCGTGTCTAAGGGACATAACAGTGGCGACGAGGATTGTGGATTTTAGCACACATGGCCTTCATAGGGTTTATTCAACCATTTGATCCTGCTGCTGAATCATGGAGCTCCTGGGGGGAGAGGCTGGAGCAGTATATGGAAGCAAATAGTGTGGCTGCAGAAAAGAAAGTTGCAGTTTTCCTCAAGCTGCATATGGCACTCTCAGAGACCTAATTTCTCCAGACAAGCCGGCCTCTAAGCCCCTGCCTGAGTTAATTCAGAAGCTACATGAGCGCTACAACCCAAAGCCATTAGAGATTGCAGAGTGGTTTAAATTCTACAGTAGAAGGCAGCATGCTGGGGAGGACATAAAGAATTATATCATTGCTTTACGTAAACTACCTGCCACTTGTCAGTTTGGAGACTACCTGCAGACGGCTCTCCGTGACATGTTTGTCATGGGACTCTGTGACCCAGCCATACAGAAACGTTTACTCACAGAACCCGACTTGACTCTGACAAAAGCCACTGACCTTGCTACGGTCATGGAGTTGGCTACACGGGACGCCACCCTACTGAAGGCACCACCTGAAACTCCTGCAAGCCAGGGAGAGGAAATATTCCACTCTACTATCACCCGACACCCAAGACAGTCGTCTCCAAATCTGCCTAAACCTCGCCACCCTAATTCTTCTGTCTCTAGGACACCAACTTGCTACCGTTGTGGTAACACTACTCACAGTGCACCTGCTTGCAAGTTCAAGGATGTCATTTGTTGAGATGGAAGCACCCGGATACTGTGTCGTACTCTCATTTGTCTTCTACTCACAGATCTTCAGCTAGGATTGATTTGGCGTTTGGTAATTCTCTGATCCTTCCGTTGGTATCTGAGTCTGACTACTTACCTGGGGGAGCGTCGGATCATAATCCACTTCTAGTCACCTTAGCCTTTCCTGCAGGGGGTAGGAAGGGAGGTTGGAAATTAGCGCCGGGGTGGTTGCTGGAGGACCAGGTGATTGCACAGATGCAAACGTTAATGTCCGCTTACTGGGACGATAATGAGGGCTCGGCCGAGCCCCCGGTGGTATGGGATGCTTTTAAAGCAGTGGCGAGGGGGGAGTGCATCTCTGCCATTAAGGCGGTCCGAAAGGAGCATGGACAGGAGAGTGAGCTTCTCATGGCCCATGAACGAGAGAGGGCAAAGAGGCAGGCAGACTCGCCCTCGGAGGTCAATTATGCTTCCTTATTGGAGGCTCAACGTTCGGTGGCATTGCACTTTACAAACTTGGCACACACTGTGATACGGCAAAGGTCGGAGGTGGTGTTTGCGGAGGGGGATAAAAATGGTAAGTTGCTGGCTAACCTTGCTGCTGATTGTAAGACACCGGTCTGTGTACCGGTGGTGAGGACTAAGGGGGGATCCTTAGTCACTGACCCCAAGGAGATACTGGAGGAATTTGTACAGTTCTATTCAACACTATACTCGCCCATTCCACCTTACAACCCTTTAGAATTGGAGGAATTGTTGCGGTCCTTGTCTATGCCAAAATTGTCGGATACTGATATGGCAGCTTTAGATGAACCTATTTCTGCCCTGGAGATTGAAGCAGCCATGCTCTCGTTCCCTCCACAGAAGGCGCCGGGGCCTGATGGATTCCCGGCGGACTTCTACAGGGCTTTTAGGTCTCGTTTGGCCCCTAGGCTCAATGTTCTCTTCCGGCACTGCTGGGAGCATGGGGCCTTACCGGCCTCGATGATGGAGGCTTACATGGTCCTCCTCTTGAAGCCGGGGAAGGATCCCCTGGAATGCTCGTCATATCGCCCCATAGCACTTTTGAATACGGATCTGAAGATCCTTGCAAAGGTGCTGGCGTCAAGGTTGGCCGGGGTTATTTCAACTCTGGTCGACATTGACCAAACAGGTTTTATCCCGGGCATGTCCACAGACACCAATCTGAGGAGATTGTTTACGCTTCTCCAAATTGATGCAACGGATGCCCCTGCCAAAGTAATTGTTACGATCGATATAGAAAAGGCTTTCGACTCCGTGGATTGGGACTATATGCACAGGGTGTTGGAGGTAATGGGGTTCGGACCTGGTTTCCGTCGGTGGATCACTATGCTTTACGGGGATCCTCGGACGGCGATTCGGCTGGGTGCAACAGTCTCCGAGTTTTTTCCCTTGGGCAGGGGTACCAGACAGGGGTGTCCGCTATCACCGTTTATTTTCGCGCTGATGATGGAGCCCATTGCTAGAGCTCTTAGACAATCCAATGGAGTGGGGGGTATACAGGTCGGCTCCATTAGGGAATGTGTGGCCCTCTACGCAGATGACTTGCTACTGTTCCTCAGGGACCCGGGACCTTCTCTCAAATCCGCCTTACAAATTATGAATCAATTTGCCTCCTTTTCGGGCCTACGGGTGAATTGGGGCAAGTCCTCCGTTCTGCCGCTGGGTCCGGAAGCTCAGTCATTAAGGGATAATGAGTTGCCATTGCAGTGGGTGACCTCTATCACTTATTTAGGTGTCAGGGTCACAGCAGAAATTAATGATTACATGACCCTTAACCTTCTTCCACTGGTGTCAAGTCTCAAACAAAAGACACAGGTATGGCGGAAGCTCCCTCTCTCGTTGATTGGACGAATTAGTCTTATTAAAATGAAATTTCTCCCAGTGATTCTATATTTCCTGCGTCACTCCCCAGTTTGGATCCCCAAGCATTTTTTTACTACATTAAATGGAATAGTAGGATCCTTTTTGTGGTCCCCGCAATCACCTCGTATCAGTATAGCGGTCCTGCAGGAGCCATGGGGGCAGGGTGGGTTGGCACTTCCAGACTGGCAGAAATATTATATGGCAGGCCAGATGGTGTTTGCCAGGCGCTGGCTGTTGGCGGACGAGGGAGATGCTGCCACAGTATTGGAGGCGGCACATCTGGGATCATATGAGAGCCTGAGGTTGGCTCTCTATAGGGGTCCTAGGTCTAGTCTACCTCTAACAGTCTCAATGAAGGCCACGGTTAGGGCATGGGGGGCTACTACCCTCCTAATGTCCCCGTCATATACAGGAGTGTCGCCCTCGGCCCCATTGTGGCTGAACCCAAACCTTCCAGACTTTTGCTCGCTTCCCGACCCTATGATATGGGCATGCAGGGGGGTTAAATTACTGGAGGATGTTACTAGGGAAGGTGAACTTATTTCATTTGACCAATTAAAGGATAGACATGACCTGCCAAATTCCTTCTTCTTCCGCTATTTACAACTGCGTCATGCTTTTCAGGCGCAGTTCGATGGCCGGAGAATTGAGTTACTTCCGTCAGCGCTAGAGACCCTTCTAAAAGATGAGGACCTGATCAAACCTCTATCAACGGTGTATAAATCCTTGTTTACTAAATCGCCCCTGGGGGTCATTAGATGTAGAGAGAGGTGGGGAAGAGAAATTCCGGGAATACAAGGGGAAGATTGGGAAAAGATGTGGGACCATCCTTTTAGGCACTTGGTCTCGGCTAGGGACCGTCTAATTCAATTCAAATTCTTACATAGAGTGTACCTCACCCCGGCTAGACTTACTCGTATATATCCGTCCTCTAGTGGTCAATGCTGGCGGTGTCCGCACACTCCGGCGGACTCGGAACACATTTTTTGGACCTGCCCTTTGGTTCAGGTTTTCTGGGCTGGGGTGGTGGGATGCCTGTCGGAGGTGCTCGGTGTCCCGGTTCCTCTATCACCTAGGGTTTGTCTCCTGGGGCTGGTGGAGGAGGTGGTTCCGTCTTTGGCTCTCCGAACTTTGCTGAATATTGGGTTATTTTATGGTAGGAAGGCCATTTTATTAAAGTGGAAGAACCCTGGCGCCCCTACTATCTCATTCTGGAAAGGCCTGGTCAATTCCGTTATCCATTTATATAAAGCCGCTTACAAAACTAGGGGTTGTGCAAAAAAGTTTATGAGGATCTGGCGGGCCTGGTTAGACTCATCGGCAACGGTGGGTTGATTAATGATATAGGTTAGTGGGTTGTATGGAGTTCTTTATAATTACGTTTTCACAATTGGCCGAAAGTACTGCATAAGACATAATTGTGAGTATTACTGATTAATATGTCAATGTCAACTGCTAATGTGTAATGGGTATGGTGGGGGGATAAAGCATATTTTGGTATTTATTGTTGAAATGAGTGGAACGTGGTACAGATACTGGCTATTCTTTTATAAACTTTTATTTTATTTCTAAGGTTTAATGCTTAAACTGCTCGACGGCCGGGCTTTGGTCAAGACGGGAGGGGGGTGGGGGGGTTATAGATACTGATTTAGGAAGATTAGGAAGACTATGTTAGTCTGAGTAAGTAAAGCCAAGTATGGTACATGCCGGGTGGGTAAGTGGCCTACCCGGATATTTTTTCTATGTAAGATGTGTGTCTTTGTATGTAGTTACATTGTACTGTATTGTATTTAAAACTAATAAAAAGAATAAAAAATAAAAAAAGGATGTCATTTGTTTTCTTTGTGGAAAGACTGGCCATATTGGGCGTGTTTGCCGCAGCTCACGCTCCCCGAACACTACCACAAAAGTTAAACGTAAACAGACATTTCATATGGATACTGACAATAACGGCTCCAGCTTCGATGAGGAAACCTGTGTCCAGCATGTTGGACTGTTTCGGGTAGCTGGGAGTACTCCTGCGATAAAAGTGGATGTCACACTCAATGGCTGTCCTGTCTCCATGGATGTTGATACAGGGGCGGTTGTGTCTGTCATTTCATGGACTGATTTAAAGGCATCGGGTCTGTCCCTACCGCTCCAACCTACAAATCTCACATTACAAACCTACAGCAAGGAACTACTACAGCCCTTGGGTTATGTGAAACCCCTTGTTACATTAGGCAACCGCAGTCAAACTCTACGCCTTTATGTTGTCAATAAAGGAGGTCCTCCGCTGTATGGTAGGGACTGGATCAAACCCCTGGGCATGCCTCCTCTTGCCATTGCCTAATGTACATTGCTTTCTGAGGTAGACCATTGGGTGGAATCCCTGAAGTCACGCTTTAAGGGGGTTTTTGAGGACTCTTTGGGCACAGTAAAAGGAAAAATGGCCCACCTCCTCTTGAAGCCTGGTGCTACACCTCGTTTTTGTAAGGCAAGATCAGTACCCTTTGCCTTGAGAAAGAAAGTGGAAGCAGAGCTGGACCACCTATTGGCTGAAAAGATCATAACTAAAGTTGATAGAAGTGAATGGGCATTGCCAATTGTGCTTGTCAAAAAAAAGAATGGAGACATTAGAATTTGTGGAGATTTCAGGGTTTCCCTGAACAACCAACTTCCTGTGGATCAATACCCATTGCCTCGACTTGAAGATCTATTTAGCTCATTGGCTGGGGGGCAAAAGTTTACAAAAATAGACTTAAAGCAAGCTTACCTGCAACTGCAAGTACACCCAGATTCACGCCATCTGTTGACAATTAACACCCATAAAGGATTATTCCAATATAACCGCATGGTTTTTGGCATAGCCCCAGCTCCAGCCATCTGGCAGTGAATCATGGATGAGGTCCTGGCAAGCATACCTTTCACTCAATGTCTACTAGATGACATGCTCATCACTGGTCCCACTGATGAATGAACACAGAAAGAATGTTGAAACTGCTAGAGAGACTCCAAAGGTATGGTTTACGTGTCAATCTTTCAAAATGCGAATTTCTAAAGTCTCGACTGGAATTTTGTGCCCACACTGTGGACCGACATGGGTTACACACTACTGAAGAAAAGGTTAAAGCCCTTACCCCTACTCCCCAGAATGTCACACAGCTTAGGTCCTACCTTGGCCTCCTAAATTACTACCACCATTTCTTGCTGAACCTAGCACACCAGCTTTACCCATTACATCGCTTACTGGATGCAAGAGCTAAATAGATATGGACAGCCAAATGTGAAGAAGCTTTTCGGCTTTCTAAAGAACTCATTCTGTCTTCTCAAGTTCTGGTCCACTATGATTTAAAGAAACACGTCACCTTGGTTTGTGATGCCTCGCCTTATGGACTGGGTGCTGTGCTTTCCCATGTCATGCCAGATGGCACAGAGTGCCCCATTTCTTTTGCCTCCAGGTCTTTAACCTCAGCAGAGCAAAACTACTCCCAGATAGACAAGGAAGCTTTGGCCATTGTGTGGGTCACAAAAAAATTTCATACGTACATCTATGGTCGGGAGTTCACACTTATCACTGACCACAAACCTCTGTTGTCAATACTGAATCCTCAGAAAGGAATTTCTACAACAACCGCATCTCGCTTACAAAGGTACGCTTTATTCTTGGGAGCTTATACTTATTCTATCAGATACTGCTCCCATGATGCCCATGGCAATGCAGATGCATTTTCCAGATTGCCAATTGGAGACCACTCACCAAGAGACGTACGAATAGTGGAAATACACAGGCCGAAATCCTGCATGTCCACCTCCCTAATTGCCACACATACAGTCACAGATCCCTTCCTGTCTCAGATTTTCTCATATGTTCAGGCTGGATGGCCAGAGAAAGTCCCAGGTGAATTTCGTCCGTACTTTGCCAGAAAATGTGAGCTTGTGACTAATGCTGGTTGCCTACAGTGGGGCAACAGAGTGATTATACCTCAGTATTTGCAACCAACCATGCTAAGGATACTGCATGAGGGCCATCCTGGCGTGGTGCGCATGAAGCAGCGAGCCCGGAGTTATGTTTGGTGGCCACAAATGGACACAGCAATTGAAGATTATGTGGCTCAATGTCCTGGGTGCTGTCAAGCTCAGAATCGCCAAAAGAAAGGAACCCTGCTATCTTGGCCATGGCCGACAGAACCGTGGTCAAGACTCCAGCTTGATTTTGCTGGCCCAATCCAGGGTAAAATGTATTTGATTGTTGTAGATGCACATTCAAAATGGCCGGAGGTTTTTCAAATGCCTTCTGTTACCTCAGCTGCTACCATTCGAGTCTTAAGGAAACTCTTTGCTCAATATGGCTTGCCAACAGCCATAGTCTCAGACAATGGGACTCAATTTACATCGCATGAGTTTCAATCCTTCCTCAGTGGCTTGGGCACCAACACTACAAAACAGCTCCTTATCATCCAGCCTCAAATGGACTGGCAGAACGGTTTGTGCAGATGTTTAAGAAGCACTTACTGTCCACTCTGGACCAGGTCGGACTGTCAGAGGAGAAGCTGCTGGAGTTCTTGACCATGTACCGAAACACAAAACACGCTACTACTGGGCTGTTCCCAGCTTTTCTTATGTTTGGCAGGCATCTCCGCACCAAACTGGATTTAGTTTGTCCACAGCAACAGTCACCAACACCTCATATGCCAGGCCATCATGGATTCCGTGCCGGTGATCTTGTATGGTTTCGGAATTACAGAGTTTTGCCTCATTGGCTTCCTGGCATTATTGATGGACCTTTTGGACAACGAATGTACCTTGTTCGCCTGGAGAATGGCGTTTGTGTTCGAAGACACCTTTCGCAATTGAGAAAGCGCATTTGCCTGCCAGTAGAAACAAACCTGACCTCTCTTTCTACCCAACCACCAGAGTCTACTCAGGGCTCTACTGGTGACATATGGCATGGTGTCTGGCATGATCCCACAAGTTTACAACCAACCCCTGAAGCGGTTGGTCACCATATTCCTGAGGAGCCCGGACATGTGCCTGGAGTTGCAGAGACTGATTTGTCTGTTGGACACCCACTGACATCTCCAGAACCTTTGACAGCCTCTAACCCTCCTAGTGCTGTGCCACTTCGTAAGTCTGCCTGCCAAAGACATCAAATTCCTCATTGGCAAAGCACTGAAATCTTACGGGACATTTCGGAGGTCAGGAAACAGAGACAAAGGGCTCATAACGTGATTCGGGAGCCACAGAACTAAGTTGGAGATACTACTTGCTGAACTGATCCTGCTTGCCTTGTTATTTGATGTGTTGAGTATTTTGTTCTCTTGTTATGTTTATTTTTTATTACATTTTTTTTTTTTTTTTTTTTTTTTTTATGGGAAAAAGAGGAGATGTGATGTTTGTGCTGGAACACTGTGACCCTTCACCCTTTTTCCTTATACATGCTGGGGGAGGGGCTGTACCAGGAAGTAGAGAGGGTGTGTGTGTGAGACTGGAAGCAGCAGCAGCAGCATGGGTGCATAGATCTGGTAATGACAGAAGCCTGTTGTATTAAGACTCCTCCATGTAACAAGTCATCATGTTTCTGAGTGAGTAATAAACCCTCTCCATGGTTAAGAAGTTCATCCGGCCTGTGTGTGTAACTTGCTGAGCAGATACTGGCAGCATTGCTAGCACCCGGTGTCTAAGGGACATAACACTCGGCTTATATTCGGGTCAGCTTATACTCGAGTATATACGGTACTCCCAATGTCACAGGCGGCTAGTGTATTAGTCATTTCTCTCAGTTATTAGTAATGGTAAGAGTAGAAGAGCATCATGCGTTCCTTACTTTATTGTATTTATGTGGACATCCCCTGTGTTCAAAAATTAGTTTTTCATAGGGTAATACTTGATTTACCAATTTAATCAACTGACAGATAGAGGTAGGTTGGATCCATTTAAGCGCCACAGCCTTCCTAGATAAGAACAATGTTTCTTTTAACATGGTCCTGGTATATCTTGGCCATTGCGCCTCGTCTAAAATACCCAAAAAACACACCTTCGGGGGACATGGTACAGGTATTGATAAGATTGTTGATTCCCTTTCTTAAATAGGAAATTCAACTGTAGGTAACATTTTATTTTTAATATAGCAAATCATATCTCTTCCATTCATGATTGGTATTGTACCTAACGGATTTAATTAGTGATTAACCAATCATTATTCAGTGATTGGTGGCTATGGCAGACCAACATAGCTCATCACAGCACCAAAGAGGCCATGGTTTTGAATTTTTTTTGGTCCTAGGAAAAATGATAAATGTGGAAAAAATGCAGATCAGTGTAAGCAATTCAAGCCCTTTTTTATAAATATGCCTATTAGTGTTATCATGACTAATATAAAATTAACCACTTGCCGACCAGCCACCGCCGATATACAGCAATAGGTCAGCTCTATTGTGCGAATCATCGCACCGGTACGGCGCTTCGTGTAATAGATATGGCGCTGGAGCCAATGCGCGTGGCCAGCGGCTGCGATGCCCTCCGGCCACCTGTGATCGCTCCACAGAGAGGCAGAACGGGGATCTGTCAATGTAAACAAATAGATCCCCATTCTGTCAGGGGAGAAGAGAGAGATCGTCTGTTCCTAGTGATCAGAAACAGCGTTCTCTCTGTACTCCCTGTCAGTCCGTCCCCCTGACAGTTAGAAACACGTCTCTAGGACAGACTTAACCCTTTGATCACCCCTAGTGTTATACCCTTCCCTGCCAGTGTAATTTATACAGTAATTAGTACATTTTTATAGCACTGATCGCTTTTTTAAATGTCACTGGTCCCAAAAAAAGCGTCCGATCTGTTAGCTGCAATGTCGAAGTTCCGCTAAAAATCACTGATCTCTGCCATTACTAGTAAGAAAAAATAATAATAATAAAAACGTCATAATTCTTTCCCCTATTCTGTAGACGCTATAACTTTTGTGAAAACCAATGAATATACGCTTATTGCAATTTTGTTTTACCAAAAATAGGTAGAAGAATACACATTGGCCTAAACTGATGGAGAAATCTTTTTTTTTTTTTTTGTGGATATTTGTTAGAACAAAAATTAAAAAATATTGTTTTTTTCTTCAAAATTGTTGCTCATTCTTTGTTTATAGCGCAAAAAATAGAAACCACAGAGGTGATTAAATACCACCAAAAGAAAGCTCTATTTCTGGGGAAAAAAGGACGTCAATTTTGTTTGGGTACAACGTTGCATGATCACGCAATTGTCAGTTAAATCGACGCAGTGCCGTATCGCAAAAAATGACCTGGTCACTAAGGGGGTAAATCCTTCCGGGGCGGAAATGGTTAAAGCATTTTTTTAATTTTTTTATTGTATTTCCATCTGGTGATCTGGCCAGTAAGTCTGCTGTTTTTCAGCAGAAAGGTTTTATTGCAGTTACAGGGATGAGATAGACCATTTAATATTGACAAGGGTATTTAAAGTATAAGTTCACCTTCACCAAATGTGCATTTATTTGTATTTTTTTATAGGGAGGCTGGAAAACATTGCACCCACGATCAGCAGATCGTGGGTGCAGTGCAGGGCTCTTGCAGACTCTGTGTGTAAGCTGTTTGGCTGTACAAAGGTTGCCAGACCTTGTCGTTTTCTTATCACAAAGCTCTTTTGTTCTATGCAGAGTGTAACAGAGAGTGGAGGGAGAAGATTCCCCACCACCTGTCACAATGGTGAGCGAGGGGCCGGTGGATTTGTAATATGTTATATCCTAAAGCGGGGTGTAACGTTACAAAAGGTGAACTTATCCTTAAAATGATCAGCTTTTATTTATTTATGTAAAACCTTTATCCCAAAAGGAAAATACATTTTTTTTTTTTTTGCTGTAGCCAATTAAAAGTATTATAAAGTATTAGCTGGAGTGCAGCTTCAATTTGTTACTGTCAAAAGAAAGAAAAAGTTGGTGGGACTTTAAATGAGGTGTGTCTGTGCATTTAATGATTGAAATAAACAGTATATTATCTGTAATGAAATTTTAATGTTGGTATGATGTAATGCGGTGGCCCCCGCAGAATGATGCAGAGCCGGCCGCACACATCAGACCAATGCATATAGATTGTTTGATTAAAGTAATTTAGAGATTAATGGTAGTGATAACAACATTGCATCACCACTGATAAAGTTAATACTCATGATATTAATAATAATAATAATAATAATACTCATAGAAATAATAATAATAATGATTATAACATTAACTCTAATATCGATATGCTTTAATCAAAAACACATCAATTCACAGTCAAATGATAAATGATAAAGGCATTTGTAAATACAGAAAATGAAGCATTGATAATCATAAAAAGGCATATATGTATAATCACATAGACATGATCATAATAACATAATACATCCAATATACACCTCAGTATATGACATTGTAATAAAACTATTAAGTTAAAATCCATGATTATGACGAGCTTGTCGGGGCACCCTTGTTGTAGACTCTACGCGTTTCATAGCCTAAAGCTACTCATCAGGATTGTGATGCCAAGATTAAACTGTGATTTTAAAAGAGGGGAACTGTTAACATATAATGCCCTAAAGGGGGCACAGCTATAAAAGAGGGACCAGATTTATTAATCAGAGACTTACGATCAGACTCGTGGGCTGGGCCCACATCCGTGATGGAAATACCGGGGGTCTGGACAGAGTGTCTGACCCGGGGTTGAGACGGGCCCACCCCCTTCCCCCCATGTGGAAACGGGGAGAGTTAAGATGTTGACCCGGGATAAAGCGAGAGATCTGGGACCACCGCATCGCAGCATCCCCCGTATGTGTGCATCAATTGTTATGACAGGTGATTGACCTAAAATATGAAAATGAAAAAATAAATAAAAAATGGTGGCAAAGTAAAAATGGAAAAATGTGTGAAAGGAATAAAAATGTGTGTGTGGAGAATGTGAGAATAGGTGTGTGTGTTTTAATTTCAGATAATATACTGTTTATTTCAATCATTAAATGCACAGACATACAGTCAGGTCCATAAATATTTGGACATCGACACAATTCTAATCTTTTTGGCTCTATACACCACCACAATGGATTTGAAATGAAACAAACAAGATGTGCTTTAACTGCAGACTTTCAGCTTTAATTTGAGGGTATTTACATCCAAATCAGGTGAACGGTGCAGGAATTACAACAGTTTGTATATGTGCCTCCCACTTTTTAAGGGACCAAAAGTAATGGGACAATTGGCTGCTCAGTGGTTCCATAGCCAGGTGTGTGTTATTCCCTCATTATCCCATTTACAAGGAGCAGATAAAAGGTCCAGAGTTCATTTCAAGTGTGCTATTTGCATTTGGAATCTGTTGCTGTCAACTCTCAATATGAGATCCAAAGAGCTGTCACTATCAGTGAAGCAAGCCATCATTAGGCTGAAAAAACAAAACAAACCCATCAGAGAGATAACAAAAACATTAGGTGTGGCCAAATCAACTGTTTGGAACATCCTTAAAAAGAAAGAACGCACCGGTGAGCTCAGCAAGACCAAAAGACCCGGAAGACCACGGAAAACAACTGTGGTGGATGACCGAAGAATTCTTTCCCTGGTGAAGAGAACACCCTTCACAACAGTTGGCCAGATGAAGAACACTCTCCAGGAGGTAGGTGTATGTGTGTCAAACTCAACAATCAAGAGAAGACTTCACCAGAGTGAATACAGAGGGTTCACCACAAGATGGAAACCATTGGTGAGCCTCAAAAACAGGAAGGCCAGATTAGAGTTTGCCAAACAACATCTAAAAAAGCCTTCACAGTTCTGGAACAACATCCTATGGACAGATGAGACCAAGATCAACTTGTACCAGAGTGATGGGAAGAGAAGAGTATGGAGAAGGAAAGGAACTGCTCATGATCCAAAGCATACCACCTCATCCGTGAAGCATGGTGGTGGTAGTGTCATGGCGTGGGCATGTATGGCTGCCAATGGAACTGGTTCTCTTGTATTTATTGATGATGTGACTTCTGACAAAAGCAGCAGGATGAATTCTGAAGTGTTTCAGGCAATATTATCTGCTCATATTCAGCCAAATGCTTCAGAACTCATTGGACGGCGCTTCACAGTGCAGATGGACAATGACCCGAAGCATACTGCGAAAGCAACCAAAGAGTTTTTTTAAGGGAAAGAAGTAGAATGTTATGCAATGGCCAAGTCAATCATCTGACCTGAATCCGATTGAGCATGCATTTCACTTGCTGAAGACAAAACTGAAGCAAAAATGCCCCAAGAACAAGCAGGAACTGAAGACAGTTGCAGTAGAGGCCTCGCAGAGCATCACCAGGGATGAAACCCAGCGTCTGGTGATGTCTATGCGTTCCAGACTTCAGGCTGTAATTGACTGCAAAGGATTTGCAACCAAGTATTAAAAAGTGAAAGTTTGATTTATGATTGTTAATCTGTCCCATTACTTTTGGTCCCTTAAAAAGTGGGAGGCACATATACAAACTGTTGTAATTCTTATACCGTTCACCTGATTTGGATGTAAATACCCTCAAATTAAAGCTGAAAGTCTGCAGTTAAAGAACATCTTGTTTGTTTCATTTCAAATCCATTGTGATGGTGTATAGAGCCAAAAAGATTAGAATTGTGTAGATGTCCCAATATTTATGGACCTGACTGAACCTCATTTAAAGTCCCACCAACTTTTTCTTTATTTTGACATACATATATTTAGGGATGGAGGCGTGCAGGTGCGGGTTGTGGCCGGTCACACCTATTTTTAGATTAGTCATTATATTTTGGGTGGAAGACACCCGCCTTTTTAGTGACCCGCCAAACACATCAATATTATTGAATAGATAACTGTCTCCAACTATATCCATATACACATACATGTGTTGGTGTACATCATTTGTACATACACACATGTGTATTTATACTCCTCCAATCAAATATCTATTTACTTTTATACATATTTATCCTTATATATGTTTCTTGATTCCCTCAAACATTTTTAGTTTTATTCCTTGTCCAGCTATACTGCTTTGGCCCCTGGGTTTACGGCCCGCACCACCGCTGGGGAGCTGACGCTCACCGCCAGGGTGTTCGGCTTTCCTGTCTTCACTTCCGGGGTTGCGAGGCGCCCAGCTCCCTCTCCTCCTTGATGGGGGTGGAGCCGGATCTCGACGCCTCGACGTCATGTAGGTACGTCCCACTAGCGTCACCATGTGACGTTGCAGTGTGGACGTTTCCACTCTCCATCTCACGATGTGTGGCGAGGGAAGGCGGACATCCGCTGCGGACACCCGCGGCGGGACTGATCCCCTCCTCCCCCTATGCCGCTACACGCGTCTAGCATGACATTGACGGGAGCGAGCCCTGCCCCCAACACCGGGATATATAAGTCAAGAGCGACCCACACTCCACTTCACCCCCTCACACCACCAGGACGGTTCATCATCAACATCACTCAGTATTCAAGTCAGGTACATGAGGACACATTTGTTTCTTTTGGCTTCACCCTTTATCTAATTCATTATTACCATTGTTTGATTATACTTTGTCCTAACCGACACACACTTCATTTTCATTCCGTATCTTTGGGAATATAGAGGTATCTTACTCGCATTCATTCTTTACCTTCACCCATTTGTCTCATTTCAATACATAACCTATTACTATATTTTTATCATACATTACACTCTCAGTTCTCACCACATAGCATTTTATACATACATTTCACACACACACCTATTCTCACATTCTCCACACACACATTTTTATTTCTTTCACACATTTTTCCATTTTTACTTTGCACCCACTTTTTATTTATTGTTTCATTTTCATATTTTAGGTCAATCACATAACACGCAATTGACGCACACATACGGGGGATGCTGCGGTGCGGTGGTCCCAGATCTCTCGCTTTATCCTGGGTCAACATCTTAAGTCTCCCTGTTTCCACATGGGGGAGAGTTTCCACATGGGGGGAAGGGGGTGGGCCCCCCCGTCTCAACCCCGGGTGAGACACTCTGTCCAGACCCCCAGTCTTTCCATCACGGATGTGGGCCCAGCCCATGAGTCTGATCGTAAGTCTCTGATTAATGAATCTGGTCCCTCTTTCATAGCTGTGCCCCCCTTTAGGGCATTATATGTTAACGGTTCCCCTCTTTTTTAATCACAGTTTAATCTTGGCATCACACTCCTGATGAGCAGCTTTAGGCTACGAAACGCGTAGAGTCTACAACAAGGGTGCACCGACAAGCTCGTCCTAATGATGGATTTTAACTTAATAGTTTTATTACAATGTCATATACTGAGGTGTATATTGGATGTATTATGTTATTATGATCATGTCTATGTGATTATACATATATGCCTTTTTCTGATTATCAATGCTTCATTTTCTGTATTTACAAATGCCTTTATCATTTATCATTTGACTGTGAATTGATGTGCTTATGTGAATATTAGAGTTAATGTTATTATCATTATTAATATTATTTCTATGAGTATTATTATTATTATTATTATCATGAGTATTAACTTTATCAGTGGTGATGCAATGTTGTTAATCTCTAAATTACTTTTATCAAACGATCTATATGCATTGGTCTGATGTGTGCGGCCGGCTCTGCATCATTCTGCGGGGCCACCGCATTACATCATACCAACATTAAAATTTCATTACAGATAATATACTGTTTATTTCAATCATTAAATGCACAGACACGCCTCATTTAAAGTCCCACCAACTTTTTCTTTCTTTTGACATACATATATTTAAGGATGGAGGCGTACAGGTTGCGGGTTGTGGCCGGTCACACCTATTTTTAAATTAGTCTTTCAATTTGTTACTGTATTTATATCTGCTAGTACTTCTAACACTCCCCCCCCCACTGTAAATGCTGCTGTCCAATTCTGCCTCCTGTGCTCATTCATCCAGAGTAGTGTCTGTATAATACAGGTGGTGTGTTACTGGCCAAATCACCAGGGGAAATCAGAGGGTAAAAGCCTATAACAGAAAACGAATACAGCCACCACATCTAATGATTGGTAAGCTGCAATATATTTCATTTTTAGTTTTGGGTTTAATACTGCTTTATGTTGGTTCTCATAAAAGTCAATTCAATTGTATCATTTTGGTTGTTTGTTGAGCTATATATATGTCCTTTCACATATTCTTTAGACATCCTGCTAAGTGGACACACAAATACATAGAACAAATTGGGAGACTGATCTTTCATCTTACCCCAGAAAATCTAAATTCTATACCCAAGGTAAGAATCTGAACCTATTGTGTCTGAATAAGTGAATCTAAAATGAAAGCCCCTACAGCTAGATCTGTTGATCTCCTTTTATTAGTTTTTCTTTGGATTTAAAGTGGAGAAATTATTTATGGTCTTAGGTGGGGTGAGAAAGGGCTCAATGCCGCATTGGAGCTTTTCTGTCAATCATGATCTGAGGCTGGGAGGAAGATTCCTGGCCCCCCCTTAAGAAATGAATTATAGACCTATTGCTATAAAGAACCACCTATAGGACCGGTAACACAAGAAGCTCAAGCTTGATTACAGCATTCTCCTGTCACCAGTTTATATTTTTCCCTAGAACATGTAAAGAACCCTGCATGGAATGAGGAAACTCGGCCCTCTACCAGACACCAGCATATTCTTTCCAAATACAAACATCTTTAAAACTGGACTCCAACATAAAGCTTTTTATAACTTTGGGTCCCTTAAGCCGGCCATAGACAGTTCGAACCTCGGTTGGTTCAGCAGGAACTAGCGGAGATTGGAACCATGTATGGGCAGGCTGAATGTACCCAAGTTGATCCATCGGTCCAGCCTGCCAGATTTAACATGTGATTATTGCAAGCAGGGCTGGTGCAAGGATTTTGACACCCTAGGTGAAACCCCATTTTGCCGCCCCCATTGGCTCCACCCCTGACTCCCCTTTGCCTTCCCATGTGACAGGAGGTGGCGCTTTATAACCTCCAGTGCTGCATTGCGCCTCTAATTACACTACAGGTCAGATGGAGAAGCTGCCTGAGACTGAGTCAGTTACATGCTGCAGCCTGCAGAGCATGCAGACGCAGCCTAGGCAGCAGTGCGCCCTAGGCAGTTGCCTAGTTTGCCTAGTGGTAGCACCGGCCCTGATTGCAAGTGGCTGTAATAATCACTGTGTGCTCCCAGGGGTAGGGGGGCTTCCCCTGCACCCCCCCACCAGGAGAACACAATGGCTCGACTAGAGGGATTCCCCTGTCAACACAGTCTGTGTTTGGTTGCAGGAAAGAAATTATCTCTGTCTATTGCTGGCCTTAGGTGAGTTTACAGGGTCTGTCAGGTTTTTATTGCTGCCTTTGACAGGGACAATATTCCCTTATTTCCAGACCTGGTGACCACAAAGGAAGTGAGAAATTAAGAACACTGACATTACAAAGCACCAGAGGTTCTAATTGTTCCCTTGTACTAAATGTGCTTTTATTGCAGTCTACTGTATGTCTTTGATATAGAGATTCTACTCACATACTACCTAGTTTAACAAACAAGGAGTTTGAACAAAGACAATAAGCAAAACAAGAGGGTTCAACCCTTTCCATTCTTAAAAATAAAAATTGGGGTTTAATTGGGTTTTAAGGAAAATACAAGAGAAGACATCAGCACTTTGTATTCTTGCTAGACCCAGGGGAAAGGCATCATACAATCAGAAGCTGATGAAGGAGTCAAGGTTTTGCCTCCGAAACGCGTTCTGATTGGTCACAGCACCCTGGATGGTTGACAGCTTCTTGACAGCTTCCTGACAGATCAAGTCTTCCGTGACGGCTTGCTTGCTTGGAATCCTGCCCTGGCTCCACTGTGCTCCTGTCAGTGGCACTGGCACTGGTGTGGACTGGATTGGGAACTGATGACTTTTACACGGAGCTTGTTTCAATGCCTAACACCAGCGATGTCTGTCAGTGCATAAGCTTCGTATTTTAACTTTCTACTAACAAAACCTGCTACACTATTGGTGGCTTGGCACCTCTTTCCCAATCCCTTTTCTCTCTTGCTGGGTTTTAAGGAAACCGTAGGTTCAATGTCAATCAAGATATTCCCTCATTTTGGGGTTAATTAGATGTACAGTAAATTCATGGTTAACAAAAGATAAGTACGATAAGAAAACATTTACATTTCCCCATCTATGTATTACTTTTGATGAATCAGCAATTGTATATGTAAGCTGGCATGAGTATGTTTACGTTGGCTTGTGTCTAGGATGTGCTGGGACGAGATATTCTGGAATGGCTTCTGGAGAGTCAGAGAGTATGGGAAGACAGTGAGATCGGAATGATTTGCACAAGACAAAACTCTTACATTCAGGCCAGAGCAAGGAGGATCAAAAATCTCTTGGCATCAGCCTTGACTAAGAATGGTTTTCGCACCAACAGAGGTAAGACACAAAAGTATGAGCTCTTCTACTAAGCTTTAGTTTTACTATAATTTTATTTTGCTTATGTAGAACCTGAGACAAAACATGCAAATGTTTAGGTGCTTTATCTTGGCCCAGGTCTGATGCTGAACAGAAATGCAAAGATCCACACTGACACCCAATGATGGGGCACTATTCCTCCCACTGACACCAACAATAAGGCACTTTTCCTCCCACTGGCACTAACGATAAGGCACTATTCCTCTCAAGGACACCAATAATGGGTAACTGTTGCTCCCACTGACACCAATGATGGGGCACTATTTCTCCCACTGACACAGATGATAAGGCACTTTTCTCCCAACTGACACCAATGGTAAGCCACTATTCCTCCCAATTACACCAATGATGGGGCACTATTCCTCCCAATTACACCAATGATGGGGCATTATTCCTCCCACTGACACCAATAATGAGGCACAATTTCTTTCACTGACACCAACCCTGGGGCACTACTCACCCTATAATAAAAATGTGGCATTGTTTGCTCCCAGTGATGCCAGGACATTTTCTACACCCACTGGCCACTGTCCAGTCCCCCAAAAGTCTGAAGAACCGTAAACTGGCCCATTGTTTAGAAAGTTTGGCAACCTCTAATATAGGAGAATGCTGCAGATGCGGGCAACACAGGCTGCTTCTGCTCTCTTTGCACATTCTAAATGTGTCTTTACTCTTAACTGTTAGTTGAATCTGTTGAAAGGAGAGTATGGGTATCCTCAGGGCTGTCTTTTGTCTTTGCCTTGTCTGTGATTTTCATAGGCAGGATATCAAAGCGTAATCGTGGATAGAAGATTAGCCAGTATTAGGGGTTTGAGAGTCACAACTCTGCTATTTGTAGATGCCATCTTTCTTGCCCCACGTAGCTGTGAAAGTTTATATTGTACACCTTATCAAAAATTTGTTTAAAAAATACAAATGAAAGCAAGATTTCTGTTTGACACAATGCCGAACTAGTGGCTAAGGAGACATCTCAACTTTCACTTTCCTGTTAGGCGCTTTGTTTTTGCAAAAACTTTGAATGTTAATTCCTTATCAATCCAACAAATAAATTCAAAATACTAACAACAACTTACAAAGCCATCCACAACTTGGCCCCCAGCTACATCACAACCTAGTCTCAAAATAACAACCTAATTGTTCTCTTTCTTATTCCCAAGACCTCCTGCTCTCTAGCTCCCTTGTCACCTCATCCCATGCTCGCCTCCAGGACTTTTCCCCTGCCTCTCCCATCCTATGAAACTACCTACCCCAATCTATCTACAGTGAAGACTATCCTGCCCCCATCTAACAACTGTACTTTTGTTTTCTCCAACAGCTCATCCCCAACAATTATTACCTTTTGTATTACTTGACCCTCCCTTTTAGATTGTAAGCTCTAAAAGAGCAGGGCCCTCTGATTCCTCCTGTATTGAATTGTATTGTAACTGTACTGTCTGTCCTCATACACAAATTGTTGGCAGTACAGTGCTCAGCATAAATGAGTACACCCCAACAGATTTGTCAGAAAACCTTTACTTTCCTTTCAGAATCAACACTTTGTATGGGATACTATGCTAAAAAATACTCCCACAAATGCAGGCCATTGATTGCAACCAAGTATTGTTAATTTGCACATAAAAAAGTATTTTTCATAACAAATTAATTTAAGACCATGTTGCAAAAATGAATACACCCCACTAAAAGTCTTAAGCGCAAAACTACATTTTAGACAACAAGATTCTAATTAACAAGAATTCAACTACAAGTGATACAGGTTTATTTATTCATTAAACAGGTGTCCAGCAGACAGTTGATTATAAAAGGGCATTACTTAATAAAGAAAACCCCTTCCCATTTCATGCTGTCAGCAATGGCACCACATGGATGAGAAATGTCACAAGGCCTGAGAAAGAAAATAATTTCTATATGCAAGAAAAGTGAAGGCTACAAGAAGATCAGCAAAGCTTTACTTATCAGTCAGAATACTGTAGCAAAAGTTATTCAAAAAATTAACAAAGATGTAACCGCAACCATCTCACAGAGACATCCAGGCCATCCACGGAAGTTAACACCTTGACAGGAACGTCTTCGGATGAGAAGGGTTGAAGAAAATCACCATACAAGTTCACTGCAGTTACCTAAATAAATAGAAAGCCAAACTGGGGTGATTGTTTCCCATGACACAGTACGGTGTACACTGCAAAGGAATGGCATGCATAGCTGTCGTCCACAACGGAAGCTTCTCCTAAAGCCCATGCAAAAAAATCCTGCCAAGAATTTGCCAGGGCCCATGCTGAAAAAGAAGACAACTACTGGCACTCTGTACTATGGAGTCATGAGAGACCAAGATAAATGTTTTTGGAACTTATGTCTTCAAAACTGTATGGCATCGCAAAGGTGAAACGTGGTGGTGGCAGTGTCCTTCTGTGGGGTTGCATGAGTGCTGCTGGTGTCAAGGAGCTGCATTTCATTGATGGTATAATGAATTCATAGATGTTCTGCTTGAAAGAGAAGATGCTACCATCACTCTGTGCACTTGGTCGTTGTGCACTTTCCAACATGACAATGATCTAAAACACATCTAAGGCCATTGTTGCATTTCAAGGTGAAAATGATTCAGTGGCCAAGTATGATTCCTGATCTGAAACCAATTGGGGAACACCTATGGGGAATTCTGAAGAGACAAGCATCACTCTCCATCCAGCATCCAGGCTCTAAAAGAGGTCATTCTTTATCAATGGAAAAAGATATATGTTGCAATATGTCGCTAACTTGTTCATTCCATGCCTAGAAGACTTGGCGCTGTCCTTACAAATCATGGAGGTCATAAAAAATACTAGATGTAGTAGTTTTTGTTGTGGGGTCTATTTTTGCATCAACTAATTTGAGTTAAACTGAAGATTTTGTAATCTAAGTTATATTATTAACCTTACTTTCATGTAATGAGCTAAACAAATGTTCTTGAAAAACTCCGTTTTGTAAAAATTTTAGAAATTGTTCTTGTGTTAATTGAGCTATTGATTAAAATCTTACTTTTCAAAAGGGGTGTACTCGTTTATGGTGAGCACTGTATATAAATCCTGAATAATAATTAACAACACCTCCTGGTTTCCATTTCAATGGGCTTTATTTCCCAGGGGGTAACCAGTCATGTGACCACTGCGATTAGCTCTCACATTGGTCTCATGATGGGTTCCCAATCAGAAGCCGTCTCCAAGAGCTGTCAGTGACAGTTCGGTCATTGTGTTGGAAGTGCGCAGTAAGCATGCTCAGCACACAACCTCAAACCTCATGCCACCATGGATGAATATGTGTTGTGGCTGGGTGTTAAAGCCCAGTTTACTGCTGTATATAGGCTTTGACAGTTGAGTGTAAAGCCATTATTTTCAAAGATGTTTTTAAGGATATATTGCGTTTTTATGTAGCTGACTTCCATTTGTTGCATGTGGATGTTACTCATAAACTGAGGTGGGTTGGTGATGTGTGGTGTTAGGTGGGGAAATGGGTTTAATTTTCCTGTGAAGCATAATGGTTAATGCTTTAATATGATGTTGCTTTTATTTCTGCAGAGCCAATTCCTAGTTGTTCGGACATGAGAGTAACATTTCCCTCAGCATGGAATGCAGTTCAGATTAGTGGCATGTCGCTGTCCGATTTTGAGGGCTGTCTAAATATAATCACTGAAGATGCTGATCTTTCAGTTGACCAGGCAAAGGCTGCTTTGGGAAAAGTGAAGCAGGTAAAATATGAAAGCGCTTTGAATTATCTACAAGCCTTGATCTAATCATGTTGGGCAAAATTTGAACAAGGGAATACAGGTGAAACTCGAAAGATTGGAATATCGTGCAAAAGTTTATTTCACTAATGCAACTTAAAAGGTGAAACTAATATATGAAATAGACTCATTACATGCAAAGCAAGATAGTTCAAGCCGTGATTTGTCATAATTGTGATGATTATGGCTTACAGCTCATGAAAACCCCAAATCCACAATCTCAGAAAATGTTAATATTGTGAAAAGGTGCAATAAATAGGCTCAAAGTGTCCCACTCTAATCAGCTAATTAAGCCATAACACCTGCAAAGGGTTCCTGAGCCTTTAAATGGTCTCTCGGTCTGGTTCAGTAGGAATCACAATTATGGGAAAGACTGCTGACCTGACAGTTGTGCAGAAAACCATCATTAACACCCTCCATAAGGAGGGAAAGCCTCAAAAGGTAATTGCAAAAGAAGTTGGATGTTCCCAAAGTGCTGTATCAAGGCACATTAATAGAAAGTTATGTGGAAGGGAAAAGTGTGGAAGAAAAAGGTGCACAAGCAGCAGGGATGACCGCAGCCTGGAGGGGACTGTCAGGAAAAGGCCATTCAAAAGTGTTGGGGACTTTCACAAGGAGTGGACTGAGGCTGGAGTCAGTGCATCAAGAGCCATCACACAAGTCACTCCTGAACAACAAACGACGTCAGAAGCGTCTTACCTGGGCTAAAGAAAAACAGACCTGGTCTGTTGCTCAGTGGTCCAAAGTCCTCTTTTCTGATGAGAGCAAATTTTGCATCTCATTTGGAAACCAAGGACCCAGAGTATGGAGGAAGAATGGAGAGGCACACACTGCAAGATTCTTGAAGTCCAGTGTGAATTTTCCACAGTCTGTGTTGATTTGGGGAGTCATGTCATCTGCTGGTGTTGGTCCACTGTTCTTCATTAAGTCCAGGGTCAACGCAGCCATCTACCAGGAGATTTTGGAGCACTTCATGCTTCCTTCCGCAGACGAGCTCTATGGGGATGCTGACTTAATTTTCCGGCAGGACTTGGCCCCTTCGCACACTGCCAAAAGCACCAAAACCTGGTTCAATGACTGTGGGATTACTGTGCTTGATTAGCCAGCAAACTCGCCTGACCTGAACCCCATAGAGAATCTATGGGGCATTGCCAAGAGAAACAGAGACATGAGACCAAACAATGCAGAAGAGCTGAAGGCCGCTATTGAAGCATCCTGGTCTTCCATAACACCTCAGCAGTGCCACAGGCTGATGGCTTCCATGCCACGCCGCATTGAGACAGTAATTGCTGCAAGAGGGGCCCAAACCAAGTACTGAGTACATATGCATGCTTATACTTTTCAGAGGTCCGATATTATTCTATGTACAATCCTTGTTTTATTGGTTGCATGTAATATTCTAATTTTCTGAGATTGTGGATTTGGGGTTTTCATGAGCTGTAAGCCATAATCATCACAATTATGACAAATCACGGCTTGAACTATCTTTCTTTGCATGTAATGAGTCTATCTCATATATTAGTTCCACCTTTTAAGTTGCATTAGTGAAATGAAATAAATGAACTTTTGCACGATATTCAAATTTTTTGAGTTTCACCTGTATAAATGGAAACAAAATGTTTGAAAGCTTATTTAGCACTTTATCTTTCTCAGAATTCTCAGAAAGGTAGATTAGCCCTAAATCAAAGAAATACAGGGGGAGATTTACTAACACTGGTGTACACAGAATCTGGTGCATCTGTGTATACTTACCAATCAGCTTCAGCCTAGGTTCACACTCATGGGCGTAGCATAAGGGGTTGCAGGGGTCACAATCGCAACCCCACCCCTAGCTCCAGGGGGCCCCTGCAGCCTCCCTGTCATATTATCATATCCTCCACAAAGTCCAGCTCCAATCTGCCCTAGGGCACCACAGCCACTCTCCAGTACTGAGCTTCCACGTTGCCTTCCACAGTCCACACCCCTCCATTCTCATTAGCTGGGGAAAAGCTGTGAGCCATTTCCTGAATGGAGAAGAGCACGGGGTGAGAATAGCCCAGGATGGGGAAGCGTCTGTGCTGTGTGCTGGCAACATGGAATGGTAACCGAGCTCAGCGAGGAAAGAGGAGGAGAGTGCTGTCCTGTAGCCACGATGGGACTGATGTCACTGGTGAGGTAAGACACCGCTCCATGTCTCCTAGTCACCAGCTGGGATTCTCTGTACCCCCCACCCGGGGATGTCCGCTTACCCCACTTCCCTGGCAACTGGGGAAAAGACACACACCTCTGGGAGGTGACCTTCCCCCAAAACCTGCCAACACTGACAGAGAAACCATCAAAAATTGCTAAAACAAATCCCTTAACACCTCCTGAGGGGCCTCTGAGGGGCTGCAGGCTCCAGATTTTGTGTCACATGGCTCCCCCCCCCCAGATCTAAGTTGCGCCCACCCCCTCTGCCCTGGGTGCTATGCCCGGCTGCTGAGCTCCTTTCCCATTACAGCACTTTATACTGCTCCTCCTCCGCAGAGCTGAAATCACATTCCTTTACAACACAGCCAGCCAGCCACGATCTGCACAGGGTGTATCTGCCTACTGAAAGTACACTGTCATTCTGACCAGAGAATTTCACAAGTCAGAACAGCAACATAAAAGCCAGATACACCTTATGAAGGCTGACAGACTGTGTGTAAAGGAATGTGATTTCAGCCCTGTGTAGTATGTGTGTGTGTGTGTGTGGGGCTGTACACAGTGCTGGGATGGGAAAGGAGCTCTGCCAAGTGACCTGCCAGGGGTCCCTGTCCTCTGATTCTCCAGCGGGGATCCCTGTCCTCTGATGTAGGGAGAAACTATGGGAATTTAAAACGCACAAGCCACTTTGAGTATCTTGGCGTGCGGTGGATGTATCTGCATGCACAGTGGAAGTGGTGGGGAAGGTTCCCAGGTCAACTTTTGCATCCGGGCCCACAAGCTTCAAGCTATGCCTCTGTTCACACTGATGCAGTGCGGGAAACCGCATGTGATTCGAACATCCGAAAATCCCATGCGATTCTTTGAAGTGTGATTTGATTTTGTATGGCTCAAGTCGCACCACACCCGCACAAAAAAGGTGCATGCACCATTTTTTGCCGCCCTTGAAACAGATGGCATGGGTGTTCACACCCATTCAATGCAATTTATTCAATCGCACTGCCTTTTGCAAACCTTTTTTGAAGTGTCGTTAACTTAACATTGACACCTGCAGCAGTTCGCATGAATGGAGTGTGATTGTGATGCGGTGCGGGAAACGCACAGAAATCGCTGTGAATCCCGCATCACGTCAGTGTGATCTGGAATTCTAGGCTTTATTGTCAAAGCTTAACCACTTCAGCTCCGGTGAGGGGGATTTCTCCATCCACCTTGTTTGTTTGGATAGAGAAATCGAAAATGTTTTGTACCTTAATGCAAGGAATGCATTAACCACTTCAGCCCCCGAAGATTTGGCTGCTCAATGACCAGTACATTTTTTGCGATATGGCACTACGTCACTTTAACTGACAATTGCGCGGTCGTGCAATGTTGTACCCAAACAAAATTGATGTCCCTCTTTTTTTCCCCACAAATAGAGCTTTCTTTTATTGGTATTTGATCACCTCTGCAGTTTTTATTTTTTGTGCTATAAACAAAAGAAGAGTGACAATTTTGAAAAAAAACAATATCTTTTACTTTTTGCTATAGTAAATATCCCAATTTAAAAAAAAAAAAAAAAAAAAAAAAAAAAATTTTCCTCAGTTTAGGCCGATATATATTCTTCTACATATTTTTGGTAAAAAAAAATGCAATAAACGTATATTGATGGGTTTGCACAAAAGTTATATCGTCTACAAACTATGGGAAAGATTTATGGCATTTATATGGCGTTTTTATTATTATTTTTTTACTAGTAATGACGGTGATCTGCGATTTTTAGCGGTATTGCGGCGGACAGGTCAAACACTTTTGACAAATTTTTGGGGCCATTGACATTTACAGAGCGATCAGTGCTATAAATATGCACTGATTACTATGTAAATGTCACTGGCAGGGAAGGGGTTAACACTAGGGGGCGATCAAGGGGTTAACTGTGTTCCCTATGTGTGTGTTCTAACTGTGGGGGGATGGGACTAACTAGGGGAGATGACAGATTGTGGTTTCTACTTTGTAGAAACACACGATCTGTCTACTCTCCTCTGACTACACAGGGATTTGTGTGTTTACACTCACAAACCCCCGTGCTGCCGCTCATGCACGCAATCGCGCGTGGCCGGCGGCGATTGCACCCACCGGACAAGCGCATTGGGTTCCCCTCCGTGCAGCGGACGCGTGCACGTGCCTCCAGCCGCGCCCGTGCGCTCTCTGGTGGTTCTCCTGGGCAAAGCCGTATATGTATGGGATTTCGCCCAAGAGAGCCATTCTGCCACAGTATATCTGCGTGAGCCAGTCAGGAAACGGTCAATAGAACAAGCGGAAGTTAGACGCTGATCGGTTACTATGCACAGCTGCACCAGATTCTGTGTTCACCAGTTTTAGTAAATCTCCCCCATAGAGTTGTTGCACTTTTCCTTTATTTGGAGGAATGGGTGGCTCATGTTTTAAAATGTCTCCATTGATTGGTGTTTGCATTGCAGTTGTTTGGACCAGTGAAGAGTATGAGTCTGGTGCACATTCTGCAGATGGGGCAACTCATCACTCACATGGCTGAAAAAGATTTAAATGAGATTGATACATCGGATTGGATGGTTGTGTCTTTTCTGGGCAGAATGAACAGCTGGACCCCTAAACAGGTCTGACATATAAAAAAATAAAAACTGTTTTATGATGTTTAAAAATGATAGATTTATGATAAAGGATCTTGTGCTTTTGTTTGTTACTCTCCTCCGATTATCAGACTTCTCTGCATCTGACAGTGAACATCCTCATAATCTGAGCTTTTATCTACAGATGAAGACTTTAGTGTTCAACATCCTCAGAGAGCACAAGAAAGGGGCATCGGACCTAGATCTGATGGAACTAACAGCTCTTGGCCATCTGCTATGTGGTCTCGGAGTACAGGAACTCAAACAAATGAATATTCAGGAGTTCAGGTAGGGTTGCCATCTTTTCAAGTCAAACTCAAACACTTTAACAGCACACTGCAATTTTTTTTATAGTATAAACTATACATATATTTTGCTATTAAATAACATTTCTAATCATATGAAGTTAATAACAGGAGTCCTCCTTTACATCAGAGTCCACAGAGTTCCCTTTTTACATCTGAACTTGCAGAGTTCCCTTTCACTGTAAGGGGGGACTCTGCAGACTCTGATGTAAGGGAGAACTCTGGGGACTCTAACATAAGGGATGCTCTGGTAACCCTGATTTAAGGGGGAACACTAAGAACTCTGATGTATGGAGAGGACTCTGATGTAAGGGGAAACACTGTGGCCTCTGGTGTAAAGGGGAACTGATGTAAGGGGTGCTCTGAGAACCCTGATTTGCCTTAGTGTACTCACTCAGAGGCAGGAGGGAGAAGGGGGAGGCTTCAGTCACAGACAGGGATGGATGGTGAGCTCACTCACATCTTGGCAGTCAGCACCTTTCATCCAGATGAATCTGAGGCTGCTGGACTTCAAATTTCCCACCCCCCTTTCCTTTTCTGAGGCACAGCACCGGGGATTGGAGTGTGGGAAGACACAGAGAGGTAGGGGTGGGGAGAAGATGTGCAGGTCAAGCCCTCTCTCCTCTCCCGTCTGTGTGTGGGGGGGGGATTGTTAGTGCTGGCTTTGGGCAGTGTGAAAGAGTGTAACAAACACTCTCAGCTTAGACAACTGCAGCCAGCAACCCTGCTGGGAAGCCATAGTCCAGTCTAAATAATGTGGCCGGGTTTCCGGCAGTCTGAAACCCGGACGCATGATTCCAAACCCAAACTGTCCGGGTGAATCCTGGACAGATGGCAACCCTAAGTTTAGGTCAGTTTGCTTGATGTATGTCATAGTAGGTCTTTGATGAAATGTTCCATATTACATTGTAACACATCATGTCTATGTTTGTTTCTTGCAGCCAGGCAGCTGTATTTGTGGGAACCCTGAAACTAAAGTGCTTTGAAGCTCAGCTAGAAACCTTAGCAGATCTAATAACATCCAGCTCAGCATTTGGTGTGGTGAGCCGATGGGGCCCTGAGATCTTCACAGAGATTGGAACACTTGCAGGTGAATCATTATTATTAGCACAAGTGCCCATTAGCTGTTTTTATTCAACTCTGCTAATACAAATAATAGTCAAGGGCCTTTCTATAAAAAAAAATAAAAAAAAATGTGTGACTTTCTCAAGCATTTGCATAACTTTCACAAACAATCCCTGTCATTTCTCTAATGTGTTTATTTCTTAAGATTCTGAGCACCATCTAGTGGCCATAATACAGTATTTTCCTGATTGGAATATTTGAGAAAAATGGTGCATTATAACCACTAGATGGAGCTGACTATTATAGAAAATATGCCCCTGTAAGGGCCGCTGATTTGTGTCCTTCGTTCTTTTCCTACTAGTTCAGTGGCAGCCAGCCAAACAGCAACATTCACTCCTTTAGCTCAGTAAACAGACTAGAGGTTTGTTTTTCTGATGCTTTATCGCAAAACTTGAACTTGGATGGGTGTAGGGTAACCGTGGAATACTCCGGCAGCATTTAACAGTAACTTGAGGACACTAATCTTCTTCCTGAGAATTTAAGCACAGTCCTTGCAGCAGCAATTTTAGGGATGAGCTATACTACGAAATCAAACACAATGTCTCATTAGGTAACGCTGACTCTAATACAATAGGATTAATGGAAGCACATCGTCACTGGGATCGGTCACACCGGTCTGTACTCTGTACTCAACTAATGTCCCTAGATAATTGGATGCCTCCCTCCAATATCTTCCAGACACATCACCAGTGAATTCTTCAGACCAGATACCCAAAAACAAGTCTGTAACGGCACCCCAAATAGGAAAGGGGGTAAAACGCCATTTAGATATCTTCCCTCTCCTGGACATAAATTCACTGCTGATCCTCCACAGTCAGACGACCACTTCCCATAGGAATTAATCCTTCTGAAAGAACGAGATGCACTCTGTATCTTTCTCTGGATAGACTGACTTTATTGCCAAAAACATTGTAACTTTTATACACATCCAATACTGCATTAATCTAAAATGAACAATGGTCCAGCTCCACCCACAACATAACAAGACCCAATACACATTTGACAGTAGGCTAGCTTTTGTCTCCCAATACCCATCTCTTAGAAGACAACAGCTAATCCCTTTATGTTTAAATAACTATACGTGACTTTTATATTCACCAGACTGTCTGTTACTTTACAATACACACAAGGACAGACTTAATTTCCCCAATCCACATCACCACAAACAATGAACAGGTCTTTTAGAAGCTGCGATTCATTAGCATTACACTAGGCAGACAGGTGATTGAGGCTGAACACATCAGTATCTCTCAATTAACCTGTTGAGTTCAGAATCAGTAAATAGTCCTTTACAGATATCCTTGGGAATATGGTGGATAAATATTACATTTTAGGTAGTCCAAGATATATTTCTTAATGTCCACGGTTTCCTGGCTCACCCTGTGTCCAAAGTGACCCTCCTGTCACACATCTCCCCTTTCGGCAAGGAGACTAACACAGGAGGTGACCCCAGACGGGTTGACTCCGAAGTTAGTCCATAGGTCCATTCTTCTAATGCTGGTATCCACACAGTACCATAAAATAAATTGCTCCAAACAGAGCATTACTTACCCAGCCAACCTCTGCCTCTCTCAGAGAACATACCCGCCGCTGGGGAGAAGACAGGGTGACTGGGCTCAGTCCGTCATGCTGTTGGGGATCTGGGCCGACTGCCCAGAATCCCTGGGGTATACAAGTGGAGACTGAAGTCCCATCCACTTGTGGTAGGTGAAAATCCCCCAGTGCTTGCAAAGCAAGGCTGACATCCTCCTGTCTCAGTGTCACACCATTTTCTGGGGTTGGGTCAGTGAAGACCGAAGTCCCATCCAGTACCACAGGAACTCCCTCTTCTGTTAGTTGAGAGCAGAGGCCCGAGGCACTCTGCTCTGTTGCCAGCTCTTCCGCTGGGTTGCTGTGAGTAGAGACCGTAGTCCCATCCACTGACATCAGCTCAAGTTGCAGTTGTGTGCAGCGGCCAGTAGTATTCTGCCCTTCTGCCAGTGATTCAGCTGGGGGTAAAAGCTTTACCACCTCAGCTTGTTGCTGGAGAGAGGAGCCAACTGCCCCAGCTCCCTGAAACTCCACAGTTGTTTCAGGTGCTGGGCAGAGGTTGCTATCACTCTGCCCTGTTGCCAGCACTTCTGCTGGGGACTCCACACCATCTGCTCTGGCGAACTGTTGGGGAGGGAAAAGGGCTGCTTCTCCCCCCTGCATCTCTGAAATCCCCTGGGAAAGAGGAACCATCACCTTCTCACCTCGGGCCTCCAAAACTGCCACGGGTGTAGAGCAGGGGTCTGCAGTACTCTGTCCTGCTGCCACTACTTGGGCAGGCGATGCATAATCCCTAACATCCTCTGAACTGCCCAATAAGTCCATACCTTCTGTAATCTGTGGCTGGGGAGATGAGCCAACTGCCCTAGCTCCCTGGAACTCCACATCATCTACTTCGGCTTTAGGGATGGCAATCTCCAGATTTTCCACTGCCGATTCTCTGGCATGCTGCTGGACAGGTACATTCCTCCATCCAAGATCATCCCAAGCAGAAACAGGATCATCCAGGTCAGTCAGCACTCCTGCTTTGGGGATGGCAATCTCCAGATTTTCCACTGCCGATTCTTCAGCCAGGCTAGCTCCCTGGAACTCCATATCATCCGCTTTGGCTTTAGGGATGGCAATCTCCAGATTTTCCACTGCCGATTCTTCAGCCAGGATTTCATAGTTGTCAACTGGTATTTCCTGATAGTCCCAGGCAAAGGTAGCCCCACCCTGCTGCTGAGCAGATTCTAGCAGCTGTCTGTAGGCGTTCTCCGATTGCCGTATTTCCGCCATTCTCCGCTCATGTTGCCGCTCTAGTTCTCTCTTTTGTCGCTCTCGTTCTCTCTCTTGTCGCTCTCGTTCTCTCTCTTGTCGCTCTCGTTCTTTCTCCCGTCGCGCATCCTGCAGCTGGATGCCTTTAATGGCTTCCTGTATGGCGGTCTCTGATGGGTTAGCACCATATAATGCCAACTGCTCTCGAACTCATTGCTGAAAAAAGTCTTCAACTGACCGGGGTCCTGCATCACCATTCCTCTGATCCATCTCAGCTAGCTCCCTGATCAAGGTGACTTTGTTCCTTGTCCCACCGGTCCCTCCACGGCTCTCAAGTAAGTCTTTCAGCGTGGCTTTCCTGCAGGCTGCATAGCTGGTCATTCACTGTGGTGGTTTGGAGTGTCCCAGGAACTGGAGGGAAAATCCCACTGCTGCCACCAATGTAACGGCACCCCAAATAGGAAAGGGGGTAAAACGCCGTTTAGATATCTTCCCTCTCCTGGACACAAATTCACTGCCGATCCTCTACAGTCAGACGACCACTTCCCATAGGAATTAATCCTTCTGAAAGAACGAGACGCACTCTGTATCTTTCTCTGGATAGACTGACTTGTTTGCCAAAAACATTGTAACTTTTATACACATCCAATACTGCATTAATCTAAAATGAACAATGGTACAGCTCCACCCACAACATAACAAGACCCAATACACATTTGACAGTAGGCTAGCTTTTGTCTCCCAATACCCATCTCTTAGAAGGCAACAGCTAATCCCTTTATGTTTAAATAACTATGCATGACCTTTATATTCACCAGACTGTCTGTTACTTTACAATACACACAAGGACAGACTTAATTTCCCCAATCCACATCACCACAAACAATGAACAGGTCTTTTAGAAGCTGCGATTCATTAGCATTACACTAGGCAGACAGGTGATTGAGGCTGAACACATTAGTATCTCTCAATTAACCTGTTGAGTTCAGAATCAGTAAATAGTCCTTTACAGATATCCTTGGGAATATGGTGGATAAATATTACATTTTAGGTAGTCCAAGATATATTTCTTAATGTCCATGGTTTCCTGGCTCACCCTGTGTCCAAAGTGACCCTCCTGTCAAAAAGTCCTTGAGCCAGTAACTAAAGTTACCAAACCTAGCACCTATCTAGGAGAGTGCTTTATAAACATATTAGAGAAATTACAGGGATTGTTTGTGACGGCTGTGTGAACACTTGAAACATTCACACAGCAGATTCTTCTAAATAAACTCCTAAGTTTCTGTAAAACTGATTTATATCACAAATACTGACTAATACAGCCTCATATTATATATATGAAGTGCTGCAGTGCGTTACCATGCATCGTGGTGAACTGCAATTCTTGTATGTCAGTTGCCTGAGTGCATTGATGTGCCATTCTAAAGTAAATGGAACAGGAATGTACTTACAGTGCCTTAAAAAAGTATTAATATTTGAAATTTAAATTGTCTATATTTTGTCATGTTACAACCAAAAAGGGGATTGGGATTTCATGTGATAGACCAACACAAAGGTTCACATAATTGTGAAGTAGAAGGAAAATGATTAATGGTTTTCCAAACTTTTTACAAAAAAATATGTGAAAAGTGTGGCGTGCATTTGTATTTAGCCCCCTTTACTCTGATACCTCTAACTAAAATCTAGTAGAACCAATTGCCTTCAGAAGTCACCTAATTAGTAAATAGGGTCCACCTGTGTGTAATTTAATCTCAGTATAAATACAGCTGTTCAGTGAAGCCCTCAGAGATTTGTTATAGAACCTTAGTGAGCAAACAGCATCATGAATGCCAAGGAACACATCAGACAGGTCAGAATAAAGTTGTGGAGAAGTTTAAAACAGGGTTAGGTTTTAAAACAATATCCCAAGCTTTGAACATCTCATGGAGCACTGTTCAATCCATCATCTGAAAATGGAAAGAGTATGGCACAGCTGCAAACCTACCAAGACATGTCCGTCCACCTAATCTGACAGGCCGGGCAAGGAGAGCATTCATCAGAGAAGCAGCCAAGAGGCCCATGGTAGCTCTGGAGGAGCTGCAGAGATCCACAGCTCAGGTGGGAGAATCTGTCCACATGACAACTATTAGTCGTGCACTCCACAAATCTGGCCTTTATGGAAGAGTGGCAAGAAGAAAGTCCTTGTTGAAAGAAAGCCATAAGAAGTCCTGTTTGCAGTTTGCAAGAAGCCATGTGGTGGACACAGCAAACATGTGGAAGAAGGTGTGGTTGAAAACTAACACTGCACATCACCCTGAACACACCATTCGCACTGTGAAACATGATGGTGGCAGCATCATGTTGTGGGGATGCTTTTCTTCAGAAGGGACAGGGAAGCTGGACAGAGTTGATGGGAAGATGGATGAAGCCAAATACAGGGCAATCTTAGAAAAACACGGTTAGGCCCCTTCCACACTGAGGCGTTTTTCATGCGTTTTAGAGCTAAAAATAGCGCTGTTAAAATGCCTGAAATAATCTTGCCCCAGCATTCTCAATGTGAAAGCCCTGAGGCAAAGAGCTTTTTTGGAGTATCGTTGGGGCGCATAAAATAGCGCTGTAAAAACGCCTATCCCCTAAATTGACTTTTTGAACAGTCTCTAGCAGTGGAAGGGGTAATGGTTACCTAAAACCAATTTCAGTGCTATTTTTAACAGATCAAAAGGGAGAAAATAAAGAAGTTTTTTGTTAGGGCTCACATAAACTTTAACCTCCCTGGCGGTATGATTCTGTCAGATTTTTGGTGCTGAAAGCGGTACAATTATTTTGCATGGAAATTTGCCATTTTATATTGTAGGCCTGTAATTCTTCGGAATAACTCACTTAAATCTGACCAAACAAGAGTCTAGTAGACATCCCGGGTATGATAAAGTTTGAAACACAAAATCATAAATTATAATATAATAAATAACTATAAATAATTATAACAAATAATAATATAATAATAATAAAAATTATTCAATAAGGTAATCAAATCAAAAACACTGAAATTTGCTCAGTTGCAGAATTGTCGCTGTCATTAGATTCAGTGTTTGATGACGAATTTCCCCACAAATCCCTATCGCTCAATTCTGCGAGTGATTCTAATTTATTATCGCTGTTTTCTAGCTAGTCTAAAACCACTTTTGATGTAAAGGGACACTTTTTGGTTGCTATGGACAATCTCCAGTTTCCAGGCAGAAAGAACAGTTTTTATAATATAAAAGTGCATGCAGGGCACTGGACAGACCACTAGGGACAAAGGGGATGTGTAATTATTACATACAGTACTGTAATCAGTAAGATTACAGTATGCTGTATGTATACTGTGTGTTTCACTTTTTGAATTTGGCGCTGATCTCCGCCCCCGTGCGTTGCAACGCTCAGGAACGGAGCGCGGCACTCGGCACTGTGAATCGAGCGAGACACGGCTCGCACACACTGCGGGAGGACATCACAGGATCCAGGGAACAAGGTAAGTAACTTCCCCTGTATCCTGCAATGCGATCCTGAGTCTGGCTCAGGGTTACCGCTTTAGGTACTGAAATCTTACCCCGAGCCAGACTCGGAAATACCGCTAGGCAGGTTAATAATGAAAAATACCTTATTCTACTATTACTGACCACTTTAACTATGTATTTTGGTGATTTTAGCTGGTCTTCCAGACATCGTGCTGTCTTCTTTAGTTAGAGATCAGATTCAAGGATTAACGCCTGATGCAATAGCCCTCATTCCAGCACCAAAGTTTGCTGTAAGTAAATGTACTTTATGATTCATATTAATATGAGGTAACTGTACAAGCTGTAACCTTTTTGTTTAAATAATAGTATCCGTAAAGGTTACAATTGTGGTATAAATTTAAAGGGGTTATAAAGGTTCGTTTTTTATTATCTAAATAGGTTCCTTTAACTTAAAGGAACCTATTTAGATAATAAAAAACGAACCTTTACAACCCCTTTAAATTTATACCACGATAAGCTAGTGCAGTGTTGGTTTACTTACCTTTTCCTTCGATTTCCCTTCTAAATGTTTTTTTCTTTGTTTTCTTTGTCTGAATTTCTCACTTCCTGTTCCTCCTCAGTAAGCTGTTCTGAGGAGAAACAGGAAGTGAGAAATTCAGACAAAGAAAAAAACCACTTATGCCGCGTACACACGACCGTTTTTCATGACGAGAAAAATGCAATTTTTTAATTTGGTCATTAAAAATGATCGTGTGTGGGCTCCAGAGCATTTTTCGCAAGCGAAAAATGGGCATTAAAAATTTGGAACCTGCTCTATTTTTTCTCGTTGTTTTTCACATCGTTGTTTTTCTCGTCGTGAAAAACGGCCGTGTGTAGGCTTTAATGATGTGAAAAAAACATGCATGCTCAGAAGCAAGTGATGAGACGGGAGCGCTCGTTCTGGTAAAACTAGCGTTCATAATGGAGATAGCACATTCGTCACGCTGTAATGGACTGAAAAGCGCGAATCGTCTCTCACCAAACATTACTAACACGCGGATCAGCAAAAGCAGCCCAAAGGGTGGCGCCATCCGAATGGAACTTCCCCTTTATAGTGCTGTCGTACGTTTCGTACGTCACCGCGCTTTGCTCAAGCGTTTTTTTTCACGATCGTGTGTAGGCTAGGCAGGCTTGAGAAGAATCACGTCGAGAAAAACATTGTTTTTTTCAATGACATTAAAAACGGTCGTGTGTACGCGGCATTAGAAGGGAAATCGAAGGAAAAGGTAAGTGAACCAACAATGCACTAGCCTAAAGGAACCTATTTAGAAAATAAAAAACAAACCTTTACAACCCTGTTAAGGCCTCATGCAAACAGGGCATTAAAAATGTATGTTGGATGCGTTTGAACAGCCCTTTATGTTAGCATGTGTGTTCATGTACATATAGGTCTTTTCATTCCCCTGGAGCAAAGGCATCACAAAGGCACATTGCTGTGAGCATAAAGGCCTAAATGAAAACTAGATACCCGCGGGTGGCTCGGGTATCTATGCCCGGAAATGGGAGAAAATACCTGTATTACACAGGTATGTGCTCCCCCTTTCCCCCTGAAAGGGGGGGAGGGTTCCGAAAAGCGGAAGTTCAATTTTTTTGCGGAACTCCGCTTAAAAAAAAAAAAATGGCACATTTCTTTACCTGCAAATCTTTTAAATTATATACATTATTTTTCTTTACAAAAGGTCCACTTAAAGTGGTTGTAAACCCGATAAATATATTTTTTTTTCATAACCACCTGTAAGAGAAAGGCATAATGAGCTAATATGACTAGCATAATAGCTCATTATGCATCACTTACCTTAGATCGGGGCCCCCGAAGCCGTCCTCGTCTCCCTCTTCAGCCGCATCCATCGCTGCGGCGATAGCCGGAAGGTTACTTCCGGGTATCGCCGCACCAGCCAATCACAGCGCCGCTCCGGCGCTGTGATTGGCCGGAGCGGCGGAGACATCACTCTGCGCATGCGCGCGAGAGCCGTCACATTTGGCTACGCCCAGCTATTGCTGGGAAGTAGCCGATTTTGTGAATGGGATTAACCCCATGAATGCACCGTTGTCTACGGTGCGCATGCGCCGTAGACAGCGGCGCCTGTCATTTTTAGTAAATGTAGCGGGCTGTTCCTCCCCTCTCACCGTCCCCTCTATTAAAGTTCTGCTCGCAATGTCTCTGGTCTAGGGGTATGATAGGGGAGGGAGAGGGTGCGCTACGCCTGGCTTCCACCACAGGTGTATAAGTGGTATTAGCAATGCCTTTCTTTACCTCGGGCCTGTGTTGTGCATCGGATCCTCCCTCCAAGAGTCTCCGAGAACCTCGTCTGCCAGGAACTTGAGCCACACACCGTTAAAGTCCAACACTCCTTTATTTAGAACATAACATGGACTCCCTTGGCTATAGAACAGAAAAGGAGGTGTGTGTACGAATAGGCCCAGACACAAGTTCGATCCTCCACTCTCCTCCAAAGAGTGGGTTATGGTCTCCGCACGAGGGAAATTCACCTTCCGGACGGTCTCCGACAAGAGGCTCACCCGTCACCGGCGGTATGCTGCACCGGGTCTTCAGATGAGGAGCTCTTCCCGGTCCATTACGTCCACCTCGGATTCAGGCATCCATCTCCGGAGTACCTTAGGATCCTTCCCTCGCGGAACTCAGTGTTGGGCACTGAGCTCCGGACCGCCGCCCGAGTACCTCACCCCAGGCTAAAGGTGCCTGAGGTGGAACACGATCTCCGGTGGTCCTCTAGGCCTAGTCCGCCTAGAGGACAAACACGAACTCCGGGAAAGTAAGTACCCGCTACATAAATATCTCCTAAACCGTGTAGGTTTAGGAGATATTTCTTGCACCTACAGGTAAGCCTTAATCTAGGCTTACCTGTAGGTGCAAGTTGAAAAAGTGGGTTTACAACCACTTTAATCTTTAATCCTAGAGATGAGAGAATGTTAGTGTCCTTCTACACAGGAGAAATGATAAAACAAAGTGTGTACTTTTTATCGACAGGGACACTTGTTTTAAAAGTCCAAACTAGGGGGAATTTTTTATTTTTTTTTATTTTGTTAAATCTTTAGTCTATAGATTGCTTAGAAAAAAAAATAAAAATTTCAAGACAACTTACCAAGATTGTTTGTACTGAAAAAAACAATAGATTATTATTTAATTATCTGTTATCGCTGATTCAATAGGCCTATAGTTGAAATGTAAAAATTGCCTGGTCCATAAGGGGTGTACAGGTACAGGAGCTGAAATGGTTAAAGGTCGTCTGCCACTAATGGGCTCTACAAAACCTTTTTTATGGAGCCCTGTGATTTATAGTTTTACCCCCAGAACTAATATTTTATTTTCTTCATTCTTGGAAATGTAACTATTATTACCAATATTAAAACAAATACTGTGATTACATACTGTATATTGAATGCATTATTCCAGTGTGCACATGGGGGGCACCCTACTAGTAAAATTGACTAGTAGAGTATCCCCCAAATATTTATATTTGGCTCTGTTGATTTACTCGGCTAACTATTCAGTTACTTACTGTATTTATGACACACAAGGGTTGATTTACGAAGACTGGAGAGTGCAAAGTCTGGTGCAGCTGTGCATGGTAGCCAATCGGCTTTTAAATTCAGCTTGTTCAATTAAGCTTTGACAAAAAAAATGGAAGATGATTGGTTTCTATGCAGAGCTGCACCAGATTTTGCACTCACTAGTTTTAGTAAATCAACTCCACAGTAACAGACAAGATGCTCATATGCATTAGCCCCCTATAGTAGCACACACACAGGGTAACAAGACGGTTCTCTTGGCAGGTTGTGTTCAGCCCAGCTCAGCTCTCCTCCTTCACCAGTGATCAGGCCATAGCAGTCACTCCTGAGCAGTATGAACATCTCAGCAGCCAGCAACGTCAGGCCATCTCTAGTGCTCAGTATGAAGGGGACGTTTACGAGGATCCTCGCGGTAAAGTACTTTTTCACTTCTTTACTGCGATATATAAGATGACTCTGGAAATGGTTCTAAGTTGACCCTAAAGTTTGACCCAAGATCTAGATAATGACTTTCAGTGCAGTGATTTTACAGATTTTACTTTCTTCTTTTCCTCAGGAGAGAAAAACGTGGGATCCCTTGTTGTTTGGAATCCTGCTATTCATGTCATTGTGCTGCTCTCATTCCTTCTCTGAGCTCTGGTATCCCAGCCTAGTTGGTTGGCTGCTTAGAAAATGTTTTTGTAAAACATTGCTTATAAATCCCACTTGGATTTTTAATAAAATTATACAGCTAAAAATACTGAAAAAATCTATGACTTGTTTTTTTCTTCTTCTAAGGGTTTCCCATTCTCACAAAGTTAACTGTCAAGGGAAAGTATTATAACGTCAATTCATAAAGCGATTCAACATGCCAATCACTCCACTGGCTTTCACCTGCCCGAAAAAAACAAAAACAAAATACTAATCGCAAAATTCAAATCCCTTCCACAACTCTGCCCCCAGATAAATCATCAACTTCATCTCAGAATACCACCCAAACCATCCTCTCCACTCCTCCCACAACTCCCTTGTGTCCTCCTCCCACTCTTGCCTCTATGACTTCTCCAGAGGCTCTTCAACCCTCTGGAACTCTCCACCCCAATCTGTTCATCTCTTTTTCCATTTGCTTTTAGGTGATAAGTATTGAGGTATTATGGGATTTTTAAGGTGAATATACTTTGAGATAGAACTAAAGAGATACATTTAAAAGAAAAACATTTACAAAACAGTTTTGGAAAGAGATTTTTCTAATGCTCTTAACTTTATTCAATAAATCGATTAAATCAGATCCTCTAATTGCGCTCCTAAACCTGAAACCGGCCAATATTTCGCATACACAATTTAACCTTTTACTACAAATCACCACAGCTGCAAAGCAGACAATCGCCAAAGCTTGGAAAACAAATACATTAACGATTTCTGAAACCATAAATAGAATTAATCAAGCTATGACTCACCCCAAAACAGAAGCCACATCCAATGATAATATCGAAAAATTTGAGAAAATTTGGAACCCTTAGGCGGCTCATTTCCTCTCCCAATTTTTACGCCATTTATTAAGACCTTGTTAACACAGATACAAATATATACCTGGTATACCCATATGTATGACTAACATTATAAAAAACCTCGGGGACTTCTTTTTCCTTCTATTTTTCCTATCTTTATTTTTCTTACCTTTATTTCTCTTTCTATCCTATTCTCTTCTCTTAACCTGTCTTTTCTTTTGATATCCATTGATGTTTATAAGGTTAGTAGCAAAGTTCTTCAATTCATACTCCTTATTTTTTTTTTTTGTTATACAATAAGTTATTGAGTTCCATAGAATTAATATGTACTTATCAGATGTGTAGTAAATATCTGTTTTCGCGCTTTTTTTTTTTCTCTCCATCCCAATATATGTTAATTGAATGACATACAGGTCCTTCTCAAAAAATTAGCATATTGTGATAAAGTTCATTATTTTCTGTAATGTACTGATAAACATTAGACTTTCATATATTTTAGATTCATTAAACACAACTTGAAGTAGTTCAAGCCTTTTCTTGTTTTAATATTGATGATTTTGGCATACAGCTCATGACAACCCAAAATTCCTATCTCAAAAAATTAGCATATCATGAAAAGGTTCTCTAAACGGGCTATTAACCTAATCATCTGAATCAACTAATTAACTTTAAACACCTGCAAAAGATTCCTGAGGCTTTTAAAAACTCCCAGCCTGGTTCATTACTCAAAACCGCAATCATGGGTAAGACTGCCGACCTGACTGCTGTCCAGAAGGCCATCATTGACACCCTCAAGCAAGAGGGTAAGACACAGAAAGAAATTTCTGAATGAATAGGCTGTTCCCAGAGTGCTGTATCAAGGCACCTCAGTGGGAAGTCTGTGGGAAGGAAAAAGTGTGGCAGAAAACGCTGCACAACGAGAAGAGGTGACCGGACCCTGAAGAAGATTGTGGAGAAGGACCGATTCCAGACCTTGGAGGACCTGCGGAAGCAGTGGACTGAGTCTGGAGTAGAAACATCCAGAGCCACTGTGAACAGGCGTGTGCAGGAAATGGGCTACAGGTGCCGCATTCCCCAGGTCAAGCCACTTTTGAACCAGAAACAGCGGCAGAAGCGCCTGACCTGGGCTACAGAGAAGCAGCACTGGACTGTTGCTCAGTGGTCCAAAGTACATTCGGAAATCAAGGTGCCAGAGTCTGGAGGAAGACTGGGGAGAGGGAAATGCCAAAATGCCTGAAGTCCAGTGTCAAGTACCCACAGTCAGTGATGGTCTGGGGTGCCATGTCAGCTGCTGGTGTTGGTCCACTGTGTTTTATCAAGGGCAGGGTCAATGCAGCTAGCTATCAGGAGATTTTGGAGCACTTCATGCTTCCGTCTGCTGAAAAGCTTTATGGAGATAAAGATTTCATTTTTCAGCACGACCTGGCACCTGCTCACAGTGCCAAAACCACTGGTAAATGGTTTACTGACCATGGTATTACTGTGCTCAATTGGCCTGCCAACTCTCCTGACCTGAACCCCATAGAGAATCTGTGGGATATTGGGAAGAGAAAGTTGAGAGACGCAAGACCCAACACTCTGGATGAGCTTAAGGCCGCTATCGAAGCATCCTGGGCCTCCATAACACCTCAGCAGTGCCACAGGCTGGTTGCCTCCATGCCACGCCGCATTGAAGCAGTCATTTCTGCAAAAGGATTCCCGACCAAGTATTGAGTGCATAACTGAACATAATTATTTGAAGGTTGACTTTTTTTGTATTAAAAACACTTTTCTTTTATTGGTCGGATGAAATATGCTAATTTTTTGAGATAGGATTTTTGGGTTTTCATGAGCTGTATGCCAAAATCATCAATATTAAAACAAGAAAAGGCTTGAACTACTTCAGTTGTGTGTAATGAATCTAAAATATATGAAAGTCTAATGTTTATCAGTACATTACAGAAAATAATGAACTTTATCACAATATGCTAATTTTTTGAGAAGGACCTGTATATAAATTGACATTTTTATTATTTTTCATCTTAATAACGGTGTCCATTCATACACCATTTTTATACATTGTTTATATCTGTCTTGTAATCTATTTACATCAAACATATTTTTTATTTATGTAACACCAGTTATTGCTTATAGTAGATTAGCTTAAGCCTTCTTTTATTATTGGAACTCAATCTAGATACAGATATTAATTCTCTGTTTTCTATACATGCTACTATTTATTGTAACTATGACTGTCAAATATGGATATATCTGTAACAACTCTTAAAACTTAATAAACAATATTGACAAGAAAAGAAAAACATTTAATTTTAACATTGAATAAAAAATGTTTACAAACTGTTTTTACAGCAAATACATGTGTTACAGTCCTTATGTATACAGCAGGGTTAATGTGTTTCCCAACATATTTTGCCTTAACCTGGACTTCCTCAGGGGATGCTACCACTTAGAAGCAAAAGCCTTCTAATAGAAAAAAGATATATACACTGGTATCAATATATAGCATTTTGGTAGGACAAAAAAACAGCAAGAAAATCAATAAAGTATACAAATAATAAAGAAAATATACATGTGCATATTCAGCTGGAAGATATTCATACTCACCCCAGAATCTGATCAGACTCAGATTCTGGGGTGAGCAGATATATCTTCGAGCTGAATATGCGCATGTATATTTTCCTTATTTGTATACTTTATTGATTCTGTTGCTGTTTTTTGTCCTACCAAAATGCTATATATTGATACCAGTGTATATATCTTTTTATATTAGAAGGCTTTTGCTTCTAAGTGGCAGCATCCCCTGAGGAAGTCCAGGTTAAGGCAAAACATATTGGGAAACACATCAACCCTGCTGTATACATAAGGACTGTACCACATGTATTTGCTGTAAAACTGTTTGTAAACATTTTTAACCAATGTTACAATAATATGTATCTCTTTAGTTCTATCTTCTAGTATATGCATCTTAAAAATCCCATAATACCTCAATACTTTTCTAACTTGGGGATGTGGTGCTCAATCCGGTGTGTTGTCCATGGTTAAGAAACTATCCTCTTTTAGGTGATAACTGAAAACTCACCTGTTCAGGGAAGCCTATCCCGCCTCAATCTATCAACTGAACTTTTACTTTCTCTATCCACTGATCCCCGCACAGCTAATACCTTTTTGTATCACTTGCCTTTCCCTTTTATATTGTAAGCTTTTATGAGCAGGGCCCTCCTAACCTTCATGTCTTGATTTGTATTGTACCACTACTGTCTTTTATTAACTTGTAAAGCACTGGTTGCATAATGCACCGGTTAATTTTTCCTCAAGCTGGCCATAGACGGTTCTAATCATGTATGGGCGGGCTGATTGTAGAGCGATCCATTTTGGTACAAGCAGCATGTTGGATATTTAGAATGCGATTATTGCCAGCCACTAGCAATATTCACTGTGTTCTCCCAGCAGGGACAGCTCACCGCGCCCCCTGCTGGGAGAACACAATAACTTCCCGGGAGGCATTCTGACTGAGTTGATGGGGGAATCAAGTAATTTACTTTCCTGCAACCTGTTGTTGATAAAGATAGGGTAATTCCCTTTTCCATACACAGGAATGAGATATCTCTACACAGCTATTGAAAAGTAAATAAAGGCAGTAAAGCTTTGTCAATGATCCCCATTGTAAAATGGATGCTTTTGAATGGCCCTTCATGGGTTAGTATAGATACAGATAGGAAATAAATGATATAAAAAGAGGACCGCGCTCTCAAGTCTCAAGGAAAAAACAAAAATGTGTAAATCTATGTGAAATGATACCAGATAAATATATGTGTAAATACCACTTTAAGAGCTGTGCATCTTAGGCCTTATGCACACTGGACGTTATAAAAAAATCCAGTAATGTTGGCTGTAGAAAGTTGTAGCTGTAGATTGAGTTTTTCAGCGTTTTTGCACTAGCGTTTTTCTGCGTTTTTCTGCGTTTTTTAGCTGTAGCGGTTTTTTATCTTTTTTAAGCAAAACTATACTCCCATAAAAGCGTATGACTCAAAAACTCTGATAAATGCCACATAGCCAAGTTTTTCAGCGTTTGTTGGCGTTTATAAGGTGTTTTCAGCTTTTTTCAGAGTTGGGCTTGTTTTACAGCTGAAAACTTCTCTCAAAACCCACTAGTTTTGCGGTTTTTTTTCCTGCCAAAAAACGCCTCTGACAAAAACTGCTGATAACAGCCTATGTGGGCATGGACATAGGATAACATGCTGGGGAGTTTATTGGCTGCAGAAAAAAACGGTTGAACGAAAAAACAAACAAAAAACAAAAAAAAAAAACAGATCGCCGTACTAACACATCTGATATGAGTTTGGCGATCTCCCCCACTGAGCTATTGTGTTCTGACAGGGGGACTGCCCCCCGTCCCCACCAGACCACACTGATCAGCGCTGGCAACCAATGGATCGGATGCTGGTTTTTCTCACAATTGGCTTTTGTTGGACGAGGAGCTGTACACACAGGCTAAGAGTTGTGAGGACCCTGCTGAACCAACCATGTTGGTCCGATTTTCGGTCCATGCTTAACCAGCCTTAAGCCGGGTACACACTATTCATTTTTTTTTTGTATAACCCTGCGGGTTAGTTCAGTGATCTCCCCTGCTGAGCTGTTCTGACAGGGGGACGGCCCCCACACCAGAACACTCCGATCAGCACTCTCTACCATTGGCTGAGAGCACTGATCGGTGGTCGGTCGGATGCTGTTTTTTTCAGCATGCATGTGCGGCAGAAGCCGTCCTCTGTTGGACAGACTGACATACACATGGGCCAAACTACATACACACAGGCCAATTTTTTTTTTTCAAACCAGCCGTTGTCTCCAGACATACTACCTGTGTGTATGGTGGCTTTAGTAAATCAACCCCATAAATCAACCCCATAGTGTTTTAATAGTTACGGTAACTGCACATTCCTTTCATTTATCTGGTGAGCGGTGAAATGCCATAGTTTATTAAAGCGGTTGTATACCCTGTTTTTTAACTTTTACCCACAGGTAAGCCTATAATAAGGCTTACCTGTAGGTAAAAATTATATCTCCTAAACCTGTACGGTTTAGGAGATATTCCCCTCGCAATGAGCCGCTGACTGCAGCGGCGCATGCGCAGCGGGGATTCTCGGCTAAAGCCTGGCAGCCGCCAGACCTTGCCGGTGCGCGGGAGTGACGACATCGCCGCTCCAGCCACTCACAGCGCTGGAGCGGCGATACCCGGACGACACGCCGAGGCAAGATGACATCTCCCTTGGCGTGGACCAGGTAAGTTACCGACGCCTCGTTCTAAGGTAAGTATTTCATGCACCGCATACTAGCTCATTATGCCTTTTGCCTTTCAGGTATGTAAAAAAAAAAAAAAAAAAAAAATCAGCAGCGGGTATACAACCGATTTTATGCCGTGTACACATGATCGCGTTTCACGGCGGTGAAAACACCGCCGTGAAACCCAAAGGGGAAAACGAGGACCAGCTTGGTCCCCTACACACGGCCGGTTTTCATGACAGGTTTTCTCTTGGTTGAGAAAACCGGCCGTGTGTAGGCTCCCTAGCAGTGTTTCTCTATGGGATAACTGCAGCGGAAAAAAATGCAGCGATTCGCGACGAGAAAAATTAGAGCATGTTCTAATTTTTCTCGTCGTGATTCTTGTCGTTTTTCTCATCGGGAAAAATGCTGGAAAGCCTACACATGGCCGTTTTTCTTGTCCAAGAGAAAAAATTTAATTTTTCCCCGACGAGAAAAGTGATCGTGTGTACGCGGCATAAGGGTTATTGCTTGTACCATTGCTCTCCACTTTTTTATAAGTTCATTTGAACCTTATTTTATTACCCTTATTTTTGAACAGTGACTAATTAATCAGTCTAAATGAGACATCATTACTACATACAAAGCTGCTTGTATTTTGAGATAGAAGGGTTGAGATCTTTCAGATTTAGAGGATGCTGATTGCAAATAATATAGATTCCAGAAGCAGGTCTAGTCTGAACACATGGCCCACGCATTCATTTATTTATAATCTCCCAGCTAGAGAAGTACTTATCTTCACATGTCCCTGAAGTACATAATTCAAGTGGGAAAATAAGATGATTCTATTTTTTTGCTCACATCATCTCATTTCTAAAAAGGATCTACATTGATTTTTGGGTCACTGCATTCACATCTTTTGTGACTACAATTCCCCGCTACATCTTATCCACAGACAGAAGCCGCCTCAATAAAACAGCCTATAGAGACCCCGCTGTGAGAGAAGCCAGACGAGGGGGATTCATTCTATAGGAAACATCTGTGAGCCTTAATTATAAGTGATTTGGAACAGCCTGGTGACCTTTTAGTTCAGAAGAGACCTTATTCCCACAAAGATGGATATACCAGCTTCATAGGGTCCTCCTGTAATTTGTTCAGACAGCTATGATTGTATGGAATTAATAAATGTCATCACTTTATGACTGACATGTTGCAAAAAATTGCTATTGCTTACCAATTTGTTTTGGTGTCACTCCCGTTATTCATGTCAAATGGTGTCTTTCATATAATAGTGAGAAATGAGATTAAAATATAAAGGGTGCAAATAGTTTTGTAACAAAATGATATCGTTAGATCAAAAGGTTTTGGTAAATACATATTTGAGTAAATAGAAACAAGTTTGTTAAATGACCACAGCCAGCCAGCAGTCTACACTGAGAAGTGCAAAGGTTTACTGACTCAATACTGAGCACTGATATGACCGTGTCTGGTCTGTTGTGCTTCTGCAGACAAGTTTACAGTTGTTTTAAACCTCAGATATGAAATATGAACAAAGCATATCCCTCTATAGTGTGTATTTGTCTCAAGTAAAAGCACTAAGTGCCATTACTGTCTGCTGCTTTGTTCTTCTGCTATCAACAGTCACTTCTGACAATTTTACCTGACACCCAGAGCAAAATGGTGACAGGGGAGGGACTTCCAGCAAATTGACAGCCTCAGCTCTGTTCCTGTGTGCTGTGTGAAGGGGCGTGTGTCCCTTCTCTCCAATCAGCTGTCAGAGCTCTCCTCACCGAGCTCTGCAGAGTGAAACTTCAGCTCTCCGCCCGGTTTTTCTGAACTCCCAACCAAGCTTATAAATTCAGCATTTTGAATGGATGTAGAAAAGAGAAGCCTACAGATAGACAAATACAACTTATGTAGGAGGATTTGTTTCATCTCTGTGTAGCACCTGAGTATAGTCTCTTCACTGGGTGTATGTAAGTGTTTACCACCACTTTAAAGGGGTTGTAAAGGTTTGTTTTTTATTTTCTAAATAGGTTCCTTTAAGCTAGTGCATAGTTGGTTCACTTACCTTTTCCTTTGATTTCCCTTCTAAATATTTGTTTTCTTTGTTTTCTTTGTCTGAATTTCTCACTTCCTGTTCCTCCTCAGTAAGCTGTTCAGTAAGCTGTTCTGGATGACTCCACACCACTCGGATGATGGTGTGAAGTTTAGTGAGGAGAAACAGGAAGTGAGAGATTCAGACAAAGAAAAAAAACATTTAGAAGGTAAATCAAAGGAAAAGGTAAGTGAACCAACAATGCACTAGCTTAAAGGAACCTATTTAGAAAATAAAAAACGAACCTTTACAACCCCTTTAAGCTGGGTACATACTTCAGTTTTTGTTTTTTTTCATTCAACCAGCGGGTTGAATGGAAATAAAAACTGACGGATCACCACATTTACACAAGCAATGTGTGATGCAGGGATCTACCCTGCTGAAACACATATACAGTAATCAGCGCTTACAGCTATTAGTTGCGAGTATTGATCGCACGGTGGTTTACCAGCATGCATGTTAGGACAGACAGCTGTACCCTTAAAGGAGTTTGCTGTATAAATTATCAGATCCTAAACGTAAAAGTGCCGCTGCCATCTTCGGTAAGGGAATCAGGAAGTGAAGCCTTGCGGCTTCACTTCCTGGTTCCCTGCTGCGCATGCGCGACTCACGCTGCGCGATCACACTGGTCCCTGCTGTCTTCTGGGACCTGTCTCCCAGAAGACAGTGGGGGGGACGGAGAAGGCGCCGGAAGTGGCGTAGATACCCGTGGGTGGCTCGGTTATCTATGCCCTGAAGTGGGAGCAAAATACCTGTACTAGATATGTATCTGCTCTCCCCTGAAAGGTGCCAAATGTGACACCGAAGGGGAGGGAGGAATCCGAAAGGGGAAGTTCCATTTTTGGGTGGAACTCCGCTTTAAAGGAGTTGTAAATGCAGAAGTTTTTTTTTTATCTTTATGCATTTAGGTATCTATGCATTAAGCTAAAAAAACGTTCTGTGTGTAGCAGCCTCCCCAGCACCCCCCAATTACTTACCCGAGCCCTATCTCTCTTCAGCGATGTCCACGAGTGTCTTAGCCGTCCAGGACACACCACTTGATTGGCTGAGACACAGCCATTGGCTCCCACGGATGTCAATCAAAGTCAGTTAGCCAATCAGGGGAGAGAGGGGGCGGGTCCGGGGTTCCATGTCTGAATGGACACAGGGAGCTGTAACTTGGCTCCAGTGCCCACATAGGAAGCTGCTGACTGTGGGGACACTCAATAGGAGGGAGGGGTCAGGAGCAGCAAAGAGGGACCCAAGAATAGGAGGATCCGGCTGCTCTGTGCAAAACCACTACACAATGGAGGTAAGTATAACATGTTTGTTATTTTTTTTAAAAAGAGCCTTTACAATCACTTTAATGTATGACCTGTTTAAGGGTTGTCACCCTAGGAGTAGAAGTGAGTTACTGGCAGGATCCCCATGTGAAATGAAGCCACCACATCTAAGTACTGGTGAGCTAATATATTTTTTTTTTTCTTGGGTTTAGATACACTTAAAGTGTTTGTTTTTTTTGTTCTTTCTTATTAACATATCAAATCAATTTCAGATGAAAAGATGCAATGTGTTAAATAGACTCAACAGACTGCTTACACTATATGAGCTGTCAATATACAGGTACATACTAGGACACATGCCTGGCCTGTCTAGCAAAGCTCACTATGCAGGGCCAAGACTTGCTAACCATTGTACCTGCACTAATGACAGCTAAAGCAGATTTATGGAATAGGTAACATACTTACATAATGAATCTAAAACTGAATATACCAGAATCTGGAAGGGTTGGGAGGAGTTTAGACACTCGTTGGTATATGCAGGTTATATGAGAAGTCAGGGCAGTATTTAGGGTACTTCGGCTGGATACCCTAGCGAGGGCGCAACCCCCCCCTTTTTTTTTTCTTTTTTCACAAGGTAGTTGGACTTTACTGGAGGAAGAGAGTGATACTCATGCCCCCTCATAAATCAATAAAAACACAAATGTCACGGAAGCTAATTAAAGGAGAGGGAGGGGGAGGGGAGGAGGGAGAGAGAAGGAGGGATGGAGGGGGAGGGAAAAGAAAAGAAAAGGGGAAGGAGGGCATGTAGCCCTTTAAAGTTTAAAATGAGAGAGGGTGGGGGTTTTTGTGTGGTTTCTAATTATTATTTTTTTCCTCTCACAAGGTAGTTGGATTTTACTGGAGGTAGAGAGTGATACTCATGCCCCCTCATAAATCAATAAAAACACAGATGGCACAAACGTAAATTTAAGGGGGAAGAAAGGGAGGGGGAGGGAAGAAAAGGAAAGGGGACAGAGGGCACAAAGCACTTTAAAGTTAATTGTAAGAGGGAGTGGTTTTGTGTGTTTTTTTTTTCTTTCTTTCCTCTATTTGAGGGACACAGGGTTGTTAGGGGAAAATGGGGGTAGAGAAGGACACTCTCGCCCCCTCATAAATTTAGAAGAAGGGAAAGAAGAGAGAAAAATAATATAGAGGCCACGTAAGTCAATTAAAGGGGAAGGAAGAGAGGGGGAAGAGTAAAGGAAAATCAGGATGTTGCAGGACAGACCCATTTTGTTGTAAATGTATGTTTTGTCTTATTTTAACGTAATGTATATATGCTTATTGGTTATGATATGAAAGCTATATGTATGTATAAAAATTTTATAAAATAAATAAAAAAACGAAAGCAGTCAGTCCTTAGTACACACCACCTCGTAGAAGAAGTGTTCGCTTAGTTGCTTTGTTAAGTTAACATTTAGTAAATAGCAGTCTTCTGATTCGCACCTAACATTTGCACATTTTAATCTTGATTTACCTTATGTGTGTAGCGGGGTGTTGCCTATTGGTATGTTATAAGGACTATTTTATACACAAATGCACCCAGATCCCTCCGCAAACTCTATTGACTACTGTTTGACTTGAAAGAAAAGGTGCGCGGTGGGACTTGTAGTACAGAGAGAGATGGACTCTAATGCCGTGGATACTCTATAGACTACTGTACCCACAGTGCAGCGGTACACCCACAGTGCATTGCCCGGCACAAAGTCTGCTGGGGAAGGGTTATTTAAGTGGAGGAGGAGCAACGCGCGGTCTCTTTGGACATCGCCCGCCCAGCAAGTCGGAGCCTGTGTTGAGGCCTGTTGGGCTTGTCTAGGCCGGAGAGCCTGGGCCTACTGAGTTGGGAAAAGCCTGCTCATCGCAGAGAGAGAGAGGGACCTCAGTTGAAGAGCCTGCTGATATCTCGGAGCATCCAAGAGTCGACCCATCTATCGACTTCCATGCGGTTGTCTGAGGGACCGGAGACTACGGGTGGTGGAGAGGTCATGTGCCAGAGCACCAGTGACGGAGCCAGCCGTACGGACTAGGCCTGGTCGGGTGAGGGGGCACATGCTCAAAACTTTTAACTGTTACAAGGCCCGTGATCTTTTGTTTGGGGCCCACCGCCATCAGAGCAGTGTGCTATGCACCAGGGGACAGTGTGTTGCGCAGTAACTGCGTAGTTGAATTTGGGCATCCTATTATCTGTGACTTTACATCTTAAAGCATAACAGGAGTTAAGCTAACTGTTGGATACCCTTTGGATTACAAATTTAAAGTGCATCAACGTTGCTAGCGAAGATTCCTTCAGTGGATTAACTGTGTTTTAAAGTAAGTCAGGCCTGACTGGAACTCACAGCGACATTGTTTGGGCGCCATATTGCCCACGAGGGAAAAAGCTTGCGAGCATAGCTATTTCAAAGACATTTAGTGTGTATAAGATTTTATTATACCCTGGTACCTTTATATGTTCACAACCTTGGCTCATGCAGGGCTCTGCATAAGCAAATGCATATTTGTTAACCTGGCTTTTCCTTATCCAGTAAAATACTTTTATGGTTAAGCAAACACGTGTGTGGAGTGTTAACTGTTACCAGGAGACGGCCAACACAGGTAAACCAATTTTAAACTGTGACTGTATGCTTTATTGCGGTATTGTGATTCTTATAGCTAGTGGGTTTCACAAATTCCATTTGTTGACAGCTGTGTCAGTGGAGGGTTAGAGCCAGTTTCTGGGGGTTGACAGCAGTACAGTACAGGCCCAAAACAATACCAGCAGCTCTGTTAACTGGGGGTTGTGCTACATGTGTATATTTATGTAAATAAATAATTGATTGGGATATACTGGTACACATAGACCCCTTTCAAACTGAGGCAGTTTTCAGGCATTTTAGCACTAAAAATAGCACATGTAAAGCGCCTGAAAACTGCCTCTCATGCCTCCACAGTGTGAAAGCCCAAGTGCTCATATGAGTAAACACTGAATAGAGTGTGAAACGCGCCAGTGTCCTAGGTTCATGCTGTTATTTGTAGTGCCTGTTTCCTTTTAATAAAACTACGTTGGATTGGAGTGCGGATGTCCTCATCAATTTCGTTTCTACTGCCAAGTGCATTTCCGGCACCCTCGGTCTCTGAGAGTAAGACCTTACCAAGCCATACCTGCCTTGAGCGGCAATTTTTGTTTATTGTACTTTTACACTGGGGCGGTGCGCTTGCGAGACGGGGAAAAAAGTCCTGCAAGCTGCATCTTTGGGGCGGTGTGGGAGCGCTGTGTATTCAGCGCTCCAACACCGCTCCTCTCTGAAAATCGATTCGGAAGCGCTTCCTTGGGGGTTAAAAGCGCCCCGCTAGCAGCCAAAAAGTGCTGCTTAAACAGCGGTAAAGCGCCGCTAAAACTAGCAGCGCTTTACCGCTAACAGACCCGCCGCCCCAATGTGAAAGTAGCCATAGTGTGACACAACTTGGGGTGAATGGGGTGAAATCAATACGTGTTTTGACCATTGTAAGTTAAAAAAAATCGAAGGTGCAAGATGGAATTTTTTCTCCAATGAACGAAATTCTAAAAGTGAATGTGGTTTTCGTTTTGGAAATTCCATGAATTCCATATTCAAATGTTAAACACAAATGGAACTTTGAACGAAATTCGTCAAGTCTCATCAAATCTACTAACAAGATTTTTCACATAAACGTTTGCTTGAATATCTACCAGTGTATTAAGTCACAGATTATTTCCACATGTCCTTATTAATTATTATGGCTTCAGATGATAAGAAAGGCAGGCAGTATAGGCAGCAGTGAACTTTATTAGCATGGTGACAATTGCTTTTTATATAAGGAGATGTCCACAACATGAAACCGCTGTACAACATATTTGGCCTGATTTACTAGATCTGAGCTCACACTGCCAATGAGAGTAAGCAATGCCCACACCCCGGCTTAGCTGATGATCTCTATGATGTGGTTTACTGTGGGTGATCAGTTACCAAGCAATTGATAAGTAGTACATTCTGAAGAATTTGTAGCTCAAAACATTTAGAAAAAATTGTAAAAACAGGAATATGTTCAAAGTTGTAACAAAAATAGTTTTGTAAATAAATCAAAACAACCCCTTCCATGTACCGCTGTATATATATATATATAAAATTGGAAATGGGGTGATATGGCAATGAGGATGTATGCTACATTTTAGTGATTTTACGTTTGCGTAGACCTTTCGTTGGGTATGTACTGTATGTGAAGTTTACATTCATACTGTACATATCACATTCACTTTTGAAAAATTAGGGTAAGGCATCTTTGTTATGTTATTGGAGATCATCAACCTGGCAGGCAAGCATACCCTTAGTAAATCAGGCCCAAAGGGTGCATGCTGTTCCTGTCCACCATATTAAGTCAGGTAGACTCACAAATTATAATTTATGTTCCATTCACTGATGTGTTGTCATGATTAATATACATTCTTGAGGCCACATATGTTTTTTTTTTTTTGTTGTTTTTTTGCTGTATGACAGTAATAGCTTTGGATTAGTGCTTGAACTGAACCACTGGTGCTGGGATACGGATGTCTTGCCCCTTCTCTAGTCTCTTTTCGCAGTCAACCAGATAGTTCACTCCATCGATGACCAGCTGCGCCAACTCCACCTGCAGGGATTAGAGAACGATTAGGTGAGGGCAGAAAACAGTAAGAGGACTGGAGAGATACTATTGGCTCATAAATCAGCTTGCTCTCCAAAGCTTATTGTGACCTGAAGGTGACACTATACATATGGGCATGCTTAGTTCACTGCAGCTTCCCAGGGATTTTAGTTAAGTCATTTTAATACCAATTTTCCATTTAGACACATGATTGTTAAGAGTTATTGTTGAGTTTATTCATAGCCTCCTAGTCTGTCCTACAAGGATAACTCAAAACAAGGGTAAACTCAAACTATCTATGTAATTAAGGTGGGTGCTTTAAAGTAAAATGTGCGTGTGTGTGTGTGTGTGTGTGTGTGTGTATATATATATATATATATATATATATATATAGCCAAAATCTGTTCTTTGTTGTTTTTCGGGTAGAGTAGTGAAGATCGAAACCCTGTCAGGTGTATATTTCTCTCTATGTCCTCACTAGGTAGATTCACCTTCTCTATTTGTCCTGCTGACCACTGACACCAAGAATAGGAAATTCACAATTTTACAGTTGTCTTTAGAAGAGAAGGTGAGGGGAAATTATCCAATGGGGACGCTTGTTCTGTGATACCTGTCAAAGAGGAGAATTCCCCTCTCTAACTTCAATATTATATCTATGCAATCGGTCTCCTTATTTTATATATTCTAAAAGATTATTATGTTTTAGTAACGTCACCATGTCCATGCACATTGAGGGACCTATCTCATTCACACCCCTATCAGCATTCTTACATGCAAAAGTGTCTGATAAGCACTCATATGTAATTGGGTCATGTAAGTGCATAGGTTTAAAGCAGTGTTTCTCCAACTTTTTTGTTTTGAGGCGCACCAAAAAGATCAAAAAAAATTCACGGCACACTTGAAAAGATTTAACAATTTTTGTGGTGAAGAACTTATTTAATTTTATATATATATCTTAAATTTAATGTGAAGGATGTGCATGTTTTTGAGAGCAAATGAGATTGAAGCGAAACTCCAAAATCGCCAAACTGAACAAACAAATGGAACATCGCTTTATTAGAGCGATCAAGTTTTCCCCAGATCTTGCACAAGCCTCGCGTTACAAAAGGAACCAATGAATGACAGACTGACAGAGATTGCATATTTATATATGTTACTTTTTTAACTTTTGCAACATTTATTTACCATTTCATTTTTCGATATATTCAAGGTTTCAAAACGCTAGCAATTTAAAAAAAACCTATAAACTGCCACGGCACACCTGCAAATCGTGCTGCGGCACACAATTTGCGAATCACTGGTTTAAAGGTTTAAGGCTATGGGCCTTTTACCTTAATGCATGCTCTGCATTAAGATAAAAAAACTTTCATGTTCAGCTATCCCCCCCAGGCCACCCCTCAATATTTACCTGAGAGCAGTCTTGATTCAGGGCTGTGCCTGAGAGCAGCAGATCTGCTCTCTCTCTCCTCACAGGACTCAGTGCCAGCAGTGGGAATCATTGGCTTTTGCTGCTATCAATAAAATCCTGTGAGGAGGGAGCGTGGGGTGGGGCCAAGCCGCACTGTGTGTGTCAATCGATGAATAACAAGCCTGCATGTCTACTCCTATAGAAAGTGGCTTACTGTGGGGGCAGACACAGAAGAGGAGAAGCCAAGATCAGCAGTGGGAGACCCCAAAAGAAGAGGTTTGGGGCTGCTCTGTGCAAAACCATTGCCCAGAGCAGGTAAGTGTAATATGTGAGTAGGATAATCCACTCAAGGAATCTCGCTCAAAGGGCTATGTGACCTTCCTGACCCTGGTCAACCAAGAACGTGAGCTGCTTTCCTATAGGTGGCGACACATTTGGCAGTGTTTTTTTGTTTAATACATGTAGATGGTGGATGAAGATTTTTCTTGTGTGTTCAATTTTATTCATTTATAGTGACATACTGATAAATTGTATGCACATGTGGGTTATATATGAATTGATATGGTTTATGTAAATAAATTATTTTTTATTAGATGAATTGATATTTATTGTATACACATTCATATTATATTCATTTTTTTTTCATATATATAGATATCTATCTATCTATATATTGTGAGGGGGTTGGCTCGGCAGCGGGTGTGGGTGACCCCCGAGATGGGCTCCCCACACAAAAACAGGCCCAGCAAACGGAGGTTGTGGTTTTCAAAATCAAAAAGGTGCGGTTTATTTTCTATTTACAGTGACAAAACACAGCAAAGAAAAAGAAACATAAACAAAATAAATCCTGGTCAACTTGACCTCTGACTAAACATACAGGTTTCCTAACTAACAACTGGGATCAGCCTAGTGCTGTCCTAGTCCCTAAGTCCCTGGTTTTAAATGTCCAAGCAAATAGCCACACAGGCTTTGTCTCACCGCACAGGGGTTCACTCTCCCTAGACAGTCCACACAGGTCTGGGTCCAGGCATGAGCTAACATCTAATGAAGCTGGGAGTTCTTATAGAGGCCTAAATGAGCTGACAAGCTTCAGCTGGTCTCATCAACTCCCTGTCTGCACGACGCCCCACACTCTCCCTAGAGGTATGAGTCATCCATGAGCCCACTAGCCTTATACAACTCTCCACCTAGTTGTATAAGTCGGCGTAAAGCCTGAATCTGGGCGAAATATATCTACCCCCCTGGATGCAACCAGGTGACTTTACCTTCCTGCTGTCACATACCCCCCCCCTCTTGTTTTAACCTCGGGGTTGGAACACCAGCAATCAGGCATTCATGTACTCGAGACAAAGCATCCACATTCCCCATTTGAACGCCAGGGCAATGCTTTACTGTGAAGTTGAATTCCTGGAGGGCCAGGAACCACCTATTCACTCTTCTATTTGTTTCCTTGTTTTGAGCCATCCACTTTAACGGAGCGTGATCCGTAACCAAGTCAAAGTGCCTACCTAGCAGGTAGTACCGAAGGGAATCTAGAGCCCACTTCACCGCTAAACACTCCTTTTCAACGGTGGCGTAATTTACCTCATGGGACTTCAACTTCCTGCTGAGGTAAATGACTGGGTGCTCTTCCCCGTTCCAGACCTGGGACAATACTGCTCCTAACCCCACATCTGACGCATCACTTTGTACGACAAAGTCTTTAGAGAAGTCGGGTGAGTACAACACTGGCTGGCTACATAAGGCTTGTTTCAAGAATTGGAATGCTGCCTCAGCCTCGGGGGTCCATTTAATCATGACCGACCTTTTCCCCTTCGTCAGGTTGGTTAGGGGCACAGCCTTAGAAGCAAAGTGGGGAATGAATCGCCGATAATACCCAGCGATTCCCAGAAAGGCTCGTACCTGCTTCTTGCTGTTGGGACGTGGCCAACTCTGGATGGCCTCGACTTTGTTGAGTTGGGGTTTTATTACTCCCCTCCCAATGGTGTACCCAAGATATTTGGCCTCCTCCTGCCCAATGGTACACTTCTTGGGGTTAGCCGTAAACCCCGCTTCCCGAACAGAGTCCAGGACTGCTTGCACTTTTGGCAGATGTGAGGCCCAATCTGTGCTATGGACAATTACGTCATCCAGGTAAGCCGCAGCATACTTCCGATGGGGCCTCAGCATCTGGTCCATTTTCCGCTGGAATGTGGCCGGCGCATTCTGTAACCCGAACGGCATTCTTTTATATTGGAACGCCCCGTCTGGGGTTACAAATGCGGTTTTCTCTTTGGCCGACTTGGCCAGGGGGATTTGCCAATACCCTTTTGTGAGGTCAAGAGTCGTCATGTATCGGGCTGTTCCCAGCCGGTCGATCAACTCATCTATACGTGGCATGGGGTAGGTGTCAAATTTTGTAACTTTGTTCAACTGACGGAAATCGTTACAAAATCGCCAGCTCCCATCCGGTTTAGGCACCAACACAATGGGACTAGACCAATCACTTTGGGACTCCTCTATCACCCCTAAGTTCAGCATTTTCTGTACTTCCTCCCGTATTGCCTCCCGTCGGGCCTCTGGGATCCGATAGGGTTTTAACTTCACCCTTTCACCGGGCGGGGTAATGATGTCATGCTCTACCCCAGATGTTTGTCCCGGCAGCTCAGAGAATACCTCCTTGTTGCAAAGCACAAACTCCTTAACCTCCTGTTGTTGGGGTTGTGACAAGGTGGCTGCTATTCCAACCTCAGGAATCACGCAACCAGTTTGAGCTGGTGACCAAGTGTCTGCGACTAGGGACTCTCTATCCCTCTAGGCTTTCAACAGATTAACGTGATAGATCTGTTCGGGCTTTCGCCTTCCTGGTTGTCTGACCTTGTAATTCACTTCGCTCACTTTTTCCATTATCTCGTAGGGGCCTTGCCATTTGGCAAGGAATTTACTTTCAACCGTAGGGACAAGTACCAGTATCCTATCCCCCGGGGAAAAGGTACGGGTCTTGGCTCCACGGTTGTACACTCTCTGCTGTGCTAACTGCGCTTGGGCCAAATGTTCCTTCACGATGGGCATTACCTGTGCAATTCGGTCTTGCATCAGGGCGACATGCTCAATCACACTCCTGTGGGGAGAACTCTCACTTTCCCAAGTTTCCTTGGCAATATCCAACAGCCCTCTTGGGTGTCTCCCATACAGTAACTCAAAGGGGGAGAATCCCATAGAGGATTGGGGCACCTCCCTAATAGCAAACATCAGATAAGGAAGTAGACAGTCCCAATCCTTTCCATCTCTATCCACCACTTTCTTCAACATTTGTTTTAGGGTTTTGTTGAATCTTTCAACCAGCCCATCGGTTTGGGGGTGATACACAGATGTACGTAATTGCGTCACTTTGAACAATTTACACAGCTCCTTCATAACCCGGGACATAAAGGGTGTACCTTGGTCCGTAAGCAGTTCTTTACAAATACCCACCCGGCTAAACACAAGAGATAGCTCTTTGGCTATGGTTTTGGCCGAGGTATTTCGGAGAGGGATCGCTTCTGGATAACGGGTGGCATAGTCCATTATAACTAATATGTACTGGTGCCCCCTAGCGGACTTGATTATAGGACCTACCAAATCCATGGCGATCCTCTCAAACGGGACCTCAATGATGGGTAGAGGGACCAGTGGGCTACGGAAATGTGGCATCGGGGCCGACCTCTGACACACAGGGCAGGAGGAACAATAATTTTCTATGTCCTTCATCACCCCCGGCCAATAGAATCTCTGTAATACCCTCTCTCGGGTTTTCTCTGTCCCCAGATGACCTCCAAGAATGTGCCCATGGGCCAACTCCAACACCAACTTCCTGTAAGGTTTGGGCACCACAAGCTGCTCAACGGTTTCTTCTGCCCTTTTTGCCACCCGATACAGTAGGTCCTTCTCTACACTGAAGTATGGGTAAGTGCAGGTATTATCTGGGTTCACTAACTCGCCATCTATTTTCACTACGTTTTCCCGTGCCTTTATTAGGGCGGGGTCTTTCAACTGTTCTGTGGCAAAGTTTTCCCTGTGAACCTCAAGATCAGAAAACTCCACAGACGGTAGGTTTTCGTCTGAGGAGGTGGGCTCCTCTCCAGTTTCTTGAGTCTCCCCTGCCAATACTGATAAGGGAAATTCCGGAGAGTCCTCACCACTCTCAGGGGAGTTCTGGCTATCACATTCCTGGTACATAGGGGCACCAGTGGGGGGCTCAGGATCATCCCACAGTTCCCAGAACTTCGGAAAATCCCTTCCCACAATGGCGTCATGCGGTAACTGAGATACTAAGCCCACTGGATGAGAGAGGGTACCTTTGGGGGTCTCGAAACACACTGTAGTCACTGGATACTCTCGGGTGTCCCCATGCACACAAATAACAGCTACCTTGCTATTCCCAGAGACCTCTGTTTTAACTAACTCAGCCTTTATCAGGGTCACAAGGCTACCTGAATCCAGCAATACCACAACATTTCTACCATTAACACACATTTTGCATAAATGTTTCTCAGTTCCTCGAATGGCAGTGCATGCGACTGTCGCACACAGCGACTGACGTCTGCCCGTCAGAAAGTCACACTGCATGGGTTCCTCCACAACCGGGCAATTGGCTGCAATATGTCCCGCTTGCCGGCAGCGGTAGCAAACGATCCTTCTTGCGGCCTTTTGAGCCGCTGATTTCCCAGGCTGTTCTCGCCAAACTTGGGGTAGAGCTCCCACCCTCTCACTCTCTCCACCCTCACCCCTTGGAATCCTCTTATCCGCCCCTGGGGATGGTCTGGTCTTAGGGTGGAAAGTCCGAGTGTCTCTGGAAGAGGCCGTCAGGTTCTCTGTAGCCAAGTATTTCTCCACACGATCCACAAGACCATCGGCCGTCTCTGGGTCTCCATGGCTTACCCACTTTTGGATGGCAGTAGGAAGAGCTCTCAAAAACCGATCCATTACAACACGTTCCACAATCTTTGGTGCGGACAAAGTCTCTGGCTGTAGCCACTTTCTGCTCAGGTGAATGAGATCATACATTTGAGACCTGGGGGGTTTTCCAAGCTGGAAAGTCCAGTTATGCACACGCTGAGCCCGGACAGCCTGGGTGACACCCAGCCTTGCCAATATTTCAGCTTTTAGCATCACATAGTCTTTTGCTTGGTTAGGCTCTAGGTCATAGTAAGCTTTCTGCGATTCACCAGTTAACAGAGGAGCCACCAGTCCAGCCCACTGCTCCTCAGGCCACTTTTCTCTTTCAGCGGTCCTTTCAAATGTGGTCAAAAATACCTCTGGATCATCCTCTCCAGTCATTTTTGTCAATAAACGACTCACCCCAAAGGACGCGGTATTAGTGGGACGGCTTTCCTCACTGGTCTGCGGACGTTGCTGCATTACTGCTTCCATCTGTTGTTGTAGTCTCTGCTCTTGCTTCTGCAACAGGTCTATGAAGCGGGCCTCAGATTGCTGCTGGGCTTGTTGCTGAGCCTCCAGACTCTGTTGCAAAGTTGCGTTTGTCTGCTGCTGGGCTGCAAGGCTCTGTTGATGAGCTTGCTGCTGGGCTGCGAAGTTCTTTTGCAAACCTGCATTTGTCTGCTGTTGATTGGCATTTGCTAGAGCCAGCTGCTTCAGTATCTCCTCCATGCTGGCTTAAAAAAAACTGCCACTGGTTCTCCACCAACTGTGAGGGGGTTGGCTCGGCAGCGGGTGTGGGTGACCCCCGAGATGGGCTCCCCACACAAAAACAGGCCCAGCAAACGGAGGTTGTGGTTTTCAAAATCAAAAAGGTGCGGTTTATTTTCTATTTACAGTGACAAAACACAGCAAAGAAACATAAACAAAATAAATCCTGGTCAACTTGACCTCTGACTAAACATACAGGTTTCCTAACTAACAACTGGGATCAGCCTAGTGCTGTCCTAGTCCCTAAGTCCCTGGTTTTAAATGTCCAAGCAAATAGCCACACAGGCTTTGTCTCACCGCACAGGGGTTCACTCTCCCTAGACAGTCCACACAGGTCTGGGTCCAGGCATGAGCTAACATCTAATGAAGCTGGGAGTTCTTATAGAGGCCTAAATGAGCTGACAAGCTTCAGCTGGTCTCATCAACTCCCTGTCTGCACGACGCCCCACACTCTCCCTAGAGGTATGAGTCATCCATGAGCCCACTAGCCTTATACAACTCTCCACCTAGTTGTATAAGTCGGCGTAAAGCCTGAATCTGGGCGAAATATATCTACCCCCCTGGATGCAACCAGGTGACTTTACCTTCCTGCTGTCACAATATCTATATATAGATAGATATATTTTCCTATGCAGACTGTCTTTGATAAATCTCTAATGTAATGCAAAGAAGCAAATATATGTTTGATGTAATTTAAAACTAATTACCCGCATAAACAAACTCTGCATGTTTTTTTTTTACTAAATATTTTTAATAGACTTAAACCCACCCCCCACCCCCAAACACATAGAGATTACTATCACTGTTCTCTACCTCGGATTTTCCCAAGCGGTCCAAGTTCGAGATATCGAATGTGCCACCAACAGCGGCAGTGTCAACTCCTCCTGTTCCTCTCTTCTGAAGACGAAGATTTTCTAGGATCTTGGAAAAGCGAGGATCCTAAAAACATTCACAAATAGATCTCAGTCTATAGTATACAGAAAAGTGATAAAAATCCTACCGAATAAAACAATTCCCAAGAAACTCAGGTGGAAAGATTTGATCACATACTTTCAATGTGAAAAAAAAATGGGTACTATTTAACAAAATAAATATCCTGCTTCATCAATACTTCACCAATTTTTACAGGTAAAAGTTTCATGATTAATATGGTTTATAGCTAAAGATGAATTCCAGGCATGGTATATGTTTAAGTAGCTGCACTGGTCCATACTATACTATACCATACCTGCCCGATGCCCCTGGAAAATGCAAATCACTGAAGTAGACACCGCTAATCCAGTAACAAGAAAAAGAAGGTATTATCAACCAGGGTGACCCCAAAAAAGAGGGAGAACATTTTAATTAATTCCATTTAGGCCCCGATTAGTGCAGGTCACCAAACACATAGCAAAACACACACTGTAGGGAAAATAATTCCTACTGAAGCAGGTATAATGTGATCACAAATGCATAGTTGCCAACAGTCCCAAATTTCCCGGGACAATCACGATTTTTGGACTCTTGCCCTGGATTGGGCTTGTCCCGATTCGGGACAAGCCCAATTGTTTTTGTCCCGGGAAAAACTGGAATGTTTTGGGCTAAAAACGGCAGCTACACAAAAATGGCCGCAGTGGCCTCCACCATTAATGTTGTTTCCCCTTGTGTTCAGTGCAGAGGAAAGGGGCAGCCAATCGGCTTCTCTTATTGGCTGCAGGGATTGGCAGCCCCTCCCCGCTCTCTACTGAACACACGGATGTGATTGCCGTCAGAACACAAGCTCAGGCTCTCTTGAGAAGGAGATCCTCCTGTCACTACTGCGGGGGATCCCCCTCCTCCCTCCTCCCTCCTCTCCACGCTGACACTGTGCATAATGCTCGCACAGCCACGGCCGCCAGACTATAGGATCACACAGGATGGAGATCTACATCATTGCTGTAATCACAGCTCTGCACTCCACACAAGTCCTCTGCACCCATGTGTCATCCCCGGGGGGGAGGGAGGGGGGCACAGTATTATGTTACATCGAGCTCCGTACAGGCTGGAGGAGGGGTGACTGCTGTCTTTTCTTTACACTTGGTACGTTTTGTAAAGTCGATATAGGTGCAGTATATGGAGGGGGTCGTTTGATAGGGGTGTAAAGAGGGACCATGCTCCGGACACCTGGTGTAAGGAGGGACCATGCTGCGGACACCTGGTGTAAGGAGGTACTCTGCTGGGGACACCTGATGTAAGGAGGGACTCTGCTGGGGACACCTGATGTAAGGAGGGACTCTGCTGGGGACACCTGATGTAAGGAGGGACTCTGCTGGGGACACCTGATGTAAGGAGGGACTCTGCTGGGGACACCTAAAGTAAGGAGGGACTCTACTGGGGACACCTAAAGTAAGGAGGGACTCTGCTGGGGACACCTAAAGTATAGAGGGACTCTGCTGGGGTGGCACCTGATGCAAGGACAGACTGCTGGGGAGGCACCTGATGCAAGGATGGACTCTGTTGGGGAGGCACCTGATGCAAGGACGAACTCTGCTGGGGAGGCCATCTGGTGGCAGGCGACGTAGCAGGTGACACGCTCAGGGCTTCCACTGATTCGGCATTATGATGAGTTGAATGATTTCATTTTATATTACAATGTAATAATAGAAATAATGCGCTTCAATCACCCTGACACCATAACAACCATGGTGCCGGAATGATTGAAGCGCCAACACCAGGTGTTTTGGAGTATCTTTATCTGCCGATTTTGTTAAACTTTCTGGAATACACATATTTCTATTGTGGCGTAGGATCTGGCTTATTTCTTTCTTTCTTCATCTCGGACTCTAACCACACCCCTTCTGAGCCACGCCCATTTAAGCCACGCCCATGATCGCGCGTAAACCGCACCCATTTTCCGCACGCCACATTTTCATATTAGGATGTGACACGCCTACAAACAAATGCCCTGCCCCGTAATTATAGCAATGCTCCGCCTCCATGCAAAAAAAGTGTCCCGGATTTTTTTTTTGCAATGTTGCCAACTATGCAAATAGCAATGTAAAAATAAAAAAAAGTTTTTTTGAGGACTATATAAATATGTAAATAGAAAAAAGGACCGAGGTGGTTTATGACACGCATGTGTCCTTTTTTTTATTTACATAATTACAGTATATATTGCTCAATAAAGCATTTTTTATTTTTACTTTTGTGTTCGTATTATACCTGCTTCAGTTGGAATTCTTTTCCCTACAGTGTGTGTTTTGCTATGTGTTTTAGGTATACTAACCCAAACTAATTGGGGCCTAAATGGAATTAATTAAAGTTTTCTCCCTCTTTTTTTGGGGTCACCCTGGTTGATGATATCTTCTTTTTCTTGTTACTGGATTAGCTTCAGTAAGAATTCTTTCCCCTACAGTGTGTGTGCCGCTAATCCAGTAATCTCTACTAGCTTTCAGGTCCCGGGCTGAGCAGCCGGCCTGATGCATTGCAAATACCTCTGCACTCAGCATGGGCATCATTTAGAGAATGCTTTGCTTTTTAGTCCCTGACCAAACATGGCCTGCTATCATGTGACAGCTTCCTGCAGGTTCAGGTCAAACTTCATTCAGCCTGAACCCTAAGAGCCAATTCACACAGGGGCGACTCGTCAGGCGACCTAGCCGCCTGACAAGTCGCGCTCCGCTCTGTACAATGGAACCGTTCTAATAGGAGCGACTCAAGTCGCTCAGACTTAGAAAAAGGTTCCTGTACTACTTTGGGACGACTTCAGGGTGACTTGAATGGACTTCAATACAGAAGTCATTTTGCAAGTCATCTCTGAAGTCGTGTGGAGATCGCCCGGCAGAGTCGAGGGACAAGTCGTGCCGCCCCAGTGTGAACCGGGTCTCACTCATCATTAGTCTACATAATAGTTACATTTATAAAAAAAAAAAGGATGTATAAATTACATGTCTGTAAATGTAACTGTAAAGCCCCATACACACGGTCGGACTTTTGGCCAACAAACTTCATTTTGAGCAAGTTGGACCAACAATCCGACCGCGTGTATGCTCCATCGGACAAACTTTTTTTTTTTTTGTGTTTTCATCGGACAAAAGTTGGGTCTGCAAACGGACAAACTTTTGCCCAACAAAAGTCCGATGGTGCAAAGTCCTACCGTGTGTACAGAAAACCATAGGACTTTTGTCCGATGGACAAAACAACTAATGTTAAAATCAACCAACAATAGCAGAAGTTGACCAAAGGGTGGCGGTAAAGAGCAGAAAAACCACGTGATGTTGCAAAAAGTTTTGGGAAAGTTTGCAGAAAAGTCCTGTGGTGTGTATGCTATGGGTGTGCCCGGCCAACTCCATTCGGACAAAAATCCAGGGAAAAGTCAGATGGAAGTCCGACCGTGTGTATGGGGCTTAAGAAATAGGTGGTGCGTAAGACCCCATTCACATCTGCGTGTCACGTGAATATGCATTTTCTCACACTTTTTTTTTTTTTTGCATGTTTTTGTGCGACATTAATAAGGCAGCCCATTCACTTGAATGAGCTGCTCTACGTGTGACAAATTAGCCGAGCCGCACCTTTTGGGATGTTGAGCTTTGCACATTTTTTTACTGTGCATTTTGGCACGTTTGTTGCACATTTTGCCGAGCACAAAAACACATTTGCTGCCCACGTTTGAGGTGTCATTAACAATGAATGATACCACAAGCTTGACACGTGTTTTTCATGCATTTCGGGGATGCGCATATCTGCATTCATTCCCAGAATGTGCAGATGTGAATGCAGCCTAATGGTGTACACTGGTGTCAATTATTAATATTGAGTAAATATCTGATCATACATTGGAAAAGTGTACATAGCTTACTTTGCCCAGTAGAGGTAGTTTAATGTGAACACCAGCTCTCAAGCCAGTGCCCAAGTTAGATGGACATGTCAGGATATATCCCAGCCTCTCATTCCACATGAATTCCCAGCCTCTCTCCTGGATAAGCCTTTCAACCTGTAGAGGGCAGAGTGACAGTCTGTTAGCATACATAAGCGGTATCAACTGATTTATACTAAGTCAGAGATAAATAAAGAACTGGCTCGCCAACAGTGCACTGTATAAACACCAAAAACAAATAGTGCAATGGATAATGTAATGGAATTAGAAAGGAACAACGCATTTCCTCGGATATATTAGTTAAGAGGGTGGTTAGACAGGGGAATTATGTTTGCCTAGGTGTGTCTGTTAAGAGCCAACCACAACCAGTTTTTATTTTATAAGCAAATAAATGGCTGACATGGCTGAAAATTTACTTTCCATCGCATAAAAACATCATTGGAAGATTCCTACTTCAGACTGATAGATGACCTCAGTGTCTTTTTGCCTAGGTACTACAGATATAGGAGAAGTGGCAGGTGTTCTGCTTGCCATTCTGCATTGTGCACTGCTTTCAGTCTTAAAGTATACCTCCACTTTTGAAGTCAGGTTTGAGAAAACCCCACTATATGTTATGTCTTCCCACAACATACCTAAAAAAAAATCTAAACCAGGGTTCCTCCAGAGGTTGTTAGGGGTTCCTTGAGCAATAAGCAATTTCTGCCTCTCAGATAAGTTCCCACTGACATCATTGATCTTTTTAGCTATCTATAAGCGGGTAATTCTTCCTAATGACCACTAGTGTTATGCCGCGTACACACGGTCAGAATTTCCGACAACAAATGTTCGATGTGAGCTTTTAGTTGGAAATTCCGACCGTGTGTAGGCTCCATCGGAAATTTGCTGTCAGAATTTCCGACAACAAATGATTGAGAGCAGGTTCTCTATTTTTCCGACGGAAAAAGTTCTTGTCGGAAATTCCGACCATGTGTAGCCATTTCCGATGCAAAAAAGTGCTGTGCATGCTCGGAATCAATTCGACACATGCTCGGAATCATTGTACTTCATTTTTCTTGGCTCGTCGTAGTGTTGTACGTCTCTGCGTTCTTGACCATCGGAATTTCCGAGCAACATTTGTGCGACCGTGTGTATGCAAGACAAGTTTGAGCGAACATCCGACGGAAAAAAAACCACGGTTTTGTTGTCGGAAATTCCGATCGTGTGTACGCGGCATAAGAAGCATTCCTCCCACTGACCATCACACTAATGTATCATGAACTGTAGATATATTAATTATTATAAGGGGTACTCTGATGCCGGAAAGTTATTTCAAGGGTTCCTCCGTGTTGAAAAGTTTGAGAAAGGCTGTTTTAGATGTTTCTCATGAGAAGGCCTCATGGCTGACTGCATGTTTTTCTAAAAAATGTCAGATCCGGTCTGTCCTAAGGACAGGTTGTATATATGTTGGTGCTGGTTATGTGGGTAACTATGCTGTGAACAAGTCTCTTCCTGAAACATGTTAGAAATTACTTTGTACTTGATTATCGAATAAAGAATTTGGATGGATTCCAGAGTGCGGGTTCTTTCCATATATCTATATTGCTACTATTCATTGCTTGATTGATTGCGTTCATCAAGACAAGGTATTCCCCCCCAGTCTGTTAAGCCCAATGCCCTTCCCTACCTTTGCCGTTTGTGCCCTCTGAAATACCTTCCAGTGCTCTTCCTTACCTCCTTTAGTCCTTTGCAAAATCTTTCAAACACCCTCTTCATGTTTCCTCCTTTCTCCATGGAAATTACCCTGGTGTGATCCTCTTCATTTATCCAGATGAGGAAAGTCTTATCATTATTGTGCCTAAAAAAAATTATAATAATGTTAGATAATAGTATTTAAAGGAGGTTCCTCAGTCGTTTTTGAAAAAAATTAAAAGTCAGCAGCTACAAATACTGTAGACACTTACCTGTCCCAGAATCCAGTGTCATCTTCATCTGGGCCGGTTACTCGCCGGTCTTTGGGTTGCCGGTGAAGGAATATTTACTGTGGAAAGCTGGCCGCACTGCGCAGTGTGAATTGTTCTGCAGCCCCCTGGAACCTGTGACGTATCCCAGGAGACTGCGGACAGGTGGGGTGATTTCAGTGGAAGTGGATTTAGGTACCTATGAATAATTAGGTACCTGTTTCCCAGGAAAAAAAATGTTCCAAAACTGTTAGAGGAGAGGGAGGAGGATATAAAGTGGAACTTCCCCTTTTAGGTGAAGTTCCACTTTAATTAGTTTCATTTCTGATCACTTAGTTTCCAATAGAGGCATAGAAACATATGATATTTTCATGAAAACAAAGAATTACAGCAGATGCTAGTTTATTGTAAACTACAATTTGGTGAGACACAGCTCACCTTCTTCCTGGTAACCCTGAGGAAGATGAGCAGCCTCTCATTGAAACACTGATTTGATTAAAAATTTGAATCTGCTTTACTATTTGTTCTCATGGAAATATCCTCCCTCCTTCCCCCTACATTTTTTGTTAAAGCGGATCTCCTGCAGCCATTCATTTTTTTTTTTTTATTATTATTAAATTATTTAAGTGGTATCAAAAGAGTACTCACACGTCTGCTGTTTATAGTGATCCGCTTTCCGATTTAGTCTGTAATTATAACTTATATTGTCTTTGTAACAGCGTTTCCATTTTGCTTGTTGCGGTGAATGCTGAACTCCCAGCATTCACCGCTCGTTCCTGCGCATGCTCAGTTCCGTCGCCGCCATCTTGCAACACCCCGCACTCCTGCACAGTAATGATAGAGTGAGAAGGGGGCAAGCGGACATATTGTTACACCCACCGGAGTTTTAGACTTCACAATTATTTTCAACACAAAACGGAGCTTATAAGCTTAAATACAGTATTTGGAAATCCGACGGACTGTTTACATGTTAAATGTAAAAAGCAGCAGGAAACCTGCTGACTTTACATGGTTGCTAATGTGACAGAACACCTCTGATTTTCACATTTAACATGTAAACAGTCCGTCGGATTTCCAAATATTGTATTTAAGCATATAAGCTCCGTTTTGTGTTGAAAATAACTGTGAAATCTAAAACTCCGGTGGGTGTAACAAGATGTCCGCTTGCCCCCTTCTCACTCTATCATTACTGTGCAGGAGTGTGGGGTGTAGCAAGATGGGGGTGAGGCTCCGCAATGACTCCTGGGAGCAATGAGAAAAGCTCCCAGGACACAGTGCGGTTACAGGAAATGACGCACTACCCGCAGACTACCCCACATCACACAGACAGGAAGCACAGTAAAAGATGTGGAAAACAAAGGTACTGTACAAAAAAAAAAAACCTGGCTGCTGTATGATTGAGCTCATGTATTCAAATAGGGTGGAGCTCTGCTTTAAACTGTGCAGCTAGGTCTTTTGTATCTCTGAACTAAGCACCGCACTCTTTGCTAAATATAAAATGGTAGAAGAAATGTTTTTTTTCGGTGCATAGGTTCATTCAAAGCACTGTATGTATCTGTGCCCTGCAATATAACATTTACTTTTCTTAAAGCAAAAAAAAGCTATGTTCAGTGACTCTTTTGTATATACACTATATTACCAAAAGTATTGGGACACCTGCATTTACACGCACATGAACTTTAATGACATCCCAGTCTTTAGGGTCTTCCCCTCCACATCAGTGCCTGACCTTACAAATTTGCTTTTGGAAGAATGGTCAAACATTCCCATAGACACACTCCTAAGCCTTGTGGACAGCCTTCCCAGAAAAGTTGAAGCTATTATAGCTGTAAAGGATGAGCCAACTCAATATTGAACCCTATGGACTAAGACTGGGATGCCATTAAAGTTCATGTGTGTGTAAAGGCAGGTGTCCCAATACTTTTGGTAATATAGTTTATGTATATTGTCCCAAAGGTAGCCACTGCACTCTATTTGTGAGGTTAAAGAGGAACTTCAGCCTTTCCCCTCAACCCTCATATTTTTTTTCTTCTGCTTATCTGATACTGTGTTCTGCACAGTAAGGATACTCACATTGCGAGCAGATCAAATGTTGACCTGCTGGGATCCTCCTCTCTGCAGCTGCTGCATGGGGCTGGTTCCACAATGCTGCCTCCTGAAAGCTGCCGGCTGTTCTGGGTGCAGGTGCTGCTAGGCTCGCCGCCTTCCTTCTTACTGAATAGAACTAGTATAGTGCCCCCGGTGTCACCTGGGATATGCACATTATGCATCCCAGGAGGCACCGGGGGCAGCGGCGTCATTTGTCAAGTCGAATGTCAGAGGATGGGGGAAGGGCCGAGGATTTTATTTAGAAAAAAAAGATTGGAACTAGTATAGTGCCCCTGGTGCCAACTGGGATATGCACATCATGCATTCCAGGGGGCAGCGGCGTAATTCCTATAGGCGAATGCCAGAAGATGGGGGGAGATGGAGAGGAGGAGAATGCATTAGAAGGGTGAAGATCCGCTTTAATGTCCAGGTGCTCACCCATAAAGAAATCCATCCAAATCCAAAACAGGTATAGGGGAACTCAGGGGTCTTGCAGTGAAGATAAATCAAAGCAACTGTGTTTTATTATCAACATTTCGATGGCACTACTTAATTTTTCTCAAGACGATCTACTGGAAGACCCGTGAATGACTTGGATTTATATATAGATATATATATAGATATATATATCTATATATAAAGTATATATATTCAAAGTACTGAGGAGCATATATTGAATGACTGCATCTGTTACTAAATTCCTCAAGTGAAATTATTAGAACATATGGCTTAATATATTGCTTCCTGTTTGTTAACAGACCTAGGCATTATTTCACAGCCTCTTACCAAATGCCACGAGCATCAGGCCAGTCTCGGGCCATTCCTGCTGCTGTCAGTAATGGGGACACAGGCTTGTCAAAGAGGAAATGATCCTATCAAGAAAAAAGTCAGGAATCATGAAGTTAAGATACAGAAGAACAAATTTGTAGCTCTCCACGGTGTAATGCCAACCTACTCTGACATATTACACAATACACAAAAGTTCATTCATTCTAAAAAAGAATGTTAAATCAAATGAAAATTTGAAGTACCTTTGAAGGACATTCCTCAAGTCATATGTACTGAGAATTTTAGTATTTTACATTATTTTGTGTATAGAGTCCATGTGACACCATGTTTAAGAGAGAAGAGAAGTATCTAACTGGATGCACGTTTGTTACCTTCACATATAGAGTATCCAACTTAGCACAAATTGTGTGGAAAGACAAATCAAGTCTGCAAAATCTAAAATGGGAAATTCTTACCCTAGCAATGGGTAAAAAAAACAAAAAAAACTAAATCCCTACAGATATTTGCTGTAACTGTGCCGGATCGGAAGATTAGTATACATTCCTAGTTCATGTAATCCAAGAAAAATGCTTAGTTTACTTGTAACTCTTGAGTTTAATGTAGAGACAGTTGCGTCTTAGTCGGACACTTACGTCTATTAATTGTTGCTGCTCTTGATCTGTCATGTCGCTGAGTTTGTAGTAGCGCCCAGCAAGATCTCCTTTGAGGCCATTAAGGGCTTCCGCTGCCACCTTCTCAACCTCCCTCCTCTCAGCACGGGTGCATGCTGGGGGCAAGCTTAGGCCTCTGATGCTTCTTCCAGTGCGAACACGAGATGAAAGTACATAACGCTCATCAAAATGGCCAGCTTTAATCTGCAATGAGCAAGCACAAGGAACACAGAGTGGGTACTATTCCTGTATTTGGTGTATACATTCAATTGATCAGATTTGCCATTTCCTATGGCCAGCTTCATGAACTTATGTTTTTCTCCTCGGTGATGGCATTTACTGTGATATTTACCTTGCTGGCATCTAAATCTGTGGGATGTCTCATGGCTCTTGGGTCGTATCCATTATGTCTCTCTTTTATTACGGGGTCAAAAATATCTGCAAATACCTGGAACATTAAGAAAACCATTTCAGATCATTACACTTAATTTTGTTATCTAAAGTTTTTGTACAATACATGGATCATTTTGATCAACTACAATATTCAATATCATTTATTCATCCTGTGAAAAAACTTCAGTTTTGAAAGAAAAATAAAAAAAAGGAAAAAAGCAAAACTTGGTTGAGTGAAAGTGAAATTTGCCGTTTATCCACTAAATTGTATTTGTTTAACTGCACATTTTAAAATCAGGACTAAATTCAAAACCAGGGTTTACCAATCAAAGGTAATTCTGTAAATGGATCTTTTTGCGTAATTCTAGGATCTTTTGGCCAGCTAGCTCATACAAACTATAGTTCTGTAGAGAGGGCAAATGGCTCACTAACCTTGAAACTGCTTTTTATTGGTTGTTGCTAAGAGCCTTAGTGAAAGCATATAGTACTTTATGATATGTACTGTTTGACAATCCTGTCCTGTATACATCCTGTGCAATGTATCAGTGTTTGAGGGTAAATACCGCTGTTCTCTGTTTAAGCAGTTTGCTCATATGGAAGCCCAGATCCTGGATCTGAATTAATAACTTAAGTAACACTGAGAAGCAATAACTCCAATAAAAGTTTACTGTTCACTGAGCAGATACTGGCTGTAACCAGTGGAAAGGTGGTCAAAGATGGGGTAGTCTAGTATCCAGAGGTAACTTTCATGGTTAGAATTTAAAGGGCTACTTGAGTATCAAGAGCTGACCGTAATACATATGTCCACCTTTCAACACCTTCCTCTTGATTTATTAAACCACCTATCACATTTGTTAGCCAGTGAGAACGTGAAGGCAAAACTGAAAAGCAAAAACTCGAAGAAGAGATTGTTGCTCATTGGTCAGATACTATCTGTAACCAACGGAGAGTTGGTTGGAGATGGGCTAGACTCATATCCAGAGGTAAGTAGCATGATTAGAATTTGACGGTTGAGTATCAGGAATTGAGCCTAAAGCCCCGTACACACGGTCGGACTTCCATCTGACTTTTCCGTGTTTTTTTGTCCGAACGGAGTTGGTCGGGAACACCCATAGCATACCCACCACAGGACTTTTCTGCAAACTTTCCCCAAACTTTTTGCAACATCAACATTTTTCTGCTCTTTTCTGCTCTTTACCGCCACCCTTTGGTCAACTTCTGCTATTGTTGGTTGATTTTAACATTAGTTGTTTTGTCCATCGGACAAAAGTCCTATGGTTTTCTGTACACACGGTAGGACTTTGCTCCATCGGACTTTTGTTGGGCAAAAGTCCGACCGTGTGTACGGGGCTTAATACACATGTCCACCCTTCCTCCCATCACCAACTTCCTCTTGGTTTATGAAACCACCTATCACATTTGTTAGCCAGTAATAAAGCGCAGGCAACACTGATGCCTCGTACACACGACCGTTTTTTCCGACGGGAAAACTGCTATGAGAGCTTTTCGTCGGGAATCCCGGCCGTGTGTATGCTCCATCGCATTTTTTCAGACGGGAAAACTGACAGACAAAAAAAGAGAGCAGGATCTCTTTTTTCCCGTCAGGAAAAAATCCTGGCGGGAAAACCGTTCGTCTGTATGCTTTTCTGATGGGCAAAAAACCGTGCATGCTCAGAATCAAGTATGAGACAGGAGCGCTCTTTCTGGTAAAACTAGCGTTCGTAATGGAGATATCACATTCGTCACGCTGTAATGGACTGAAAAGCACGAGGCTGAAAAGCGCGAATCGTCTCTCACTAAACTTTTACTAACACGAGGATCAGCAAAAGCAGCCCAAATGGTGGCGCCGTTGGAATGGAACTTCCCCTTTATAGTGCCGTCGTACGTGTTGTACGTCACTGCGCTTTGGACGGGCGGACTTTTGTCTGAGCGTGTGTATGCAAGGCAGGCTGGGAGGAATTCTGTTGAGAAAACCGTCGGTTTATTATCTGACGGAAAAACCGGTCGTGTGTACTAGGCATTGGAAGCAAAAACTCTACAAAGAATTTGCTGTTCATTGAGCAGATACTAACGTTAACCATGGATAGCTGGTTGGAGATGAGATAGATTAGTGTCCAGAGGTAAGTAGCACAGTCAAAATTTAAAGAGGAGCAGGCGGTTGAGTATTAGGAACTGAGCCTGATAAATATGTCCACCCTTTCATCCCCCAATACCTTCCTCTTGGTTTATGAAGCCACCTATCACATTTGTTAGGCAGTAAGAAACTGTAGGCAGCAGGAAAGAAGAGCTACATGGGAATTATGCATGTCCTGGGCACAATCTTATTTATTGTATACAGCTTGATGTAAGCCTTGCCAGCACTTTCTAAAACAACCTAAAGAGGGTCTGCCTTTACAATTATAACCCCAACACTGCAATAAGAAAATCTACAACAGCCTTTAAAAGTATACTTCTTTATATTTTGAAATTGCCTATACTTGGTCCTATGCTTTGTGCAAATTTCTGGTAAAACAGTATGCCTCCCATGCCGTGAGCAGGGGATGGGATATTTGTGAGACATAGCACGCTTTTCATGGCTGCAAAAAAGGAAATTGTGCCTTTTTTGCCAGTTTTATCTTGGCTGCAATAAACTGTCAAATGGCTATTGTAGCAATTCTATTGTATATATAAAGATTGTCTTTAAAATGAGAAAATATTTACATAGATGACTATTGCTGAGCAATGAATCTCTTTCTTCTGTCAAATCTTCAGTAAAAAGAGATTAATCACTAATACTTTCTGCTACACAAATTGCAGCATTGTTTGATTGTGGAAGGGAGGTAACCGCTCAGGTGCAGCCGATGATCTCCTCACAGGATCCAGAACCGTGGGTGCAGCCAATGCATATAGCAATGCAAAAATAGTGAGAAAACTTGGACTGCCGCACTCCAAAAAAATTGGTTGTTCTTTTATTAAAATAAAAATAGCTATGATTAAGCGCTGAAGTCCAGTGCGAAACGCGTCAGCTCACACTAGCTGTTCCCTTTGCTGTGTTATGTATTTGTTATTTTTATTTTAATAAAAGAACAACCAATTTTTTTGGAGTGCGGCAGTCCAAGTTTCTCACTATTTTTGCATTGTTTGATTGTGGGTGATCGATTGCTCAGTCGAGCACCTACAAATCTCCTGTGTAACAGTTCTTATTAGAACCACTGTAATGTACACACAACCATTGATCACATGAATTTTAGTCTCATGACCGACTAAGAATCATTCTTTTAGCCCTAACCTTCAAGTAGCTAAGCAGATTTGTAAAGCTTCCCTGCAGTGCATAAAGATGTTTTTTCCCATCTGCGTTTACAGCACAAGCATGGATTATTACTGTAACTGCAGTGCAAATTAACTGAACCGAGCTGAGTCCATTCATCAGGACCAGGTTCCAGCTCACTTTAATTAGTTGGTTATGCCTTTACAACTGTCTGGGGACATATTTGCTTATCGCACTTACTAGTTAAAAAAACTTGTGAACATTTTACCCACAATGGAAATATCTTTCACATGAATGCAAAATTTCCAAACCAATACCATGCCTGGTGCCCGACTTATGTTGGAGAAGCAATAGTGACTCTCTTGTGAAATCCATTAAGATTATTTTTATTTTTATGTGTAAACATTAAGACATTACAAACAGATTATCCACATTATTAACAAAATCACATAAACCAAACAAACGCTATATAAAAAATAAATAAAAAAAAGAGAGAAACTGTTTTATATGCACGTATTGTTTACTTGTTGACATTGTAAACTGATTTTATTTTCCTCAATAAAAACTTATTAAAGTGAAAAAAAAAATGAAAAAACTTTAATGCTTAGAAGCACTGAGGGTGGCCACTAAATACAACTTTCACAGGAAAAAGGAAAATCCAAAAACATATATATTTACCCAAAAATGCCTGTATTAAAATGGTCACTTACAGCCTAATATCTGATATTACAATATACATTGGATGGGCTGTCTTTAGAAACAGTCAAGTGTATTGGAAGATCTTCTAACTGCAATCTCAAGTATATGGCTAGCTGTACTGAGAGTGGGTAATATGTATTTTCCTCATCTTTAAGGAGACTACATGCTACGCCATTGCTTTGTCGCTGTGAAGAGACACCAATCACCAGCTGGAGTCCGGGGTGTTTTGCTCCCTACATCTTTATGAACATGATTCTTAGTAAGCAGGTATACAGTAAATAAGAATGTCCAGGTACAAGTGCATGATATGTGTAGTGCAGGCAGGTAAAATACCAGGCCTTTACTCTGCTGTTACAACGTAAAGAAGATCAGGGCATCTCTATGAAGTTAAAAACCTTCTTTCTGAGTATCTAGCATGTAAATAATATGTACATGCAGGCTCAGTGGAGTAGCTAGAGGCCAAAGGACCTCCGGGCAATTTTTGGACCTAGAACCCCATAAATGGACCCAGCCCCAGTCCTAATAGTAATTCATTTATTGAGCATCTGTTATTTACTAGGGCTTTCTTTCTGCAATTTACCACTGGTCCGGTCATTTCCTTCTGTCATTTTCCACTGATTCAACCCTTTACTTCTGTCATTTATCACTGGTCTGGTCCTTTCCTTCTGTCATTTACCACTGGTCTGGTCCTTTCCTTCTGTCATTTATCATTGATTCGGTCTTTTCCTTCTGTCCTTTACCACTGGTTCGATCCTTTCCTTCTGTCATTTATCACTGGTCTGGTCCTTTCCTTCTGTCATTTACCATTGATTCTGTATTTTCCTTCTGTCATTTTCCACTGGTTCGATCCTTTACTTCTGTCATTTACCATTACCACTGGTCTGGTCCTTTCCTTCAGTCATTTACCACTGGTTCGATCCTTTACTTCTGTCATTTACCACTAGTTCGATCCTTTCCTTCTGTCATTTATCACTGGTCTGGTCCTTTCCTTCTGTCATTTACCATTGATGCGGTCTTTTCCTCCTGTCATTTTCCACTTGTTCAATCCTTTACTTCTGTCATTTACCATTAGCACTGGTCTGGTCCTTTCCTTCTGTCATTTATCACTGGTCTGGTCCTTTCCATCTGTCATTTACCACTGGTTTGGTCCTTTCCTTCTGTCATTTACCACTGGTCTGGTCCTTTCCTTTTGACATTTATCACTGGTCTGGTCCTTTCTTTCTGTCATTTACCACTGGTCTGGTCCTTTTCCTCTGAAATTTAACATTGGTCCTGGTTGCAACTGTGATCTTTGTTCCTCTGCCATTTTGCAGGCTCCAGTTCTTGCTTAGTAGTAGTGTACATCTGTACTTTATTGAACCTTGTTCAGGGCAAGCATATCGGGCAAGCATATCAGTCTGCTCAGGTTGGAGAAGTGCTCTTTAATTCGTTTGATTGCTCTTGCTTCAGCAGTTGTTATAGTAGGGCCACTAACTGTATTTCTTGATATACAGATAGGCATCCAAAGGGGGATTAACAAATTTACAGCTGTATGCATCTATGCAGTGCACATAATTTTACAACATAATTTAGTTTCAGCGCTTTATCATATACTAAAAAAGTTACACCGCCAAGGGTATAAAATTGGAATCAGAATAGAATGACTCAAGTGTGCTAAACATACAGTCCAAATATGTACAGCATACAGTATCTGCAACAACCTAACCTCACTAACCTATTCCTAAAATCTAATACTTTTGTACTTGGGAACTGGATATGCTGCAATATGACGCATTGTCCATCTTACTACTCTGATTAAATCAATGGAAGACTCAAAGATTTTCTCACCTCATAGCATTCTTCATCTCCTGCTACCATACCCACAGTCTTAATGAAGGGATGTCCTGGGTTATCTACACCAGTCTGGATGCATTCATCGAGGGTGAAGCCATTTGGGGTGGTCTTGTCACAGAGTTTGGCATAAATGGCGGGCGTCAGGCTGCTTGCCATACAGTTGTTGTGTTTTCGGAGGTCAGGATATTCTGCACTGTAGGAGATTGGGGATAAATAAAGATGTAATACAATGATGCTTGTAGTAGGTTCCTGTAAATGATATTACAGAGGGTATTACTATCAATCTCTGGTCATTTCATTAAGCACAATGGTCCTTGTGAAAGGATGACACATCTTTTGCTTTTCTGCAACCCCCTATTTATAATTAATTAGGGTAACTGTGTTTTCATTTCACATTAGTGTCCATGGGTCAAGTCTTTCTTTTTATGGCTTCATTTTAGAATAAATTAAAATATGTCAATGGGAACAAACACAGGTGTTGATTTACTAAATCTGGTGCAGCTCTGCATAGAAACCAATCAGCTTCCAGATTTTTTTTTCTTGTCAAAGCTTAATTGAACAAACTGAAGTTAGAAGCTGATTGGCTACCATGCAGAGCTGCACCAGATTTTGCACTCTACAGTTTTAGTAAATCAACCCCAAGTGTTAAGTTATAGATCTTTCAAAAGCCAGTTGTGTAGAAGTAGTTACACTAGTGATTACCTGCTATGTGGCACTGTAGTAATGAAACCTCTCTATTCACCCAAAGGGAGCCAAAGACAGTGCTGGACTCTTAAAGTGATATTTAACCTTATTTTATTTTTTGTAAGAACTTCCAGCAGCTGGTTTAATCACTTACGTTGTATGCAGCTTCTTTATCCTTTAATCTTTGCCTATGTTAAAGTTTAAGCTGGTGCCATGACCACTCTCCAAGGTTTCCTCTTTCTGCTTATGTTTTGCTGCAGACAGGCTGGGAAGATCTGGGTCATGTGACAGCTAGTATATCCATTAGGAAAAAGGTACTTAGATTTTTTTTTTTTATTAAAATAATTACAGTGCTATCATCCACTTACAGAAAGGGAAAATGTCAATTAAAGTGGATGTAAACCTGAAAGTTGTATTATTAATGAAGACTTCTACCTGGTACAGTAGAGGATGTCAAGTCATCTGTGCCCAGTCTTGCCAGAAAGAGTCATTCCAGCTCTGAGCAATCCTCTTGTCTTTTTTTAGTAAAAATGACACAGATAAATGTCACCATATCCTCCACTGCTGTGACTGAAATCTCATTTCTTTATCTCATAAAGGCAGAGAAAGAGAGAGAGAGAGAGTGTTACGATTCCAGCTTCACAACCCTCTCTCCTTCCTTCTCCAGCTCTCCCAGGATTGGCTGCTCCACACCTCAGCATGATTGGGCATGCTGAAGTCATGTGGTGCCTTTCCTGAGCTTTGACTGGATGTTACTCATCATGGGGCGTGATCAGTGTGACTGAAGTGTAGGAGAAGAGAGTTACCGCTCAGATGTGACTGGTGACTCATTCACAAGATCCAGAGCCGTGGGTGCAGGCAATGCATATGACAATACAAAAAATCTGAGGAAAACGCTTGGACAGCCGCACTCCAAAAAAGATTTTTTATTTAAAACAAAAGCACAAACAACATGCCACAGCAAAAAAAACAGCAAGTATGAGCTGACGTTTCGCACTGCGATTCAGTGCTTAATCAGCTATGATTAAGCACTGAATCACAGTGCGAAACGTCAGCTCATACTTGCTGTTTTTTGGCTGTGGCATGTTGTTTGTGCTTTTGTTTTAAATAAAAGAACCTTTTTTGGAGTGCGGTTGTCCAAGCGTTTTCCTGAAGTGTAGGAGAGTGTAGAGATGGGTGACATCACGCCTCCGCCCACCGAGCTCCGGCAAAGAGACCCACCCACTGATTCCAGAATTTTGCAGGGCTCCTACTGCTGAAGAGGGTGACATTTGCAGGGTAGGGATACACGCAGGAGGCTTGCATGTATATATACATTAATACTGTGTTATTCGTTTATACTGGGTGAGTGGTGGGTTTACATCCACTTTAAACAGTGTATGTTTAGTGTCACTTTAAAGCATATGTATTTCAAACTAAAACCATGCGTGCAGCATACTGTTTGACATTTTTTGTTTAAAGAGGAAGTAAACTTCCTTTATAGACTTTTCCCTATGGTAAGCCTATAATAAGTGTAGCGGGGTATTCCCCTTTAAGACGGAGAGACAAGAAGTTCCAGGTGAGAGGTGAGTCGGGAGGAAGTAAAGAGACATTACTGGAAGTGAAAGCAGAGGAGAGAGAGAGACTACATCTCCCAGTACATCTTGCAGCACCCAGGGTACATTGCTCCGGAACAGAGACTGCTGGGGCAGACTTTATAAAGGGGAGGTGGAGTTTGTTCGGTCTCTTTGGACACCCCCTCTCCTAGCAAGAGGATCTCTGTGCTGAACTGCTGTGTGCACAAGGCCTGAAGCCTGGGCCTTGTGCTCCTTTCCAAAGAGCCCCTCTGCCAGCCTAGCAGAGCCTTAGAGACATCTTCTCATCCTTGCTGCAGTACACCAGAAGGATTGAAGACTTGGATGTCAGTGGATTCCTGTTCCTAGATGAATTGATGGAGGAAACGGACTTGGACTTGTCCGGGTGGTGAGAGCTGTTTAAAGACAGATACTTTTATCTTTACTATTCGTTCGGATTACAAAGTTGTTCTTCAAGTGCACCACCGAAAGATTTCTAGCGAATATTGTTTCACTGAACTTCCATTTAGATCAGTCAGGCCTGACTGCATAGGTAGACATTGCTGGGTGTTAGTCTACCCATGAGGGGAAGTAGCTGTAAAAGGGCAGCGCTAGAGTTGCATAGCAATACTTTATTATTCTGATTACTCTGTTTATCTTTATTACTGTTTATTGCAGGGATCTGCAACTTGTTATACTGTTGTTTATTACTTGCCCATTAGCCTCAGTAAAATATCTGGGTCAAGTACATTGGTGTCAGTTTTACTTACTTTAATAGAAGTTTTAAAGTATATCACTGTGTGTGTTTGCCATAGGACTGCGTCACCTAGAGTTGCGGTCAAGCGGTCCTATCTCCCCTTACTAGCTGTGCCAGTAGGGGGTTGAGCAGATTGCCGGGGGTTGGCGGAGCTGTCTTCAGGGCCCAACTAAATCTGCGGCCTTCTTAGTTGGAGGTATCGCTACACGTGGGGGTTCTCGTCCAGGATCCTGATACAGCAAGCGAACACGCCAAAAGATCGGCATGGACCCGCTAGAAGTAGGACAGTGGTACACAATGGCTGGCGCAGATCCGGCCGTGGCGGCAGTTATTGAACTCCCGGGGATCTGGCAAAGAGATGCCATAAAGCAGTTAATGACATCCCTATCACCATGCCAGAAATCATGGGTGATGGATGTGAGACCACATGCTTCGTGTACATACGCATTAATAGAGTGGAAAGACGAAATTCCAGAGCATTTTAAAAGCCAGAGCATACAAGCTATGGATGGGCAGACCTACCATCTGACACATGCGCTGCCACATAAGGGAGATCGGTTCCAAATAAGAAAGTCATCATCTCCACAGATACCTTCCCCACCATCCCCTAAGGCACAAGAGCAGGAGGATACAGAGAGTCCCAGATCATCACCGGCCACCCTCAGCACAGAACTATGCGCTGTACTGGGAGAGATTGTGGCCCAGTGCAAGAAGAATCCCACAGATTACCCAATGTCGGGGTACAGAAAGCTCCGGATATTCTCAGGGAGAAAACCTGTGCCCTCAGGGGAAGAAGGATTTGAGGAGTGGCTAGATGGCACCACTCAGGCCTTAGAGGAATGGGAAGTTCCAGAACGCAGCAAGAAACAGCGAATTGCTGAAAGTTTGAAGGGGCCTGCTCTGGATGCCATACGCAACCTGAAGATGAGCAGGAAAGACTGTACTGCACAGGACTACTTGGACATCTTGCAGAATGTGTTCGGTGGGACAGAAAAAGTTACAGAGCTCACCTATCAGCTGGAGCACTGCTACCAGAAAACAGGAGAGAAACTGTCAGAATATATGGGACGTCTAGACAAGATCCTGCATAGAATTATTCTGAAGAAGGGGATCGACCCAGGGAAGGTAGACGAGGCCCGGGCTCAGCAGGTATTGAGGGGAGCTCAGCCCCTGGATCCTATTGCATTGGCGCTGCGCACCCGACAGGACGGGAAGAACCTGGAATACCCCGACCTCATTCGAATGGTCAGAGAGGAAGAGGCCATGTGGGAGGAGAAAAAGAGGGAACAGCCAGTCGAGCCAACCAAACCTCTGGTGGTGATGGTCAGCCCGGCCATGACCCCCGAAAGAGATGCAGAAGTGGACACCCTGAAATCGCAGATGTCCCAAGTGTTGGAGATACTGACCTCTTTGATGGAGAAAGATCAAAGGAAACCAGAAAAGAAAAGTCCAAGAAAGGAGTTGTTCCCGAATACCTCAGCGCCCGCTTCTCTACAGGATCGTGAAGAAGAGGTGATTTGTTACAACTGCGGAGGGATTGGTCATTTTGCAAACATATGTTCCAGTCCCAGGAAGAAAAAGATAAATAACCGCCAGCCGGCGGAAAACTTCAGAGGGCCCCGGTGAAGGAGTCAACCGGGTGCCCATCATTTTCAGTGAGCTCCAAACTGAATGAAAAACAGAAGAAGAGAGAAAATAGAACACCTCAGAGGAAACACAACATTCTCCAACAGAGATACACCGCAGAGAAAGGGGGCAAGACCCCTCAGAAGAGACACAGCACTCCCCAGAGGGGGTGCACACCTAAGAAAAATAACAGTATCCCTCAGCGGGTTCCTACACTCATAAAAAGGAGGGAAGTCAATGCATACCAGGCTCAAGAAAGGTTCAAGTCCAAAGGGAATAGGACAAGAGAGAGTCCAAAAGGAAAAGGTCTGAAGAAGGCGACCCCTGCCGGGCCATATCCGGAGAAGCTGGTGGGCCCATCTCCTATAGTGCCCATTCAAGTGGAGGGAGTCTACACCAGGGCCCTCTTGGATACCGGGCACAAGTGACCCTACTATACTGGGACTTCTACGATAGGCACTTGAGTCATCTGCCTATCCAGAAGATAGAAGAGCTGGAAATATGGGGAATTGGAACCCAGAGTTTCCCTTACGACGGCTATCTTCCCATCAAGATGACCTTTGACCCATCCGTGGCTGGGAAGGCCGAAGTGTTTGCCACCCTGGCAGTCGTGTGCCCTAGGCCGCCTGGAGCCAACAAGAATTCCCTTATAATAGGGACGAACACGGACCTGGTCCGAAGACTCCTGACCCCTCTAGTAAAAGAAGAGGGGCGAACAGCCACCAAGATCCATCCCATGCTGAAGACGGCCTACCAACGGCTGGTCCAAGAGCAGGAGACCCCTGGAGAAGGGATAGGGAAGGTGTGGAGACTTGGAAGAGAAGGGGTAGTGTTGCAGCCTGGCGAAGTAACCTGTCTCAGAGCCACTGTGAAGCTTACTTGGGAGCAGCCTGGTCCCTTTGTCGTGCTGGAGTCAGACCCAAGGGGTGAGTCCTCAGGTCTGGAAGTGATACCGGAAGTGATTCCGCTGAAGGTCCTGAAGAAGGCCCATTGTAGAGTTCCAGTGAGTGTTAGGAACACTACCAGAGACCCCATGGAAATCCCAGCCAGAATGCTGCTAGGCCAGGTGAGCCCTGCGGCCCCTGTTACCCTGTCAGAAGTGAAGAGGACAGGTGAAGGTGGAGATGCTTGGGAGAAGCTGTCCATGGAAAACCCGAATCTGCCAGGAGCTTGGAAGGAGAGAGCCAAGGCCCAGTTGAATAGATGGGAGAAGATCTTCTCTAAGGATGAGTTCGATGTGGGGTGTGCAAGGAGTGCCACCCATCGGATCCGCCTCCAGGAAGACAAGCCCTTCCGAGAGAGGGTCAGGCGGGTCCCCCTAGCAGATCTGGAGGATCTAAGGGAACAACTTGCAGAACTCAAGAGGACTGGTGTGATACGGGAGTCCAGAAGCCCCTATGCCTCTCCCATCGTGGTGGTCAGAAATAAGAATGCATCATAGAGGCTCTGTATCGACTACAGGACTCTCAACAGGAGAACCATACCTGACCAATACACCACTCCGAGGATAGAGGATGTCCTCCAGAGCTTGTCTGGAGCTAAATGGTTCAGCGTTATGGATCTCAAGAGCGGGTACTATCAGATTCCTATGCACCCAGAAGACAGGGAGAAGACAGCCTTCATAACCCCAGTAGGGTTCTTTGAATTCAACCGGATGCCCCAAGGTCTGTCTGGAGCCCCAGCGACTTTCCAACGTCTCATGGAGAAGACTGTAGGAGACATGAACCTTATTGAAGTCCTTGTATACCTGGACGATGTCATTGTCTTTGGGAGAACCTTGGAAGAACACGAAAGGAGGCTGGGAAAAGTGTTGAGAAGACTCAGTGAGGAAGGACTCAAGCTTTCGCCTGAGAAGTGTCGGTTCTATCAGTCTTCTGTGAACTATCTGGGGCACATAGTGTCTGAAGAAGGGGTGGCCACAGACCCTGAGAAATTGGAGGCAGTTACCTCCTGGCCACGACCCACCACAGTAACCGAACTCAGATCCTTCTTGGGGTTCTGCTCCTATTACAGGAGGTTTGTGGAAGGATTCGCCCGAATTGCCAGGCCATTGAATGAACTACTCAAGACCGAGGGGGAAGAGGACAACTCAGGGCCCAGGAAGCCGGGAGAGTCAGTCAGAGATCAGTGGAACCAGAAGTGTGAAGAGGCCTTCCAGGCATTAAAGGAGAGCCTAACCACTGCCCCAGTCTTGGCCTATGCAGACCCAACCAAGCCCTATGAACTACATGTAGATGCTAGTCATGACGGTCTGGGAGGAGTACTTTATCAAGAACACGAAGGGCAACAACGGCCTGTTGCCTATGTGAGCCGGAGCCTGACCCCCCCTGAGAAGAACTACCCCACTCACAAGCTGGAGTTTCTGGCCCTTAAGTGGGCGGTAGTAGACAAGCTTAAAGACTACCTGTATGGGGCGGAGTTCACTGTGAAGACCGATAACAACCCCCTTACCTACCTTTTCACCACGGCCAAGCTGGACGCCACTGGACACAGGTGGCTGGCCGCACTTTCTGGATTCAACTTCAGCCTAAAGTATAGGCCAGGGACTGGGAATCGAGATGCAGACGCTCTGTCCAGGAGATCTCATTCTCTCACCAGTGACTTAGAAGATTGGACCCAAGTGGCACCGGACGGGGTGCGGGCCCTTTCTCAAGGAGCTGAATTCCAAGCCAGAGGAGGCTCCAGAGCAGAGGAAATAGGAGTTACCATGGTGGGAGTCCCCAAACACTACTGTGGAGTAGCTCAACTGGGAGAGGACAACCTGCCAAGACTGTCCAAGAAGGAGTTGAGGTGTGACCAATTGGAAGACCCCATGGGGAGATTGGTCCTGGAGGCCCTGGAGAATCAGGATCCAAACAGACTCATGCGTCAACCTTCAAAAGAAGCTCGCCTGCTGAGGAAAGAGTGGGACAGGTTGCAGTTACATCAGGGAGTGGTCTACCGAAGGGGCCCCTCTGATGACTCAGAAGATAAGTGGCAACTGTTCCTCCCAGAGAAATATCGAGAGACTGTTCTGATTGCCCTGCATGACAACCATGGCCACCTAGGGGCTGAAAGGACCTTTCAACTTGTCAGAAGTCGGTTCTATTGGCCCTGCATGAGGGCAGAGATAGAAGAGTACTGCCACTCATGTGCACGGTGCGTCCAGAGGAAGACTTTACCCCATCAAGCTGCCCCAATGGGCCATCTACAGAGTCAAGGCCCAATGGATCTGGTATGCATTGATTTTCTCTGCCTCGAACCCGACCTGAGTGGACTAGGAAATGTTCTGGTGATAACCGACCATTTCACCAGGTATGCCCAGGCTTTCCCCACCAAAGACCAGAAGGCCTCCACCGTAGCCAAGGTACTTATGGAGAAGTACTTTGTCCATTATGGGCTGCCACAGCGACTCCATTCAGATCAAGGGAGGGACTTTGAGAGTAAACTGATCCGGAAGCTCCTGGATTCTTTGGGAATTAAGAAGACTCGAACTACACCTTACCATCCACAGGGAGATGCTCAGCCGGAAAGGTTTAACCGAACCTTGCTCAACATGTTGGGGACTCTGGAAAGCGAGAAAAAGCAACATTGGAGCCAACACATAGCAGCCATAGTACATGCTTACAACTGCACCATCAGTGATGCTACAGGCTACTCCCCATATCGACTCATGTTTGGGAGAGAAGCGAGACTACCGGTGGACTTGGCCTTTGGCACCTCTCTGGACCATTCCTCAGCCACATCCCACAAAGGATATGTGGACAGGCTCAGACACAGCCTGAAAGTAGCCTATGAACATGCTCAAGCGGCCTCAGATCAAAGGGGAGCTCGAAATAAAAGAAACTTCGACTTGAAGGTTCGGGTACAAGACCTACAGCCCGGGGATCGAGTACTGTTACGCAATCTGGGGGTCCCTGGAAAGCACAAACTTGCAGACAGATGGAGATCTGAACCCTATGTCATCTGCAGGAAGTTGCCAGGCCTACCTGTCTATACGTTGAAGCCAGAAGGAAAGGTAGGCCCACTGAAGACGTGGCATCGAAACCACCTTCTCCCACTTGCTGAGGCAGTTAGAATACCTCCCGTGGGAGACTCCCTTGAACCGGCCTCTATCCTGGATACTCCTAGGCCGAACACTCGGTCGCAGACCTCCCGAGCTGAAGATGGAGAGGCCTCTCAACTTAGTGGAAGTGAGGTGGGAGAACTTGATTGGCTGTGGCCTTCCCCAACTCCAGGAACTTCTACCATAGATCTTCCAACCACTGAAGACACCACGGATGAAACACTGAACCCAGAAGCCACAGAGTTCATCCCTTCTAGTCCTTCAGCAGAATACTGGGAAGATGCCCATGATGGTTATTCAGAGGAAGAGGAGCCTGTGGCGCCAGAGCCAGAAATCCCAAGAGAGCAAAGGGCTCGAAGAGTCATCCGGCCTCCTAAGAAGCTGACCTACCCACAAATGGGGAACAGCTCAGAAGACTCTGTAGTTACTGCTAGGAGGAATGCTGAGAATCCGGATCCCTCCACGGTCCATTTGGTGGAGGGCAACCCCAGCTCACTCTCTGGCACAGCTAGACAGGTCGCCCCCACTGAAGCGACCTGTAGACAGGACAGCTCCCCATCTTATGATGATTGGTGGGAGGCTCCTCTGTCAACCCTATGCAACCGCATTGAATCTAGAATGTTTTGCAGACCTAAAAAATTTCTTTGGGGACCAAAGATTCAAAGTGGGGGGAGTGTGTAGCGGGGTATTCCCCTTTAAGACAGAGAGACAAGAAGTTCCAGGTGAGAGGTGAGTCGGGAGGAAGTAAAGAGTCATTACTGGAAGTGAAAGCAGAGGAGAGAGAGAGACTACATCTCCCAGTACATCTTGCAGCACCCAGGGTACATTGCTCCGGAACAGAGACTGCTGGGGCAGACTTTATAAAGGGGAGGTGGAGTTTGTTCGGTCTCTTTGGACACCCCCTCTCCTAGCAAGAGGATCTCTGTGCTGAACTGCTGTGTGCACAAGGCCTGAAGCCTGGGCCTTGTGCTCCTTTCCAAAGAGCCCCTCTGCCAGCCTAGCAGAGCCTTACAGACATCTTCTCATCCTTGCTGCAGTACACCAGAAGGATTGAAGACTTGGATGTCGGTGGATTCCTGTTCCTAAAGGAATCGATGGAGGAAACGGACTTGGACTTGTCCGGGTGGTGAGAGCTGTTTAAAGACAGATACTTTTATCTTTACTATTCGTTCGGATTACAAAGTTGTTCTTCAAGTGCACCACCGAAAGATTTCTAGCGAATATTGTTTCACTGAACTTCCATTTAGATCAGTCAGGCCTGACTGCATAGGTAGACATTGCTGGGTGTTAGTCTACCCATGAGGGGAAGTAGCTGTAAAAGGGCAGCGCTAGAGTTGCATAGCAATACTTTATTATTCTGATTACTCTGTTTATCTTTATTACTGTTTATTGCAGGGATCTGCAACTTGTTATACTGTTGTTTATTACTTGCCCATTAGCCTCAGTAAAATATCTGGGTCAAGTACATTGGTGTCAGTTTTACTTACTTTAATAGAAGTTTTAAAGTATATCACTGTGTGTGTTTGCCATAGGACTGCGTCACCTAGAGTTGCGGTCACGCGGTCCTATCTCCCCTTACTAGCTGTGCCAGTAGGGGGTTGAGCATATTGCCGGGGGTTGGCGGAGCTGTCTTCAGGGCCCAACTAAATCTGCGGCCTTCTTAGTTGGAGGTATCGCTACATAAGATGTTGTAAAGCGCTGCGCAAACTGTTGGCGCTATATAAATCCTGTATAATAATAATAATAATAAGGCTTACCTATAGGTAGTGTAAATATCTCCTAAACATGCACAGTTTAGGAGATGTTTACATTACAAGAAGCCAGTGACATTACTGAAGCATGCGCTCTGTAGGATCGGCCACCCGTGCCGTTCCTTCAGTGCCGTTAATGGCGGCTCCCAAACGCATGCGCAAGAGTGACATCATTGTGGCTTCGGCCAGTTACAGAGCCTGAGTCCGCAAACCTGGAACCAAGACGGGTGAAGATGAAATAATTTTAAGGTAAGTTTTGCATACTAGCACATTATGACTTTACCTTGCAGGGGAAAAAAAATATCCAGCAGTATACAACCGCTTTAAGATCATGACACATAACACAGAAAACAATTAAACAATTAAACTATAATATATATATATATATATATATATATATATATATATACACACAGTACAGTAAGCTGCATTAAGCATGGTTTACAAACTCCATATTAGTTATGGCTCTCAGTCCTTACTTGCCATAGATGCATTATGCTTTTATTAGATATTCAAAAATACATTGTAATTATGAACACTAAATGCATTATGGCACTATGATTTTCATGACCTTTTGCTATTACATTTCATTATGTCTTCACAGTCATAGCTTTTTTTTTATTAGAAGACAACTTGAATAACAATGACGCTTTTATTATCGAAGAACAGCTGAGAAATATTGCATGAATATATGTAGAACCTCTGTTTTACTGCATTCTTCATTCAGAGTTACTAAAAAGCAGCAGAGTTTGCTGGTCAAATATCAATACAAAAAAGCATAAAACATAAGTGTTACAACAGTTTTCTTTATTTCATTATTTTCATTTTCTCTCTTTTTTTCACAGAGGTCCCCATAATTGGGGCTACCCCACATAGCTCACAATTTTTTCCACCCTCACGGGGCGTTGTCTCTATGGGTCGTTGTCGCCCTGCCATGCCTCCCCAGCTCCCGGTTGTGACGCCCCCTGGCTGGTCTGCGACTTTCGTGGACACACCGCCCCTATGCAGACGCATCCGTAAATTCTGTGGGTTAAATGTATGGGTGGGGGAGTTCTCCCCTATTCTATGTTTGCCCACTGGCTCTCTAGCATTCCTTTTAGATCATGAAAATGTATCTGTATTTTTCATCCCCAGATGACCACTTCAGTTTTTGCTCCTGATGAGCGGCCTGAAAGGCCCGAAATGCATAGAGCTAATATCTACCGATAAGTGCATATACGCATCAACTTTTTATGGACGTTCCTTCTAATATATACAAAATCCCCCTTCACCATTCATTTAAAAAATAAAAATAAAAATAATAATAATTTAGTGGTTTACCAAGTTGCATAGGTAGCGACTGCAATGTTTGATAGATATGTACTGTTGTATCTGTAAGTATATGAAATATCCTTGATGGAATATTTATTACTGTGTAATATTTGGTTCGGATGAAATATAAAAAAGTATTGATATATAGCAAAATGCATAAAATTTAAATATGAAATTGTATTGCGGTTTTGAACCAATTAAAAGCTGTCCCCCATCAAACTTATTTCTTTGTGTCCGTGTGCCTCATATAAAGTCCCGCTTTCTACCTTCTTTTTTGGATACCAAACCTGGGATGGAGGAGGGGATCTGAACGGCCCCTGAACCTCATTTAAAGTCCCAAAAAACCCTACCCTTCTTTTTATCAATCAATTAGGGATGGAGGCACACGGTCGCACTTACATATCTTTTGAATTTTCCACATATGGTTTTTTCGTTAGCTGACTCATTGTCTAGCTCTCATATACTCCACTCGTTAATTAGTTCCCCCAAAACTGACATATGGCTTTTCCAACATCCTACCCTGCTTTATTTTAATTTCTTACAATGCTAGGCGTGTGCATGTGGGTGGTTTTGTGCATGTCTCTCATTGGACTTTACCATAGCTGTCGCTTCCGGGAGCTGCAAAGCACACTGGGGCCCCCCCCCTCTCCCTCCGCCTTGGTTTGGCCTGTGGTGAGTGTGGGCTCCGCCACTGCGCGTCGACGTCACGCACAGCACACCGGGCGTGCAGTGCCCTTTGGGCGCTGCACTACCGATGTTAGTGTGTTCCACAGCTGACGCGCAGGGGGGAATGATTGGCTGGCTGGGCGCATCTCACCGGGTGTTTGACGACCTGGTTGATGGCGCCTTCCCTCCTCTCTCCCCTACTTGCCTGTGTCAGCGTGATGTTGGGTGGCGTGCTTATGGCAGCACTTCCCATATAAGCCTCTCCCTCTGTTGGGCCTTACACTCATGATTATACACATCACCTCCCAGTTTGCATTAGCATTCACACTGCATAACTTGCCCTCCTCACTCTGCAACAGGTATTTCCTTTCTTTCCAATTTCCACACACTATCTGGCTTTTCTATTTTTATGGTTTTTTTCACACTGCATCAGGCATTTTTGTTTCTTCTTAATATGCACTCACTATTTGGTTTCCCTATCTTCAATCTTTTTTGTTGCTTCCTTTTTTTTTTTTTTTTTTTTTCAGCGTTCTCTCTGCCTACTTTTCCCTTTCCTTGCCTAATTAATGTCCTCTCACTTCACACCATCTTTCCCCACACCCTCATACACACACACACACACACTACTTTCTCACATACAGATACGCATAACTTTTTAGCGTTACAACATTTTTCAACATACATTCTTTATTTCATTATTTTCATTTTCTCTCTTTTTTTCACAGAGGTCCCCATAATTGGGGCTACCCCACATAGCTCACAATTTTTTCCACCCTCACGGGGCGTTGTCTCTATGGGTCATTGTCGCCCTGCCATGTCTCCCCAGCTCCCGGTTGTGACGCCCCCTGGCTGGTCTGCGACTTTCGTGGACACACCGCCCCTATGCAGACGCATCTGTAAGTTCTGTGGGTTAAATGTATGGGTGGGGGAGTTCTCTCCTATTCTATGTTTGCCCACTGGCTCTCTAGCATTCCTTTTAGATCATTAAAAAGTATCTGTATTTTTCATCCCCAGATGACCACTTCGGTTTTTGCTCCTGATGAGCGGCCTGAAAGGCCCGAAATGCATAGAGCTAATATCTACCGATAAGTGCATATACGCATCAACTTTTTATGGACGTTCCTTCTAATATATACAAAATCCCCCTTCACCATTCATTTAAAAAAAAAATAAAAAATTTTTTTTAGTGGTTTACCAAGTTGCATAGGTAGCGACTGCAATGTTTGATAGATATGTACTGTTGTATCTGTAAGTATCTGAAATATCCTTGATGGAATATTTATTACTGTGTAATATTTGGTTCGGATGAAATATAAAAAAGTATTGATATATAGTAAAATGCATAAAATTTTAATATGAAATTGTATTGCGATTTTGAACCAATTAAAAGCTGTCCCCCATCAAACTTATTTTTTTGTGTCCGTGTGCCTCATATAAAGTCCCGCCTTCTACCTTCTTTTTTGAATACCAAACCTGGGATGGAGGAGGGGATCTGAACGGCCCCTGAACCTCATTTAAAGTCCCAAAAAACCCTACCCTTCTTTTTATCATAGACCCCTGTCAGTTCATTTTTGTTGTTCGTGACTCATTGGGAAATTTCCCTTTGCTCCCTGCACCAGAGATGGAACAGAAATTTCAGAGAATTAAAGGGAAATCTGTGGTTGTCACTGGAACTGGTGTCTCAGTTTAAACATTGAGGCCTAGCTCCATGTTTCTTGTAATTTAAATAATTCATTTGTACCAATCTGAACCATATTTGCTTCACTAACGGACATGGGCGTCCGCTGAACTTTTTCAGGGGGGGGGGGGCATCATTTTAAGGTCATCCATGCTCGGTCCCTTTTTGACAATGTCATGAAGGGGAGGGGCTTAGTCATTATGACATAAAGCGCAGGCATGCAAAGGTTTGAGAAATCTGATGCAAAAGCTTAATAGAAGGATCAAGCTGCCAGCCATTGTCTGATTAGCAAATTTCAAATTTTTTTAAACCCCCCCTTCTAGCGGCCGAATAGCGCCACTAAAACGATGGTAAAGCGCTGCTAAAACTAGCAGCGCTTTACCGATAACGTGGCCAGCTGGCAGTGTGAAATAGCTCTTGAGGATAATTCCGCTTCACTCCATGTCCATATAAATATGGTGTGTCTCCGGGGGGGGCAATTGACCCCCCTTGCCCTATGGAGCGGACGCCCATGCTAACGGATGTGCCCATTGGGAGCGTTGTATAAATTGTATGTAGCATTAGCTACAAACAGCGCTGTGTTCCATCAGTGGGATAGGAAGTTCCTGTCCCACTCCTGTAACAAAATTGAGTCAGGCTGAGCACTGCTCAGCCATTCACAGGAAGCTTTGTATTTCATCAATGAATACAAGGCTTCCTCTGCTTGGCTTAGGTAGAGAGGCAGGCAGATGACGTCACAATCTCCACCTCAGCCAATCAGAGGAAGCCTTGGATTCATAGATGGAATACAAAGCTTCCTGTGAATGGTTGAGCAGCTTTTAGCCCAACTTGATTTTGTTCTGGGAGCGAGACAGGAAGTCCCCATCCCGCTGCTGAAACACAACGTAAAGGAAAACATTTGAACCAACTATTTAAAGACACAAGAAACATGGAGTTGGGCTTTAAAGTTGAACTAAATTCAAAATTATAGAGTTTGCAAGCAGGCAGGCTATTTATCACAGAAGAGACATGCAATGTTTCTTACGCAATAAAATAAATCTGCCTGCCTGTTCACGGTCTTCTTTAAGATGCACATTAAGCTGCTCATGCGCAGCTCAGTTTACATCACCACCAGCACTGCCCATGTGTGCTGGGATGTCTAACTCCAGTGCATTTGAACTATTTGAATTAAAAAACACTTTATGAGGACATTAGGATATTTCTAAGGCATGAACCAGACATTGGGTGGCCTGGAGATATCAGCAAAGAAAAACAAAATCCTTTATAAGCTACTTACCAGTGCCATGTGTCCTCTGTCCTCATTTCAAGAAGCAGCATCGTGAATAATTACAACATTTAATATGAATAAACCTCTTCATGAAAGGCACAACTTTCAGAGGCAGATTAGTGTACACAGCACTGACACCCCTCTTGTATTATATGTTATGGTGGAGTACGACTGCATTACACAGATCAATATCGGGGTTTGGAAAGAATGACACTGCGAGAATTATTGTCATATATAAGTGCCAAATATTGATCAGTAAAAATCAACCTTTCATCACAAAGAAGAGGAGGTAGAAGCACTGTCATACAGCTACTGCAGAATGGGGGAGGGGAACCAAGGAATTAACCTTGCAAGGTCTAAGATTCTTGAATATCTATAAGGATTCCATTTATCTTATCAAAATCTTCCAATAGATATTACAGGCAATTCTTAAAATAATTTTGCAAATTACAGATATATATCTATTGCTATATAACGGAAGGAATAATGTGCATACAAAATATGCCATCTAAATTCTGAAATTGCAGCCCTATATGTGTGGCCTGAAGCTAAGCCTGATCCTTGAAAATATTGCAAATGTGCCAGAGTGTCCATGTGAATATAGTTATCATATAATGTGACGTCCCCTGTGTGAACTATAATGACCAGATCTATTCAACAACTAAGGTACACCATGTCTAATTTAGCAGCAACACTGGTATATGTTTAGCCATCTTGCCCACCAAATATTGACTAACCCTGACCTATAAAGTTATGGAAGCCACTAGACCAGGGGTCTTCAAACTTTGGCCCTCCAGTTATTCAGGAACTACAATTTCCATCATGCCTACTCATGTCTGTGAATGTCAGAGTTTTACAATGTCTCATGGGATGTGTAGTTCCGCAACAGCTGGAGGGCCGTAGTTTGAAGATCCCTACACTAGACCATTGAAGGTATGCTGTGGTATCTGGCAGCAAGCCTTAAAGTGGAATTAAAGTCCACTTTTGAACTTGTATCTACAGGTAAGCCTATAATAATGCATAGTTGTAGGTACAGTAAATATCTCCTAAACTTGCACTGGGTCTGTGTGATGGAGTTCAATAACAGTGAACATTTTTTTTGTTTTGGTAGTCTCCATATCGAAAATGTAGAAGTCACTCAACTTCCGAAAATTCTCGTACGTCAGAATTCAACTTCAGAAGTGATTAGGGATAGGCCAAACACCCCCCGGTTTGGTTCGCATCCAGAACATGCGAACGGACCGAAAGTTCGCGCGAACATTCGAACACTGTTAAAGTCTATGGGACTCGAACGTGAGAAATCAAAAGTGTGAATTTTAAAGGTTAATATGCAAGTTATTGTCCTAAAAAGGGTTTGGGGACCCGGGTCCTGCCCCAGGGGACATGTATCAATGCAAAAAAAAGTTTTAAAAACTGCAGTTTTTTCGGGAGCAGTGATTTTAATAATGCTTAAAGTGAAAAAATAAAAGTGAAATATTCCTTTAAATATCGTACCTGGAGGGTGAGATCTAGCTGCACAGGATACAGTGTATATATATATATATATATATATATATATATATATATATATATATATATATATACAAAGCTGGGATGTATATATATACTGAATAGAATACACTGCAGCTAACGGAATCAACTGCCTGCCTGAAGTATTTTAGAAACAGTACACCAGGAACGGTCTGCAGTGAGATCTAGCTAATCTGGATACAGTGTATATATATATATATATATATATATATATATATATATATATATATATATACAAAACCGGGATGCATATATATATATACTAAATACACTGAAGATAACTGAATCGCCTGCCTGCTCAAAGTAAATGAAATGAAATGACACTCTATCCCTCTCTCAACAACGCCACCAACACACTACATACGGCCGACGTGCAGGTGGCCTTATATAGTGTGGGGTGTGGACTTAACCCCCTGAGCCATAATTGGCACTGTGATTGGCCAAAGCATGCGGGTCATAGTGCATGCTTGGCCAATAATCAGCCAGCAATGCATTGCGATGACGCAGTGCATTATGGGCCGTGACGCGCCGCCTCTAATTTGGCGCGAACGGTCCATAATGTTCGATCTTCATTGAACGATCGAACAGCCGATGTTCGAGTCAAACTCATTTTCGACTCGAACAGATAGCCCATCCCTAGAAGTGATGTAATGTATTGTATTTTCAGACAAATACTGTACTGATTAAATGAAAATGGTAAGATCTGGTATCGTACAAGAATTTATTTTGTGTTTGTCACTTTAGAAAAATTTCAGATGAACTGTCATGATTGGCTCTCAAAAACTACGTACTAAAGATCAGATTATCGTACTATCGCTTTGAAAGCTGTATTTTTTATGAGATCTTCTGATCATGTGTACTAGGCTTTAGTACGTACCAAATCCAGTTTCTATGTGATGTACAAGCCTCATAAAGTAAACAAAAACACTTTCTTTACCTTCCCTGACTGAGCCCAATCTGCCTTTATTTGTGTCTCACGCGCTCCCCCTCCCAGACCCTACAGCCCACAATGGGAGGATTTCAGTAACGGAGGCAATGCTGTCAGTCCAGAAAGCAGTGGGCAAGGGTAAGTGTGGCCAGGAGATGATTGACAAGCTATAGGCTTATGAATCAGCAGTAACAATACTTATAGCTAAGCTTCCTGTGTCTTCTTTGAGCAGGCACAGCCTACATGAGAGTGGTAAATCTGCACTGAATTTAGTAGCAGTGCGGTATTGTTGCCACCGCATCACAGGAAGCTGTATTAAGCCCTGTGCACACGATCGGTTTTACCGATGAAAACAGTCCGATGGACTTTTTTCATCGGACAAACCGATCGTGTATGGGACCCATCGGTCTTTTTTCCATCGGTTTTAAAAAATAGAACATGTTTTAAATTTTTCAGATGGATCAAAAACCGATAGCAAATTCTGATCGTCTATGGGCAAGTCCATTGGATAAAAAACCCACGCATGCTCAGAATCAAGTCGACGCATGCTCAGAAGCATTAAACTTAATTTTCTCGGCTCATCGGAGTGTTTTACGTCACCGTGTTGGGAACGGTTGGTTTTTTGACTGATGGTGTGTAGCAAAGACTGATGGAAGTCAGCTTCATCGGATTTCCGATGGACAAAACCATCGGATTAGAATCCATAGGATATCCGATCGTGTGTACGAGGCTTTAGAGTTCACTGGCAGGATCAGCAAGTATTTGCTGGACACAGTTCTACTTTAAGGCCTAGTTTACATGGGCTGTTGAGATACGTCTGTGTTGCATTTGTCAGCCAGGAAATTCTCATTTATTTGAATGGGAAACACAGCCATCTGTGGACCTGCTTTAAAAGCAGACAGGCAGCAGTGGTGGTACATTCAGACTTGATTCCAGTCAAAACTTTCTCTTTTATTTTGAAGTAGGAAAGGTGAGATGGAACCAACAGGGCCACCCACTCAGAGGACTTCCTGATGAACTAGCCACAGATTGAACAGTGTATGGCCAGATTTACCCTTCCCTATTGTATTCCAAGCAAAATAAAAGTTTAAGCTGATAGCTAGGCATAGGATTGCATTATCCACCCCCCCCCCCCCTTATTTTCCTCTTCAGGTACATTACATACATAAGGTCCTATACATGCAATACCTGATGTTGAAGAGCATGTTGGCTCAATGCTACTTTGCATGCATATCTCTGCACTGTACCCACTAACAACTGGGGGCAGTTAAAAAGAACCCCACATATTTATATTGAAACATTTGACACTACAGCAGGTGTGCCCAACCTTTTGAAGAGCAAGGGCCACTTAGGCGCCTTGGTAACCGGTCACGGGCCACAATGAATGGAGCAGGCGGATGACAGGTTCGTGTCCACTCTACTTTATGTGTCCTCCGATCCGATCCACCCAGATGGAATGGGACGGATCCCCTTCTGTTTTTTTAGCGGATCGGATTGGAGATGGGTGGGTGTAAATGGACACAAGTCCGTTTACATCTGCCACTCCATAGGGGTGAATGGAGGATCTGATTGGGTCAGACTTAGCGTGTGAAAGGAGCCTAGGGCTGTTTTTATATGGATGTGCTGCAGTTTACCCACACCATGGGTACAGTGCAGTGCACCTGTGACTTTTCTGAGGGTTAGCTGCACTTTGCCAAAGACTTCTATTATATCCTGCAGGTGTGGTGCACTTTCTGAAAGTGCACCAAACCCGCAGGTAATAACAGAAGTCTGTGTCTTAGTGCAGGTAACCCGCAGGTGCACCTGGGGATCACTTTAAAAACAGCCCAGTAACCACTGCAGAACAGATATGCCCATATATTCACTGTGATTTTAGTGATAAACTTACCTGAATGGAAGACTGTTATTGAAGGTATCGCCAGCTGTTGCTGTCCCAGGCAGAGCGCATTTGGTATCACTCCACCTGTGACAGGAGGCGGCGCTATACAGGAAGCATCAGCTTATGCGGCTCTACTCCGCAGCCGCTTGCTTCCTCTACCACCGGCTTCATTCACAACATTGATGCTCTGGGATGGTAACCTGTGATCTGTGCTTGCCAACCCGCCATTCTAGAACTGGAGGTCGCGGGCCACATCAGAGGGCTCCGCGGGCCACGTGTGGCCCCCGGGCCACTGGTTGGGCACCCCTGCACTACAGTATACAGTATCTCACAAAAGTGAGTACACCCCTCACATTTTTGTAAATATTTTATTAGATCTTTTCATGTGACAACACTGAAGAAATTACACTTTGCTACAATGTAAAGTAGTGAGTGTACAACTTGTATAACAGTGTAGATTTTTTGTCCCCTCAAAATAACTCAACACACAGCCATTAATGTCTAAACTGCTGGCAACAAAAGTGAAAATTACCAAATTGGGCCCAAAGTGTTAATATTTTGTGTGGCCACCATTAATTTCCAGCACTGCCTCAACCCTCTTTGGCATGGAGTTCACCAGAGCTTCACAGGTTGCCACTGGAGTCCTCTTCCACTCCAGGGTTGCCAACTTTCAGTAAATTTACAAACAGTTTGTAAAATCCATAATTGTTGCATCTGGTAATGAATGTCAGTTATGGACATGCAGCCTACATGTCCATCATAGACAATCAAGGACAGATGCAAAAAGTACAGATTTTACAAACTGTTTGTAAATTTACTGAAAGTTGGCAACCCTGTTCCACTCCTCCATGATGAAATCACGGAGCTGGTGGATGTTAGAGACCTTGCGCTCCTCCACCTTCCGTTTGAGGATGCCCCACAGATGCTCAATAGGGTTTGGGTCTGGAGACATGCTTGGCCAGTCCATCCCCTTTACCCTCAGCTTGTGGTTCGCTCAATGAACTGTAGCTCCCCAGTGACAGCAGCACTCATGCAGCCCCAGACCATGACACTCCCACCAGCATGCTTGACTGTAGGCAAGACACACTTGTCTTGTACTCCTCAACTGGTTGCCACCACACACGCTTGACACCATCTGAACCAAATACGTTTATCTTGGTCTCATCAGACCACAGGACATGGTTCCAGTAATCCATGTCTTTAGTCTGCTTGTCTTCAGCAAACTGTTTGCAGGCTTTCTTGTGCATCATCTTTAGAAGAGGCTTCCTTCTGGGATGAAAGCCATGCAGACCAATTTGATGCAGTGTGCGGCATATGGTCTAAGCACTGACAGGCTGACTCCCTACCCCTTCAACCTCTGTAGCAATGCTGTCAGCACTCATACGTCTATTTCCCAAAGACAACCTCTGGATATGATGCTGAGCACGTGCACTTAACTTCTTTGGTCTACCATGGCAAGGCCTATTCTGAGTGGAACCTGTCCTGTAAAACCACTGTATGGTCTTGGCCACTGTGCTGCAGTTCAATTTCAAGGTCTTGGTGATCTTCTTATAGCCTAGGCCATCTTTATGTAGAACAACAATTCTTTTTTTTCAGATCCTCAGAGAGTTCTTTGCCATGAGGTGCCATGTTGAACTTCCAGTGACCAGTATGAGAGAATGAGAGCAATAACACCAAATTTAACACACCTGCTCCCCATTCACACCTGAGACCTTGTAGCACTAACGAGTCACATGCCACCAGGGAGGTAAAATGGCTAATTGGGTCCAATTTGGACATGTTCACTTAGGGGTGTACTAGGGGTGTACTTTTGTTGCCAGCGGTTTAGACATTAATGGCTGTGTGTTGAGTTATTTTGAGGGGACAGCAAATTTACACCATTATACAAGCTGTACACTCACTACTTTACATTGTAGCAAAGTGTCATTTCTTCAGTGTTGTCACATGAAAATATATAATAAACAATTTACAAAAATGTGTGGGGTGTACTCACTTTTGTGAGATACTGTACTCTTTTTTTCACTCTGGCCATCAGGATGAACCCCCTAAGCACTCCATATTGGTTGTGGCTTTATGGATCCACCCAAGTTGAAGTAGAATTCCATGCAAACCCTAACTAGTCATAAAAATGCTCCCTGTCTCCCCCCCCCCCCCAACACCTATTCTGACTCTCCTATTTTCATGCTGCTTCAGTCTGGTCACATGATCCCCTGTGCCAGCAAGCACCAGCTGCAGGGGAGAGGAGGGAGCACTCTGACAACAACTAGTAAAGTTGGTGAGCAGTGAGGTCACCCATGGGCTCCTATGGCCCATCAATTTTTGGCACTCCTTCCTCTCCCCTGCACATAGTGGACTGGACTGGAGAAGCCTGAAAATAGGTAGTTATACACAATAGATCTTTCCTACACAAGTACTAGTCAGAATAGGTGTTAGGAGGGAGCTTTTTTTTAAGACTAATTAGGAATTGCATGAAATTCTGCTTTAAGAATTGGTTGACTGCACTATAATAAATTTTGTTTTTGGGTTCAATACCGTTCTGCATAAAGAAAGGACAGTGGAGCAGACATTAATGAGGAAGCCCTGAATGATTTAGAAGGAAAAAATAATGAACACCAAATCCTTAAGGGGGTTTTATTGCTAGCTGGCTCCTTGAAGAGGATATCATTGAGGGCCCAAGAGGGGGACAGTTGTTCTTCTTTTCCACTTCACTAGACCTATTCTGGTTACATTTAAGCTACTGCTGTCAACACAATTGGGGTCACGGGACAAAGATCCATTGAGGAAAGAAAATTTCACAAGCAGAATAAAATAATAGCTTACACACTATGGTCACAGGCAATACATATGGAGCCAGAAGTCTGACTTTTTAACATGCAAAATAAATGTAGCACAGATAAAAATTCATACTACTAGTAGATAAAAGATACTAAACCTTACTGCTATTAGCACTTAAATTTCCAGTGCACTATAGCGCCACTCTCTGAATACCAGTCTGTCATCCCATTATGTTTAGGGTTAGCCAAGTTTAAGCACTAATACTGCCAAATCCCTTTTGCAGTTTACCAGTTTAATAAACGTAAGCCTTCCACTTAGGAGATCAACGCTGTCATGTGACACAGACTGGGCTCATATGGTGTAAATGAGGAAATTGCGTGTCTGAATAGCCACAATAGCACTTCAACAACACAGTAGACAGACTTCATGTAAATGGAAGGGCTACTGCTGCCATATGGCTTAGAATAGTCTGTGCATCCCATACTATATTATGTCATAGACCCCTATATACTGTATATAAGTTATCAGATCTATTACATGTTTATGAAAGCTTGTATTTGTCAGGTGCACAATAGGCCAAAATATACTTGCTATTATTCTTTGTTTTATCCAGAATAGATCTATATATTTTTAAAGGTTGTTAAACTTATTTTTATTTAATTTAAACTGTATATCTAATAAAGAAAAAAAAACCACAAAAAATAAGATTAATCTGTGTGTTTGTTATTTTTTAATAATGTATGACATCAGATGCCACATATTGCACAGGCTTTTAAAGTGCATTTTCAATGTGTTTAAAATGTGATTAACACAAATACATTTTTATTTGTATAGAAGCATAAAAACAAAAGCACAAATTATGCTCAAGCTGACCTTAAAGCGGAATTACAGCTAACACCTAACTAGTCTTAAAACTGCCCCCCCCCAACACCTATGCTAACCTATTTGTAGGGCGCTCAGGTCCGGTCACGTGATCCGGATTCCCTGTGTCAGCCAACGTAACTGCAGGGGAGAGGAAAAGATGCTCCGACAACAGCTAATAAAGCCTGGAGCGGTGATGTAACCCAGTGTTTCTCATCTCCAGTCCTCGAAGCGCAACAGGTCATGTTTTCAGGCTTTCCATTATTTTGCACAGGTGATGTGATCAGTTTCTCTGCCTTAGCATTACCACAGCCATTTCATCTGATAGAAATCCTGACAACATGACCTGTTGGGGCGCCTTGAGGACTGGAGTTGAGAAACATTGAAGTAACCCATAGGCTTCAATGGCCTATCCTTTGTTGGTGCTCCCTCCTCTCCTCTGCAGCAGTCGCTGGCTGAGACTGGATGACCAGACTGGAGCGGTCTGAAAATAGGTAAGTATACAAATCCTTCTTACACAGGTTAGTTAGCATAGGTGTTAGCTCAAATTCCACTTTAACCACTTGCCGACTGCCTAACATACATTTACTTCGGCAGAATGGCACGGGCAGGCAAAGTAACATACCCGTACGTTGCTTTGAAACTGCCGCCTAGCGATCGCGCCGCGAGCTCCGTGACCATGCTTGTGGGACCCGCGGACTCAATGTCCGCCGGTGTACCGCGATCATGTCACAGAGCGGCAGAGCGGGGAGATGCCTTTGTAAAAAAGGCATTTCTCTGTTCTGCCTAGTGACAGGACAGTGATCTACTGCTACCTGTCATCGGGAGCAGTGATCACTGTCATGTCACTTGTAGCCCAGCCCCCACACAGTTAGAATCAATCCCTAAGACACACTTAACCCCTTCATCGCCCCCTAGTGCTTAACCCCTTCCTCAACCCCTAGTGTGATTTACACAGTAATCAGTGCAATTTTATAGCACTGATCGCTGTATAAATGACAATGGTCCCAAAATAGTGTCAAAAGTGTCCGATGTGTCCTCCGCAATATCGCAGTCACAATAAAAATCGCAGATCGCCACCATTCCAATAAATAAAAATAATAATAATAAAAATGCCATAAAACTATTCCCTATTTTGTAGACGCTATAACTTTTGCGCAAACCAATCAATAAACGCTTATTGCGATTTTTTTTACCAAAAATATGTAGAATACATATTGGCCTAAACTGAGGAATTTTTTTTTTTACATATTTTTCGGGGATATTTATTATAGCGAAAAGTAAAAAATATATTTTTTTTTCAAAATTACCGCTCTTTTTTTGTTGATAGCGCAAAAAATAAAAATCAAATACCACCAAAAGAAAGCTTTATTTGTGGGAAAAAAAAGGACGTTGATTTTGTTTGGGTGCAACGTCGCATGACCGCGCAATTGTCAGTTAAAGCAACGCAGTGCCGAATCGCAAAAAATGGCCCGGTCATTGGGCAGCCAATTCTTCCGGGGCTGAAGTGGTTAACTGATCTCAAAAGCCCCTATGCTAGCTGCTATCAATTACATGATGAAAGTAATGTAAACCCTCACTGGATGAGATTTAGTTTGCTAATGCACTGTTTTCCTGACAGTGACAATGGTAGACCATGCTTGTGCTATTAAAGGAGAAGTCCAGCCTGAGCTCGTTTGGCTGGGCTTCTCCTATGGATCACAGCAGTGCAATTCGTTTTGCACTCCTGTGACCCATTTTCAGCAGAGAGTGGGCTAAAATCCGCTCTCTGCTGACGTCATGGAAGTCGGTCCAGGGTCCGTGTCATCCCGACAATGGGAGTCTGGATCCGCCAGATGCCTGGACCGACATCTGGCTTAGGCTCTCAGCGAGCCACTGAGAGCCTGAGCCGGTCGCCTGCCCCCCCCCCCCATAGCCCAGCACTCCAATGAGCGAGGAGGGGGCAGAGCAAAGAGCTGTGACTGACAGTCTGCAGCTCTCTGCTCGGGAACTATGAGAACCGAGCGATCGTGGTGTTCAATTGCTCGGTTCTCAGTGTAGAGGCACTAGGGGACCGATGCAGCATCCATCTAGGTAAGTATGATTCAGGGAAAAAAACAAACATACTTTTCTTTTAAGGAAGCCATACATTATTCAATTTTCTTTCCTTCAACCATGGGATGAAGGAAAGAAAATTGATTGATTCCCCCATCAACACATTGATTGTTTATGGGAGAATCCCTCCGGCCATGTTATTGTATTCTGACAGCCAGGGCCAGATTAAGAACATCATGGGCCTGGTGCTGAGGATTTTGGTGGGCCTTTTATAAATAATAAATAAATAAATATGCAAACAATTTTTTGTTATAACAAATTAAATTAAAGAGAGAGAGAGAGGGAGGATGAGAGAGAGGGAGGATGAGAGAGAGGGAGGATGAGAGAGAGGGAGAGAGAGAGAGAGAGAGGATGAGAGAGAGGATGAGAGAGGAGTGAGGGGTAAGGGAGGGAGGATGAGAGAGAAAGGGGGGATGAGAGAGAGAGGATGCGCATGAGCATGCGTGGGAATGCCATCAACGCAGCCCAGCCAAGGTAAGTAACCGAAGGCACAGAACCCAGAAGGAAGACCGGGTGAAAATGGAAGCACCCAGGACCCACCGGATTGATCACAGTGCAGTGATCGGACGGTATAAACCTGGGAAGTATGTGCAGGTAATGGAGAGGAATGTGGAGGGTCTAGCAGTGGGCACTATGTACAGGAGAGGAGTGTGGAGGGTATGGCAGTGGGCAGCATGCACAGCAGAGGAGTGTGGAGGGTATGACAGAGGGTGGTATGTACCAGAGAGGAGTGTGGAGGGTATGAAAGTGGGCAGTATGTACAGAAGAGGAGTGTGGAGAGTATGACAGTGGGCAGTATGTACAGGAAAGGAATGTGGAGGGTATGATGGGGGTGGTATGTACAGGAGAGGAATGTGGAGCGAAAGATAGTTGGCAGTATGTACAGGAGAGGAGTGTGAAGGGTAAGGTTAGGTTACAGTATGTACAGGAGAGGAGTGTGGAGGGTAAGGTTGGGTTACAGTATGTACAGGAGAGGAGTGTGGATGGTATGATAGTGGGCAGTATGTACAGGAGAGGGGTGTGGAGGGTATAATGGGGGCAGTATGTACAGGAGAGGAGTGTGGAGGGTATTATAGTGGGCAGTATGTACAGGAGAGGAGTGTGGAGGGTATGACAGTCGGCACTATGTACAATAGAGGAGTTTATGAATGTGGGCAGTATGTACAGGAGAGGAGTGTGGAGGGTATGACAGTGAGCAGTATGTACAGGAGAGGAGTGTAGACAGTATGATACTGAGCAGTATGTACATTAAATGAGTATGGAGGGTAAGACAGTGAGCAGTATGTACAGGAGAAGAGTGTGGAGGGTATGACAGTGGGCAGTATGTACAGGAGAGGAGTGGGGAGGGTATGACAATAGGCAGTATGTACAGGAAAGGAATGTGGAGGGTATGAGAGCGAGCAGTATGTAAAGGAGAGGAGTGTGGAGGGTATGACAGCCGGCACTATGTACAATAGAGGAGTTTATGAAAGTGGGCAGTATGTACAGGAGAGGAGTGTGGAGGGTAAGACAGTGAGCAGTATGTACAGAAGAGAAGTGTAGAGGGTATGACAGTGGGCACTATGTATAGGAGAGAAGTGTGGAGGGTATGACAGTGAAGAGTGGGGAGGATATGACAGTGGGCAGTATGTACAGGATAGAGGTGTGGAGGGTATAACAGTGGGCACTATGTATAGAAGAGAAGTGTAGAGGGTATGACAGTGGGCAGTATATACAGGAAAGGAATGTGGAGGGTATGATTGGGGCAGTATGTACAGGAGAGGAATGTGGAGAGAAAGATAGTTGGCAGTATGTACAGGAGAGGAGTGTGAAGGGTAAGGTTAGGTTACAGTATGTACAGGATAGGAGTGTGGAGGGCAAGGTTGGGTTACAGTATGTACAGGAGAGGAGTGTGGATGGTATGATAGTGGGCAGTATGTACAGGAGAGGGGTGTGGAGGGTATAATGGGGGCAGTATGTACAGGAGAGGAGTGTGGAGGGTATGATAGTGGGCAGTATGCACAGGAGAGGAGTGTGGAGGGTATGACAGTCGGCACTATGTACAATAGAGGAGTTTATGAATGTGGGCAGTATGTACAGGAGAGGAGTGTGGAGGGTATGACAGTGAGAAGTATGTACAGGAGAGGAGTGTAGACAGTATGATACTGAGCAGTAGGTACATTAAATGAGTGTGGAGGGTAAGACAGTGAGCAGTATGTACAGGAGAAGAGTGTGGAAAGTACGACAGTGGGCACTATGTACAGGAGAGACGTGTATGACAACAAGCACAATGTACAGGAGAGGAGTGTGTAGGGTATGACAGTGGGCACTATGTATAGGAGAGAAGTGTGGAGGGTATGACAGTGAGCAGTATGTACAGGAGAGAAGTGTGGAGAGTATGTACAGGTGAGGAAGATGAAGGGAATCTGGGAAGGAAAAATGTAAAGGTTTGTGGGAGGATGTTTAGGGACTGCGTAGTGGTTAAGCGAGCCATACATGGATTGAAATTACGCCAATTAAGCAGAGACCAGCCATAGTCGATCTATGTATGGGCTAGCTGGTTTTTCACAAGTCAATCTATTATCTGACTTGAGTACAACCAGCCTGTCAGGTTTTTCCCAAAACAATCAGTGCTGCCAGCTATAGTTAGCAACACTGATCATTGTATTCACTGACAGAACACAATAACACTGCAGGAGTGATTCCCCCATCCACAGTTCAGCAGGTGAGAGGGTGTGTGGGGACAGGCTGGGGAGAGATACTTGTCAGTGGCTGGGTAGGCCCTGGCTAGTATCAGAGCCAGATACACACAGGTTACATACGCCACGATCGTTAGAGCGAGAACAATAATTCTAGCACTAGACCTCCTCTGTAACTCTAAACATGTAACCGGTAAAAAAAATGAAAGCATCGCTTAGTATACAAAAAAAATTGTGCTAACTTTAGTGTTTTTTTTTTTTTATGAATGAAACAGTTTCTTTCCAAAAAAAACACGTTTGAAAAATTTCTGCGCAAATACCGTGTAACATAAAAAGTTGCAAAGACCACCATTTTATTCCATAGGGTGTCTGCTAAAACAATATATATAATATTTGAGGGTTCTGAGTAATTTTCTAGCAAAAAACAAATGATGATTTTTACATGTAGGAGAGAAATGTCAGAATTGGCCTAAGTGGCAAGGGGTTAATTACTATAAGACCCCTTTCACACTGAGGGCGTTTTGCAGGCGCTATAGCATTAAAAATGGCGCCTGCAATCTGCCCTTAAACAGCTGCTCTATTCACTCCAGTGTGAAAGCCCGAGGGCTTTCACACTAGAGCAGTGCGCTGGCAGGGCGTCAGAAAAAGTCCTGCCAGCAACTTCTTTGGAGCGCATTATGAGCGGTGAAATCAATGGGCAGCACCGCCGTACCGCCGGCAATACGCCGCTGTAGCGGCGCATCTCGGGCGGTTTTTACCCTTTCTCGGTCGCTAGCGGGGGTTAAAAGCGCCCCGCTAGCGGCCGAAATGTGCCACAAATCCGACGGTAAAATAGCAGCGCTTTACCGCTATTTTACCGCCAACGCTCGGAGCGGCATAGTGTGAAAGCAGTCTTAGTAACATACAAATAATTATGATAAGCACTGTGAGCTCATCCTCTCTGCTGCAGAGTGTGTCAGCTTGTATTTAAACTGGCCTTTCTGTATATAGCTTCTAACAGGCTGCGCAAGCAGCCCCGTATCTCCGGAACCATAAATGATAGCAGCCCCATATTTTGATCAGTGGTGGGGTGGGTCTTCATCTAAATACCCCCCAAATACGGGGTCTCTGTGGGCCCTGGTCGCCGAGCTACAATCCTCGAAGTCGATCTTTTTTTTTTTGAGATTTTTTTTTTTGGGCAAATGGGCCTATCTTGGTGAAGGGGCCTGGAGCTTCAGCTCCAATAGCCCCTATGTTAATCCGGCCCTGCTGACAGCGGGAGGTTTCCTGGCCATCAGAATACAATGATCACTGCTGGCAGTTATAGCCGCCAGCAGCGATCGCACAAAAAAAGACAGGCTGGTTGTACTGAAGTTGATCGATGGATTGACCTCAGTACAACCAACCCTGCCCATAGACAAATCGAAATTCAATCCGTCTAAGGCCAGCTTTAGCATTGACGCTTGTAGTCTCCACTGGAAGTGCATAGACTAGAGAGACAATAGAGTAGCATAGTTGGGAGACAGGGACAAAGCTTGTTGCCCTATAACCGGAAGCACCTAAAAAAAAAGCCCTTTGTGGCAGGATCTCCAGGTACTATTTTAATTAAAGTTGCAGTCTTTAAAATATTGAAACTGATTTGGAAATGATGGTAAGATGTTAAGAATGAGACTTTAATGATTAGATTTACCTCTAGTTTACATAGGCCTTTTAAGATCAGTCTGTGATGCATTTGGGTTGCATTAGACATGCACCTAATGCATTTAGCTTGCGTTGATTTTTATGGGAGAAAAAGAAGAGTAAAACCTGATCTCATTGTGACCTAAAGTATATGTAAACCCACTCACTAAAAAATTATATAATATTTAATATGTTAAAGTGGTTACCCGCCCTATAGGAAGAAAATTAAAAGTCGGCAGCTACAAATACTGTAGCTGCTGACTTTGAATATAAGGACACTTACCTGTCCAGGGATCTAGCGCTGCTCTCACCTGAAAAGGTTCTTCTCCAGTCTTTGGGTCCCGGCGCTGGCATATTTATTGTGGGCAGCTGGCTGTGATTTCTTGTGGCTTCCCAGGCAGCTGCCCGCTGTGCCCTTGTGAGCCGTGCTGCACTTTGTGAATTGACCTGCATCCTTTTGGGACCTGTGACGTGTTCCAGAAGGTTACAGGTCGGAGGAGGGGGGGGGGAGAAGAACCCCCCCCCCCCCCCAAACAAAAGTGTCAAAAATGGAAAAGGAGGGCATAGAGCGGAACTTCCCCTTTAGAGTGAAGTTCCGCTTAAAGATATTGAAAAAGTAATTTTCAATATCTGTAAATTTGCAGTGTTCAAAAAGTAATATCTGGTGATCCTGCCATAAATGTCCTTAATCAGGCTCTTCCTGTTATAGGGTGACAACTCTGTCCTTGTCTTCCAGTTGTGCCCCTGATATTATCACACTGTCTACTGATGAAAACTGTAAGTGGCAGTTTTACCATACATTATGCAGGCATTGTCCTTCATCAGGTCTCCAGGTCATCAACCCACCCTGAGGCTGGATTCACATCTATGCATTCTTAGTGCTTTTTGCATTTTGCAGATTTGCACTACAGTCCATTTAACATGGTTTCCTATGGAACACGTTCTGTAGTGCAAATCTGCAAAATGCAAATGCACTAAAAATGCATAGATGTGAATCCAGCCTGAGAAATGCCTTGAAGCCATTACAAAAATGCATGCATGTAGACAGGAAGTGGCTGCAAAGAAGCGGCAGGGGGTCAGCAGCCAGCAATGAAACCAAAGGATGAAAAAAGTGGTACAAAACAAGTATTTTATATAGTAAATAGTAATTGTTAATAATACATAATTATTTAGCAAACTAAATGTCATATAGTTTGGCTACTTTAAATGGTCTCATTATTAGCCTATGTACTCTAGCTCTAAGGAATACCGTACATTAAATCCTAGACAATGTTTTTCATGAAATTATGTAAATTGTTCATTATACATATAGCGCACCAACCCCAGACTTTACCTGCTTTTTCTTCTGTTTGGCTCCTCCGCAGGAAAAGAATGAGGCACACCGCACCACAAGCCCGTACCCTCCTGAATAGGGAGGTTGAGAGGTGTTAGTTTCTCGGGCCTGCTTACGACTGGTGTAAAAAGGCCTCCAGTGCTGACCTTGTTTCTGCAGTAATCAGAACAAGTCTTTAACTTTCCCCAGTAAGCAACTGTCCACACCAACTGAAAGGTCCAACACTTGTTTATTCCTTCTTGCACAATAAATAGTCTCTTTTAGAGCAGACGGGTTGAGACAAACACGGGTCAGATAAGGTGGGAGGAGGTCCAGGCACAAACTTAAATTTGGGTTTCTCCTGTTCTGAATAGCACTAACAGGCTTGGCGCACAGTCGCTACCACCGACCATGAGGGGTCTCTGCCACAGACCAGGTGAATAGGGCCTCTGCCACAGGCCCGGTTGTTGGGTCTCTGCCACCGACCAGATTCATGATGGGTCTCTGCCACAGACCATGAGAACGTGGATTACCTTCTAAAAGCATTGACCCCTGTCAGGGAAAGGACATCCATCCGGAGAGTTACCAGAGGCCCCACCGTCACCAGCGATACCGCGCCGGGTCTTTGGGAAGGGTCACCTCCGTGGCCTCCTCGTCCTAGATTCGGGCACCCACTTCCAGGGGGCACCCTAGGAGCCCTCGACCCCTTGTGGGACCCAATCGAAGGTACTGGGCCCCGGGCCTCTCTCGAAGTACTTCACCCCAGACTGAAGGTGTATGAGATGGAACAGCAGCTCCGTCTCTGGGCCTAGAGCACCCAGAGACCACCCGACAGGCCTCCGGGCCTAGGGCACCCGGAGGCGACACGCCCGCACCCAGGCTTAAGGTGCCTGAGCGCGGAACCGACGACCCCTCTGGAAGATGGCCGCCCCCTTTTATATCCTCTCCCGACAGGCACAGCAGGTTCCCCGCCCCGCCATACCACTGCCGAGAAGGGACAAAAAGGACACAACCTTGTACTGCAGTTCAACCTGGGACCCACGGCAACAGCGCCACCTATAGGCCCCAGTGAACTTAACCACCAGTACTATCTCCCAGGGATAGAAATGGTCAATGAGACCTAACAATTGGTACATCTGAGCCTGGCTACCACTCAGATGCTTCCCCCTAAATGTAACCACCCACTACATACAGTATATATATATATATATATATATATATATATATATATATATATATATAGCTGCATTAAGGGTACTTGCATATGGTACTGATGTATAAACCTCAGATTCCCGGCAGAAAGATCCTGCATAAAAAAGTAGGGATGGGGCGTATAGTAAATGTGCATATTTGTGTTCGCACGGGTAAAAAATGTTTCTAGCTTTTCTTTGATCATACACGTGTATGTGCATAAAATACTGTTCAGCAATGCAGATTTTTTTTTTTTTTTTTTATTTTACTGATCTTTACGCATTGCAAGTTTACACTCCTGTGTGTACAGGAGCATTAAAAACAATAGGCTGCATTTCGATCAGTGAAAAAAATGCCTGAAAAATGTGTGATTTTTAAGCATCTGTGTGCAAGAGGCCTTAAAGATGCATTCAGATAAGTTGTGATTGATAAGACTGCAGGCACACTGGATAGATTTGAGATTTCCAGGATGGTTTACATGGGATTATATGGTCACATTTACAGAGAAAGACCTATTAGATAGTAAATGATGTTGCAGGGATTTGAGAGTGGAGATGGAATTGAAGGTTTTCAAGGAATATTTAACCTTTTATTCCCTGATCACTGGCAATGGCTATGAGCCTCCTTGTAGTGGCCCTGAATGGTATCTGCGTTTGCTTGGAAAGCCACCCAGCATTGTGCCGTCTATGCAAAAGATTGATTTCTCCAGCCTGCAGAGGTAGCAGAACACAGCTACACATAATGAAGAAGACACATGCCCCCAGGGCCCAAGGTTATTAGCAACCGTACTCCAATATTTTATGTCATCTGCCTCTAAAGGAATGCAATGAGATACCTAAGGATAATGAATAAAAAAAAAACAACAGAAAAGCATAAAGGATACCTCTACGGCAGGTTAGCTATGTCAAAATCTGCTTCATCACTGAGATGAGTTCCCTTTTTGTTTATTCTAAACGTCATCATGATTTTTTTCCGATTGAATATTACCAGAAGATGGACGCAAGGTGCGGAAAATCGCATTTTCTATTTTTTTCATTTGGATGGGGAAATTATTTAACGGGCAGGTGACATGTTCTTCTATTCCCTGATCAAAAGCTTGGATTTTAATGCTGGATTTCCATTCATGAATTCTATGGATTCAAGGTTCCCCTTCCCCCAGAGTTCAATTTTCATCCCCCCATCCCCCACTATTAGTCTTCCCATAGCAATTCACCGTTTTAGCTGATGAAGCTGAATTTACCAATTATTTGTAGAGCAACCTATATATCAGTACATTCTTGTGTATCCTTAATAAATTAAAATAAAGATTGAAATTACATTTGCACTGCATGATTTCAAATTATTAATGCCTTTGTTTTTTATTCATTATTTAAGCGTCCAAGAGCAAATATAATAAAAAATACAGTAAACCTTGCCCCAATATATACTACATAGAGATATAATATTTGAGAGTTACCTTGGTGGGTAAAGCCTCCTCCTTTGCTCGCTAGCGCTGAGTTTTTCTCTGCTCATCATGTATCCAGCTGCTACTGACCCAGCTCCAACCATGGCCAGGAGTCCAGCCGATTTCTTGGATGTCAGGATTCTAGAGAAGGTGCTAGCCATTTTTTGGTGATACTGGAGCACTAGCAGAGTGATGGAACAAGAGAACCAGTGGATCTGCGGAGAAACCAGGGACAAGGGAGGGAGAGAGTGAGAGAGGCTGTGTACCAGAGAGAAGAGAGCGGAGGCTGTGGGGGAGGACGTGATATGAATAGAAAGGACTCTACTAAACAGGAGATTACAGCAAGATCCAGTGAGAACAGACCTGCATGAGACTCCACAGTCCAATGACAATGCTGCTAGCCCCTCAATGCCCCATCACAATGTATCACATGCAATGCAGACCATTATGGGGCATCTGAATAATATCAAACAACTGACATGTGCACTGCAGGAATTTAATTGGAAAGTAATTACAAAATAATTAATAAATGTGAAAAAAAAAAAATGATAAAAATGCCTGAGCAACTAGCTCATAAACACTAACATGAAAAGATAGAATTATAATTGGCAGTAACGTACACATTTTATACAGCAGGATTTAAAGAAGCATCATAGGTAACTTAAAAAAGAATTTTAGGAATACAAAAAAAAAACAATTATACTCACCTAGATGGCTGAAGCACCAAACCCAGCTGCAGCTGTCCCCTGTCAGTTCTATCGTTCAGTTCTCGGTATTCATTCTGCAGAGAGCTGGTGACTGTCAGCCACTGGCTCTTTGCTCTGCCCCTCCAGCGCTCACTGGAACGCTAGGCTGTGGAGGGGGCAGGAGTGGCTTTCTCAGTCTACCATCAGCTCGCTGAGAGGCTAAACCAGCTGCCAGTTCCAGGCATCTGGGTGGGTCACGACTGTGAAGTTGGGATCTTTGCAGAGCCTGGACCGAATGATAACCGGCCACAGGAGTGCAGAACCAAGTGCACTCCTGTGATCCATAGGAGAGGTAGTGCCAAAATAGCTTTGCCATACTTTGCAGCCAAATTAGGATGACACCTACTTTATATTTGTTACACGTTCTCATAACATAACAAAAAATTGCAGCTCATCTTTTTAGATGTTCTATTCTGGCCCATCCAGCAAGGAAAAATCCTAGGTATTTTTTTTTTGTTTATGAGGGGGCTGTGCAGCTCTGTTTGCCATAATTAAAGTAGAATTCCAGGCAAAACCTAACTTCTTTTAAAATGCTTCCGCCCCCCTCCTAACACCTACTTACCTATTTTTGGGTTTCTCCGGTCCAGTCACATGATTCTGTTCTCCTCTTTTAGCCAGTGGCAGCTGCAGGGGAGAGGAGGGCGCACCGACAGTGGGTGAGCCATAGGAATCCTATGAGTGACATTACTGTTCCCAGGCATTACTAGCCATTGTCAAGTGCTCTCTCCTCTTCCCTGCAGCCGCAGCTGGCTGACACGGGAGATCACGTGACCGAACTGAAGCAGCCTAAAATTGGTAAGTATGCAGATCTTTCTAAAGCCACGTACACACGGTCAGACTTTTTGCCAACAAACTTCATTTTGAGCAAGTTTGCCAAAAAATCCGACCGTGTGTACGCTCCATCGGACAAACTTTTTTGGTTTTCATCGGACAAAAGTTCGGTCTGCAAACGGACCAACTTTTGGCCAACAAAAATCCGATGGAGCAAAGTCCGACCGTGTGTACAGAAAACCATCGGACTTTTGTCCGATGGACAAAACAAATAATGTTAAAATCAACCAACAATAGCAGAAGTTGACCAAAGGGTGGCGGTAAAGAGCAGAAAAACCACGTGATGTTGGAAAAAGTTTTGGGAAAGTTTACAGAAAAGTCCTGTGGTGTGTATGCTATGGGTGTGCCCGGCCAACTCCGTTCGGACAAAAATCCACGGAAAAGTCCGATGGAAGTCCGACCGTGTGTACGAGGCTTTACACAGGTTGGTTCAAAAAGGGGATAGGAGGGAGGAAGGTGCATTTTTAGCAGTAGTTAGGTTTAGTCTGGAATTTTTACTTTCAGTCTGGAGTCCCAGATACTTACAGATCCCACACTAACAGAAAATCCTATTTTATTGACTATTATCAAAAATGTGCAATAGGTTTTGCCTGGAATTCTACTTTAACCCTGTCTATACTATGACAGATCTTCCTTATCAATTGACAATTGTAACTATTGAACACCTCAGTGTGTCCTAATGAAGGCTAAAATGTATAGAGGCTGGGCTTCTTGCATTGTATGTTAATGAGGACAGACTTGGGATAAGCTTACTCTAACGTTGTCCAAACAAAATTTGCAGTCCTCCTAGGAAACATCTAAAAGGTAAGAAATATTTAACACACATTTTTTAGTACTATATGAATGAGAACACATTGTGGGGTTTTCTCAAATTTGACTGCAAAAGTGAAAACACATTTTAGGAATGATATTATCTATCATTTCAGTTGTAGAGTGCTGTACTGTGTCAGCCATACAGGTAAATAAATGCAGAAAGTTTAGAGTTTTATTGGCTAACTAAAAGTAGAATTCCAGGTTTATTTGCACTTTAAAGCGGAGTTCCACCCATTTCTGTGTTTGTTAAAACTCAGCAGCTACAAAAAGTGTAATGCCGCGTACACGCGATCGGAAATTCCGACAAGAAAAGTCCGATGTGTGCTTTTTGTAGGCTTTTTCCGCCAACAAAAGATTGAGAGCAGGTTCTCCATTTTTCCAACGTCGGAAAATGCGCTCGTCTGTACGCAATTCCGATGCGCAAAAAAAACACGCATGCTCAGAATCAAGCAGAAGAGCCAAACTGCCTATTGAACTTCATTTAACTCGGCTCGTAGTACGTCTTGTACGTCACCGCGTTCTTGACGGTCGGAATTTCCGACAAGATCTGTGCGACCGTGTGTATGCAACACAAGTTTGAGCCAACATCCCGTCAGAAAAAATCCACGGTTTTCTTGTTGGAATTTCTGATCGTGTGTACGCGGCATAACTGCTGATTTTAATAAACAGACACTCACCTGTCCCACGGTCCAGTGATGCGGCCACACAAAGCCTCACTTCTCTCCTTCTCTTCTCTGCAGCGCCGGCATTGCAAGTGTGGGCACAAGGCTGTGAGAGCTTGCGGCTTCACAGCCAGGTGCGCACTGCGCATGCGCGGGTCACGTTGCGTGTTCTGAATGACCGGGCAATCTTCTGGGACCTGTGACGTGTCCCAGAAGATTGCAGGAGAGGGAGGAGAGGAGAACTTCCGCTCATCGCCGTGGCGTTATGAGTGTAAGTGGGAGCTGGGTACATGTGGCATGTCAGGGGGTCAGGAGTCCTTAGAACAGAAGTTCCATTTTTGGGTGGAACTCCGCTTTAAATAGTTTGTTGGTCCATTATAGAATGATGCAGTCACGGTGTGTGGTGTAATATACTGTAGTAGCATTATCTAAATATTGTAAACAGCACTGTATTCTTGTACTTCCTGTCTGGTGTGGCAATTAATGAGAGTCAAGCCGAAAGCTTCCCTGCCATTCAAGCAAAGCCTTATAGTTTTATCAACAAAAATAAGGCTTCCTCTGATTGGCCGAAGTGGAAATTGCATTGTCATCTGGCCGCCTCTCCAGTGGATAAATTTATATTTCCCATGACTAAAGCTGGCCATACAGGCAATAAATTTCAAATGACTCATGCTGAATTGGCTGAAATTCCCTCTCTGGATGGCCCTGTCGGCAACACCTAGATCGACAAATGTTGATCTTTAAATTACCTTTTGTTGGAGGAGTCGGGTGGAAAATTGTTGGCTGAACAAAACCTGCATCCAATCAGATGCAAGCCATCTGGGACTCTCCTCCTAATTAGTTGAGACGCAACAGTGGAGCCATTGGCTCCCACGGCTGTGGGGGGCACTCGACAGGAGGGAGGGGCCAGGAGCAGCAAAGTGGGACCCGAGAAGAGGAGGATCCAGGCTGCCCTGTGCAACGCACTGCACATAGGAGGTTAGTATAACATGCTTGTTATATTTTCTTTTTTTAAAAAGGAGACTTTTCAATTACTTTAAACAAGTATTTTGACAGCTGGTGCTCCAACTGTCAGAAAACAATAGCTTGCAGTGGGAGATTCATCCATCTGGGCTGTTAATGGAGGAATCTATTCATTTTCTTTTGTTCAGCCCACAGACTAAACTAAAGAAACTTATACATGTATGACCTTAAGGTTAGGGTGTATCTGATGTTTTGTAAAATCTGCTTTAGAAGAGCTTTTAGTCTCTTCAGGCAGGCATGTCTGATGCCGCGTACACACGATCATTTTTCCCATCTGGAAAAATGACATTTTTTCCTTTGGACGAGAAAAACGATCATCTGTGGGCTTTGTTGCCGTTTTTCCCGACGGGAAAAACGGCATTAATCACGACGAGAAAAATTAGAACATGCTCTAATTTTTCTCGTCGTGATTCCTGTCATTTTTTTCCGCGGCAGTTTTCCCATAGGGAAACACTGCCGCGGAGCCTACACACGGTCGTTTTTCTCGTCAAGAGAAAAAATGACGGGAAAAACGGCCGTGTGTGGGGGAACAAGCCATTCCCTAATTTTTCCTGTCGTGATTCACGGCGGTGTTTTCACCGCCGTGAATCACGATCGTGTGTACACGGCATGATGGAGTTTTCCCTGTGATAACTGTAACTATGATGTTTTTAGCACATCATCTGGCCTTTCATAGAAAAGTGCTTTCTTTGTAATTCAATGCCTCTTATCTTGTCTACTAAGTTACAGATATATTGAATTTGAAATCAATTGCTCAACACATTGTTTAGTGAAAAGAGTGTATTTTTTTTCTGTTTACTGGTATAACATGGCCTTACATGATACAATAAAATAATTAAATCACGCAAAGTGAATGTTTTGAGCCTCACTTGTGACTTGTGGCAGTAAAGGGGTGAATAACAGAGCTGAAAAGAATCTTCCATTCATGAAATCCCTTTACTCTTATGTCCTGTGTGACCCCTGGCCAGCCCTTCTTGTTTTAACAATATGTAAATAAGCAGATATGAGATGGCTATATTTTTGCTGATGATAGGGAAAATGCAACCATTAACTATGCAGGAAAAAAGCTGCCTCTTTGCTTCTGCAACCTATCTAGTGTCAGACTTTCCGATTGGAAAGCCTAGCATGCTTTGCAGACAGAAAAATATGTGCCTATGTAAAAGGTTTTTTTTTGATTTAAAAAAAGGCTATAAAAATTATGACCTACTAAGTAGTGATGTTTTTCGGGTTTGTATTTGTAAAAACCATGTTGGCAACTGAAGTTCTTATTTTGCTTCCTGACAGGTTTCTACTAATGTCATGTTTTACCTTTTGAAATGTTCCATGTATCAGTTGTGTCTGAAGCAAGATATTCAAATTGTACTTGTTGTCATGAGTGTCTTATATAACATATGTATATATTGTTTCTTGTTCTTTATGTTACTATGATACTAATAATATACATTTACATTGTAGAATCTATTATCAATATGACTTAAAAACCTCTGAAGAAGGACCTACAATGGTCTGAAACATGTAAGGTGTCCATGCCTGTGTGTTCTTAGGCTAGCCCATTAGCTCTACGACATACATGACGTTTTTTTTTTGGGTACTTTGTATCGCAATTACATTTGATTTTATCTGATGTTACACTATATATGTCTTTTGTGGCACTGTTTTCATTTATCTTTATGATGTCTCAATAAAATTTGTACTTTTTTACTCAACTGGTCTGTCCATTTAACAATCCCTGAGGGGTTCATTGTGCCTTTGGCACTGGGTGTTTTCTTTTGAGTGTCTTAACTAAAGCTGTTCTATGGATATATATTTTATAGTGTGTGTACAGCAGTGTTTCTCAACTCCAGTCCTCAAGGCGCCCCAACAGGTCATGTTTTCAGGCTCTCCATTATTTCGCACAGGTGATTTGATCAGTTTAACTGCTTTAGTAATTACCACAGCTGTTTCATCTGAGGGAAATCCTGAAAACATGACCTGTTGGGGCGCCTTGAGGACTGGAGTGGAGAAACGCTGGTGTACAGACACAGTCCCCCCTTTTTCTGTGGCTGCTCCATACTCAAAACAAAACTAAGATCCCTCAACTTCTTCTATGTTCACTCCAGGTATGCGCTGTCCATAGCTGCCATATCTGAGCTGTGAATTTTTCTACAGGGAAACAATGGAACAGTGAAGCTGCTTGTACCTGGGTTTGCCTGGAAGCATTGGGAAGCAGTTGGTTGCTGGTGTCTGGAGGGATCCAACTTTAAAACTGGACATACATTACTATGTTTTTTTTTCTTTCGTTCAGCCAGCTGGCTGAATGAGCAAAACTGAGCCAATTTCCTCATCCACACATTCGAGGTGGAAATCCTCCCCGCTGTATCTTTGTATTCTGACAGCGGGCCTCTCCCACTATTTTGTTTTGTATGCCTTTGTAAACCATCTGTTTTTGATAAATAAATGTATTATAAAAAAAAAAAAGAACACACTGATCAGCGCTTTTGGCTGCATGCACTGATCAAGCGGAGATTTTCCAACAAGCTCATTCATAAAAAGTGGATTGATAGATCAACTTTGCATAAAAAGGAATGGTCATACATAGATCAAAATTAACTCCTGCTTAACTGGGTGAATTTCAATCCATGTATGGCCAAAGCCATAAAGAAATTGATTTTTTGGGGTGGAGAGTTTAAGATAGTGATTTTTTTTTTTGCTTTTTGGGGGTTATGCTTATTTTCAAGAGCCTATAAAAGGCCATACTGAACATTTTCAAAGCTGAATATTTTCCTGTCATGTCTTGTAAGAACAGATTTGACAAACTGGGCAAGTGTTATATTTTTGGGCAGCAGGAGCGCATCTCATCAATGGGTATATATACAGTAAGTACTTAGCCAAAAGGCACAGAAAACTGCAACAGAAAATACCCTCAAATGATCCCAGTTTAGTCACCCAACAATTAGCTTTTTTTAAACTAAAATGATTCTTATTTTCTGTAATTTGATGTGGTTTTGAAAAATCATAAGCACAAAGACCAGTGTAGATGTACCCAGGATGGACTTCAGACTATAATGAGATTTGAATAATTGAGTTTATAGAAAATCTTTATTTCAGAACCTCAGCTCTGGACAGCACCATTTGGCACTACAGCACAAAACACTTGGATATGTACCAGGAATCTTCACATAATGCAGCAGCAGACCGTTCCAATGTCACACTTGAAAGCTTTGATGAATTTTTTAAGAAGCTGCTGCAATTGTCCTTCATGTATCTAGAGAATTTTATGTAAAATGCAGTTAAAGTGTTTCCTTTTTATTTAGATTCACTAGCAAACATGTGCCAGGTCCTTGAACAGGGTAGAACTCAAAAGTCGTAACACTTTGCTAGTGGTATTTATAAGACAACTGTATGATGATTAGAGGTATTGCATATCTTATGTACAGCACAGTGTACAGAGTATAGAGCATGGTGTATAATGTATAAAGAAGAGTGATGTGAAGTATATAACAAAGTGGAGCAAATGGAATGTGGAAGCCTAGAACATGAAAAATATATTCCCGTGGGCAATACATTTAAAAGGCTAAAAACAAAACCTATGTGGTTCATAACCAAAGTTAGAAAAACTATAAATAATAAGAAAAAAGCTTTTAAAAAAATATAAAAATGAAGGAACATTATCATTGTTTAAATGTTACAAAGAGTATAACAGAATATGTAAAAAGGAAATCAAGGCTGCAAAAATTTAAAACAAATGACAGATTGCAAAAGATAGTAGGAAAAAAACTCAAAAATTCTTAAAATATATTAATAGTAAAAAGGTCAGGTCTGAGCATGTAAGCCCTTTACAAAAAAAATCTAGAGTGGGTGACTGGGGACAAATAGAAGGTAAATTTAAATAAATACTTTTCTTTCTCGTACATCACGGGACACAGAGCGACATAGTCATTACTATGTGGGTTATATAGATACCTTCAGGTGCTGGCACTGGCAACTTCCAAAACCGGAAGTACCCTCCCCTATATAAGCCCCTCCCATCCGGGAGTACCTCAGTTTTTTGCCAGTGTCTAAGGTGTTGGCCAAAGAGTAACATGTGTTTTCACTGGGCTTGCGTACAGGTTCTTTTATGGGCCTCAGTAAGCTGTTCCGGATCTGACCAAAAAAGCTTCATAGCTAAACGGTCGGTACCCGGGCCTTGCAAGAGAAGAGCAAGGTTTTGCCTGTAATGCCTCTCTTAGGAGGGCTGGACCCTGGGATCCAGAGCTCTGGTCATACCCACGACCAAGATGTTTTCTGTGCAGGGTTCTATACAGGTCCAGGGGAGTGGAATCCTTGGGAACCCGGTCCCTGAAGGTTTAATTACAATGCCTGCCGTGAGAGGTGAAGTTTGGGCTTCTGTGGACCAAACAGAGTCCTGCGGCGAGGAAAAGGTAAGTGGGGGCCCCTCAGGAACTTGGTTCTATTGGGGGACCCCCAAGCCTAATTTGTCTTTCTGCCTGTTACCTAAGGTATTCCCGCTAATATTCTGTGCATGCCTGTTACTACTAAGAAAATGTAAAAATTTTAATAGTGGTCAAGAAAAAAAAAAATTGTAAGACCGCGGTACCTGTGTTAATCACTAGAGGCCGCTGTGGTTTTTTCTTGTAATGTGGATTTTTTCTTCCAAAGTCAAATCCAGGCAGTTGGTAAGTTCTCTGCTGGGAAACTGTTTTCCTCTGCCCTGTTGCTGCGGTCATCCATCCCCGGGCCCTGCGGCAAACAGGACCCTGGCTCCCATCTAGTTCCTTATTTTTTTAAAAGAGCGCCGAAGGTGCACGTGCCCGCGCGCGGGTGCGTGCACGCACCTCTATATATAGAGGCGACCGGGAAAAAGGGGCGAAGCTGGTGGATGGCGCTCGGTGCGCGCCGCGGCGCCTCTGCGCATGTGCGGGCGTCCAGCGTGTTTAAAGGCACAGTTACAAGTGTCAGCTGGCTATTGAAGTGCACAGACAGAGCTAGCAACAGTAAAATAAGGCACACAGAGGCGGTTGATGCAGGCATCCCCTGGAAAGGCACTTTAGTAGACACCAACTGTTATATAGCAGCAATTGTGCTAGACTATTATCAGTAAAAGTGGTGTATTACGGCTGGAATACCTCAGCTTTGGGCTTAGGAATATGCCGTCCAAAGGCTCCGGAACTAAATCTTCCAGGAAGCGAAGGGGGTCTCCATCGGGCTCTGAGGATCTTGGGCATGCTTCTGCTGCACCAGTCTCCCCTGAAAATTCAGAGGTTAGTGACCGTAGAGACCCCGCAGGAGTACCTGGTACTGTGGCTGTCCTCAGTTCACCTGCTCCTGTGTATGTAACAGAGGAGGTTTTTTCCTCAGCTCTGGGAGGATTGGAAGAGAGATTGACAACATTGATCGCTGCCTCCCTGTCAGAGGGAAAGCGCGCCCGATCTCCGTCTCCTCCCTCAGAGTACCTGTTAGCGGAGCAACAGTCCCATACAGGGATCGACCTGCCTGAAGGGGATCAGGATGAGGTTGATTCTGTTATAGAGGAATCAACAGTAGAGGAACCTTTCTCAGCATCTCAAGCTGAAAGATTATGGGTTCAGTCCCTGACTAACATGGTCCGATCAGCATTTAAAATGCCCCTTGCGGAGCCATCAACCACTACTGTCTCCTCGCTGGGGTCGCTAAAAGCTCCCCAGACTGTTTGTTCCTTTTCCACTTCACCCTTTACTGGAAGGGCTCATTTACCAGGATTGGGAGCATCCTGATAAAATATTTACTCCCCCCAAGAGATTTCCGGTGGTCTATCCCATGGAGGATAAGTTCATCAAAAAATGGAGGGTCCCTACAGTGGACGCAGCCATCTCTTGTGTGAATAAATCACTGACGTGTCCAGTAGATAATGTCCAAATGTTCAAGGACCCAATAGATAAAAAATTGGAGTCCTTATTAACCACTTAAGCCCCGGACCATTTCGGGCCATTAGGACCAGGCCTGTTTTTGGGATTCGGCACTGCGCTGCTTTAACTGTAAATTGTGCGGACATGCAATGTTGTACCCAAATGAAATTTGCGTCCTTTTCTTCCCACAAATAGAGCTTTCTTTTAATGGTATTTGATTGCCTCTGCGATTTTTATTTTTTGCGATATAAACGGAAAAAGACCGAAAATTTTGAAAAAAAATGATATTTTCTACTTTTTGTTATAAGAAAAATCGAATAAACTCAATTTTAGTCAGACATTTAGGCCAAAATGTATTCAGCCACATGTCTTTAGTAAAAAAAATGTCAATAAACGTATATTTATTGGTTTGCGCAAAAGTTATAGCGTTTACAAACTAGGGTACATTTTCTGAAATTTACACAGCTTTAAATTTATGACTGCCTATCTCATTTCTTGAGGTGCTAAAATGGCAGGGCAGTACAAAACCCCCCCAAATGACCCCATTTTGGAAAGTAGACACCCCAAGGAAATTGCTGAGAGGCATGTTGAGCCCATTGAATATTTTTTTTTTTTGTCCCAAGTGATTGAATAATGACAAAAAAAAAAAAAAAAAAAAAAAATTACAAAAAGTTGTCACTAAATGATATATTGCTCACACATGCCATGGTTATATGTGGAATTGCACCCCAAAATACATTTTGCTGCTTCTCCTGAGTACGGGGATACCACATGTGTGGGACTTTTTAGGAGCCTGGCCACGTACGGGACCCCGGAAACCAAGCACCGCCTTCAGGATTTCTAAGGGCGCAAATTTTTGATTTCATTCCTCACTACCTATCACAGTTTCGAAGGCCATAAAATGCCAAAATAGCACAAAACCCCCCCAAATGACCCCATTTTAGAAAGTAGACACCCCAAGGAAATTGCTGAGAGGCCTGTTGAGCCCGTTGAATATTTTTTTTTTTTTGTCCCAAGTGATTGAATAATGACAAAAAATAAAAATAAAAAATAAATTACAAAAAGTTGTCACTAAATGATATATTGCTCACACATGCCATGGTTATATGTGGAATTGCACCCCAAAATACATTTTGCTGCTTCTCCTGAGTACAGGGATACCACATGTGTGGGACTTTTTAGGAGCCTAGCCGCGTACGGGACCCCGAAAACCAAGCACCGCCTTCAGGATTTCTAGGCACAAATTTTTGATTTCACTCCTCACTACCTATCACAGTTTCTAAGGCCATAAAATGCCAAAATAGCACAAAACCCCCCCAAATGACCCCATTTTGGAAAGTAGACACCCCAAGCTATTTGCTGAGGAGGCATGGTGAGTATTTTACAGCTCTCATTTGTTTTTGAAAATGAAGAAAGAAAATTTTTTTTTTTTTTTTTTTTTTTTTCAATTTTCAAAACTTTGTGACAAAAAGCGAGATCTGCAAAATACTCACAATACCTCTCAGCAAATAGCTTGGGGTGTCTACTTTCCAAAATGGGGTCATTTGGGGGGGTTTTGTGCCATCTGGGCATTCCATGGCCTCCGAAACTGTGATAGGCAGTGAGAAGTAAAATCAAAAATTTACACCCTTAGAAAGCCTGAAGGCGGTGCTTTGTTTTTGGGGTCCCGTACGCGGCTAGGCTCCCAAAAAGTCTCACACATGTGGTATCCCTGTACTCAGGAGAAGCAACAGAATTTATTTTGGGGTGTAATTCCACATATGCCCATGGCATGTTTGAGCAATATATCATTTAGTGACAACTTTGTGCAAAAAAAAAATAAAAAAAAAAAAATTGTCTTTTTTCCGCAACTTGTGTCAACATATAAAATATTCCATGGACTCGACATGCCTCTCAGTATATAGCTTGGGGTGTCTACTTTCCAAAATGGGGTCATTTGGGGGGGTTTTGAACTGTTCTGGCATTTTATACACAACATTAGGAAGCTTACATCCACTCTTCTAACCACTTGCAGACAAAGCCCTTTTTGACACTTTTTGTTTACATGAAAACATATTTTTTTTTTGCAAGAAAATTATGTTGAACCCCCAAACATTATATATATTTTTAAAGCAAAGGCCCTACAGATTAAAATGGTGGGTGTTGCATTTTTTTTTTCTACACAGTATTTGCGCAGCGATTTTTCAAACGCATTTTTTGGGGAAAAAATACACTTTTTTTAATTTTAATGCACTAAAACACACTATATTGCCCAAATGTTTGATGAAATAATAAAGATGATCTTAGGCCGAGTACATAGATACCAAACACGACATGCTTTAAAATTTCGCACAAACGCGCATTGGCGACAAACTACATACATTTTTAAAAGCCTTTAAAAGCCTTTACAGATTACCCCGTTAGATTTACAGAGGAGGTCTACTGCTAAAATGACTGCCCTCGATCTGACCTTCGCGGTGATACCTCACATGCATGGTGCAATTGCTGTTTACATATGACGCCAGACCGACGCTTGCGTTCGCCATTGGGCAAGAGCAGGGCAGGACAGGGGTGCTTTTTTTTTTTTTTTTTTTTTTTTTATTATTAATTTTGCTTTTTTATTTTATTTTTAAATTGTTCCTTACATATATTTTTTTTTTTATAATTTTTATTGTTATCTCAGGGAATGTAAATATCCCCTATGATAGCAATAGGTAGTGACAGGTACTCTTTTTTTGAAAAAACTGGGGTCTTCTAGACCCTAGATCTTTCCTCTGCCCTCAAAGCATCTGACCACACCAAGATCGGTGTGATAAAATGCTTTCCCAATTTCCCAATGGCGCTTTTTATATCCGGGGGGGGGACATTCCCTCCCACTGCTTGTAAAAGCAGTCCAGAGGCTAATTAGCCGCTGTGATTGCTTTTACATGAAAGCCGGCCGCTGGCTGAAAAGAATGATACCAAGATGATGCCTAAACCCGCAGGCATCAATCTGGTATAACCATTCAAAGTCCAGCAACATACCAGTACGTTGCTGGTCCTTGTTGGACATGTATTGTAATCTTTTTTTTTCATGCAGCCTGTTGGCTGAACGAAAAAAGAGATTGATTGGTGGGTATGCCCACCATTAGAATACCGCCCTTCATCCACCCACTTCTAATGATGGGCATACATGCACCATTTATATATGCCGAAGCATGGGGGCATCCTCCCGCAAAAAAGTTATGCCGCACACACATGGTCAAACGTTTCCACGGGCAAGCCTCCGTCGGAATTTCGACCGTATGTATGCGGCATTAGGAGCAAAATTGCTCCTCCGCCCTGCTGCCCCTGCTGCCCCCATGCTTCGGCATATATGCTTTTTTTTTTTTAACTGTGGTGGTGAAATCACCTCCTACAGCACTGGAGTCGCAGGGATCAGGCCTGTCTCTGCGAACGCTGCAGTTATGTGTGTTGTGTTTTGTAAGTGACAGTGATCGATCGATACTGCACTTGGGTGGCCTGGGCTGGACGGAGGGGCAAAACGCAGGTGCTAGCAGGTATCTGGGCTGATCCCGCTAACACTGCGTTTTTGGGAACCCTAAACCGCTGGTATAGATCTGATCAGATCAGATATTGATCTGTTCAGATACTATACCACTAAGGGGGGTGTATGCTTTACGCGTGGGTGTTAGCGTTACTGGCACTAACCTGACGCTGCCTGGGGTGTGACGCAGACCCTCTCTGACGCTAAAACCTAATTGATATCACCCACCGGGCGATCAGGGGGTTAAACCTTTATTGGGTTATATACGGCGGGTGCCCTGACACTATAAAAAGCAAACTAACTAACCAGCGTCACCCGTAACACTTATATGGTGATCACTGGTGAAAGGGTTAACTAGGGGCAATTAGGGGGTTAAAACCTTTATTAGATCATATTTGGGGGTACCTGACGCTATAAAAACCTGCGGCGAACCTAAAAAAAATGACTGGCTACCGATTGGCATCACCGACACGAAGACAGCGATCAGAAAAACGATCGCTTAGTGACAGTGGTGATAGGGGGTGAAAGGGTTACCTGGGGGGCGATCAAGGGGGTTAAACCTTTATTAGATAATATATTGGGGTACCCGACGCTATAAAAACCTGCGGCGAACCTAAAAAAAATTACTGGCTACCGATCGCCATCACTGATGCTAAGACAGCCATCAGAAAAATGATCGCATAGCGACAGCGGTGATAGGGGGTGAAAGGGTTACCTGGGGGGCGATCAAGGGGGTTTAACCTTTATTAGATAATATATTGGGGTACCTGACGCTATAAAAACCTGCGGCGAACCTAAAAAAAATTACTGGCTACCGATCGCCATCACTGATGCTAAGACAGCATCAGAAAAACGATCGATTAGCGACAGCGGTGATAGGGGGTGAAAGGGTTACCTGGGGGGCGATCAAGGGGGTTAAACCTTTATTAGATAATATATTGGGGTACCCGACGCTATAAAAACCTGCGGCGAACCTAAAAAAAATTACTGGCTACCGATCGCCATCACTGATGCTAAGACAGCCATCAGAAAAATGATCGCATAGCGACAGCGGTGATAGGGGGTGAAAGGGTTACCTGGGGGGCGATCAAGGGGGTTTAACCTTTATTAGATAATATATTGGGGTACCTGACGCTATAAAAACCTGCGGCGAACCTAAAAAAAATTACTGGCTACCGATCGCCATCACTGATGCTAAGACAGCATCAGAAAAACGATCGATTAGCGACAGCGGTGATAGGGGGTGAAAGGGTTACCTGGGGGGCGATCAAGGGGGTTGAACCTTTATTAGATAATATATTGGGGTACCCGACGCTATAAAAACCTGCGGCGAACCTAAAAAAAATTACTGGCTACCGATCGCCATCACTGATGCTAAGACAGCCATCAGAAAAATGATCGCATAGCGACAGCGGTGATAGGGGGTGAAAGGGTTATCTGGGGGGTGATCAGGGGGTTAAACCTTTATTAGGGGGGGTTAGGGGGCTACACTGGACCTAAAACTAAACTTTAGTGACACTTTCACAGTCACAAATGTCACTGATTGCAGTGATCACTAAATAAATGGTCACTGCAATCAGTGACACTGTGACTGGGGGCTGGGGGGTGATCTGGGGGGTGATCTGGGGGGGTCTGGGGGTCCTGGGGGGGGCGATTAGTGTTCCTATGTGTCCTGGTGTCAGTGTAGTGTTGTGCTCACTGACCTGATGTCTTCTCTTGTACGGCGCTCGGTATATGTGAGCGCCGCACAGGAGATGACATCACTTCCTCCTGCTCCCTCTGTCTGAAACAGACAGAGGAGGCATTTCCATTCGCCGGGAGCGATCGCGAGGGGGGGGCCGGAATCGAAAGGCCGCCCCCTCATCTGGGATCGCTCCCGGTGAAGTAACGACCGCTCACGGCACAGAAGGGGGGTCCGGATGGACCCCCCAACTGTACAAAGGCAGTCACGTAGATCTACGTGATTCTGCCTGTCCGTGCCATTCTGCCGACGTAAATCGGCGGTGGGCGGTCGTTAAGTGGTTAAAGGCTGCTTTCTCTACAGCAGGCTTGGTGACACAACCAGCAGTGGCAGCTATTGGGGTCTGCCAAGCAGTGAAGGATCAGTTAAAACAGGTCTTAAGGGACTTGCCGGATCAGCAGGCCCTTGCCCTAGCTGATCTACCTAGAGCCTTATGCTTTGCGGTTGACGCCATAAAGGATTCAATCCATCAGGCCTCCCGCCTTACGCTGTCTGTAGTACATATGCGTAGGCTTCTATGGCTCAAGAACTGGTCTGCTGAAGCTCCCTGTAAAAAATTGCTGGTTAGCTTCCCATTTCATGGTGAACGCTTATTCGGGGAAGACCTGGACAAATATATCCAGAAAATTTCCAGCGGTAAAAGCACACTCTTGCCGGTTAAAAGGGCAAAGGGCCATACTGTCAGCCTGGAACAAAAAAGTTCAGGCCCTAGACTTACCAATGTCCTTGTCCCCTTCCGTTCACAAGAGCCTCCGTTGGTGGTTGGTTCCCCAGAATCTGGAAAAAGGAAAATCCTTCAGTCTGATTTCTTGGAAGGTGGTCACTACAGATGCCAGCCTTATAGGCTGGGGAGCAGTACTGGAGCAATGGTCTCTCCAGGGCAGATGGTCGGATGCAGAAAAGGCCCTGCCCATCAATCTCTTAGAGATACGAGCAGCTCGGTATGCCCTAGTAGCATGGACATCCAAACTCCAAGGGTCCCCTGTCAGAATTCAATCAGACAATGCCACGGTAGTGGCATATATCAATCATCAGGGTGGCACCAGGAGTCGTGCAGCCCAGAGGGAAGTAAATTACATCCTGAAATGGGCAGAAAGATATGTCCCAGCCATATCCACGGTATTCATTCCAGGAGTGGAGAATTGGAAGGCGGACTTTCTAAGTCGCCAACAATTATGCCCAGGGGAATGGTCCCTTCACCCTGAGGTTTTCCGGACAATATGTCAGCGGAGGGGAACACCGGATGTAGATCTGCTAGCATCCAGATTCAACGCAAAGGTGGACAGGTTTGTCTCTCGGACAAGGGATCCCCTAGCTTGCGGCTCGGATGCCCTAGTGTTCCCTTGGGATCAGTTCAAGCTGATATATGCATTCCCACCGCCACAATTGTTACCTCGATTACTCCGCAGAATCAGGGTAGAAAAGAAACCAGTGATTCTGGTGGCTCCAGCGTGGCCCCGAAGAGCATGGTACGCGGAGATTGTAAAAATGTCCTTGGACCCTCCCACATCGTCCGGACCTGCTTTTGCAAGGACCGATATACCACCCTTCCTTACCAGCCCTAGGTTTGACGGCCTGGCTATTGAAGCCCACATTCTAAAAAAGAGAGGTCTCTCTAATCCTGTGGTATCTACCATGATCAATGCCAGGAAGCCGGTATCCAGGCAGATCTACTAAGAATCTGGAAGGCGTACATCGCTTGGTGTGAGGCCAAGAAATGGCATCCACGTAAGTACGTAATAGGTAGGATTCTGGACTTCCTACAGTGGGCTGTAGATAGGAAGTTTGCCTTGAGTACTATCAAGGGTCAGATTTCGGCCTTGTCAATATTTTTTCAAAGGCCCTTGGCTTCGCATTCACTAGTCAAAGCTTTTATACAAGGAGTGATGCGTATTAGCCCTCCGATTAATATTCCCATATGTCCATGGGACTTAAACCTGGTTCTGTCGGTTCTACAAAAACAACCATTTGAACCATTACAGCACATTTCCTTGGTTCTTCTCACCAGGAAATTGATTTTTCTAGTAGCCATTTGTTCGGCTAAAAGAGTGTCGGAATTAGCAGCTATGTCCTGTAAAGAGCCATATCTGGTTATCCATAAGGACAGAGTAGTGTTACGTCCTCATCCAGCCTTTCTTCCTAAGGTGGTATCGAGGTTTCATTTGAACCAAGATGTGGTTCTTCCTTCCTTTTTCCCCAAACCTAGTTTGGTAGAGGAAAAGTTATTACATGCTTTGGATGTAGTAAGAGCAGTTAAAGCTTATCTAAAAGCCACTGCTCAGATTCGCAGAACGGATACTTTGTTTATTCTGCCGGAAGGCCCCAGAAGGGGTCAGGCAGCGTCAAAATCTACTTTAGCCAAGTGGATTCGACAGGTCATAATGCAAGCCTATGGCTTGAGAAGGAGACCGCCTCCGTTCAAAGTTAGGGCGCACTCCACGAGAGCAGTTGGAACTTCATGGGCAGTGCATCACCAGGCCTCCCTGGCCCAAATCTGTAAGGCCGCAACATGGTCTTCAGTACACACGTTTACTAGGTTCTACCAGGTGGACGTTAGAAGTCAGGAGGATGTCGCCTTTGGGCGCAGTGTGTTGCAGGCCGCAAAAGATCCTCATGTCTGATAGCGCCCAGCTTATGCATGGTGTATCCCCCCCCCCTCATTTGGCATTGCTTTGGGACGTCCCACATAGTAATGACTATGTCGCTCTGTGTCCCGTGATGTACGAGAAAGAAAATAGGATTTTTATAACAGCTTACCTGTAAAATCCTTTTCTTGGAGTACATCACGGGACACAGAGCTCCCACCCCTCTTTTGGGGACACTTATTGCTTTGCTACAAAACTGAGGTACTCCCAGATGGGAGGGGCTTATATAGGGGAGGGTACTTCCGGTTTTGGAAGTTGCCAGTGCCAGCACCTGAAGGTATCTATATAACCCACATAGTAATGACTATGTCGCTCTGTGTCCCGTGATGTACTCCAAGAAAAGGATTTTACAGGTAAGCTGTTATAAAAATCCTATTTCTTCAGCTCTGTGTACACAAAAGAGCATGGGGGAGGTCATGTCCATAATGGGGATGATATTGACACAGCCCCAAATGATCCACAATGGCTCAAAAGTGATATGGTCCAGAAACATTTAGACAGCACAAAGGTGAAAAAAGCACCTGGACCAGATGGCATACACCCACGGATCCTAAAAGAATTGAGCCCTGTCATTTCAAAGCCATTGTTTCTAATTTTTAGGAACTCGTTAATGACTGGAATAGTACCCATGGATGGCTGTAAGGCCAATGTGGTGCCTATATTTAAAAAGGGGTCAAAGTCTGCACCAAGTAACTATAGTCCTGTTAAACTTCTATAGTTGGGAAGATACTGGAGAGTTTAATAATAGACCACATAGATGATTTCTTGCTGGAAAAAATATTTTAAGTAACAGACAGCATGGATTCATGAAAGACAGACGTTGTTAGACAAATCTGATTTCTTTTTATGAGGTGGTAAATATAACCTTGGACAGAGGGGTGGCTGTGGATATAGGATACTTGTATTTTACATAAGTGTTTGACACAGTTCCCCACACACGGCTAATGTGTAAGGTAAAGTCTACAGGCCTGGAAAAATAAATTTGTAAAATTCTAGTGATGTCTGATAGATTTACCCTCCAATGCATATGATCAGATGATATACATTCTTACATTCCATCAAAGGTGTTTGACTGGAGAGCCCATAAAGCTGGGAGAGAGAGAGTTACTGAGTCCAGTCTTTCTAAGGGAGACCCCTGTGCAGGGGCTCTGCCCCTGGGGCAGGATCACTTGAGGTGCCACCTAGAAGATATCGAGGTCCCAGCTGAAGCTTTAGCTTGGGGTCCTTTTTGCGAAGCCTAGTTCTGAAGTTTGTTTAGGTCTGGAGAAACTCACTGGAGGGTACTAGGAGGAAATTGGGGGAAAGGTGTCCAGCTGTCCTATGGTGGTGTTAGTCTGAATCTCCAACACTGAGGAGTGCCCAGTGGATATTCGAAGGAGCCAACCGATGACCTTATGGCCGTGTGAGTAGATGTCTTCAGTGCTGGAAGTTAGTGACTGTATGCAGCTTTTAGATTTTTTGGGAAAGTCCTAGACACCTGTCAGCATTTGAGATTCCGTGGGATATTTTGTACAGCTCAGCAATAGGGATGAGCCGAACACCCCCCGGTTCAGTTCGCACCAGAACATGCGAACAGGCAAAAAATTCGTTCGAACAGGCGAATACCGTTAAAGTGTATGGGACACGAACATGAAAAATCAAAAGTGCTTATATTAAAGGTTAATATTCAGGTTATTGTCATAAAAAGTGTTTAGGGACCCGGGTCCTGCCCCAGGGGACATGTATCAATGCAAAAAAAAGTTTTAAAAACTGCCGTTTTTTCGGGAGCAGTGATTTTAATAATGCTTAAAGTGAAACAATAAAAGGCCCTTTAGGTCTGGTATGAATATTAAGGGGAACCCCTGTCATTTTTTTCAATGACTTTTATCTGTACCCGACAATTCATTAATAGCGTGAGTAGTTTTAAATGACTTTTTTTTATGCTACTTTACATGCATACTTTAGACACCCCTCGGGTACGAAATTTAAAGGAATATTTCACTTTTATTGTATCACTTTAAGCATTATTAAAATCACTGCTCCCGAAAAAACTGCAGTTTTTAAAACTTTTTTTTGCATTGATACATGTCCCCTGGGGCAGGACCCGGGTCCCCAAACACTTTTTATGACAATAACTTGCATATTAACCTTTAAAATTAACACTTTTGATTTCTCCCATAGACTTTTAAAGGGTGTTCCACGGCTTTTCGATTTTGCCGCAAACACCCCAAATTGTTCGTTGTTCGCCGAACGGGCGAACAGCCAATGTTCGAGTCAAACTCATGTTCAACTCGAACATAAAGCTCATCCCTACTCAGCAAGATAGAGAAGGGTGTAAATTGATGATCTCGCGCCTAAATAAATTGTTAAATTAATTAAGCTGCTATCCCCAAATTTCAAAGGTTGAAACTGTGACTGGAAGTGATTATAAGTGCAATATTAGCAAATATATATTTGCTAGAGCATATAAATTATTCAAATTAAATTAATTACTTAAATTAAATTATATATTGAGTGAATTAAATGGTGAACACCAGCCAGCCTATGTGAACCACAATGACTAGTCTATGACTATCCAATCATGATGACCAGCCTCTATGCAGTCCCCTTGATAAGTGAAATATCTTTGCAAAACCTGTTTACCAAACAGATTATGATAAATTCATAAATAAGTATGTGACAACAAATGATCAAACATGCAATGTCAATCGTGAGAGACTCAATGTCCCAATAAATAAATAAATATTAGTCAAAGGAACAAATGTTAGTCCATGAATTCCGAACAGTGAAGTGAATCCTGAGTAACAGCTTTATCAAACAAAACAGGAAAAATAATTTGCTTAAAGTGATCACCTTCACCACCTTAATACAGGACACCCGATAGTGCTCATGGTAAATTATAGCAGCTTACCAGATATAGTTGACTCTTTTAGTTAAAAAGGAGTCAAATGCGCTTTGTGCAAGTTCCACTTGCTAACATGGATATTGATGTCAAAGAGCAGGCATAAGGAATCCCTGCCTCCTGGAGGCTCGGATGGAGCAATGTGAACCACAAAAAAGAGATAGAGCGGAAAATAGTGTAATCCCGTTTTATTAAAACATTATAAAATATGACAGCCAAATGCCCCCTTACTTGGTTAGTGCCTTGAGCCCGGCACTGAGGCTGTGGAGCGTGGACTAGTAGGGCTAGTGACCCGTATGGAGATGAGCCAGCGTGCGTTCCACCTGTGTCAGAGGAAGAGCCAGCGGGACCGGAAGTGTCGTCAGAACGTAGTCTGGCGCCTCGACAGCTGTTTCGTGTAAGCACATCGTCAGGAAGCGTGCCAGGCTACGTATGTCTGGCTGTTAAATGTGGTTGTCAATCACAGTTGGGGGAGGGGTTACCGGACTGAGTCCAGCCTCAATGCCGTCTCTCCGCACAATATGACCACAGTATTAGTATAATCTAAAAAACTCCATATCAGGCTAACAATATAAAATAAAATATAAAGTATAAATTGTGCCACACTGGCAGACAACCCGCTTTGGTGGCACATTATCATAGAACAATATCTAAATATCCACACATCCCTATCTACCAATACATCACACTGGATCGTACGCACTACCGCGCCGCCCCAGTGGATATATATGATACGGCACTAGCCGAAACTACTAATTCATAATAAGGTGAATATGTATATTAATACAGCAATCTCTCCATGGTGAATGCTTACATAAAAAAAAAATAATAAGATTAAAATTAAGTTTGTATATTCTCTACACCTGTGTAACCTCCTATAGAGTATATCCAATCAGTGGAATATATAATTAATCATTGGTGAGGAAGCAATTTAAATCCAAATCGATGTTGAGGCCCTGTGGCTGCATTGTGGATAGTCTATACAGCCACTGGGTCTCATTCTGGGATACAGCCTTGGTAAGATCTGTCCCTCTCCAATTATATGTGACCCTATCTATACCATAAAATACCAACTGGCGAGGGTCTCTATTATGATATTGGAGGAAATGGCGTGACACACTGTGATTGGGAAATCCCTTAGCTATGTTAGCTACATGCTCGTTAATTCTAATTCTAAGTTCTCTTGTGGTGCGCCCCACGTACTGCAGAGAGCATGGACATTCCAACACGTACGTCACATGTTTGGAATAACAAGTTATCAAGGGTTTAATACTAAATTCTTCTTGTGTCACCAAAGACTTGAATTTCGTTACTTTCTTTGTGCGTCGAAATGTAGTACGACAAGCTTTGCATCTGGTGCAGTAATGAAATCCAGAGCTATCCAGAAAGGTAGGGGGTTTTTCAGGGGGGTCTGGGACATTAGGCGCAATAATATTTCTCAAACCCAATGCCTTTCTGTAGATAAATCTGGGCTTGGGAGGTATGACCAATGCCAGATCTCTATCTTTTTGAAGTATGGGCCAGAACTTTTTGAAAATCTTTTCAATGCTTTTATATTGTCTATTAAATCCTGTAATGAATGGCAATGTACCCATAGTTGTTATGGTTTTCTTTTTAGACTCTAAAAGGGAATGTCTGTCCATAACTGCCACTTCATTATTAGCTCGGGCCAATTCAGCGTTAGTATTAAACCCTTGATAACTTATAAGTTATTCCAAACATGTGACGTACGTGTTGGAATGTCCATGCTCTCTGCAGTACGTGGGGCGCACCACAAGAGAACTTAGAATTAGAATTAACGAGCATGTAGCTAACATAGCTAAGGGTTTTCCCAATCACAGTGTGTCGCACCATTTCCTCCAATATCATAATAGAGACCCTCGCCAGTTGGTATTTTATGGTATAGATAGGGTCACATATAATTGAAGAGGGACAGATCTTACCAAGGCTGTATCCCAGAATGAGACCCAGTGGCTGTATAGACTATCCACAATGCAGCCACAGGGCCTCAACATCGATTTGGATTTAAATTGCTTCCTCACCAATGATTAATTATATATTCCACCGATTGGATATATTCTATAGGAGGTTACACAGGTGTAGAGAATATACAAACTTAATTTTAATCTTATTTTATTATTATTTTTTTATGTAAGCATTCACCATGGAGAGATTTCTGTATTAATATACATATTCACCTTATTATGAATTAGTAGTTTCGGCTAGTGCCGTACCATATATATCCACTGGGGCGGCACGGTAGTGCATACGATCCAGTGTGATGTATTGGTAGATAGGGATGTGTGGATATTTAGATATTGTTCTATGATAATGTGCCACCAAAGCGGGTTGTCTGCCAGTGTGGCACAATTTATACTTTATATTTTATTTTATATTGTTAACCTGATATGGAGTTTTTTAGATTATACTAATACTGTGGTCATATTGTGCAGAGAGACGGCATTGAGGCTGGACTCAGTCCGGTAACCCCTCCCCCAACTGTGATTGACAACCGCATTTAACAGCCAGACATACGTAGCCTGATACGCTTCCTGACGACGTGCTTACACGAAACAGCTGTCGAGGCGCCAGACTACGTTCTGACGACACTTCCGGTCCCGCTGGCTCTTCCTCTGATATAGGTGGAACGCACGCTGGCTCATCTCCATACGGGTCACTAGCCCTACTAGTCCACGCTCCACAGCCTCAGTGCCGGGCTCAAGGCACTAACCAAGTAAGGGGGCATTTGGCTGTCATATTTTATAATGTTTTAATAAAACGGGATTACACTATTTTCTGCTCTATCTCTTTTTTGTGGTTCGCATTGCTCCATCCGAGCCTCCAGGAGGCAGGGATTCCTTATGCCTGCTCTTTGACATCAATATCCATGTTAGCAAGTGGAACTTGCACAAAGCGCATTTGACTCCTTTTTAACTAAAAGAGTCAACTATATCTGGTAAGCTGCTATAATTTACCATGAGCACTATCGGGTGTCCTGTATTAAGGGGTTGAAGGCTATCACTTTAAGCAAATTCTTTTTCCTGTTTGATAAAGCTGTTACTCAGGATTCAGTTCACTGTTCGGAATTTATGGACTAACATTTGTTCCTTTGACAAATATTTATTTATTTTTTGGGACATTGAGTCTCTCACGATTGACATTGCATGTTTGATCATTTGTTGTCACATACTTATTTATGAATTTATCATAATCTGTTTGGTAAACAGGTTTTGCAAAGATATTTCACTTATCAAGGGGACTGCATAGAGGCTGGTCATCATGATTGGATAGTCATAGACTAGTCATTGCGGTTCACATAGGCTGGCTGGTGTTCACCATTTCATTCACTCAATATATAATTTAATTTAAGTCATTTATTTAATTTGAATAATTTATATGCTCTAGCGCCCCCTATATATATTTGCTAATATTGCACTTATAATCACTTCCAGTCACAGTTTCAACCTTTGAAATTTGGGGATAGCAGCTTAATTAATTTAACAATTTATTTAGGCGCGAGATCATCAATTTACACATCTCTAGAGGTTTCCCTTTAAACTTTTCAATCTACGCAGTCATGGATGTATTTAATTTTAGGAAGGGTCGACAGACAAACATTGAAGAAATATTGCAGCAAACACCTAGCCCAAATTTGGATAATGAAAGAGGGTTCAAACAACTCCAATATTACATGGAGAAACAAATAAGGTTATGGTGGGATATAGCCTCATTTGAGATGTATATTGGCAAAAATCATACCCCCCGGAGGCTAAGATGGGATGTTAATCCAACTGATAGTGTGGACAATTTAACCCTATTGGATGAGTGGTTCCAGTTTTTTAATGGCTGCGAACAAAAAACGAATGCAGTTATTGATAAGGAGGCGGAAAGCAAAAAATTTGCTGGTAGAAGCCAATATAGTTGATCTCAAAAATAATATGGAGCCGTTTATGGGAACCAAAGAATATTTGGACAGGGCACAGAGCCTTCAGACTCACCTGTCCAAATATGATGGAGAGATCAAACAGAAAAAATAGAAAAAATATCAGAGAGACATTAAAGATTACGAGGAAAATAAGGTATACAAATGGCAGGATAATTTGGATATAGACAATTCCAAAGAATCTCCGATGGATAGGGACACGGAAGCACTTAATGCGGTAACACAGCTAGTTAAAAATAAAAACAAGATACATACTCCAAAAAAATCAAAAGCTTCAGCCAATTCAAAGGGCCAAGCTACACAGGGCATTAGGGGGAACCCCCCACCACCACAAAGTGGAGGCAATTATCCCCCATCCAATGATTATTATTCCACTTCCTATCCAGTACCCACTTACAATAGGTATGGACCCTTGGATAATAGATCAAGTGACTATGGTTATCCCTATCACTACCAGGGACCCAACCATTATCCACCCATACCCCCTAGGGGTAATTTTAGGGGCAACTATAGAGGACGACCTACTCCCTATCAAAATAATTACCAACAAGGGTGGGAATGGAGGGGATGGAAAAAACCCTACAAAATTCCACCCACCATACCCCAATATTCCAAAGAATATATAGAAAAAGAGGTAGAAGAGGGGGAACCAGAAAGAAAAAGACCAAGGGACAACTAAAGGAAGGTATATTTAATCTAGCAGGTGCATCGTTTTCAGAAGACGAACTACAGGTTTTAACGCAAGGTTTAAAATTTGCACCTGATAAGAACCTTAATAAATTCGAATTATTCATTGATGTGGAAAAATATGTGAGGAAGCGCAACATTAAAAAATTCTTTGCTTCCCAAAAGGATATTCATCCTTCTACTGTAGAAATAGACAAGTATAAACATAGTGGGTTAAGAAACAATTCTATATTCAACCCGCAAAAGGGAACACATCATCATATAGAGGTGATCAAACATATGGTGCAGGATGAAATCAAATCTTTAGAAATTAAAAAGGCCAGAACTAAACGGTCCTTAGTTGAGGGGATCAAACAATTAGAACAAAACAAAAACATAGTAGTCCGTCCAGCGGATAAAGGGGGGGGGTAGTCATACTCACCAAGGAAGACTACTATGGAGAAATTCAAAGGTTACTAAGGGACACCAGCACGTATAAACCATTAGCATCCAACCCATTGAATAAATTAAAAACTGAACTCCATAATTGGATTGACAAAGGGGTTAACCAAAAGATTCTGGACACAAAGGAAGCACAGTACCTTCTACCAAAAGTACCTCGTACTCCGGTGCTATATGTGGTACCAAAAATTCATAAAAACAAGGAACAACCCCCAGACCGCCCCATCATAAGTGGGATAGGTTCACTCTATTCCAGAGTTGGGGAATATCTGGATATATTCCTGCAACCCTTGGTCATACAAGGAAAGTCATATCTCAAGGACAGTTGTGAACTGATAAAATCCCTCTCTAATGTTCATGTAACAGATGCAACCATCATGGTCACAGTGGACATAGAGTCCCTTTACACAAACATTAAACAGGAGGATACGCTTGTCGCAGTGCAGGTGGCTCTAACTGCCGACTCACACCTAAAAAAAAATCAAATCAGTTTTTTAGTAGAGGGACTTAAGATTGCAATGGGGAACAACTACTTTTGGGCCCAGGGGGAATTTTATAATCAGATAAAAGTAGTTGCAATGGGGGCTCGTTATGCCCCAAGTGTAGCCAACCTGGTACTAAATAAATGGGAGGGAGAAACCATTTATAAAGACAAACCATTATCCCTACTTTATTATAAAAGGTACATCGATGATGTAGTATTGTTGTGGGAGGGATCCCAAACTACATTACATGGCTTCCTACAGGACCTCAATTCCAATCATTATGGGTTAAGGTTTGACAACTATAAATTATTTGGATCTCACTTTGGTCAAACAAAATGATAGGATTGGCACGAGGACATTCTTTAAGGCAACAGACAGGAATGCCTTCGTGCCAACCAATAGTTGTCACCACCCCCAATGGCTTGGGGCCATACCCAAGGGCCAGTTTATGCGCATTCGAAGGAATTGCGCTAAGGATAGTGATTACTATGCTCAGGCTGCAGTTCTCACAGACCGTTTTCGCGAGAAGGGATATTGTAACGCTGAATTGGCCTGAGCTAATAATGAAGTGGCAGTTATGGACAGACATTTCCTTTTAGAGTCTAAAAAGAAAACCATAACAACTATGGGTGCATTGCCATTCATTACAGGATTTAATAGACAATATAAAAGCATTGAAAAGATTTTCAAAAAGTTCTGGTCCATACTTCAAAAAGATAGAGATCTGGCATTGGTCATACCTCACAAGCCCAGATTTATCTACAGAAAGGCATTGGGTTTGAGAAATATTATTGCGCCTAATGTCCCAGACCCCCCTGAAAAACCCCCTACCTTTCTGGATAGCTCTGGATTTCATTACTGCACCAGATGCAAAGCTTGTCGTACTACATTTCGACGCACAAAGAAAGTAACGAAATTCAAGTCTTTGGTGACACAAGAAGAATTTAGTATTAAACCCTTGATAACTTGTTATTCCAAACATGTGACGTACGTGTTGGAATGTCCATGCTCTCTGCAGTACGTGGGGCGCACCACAAGAGAACTTAGAATTAGAATTAACGAGCATGTAGCTAACATAGCTAAGGGTTTTCCCAATCACAGTGTGTCGTGCCATTTCCTCCAATATCATAATAGAGACCCTCGCCAGTTGGTATTTTATGGTATAGATAGGGTCACATATAATTGGAGAGGGACAGATCTTGCCAAGGCTGTATCCCAGAATGAGACCCAGTGGCTGTATAGATTATCCACAATGCAGCCACAGGGCCTCAACATCGATTTGGATTTAAATTGCTTCCTCACCAATGATTAATTATATATTCCACCGATTGGATATACTCTATAGGAGGTTACACAGGTGTAGAGAATATACAAACTTAATTTTAATCTTATTTTATTTTAATTTTTTTATGTAAGCATTCACCATGGAGAGATTGCTGTATTAATATACATATTCACCTTATTATGAATTAGTAGTTTCGGCTAGTGCCTTACCATATATATCCCCTGGGGCGGCGCGGTAGTGCGTACGATCCAGTGTGATGTATTGGTAGATAGGGATGTGTGGATATTTAGATATTGTTCTATGATAATGTGCCACCAAAGCAGGTTGTCTGCCAGTGTGGCACAATTTATACTTTATATTTTATTTTATATTGTTAACCTGATATGGAGTTTTTTATTTAGATTATACTAATACTGTGGTCATATTGTGCGGAGAGACGGCATTGAGGCTGGACTCAGTCCGGTAACCCCTCCCCCAACTGTGATTGACAACCGCATTTAACAGCCAGACATACGTAGCCTGGCACGCTTCCTGACGACGTGCTTACACGAAACAGCTGTCGAGGCGCCAGACTGCCTGCTCTTTGACATCAATATCCATGTTAGCAAGTGGAACTTGCACAAAGCGCATTTGACTCCTTTTTAACTAAAAGAGTCAACTATATCTGGTAAGCTGCTATAATTTACCATGAGCACTATCGGGTGTCCTGTATTAAGGTGGTGAAGGCTATCACTTCAAGCAAATTCTTTTTCCTGTTTGATAAAGCTGTTACTCAGGATTCACTTCACTGTTCGGAATTTATGGACTAACATTTGTTCCTTTGACAAATATTTATTTATTTTTTGGGACATTGAGTCTCTCACGATTGACATTGCATGTTTGATCATTTGTTGTCACATACTTATTTATGAATTTATCATAATCTGTTTGGTAAACAGGTTTTGCAAAGATATTTCACTTATCAAGGGGACTGCATAGAGGCTGGTCATCATGATTGGATAGTCATAGACTAGTCATTGCGGTTCACATAGGCTGGCTGGTGTTCACCATTTCATTCACTCAATATATAATTTAATTTAAGTAATTTATTTAATTTGAATAATTTATATGCTCTAGCGCCCCCTATATATATTTGCTAATATTGCACTTATAATCACTTCAAGATAGAGAAGGACTCCTCAAAGTCTTGGGTTCGTTTTTTTCTTGGGGTATCCCATAATCCCTTTACACGATCCCTGTTCATAATTCCAATAAAAGCCTAAAAAGACACCCCTAGACTGTTCTATTCAAGTTAGCGCAAGTGAAGAAAATGCCATGTGCCTGGTTGACTGTGCCCTAATCTGGGGGTAAAGAAATTTGACCAGCAGCTCCTTTAAAAAAAAGTAAGGAATGCCTAAGTAAGAGTGAAGTAAGTGGTCCTTTTACTACACAGAGACAAAAAAGAAAAAGCTTGTTTGAGCTGGTAAGTATACATTTATTCTGCTTCAGGTTCACAGTTCTAATCTTTTCTTCTTAATCATGAAAATCTGCCTATGCAAGGCCAGAATGAGATTTATGACAATCCGTCTGTGTCCTGTGAAAATCATTAACTAACACAACTCTTTATTGTCTGAAACTAGAAGAATGATAAGATCTTAAGCACAAGCATGATCCTTACTCTTTATTTGTACAGCTATCAACCTATCAAGGGCTTAGAACATACAGGTGTCAAAAGGGACCTCTTGGTGCACAAGTGCCTCCCAATTTTAGTTATGACAGTATATATTGTGCTAAGAACTGCATATTGGCAAGAGCACTGCCTGCAGATTTTTGGGAGAACCTGATGCTGCCAGCCTGATTGTTCACATTTCTCCTGCAGCAACCAGATTGTTTCAGTGCTGGAAAAAAAAAGTGTATTTTTATTGCTTTTTTACAGGTTTTTTATTGCTTTGTAAAATATAACACTGTGAGAATTAAAGCTGGCCATGTGAATTATCACATCACATCCCTTATGTTTAGGCCTTATTCACAAGGGCGTACTCAAGGCCGTGCTTGCCTGCACAGGATGCAGAGGTGTTCCATTCATCCACATGCAGGTAATCCCGTGTGCAGTCCAGTCAATAGGAAATGCAGTACATGGACATAGCCGCTGCTCCCAATTTGACATCTGTGTGGGTGTACGGCCCAATCGTAGACAGTGTGAGTACCTGTGCATCTTGTGCAGGCAAAACATAGCCCACATACATTTGTATGCTTTAGTGTGAAAGAGGCCTTATACTAAGGATTGTAAAGCAAATAAAAGCTTGCTGGGACTTTTCAGGTGTTACATAGAAATATTTCAATACACCTTGTATCTTAAAGGCTAAGTTCAACCTTAAAAAAAAAAAAAAAAAATCACATATTTTCGCAGTTAAATTTTTTTTTTTTTTTTAAGGGGTCCTACAGAGCATTGCACCCGAGATCAGTCGATTGCAGGTGCCATGTCAGGCTCCTGTCTTTCTCTAGCTTTGTGCCAGTATACCCATAGAGGCTGCTACAAAGCTAGAGGAAGAATCAATGAACTACGAGTGTGCCAAGCAGCATGTTCACAGCCCATTCAAACTACAAGTATATCTGCCGTGGTGGCAGACGATACTTATAGGTTTTTCATCCACACATCTCTGTGAATGAATGACGCAACTGTGTGGCCGGAGCCTTGCACAACCGCGCTGTGTTCAAAAAGTGACAACGGGTGTGAGGAAAAGATCCCCTGTCTGCTGTCACAAAGAGGGGAATGCTGGCAGTGGGTGCATAGGAGCATGTAGCCTGTTACACCCTAACTATGCGTATAGCATAAAACATGCTGCTAACGGTGAAAAGCTTTCTTAAAATAGGAAGGGAACATATAATTCAATTTCATATAATACACCTTTTTCATTGATAACCCTGGTTGCCCCTCCCATCAGAACTCTACACATTGTGAGGTTGATTTACTAAAGGAAAATAGACTGTGCACTTTGTAAAGTACCTAATTTACTAAGCTCTGGAGCAACTGCACTTGCAGGGTGCAACACAGTCTATTTGCCTTTAGTAAATCAACCCCACAGTATCAGTAATATATCAGTGTGTTCTTTAATGCTGATTCCAGTGATGGGGCCTGGGAAAATTTTAAATGCGTTTCTCAAGTAAGTTGAGTTGCTTCATCAGTAGCTGTGAAAACTGTATCATGTTGGATTGGTAAGTACCACATTTGCAATCACATACATCGCTTATAATTACTACACAATAATACATAATCTCAGTGGCGAATGGTGCTCAAAATTTTTGTGGCAGCGCAAACAAACTGATTTAAAAAAAAAAAAAAAAACATCAATTGCAGCCACTGTGCAATGAAACGCAGCTACTGTGCCCATCAAACGCAGCCACTGTGCCCATCAAACGCTGCCACTGTGCCCATCAAACGCAGCCACTGTGCCCATCAAACGCTGCCACTGTGCCCATCAAACGCTGCCACTGTGCCCATCAAACGCTGCCAATGTGCCCATCAAACGCTGCCAATGTGCCCATCAAACGCCACCACTGTGCCCATCAAATGCATCCACTGTGCCCATCAAACCCTGCCAGGGTGCCCATCAAATGCTGACAGTGTGCCCATCATATGCTGCCACTGTGCCAAATGCTGCCAGTGTGCCCATCAAATGCTGCCAGTGTGTCCATTAAATGCTGCCAGGGTGCCCATCAAATGCTGCCAGTGTGCCCATCATATGCTGCCACTGTGCCAAATGCTGCCAGTGTGCCCATCAAATGCTGCCAGTGTGCCCATTAAATGCTTCCAGGGTGCGCATCAAATGCTGCCAGTGTGCCCATCATATGCTGCCACTGTGCCAAATGCTGCCAGTGTCCCCATCAAATGCTGCCAGTGTGCCCATTAAATGCTGCCAGTGTGACCCCCGCTCGCGGGGGTCCTTCATGTCTCCTGCGGGGCCGGGCACTTCTCCAAATTGTACTCATGTCCCATCAGGCATCCAATAGCAGCGCCTGTTGTTTCAACCAATCAGGTGACAGGGTAACCAGACCCGGTGCACCTAATTGGCTGAGAGGCGGGTCAGTGTTAGGGAAGCAATGTATTCGGTTCCCTAACACAAGACTGAGTAATCAGCGAACGCACAGCAGTGCGCCGGCTGTTTACCCTTTTGGAAGCCTATTAGAGCCCACAGGCTCTAATCAGGAAGCCTATTAGAGCCTATGGCTCTAATCAGGCGCTTCCAAAACACACCCGTCCGCTATAATTCATATGCCTGGAGCCCGACAAGGGGCCAGGCTCATAAATAGGGAGCGGCAGTGGCGACCATAGATAGATAGATTCATGCATTGCATGAGTCTATGTGAGAAAGCAGGAGAGGGGGGGCAAGCAGGAGAGGGGGGGGGCGGTCCGGTTCTCCTATAACCCCCCAGAAGAAAGCCCAGTAGGAGATAAAAAGCAGGGGAGTCCTAATTGTTATCAAGACATAAGGCATACAGGGAACAACTGGAAGCCCCAAACATTCTATTTACTGTTCAGCTTGCCTGTAAGAGACATATAAATGAGGATTATGTGTCATTGTGTAGTACATATGAGTGATATGTTGCTGCAACTTTGGTACTTACCTATTAGTTTTCACGGCTCCCCATGAAGCTGGTCAACTGACTCAAGAAATGCATTGAGAAGTTTTTCAAATGTACTGTACCTAGGGAAAGTTTCTTCTGTACACTGTGCGGTTGATTTACTAAAGGCAAAGAGACTGTGCACTTTGCAAAGTGCAATTGCACTCTGCAAGAGCAGATGCTCCAGAGCCTAGTAAATGAGCAGGAGGGGGTCCCCCTACTACCCGGAAGTCAAGGACAGTCTCTCGGCTCACCGACCGCAAAGGAACTTCTTGTCCCTGCATCTCCTTACATCCCAGTGCCTGCAGCTTAGGAAGCGTCGGCTTCCACCGGCGCAACCAGCTCCACGCCATTGCCCTGCATGGAGATGAGACACGGACTCCTTACTTTCTATATGCCATTTGTAACTCCTTGTTTGTGAGTACATACGCTCGCCATGTTTTTATTTCATTAAATGTACTGACATACTGCACCTAGAGTGGTGCTTTTGTTTTTCCCCTCCAGTTTACCCAGGATTTGCTTCATATCCACACTGAGCTGCCTTCAAAGTGTTACATGATGGACAAAAAATACTTTTTTTATAGTCTTATGTTTTACAAACATTGTTTTTTAAAGTCACTAATTTGCTTCTCACCATTCCCTTTATTATTTTTTCCCTATTATATCTTTTTCCCTATACCTTAACCAGCTCCCACATCGCCTCTGGTACAAGCGCCAATTTTTTCCTATATATAGTAAATGAGCAGCTCTGCTTACTTTTAACATCCAATCATGTGCATGCAAAAATAGTTTTAATATTTTCCTTGCATGTGATTGGGTATTCTTTGCGAAGCAAAGCTTTACCTCATTTGCTTAGCTCTGAAGCAACTGCACTTGCAGAGTGCACAGTCTATTTACATTGAGTAAATCTATCCCTGTGTTTGCAAACCCCCCAAAAATCTTTTATTTATTTTTTTGCATGTGTGATCGGTTTCCTCATTTTCCCAGAAGTTTTCACACAGCTTGAAGTACCATTTCAGTCATCTCTAGCTCTGCTTTAGCCTAATCAATTATGGAATACAAGACACGGTGGCCCTAATGTGCTTCCACAACACATGATAGTGCACTTCCATGCTTTCTGATGTACTGCTTTATGAAAAATACCGAAGGTCCAATTTTCAGTCCATTGTGGTGCATCAGCAGCCCATTCAAATGAAGGGACTGCTTTACCTCAACGCATGTTACCATGTGACTTAACGCACATCAATGCCGTGACAGACTGAGGTGGACCCTTCCAGTCTGTTCCATGAGCTTTAAGCAATGGCCTGTCCTTGTAACCACAGAACAGAAGCAATTAAGGCACCGGCAATGAAGTTTGATAATATTGCTGCAATATATATACATGGCTGAGAGATTAATGATTTTCTGGAGTTTATTTCATAGTTTTCAAACCCATCCTCCTCTCTCTGCCATTGTTGTTCATGTGATTTGGACACTGACATGGTAATCAGTTGTCATTCCCTGTATAATTTTATTCATTCTAGAAAGAGTAAAAGTCACGAGGTGGGGCAATCATATAATATGGATGAGCAGAAGCATTCTACTGCACTGAACATGATAACTTTCATGCACTAAAGAAACTTCCAATGATAAGATAATTGTACTACATACATCATCCTTGTACTTTGTTCTCATTTATAGTTGCTACTTTTCCGAGGAAGTGATTTCATAACAAAAAGCTGATATAGACCTTTACTGATAATAAAGTGGAACTTCGCTCTCCCAATGAACATTGATTATTTTTTTAATCCTCCTGCTGCTAGCATTAGTAAGTAGCTAGGAAAGAATATAATATTTACTTGTTTTAAAAATGTCTTCAGTTACTTTTTTGCTTCTTTTGCCTAGGCAAATGATGTCATACATCCCAGGAATCTTCAGGAGAAGTTTTCTCACTTAACCACACTCTCCTGCATACCTGCCTAAGCTAAGGGCAAGATGGATTCCAGGATTCTTACTCAAGATGGCCATGGCCAGAAGTGCCAGGGAGGGTGTTTTTCACAAAACAAAATAAAGAATGGAGACATGGATGGACGGGATGCTTTGAATATTACAAATAAATAAAATTGTGTTTTTGATTTGTGGTGCTCAGATGCAATGAGGATCCACTTTAAATTGTAAGTTTTTTTTTTTTTTTAAGGGGCAGTACTTACATTCAACAAGAAGTGTACCGTGTGCTGGTGGCTGCTCTCTTAGTTGAAATCTTCTGTCCTCTGCCCTCAACCCCTCAATACCATTGCGGCAGTAATCTTCTGGTGCTGCAGGGGTTAATATAGCTGCTGGACCTGTCAAAGACACTCATCAAGAGTGTTGACTATGCCCGCACTTTCTGTCCCCTCCCTCTTCCATTTACAGAAGTTGTACTATCACTTCCATCAATAAAGGAGGAGGAGGCAGGCCTTTCATTCATCTGCTCATCCTCCATTCATAAAGCGCTTTTCGTTACTGAAAACTATAGTACAGCGTCTATGAATGGAGAAGGAGGGGCAGAAAGGGCAGCCATAGTCATCATTCTTGATGAGTGCCTATGACAGGTCCAGTGGCACCAGAGGATGATTTTTTTTTGTGGGGGGCAGAGGATTTCAGAATGCAACAAAGACAGCCAGCAACAGCACAAGGGACACTTCTGATTGAATGTAAGTATCCCTTGTGCTGATAAAGAATAGGATAGGGAATGATTAAAAGATCTCTTTTTTTTTTTTTAACTACTTCCCACCCGGCCACTGTACATATACGGCTGGGTGGGTGCTCTCTCCTTCTGAGTGGACATTCCGGAACGTCCCTCAGAAGGAGGGGGATCGCGCACCCGCCGCGTTCCCAAGGACCCGGTGTGCGTGCCCGGCGGCCGCGATTGCTGCCGGGCACCCGCGATTGCCCGGGAAACGAGCAGGAAAGTGGATCTGTGTGTGTAAACACACAGATCCACGTCCTGTGAGGGAGAGGGGACCGATGGTGTGTCCCTTGTACATAGGGACAACCATCGGTCACCTCCCCCAGTCAGTCCCCTCCCCCCACAGTTAGAACACATTGAGGGAACATATTTAACCCCTTCCCGCCCCTAGTGGTTAACCCCTTCCCTGCCAGTCACATTTATACAGTAATCAATGCATTTTTATAGCAGGGATCGCTGTATAAATGTGAATGGTACCAAAAATGTGTCAAAAGTGTCCGATGTGTCCGCCACAATATCGCAGTCACAATAAAAATCGCAGATCGCCGCCATTACTACTAAAAAAATAAAAAATGTTATAAATCTATCCCCTATTTTGTAGACGCTATAACTTTTGCGCAAACCAATCAATACGCGCTTATTGCGATTTTTTTTATACCAAAAATATGTAGAAGAATACGTATCGGCCCAAACTGAGGAAAATTTTAATTGAAAAAAAAAATGGGTATTTATTATAGCAAAAAGTAAAAAATATTGAGTTTTTTTTCCAAACTGGACGCTCTTCTTTTGTTTATAGCGCAAAAAATAAAAACCGCAGAGGTGATTAAATACCACCAAAAGAAAGCTCTATTTGTGGGAAAAAAAGGACGCAAATTTTGTTTGGGAGTCACGTCGCACGACCGTGCAATTGTCATTCAAAGTGTGACAGCGCTGAAAGCTGAAAAATGGCTTGGGCAGGAAGGGGGTTTTAGTGCACAGTAGGGAGGTGGTTAAACCATAAGGCCTCATGCCCACGGGCGTTTTTTCAGCCGCGTTTTTGAGCGTTTTTTACAGCTTAAAAACGCCTGTCCATGTTAGTCTATAGCTTCATGCCCACCTAGGCGTTTTTGAGCTGTAAAGAGCATAGGCGTTTGTAAGCTGTAAAAAAAACCCAGGGCCAGTGCGTTCCTCAGCGTCAGAATTTGGCAGGAAAAAACGCGAGCGTCAAAAAACGCGCAAAAACGCGCACTAACGCGCAAAAAACGCGCACTAACGCGCGGTCGCGTTTTTAGCTCCGACGTTTTTTGTTTTTTTTTCAAAAAATAAAAATAAAAAAATATTTACAATAACATGGACAGGCGTTTTTAAGCTGCAAAAAACGCAGCTGTAAAAACGCCAGTGGGCATGAGGCCTTAAGCTTTTATTAATGCTTAATAATTACATTTGTACAATCATACTAGCATTTGTACATAAGTATCATATAAAAGTATAACATTGTATAATTGAGTTCAATAGTAGAGTATTTTAATAATAAAACCATTGAAGTGGCTTCGTAATTAACCGATCATTGCATCGATAGTCTATTTAGAAATACTCTGAATATTTGTAGAAAAAATTGATTATTTAATCTCAAAAAGAAAGGAACAAAAGTAAAACATTGTGGATCTCAGGGAGAAGCCCATAGAAGAAGGTATAATGATAGAAATGAAAGGGAATAGAAGGTAGGGAAATAAAAATAAGGAGAGATATTGTTCATTCACGTTTCTCTATATTTGAAGGTCTGTGTTTGAGTAAAGGTGGCATAGGAATCAGAGTATTTAAAAATGATCCACGGTTGCCACATTTTATTGAATTTTTCTGTATTCTCCTGTGATGTAGCCCTGATCTCCGATCTCTTTTTTTTTTAACTTCCTATTTGGAGGACATAGCCCTTTGCTTCCTTTTCAGTAGGTACAGCCTGAAGTTAAAGGAGGCATCTCTAAACTGAGAGCAATTCTTTCTTAGGCTGTTTTCACTTCAGTGAGTATCTCCATTGGAAGACCTCTCATCTATTCCTGTTTTGGAGATGTTCCCTCATTTTCAACACCAATAACAGGGGTCATCAGGACAAATCAAAAGGGCAATAAAAAACACCTTTACTCTTCCCTACTCTATCAAAAAAAAAAAAAATGACTTTGTAATAAACCTGTCTCTAGTAAAGCTCCTAGACCCTTTTATTATTCTGCTGCACCTAGGCCCTTTTATTATCATGCTGTCTGTTTAAAAATGCAATTAGAAAATCATTTTCTAAAGTACCTGTTTCCATTACAAGCACTTGCTTCTAATACAATGGCTGGCTTTTTCTTATATTAACCACTTGCCGCCCGCCCTATAGCGGATTGACGGCGGCAAAGTGGTTTTAAAATCCTGACAGGACGTCATATGACGTCCTCAGGATTTTGAGCCGCTGCGCGCCCCCGGGGGCGCGCATCGCGACAATCGTTGCTGCGGGGTGTCAGCCTGACACCCCGCAACACCGATCTAGGTAAAGAGTCTCCGACGGAGACTCTTTACCATGTGATCAGCCGTGTCCAATCACGGCTGATCACAGTGTAAACAGGAAAAGCCGGTCATCGGCTTTTCCTCACTCCGAGTAGAGGAGAGGCGATCGGCTGCTCCTCTGACAGGGGGGGTTTGTACTGATAGATTATCAGCGCAGCCCCCCCGAGGATGCCCACACTGGACCACCAGGGATTCCACCAGTCCACCAGGGATGCCAGCACCAGGTATGCCACCCTAGACCACCAGGGATGCCAGTTAGTGCCCCCTAATGGATGCCAATCAGTGCCCACAATGGATGCCAATTAGTGCCCACAATGGGCATCACTGATTGGCAGGCATTATTGCTTGGCACTGATTGGCATCCATTACAGTACATCAGTGCCGCCTATCAGTGCCCACCCATGCCACCTATCAGTGCCCATCCATGTACATCCGTGCCACCTATCAGTGCCCATCCATGCCCATCCGTGCCGCCTATCAGTGCCCATCCGTGCCACCTATCAGTGCCCATTCGTGCCGCCTATCAGTGCCCATTCGTGCCGCCTATCAGTGCCCATCCGTGCCGCCTATCAGTGCCCATCTTTGCCGCCTATTCGTGCCCATCTGTGCCGCCTATCCGTGCCCATCCGTGCCGCCTATCCGTGCCCATCCATGCCGCCTATCCGTGCCACTTATCAGTGCCGCATATTAGTGCCCATCATCAGTGCCCATCAATGCCACCTCATCAATGCCACCTCATTGGTGCCACCTCATCGGTGCCTGTCAGTGCAGCCCCATCAGTGAAGGAGAAAACGTACTTATTTAAAAAGTTTTGTAACTGAAACAAAAAAATACTTTTTTTTTTCAAAATTTTCGGTCATTTTTATTTTTTTTAGCAGAAAGTAAAAATCCCAGAGGTGATCAAATACCACCAAAAGAAAGCTCTATTTGTGGGGAAAAAATGATAAAATTTAGTTTGGGTACAGTGTAGCACGACTGCGCAATTGTCATTCAAAGTGCAACAGCGCAGAAAGCTGAAAATTGGTCTGGGCAGGAAGGTGTATAAGTGCCCTGTATGGAAGTGGTTAATAACTGAAAAACCTATAAAAAAATTAGTAGTGTTCGTTATTAAAATACGGAACAAACCAACAGAAAATGCAAATTCTTTAAACTTCTATTTGAGCTCTTATCTTCTTGGAATCAAATTTACATAAAACACAATAAATAAAATTAAATAAATACATAGATTTGGAAGTTGTATATAGAATTTTTGTATTGTGTAGTCCGATTTTCATCCCCTTATTTTAAATTTTGTGTTTGTTGTGAAGTGCGATAGGAATACATATATATGGTGTGCCTTTGTAGCTTTGTTACATGCATGGGCGTCCACAGGTAGGGGAAAGGGGTGTCAAGTGCCCCCCCTGGAATCAGGGATCGGATTGGCACATTCAGCAGAGTGGTGTCGCTATGGGGGTGTGTGCAGCCAGCGGGGTGACACCATCAAGGTGCTGCAAAGCCCCCCCCCCCCATCAATGTAGTGTGACTGCGGGCTCTTTTCCCTGCTCAGTCCAGTAGAGAACATGGCGGCGCTGTGTCAGGAGAAAGGCAAACTGCAGGCTGTCAGAGGTTTCCCCCACTCGCCCCCCCCCCCCCGTTTCTCCTGTCTGTGAGAAGAGACTGCGGCTCTCACCAGGTTCCCCACCCAGCTTCCTGCCTGCTCCGTTCCTTCCCCATTGGCCATAACTGAGGGCCAATCAAAGGAGACTAGGAGAGGAGAGTATCATGGGACATGTAGTCCTGAAGATTGCTGGCCCCATTTTCCACAGGAAGGAGGCTCGGTCAAGAGAGAGATTGAGAGACTGCAGTCTGGATAAAAGCTGAGGGAGTGAGTGCTACAGGACAAAGAACGAGGCGCGTGCAGCACCACCAGAGAGAGAGCCACGCTACCCAGTAGACTTGTGCACAACGGAAAAATTCGTTCCGTTTCGGTTCGTTTCTTTCCGGTCCTGTTGATTCGTAATCATTCGTAATTTTGCTAGACGGGATTTTTCGTGTTCGGACTCATTCGTATTTTTGCAAGCGACATTTTTCGTTGAATTTTTTGTTGCTTTATAATTCGTACTTTCGGTAGAGTACGTTGTTTTTCGTTGATTCTGGACACAACTCCTACTTTCGTAACTTTTTTTGGGTTCGTTGATTCGTAATTTTCCGTGTCTCTCTCACAACGACGCTGCCTATTATGCCTAATGTGCTTCGAATGGATTTGTACTTTTCTAAATACATAGCGGTTATTTGTAACGATTCGAAATCTCGTATTTTACTTTCGTTTTTTACATGCGGCTATAGGCTCCGCCCCTGTACACCATTTTGAGAGGGTTCAGCACGGTGAGGGAGAAGCAGAGAGCAGAGCAGAGTGAGTGTTATTGTGCTTCGAATGGATTTGAAATCTCGTATTTTACTTTCGTTTTTTCATGCGGCTATAGCCTCCGCCCCTGTACACCATTTTGAGAGGGAGTTCAGCATGGTGAGGGAGAAGCAGAGAGCAGAGTGAGTGTTATTGTGCTTCGAATGGATTCGTACATTCGTAACTTTTTTCATAACGAATTATGCCGAAGACCTTCGGGCATTCGCTATTTTGCGGTATAATTTATTTCGGATTCGGTTTTATTCGTAATTGCTCTGTTCGGAAATTTGAATGCTTCCGAATGTCCGAAAGTTGCTAAATTCGGACGAATTTTGATTCGTTACGAAACGAATTGCACAAGCCTACTACCCAGCGCCACCAGAGAGAGGAAGACTGAGCCACTGCCAGGGTACAGACATGCTACACTACTGACCAGAATCGCCCCCGGGGAACCCAGAGAGATCACTGCTGTAGTTTTGCTGGGTCTGGAAAGGGGGCCTGTCGGTCATTATCCATTACTTATCCTAGGGACTGTACTATGCCTACAGTCTCTGATCATGATAATGTGGTAATGACATTGTCGAAAAGGGGTGGCGCATGGGTGACCCTAAAATGATGCCCCCCCCCTGAAAAAAGTTTTGTGGATGCCCATGGTTACATGTACTGTTCAGCGGCCAGTTGTCACAAGAAATACTGACTCAGCCATAGGACCTTACTGAAGATTAATGGATTGCATAGTATTGTAGCTGGTAATAGTTCCAACTGTAAACCTGTTATCAGGAGACATTTGTGGTTTGGTTGTTTTGTTAATGATTAACTTGGCACACCTTTGTCTGGAACTTTCTCCAGCTAGTTAGCTATATAGAGAACTGTAAAAAAAAAAAAGTTTTATATGTTGACACCCTCCTAAAAAATAAAAAAATAAATGAGCCTACATTCCGGTAACAATAAATCAAATAAAACAATATATTCAAAGTTGATGCTTTGAGGCCAGCTGCGGAATATGCTAAGTATATCATGGGAAATACTTTATGTGGAATAATAAAGGCAACAACAAGCCCAACATAGGGGCATCCATATTCATTCACACAAGTCCATACCTACCTTGTGTTGTCTGTATAATGTATTTGCAGTTATTTAGCACTTACTGTATTTTACATATAACATTTTGGCTACAAATTTCACCGGCATGCCGATACATTTTTTTTCTGACAATCTTTGATTTCCTAAAGTTGATATCAAGGAGACAAGGAATATTGCAAGAACGTAGCAGGGTGTACTTCCTGGGACCGATTATTCGGTCTTGTATATAAATATGTATATAAAAATATTTTCGGGGAATTGGATACTTGATACGTAAGAACGTCCTATTTTTTGTAAGATTGGGAACACCTGGAATGACTATTGTTACGGCTCGGTCAAATGAACTTTGCATGTTTTTAGGTTGACTGTGTTGGGATGTTACTTTGTACTACTCTGTATTGTTGTACCAAATTCCTTAAAACCTAAAAAAGGAATTAGGAAAAAAAAAGAACCTAGCAGGGTATTCTCCAGCTATATAGCCCGCACAAATTAGCCTGAGAATTGTTTCCTCAGTTCTAGTGGTCACATGACCTCCACTATGCAAGTCCTGAGCTCTGCTAGGGCTGGGTGGATTAGAAGTAGTGGCAGAAAATGTGTGTTTGTGACATCGCTGCTGTGCACGCCCCACTAAAGTAGGTGTAATGGGAGAGACTACAGGGAGGAAGCAAATAAGGGTGACAATATTGTATCGCTATTGAATGACATTGTGAATGTCACCCTGCCCACACTATCTTTGCTCAATGGGTGGATAGAAACACTGATAATGCAATTCTTTACAGATTATTCAAAAGAACTTTATTGTGGCATGAGCAAGCATATATATATAAATTAAGTTTTCGGGTTGACATACTCTTCACCTGCAAATAATAGTTTTTATTCATCATTTGCTAAACTGTATTATTTATAGAGATTTTACATTATGAAACAGACTGTTGCACTTGATTCTTTATGTAGAAATTAAGATCTAAAATGATGCAATTATATAAAAAATGCACACTCCATTAATCATAAATATGTATACCCGTATGATCGCTCTTACGATTGAGATATACTGGTATAACTATTATTTTTTTCACACTATTATGCAGTGCTCGACATTAACTGCGATTTCAGCATGATCTACAATTGGCGCATTTAGTTCTAAATTAAATTATGGAATAATATTTTGTTATAACTGGATTTGAATGTCCTTCGGGCCACCTGCATTTTTACTTACATTTCTTTTAGTGTACTAATAGATCGACAGAAATGAATTTAATTGATGAAGTTTAAAGCATTGCAAGCCCTTCAATGTGAAAGGTTAATGTTGTGTACATTATGTAAAAGCAGGCATTATGATGAAAAAGTCATTAGAAAAGTAATACAGTAAAAAAAATATATCTATATATATATATATATCTATATATATAGATATATATATCTATACTTTTTTTTTTTTTTTAAAGAAAGGGCTAGAATGAACAAAATATAATCACTGAATTTTGTGACAACAATGCCTAAAGTGCCCATAAATGTGTAGAGTTAGAGTATATATTGAGTACTGTATATACTCGAGTATAAGCCGACCCGAATATAAGCAGAGGCACCTAATTTTACCACAAAAAAATGGGAAAACTTATTGACTCGAGTATAAGCCTAGGGTGTCCATCTGCATGCCTTACTGTGCCTCACTTTGCCTCACTGTGTCCATGTGCATGCCTCACTGTGCCCATGCCTCACTGTGTCCATGTCCATGCCTCACTGTGTCCATGTCTCACTGTGCCCATGCCTCACTGTGCCTTTGCCTCACTGTGTCCATGACTAGACTGACGTTTAACATGGGAGTCTATAGAAGGGGTGCCCGGGTTTGAAAAATTGGTGCTCCCCGGCTGTAGGTCCCCCGGACAACAAACTTTGCACACTTGTAGAGGAGAATTGGGGCTACATGTGTGCCACGTTTGGTACCGGGTCCCCAAAATCCAGGAGATCAGGCACAAAAAGGTAACTCGAGTATAAGCCGAGGGGGGCATTTTCATCACAGAAAAATGTGCTGAAAACTCGGCTTATACTCGAGTATATACGGTAGGTTCTTTTTTTCTGTAATCTGTGTTAATAATTGGAACCTGTAATGATTCTCTCTGACCACCTGATGATTATGGGTTCAGACGTAGCTCAGTTGGGATGGAAAATGCATTTTTTTTTTTACATTGCATAGTGAGTATATGTGGTTGTCCAACAAATTTTCCTGTTGTACCCCAAACAATAGATTGTCCATTTTTGTTACATTTTATCAGCACTGCTGATGGTCAGATTTTCATACTCAGCTAAAGTACTAGAAATCTTGGGCTGTCTGCTCTGTCTGTGTATTACCAGATTCAATCTTCAGGCCGGGTTCACACTATTGCACATTGGATGTGGGTTTCCCTGGATCCAATTCGCATAGCAGAAGATTGTGACCGGCTCTCTATGGAGTTGGTTAACATCTCCGCAGCGGCTCCGGTGCGAATTGCACAGAAGCCCTGTGCGTCTTTTGGTCGGTTTCAGGTCCAAATTCAGCCCAAAATTCCATCTGAGGAATGCCAAATGTCCATTTCACAGGTTTGCCAACATTTAAATTAAGCAGCCTATAATATGTGTGTATTTATTCTTCCATCCTCAATGCCTGTACAAGGTGCATAGTGCAGTCCCCCCCATGTGATGATGTGTTGTACCTGGTGCCGGAGATGTGAGTCTGGATGGTGGCTCTCCTGTTCGGCAGGCTGGCTCAGTGCTAAATACTGAACTGAAAAGTCTCCTATAAATACATTGCTGAGACCTTTCCTGTGTAAACTGAAGGAGCTCTATAAACCCGCCCATTACACACATTGTCTGATCTTATCACTACTACTAACAACTGTGAGCTTCCACCTTTGGACCTCCTAATATTAGTTCATTGATTTATCAGATGACTTGCAGCATTTTCCATTTTTATTTCCTATTATGTGAATGATCTTTTTGTCCTCTGAAAATCACATGTAGACCAACGCTTTCTTTCCTTGTTATGTTGCTTCCTTGGAAATATTAGGCATGTACAAGTTATGTTTTTTTTTTCTGTGTGTAAGGACTAGAAATCTTGGGCTGCTATTAACCACTTCAATACTGGGCACTTTCACCCAAATCCTGCCCAGGCCAATTTTCAGCTTTCAGCATCTTTTGCACTTTGAACGACAATTATGCGGTCACGCAACACTGCACCCTAATTAAATTTTATCTTTTTTTTTTTTTTTTTTAGACAAATAGAGCTTTCTTTTGGGGATATTTAATCACCACTAGGTTTTTTATTTTTTGCTAAACAAAAAAAAAATTTTTGGAAAAATGTTTTTCTTAGTTTCTGTTATAAAATTTAGCAAATAAGTAATTTTTCTACTTCACTGATGGGCACCGATGAGGCGACACTGAAGAGGAGGCACTGATGAAGCAGCACTGAAGAGGAGGCACTAATGAGGCGGCACTGAAGAGGAGGCACCGATGAGGAGGCAACGATGAGGAGGCACTGATGAGGCGGGACTGATGAGGCGGGACTGATGAGGCAGGACTGATGAGGCGGGACTGAAGAGGAGGCACTGATGAGGCGGCACTGAAGAGGAGGCACTGATGAGGTGGCACCAAAGAGGAGGCACTGATGATGTGGCACCGAAGAGGAGGCACTGATGAGGTGGCACTGATGAGGTGGCACTGAAGAGGGGGCACTGATGAGGTGGCACTGATGAGGAGGCACTGATGAGGAGGCACTGATGAGGCGGCACTGAAGAGGCGGCACTGAAGAGGAGGCACTGAAGAGGCTACACTAATTGGCACTGATGGGGCTGCACTGATAATCAGGGCATGGATGATCAGTGCCCTGATTATCAGTGTAAACAATGTACTCACTGTGCCCTGTAAGATTTATTGATTATCCACTCTCCTTTACTAATACAGAGACAACGTGTGAGGAAAGGAATGCCGATAACCAGCAAGTCTGTCTACATGTGACCAGTGTGATTGGACACAGCTGATCACATGGTAAAGGGCTACTGTGCTTGGCCCTTTACCGCAATCTGTGATCAGCTGTGTCCAAAGGGCACAACAGTCACAAAGCACGCCCGATGCGTGCCCCAGGGGGTGTATGGGAGGTGCACACATGGGAGGACATGGACGTCCTAACAGGACTGGAGAACCGCTATGTAGCCGGCTATAGCATGGGCAGGAAGGGGTTAATAGTCTTGAACTACAGTAATTTCACATTCAGGAAAAAATGACAAACTCACTTGATAAAATTCTGCCTCCTGCTTTTACTTACATTTTCCTGCAGCTCCGTTGATCTGTTGGGGCACTCAAAAATACCTGCTTTTTCCCTTGCACAAATGATGCATTGGTGCCTTTCAAATGCTGATTTTTGCATTGACATACCTCTGTATACCCAGTCTATTCTGATCACCAGATGACTTGGCAGTAGGGATGAGCTTCGTGTTCGAGTCGAACATACGTTCGACTCGAACATCGGCTGTTCGATCGTTCGACGAAGATCGAACGATTTGGGCCGTTCGCGCCAAATTCGAGTGACGCGAACGGCCCACAATGCACTACGCCATCGCAGTGTCATCCAGGCGCTGTGATTGGCCAAGCATGCACTGTGACCCCGCATGCTTGGCCAATCACAGCGCCGGCAGCGAGGAGAGCAATGATTGGCCACAGGCAGGATGCCTGTGGCCAATTATTGCTGAGGGGGTTTAGTACACGCCCCACACTATAAAAGGCCGCCAGCACGGCGGCCTAGTGTAGTGTGTTCCGGAGCAGGGATAGAGCAGCATAGGCAGAGACAGTGACTTTTATTTCTTTCTTGCTTAACCTGGATTCCTTTAGTTTAGGGAAAGAGAAGGATAGGTAGGGAGAGTGTCAGTGTGTTTTGTGCTTGTGCTATATTGTGCTTAAAAAAAACATTTTTTCTAGGGACAGAAAACTGTAGGTAGGGAGAGTGTGTCAGTTTCTTTCACTGTCAAAGTCCTTGTTTCCAGGGACCTGGAAGGACAGTGAGGTAATTCTCCTTGTGCTAAATTGTGCTTAAAAAAAACATTTTTTCTAGGGACAGAAAACTGTAGGTAGGGAGAGTGTGTCAGTTTCTTTCACTGTCAAAGTCCTTGTTTCCAGGGACCTGGAAGGACAGTGAGTGAATTCTCCTTGTGCTATATTGTGCTTAAAAAAAACATTTTTTCTAGGGACAGAAAACTGTAGGTAGGGAGAGTGTGTCAGTTTCTTTCACTGTCAAAGTCCTTGTTTCCAGGGACCTGGAAGGACAGTGAGGTAATTCTCCTTGTGCTAAATTGTGCTTAAAAAAAACATTTTTTCTAGGGACAGAAAACTGTAGGTAGGGAGAGTGTGTCAGTTTCTTTCACTGTCAAAGTCCTTGTTTCCAGGGACCTGGAAGGACAGTGAGGTAATTCTCCTTGTGCTAAATTGTGCTTAAAAAAAACATTTTTTGTAGGGACAGAAAACTGTAGGTAGGGAGAGTGTGTCAGTTTCTTTCACTGTCAAAGTCCTTGTTTCCAGGGACCTGGAAGGACAGTGAGGTAATTCTCCTTGTGCTAAATTGTGCTTAAAAAAAACATTTTTTCTAGGGACAGAAAACTGTAGGTAGGGAGAGTGTGTCAGTTTCTTTCACTGTCAAAGTCCTTGTTTCCAGGGACCTGGAAGGACAGTGAGGTAATTCTCCTTGTGCTAAATTGTGCTTAAAAAAAACATTTTTTCTAGGGACAGAAAACTGTAGGTAGGGAGAGTGTGTCAGTTTCTTTCACTGTCAAAGTCCTTGTTTCCAGGGACCTGGAAGGACAGTGAGTGAATTCTCCTTGTGCTATATTGTGCTTAAAAAAAACATTTTTTCTAGGGACAGAAAACTGTAGGTAGGGAGAGTGTGTCAGTTTCTTTCACTGTCAAAGTCCTTGTTTCCAGGGACCTGGAAGGACAGTGAGGTAATTCTCCTTGTGCTAAATTGTGCTTAAAAAAAACATTTTTTCTAGGGACAGAAAACTGTAGGTAGGGAGAGTGTGTCAGTTTCTTTCACTGTCAAAGTCCTTGTTTCCAGGGACCTGGAAGGACAGTGAGGTAATTCTCCTTGTGCTAAATTGTGCTTAAAAAAAACATTTTTTCTAGGGACAGAAAACTGTAGGTAGGGAGAGTGTGTCAGTTTCTTTCACTGTCAAAGTCCTTGTTTCCAGGGACCTGGAAGGACAGTGAGTGAATTCTCCTTGTGCTATATTGTGCTTAAAAAAAACATTTTTTCTAGGGACAGAAAACTGTAGGTAGGGAGAGTGTCAGTTTCTTTCACTGTGCAAGTCCTTGTTTCTAGGGACCTGGAAGGACAGTGAGTGAATTCTCCTTGTGCTATATTGTGCTTAAAAAAAACATTTTTTCTAGGGACAGAAAACTGTAGGTAGGGAGAGTGTGTCAGTTTCTTTCACTGTCAAAGTCCTTGTTTCCAGGGACCTGGAAGGACAGTGAGGTAATTCTCCTTGTGCTAAATTGTGCTTAAAAAAAACATTTTTTCTAGGGACAGAAAACTGTAGGTAGGGAGAGTGTGTCAGTTTCTTTCACTGTCAAAGTCCTTGTTTCCAGGGACCTGGAAGGACAGTGAGTGAATTCTCCTTGTGCTATATTGTGCTTAAAAAAAACATTTTTTCTAGGGACAGAAAACTGTAGGTAGGGAGAGTGTGTCAGTTTCTTTCACTGTCAAAGTCCTTGTTTCCAGGGACCTGGAAGGACAGTGAGGTAATTCTCCTTGTGCTAAATTGTGCTTAAAAAAAACATTTTTTCTAGGGACAGAAAACTGTAGGTAGGGAGAGTGTGTCAGTTTCTTTCACTGTCAAAGTCCTTGTTTCCAGGGACCTGGAAGGACAGTGAGGTAATTCTCCTTGTGCTAAATTGTGCTTAAAAAAAACATTTTTTGTAGGGACAGAAAACTGTAGGTAGGGAGAGTGTGTCAGTTTCTTTCACTGTCAAAGTCCTTGTTTCCAGGGACCTGGAAGGACAGTGAGGTAATTCTCCTTGTGCTAAATTGTGCTTAAAAAAAACATTTTTTCTAGGGACAGAAAACTGTAGGTAGGGAGAGTGTGTCAGTTTCTTTCACTGTCAAAGTCCTTGTTTCCAGGGACCTGGAAGGACAGTGAGGTAATTCTCCTTGTGCTAAATTGTGCTTAAAAAAAACATTTTTTCTAGGGACAGAAAACTGTAGGTAGGGAGAGTGTGTCAGTTTCTTTCACTGTCAAAGTCCTTGTTTCCAGGGACCTGGAAGGACAGTGAGTGAATTCTCCTTGTGCTATATTGTGCTTAAAAAAAACATTTTTTCTAGGGACAGAAAACTGTAGGTAGGGAGAGTGTGTCAGTTTCTTTCACTGTCAAAGTCCTTGTTTCCAGGGACCTGGAAGGACAGTGAGGTAATTCTCCTTGTGCTAAATTGTGCTTAAAAAAAACATTTTTTCTAGGGACAGAAAACTGTAGGTAGGGAGAGTGTGTCAGTTTCTTTCACTGTCAAAGTCCTTGTTTCCAGGGACCTGGAAGGACAGTGAGGTAATTCTCCTTGTGCTAAATTGTGCTTAAAAAAAACATTTTTTCTAGGGACAGAAAACTGTAGGTAGGGAGAGTGTGTCAGTTTCTTTCACTGTCAAAGTCCTTGTTTCCAGGGACCTGGAAGGACAGTGAGTGAATTCTCCTTGTGCTATATTGTGCTTAAAAAAAACATTTTTTCTAGGGACAGAAAACTGTAGGTAGGGAGAGTGTGTCAGTTTCTTTCACTGTCAAAGTCCTTGTTTCCAGGGACCTGGAAGGACAGTGAGGTAATTCTCCTTGTGCTAAATTGTGCTTAAAAAAAACATTTTTTCTAGGGACAGAAAACTGTAGGTAGGGAGAGTGTGTCAGTTTCTTTCACTGTCAAAGTCCTTGTTTCCAGGGACCTGGAAGGACAGTGAGGTAATTCTCCTTGTGCTAAATTGTGCTTAAAAAAAACATTTTTTCTAGGGACAGAAAACTGTAGGTAGGGAGAGTGTGTCAGTTTCTTTCACTGTCAAAGTCCTTGTTTCCAGGGACCTGGAAGGACAGTGAGGTAATTCTCCTTGTGCTAAATTGTGCTTAAAAAAAACATTTTTTCTAGGGACAGAAAACTGTAGGTAGGGAGAGTGTGTCAGTTTCTTTCACTGTCAAAGTCCTTGTTTCCAGGGACCTGGAAGGACAGTGAGGTAATTCTCCTTGTGCTAAATTGTGCTTAAAAAAAACATTTTTTCTAGGGACAGAAAACTGTAGGTAGGGAGAGTGTGTCAGTTTCTTTCACTGTCAAAGTCCTTGTTTCCAGGGACCTGGAAGGACAGTGAGGTAATTCTCCTTGTGCTAAATTGTGCTTAAAAAAAACATTTTTTCTAGGGACAGAAAACTGTAGGTAGGGAGAGTGTGTCAGTTTCTTTCACTGTCAAAGTCCTTGTTTCCAGGGACCTGGAAGGACAGTGAGGTAATTCTCCTTGTGCTAAATTGTGCTTAAAAAAAACATTTTTTCTAGGGACAGAAAACTGTAGGTAGGGAGAGTGTGTCAGTTTCTTTCACTGTCAAAGTCCTTGTTTCCAGGGACCTGGAAGGACAGTGAGTGAATTCTCCTTGTGCTATATTGTGCTTAAAAAAAACATTTTTTCTAGGGACAGAAAACTGTAGGTAGGGAGAGTGTGTCAGTTTCTTTCACTGTCAAAGTCCTTGTTTCCAGGGACCTGGAAGGACAGTGAGGTAATTCTCCTTGTGCTAAATTGTGCTTAAAAAAAACATTTTTTCTAGGGACAGAAAACTGTAGGTAGGGAGAGTGTGTCAGTTTCTTTCACTGTCAAAGTCCTTGTTTCCAGGGACCTGGAAGGACAGTGAGGTAATTCTCCTTGTGCTAAATTGTGCTTAAAAAAAACATTTTTTCTAGGGACAGAAAACTGTAGGTAGGGAGAGTGTGTCAGTTTCTTTCACTGTCAAAGTCCTTGTTTCCAGGGACCTGGAAGGACAGTGAGTGAATTCTCCTTGTGCTAAATTGTGCTTAAAAAAAACATTTTTTCTAGGGACAGAAAACTGTAGGTAGGGAGAGTGTGTCAGTTTCTTTCACTGTCAAAGTCCTTGTTTCCAGGGACCTGGAAGGACAGTGAGGTAATTCTCCTTGTGCTAAATTGTGCTTAAAAAAAACATTTTTTCTAGGGACAGAAAACTGTAGGTAGGGAGAGTGTGTCAGTTTCTTTCACTGTCAAAGTCCTTGTTTCCAGGGACCTGGAAGGACAGTGAGGTAATTCTCCTTGTGCTAAATTGTGCTTAAAAAAAACATTTTTTCTAGGGACAGAAAACTGTAGGTAGGGAGAGTGTGTCAGTTTCTTTCACTGTCAAAGTCCTTGTTTCCAGGGACCTGGAAGGACAGTGAGTGAATTCTCCTTGTGCTATATTGTGCTTAAAAAAAACATTTTTTCTAGGGACAGAAAACTGTAGGTAGGGAGAGTGTGTCAGTTTCTTTCACTGTCAAAGTCCTTGTTTCCAGGGACCTGGAGGGACAGTGAGGTAATTCTCCTTGTGCTAAATTGTGCTTAAAAAAAACATTTTTTCTAGGGACAGAAAACTGTAGGTAGGGAGAGTGTGTCAGTTTCTTTCACTGTCAAAGTCCTTGTTTCAAGGGACAGAGAAGGACACCTGAAGGTAGCCCTTATTGCTTTTTTCCCATCTCCCTGCAGGCCATCTATTAGAATGTCTGGAAGGCAAACAAGGAGAGGCAGACAGTCAGGAGGCAATAAAAGAGGGCAAGCAGGCTCTGTGTCTGGGGGCAACAGTGCTGGTCGTGGACGCGGTGCATTGTCATCAGCACATGGCCATGGGACACGCTTGTCCTTCTTTTCGGCAGCTGGACATGTTGAGCCACATCATGCCGAAGACTTGGTAGAGTGGATGACCAAGCCCTCCTCCTCCTCCTCATCCTCTCTCACCCAGGCTCAGGGTACTGGAAAAGCAGCTGCCAAAGCGTCCTCTTCCCTGGTATCAATGTCAGACTCATCATCAGTCACTCCTTCCCTAGACCCACCATGTCCTCCTCCTGAGGAGTCCCCCGAACTGTTTGAGCACAGTGTTGGGTACATGCTCCAGGAGGATGCCCAGCGTTTCGAAGGGTCTGATGATGAAACCCAGCTAGAGGAAGGCAGTAGCGTGAGAGCAGACAGAGGGGATGCTCAAGAAGGACACCAATCTGGCAGTCATGTTCCAGCAGCTGCAGCATACTGCCAGATTGGCTCCAGTGATGAGGAGGGAGGTGATGATGAGGTCACTGACTCCACGTGGGTGCCTAATAGGAGAGAGGAGGAGGATGAGGAGGAGGCACATCTCCAACGAGGCAGGATGCCCTTTGGTGGCCAGCGTAAGGGCAGTACACCGACGGAATCACACCGCAGAGCTCCGCCTGTGCAGGGCGCTGCCTCTGCCCGTCATTCAAAAAGTTCTTTGGTGTGGGCCTTTTTTGAGGCTAGTGCATCAGATCGCACAGCTGCTGTTTGCAACATATGTCTCAAGCGTATATCGCGTGGCCAAAACATCAGCCGCTTGGGTACCACATGCCTGACCAGACATATGTTGACCTGCCATGCAGCTCGTTGGCAAGCCTACCTCAAAGACCCACACCAAAGAACAAAGCGGACCTCTCCTTGCACCGCATCAGCTGGGATCTCCAACCCCACTATAACTTCAGTCCTCTCTGAAACATGCACTGAGAGGAATGAAGGTGTAGAATTAGGTGTGTCACAGCCAAGTACTTGCGGCCACTCTGCTAGCAGTACACCGACGTCCGATTCTAGCAGGCAAATTTCCCTGCCCCAGCTGCTGGACCGTCGAAAGAAGTTCACTCCCAGCCATCCACATGCCCAGCGGTTGAATGCTAGCTTGGCTAAATTGCTAGCGCTTCAACTGCTGCCTTTTCAGTTGGTAGACTCGGCCCCCTTCCGTGAGTTTGTGCAATGTGCGGTTCCTCAGTGGCAGGTTCCCAAACGCCACTTTTTCTCACGGAAGGCTATTCCGGCTCTCTACCGGCATGTGGAAGGCAATGTCTTGGCCTCGCTGGACAGGGCGGTCAGCGGTAAGGTGCATATTACCGCTGACTCATGGTCCAGCAGGCATGGACAGGGACGTTACCTTTCTTTCACGGCCCATTGGGTCACTCTTTTGGCAGCTGGGAAGGATGCAGGACAAGGTGCAGTAGTGTTGGAGGTTGTCCCACCGCCACGCCTCCAAAATGCTACTACTGGTTGTGACACACCTCTCTCCTCCACCCCCTCCTCTTCTTCTTCCTCCATGGCCTCTTCCTGTGGTTTGTCCTATGAACCAGCGGTGCTCCGTAGCCGTTCACGGGGCTACGCAAGTACGCAGGCAAAAAGATGCCATGCCGTGCTTGCGCTGGTGTGTTTGGGGGACAGAAGCCACACTGGGGCAGAGGTCCTGTCTGCTCTGCAGGGCCAGGCCGAGAGGTGGTTGACGCCACGCCAGCTTAAGCCAGGAATGGTGGTTTGCGACAATGGCACCAACCTCCTCTCCGCCCTCCGACAGGGACAACTGACCCATGTGCCCTGTGTGGCTCACGTCCTTAACCTGGTGGTGCAGCGGTTCTTGGGCAGGTACCCGGGCTTACAGGATGTCCTGAGGCAGGCCAGGAAAGTCTGTGTGCATTTCTGCAGATCTTATAATGCCAGTGCTCACCTGGCTGAGCTGCAAAAGGAGTTGAACCTGCCCAAGAACCGCCTTATATGTGACATGCCCACCAGGTGGAACTCAACGTTGGCCATGCTACAGCGGCTGCACACGCAGCAGAGGGCCATCAATGAGTACCTGTGCGACTACGGCACCAGGACAGGGTCAGGGGAGCTTGGTTTTTTTTCTCCACGCCAGTGGGGCATGATCAGGGATGCATGCACTGTCCTGGCACCATTTGAGGAGGCCACGAGGATGGTGAGCAGTGACAGTGCATGCATCAGTGACACTGTACCTCTTGTCCACCTGTTGGAGCACACGCTGCGTGGAATAATGGACAGGGCACTTGAGGCAGAACAGAGGCAGGAAGAGGAGGACTTCCTTGCCTCTCAAGGCCCCCTTTACCCAGACAGTGTTCCTTCTGTCCCACCCATCGCACAGGAAGAGGAGGAAGAGGAGGAGGAGGAGGAGGAGGAGGAGGAGGAGGATTGTGTCAGCATGGAGGTGGAGGCTGGCACTCAGCATCATCAGCAGCAGTCTTTTAGGGATGATTTACAGTCCCAAGAAACCAGTGGACTTGTACGTGGCTGGGAGGAGGTGGCTGCGGATCATGTCGTCCTTAGTGACCCAGAGGACTCCGGAGCGAATGCCTCAGCAAACCTACGCTGCATGGCCTCCCTGATCCTGCAAAGTCTGCGGAAGGATCCTCGTATTCTTCGGATCAAGGAGAGGGACCATTACTGGCTGGCCACTCTCCTTGATCCACGGTACAAGGGTAAGGTTGCGGACCTTATGTTACCGTCGCAGAGGGAGCAGAGGATGAGACAACTCCGGGAGGCCTTGCAGAAAGGTCTGTGCAACGCGTTCCCAGAGACTGGGAGGTTACAAACTCCTGGTCCTGGACAACGAGTTGCTGAGGCTTCGGCCAGTCAAAGAAGGAGCGGTGGGGAAGGTGGCCGTCTGACCGATGCGTTCAGACAATTCTTTAGTCCGCAGCCCCAAAGTATGATCGGTTCCAGCAACCATCGCCAGCGTCTGATAAACATGGTGCAGGAATATCTAGGGGCAAGGTCAGACTTGGACACCTTCCCCACCGAAAATCCTCTGGCTTACTGGGTCTTGAGGATGGATCACTGGCCAGAGCTTGCACAGTATGCAATTGAGCTACTGGCCTGTCCTGCATCCAGCGTTCTTTCGGAACGCACATTCAGTGCTGCTGGAGGATTTGTCACGGATCACAGGGTGCGCCTGTCCACCGACTCGGTTGATCGACTGACTTTCATCAAGATGAACCAGTCTTGGATCACCACCAGCTACCACACACCTGATGCTGATATAACAGACTAATTGATTTTAACATGTCACATCCCTTCAAGACTGATGCTGATGCTGAGTGCCTGTGCTGTTATGTTGACTGGCTATCCTCCTCCTCCGAGTCCTCAATGATACGATTGATGATGATAGCTTGGAAGATCATTTTTGTTTATGGGTGCCGCCACCAGTGGCTAAGGCCCAATTTTTCAGCCCCTGTTTTACAGGGGCGTGTAATTACAATTTTTTTAGCAATAATTTGCCATAGGGCTCATTGCTGTGCTCCAAGTACAGTATCTGTGAGGGGTTGGAGTGTTGTGGCACCAGTGCCTAAGGCCCAATTTTTCAGCCCCTGTTTAACAGGGGCGTGTCATTACAATTTTTGAAGCAATACTTTGCAACAGGGCTCATTGCTGTGCTCCAAGTACAGTATCTGTGAGGGGTTGTAGTGTTGTGCCACCAGTGCCTAAGGCCCAATTTTTCAGCCCCTGTTCAACAGGGGCATGCAATTACAATTCTTGATCTAATAATTCACAGCAGGGTCCATTGCTGCACCCACCAAGAGTAACTCTGAGGGCTTACAGTCTTGTGGCAACGCCACCACCACCACCACCACGAAAGGCCCAATTTTTCAGCCCCTGTTCAAAAGGGGCATGTAATTACAATTCTTGATCTAATAATTCACAGCAGGGCCCATTGCTGCACCCACCAAGAGTAACTGTCAGGGCTTACAGTGTTGTGGCACCAGCACCACCATCAAAGCCCCAATTTTTACTACCACTGTTCAACAATTATATGTAATTAAAATTCCTGATATAATAGTTGACAGCAGGGCGTTCCAGCACCAACCAAGAGTAACTGAGTGCTTACAGTGTTGTGCCAACACCAACAACTAAGGGGCCTATTTCTGCAGAGTATATACGGCAGGTCCCTACTTTCAAACATCCAACTTACAAACGACTCCTACTTGCAAACGAAAGAAGACAACAGGAAGTGAGAGGAAATCTACCCCTAGAAAGGAAAATTCTCTCCTGTAAGAATAAATATGGGAGAAAGGGGTCTCATCTGTACTGATGCTTTATCAGCAATCCTTGTTTCAAGAAAAACACCACATTTCAAAAACAGTTGTCATTGGGACGGAAAGTGAGGTGAAATGTTCTGAACAGGGGCACAGACAGCAAAACAAATGTTACAGGGGTGATAACCCTTACCTATGTTTCCCAAAAAGTTTAAAAATAGATTTTTGGGCTGGAGCTACACTTCAACAATGTACCTGTTCAAAATTACAAACAGATTCTACATAAGAACAAACCTACAGTCCCTGTCTTGTATGCACCGCCTGTATACGGCTGTTCAGAGTATATAGGGCCTTTTTTATTTTATGTGCGGGGTTCCCCTTAATATCCATACAAGACCCAAAGGGGCTGGTAATGGGCTGGGGTAGGGGGGGGGTCATGGGGTAGCTATGCCATTTTTCTTAAAGAATTTCATCCATATTACCGGGACCAGACATTACATTAAAGCCGCAAGCAGTTTTAAATGGCTTTTTTTCCCTTTAGAAGTGTCATTTTGTGCAGGGACAGTTCTAAACACGGGAAACACGTGGCACTTCACAGGCATACTTTAGACACCCCCCAGGTACGATATTTAAAGGAATATTTGACTTTTTTTTTTTCACTTTATGCATCATTAAAATGACTGCTCCCGGAAAACGACCGTTTTTAAAACTTCTTTTTGCATTGATACATGTCCCCTGGTGCACGACCCGGGTTCCCAAACCCTATTTATGACAATAACATGCATAATAGTTGTTATAATTAGCACTTTAGAATTCGAACGTTCGCATCCATTGTATTTAATAGGGTTCTAATGTTCGTTCGAACTTTCGGTCCGTTCGCGGGTTCTGGTGCGAACCGAACCCGGGGGTGTTCGGCTCATCACTACTTGGCAGTATTCACAGTCAGTTTAAAGTGTTACTAAAGCCAGAACCTGCATTCACTATATCTGGTCTCCCACAGTACACAGAACATGGAAACGTGATCATTTTAGTAAATATAAACTGCCAAACAGTGGCGGCTGGTGCTCCAAATTTTGGGGGTGCACAAACAAAGTGAAAAAAAAAATAACCCCATCAATTGCAGCCACTGTGCCCATCAAACGCAGCTACTGTGCCCATCAATTGCTGCCACTGTGCCATCAAACGCAGCCACTGTGCCCATCAAACGCAGCCACTGTGCCATCAATTGCCACCACTGTGCCCATCAAACACAGCCACTGTGCCCATCAAACGCAGCCACTGTGCCCATAAATTGCTGCCACTGTGCCATCAAACGCAGCTACTGTAACCATCAATTGCTGCCAGTGTGCCCATGAATTGCCGTCACTGTGCCCATCAATTGCCGCCACTGTGCCCATCAATTGCTGCCAGTGTGCCCATCAATTGCCGCTACTGTGCCCATCAATTGCTGCCAGTGTGCCCATCAATTGCTGCCACTGTGCCCATCAATTGCCACTACTGTGCCCATCAATTGCTGCCAGTGTGCTCATCAATTGCCGCTACTGTGCCCATCAATTGCTGCCAGTGTGGCCATCAATTGCTGACACTTTGCCCATCAATTGCTGCCAGTGTGCCCATCAATTGCCGCTACTGTGCCCATCAAATGCAGCCAGTGTGCATCCCCTGCCCGCCCGGCACTTACCTGTCTCGGTGGGGCAGCGGGTCACGACGGTGATGTCCTCCACTCCCCTCGATGTCTTCACCCGTCCTCTCTTCCCGTCCTCTGCTATGATTGGACGCTTATCACAGTGCCTGTCGTTTCAGCCAATCAGGTGACAGGTAACAGACCCGAGCACCTGATTGGCTGAGAGGCAGTTCAGTGTTAGGAAAGCGAATATTTATTTGCTTTCCTAACACAACGCTGAGTGAACTGCGAGCGCCCAGCATGGCGCCCGCTGTTCACCTTTTTGAACGCCTATTAGAGCCTATGGCTCTAATCAGGTGCTTCCAAAAAATACCCTGCCGCTGTAATTCAAGTGCCCGGCACCCGAAAAGGGGCCAGACACCTGAATAGGGGGTGGCAGTGGCGACCATAGATAGATTCATGCAATGCATGAATCTATCTATGGTGATAGACAGGTGGCACCGCCTCTGCTGCTAAATATCTTTTCTCATCAGCAGTATATAGCAGTCTTGTGACTTCTATCAGTGTCCGGCCGATCACTGGTTAAAGCTTGTAGGAGGAGTTTTAATTCTACTCTGACTGTCCTATGAGGCTGCATGACTCCTGGCCCTCTGTATGGACAGTGCTGATTGGCCCTGTGCTGATCATATGCACCCTCCCAAAAAAACAAAAAACTCTCTAGCGATACACACCAAACTGAGCATGCCTCCTAGGCTCTTTCTTCTATCAGGAGATGGATTGGGGACAGTAAAGAAGGGGAGGATCAGAGAAGACAGGATCAAACATCCTTTTTACACAATGCGGATGATTAACCCTTTAGGTTCCACAGTGAGTATAACAAGCATGCTTTACTGCATATACAGGCCGATTTTACTCTTGTGGGTTTAGTAACACTTTAACTCTCCAATAAGACACAGAAGATGAATCCAATGCAATTTTACTTCAGATAATTGCAGCACAGAGGATGTTTTTCCACTGCAAGAGAATAACCTTTCTAAGCTCTATCACTGCAATAAACTAACACTGACTGAGAAAACATAGAAAAAAACAGGGAGGGCCTAGCTAGGACTGAACTACCTAGCACTAAATAGAAGGGGAGGAGAGAGGGATAGAAGTAAACAAGGGATATAAGGGACATAAGTAAACAAGTTATAGTGGTCCTGAATCACCACTACATGTCAGCATCAGAACAATAGCCACTTCATACAATTCAATAATAATTCAATAAATGTCTATTAGACAAAAATCTCTACAAAATCTATAACATAAAATTGCAATACATTGTAAATATTTTTCCAGTGTAGAAGCAGAAGTCCAATCAATTTGTAACTATACACACACTCATTTACACTTTTGCTTGAGGGGTGGTAAAAACATGTGGGTTGAGTCATATTTTTGTGGCCTTGTAACTGCACCCCCTAAGCTGCAAAGACAGCGGTGGGGAGTGTACATATGTCACAGCTGCAATGCTTTGCATCATAGTGCAGTAAAAAATTATCCTTGCTGCCATGTTCGGCAGACAGTACCACCCGCCAAATATGACCCATTCAAATGAATTGGGGAACCTCGCAACTATGTGCAATGTGCGCAGGTGTGACACGCTGGTGTGCAGTTTAGGTGGTTGAAACTGGCGGCGAGTAGGCAGTATAACACCTTCTCCTCGCCTGTCAATTGCCCTCTGAAGAGCAATCCGAATACAGATCTCTCCTCAGCGGGCACAATATGTGTTAACAAGCCCTGATTGGTGGATGGCTGTAATTTCTCATTTTACAATCATTCACATTGGTAGAATTTATGAACTAATTTGTGAACATCGCATGCTTCTACCACTGTACATAGGGGACGATTTACTAAGGGCAAATAGGCTGTTCACTTTGCGAGGGAATTTGCATTGTACAAGGAAATTTTCCCCTGAACTTAGTAAATCCGGTGCAGTTTCACATTGCAAAACCTTATCCTATGTAATAAAATTAAAATAAAACTGTATTTTTGCTTGCACATGATTGGATGATGGTACAGAAGTCAGTAGAGCTTCACCTCATTCACTAAGCTCTGGGACAAATCTCTTCGCAAAGTGCAACGTCCCTTGTAAAGTGAACAGTTTAATTTCCTTTAGTAAATCAACTCCACATAGATCTCCAGAGTGTATCTGTGCAGAACAGACTAGGCCTATATTTAATGCCTATGACCCATGCCCCTGACCCATGCCCAATATGAATATCTTCTTGATAACATGCCAACTCTACAGAATGTCATCACCCTCGCCCATTTAATTCCATTTACTGCCCCATATAAAACAGATTACTTTTACTGAAATTACTACCTTCAAAAAGGACTTTTTATGTGCCTCCAGAATAGTTAGGAATTTTAAATGGGATCTAGCCTCATTATAAGCCAAATTTCCACTGGAAAAGCAAAAACAGCCAGAAACTGCAACTGCACATCCCAAATTTGTAGAAGTTACATGAAATGATAAACTTCTTCAGCCCCGGAAGATTTGGCTGCTCATTTTTTGCGATACAGCACTGTGTACCCAAACAAAATTGACGTCCTTTGTTTTCACACAAATAGAGATTTCTTTTAGTGGTATTTGATCACCTCTGCGGTTTTTATTTTTTGTGCTATAAACAAAAGAAGAGCAACAATTTTGAAAAAAACACAATATTTTTTACTTTTGCTATAATAAATATCCCAAATTTAACAAAAAATAAATAAAAAAATTCCTCAGTTTAGGCCGATATGAATTATTCTACATATGTTTGGTTAAAAAAAAATCGCAATAAGCGTATATTGATTGGTTTGTGCAAACGTTGTAGCGTCTACAAAATAGGGGATAGATTTATGGAATTTTTATTATTATTATTATTTTTTTTACTAGTAATGGCGGTGATTTTATCGGGACTGTGATATTGCGGCGGACATATTGGATACTTTTGACACATTTTTGGGACCAGTGACATTTATACAGCGATCAGTGCTATAAAAATGCAATGATTACTGTATAAATGTCACTGGCAGGGAAGGGGTTAACACTAGGGGGCGATCAAGGGGTTAACTTTTCCCTATGTGTGTTCTAACAGTGGGGGGATGGGAGTGACTAGGAGGGGAGAGAGATCAGTGTTCATACTTAGTATGAACACGTGCTCTGTCTCCTCTCCCCTGAGAGAACCAGATCCCCGTTCTCGCTCTGTCACGAGCTATCGTGGGTGCCCGTCGGTCATCGCGCCCGCCGGGCACTTGCATCAGCTCCGGCGCCGTGCTGTGGACATGCGCCACCTAGTGGTCAAAAGGCGAACCGACGTACAGTTACATTGGTCTATCCAGGGGAGCCAACCTGCCGCAGTACAACTGCGGCGGCTGGTCGGGAAGGGGTTAAAACGTGTATATTGCTATTGTTTTTTTTTTTTACTAATGTACAATATTGTACAATATTGTATCTTATTAGAAAGGGCAGCCCTTCTTCATGAAGTCCTCTAAGTTTTGTCTCTTACACACAATAACGGCAGGGGCGGATCCAGGGGGGCAACGGGGCAATTGCCCCCTCCGAGAATGCGGGTGAGAGAGCTCCACAAGTGACAGTGCGGGCAGGCGGCTCTGCAGGTGAGAGCGTAAGCAGCTCCGCGGGCGAGAGAGGGCAGCTTGGTCGGTGAGTGGGCGGCCGTGAGGGAGCGAGGGGTAGCTGGGCGGCTAAGTGTGTGAGCGGGCTTCCGGACAATCAGGGAGCCGGCGGGCAGGGGAGCAGAGAGATGATATCATTTCTCGGCGCCCGCCCTGCATCTCGGCAGTTCCGCCCTCACTGTGCAGGCAGCCGCGGGCAGCAGAGAGATGACATCATCTCTCTGCTGCCTGACTGGTAATCTGCTGCCTGACTCTGGGACACAGCAAGAGACCACCTTAGCAGGAAAGTGACACAGCAGGTGACAATCCACAACGTGTGGCAGGTGACGTGGCAAGTGACAATCCGCAACGTGTTGCAAGTGACAATCCACAATGTGTGACAGGTGACGTGGCAAGTGTCAATCCGCAATGTGTGGCAGGTGACGTGGCAAGTGACAATCCGCATTTGGTGGCAGGTGACGTGGCAAGTGACAATCTGCAACTTGTGGCAGGTGACGCGGCAAGTGTCAATCCGCAATGTGTGGCAGGTGACGTGGCAAGTGACAATACACATTTGGTGGCAGGTGACGTGGTAAGTGACAATCCGCAACGTGTGGCAGGTGACGTGGCAAGTGACAATCCGCAACCTGTGGTAGGTGACGTGGCAAGTGACAATCCGCAACATGTGGCAGGTGACGTGGCAAGTGACAATCCGCAACATGTGGCAGGTATAGTGGCAAGTGACAATCCGAACGTGTGGCAGGCGATGTGGCAAGTAACAATCCCCAACATGTGGAAGGTGAAGTGGCAAGTGACAATCCGCAACTTGTTGCAGGTGACGTGGCAAATGACAATAGGCATTTCGTGGCAGGCTCAGGGCTCCCACTGATTCTGCATTATGGTGAGTTGAACCATTTCATTTTATATTACAATGTAATAATAGAAATAATGCGCTTCAATCATCCTGAAACCATAACAACCATAGTGCCGTGATGATTGAAGCGCCAATACCAGCCATTTCCCCAATAAATTGCCCCCCAAAAAAACGTATTTTCTGGCAGTGCCCCTAGCGAGACTAGACTCTGGATCCGCCCCTGAATAACAGTGTTAGTGTCCCACCTTGCACAACAACCAAACTGAAGAACTGATAGGTGAGATGTAATAGTAATGAACACTTTACCCTCCCTGGCGGTATTCCCGAGTGTGGCTCGGGGTTACATTTCAGTACCATTAGCGGTAACCCCAAGCCACATTGCATTGCAGGATCCTGGTGCAGGTTACTTACCTTGTCCCCAGGATCCTGCGATGTCCCCCGCTGTGTCCGCGGGCTCTGTCCTCCGCCCGATGCCTCTGAGTGCCAGGCTCCGTTCCCTGCGAGCGTCGCAACGCACAGGGACAGAGCCTGGCGGAAAATTCAAAAATGACAGAATTCATAATACATACAGTATACTGTAATCTTACAGATTACATTACTGTATGAAATAATTTCATATCCCATTTGTCCCTAGTGTTTTGTCCAGTGCCCTGCATGCAGTTTTATATTATACAGGTATATACTGTTCTTTCTGCCTGGAAACTTGAGATTGTACATAGCAACTGTAGCGGGGTCTTCAAAGTTAGTGGGATACACCTGGGGGTAGAGAGACCCAGGTGTGTAATTATGTCAGGGATTAGACCCCTTTTCTTATTCGTGGAGGATTGGGTGGTGTAATATTCTCTTTGACCAGTGGGTGTCAGTGTACCTGCTGGCTCGAGGTAGAATCGCTATCACAGTGTTACCCTTTTTTTTGGTTCCTTCCTGGCGATGGTACGGCTGGGGCGGGGAACCCGCCGTGGTGTCGATGGGAGGATATAAAAGGGGGAGACGCCCGCGCCACGAGGTCGTCGTCGCCTGTCTGTTGTTCTTGTGGGAGGGGGTCACCCCCTTCACGCACCCAGGCACCTTAGGCCTGGGTGCGGGCGGTTCAAGGTTCCGGCCTAGGCGCCCAAGGCCTGGTCGGAACGAAGATGGAGTCCATCCCGGGCACCTTCAGCCTGGGGTGAGGTACTATTAAGGAGGCCTGGGACCCGGTGACTCCGACTGGGTCCCGCAAGGGTGAAGTTGCTCCAGGGCGCCCCTTGCGAGGGGACCCGCATCTGAGGTGAGGAGGCTGGGGGGGTCACCAGTCCGAAGACCCGGTGTAGCGTCAACCCGGTGACGGATGGGCCTTCAGTAACTCCCTTGGAGGACATCTTCCCCTGATATGGGCTTCAGCGCAGCGGAGGAGCTTCCATCAAGACTCCTGCAACCCCTGGTCATAGCACAGGGAGTGTAGGGACTAGGAACCTGTACAGTGCCTCGACCTGCTTTCCCATCGTATCATGCCGTTGCATTTGACTGTATGTGGAGATACGCAATAAACCTGAGTTTGGACTTTGATGGGTGTATGGACTCTGTTGATGGGAACAAAGGGAGATTCCGGCACGGAAGGACTGACCCTCATAACCAGCACACATTTGGCCCGAGGAAAAGATTGATATTGGCCTTCACCTCACCCACATGCATGGGGAGGACATGGGCCGTAGCGCACCTCACTCTGTCGCTCGACATACCCCTAGCTAAAGAGGTCGGGGTGAGGAGGCCGCTACACGTGGGGGCTCGTCCGGGATACGAACGTGTGTTAACCCTGAGGTTTGGAACGGCTGTGTTTGAACTTTGCTGCCCGGAGGAGGTCCGAGCAGGTCGGCCATGTGATTGGCCAAAGTGCATCCCTGTGCTCGAAGTCGTGGAAATGTCCCTGAAAAACTGGGAGAGGCCCATGCAGAAAGAGCAGGAAGAGGGAGGAGTCCAGCCGTGTGACGAACTACATGTGGGGACTTTTGCTGCACTGCGTCACGAGGCACCCCATGACTACGCAATTCGTGGGAGGAGACTGAAGGAAGCCCGCGAAAACGTGCAAGTCGTGGGAGGAGTCTGGCCACGTGTGGAGATGCACGTGGAGACTCCGGCGCGAGGTCAGCGTGTGATGGAGCAGCCAGTGGTCGGAGTGAACTCAGGCTCCCCGTGGATGCCGGTACCTTATCCTTTCAAGATGACTGCATTTGCTGCATCCATTACAGACACGGGGATAAGGCTCAGGCCCCGAGGACAGTTGGCTTTGTATTCATGCAGAGACACAGAGGCCCTCGGTGTGATCTGTCCCGGATGCTCGGGACTGGTGGTCCAACTAAAGCCATTCGGGCGATGCGAAGCATGCAAGGAGTTTCTTTTTGAGGTTGAACCACACACGGAAAGGCCCCGGGCCCTACGCCTCAACTGCATCACAGGAACCGCCACTCCGGAGGGAGAGATCAAAGCCTTTGCGGAGTTTCCCGTGCGCGCTGACCAGGGCGAAGTGACTGCCCAACCAGAGACTGAGAGAGAAAAATCCGAGGACACTGCTTCGGTCACTACAGACTCCCTGCTCCCACCTCCGAAGAGGAAAGTCGGTCTGGTACAGGCATCTTATGGCCGTGGTCGAGCTTCACCCTGCCGCTTGCCTGGCCTGGATGGCGCCGGTAGAGAAGAGAGTCCCGGACATCCCAGTTCTTCAGAAGGTCCAGGTGAGCCAGGGGCTGGGACTGTGGTGTTGGTTGGAGGTGTCGGGGGTCCCCAGTCGGTGGAGCCCACAGGGGAGGGTAGCCTTCCGTCTACTAGAGACTACCTTCCCGCTGAGATGTATGACACCTCCGACTTAGAGTCATTGTCAGACTGTGGGGATGACGGAGAGATAGACGAACTGTTTCACCGGAAGGGCTGGGACAGACGCCCACTACCTATGCTGAGTAAACCGCAGGATTCCCCCATGTCCATAGAAGACAGTACGCTCCGGGTGAAGGCCCCGGAGTTCCCGAGGAAATCTAGCCCTCCGACCAACTTTCCGCATTCAACTACATCACCCGCTCTGATGGTGGGGATGCAGCGTGCTTCATTGCGGGCACCAAAGACAAAGAAACCCGAGATGGTAAAGGTACCTCGGCACCCGGAGGCCATCGTACAGCCAGGAGAAGGTGAGCGAGATGTGATGCCGCCTCTAGCCAGGTTGCAGAGACTTTTCTCCCAGAGAGTCGCCCGTGAATATGGGTGGGAGTACCCCTACTTGCCTCGGGACCTATTGTATGAAGTCGAGGTCCTGCGACCAAGGTGGTATGACGAGTTTGTATGGGAAAAGCTTAAAGTACCCCATGCCAGGCGATACCTGTCATGTTCGCCGCCTGTGTCTAAAAAGTTCAAGGACTGCAGAGCTGATTGGAGACTTGGGCGCCATATCCATGCCGATAAGGTGCTCATCTGCAGGAAGGATGGAGAGGATGTTGAGTATTCGGTGGAAGTGTTTGACGGGCACCTGAAGCCCCTGTTTCTGCCGGATCCAAGGTTCTATTTATAGGAAAAGTGAGCTCCTATCTTGTTGCTATTGAAACTTTCTGGAAGAGACATTCCCAGACGCCTAGAACTGTGCCCTACTTTTGTTTTGATTTGGGCTTTTCTTTTACTCACTGGAGATTTGGGAGCTGTTGTTTTTTTTCTCCCTTTTCTTCATGTGCCAAAGGCAGAGACTTTTGGGGTAGAGTTAGAGTAGGAAAGCAGGAAGAATGAAGATCTAACCAAGTGTCATTACCGCAGCGCTGTCACCAGGTGGCAGTGTTGTGCAACGGTTGTTTGAAAATGTTACACATGCATTACTTACTTATTGGAGTGAGTGGGTCTCTCGGCTGACGGACCCACTCATGCCAAGTTAACACAGAGTGTTAGGATGTTTTTTTTTGTTTCCCTTCTGCAGGAGATTCGTCGGTCAAGACTACTGAGTATGGGGTGGTTCTTAGACAGTGACGGGAGGGATTGTATATGTGTACATGACAGATGTTTTATACAAAAGTTTTAATGTTTTATAGGTTTTTTTTTGAGCAGGTCTTGGCACATACAGTATCCAAAATATTAGGGATAGCCTCTGGGGCCCACTTCATGTCACCCCTCCTTGGGAGACATGGGTGTGCACCTGACGCTGGGGACCAGCGTCAAATCACCAGGGGGAGTGTGTAGCGGGGTCTTCAAAGTTAGTGGGATACACCTGGGGGTAGAGAGACCCAGGTGTGTAATTATGTCAGGGATTAGACCCCTTTTCTTATTCGTGGAGGATTGGGTGGTGTAATATTCTCTTTGACCAGTGGGTGTCAGTGTACCTGCTGGCTCGAGGTAGAATCGCTATCACAGTGTTACCCTTTTTTTTGGTTCCTTCCTGGCGATGGTACGGCTGGGGCGGGGAACCCGCCGTGGTGTCGATGGGAGGATATAAAAGGGGGAGACGCCCGCGCCACGAGGTCGTCGTCGCCTGTCTGTTGTTCTTGTGGGAGGGGGTCACCCCCTTCACGCACCCAGGCACCTTAGGCCTGGGTGCGGGCGGTTCAAGGTTCCGGCCTAGGCGCCCAAGGCCTGGTCGGAACGAAGATGGAGTCCATCCCGGGCACCTTCAGCCTGGGGTGAGGTACTATTAAGGAGGCCTGGGACCTGGTGACTCCGACTGGGTCCCGCAAGGGTGAAGTTGCTCCAGGGCGACCCGCATCTGAGGTGAGGAGGCTGGGGGGGGTCACCCGTCCGAAGACCCGGTGTAGCGTCAACCCGGTGACGGATGGGCCTTCAGTAACTCCCTTGGAGGACATCTTCCCCTGATATGGGCTTCAGCGCAGCGGAGGAGCTTTAATCAAGACTCCTGCAACCCCTGGTCATAGCACAGGGAGTGTAGGGACTAGGAACCTGTACAGTGCCTCGACCTGCTTTCCCATCGTATCATGCCGTTGCATTTGACTGTATGTGGAGATACGCAATAAACCTGAGTTTGGACTTTGATGGGTGTATGGACTCTGTTGATGGGAACAAAGGGAGATTCCGGCACGGAAGGACTGACCCTCATAACCAGCACACATTTGGCCCGAGGAAAAGATTGATATTGGCCTTCACCTCACCCACATGCATGGGGAGGACATGGGCCGTAGCGCACCTCACTCTGTCGCTCGACATACCCCTAGCTAAAGAGGTCGGGGTGAGGAGGCCGCTACACGTGCAAAAAGTGTCCCTTTACGTCAAAAGTGGTTTGAGACTAGCTAGAAAACAGCGATAGTAAAGAAGAAAAAAAAACAGTGTTTTTTTTATTCCTGTAAATAAAAATAATGTGTGAAAGTTGCATAGAAAATAAAGCAAGAATAATTTTTTCACGTTTCGGTAGAATAATATTCTTTAATTTGTTTAAGAACAACAGTAAAAAAAAAAATTATAATGTACACAATTGTTGGTATGTTTTAAATAACATTAGAAAAAAACAATAAATGGTGCTGCGCTCCAGAAATATAAATATAAAGTGCTAATCGTGACACAATAAAATATAAATATAGTGAAATAAATAAATATTCATGAAATTCATAAACAGACTAAAGTAAACAATATGCTGAAATAAATATAAATATAAAGTTCATGCAGTACATTCCATTACAAGTCCATGCTGTATATGGTAAAGTGCAAGTGTTGAAATCTCACAAAATCGATAATAAAGTGCTGGTGTTGAAGTTTCACAAAATTAACGATTATAGAAGTGGCTTCCAAGAAAGTGCTGGTGCTGAACAGTGCTGAATGACAAAATAGCTTGTGACACTGACTTCCGTGATGGGGATCTTCGGTGCGTTTTGCACCCAACGGGTGTACTAGAGTCTTACCTTACCGCTGTAAGGTAAACAGCAGAATAATAGTGGTTGATCTGGGAAATACTTCAAAGATCCTGTCCTGGTCGTTTCGGTCTATGTATGGCCTAGGCGCTATTTCCTATATGTTTCCTTCTTCTGTGGGGCTTAGGTCAGTATAGTTCCACTCACGATGGTATATCAGTTAATAAAGTAAGGTATGGAGAGAGAAGGAGCCTCTAATGGTGAAATATGTCTGGCTTAACGAATGATTCCCTGATGAAGTCACGTGACTGTGACGACACGCGTAGAAATACAGGAACATACGGACACTGGAAGTGATGTCTTTTTTCACGCGCTCGCTGCTCGTTTTGTTTTATGCGATTGTAAATGTTTAAATGTGAGTACCTCTATTATGTTTTGCTGTTATAAATAAATCGTTAAGCCAGACATACTTCACCATTAGAGGCTCCTTCTCTCTCCATACCTTCTTTTTTACCTGATATACCGTCGTGAACAGGAACTATACTGACCTAAGCCCCACAGACAAGGAAACATATAGGAAATAGCACCTAGGCCATACATAGAAAGAAACGACCAGGACGGGATCCTTGAAGGATTTCCCAGATCATCCACTATTATTCCGTTGTTTACCTTACAGCGGTAAGGTAAGAAGCTAGTACACCCGTTGGGTGTAAAACGCACCGAAGATCCCCATCACGGAAGTCACAGTGTCACAAGCTATTTTGTCATTCAGCACTGTTCAGCACCAGCACTTTTATTGAAGCTTTATTATCGATTTTATTATCGATATATATACACAGTCTAGTATATATACACTCTGTGCAAAACCAACTGCACAGAGGAGGTAAGTGTGACATGTTTGTTTAAAAAAATAAAATAAATCTTTAGATATCCTTTAATGCAAGGAATGCATCAAAGTAAAAAAACATTTTTAGCTTTAGTATCACTTTAATGTATTAGAGAAGTTGTAGAGTCTTGAGGGTTTTCACTTTAATGCATTCTATGCATTAAGGTGAAAAACCCTTCTGTGCTGCAGCAGCCCCCCAGAGCCCTCCTTTTTCTTACCTGAACCCGATCGTTGCAGCATCGAGGACGAGCCCAGCAGTTCCAGCCGCTGTCTCTGGTTCTCATTGGATTCCAGTGACACAGGAGCCGGGGGACGGGCCGAGTCCTGCTGTCTGTGTCAATGGACCCAGCAGCAGGACTCAGGAGCACTCCCGCATGAGTGCCCCCATGGAAAGTGCTTCTCCATGGGGGCACTCGATGAAGAAGAGTGACCACATGGTGTTGGCTGGTAGGGATGAGCCGAACACCCCCCAGTTCGATTCGCACCAGAACTTGCGAACAGGCAATAAATTTGTTCGAACATCCGAACACCGTTAAAGTCTATGGGACTCGAACATGAAAAATCTAAAGTGCTCATTTTAAAGGCTTATATGCAAGTTATTGTCCTAAAAAGTGGGTCCTGCCCCAGGGGACATGTATCAAGGCAAAAAAAAGTTTTAAAAACTGAAGTTTTTTCGGGAGCAGTGATTTTAATAATGCTTAAAGTGAAACAATAAAAGTGAAATATTCCTTTAAATTTCGTACCTAGGGAGTGTGTATAGTATGCCTGTAAAGTAGCGCTTGTTTCCCGTGCTTAGAACTGTCCCTGCACAAAGTGTAATTTCTGAAGGAAAAAAAGTAATTTAAAAGCACTCGCGGCTATAATGAATTGTCGGCTCCCGGCAATACAAAGAAAAGTTATTGATAAAAACAAAAATGCGTGGGGGTACCCCCAAATTCAATTACCAGGCCCTTTAGGTCTGGTATGGATATTAAGGGGAACCCTGCGTCAAATGAAAAAAAAATTACGTGGGGTTCCCTCCAAATATCCTTACCAGACCCTTTATCCGAGCACGCAACCTGGCAGGCCGCACTAAAAGAGTGGGGACAAGAGAGCAGCCCCCCCTCCTGAACCGTGCCAGGCCACATGCCCTCAACATGGGGAGGATGCTTTGGGGGTCTGTGACCCCTCAAATCACCATGTCCCCATGTTGATGGGGACAAGGGCCTCATCCCCACAACCCTTGCCCGGTGGTTGTGGGGGTCTGCGGGCTGGGGGCTTATCGGAATCTGGAAGACCCCTTTAACAAATGGAACCCCCAGATCCCGGCCCCCCCTATGTGAATTGGTAAGGGGTACATTGTACCCCTACCATTTCACAAAGAAAGTGTAAAAAATTGTAAAAAAAACACACAGACACCGTTGGGAAAAGTCCTTTATTAAAAAAAAAAAAAAAATTCCAGCGGTGGTAATCCACTCTCGGTATCCTGCGATGGATGCTCTCCTCTCCAGGGTCCAGCGGTGGATGATCTCCTCTCCATCCAGGTCCAGGCTCCAGCGATGAGATGTCCAGTGCAGCGCATCCTGTCTCCACTGGAGACACCCCGGGAATGACGCGGCTTCAGCCAGTGACAGCTCTTATGTAACCCGTCACGTGACCCCACCCCCTCTGACGCAAGGGGAAACCTGGGCTTCCCCAGTGACGTGCGGGTGACCCCGCCCCCACTGATGCAACGGAAACCTGCGTTACATCAGAGGGGGGTGGGGTCACCCGCATGTCACTGGGGAAGCCCGGGTTTCCCCTTGCTTCAGAAGGGGACGGGGTCACGTGACGGGGGGCCCCGCCCTCAGCTACATAAGAGCTGCCACTGGCTGAAGCCACGTCATTCCCGGGGTGTCTCTGGTGGAGACAGGATGCGCTGCGCTGGACATCTCATCGCTGGAGCCTTGACCTGGATGGAGAGGAGATCATCAACCGCTGGACCCCGGAGAGGAGAGCATCCATCGCAGGATACCGAGAGTGGATTACCACCGCTGGAATCTTTTTTTTATTTTTTTTATTTTTAATAAAGGACTTTTCCCAACGGTGTCTGTGTGTTTTTTTACAATTTTTTACACTTTTTTTGTGAAATGGTAGGGGTACAATGTACCCCTTACCAAATCACATAGGCGGGGGCCGGGATCTGGGGGTCCCCTTTGTTAAAGGGGTCTTCCAGATTCTGATAAGCCTCCCGCCCGCAGACCCCAACAACCACCGGGCAAGGGTTGTGGGGATGAGGCCCTTGTCCCCAACAACATGGGGACATGGTGCTTTGAGGGGTCACAGACCCCCAAAGCATCCTCCCCATGTTGAGGGCATGTGGCCTGGTACGGTTCAGAAGGGGGGGCGCTCTCTCGTCCCCCCTCTTTTTCTGCGGCCTGCCAGGTTGCGTGCTCGGATAACGCATCTGGTGTGGATTTTTTGGGGGGAACTCCACGCCATTTTTAAAAAAAAATTAGCGTGGAGTTCCCCTTAAAATCTATACCAGACCTGAAGGGTTTGGTATGGATATTTGGGGGGAATCCCACGTCAATTTTTTTTTATTTGACGCAGGGTTCCCCTTAATATCCATACCAGACCTGAAGGGCCTGGTGATTGAATTTGGGGGGACCCCCACGCATTTTGTTATTATCAATGACTTTTCTCTGTATTGCCGGGAGCCGACAATTCATTAAATTACTTTTTTTCCTTCAGAAATGACACTTTGTGCAGGGACAGTTCTAAGCACGGGAAACAAGCGCTACTTTACAGGCATACTATACACACTCCCTAGGTACGAAATTTAAAGGAATATTTCACTTTTATTGTTTCACTTTAAGCATTAATAAAATCACTGCTCCCGAAAAAACTGCCGTTTTTAAAACTTTTTTTTGCATTGATACATGTCCCCTGGGGCAGGACCCGGGTCCCCGAAAACTTTTTATGACAATAACTTGCATATAAGCCTTTAAAATTAGCACTTTAGATTTCTCCCATAGACTTTTACAGGGTGTTCCGCGGCTTTTCGAATTTGCCGCGAACACCCCAAATTGTTCGCTGTTCAGCGAACGTGCGAACAGGCAATGTTGGAGTCGAACATGAGTTTGACTCGAACTCGAAGCTCATCCCTATTGGCTGGTTGACAACTAAAAAACTCATACAGTATCAGAAGCAACACAACTACGGCTCTAACCAGCATTGCTAAAGTTCTAACATCACAAAGATATAAAGAATGAGAAGCAATGTGGCTAGTAGAGATGGGCTCTGGCGTGTTTGGGTTCCTAGTCCCAACCCACCTGCCCGATCCTGCCAGGAAGCTGATACTGCACACCACTAATCACAGGCAGTGAGACATTTCCCGATCTGTGCAGCTGCAGACCAGGAAATGTCTCACTGTCTGTGATTAGCCGTGTGCGTGTGCAGTGTGCACTGGCGGGATCGGAGAGGTGGGTTGGAACTAGAAACCCGAACACGCCCGAGCCCATTCCTAGTGTCTAGTAGTGACTAGCCAAGGCTCTGAGCTATTGTTTTGAATAGCTTTTTGCACATTTATAAACCAGCATATGTCTGGGAAAATAAAAATAAGGGAAAAAGGAAGAGGAATGTTTAAGGGTAAATTTGGTTAATGCCTGCCCATCAACTTTAAAAGCCTTCAGTTAGCTTAGAGCCAAGTTTTTTAACCAGGGTTCCATAGAGGGTTTCCTTGAGCAATGAGCAATTCTGCCCCTCAGATAAGTTCCCACTGACACCATTTATCCTTTTAGCAATCTATAATGTCTACAAATGTAAGGAGCATTCTTGCCACTGACCATCATGCTAATGTATCATGAGTTGTAGATATAGTCATTTTTAGTAGGGGTTACCCGAGACTGGAAAGTTATTTCAAGGGTTCCTCTGTGCTGAAAAGGTTGAGAAAGGCTGACATATTTAGACTTAATTTTTCACTTGAAGATCCCCTTTGTAGTGTTATCAGTATTACTGAGCTTCAAGGAGACTACTCAAGGTTCTATCAATAGTAGATATATCAATATTTAAAGCAATTGCAAACAGTGAAGTTTACTCACCCAAGAACCACAGAATTCACCTTTTCTTTTGCATTGTTTTAATGCAAACCTTTGTAGATCATTGGAAAATATCCATCTAAACCCTGACAAGTTTCTGTTGTTTGAGACTGTGGAGAGAAGATAACGGTGTTTGTGAATGGCAGATACCCTAAAGGACTTTAGACAAGAGATGATCATTGTCCAGTTCAACATATTTGGCCAGATCAGTTGTGGCATCTATCTGTACATTCCGATGTGGGCATCCATTCCTTCTCAGATGAAACTTTGTTGGTTGATATTTCCTAGATGACCTCTTTCTGTTGCTCCAGAGTTAGGCTCTGACACATGGGGATTTATTTACTAAAATCAAATCCACTTTGCACTACAAGTGCACTGCAAGTACACTTGGAAGTGCAGTCGCTGTAGATCAGAGGGGGACATGCAAGGAAAATAAAATACAGCATTTTTTCTTGTACATGATTGGATGATCAAATCAGCAGAGCTTCCCCTCATTTCATATCTTCCTCTCAGATTTACAGCGACTGCACTTCTAAGTGCACTTGTAGTGCAGAGTAGATTTGCCTTTTGTAAATCAACCCCATGGAGTCTGTCTAATGCGTAAACAGGCATAGTTGGGTAATATGAGCATATATTTCAATACATATGTAGGCCATTTTTTTTGTATATGTAGCGCCCTCCCCAAAAGGTTGGGACGCTATCTCAAATTTAAAGGGATGTCAGAGCCAGTAGTTGGGCTCAGACTGTTGAATTATATTGAGATTTGCCTCTGTTCTAGTTGTGGTTCACCCAATGGTAATTTCCCTTGTTGCCTGTAGGTGGCGTTACCACCTCAGGCACCTGTTGGAACACGGGCAAACCATGGTGCATTGAGTGACCGTTCTCGGCAACAGTACAGTGGGAGTGGTTGACCCGCTGTGCCTGCTGGGAGGGGATACTTAAGGGGCAGACACCATTGTTTGGGGTCTTCGCCTCGTGGCCCTCAGGGCACGAGGTGTGTTGTGTTTGGTTCTGGTCTTGGGGCCACGTTGGCCCGAGGCTGCATCGTTATCTAGTAGACCCAGCTAGTCTGGCTGGGGCCTACATTCGGAGAGGGGATCCCAAGCTGTCCGAATGGGAAAGAAGCTGTCTTAATGAAGGAAGCCAGGGGAGGACCTGTCCTGGAGGAGACCGGCAAAGTGCTGATGTCTTGGGTGAGGCCTGGTAACTTTGTTGAGGAGGGATCCACTATATCACAAGCCCTGCAGTTTGCCGGATTGGATTAAAGGCTCTCTACGGCACGGTTGGAAGTTTGGGACTTTGAAATCCTGTGGCAGAGGATTCCTATACTATCCATTTACTCAACTTTAAAAAGGTCTGCGGCAGAGACTTTGTTCACTTCAAAAGGTCTGTGGCAGAGACCCACTTCACCTTGGGTAGTCTGTGGCAGAGACTGCCCTGTTGCTGATTCGTGTGTCACTCCGGCTGCTAGGCCATGTGAGAGAGGACTATCTGGGTGACCTATACCCACTCTAACATTGAGAGTGGTGAGTGACTTTGAACTGATGTTTTGCATTGTGTGCCAAGTGCCTGAACCTTCCCCTGCTCTTCTCTAAATTTTACTTTCTCTGGAAGTTATACATGCAGAAGAAAATAAAGCCTGACTGTTGAAGGTTTTACATCTGTGTGGACATTGCATTACTACAGACTTTCCTACCAAGACAACGAAGCTGAAGAGGTAACGTGCAAAACCCAAAACTAACCAGCAGCTCCTATGGGGGTAGTGCTACATATATATTGTTAATTTTTGTAAAATTAACAAAATTGAACAAAAGTACAAATATAAAACTGATTTGAAAAATGTGAATCCCATAAAAAGACCAAAGTATTTCTGTCAGAAACGTGCTATGTTTTTTTTTTTTTTCCCAATTGTTTTTAATACTTGCAGTTTGTGTGTACAGTATCTTCCTTTCTGTAGAATGTCCTAAACTATCACATCCATAGCCTCAGGGGCTCCAAGCCATGGTACGCCCAATTTTGAAATGCTTTCCTCCCCAGAGAAGCAACAAAGATAAATGGACCAGCAATATCGGTCCCATCTTACTGAAGGGAAATTCCCATGATCCACTGCAACCTGAAGTAGGGAAGTGAACTCTGGAAAACTGCCGAAAAAAGAAGGCAGAGGACAAAAGTTTGGTAGCTAGTGTTGTCTGTGGTTTCCTTGAATCTAAACTCCCCCCATCACTGGCTTACCATGCCTTGTTCTGCACAGTGTCTCTGTGTGGAGGTGGCCATCTTAGTAGAGTCAGGGCTTTGTTGATGTCTCCTATCAGAGCCTCCAGCAAGGAGAACAGTGAACAGCATAGGGGTGACATCACCATGTTACTCTAAAGCTAGGCATACACTGCTTGAAATTAAGCCAGTCCAATAGAGACTGGCCAAATCTCGATCAGTGTGTGGGCTTCCCATAACTCTACAGAAGTCGATCGTTTAATTAACTTCTGTTAAATTGGACATGTTGGAAATTTTTCAGTTGCTCATTGGATGCAGCCAATTAGTGCTGCTGTCAGTATACAATATCCTGGTGGGAGTCCTCCATCCACCTTCTTTAATCTCTTAAAACTAGCAACCATGTCTTAAGCCCTGTACACATGGGCCGAATGTCGGGAGACAAAGTCCGGTTAAAAAACACACATTGTCATGCCTTTAGTAAAAAGGCTTGAATTTTTCCTATTTTTTCTGGTTTAATAACATTTAATCTATGTTGCCATCTAGTGGCCGTTTTGTATAACTGCATCTATTTTCATAAGCAATATTAGAAGAGTTAGCTAGTTTGGGACTTGCAAGCCTCCGTACTTTCAATCCCATCAGGCCTTGCGTCACCTTCTTCAGCCATTTCATCTTTTTCCCTGGAAGCATGCACATGGACTGCTAAGATATATGTTCCAGCCTTCAGAAACCTCTCCGGTATGTCTACTATTTATGTACTCAGCTAGGCAGATAGATAGGGAGGCACTAATTGTACTATTTTTTACTAATTGTATTTGTCTGTATCTGTTACAGTTTTACTCTATCTTGTATCAATAAAAGTTCAAAATGATTCTACGCCTACCGGAATGCATTGGTATGAGAGGAGTTATCAGTGTGCTCAAATACACCTCAGCCACGTGTAGTGAGGGGCATAACAGTAAAACGGAGGCTTCTAAGCATGGCTAGCATACAGAACAGCAGTAAAACGGAGGCTTCTAAGCACGGCTAGCATACAGAACAGCAGTAAAACAAAGGCTTCTAAGCATGGCTAGCATACAGAACGCCAGTAAGACAGCAGTGTTATCAGCTTCCACACAGCGAGACACCATGTCACAGACAAAGTCAGAGCACTTCGCGACAAGGTCAGAAGTCTACTCCACAAGCTCAAAGAGGTCAGTGAAAAGCGAAACAATCGCCACTGCCCGCGCAAAGGCGGAATCTGCAAAAGTAAAAGCTGACTTTGTGGCAAAGGAGGCTAAAGTAAAAGCTGCCTTTGCCGAAAAAGAGATGCAAATGCAACTTAAATTAGAAAAGTTACGCATGGAAACTCTATTAGAGAAGCTAGCTGTAGAGAAGGAAGAAGCAGCAGCAGTCGCTGAGGCAGACATCTTAGAAGAACTTGCAAAGCCCACCAGTGAGCGGCTCAGCAACGTACTTGGAAAAAATTCAGTTCCTGACGACAGTACAGAGCGTACCTCAGAATATGTGCGGCGACACGCTGAACCAGACAACTGCCCGCTTACAAGAGCGGAATCAACCCCCGCCATTCACACGCCTTATATCAAGCAAGAAAGTAAACCCGCACTCAGTCAGTTTTCAGCACATTCTGCATCCAGACTATCAAAACACTACGTCACAGTTGACCAAATCGAAAATGAAGAACGACGGTCTAAAAGATACAGCGACAGTATCCCTAATAACCGCAACTATCCACCAAGTTCCTGGCACAATAGAGCACCCCTTGGCTACTCACACAACGATCAAGGTATGTCAGATTTCTTCAAGTTCTTAGCACGACGTGAACTGTTAGCAAAGGGACTTGCAAAGTTTAACGATCGCCCTGAAAGTTATAGAGCATGGCGTTCGTCCTTCAGAAATGCAACAAGGGATCTCGATTTTAAAGCAAGTGAAGTAGCCGATCTCTTAGTCAATTGGCTGGGGAATGAGTCATCAGAACATGCAAGGAGAATCAGAGACATTAACATTAATTACCCAACCACAGGGCTGAGCATGATATGGGAGAGGATTGATGAATGTTAGGGTTCTCCAGAAGTTATAGAAAACTCTCTTTTTAAAAGAATAGAGGACTTTCCCAAGATTCCTAACAAAGGCTACCAGAAGCTGAGAGACTTAAGTGACCTAGTTACAGAACTACAAATAGCCAAAGCAGAAGGAGATTTGCCAGGCCTTGCCTTTCTGGACACAGCCCGTGGCGTTAACTCTATAGTGCAAAAGCTACCTTACAACCTTCAAGAAACCTGGGTTACACGAGGCTCCGACTACAAGCAAAAGCACAACGTCCCCTTCCCACCATTTTCTTATTTTGTGGACTTTATTCGCCAACAAGCAAAGGTTAAAAATGATCCTAGTTTTGACATCTCATCATCGGACTCTGCCTTCCCTAGGTCAAGTAAGCCTGCTCCTACCCGCAACTTCAAAGACGCACCTGGTGCAGTACGCAAAACAATTGTATCTCCAGCTCAGAATCCAAGCAGAGAGTGTCCTCTTCACAAGAAGCCTCATTCGTTGTTAAAGTGCAGAGGTTTTAGAGAAAAGACTCTCCAAGATCGCAGAACCTTCCTCAAAGAAAACAGAATTTGTTACAGGTGCTGCGCATCAACTTCTCACCTTGGGAGAGACTGCAAGGTGAGCATCAACTGCTCTGAGTGCAACAGCACAGAGCACAACACAGCTCTGCATCCAGGGCCAGCGCCATGGACTCTTACACCCTCACTCCAGGTGGAAGAGCACGGCGGGGAGCAACAAGACACAGTACCTCCTGTAGTTACACCCCAGTGCACCCAAGTCTGTGGAGAAGGTCTGTCTAACAAATCCTGCTCTAAGATTTGTCTTGCTACAGTTTACCCCATGGGTCGCAGAGAAAAAGCAGTGAAGTTATACGTGATCTTGGACGATCAAAGCAACAGATCACTCGCCAGCTCAGCCTTCTTTGACACCTTCAAAATCAAGGAAGCCGGCTCGTCATACTTACTCAAGACTTGTACAGGGGTAAGTGAAGAAACTGGGAGAAGAGCCATTGGTTACCAAATCGAATCCTTTGATGGTCAAACAACCCTGCCTCTGCCAACTCTAATCGAGTGCAATCAGTTCCCAACGGACAGAGAGGAGATCCCTACGCCAGAGGTGGCACTTCATCACGGACATCTGAAGGGCATAGCACATCTCATCCCTGAACTGGATCCCCAGGCTGAGATAGCGCTTCTCCTTGGGAGGGACATCATTAGATTTCACAAGGTGAGAAAACAAATCAATGGTCCCCACAACTCCCCCTATGCCCAGAAGCTAGATCTAGGATGGGTCATCATAGGCAACGTATGCCTAGGGAGTGTTCACAAACCAACCAGCGTGAACTCTCTCTTTACAAAGACACTAGAAGGCGGACGTCCATCCCTATTTCAGCCTTGCACCAACAGATTCCTCATAAGAGAGAAGCCTGCCAGTGTAATTTATTCAAACCCTTATACCACAAATCTTCTTTGTGATGAAGACAGAGATCATTTAGGGTGCTCAGTTTTCCAAAATACTAAAGAAGATCACAAAATTGGACCATCTATTGAAGATCATATCTTCTTGGAGATAATGAGACAGGGATTATACAAAACCAATGAAAACAGCTGGGTGGCACCCCTGCCTTTCAAAGCACAGAGACCCTGTCTTGCTAATAACAGAGAACAAGCTTTGAAACGCTTTTCTTCCCTCAGATCCAATTTCCAAAAGAAACCAGAAATTAAAGGACATTTCTTCTCATTCATGAGTAAGATGTTTGAGAATGACCATGCTGAGATAGCTCCACCTCTAAAAGACGATAAAGAGTGCTGGTACCTGCCAATCTTCGGCGTATACCACCCCAAGAAGCCAGGTAAAATCCGGGTAGTGTTTGACTCCAGCTCTCGGCATCAAGGAATCTCATTAAATGATGTCCTCCTAAAGGGACCAGACCTCAACAACACACTTCTTGGTGTCCTCATCAGATTTCGCAAGGAAGCAGTTGCCATAGTTGCAGACATTCAGCAAATGTTTCACAGCTTCCAAGTCAAGGAAGAACACAGGAACTTCTTGAGATTCCTATGGTTCAAAGACAATGACCCTGCTAAAAACATTACAGAATACCGCATGAAGGTGCACGTTTTTGGTAACAGTCCATCTCCTGCTGTTGCCATCTATGGACTTAAGCTATCTGCCCAAGAAGGTGAGAAAGACGTTACACAGTTTATTGAAAGAGACTTTTATGTAGACGATGGTCTGAAATCACTTTCTTCACCCGAAGCTGCAATAAGTCTACTCAAGAGGACTCAAAGTACACTTGCTTCTTCAAATCTCAGACTGCATAAGATAGCATCAAACAGCAAAGTCGTCATGGAGGCCTTCCCTTCCCAAGATTATGCCAGTGACTTCAAAGATCTGGACTTAGCAACAGACTCCCTTCCTATGCAACGTAGCCTAGGACTCAACTGGGACCTCAAGTCTGACACCCTTACCTTTCAGGTTGACCAAGAGCCAAAGCCCTTCACACGGTGAGGTGTCTTATCCACCATCAACAGCCTGTATGATCCACTCGGGTTTGCAGCACCGGTTACCATCCAAGGTAAGATTCTGCTTAGAGAGCTCACCCCAGACACATGTGATTGGGATTCTCCACTACCTCCTGAGAAAGAGACATTATGGGTAACATGGAGAGACTCTTTAAAGACTTTATCCAACCTACACGTACATAGACCATACACCCACTTTCCTCCTGCAAGGGTTCAGTCTAGAAAGTTATGTGTATTCTGCGATGCTTCAGGTAAAGCAATAGGAGCAGTAACCTACCTCAAGTCAGTAGACATCGAGGGCCAAATTCACATTGGGTCCGTTATGGGCAAGGCCAAGCTAGCACCATGTCCTAAAACCACCATTCCAAGATTGGAACTGTGTGCTGCTGTACTAGCAGTAGAACTAGCAGAGCTTATTACATCTGAGATGGATCTAGAACTCGAGGACACAGAGTTTTACACAGACAGCAAGGTAGTGGTGGGCTACATTTATAACGAAAGTAGAAGATTCTATGTCTATGTACACAACAGAGTCCTTAGAATCAAGAAGTCGACACAGCCCACCCAGTGGCGTTATGTCTCAACTGATCATAACCCAGCGGATCATGCTACAAGGTCTGTGCCAGCATCCCGTCTCAAAGAAACTACATGGCTCACAGGACCACCCTTCCTGTACAAGCCAGCGCCTACCACTCCAGTAAAGGAGACATATGTACTGTTAGAACCTGAATCTGACTCAGATATCCGTCCTCAGGTTTCCACACTACATACAACAATTTCTAACCAACTGTTGGGATCCAAGCGCTTCCACAAATTCTCCGCTTGGAAGTCCTTACAAAGAGCTACAGCTTGCTTGGTTCACATAGCCAGAGCCTTTAGAGGTACCCCTACAAGAACAAGTTGTTGCAAAGGTTGGCATTACTGCCACAAGCCATACACAGTAGATGAGCTCACAGAAGCAAAAAACGTAATCATCCGCTGTGTCCAACAAGAGACTTACGCAGTAACACTAGAATGTCTTCGAAATTACAAGAGCATTCCAAAGAACTGTCCTCTAAGGAAACTCAACCCCTTTATAGACAATGAAGGACTGTTAAGAGTTGGAGGGCGCCTCTCAAATGCAGGACTTGATAGTGGTGAAAGCAATCCTGTCATAATACCAAATAACTATGTTGCTTCTTTACTTGTGGAACACTACCACATACAGACAAAACACCAAGGACGTTTGTTCACGGAAGGAGCCTTGCGTGCAGCTGGACTCTAGATAGTGGGAGCCAAGAGAATTGTGAGTAAAACCATTTTCATATGTATCACCTGTCGTAAGCTTCGTGGTATGTTTCAAACCCAGAAAATGGCCAACCTTCCTGCAGACCGACTCAGTACAGAACCTCTATTCACAAACGTCGGTCTTGATGTGTTTGGGCCTTGGACTGTGATCACACGACAAACCAGAGGAGGCAGTGCCAACAGCAAACGCTGGGCTGTCATGTTTACTTGCATGTGCATCAGAGCTGTACACATAGAAGTAACTGAGTCCTTAGACATTTCCAGCTTCATTAATGCCCTGAGACGTTTCATCTCTATTAGAGGCCCTGTCAAACACATACGCTCTGATAGAGAAACCAATTTTGTTGGAGCTTGCAAAGAATTGAATATCACTTCAAACCTTGACACAGAACGTGTAGAGAGATACCTTTCAGAACAAGGTTGTACATGGACATTCAACCCCCCACACTCTTCTCATATGGGAGGTGCCTGGGAGCGTATGATTGGTATAGCTCGAAGAATTCTAGATTCAATGTTTCTACAATTGGGAACTTCAAAACTCACACATGAGACTTTGACAACTTTCATGGCTGAAGTATCAGCCATAATGAATGCCAGACCCTTGACATCTATACCCAATGATCCTGAAGATCCTTTCTTGCTTACACCTTCCACTTTACTCACTCAGAAAGTTGAGGTGATCACAGCTCCTTCAGTCAATCTGGACCCAAAGGACTTATAGAGATGTCAATGGAGAAGAGTACAAGTTTTAGCTGACACATTTTGGAACAAGTGGAAGAAACAATACTTGTCTAATCTACAGGCTAGGAACAAATGGCAAGACAACAAGCCCAACTTAGAGCCTGGTGCCATCGTTCTCATGAAAGACTCTCAATCTAGGAGAAACGAGTGGCCTTTGGGTCTGACAACCCAAGTGTTTCCCAGTGAAGATGGAAACGTCAGGAAAGTTGAACTTAAGGTCATTAGGCAAGGCCAGCCTAAACTTTTCCTCAGACCTGTTTCTGAACTTATTTTGTTACTCTCCTCTGAAGTGCCATGATATGTGGTTTCCGTGGGAATCCACGTGGGGAGTGTCATGCCTTTAGTAAAAAGGCTTGAATTTTTCCAATTTTTTTCTGGTTTAATAACATTTAATCTATGTTGCCATCTAGTGGCCGTTTTGTATAACTGCATCTATTTTCATAAGCAATATTAGAAGAGTTAGCTAGTTTGGGACTTGCATGCCTCCGTACTTTCAATCCCATCAGGCCTTGCGTCACCTTCTTCAGCCATTTCATCTTTTTCCCTGGAAGCATGCACATGGACTGCTAAGATATATGTTCCAGCCTTCAGAAACCTCTCCGGTATGTCTACTATTTATGTACTCAGCTAGGCAGATAGATAGGGAGGCACTAATTGTACTATCTTTTACTAATTGTATTTGTCTGTATCTGTTACAGTTTTACTCTATCTTGTATCAATAAAAGTTCAAAAGGATTCTACGCCTACCGGAATGCATTGGTATGAGAGGAGTTATCAGTGTGCCCAAATACACCTCAGCCACGTGTAGTGAGGGGCATAACACACATCCTTTACCCGCTTACCTCCACTTGCAGGACAGGACACACCATGCCACATGCCCAGTATCCTCCATGTTGTATATGGAGTGAGCGGTGTTAACAGTTTTTGGGTCCTGCAGCGAGTTACATCCTTCCGCTGGTTCTCGTCCCTAGAGTGTAGGGAAAAGTCTATTTTCTCTCTCAAAGAAGGCCAATGTCCAGACAGTGTTAACCTCCCTGGCGGTATGATTCTTTCTGGAATTATGTACCAAAAGCGGTACAATTATTTTGCACGAAAATTTGGTGTTATGTATTATAGGCCTGCGATTCTTAGTAATTACTTACTTAAACCTAAGCAAACCAGAGTCTAGTAAACATCCCGGGTATGATAAATATGAAACACTAAATTATAAATTATAATATAATAAATAACTATAAATAATTATCAAAAATAGTAATCTAATTATAATAAAAAGTATTCAATAATGTAATCAAATCAAAAACACTGAAATTTGCTCAGTTGCAGAATTGTCGCTGTCATTAGATTTAGTGTTTGATGACGAATTTCCCCACAAATCGCTATCGCTCAATTCTGCGAGTGATTCTAATTTATTATCGCTGCTTTCTAGTTGGTCTAAAACCACTTTTGACATAAAGGGACACTTTTTGGTTGCTATGGACAATCCCCAGTTTACAGGCAGAAAGAACGATTTTTATTATATAAAAGTGCATGCAGGACACTGGGCAGACCACTAGGGACAAAGGGGTGTGTAATTATTACATACAGTACTGTAATCTGTAAGATTACAGTATACTGTATGTATACTATGTGTTTACCTTTTTGAATTTGCCGCCCAGTTCCGCTCCCATGCGCCGCTGCGGCTCGCAGGGAACGGAACTAGGAAGTCAGATGGGGTCGAAAGTGCCGACACTCGCCGGAGATCTCGCTGGCGATCACAGCAGAGGACATCATCGCTGGATCGCCAGGAGAAGGTAGGGAAACTCCGCTGCAAGCTCTGCAATGTCTACCCCGAGCGTGACTCGGGGTTACCGATCCTAGCATAAAAAAACAACCCCGAGTCACGCTCGGGATTACCGCTAGGGAAGTTAAACTCCAACAGACGAGTTTATTTTTCTCTTGCTCTTAACTTAGTAGGAAAGTTGAAGATAGAGATAGAGTAGGGTAGGGAGGTAGGTTCAGGCACGCGGCACTTATTTACCCTCGTCGCCACTCAAGCCTGAGTGGGCCTTGCTCACCCGGATAGATCCCTCTCACAGTTCTAGCAGCCAGAGTGAAACACAGACATTTACTTTAGAACTTTTGTCCCCTCCAAGGACAGGTTCAGGAGATCCCCTGCCACAGGATCTTTTGGTCCTTAAATCCAGAACTCTTTAGCACCCGTAACTTTTAGAGACCATAGGTGCCAATGGGGCACGTTACAGGAGCTGTTTCAATGATCACAGACTCCTTCCCTCTGACAGGCAACCAGGCCTCTCCCAAGACAGTGACTTCCTTCACCGATTCCCTGGACAGGTCCTCTCCTGGTTTCCTTTCCTTCAGAGCGGGTCACCCTCCCACGGGTACCCTGAGACTTCTGTGATTCGGTTTAGTTGTAGGCCTCAGTTAAAGGTACTGGGCCTACCTGGAACGATGGGGCCTCGGGCTAAAGGTGCCCGGGACCCAGCACATTCACACGCACCCCTGGCCATGAGGGCCACCGAAGGTGGGGCACGTGTTGAGGATGAAGACGACGACCCAGAAACAATGGCGTCTGCACCTTAAGTACCCTCTCCCAGCATGCACAGCAGGTAGACCACGCCCAGCGCACAGTTGCCGAGAGAGGACACCCAATAACGCCGCAGTGCAACCTGTGGTTTTACCCGAGACCTGGGCAACAGTGCCACCGACAGGCCAAAGGGAACTGTACAACCAGGCAACACCTCAGCAGAGCAGAGTCCAATTTAAGTAAATCAAACAGCCTGAGCTAAACTATTGCTCATGCTATCCCCTAAATTTCAAGCATAGCGACCCCAAATGTGGGGGTCCGCTACATGTGTGTATGTTGGACGTACATGCTGGAAAACCAGCAGCCGACCGACTCCCGATCAGTGCTATCAGTGAAAGCGCTGATCGGAGTGTTCTGGCGGTGGGGCCGTCCCCCTGTCACACAACTCAGCAGGGGAGATCGCTGAACTAATCTTGCATGGTTAGTACAGTGGCTCCAACCGGAGCTGACAAGTTTTTTTTTCGTCCAACCCACGGGGTTGAACAAAAAAAAAAAACGAATAGTGTGTACCTGACTCTAGGCTGGCCATAGTTAACTTGTTTTTTTAGGGGTTTTTTTTATCAGCCCGCAGGCTGGTGGAAAAAATGAAGAGATTTCCCCATTCACACAAGCAAGGTCAACACAAGCAAGGTCAACACAAGCAAGGTCAACACAAGCAAGGTCAACACAAGCAAGGTCAACAAGCAAGGTGTGCTATTATATTCTGACAGTGGGGGCTTCTCTGCTGTCAGAATAAACAAGCAATGCAGTCAATTGGCCACAGCCGCTGATCGAATTCAAAATTTCCAACATTCACATTTGACATAAATTACTTGTTAGATCGTCTTTGGTTTACCCATTGTTGTGTATAGCGGCCCCTATGGCCTAATTCCCCAGCTTGAGAAAGAACAAACAAACTTTAGAAAAAAAAAAAAAAAAAGCATGTGTTTATTTATTAATTCCCCTCTATCAGGGCCTCTCAAGAGGCCACTACTGACTATGGTGTTTAGATATGAATGATTGTACCTTGTGATATCTTCACCCGTGTTTACGTTTAGGCGATCCTCCCAACCTACTCTTCCCCAATTTTAAGTGACAGACCTGTATTCCCCATGGGAATAAAATGAAAAATTGTGATGTCCTCGCAGTGATCATGTACAATCTCTATCCTAATATTACTTCCAGTCCCTCTTCTCCGGTGTTTGCCCTACTCCTTATCCTCCACCCCCCCCCCCTCCCATCCCTCCCCTCTCCGCCCCAGCACGACTCAACTCCCTCTCTCTCTCTCCCAGTCAGGGCAGACATCTCACTCCACACCATCAACGCAGTCAGAATTTATTAGGGAGGTCGATGAGAGAGAGAGGGAGGGGAGAAAGAGAAGAAAAAAAAAAACATATATCAGTCCTGGTCAAGGTTCATGATTCGGTTATTTATACTTCTATAGTTTAACCCATAAGCAACTGTACTGGGGGTCCTTATGGATCCACTATGCCCCCTGCTTTCCCCCTCCATATCTCCTATCTTCAGCCCATTTCAGGTGCACACTGTATCCAGCCTGCCCAAGTCCTCTCAAATTCCCCTTTTTTGTCCTTCATTACTTCAGTCCACCTTTCGGCTTCCATTATCCGGTTAACCTCCTTTTTCCAGTCCTCTAGTGTTGGGCAGGCGGCCTGTTTCCAAAATCTAGGGATCAATCATTTGGCTGCGTTCAATAGGTGTGGTGTGATACTCTTCCTGTAAGCTTTAATGGAGCCGGGTGTTCCATGGAATAGGAGGCATAGAGGAGTAAACTCCATAGGTCTAGGGGTCAACCTCTCAATCCATGGTGCGATTGATACCCAAAATCTTTTAATCATGGGGCATTCCCACCACAGGTGGAGAAACGTACCCCTCTGCTCACATCCTCTCCAACACCGGGCATCTATTTCTGGGTACATCTGAGCTAATCTTACTGGTGTCCTGTACCACCTTGTCATAAATTTATAGGCCATCTCTTGAACGTACGAACTTATAGATGTAGAGTAAGTTGATTTAATCATTTTTTTAATTTGTTCCTCTGACAGTTCCTTATTTAATTCTCTTTCCCACTCTCTAATAAAATATGGGACTGTACTCTTTTGGGCGCCTAATATCAGTCTATACATCTGAGACAGCAGGTGCCTAGCATCCCCCAACCGCACACACTGGCCCCCAAACACCGTGATTGAGTTTAATGATCTCAATAGAGGTTTCATCTTGTTAAAGAAACCTGTCATTTGATAGTACCTCCAGCCTGATGTGGGTATATTCCCTAGGGCTGTAACCAGCTCCGAATAGGTTGCTAGGGTTCCCCGCGGGGCGAATGTACCACACGTGGTGTCTCCATCCCGACCCCATGCCCCCAGGAATCCCCCCTCCCCCGGGGGGAACCATGGAAATCCCTCCAATGGGGCTAGGGGGGACACCTGGGGGGAATACTCTCCTGTTTTGTTCAACTTATCCCATATTAACAAGGAGTTCCAAGTCAGGGGAGATGTCCATTTCGAAAGTCCTCTCGACGTACTCGGGATCCAAGGGGCCCCTGCAAGATTCCTCCCTGCTATTGTTTTTTCTAGTGGGACCAACATTTTATTAGAGGAATCATGGCGCCAGTTCAAAATTCGAACCAGCGACATTGCCTTATAATACACTGATATATCTGGCAGCCCCATTCCTCCCTCTGCCTTACTTCTGCGCAAGGTGTCATATGCCAACCTTGGTTGTTTATTATTCCACACTAGGGATGAGCTTCGTGTTCGAGTCGAACATACGTTCGACTCGAACATCGGCTGTTCGATCGTTCGACGAAGATCGAACGATTTGGGCCGTTCGCGCCAAATTCGAGTGACGCGAACGGCCCACAATGCACTACGCCATCGCAGTGTCATCCAGGCGCTGTGATTGGCCAAGCATGCACTGTGACCCCGCATGCTTGGCCAATCACAGCGCCGGCAGCGAGGAGAGCAATGATTGGCCACAGGCAGGATGCCTGTGGCCAATTATTGCTGAGGGTGTTTAGTACACGCCCCACACTATAAAAGGCCGCCAGCACGGCGGCCTAGTGTAGTGTGTTCCGGAGCAGGGAAAGAGCAGCATAGGCAGGGACAGTGACATTTATTTCTTTCTTGCTTAACCTGGATTCCTTTAGTTTAGGGAAAGAGAAGGATAGGTAGGGAGAGTGTCAGTGTGTTTTACTGTGCGAGTCCTTGTTTCTAGGGACAGGGAAGGACAGTGAGTGAATTCTCCTTGTGCTATAGTGTGCTTTAAAAAAACATTTTTTCTAGGGACAGAAAACTCTAGGTAGGGAGAGTGTCAGTTTCTTTCACTGTGCGAGTCCTTGTTTCTAGGGACAGGGAAGGACAGTGAGTGAATTCTCCTTGTGCTATAGTGTGCTTTAAAAAAACATTTTTTCTAGGGACAGAAAACTCTAGGTAGGGAGAGTGTCAGTTTCTTTCACTGTGCGAGTCCTTGTTTCTAGGGACAGGGAAGGACAGTGAGTGAATTCTCCTTGTGCTATAGTGTGCTTTAAAAAAACATTTTTTCTAGGGACAGAAAACTCTAGGTAGGGAGAGTGTCAGTTTCTTTCACTGTGCGAGTCCTTGTTTCTAGGGACAGGGAAGGACAGTGAGTGAATTCTCCTTGTGCTATAGTGTGCTTTAAAAAAACATTTTTTCTAGGGACAGAAAACTCTAGGTAGGGAGAGTGTCAGTTTCTTTCACTGTGCGAGTCCTTGTTTCTAGGGACAGGGAAGGACAGTGAGTGAATTCTCCTTGTGCTATAGTGTGCTTTTAAAAAACTTTTTTTCTAGGGACAGAAAACTCTAGGTAGGGAGAGTGTCAGTTTCTTTCACTGTGCGAGTCCTTGTTTCTAGGGACAGGGAAGGACAGTGAGTGAATTCTCCTTGTGCTATAGTGTGCTTTAAAAAAACATTTTTTCTAGGGACAGAAAACTCTAGGTAGGGAGAGTGTCAGTTTCTTTCACTGTGCGAGTCCTTGTTTCTAGGGACAAAGAAGGAAAGTGAGGGGAATTCTCCTTGTGCTATAGTGTGCTTTTAAAAAACATTTTTTCTAGGGACAGAAAACTCTAGGTAGGGAGAGTGTCAGTTTCTTTCACTGTGCGAGTCCTTGTTTCTAGGGACAGGGAAGGACAGTGAGTGAATTCTCCTTGTGCTATAGTGTGCTTTTAAAAAACATTTTTTCTAGGGACAGAAAACTCTAGGTAGGGAGAGTGTCAGTTTCTTTCACTGTGCGAGTCCTTGTTTCTAGGGACAGGGAAGGACAGTGAGTGAATTCTCCTTGTGCTATAGTGTGCTTTTAAAAAACATTTTTTCTAGGGACAGAAAACTCTAGGTAGGGAGAGTGTCAGTTTCTTTCACTGTGCGAGTCCTTGTTTCTAGGGACAGGGAAGGACAGTGAGTGAATTCTCCTTGTGCTATAGTGTGCTTTAAAAAAACATTTTTTCTAGGGACAGAAAACTCTAGGTAGGGAGAGTGTCAGTTTCTTTCACTGTGCGAGTCCTTGTTTCTAGGGACAAAGAAGGAAAGTGAGGGGAATTCTCCTTGTGCTATAGTGTGCTAAAGCATTCCTCATCAACCATCTTTGAAATCCTTGTTTTTTGGACAGTCAGGGAAATTGTCGTTGTGCTATTCTGTGCAAAAGCAATCATCCTCAACCATATTTAGAAATCCTTAAGTAAAGGGACAGAGAAGGACACCTGAAGGTAGCCCTTATTGCTTTTTTCCCATCTCCCTGCAGGCCATCTATTAGAATGTCTGGAAGGCAAACAAGGAGAGGCAGACAGTCAGGAGGCAATAAAAGAGGGCAAGCAGGCTCTGTGTCTGGGGGCAACAGTGCTGGTCGTGGACGCGGTGCATTGTCATCAGCACATGGCCATGGGACACGCTTGTCCTTCTTTTCGGCAGCTGGACATGTTGAGCCACATCATGCCGAAGACTTGGTAGAGTGGATGACCAAGCCCTCCTCCTCCTCCTCATCCTCTCTCACCCAGGCTCAGGGTACTGGCAAAGCAGCTGCCAAAGCGTCCTCTTCCCTGGTATCAATGTCAGACTCATCATCAGTCACTCCTTCCCTAGACCCACCATGTCCTCCTCCTGAGGAGTCCCCCGAACTGTTTGAGCACAGTGTTGGGTACATGCTCCAGGAGGATGCCCAGCGTTTCGAAGGGTCTGATGATGAAACCCAGCTACAGGAAGGCAGTAGGGTGAGAGCAGACAGAGGGGATGCTCAAGAAGGACACCAATCTGGCAGTCATGTTCCAGCAGCTGCAGCATACTGCCAGATTGGCTCCAGTGATGAGGAGGGAGGGGATGATGAGGTCACTGACTCCACGTGGGTGCCTAATAGGAGAGAGGAGGAGGAGGAGGATGAGGAGGAGGCACATCTCCAACGAGGCAGGATGCCCTTTGGTGGCCAGCGTAAGGGCAGTACACCGACGGAATCACACCGCAGAGCTCCGCCTGTGCAGGGCGCTGCCTCTGCCCGTCATTCAAAAAGTTCCGTGGTGTGGGCCTTTTTTGAGGCTAGTGCATCAGATCGCACAGCTGCTGTTTGCAACATATGTCTCAAGCGTATATCGCGTGGCCAAAACATCAGCCGCTTGGGTACCACATGCCTGACCAGACATATGTTGACCTGCCATGCAGCTCGTTGGCAAGCCTACCTCAAAGACCCACACCAAAGAACAAAGCGGACCTCTCCTTGCACCGCATCAGCTGGGATCTCCAACCCCACTATAACTTCAGTCCTCTCTGAAACATGCACTGAGAGGAATGAAGGTGTAGAATTAGGTGTGTCACAGCCAAGTACTTGCGGCCACTCTGCTAGCAGTACACCGACGTCCGATTCTAGCAGGCAAATTTCCCTGCCCCAGCTGCTGGACCGTCGAAAGAAGTTCACTCCCAGCCATCCACATGCCCAGCGGTTGAATGCTAGCTTGGCTAAATTGCTAGCGCTTCAACTGCTGCCTTTTCAGTTGGTAGACTCGGCCCCCTTCCGTGAGTTTGTGCAATGTGCGGTTCCTCAGTGGCAGGTTCCCAAACGCCACTTTTTCTCACGGAAGGCTGTTCCGGCTCTCTACCGGCATGTGGAAGGCAATGTCTTGGCCTCGCTGGACAGGGCGGTCAGCGGTAAGGTGCATATTACCGCTGACTCATGGTCCAGCAGGCATGGACAGGGACGTTACCTTTCTTTCACGGCCCATTGGGTCACTCTTTTGGCAGCTGGGAAGGATGCAGGACAAGGTGCAGTAGTGTTGGAGGTTGTCCCACCGCCACGCCTCCAAAATGCTACTACTGGTTGTGACACACCTCTCTCCTCCACCCCCTCCTCTTCTTCTTCCTCCATGGCCTCTTCCTGTGGTTTGTCCTATGAACCAGCGGTGCTCCGTAGCCGTTCACGGGGCTACGCAAGTACGCAGGCAAAAAGATGCCATGCCGTGCTTGCGCTGCTGTGTTTGGGGGACAGAAGCCACACTGGGGCAGAGGTCCTGTCTGCTCTGCAGGGCCAGGCCGAGAGGTGGTTGACGCCACGCCAGCTTAAGCCAGGAATGGTGGTTTGCGACAATGGCACCAACCTCCTCTCCGCCCTTCGACAGGGACAACTGACCCATGTGCCCTGTGTGGCTCACGTCCTTAACCTGGTGGTGCAGCGGTTCTTGGGCAGGTACCCGGGCTTACAGGATGTCCTGAGGCAGGCCAGGAAAGTCTGTGTGCATTTCCGCAGATCTTATAATGCCAGTGCTCGCCTGGCTGAGCTGCAAAAGGAGTTGAACCTGCCCAAGAACCGCCTTATATGTGACATGCCCACCAGGTGGAACTCAGCGTTGGCCATGCTGCAGCGGCTGCACACGCAGCAGAGGGCCATCAATGAGTACCTGTGCGACTACGGCACCAGGACAGGGTCAGGGGAGCTTGGTTTTTTTTCTCCACGCCAGTGGGGCATGATCAGGGATGCATGCACTGTCCTGGCACCATTTGAGGAGGCCACGAGGATGGTGAGCAGTGACAGTGCATGCATCAGTGACACTGTACCTCTTGTCCACCTGTTGGAGCACACGCTGCGTGGAATAATGGACAGGGCACTTGAGGCAGAACAGAGGCAGGAAGAGGAGGACTTCCTTGCCTCTCAAGGCCCCCTTTACCCAGACAGTGTTCCTTCTGTCCCACCCATCGCACAGGAAGAGGAGGAGGAGGAGGAGGATTGTGTCAGCATGGAGGTGGAGGCTGGCACTCAGCATCATCAGCAGCAGTCTTTTAGGGATGATTTACAGTCCCAAGAAACCAGTGGACTTGTACGTGGCTGGGAGGAGGTGACTGCGGATCATGTCGTCCTTAGTGACCCAGAGGACTCCGGAGCGAATGCCTCAGCAAACCTACGCTGCATGGCCTCCCTGATCCTGCAAAGTCTGCGGAAGGATCCTCGTATTCTTCGGATCAAGGAGAGGGACCATTACTGGCTGGCCACTCTCCTTGATCCACGGTACAAGGGTAAGGTTGCGGACCTTATGTTACCGTCGCAGAGGGAGCAGAGGATGAGACAACTCCGGGAGGCCTTGCAGAAAGGTCTGTGCAACGCGTTCCCAGAGACTGGGAGGTTACAAACTCCTGGTCCTGGACAACGAGTTGCTGAGGCTTCGGCCAGTCAAAGAAGGAGCAGTGGGGAAGGTGGCCGTCTGACCGATGCGTTCAGACAATTCTTTAGTCCGCAGCCCCAAAGTATGATCGGTTCCAGCAACCATCGCCAGCGTCTGATAAACATGGTGCAGGAATATCTAGGGGCAAGGTCAGACTTGGACACCTTCCCCACCGAAAATCCTCTGGCTTACTGGGTCTTGAGGATGGATCACTGGCCAGAGCTTGCACAGTATGCAATTGAGCTACTGGCCTGTCCTGCATCCAGCGTTCTTTCGGAACGCACATTCAGTGCTGCTGGAGGATTTGTCACGGATCACAGGGTGCGCCTGTCCACCGACTCGGTTGATCGACTGACTTTCATCAAGATGAACCAGTCTTGGATCACCACCAGCTACCACACACCTGATGCTGATATAACAGACTAATTGATTTTAACATGTCACATCCCTTCAAGACTGATGCTGATGCTGAGTGCCTGTGCTGTTATGTTGACTGGCTATCCTCCTCCTCCGAGTCCTCAATGATACGATTGATGATGATAGCTTGGAAGATCATTTTTGTTTATGGGTGCCGCCACCAGTGGCTAAGGCCCAATTTTTCAGCCCCTGTTTTACAGGGGCGTGTAATTACAATTTTTTTAGCAATAATTTGCCATAGGGCTCATTGCTGTGCTCCAAGTACAGTATCTGTGAGGGGTTGGAGTGTTGTGGCACCAGTGCCTAAGGCCCAATTTTTCAGCCCCTGTTTAACAGGGGCGTGTCATTACAATTTTTGAAGCAATACTTTGCAACAGGGCTCATTGCTGTGCTCCAAGTACAGTATCTGTGAGGGGTTGTAGTGTTGTGCCACCAGTGCCTAAGGCCCAATTTTTCAGCCCCTGTTCAACAGGGGCATGCAATTACAATTCTTGATGTAATAATTCACAGCGGGGCCCATTGCTGCACCCACCAAGAGTAACTCTGAGGGCTTACAGTGTTGTGGCAACGCCACCACCACCACCACCACGAAAGGCCCAATTTTTCAGCCCCTGTTCAAAAGGGGCATGTAATTACAATTCTTGATCTAATAATTCACAGCAGGGCCCATTCCTGCACCCACCAAGAGTAACTCTGAGGGCTTACAGTGTTGTGGCAACACCACCACCACCACCACCACGAAAGGCCCAATTTTTCAGCCCCTGTTCAAAAGGGGCATGTAATTACAATTCTTGATCTAATAATTCACAGCAGGGCCCATTCCTGCACCCACCAAGAGTAACTCTGAGGGCTTACAGTGTTGTGGCAACACCACCACCACCACCACGAAAGGCCCAATTTTTCAGCCCCTGTTCAACAGGGGCATGCAATTACAATTCTTGATCTAATAATTCACAGCAGGGCCCATTGCTGCACCCACCAAGAGTAACTGTCAGGGCTTACAGTGTTGTGGCACCAGCACCACCATCAAAGGCCCAATTTTTACTACCACTGTTCAACAATTATATGTAATTACAATTCCTGATATAATAGTTGACAGCAGGGCGTTCCAGCACCAACCAAGAGTAACTGTGAGTGCTTACAGTGTTGTGCCAACACCAACAACTAAGGGGCCTATTTCTGCAGAGTATATACGGCAGGTCCCTACTTTCAAACATCCAACTTACAAACGACTCCTACTTGCAAACGCAAGAAGACAACAGGAAGTGAGAGGAAATCTACCACTAGGAAGGAAAATTCTCTCCTGTAAGAATAAATATGGGAGAAAGGTGTCTCCTCTGTACTGATGCTTTATCAGCAATCCTTGTTTCAAGAAAAACACCACATTTCAAAAACAGTTGTCATTGGGACGGAAAGTGAGGTGAAATGTTCTGAACAGGGGCACAGACAGCAAAACAAATGTTACAGGGGTGATAACCCTTACCTATGTTTTCCAAAAAGTTTAAAAATAGATTTTTGGGCTGGAGCTACACTTCAACAATGTACCTGTTCAAAATTACAAACACATTCTACATAAGAACAAACCTACAGTCCCTGTCTTGTATGCACCGCCTGTATACGGCTGTTCAGAGTATATAGGGCCTTTTTTATTTTGTGTGCGGTGTTCCCCTTAATATCCATACAAGACCCAAAGGGGCTGGTAATGGGCTGGGGTGGGGGGGGGGGGTGATGGGGTAGCCATGCAATTTTTCTCAAAGATTTTCATCCATATTACCGGGACCAGACATTACATTAAAGCCGCAAGCAGTTTTAAATGGCTTTTTTTTCCTTTAGAAGTGTCATTTTGTGCAGGGACAGTTCTAAACACGGGAAACACGTGGCACTTCACAGGCATACTTTAGACACCCCCCAGGTACGATATTTAAAGGAATATTTGACTTTTTTTTTTTCACTTTATGCATCATTAAAATGACTGCTCCCGAAAAACGACCGTTTTTAAAACTTCTTTTTGCATTGATACATGTCCCCTGGTGCAGAACCCGGGTTCCCAAACCCTTTTTAGGACAATAACATGCATAATAGTTGTTATAATTAGCACTTTAGAATTCGAACGTTCGCATCCATTGTATTTAATAGGGTTCTAATGTTCGTACGAACTTTCGGTCCGTTCGCGGGTTCTGGTGCGAACCGAACCCGGGGGTGTTCGGCTCATCACTATTCCACACGAATGCTACAAAAGCCTTCAGTATCTGTTTAAAAAAGGTTTCTGGTAATTTAATCGGGACTCTGTGTAGTGTATAGATAATTCTAGGCAATATACACATTTTAACCACTTAAGCCCCGGACCATTTGGTAGCTAAAGGACCAGAGGTGAATTCAGAATTTTGCACTGCGCTGCTTTAACTGTAAATTGTGCGGACATGCAATGTTGTACCCAAACGAAATTTGCGTCCTTTTCTTCCCACAAATAGAGCTTTCTTTTAATGGTATTTGATTGCCTCTGCGATTTTTATTTTTTGCGATATAAACGGAAAAAGACCGAAAATTTTGAAAAAAAATTATATTTTCTACTTTTTGTTATAAGAAAAATCGAATAAACTCAAATTTAGTCATACATTTAGGCCAAAATGTATTCAGCCACATGTCTTTAGTAAAAAAAATGTCAATAAGCGTATATTTATCGGTTTGCGCAAAAGTTATAGCGTTTACAAACTAGGGTACATTTTCTGGAATTTACACAGCTTTAAATTTATGACTGCCTATCTCATTTCTTGAGGTTAGAAAGTAGACACCCCAAGGAAATTGCTGAGAGGCCTGTTGAGCCCATTGAATATTTTTTTTTTTGTCCCAAGTGATTGAATAATGACAAAAAAAAAAAATTACAAAAAGTTGTCACTAAATGATATATTGCTCACACATGCCATGGTTATATGTGGAATTGCACCCCAAAATAAATTTTACTGCTTCTCCTGAGTACGGGGATACCACATGTGTGGGACTTTTTAGGAGCCTAGCCGCGTACGGGACCCCGAAAACCAATCACCGCCTTCAGGATTTCTAGGCACAAATTTTTGATTTGACTCCTCACTACCTATCACAGTTTCGAAGGCCATAAAACGCCAAAATAGCACAAAACCCTCCCAAATGACCCCATTTTGGAAAGTAGACACCCCAAGCTGTTTGCTGAGAGGCATGGTGAGTATTTTACAGCTCTCATTTGTTTTTGAAAATGAAGAAAGAACATTTTTTTTTTTCTTTTTTTTTTTTTCAATTTTCAAAACTTTGTGACAAAAAGCGAGTTCTGCAAAGTACTCACAATACCTCTCAGCAAATAGCTTGGGGTGTCTACTTTCCAAAATGGGGTCATTTGGGGGGATTTTGTGCCATCTGGGCATTCCATAGCCTCCGAAACTGTGATAGGCAGTGAGAAGTGAAATCAAAAATTTACACCCTTTAGAAAGCCTGAAGGCGGTGATTGGTTTTTGGGGTCCCGTACGCGGCTAGGCTCCCAAAAAGTCTCACACATGTGGTATCCCCGTACTCAGGAGAAGCAGCAGAATGTATTTTGGGGTGTAATTCCACATATGCCCATGGCATGTTTGAGCAATATATCATTTAGTGACAACTTTGTGCAAAAAAAAAAAAATTGTCTTTTTTCCGCAACTTGTGTCAACATATAAAATATTCCATGGACTCGACATGCCTCTCAGTATATAGCTTGGGGTGTCTACTTTCCAAAATGGGGTCATTTGGGGGGGTTTTGAACTGTTCTGGCATTTTATACACAACATTAGGAAGCTTACATCCACTCTTCTAACCACTTGAAGACAAAGCCCTTTTTGACACTTTTTGTTTACATGAAAACATATTTTTTTTTGCAAGAAAATTATGTTGAACCCCCAAACATTATATATATTTTTAAAGCAAAGGCCCTACAGAATAAAATGGTGGGTGTTGCATTTTTTTTTTCTACACAGTATTTGCGCAGCAATTTTTCAAACGCATTTTTTGGGGAAAAAATACACTTTTTTTAATTTGAATGCACTAAAACACACTATATTGCCCAAATGTTTGATGAAATAAAAAAGATGATCTTAGGCCGAGTACATAGATACCAAACACGACATGCTTTAAAATTTCGCACAAACGCGCATTGGCGACAAACTACATACATTTTTAAAAGCCTTTAAAAGCCTTTACAGGTTACCCCGTTAGATTTACAGAGGAGGTCTACTGCTAAAATTACTGCACTCGATCTGACCTTCGCGGTGATACCTCACATGCATGGTGCAATTGCTGTTTACATATGACGCCAGACCGACGCTAGCGTTCGCCATTGGGCAAGAGCAGGGCAGGACAGGGGTGCTTTTTTTTTTTATTTTTTTTTTATTATTAATTTTGCTTTTTTATTTTATTTTTAAACTGTTGCTTCCATATTTATTTATTTTTTAATCATTTTTATTGTTATCTCAGGGAATGTAAATATCCCCTATGATAGCTATAGGTAATGACAGGTACTCTTTTTTGAAAAAACTGGGGTCTATTGGACCCTAGATCTTTCCTCTGCCCTCAAAGCATCTGACCACACCAAGATCGGTGTGATAAAATGCTTTCCCAATTTCCCAATGGCGCTTTTTATATCCGGGGGGGGGGTCATTCCCTCCCACTGCTTGTAAAAGCAGTCCAGAGGCTAATTAGCCACTAGGATTGCTTTTACATGAAAGCCGGCCGCTGGCTGAAAAGAATGATACCAAGATGATACCTAAACCCGCAGGCATCATTCTGGTATAAACATTCAAAGTCCAGCAACATACCAGTACGTTGCTGGTCCTTGTTGGACATGTATTGTAATCTTTTTTTTCATGCAGCCTGTTGGCTGAACGAAAAAAAAAGATTGATCGGTGGGTATGCCCACCATTAGAATACCGCCCTTCATCCACCCACTTCTAATGATGGGCATACATGCACCATTTATATATGCCGAAGCATGGGGGCATCTTCCCGCAAAAGTTATGCCGCGTACACATGGTCAGACTTTTCCACGGGCAAGCCTCCGTCGGAATTTCGACTGTATGTACGCGGCATTAGGAGTAAAATCGCTCCTCCGCCCCTGCTGCCTCAATGCTTCGGCATATATGCTTTTTTTTTTTTTTAACTGTGGTGGCGAAATCACCTCCTACAGCACTGGAGTCGCAGGGATCAGGCCTGTCTCTGCAAACGCTGCAGTTATGTGTGTTGTGTTTTGCAAGTGACAGTGATCGATCGATACTGCACTTGGGTGGCCTGGGCTGGACGGAGGGGCAAAACGCAGGTGCTAGCAGGTATCTGGGCTGATTCCGCTAACACTGCGTTTTTGGGAACCCTAAACTGCTGGGGACACTAGTATAGATCTGATCAGATCAGATATTGATCTGTTCAGATACTATACCACTAAGGGGGGTGTATGCTTCACGCGTGGGTGTTAGCGTTACTGGCACTAACCTGACGCTGCCTGGGGTGTGACGCAGACCCTCTCTGACGCTAAAACCTAATTGATATCACCCGCCGGGCGATCAGGGGGTTAAACCTTTATTGGGTTATATACGGCGGGTGCCCTGACACTATAAAAAGCAAACTAACTAACCAGCGTCACCCGTAACACTTATATGGTGATTACTGGTGAAAGGGTTAACTAGGGGCAATTAGGGGGTTAAAACCTTTATTAGGTAATATATGGGGGTACCTGACGCTATATAAAAACCTGACGGCGAACCTAAAAAAAATTACTGGCTACCGATCTGCATCACCGACACTAAGACAACGATCATAAAAACGATCGCTTAGCGACAGTGGTGATAGGGGGTGAAAGGGTTACCTGGGGGGCGATCAGGGGGTTAAACCTTTATTGGATAATATATGGGGGTACCTGACGCTATAAAAACCTGCGGCGAACCTAAAAAAAAATACTGGCTACCGATCTGCATCACCGACGCTAAGACAGCGATCAGAAAAATGATCGCTTAGCGACAGTGGTGATAGGGGGTGAAAGGGTTACCTGGGGGGCGATCAAGGGGGTTAAACCTTTATTAGGTAATATATTGGGGTACCTGACGCTATAAAAACCTGCGGCGAACCTAAAAAAAATTACTGGCTACCGATCTGCATCACCGACGCTAAGACAGCGATCAGAAAAATTATCGCTTAGTGACAGTGGTGATAGGGGGTGAAAGGGTTACCTGGGGGGCGATCAAGGGGGTTAAACCTTTATTAGGTAATATATGGGGGTACCCGACGCTATAAAAACCTGCGGCGAACCTAAAAAAAATTACTGGCTACCGATCAGCATCACCGACGCTAAGACATCGATCAGAAAAATGATCGCTTAGTGACGGCGGTGCTAGGGGGTGAAAGGGTTACCTGGGGGGTGATCAAGGGGGTTAAACCTTTATTAGGTAATATATGGGGGTACCCGACGCTATAAAAACCTGCGGCGAACCTAAAAAAAATTACTGGCTACCGATCAGCATCGCCGATGCTAAAACATCGATCAGAAAAATTATCGCTTAGTGACCGTGGTGATAGGGGGTGAAAGGGTTACCTGGGGGGCGATCAAGGGGGTTAAACCTTTATTAGGTAATATATGGGGGTACCCGACGCTATAAAAACCTGCGGCGAACCTAAAAAAAATTACTGGCTACCGATCAGCATCACCGACGCTAAGACATCGATCAGAAAAATGATCGCTTAGCGACGGCGGTACTAGGGGGTGAAAGGGTTATCTGGGGGGTGATCAGGGGGTTAAACCTTTATTGGGGGGGGGTTAGGGGGCTACACTGGACCTAAAACTAAATGTACTGACACTTTTACAGTCACAAATGTCACTGATTGCAGTGATCACTAAATAAATGGTCACTGCAATCAGTGACACTGTGACTGGGGGCTGGGGGGTGATCTGGGGGGTGATCTGGGGGGGTCTGGGGGGGCGATTTATGTACCTATGTGTCCTGGTGTCAGTGTAGTGTTGTGTGCACTAACCTGCATCTTCTCCTGTACGGCGCTCGGTATATGTGAGCGCCGCAGGAGAGATGACATCACTTCCTCCAGCCTGTGTAAACAAGCACACAGGCAGGGGAAGCTCTCATTCGCCGGGAGCGATCGAGAGGGGGTGGCCGGAATCGAACGGCCGTCCCCTCATGCCGGATCGCTCCCGAAGGTAAAACGACCGCTCACTGTAAAGAAGGGGGGTCCGATCGGACCCCCCAACTATACAAAGGCAATCATGTACATATACGTGATTCTGCCTGTCGGTGCCATTCTGCCGACGTATATTTACAGTGGGTGGTCGTTAAGTGGTTAATGGCACTTACTCTTCCAAACCATGTTAGGTATTGTCCTGTCCATTTCTTTAAGTCCCCTATGTAGCGCTACCCACAGTTAAGAGAGCCGCTGGATTTTTGTTTTGGGCCCTGTGTACAGCACCGCCAAACCCCGGCAATCTTACTCGACCCACTCTGGCACAGTTAGTCTAGGGATTATACTTGTATCACAATCAAACAGTATTGCAAGGGTTACCTCTTTGCTATAAGACAACACACCGATGCTAGAGATCAAGTATAACGGTTTTACTTTCGTTTTAAAGGGGCACAGGCAGAACATAACACATACAATTTGCTTACAGAGCCCTGCAGCAATAGGTACAGCACGCAATAATGGCGCGGCGCGGTAATCCACCACGCGCAGCTATTATTGTATACGCGCCCTATGGCGCACTAAAACAATAGTCTATCTCCCCTCCCTGGTCAGGCCTGACACAGAATAAATCTGTCTTTTCATTAAGGATTTCTTCGCATGCAAACTTTCGGTGGTGCACTTGATGAAACAGTATTTTTGTAATCCACAAAGTAGGCAGTCACAAAGAACACTATACTGGAGACCCTTTAAACTCTGTCCTGCTACTGGTCTCCAGTGAAGTAACAAACAAACGATCGGTGGGCCAAGGCAGTCTATAGGCCTAAACACGGTACAGTCTATTGGATTGAGCAAGTGCTCGCTCACCACTCCGGACGCGATCCCAGTCCGGGACTTCCACCTGCTGTGTCTCCGCACACAGCGTCTGCCACGATCGGGTCCCCGATCCAACTGATGTCCTCACTCGACAAGTCAGATGCCACTCAGGCTCCGCAATGGGGTGGAAGGCTCTTCGGAAGTTGCGCAAGGCCCCAGGCTTCAGGCCTTGCACTGCAGCAGATCCGCACAGGAAGACTGTTGCTTGCAGCGCGGTGTCCAAAAGAGGCCGAGCTCCTCCTCTCCCCCTTCTTAAATAGCCCCTCCCATGAGTCTCTGCGGTGGCCAATTGCACTCTGGATGCCGAATGGGGTTCTGGGTAACGTAGTCCCGGTGCCATTAAAGAAGACCCCGCTACACCTACTATCCTGGCCATTAGGGATGCATAATTAAGGTCATATAATGTTTTTTGATCTGCGGTAATATGTACCCCCAAATAGAACAAGGAATCCTTCTTCCATACAAAGGGGTACGCCCTCCTCGGCGTCTTTGCCATCTCTTGAGGTACATGGCTGGGTAAAAGTATTGATTTTTCAAAATTAATTTTAAAGTTAGATAGGTGCCCATATCTGTCCACTTCCTGCATAAGAGCTGTTAGGAATGTCTGTGGTGTTGAAAGATAGAATAATAAGTCGTCAGCATAAGCCGATACTTTGTGTTCAACATCCCCAATACATGTCCCTAATATCTCCCCATTACTTCTGACATTACAAAGAAACCACGAGGCACAAATAAATACACATATATATATATTTTTTTACATAAAAAGAATAGACACCATGGCCTTTAGTGGCCTCTTTGGAAGTAGGAGGGGGCAATGTTCACGGGACAAATAAGGACACAGTAGGATAACACACAACATAAGTAGAAAGAAAGGAGTGAGTGGGGGCAGAGCAGACTTACTCCACCGCAGCCAGGGATGGCGCAGAGGGAGGGGGGGGAGGGAGAGAATTATATACTTTTTTTTTTTTTTTGGTGGGGGGGGAGGGGGGAAATTATTTTGATAAGATAATTTTGTACTTAGTTCTGTCTTGCAATGCTCATTTGTCCTTATGTAAACGTACAATGTTGAATGGAAATGTAAAATGTTGAAGCTTATAATAAAAATAAAATAAAAAATTTGATTATAAAAAAAAAGATCGTCTTTGGTTGAGCTGGAGGGGTCATAGATGGATGGAATTATAAAGGGGCATAGAGTTACAACTTTTGATCTATCTGTCAGGAAAACTGAGTTCATTACCCAGCTCAAAGAACTGTGCACAGAATTGTTTTCAGATGCATGGGAGTGCCATTAAGAATACGGCGCGTTTTACCTGTGGGTGTGGTAATGATTTACATGTATTCCAGCACCCGCATATACAGTATTTGAACCTAGCCTTTTATAGTAATGTGAACTTACACAGCGCTTAACTTACAGTACATTCTCATCAGCCCCTGCCCTCAAGAAAATTTAATAAGGGAGGGATGAGCTGATGGAGAAAATAAAAGTACAGTTGTTAGGTGGAGGCAGGTTAGGCTTCTCTGAAGAGAAGGGATTTCAGGGACCGTCTAAAAGGGTGGGAGATAGTATCGGGTTTGGGAGTTCCATAGGATGGGAGAAGCTCTGGAGAAGTCCTGGAGACGAGCATGGGAGGGAGTGACAAGAGAGCTAGAGAGCAGGAGGTCTTGGGAGGAACGAAGAGACGATTTGGTTGGTATTTTCAGAGTACTTGAAGGAAACCTATGTAAGCACATAGTAAACATGCAACCTCTAACCAGGGGTGTCAAACTGGCGGCCCTCCAGCTGTTGCGAAACTACAAGTCCCATCATGCCTCTGCCTGTGGGAGTCATGCTTGTAACTGTCAGCCTTGCAAAGCCTTATGGGACTTGTAGTTTCGCAACAGCTGGAGCGCCGCCAGTTTGAGACCCCTGCTAAGCAGATGGTGTCCTGGCCAGGATATCACCATTGGGCTAATTTGTGCCCGGGAAACCTTTTTTAAATGGTCCATTTACACCACTGGGCTGTCACAATGCGTTTTATATGTATTGTTGAGCAGCGTTGCCACTTATTGTGAAGGACACCCCAGCGTAAAAATGCATGCTTGCCATTTTCACATGCATTTCAACTCATTCTTTTTTTATGTTTTTTTTAATGCACCTCAGCACATTGTGCGTCATCGTATGACAAAGTGTGTGTTGCAGCGTTGTGATGTATTTTACACAGGCTATTTTTTGCTGCATACAGTATATTTGCAATGTAATGTCAAAAGGGGAAAAAAGCTCAATTTTATCCTTCACCTAGGTTGCCAAAAAAAGAAATGTATGTGATGCTTTTATTTAGAACTTTGGCGCATATATTTTGGGGTAAAATGTTAACTTGGGAAAAATGGCAGGAAATGCACTTTTTTTTCTTGCGCTATTTCTCTCTGATTAAAACCTAGGAAATTAGATGTATCCAAATCTACTTCCAAATATGTCTAATCTGTTCCAAATATAAGAAAGATCGATATATAATTTTATAGGGTAGGCTACAAAAGCTACAATTGTATGGAACTAAACTATTTCCAAAACTAAAAAAAATACTCTAGTGCCTCGTATACACACGACCGGTTTTCCCGTCGGGAAAGCTGCCATGAGAGCATATGCTCCATCGCAGTTTTCCTGACGAGAAAACTGCCGGAAAAAAAAGAGAACCAGCTTTCTTTTTTCCCGTTGGGATTCCCGGCGGACTTTTTCCCGTCGGGAAAACCGGTCGTGTGTATGCTTTTCCGAGGGGAAAAATACGCGCATGCTCAGAATCAAGTATGAGACGGGAGCGCTCGTTCTGGTAAAACTAGCGTTCGTAATGGAGATATCACATTTGTCACGCTGTAACGGATTGAAAAGCTCAAGGCTGAAAAGCGCAAATCGTCTCTCACCAAACTTTTACTAACACGAGGATCAGCAAAAGCAGCCCAAAGGGTGGCGCTGTTTGAATGGAACCACCCCTTTATAGTCCCGTTGTACGTGTTGTACGTCACCGCGCTTTGGACGGGCGGTATTTGGCCTGAACGTGTGTATGAAGGCAGGCTTGAGAGGAATCCCGTCTGGAAAAACTTTGTTTTTTTTCCTGCCGAGGAAAACGGTCGTGTGTACGAGGCATAGGAATTTTTTCCTCAATAAGGGCCCGCTCACACCATGTATGATGACTGGTGTATTTCTTCAGCTTAGAAACACCAGTTACCACAAGGCAACAATCAGTTGTTTCCAATGTGCCTGGGAATGCAGACATGATGCATTTATTCTCAGCAAATTGGATGGCACTACAGGTCACTGCTCCTTAGCATAGTGTAATGTGCTGCGGTGCGGAAACCTAAATGGAGTCTACCTTTGTACAATAAAGATAAAACATTGTAAACAGTGCAACACTCTGAAACATTTTAGCATGAGGCTAGGACGAACGGGCCATTAGGGAGAAAAAGGCTCTTGGACTCTTATACCGCATACACACGATCGGAAATTCCAACAAGAAAAGTCAGATGTGAGCTTTTGGTCGGAAATTCCGACCGTGTGTAGGCTCCATCTGAATTTTTCTGTCAGAATTTCCGCCAAGAAAAATTTGAGAGCTGGTTCTCAAATTTTCCGACAAGAAAAGTTCTGCTCGGAAATTCCGATCGTCTGTATGCAATTCCGACGCGCAAAAAAACACGAATGCTCTGAATTAATTAGACGCATACTCGGAATCATTGAACTTAATTTTTCTCGGCTCGTTGTAGTGTTGTACGTCAACGCGTTCTTGACGGTCAGAATTTGGGGTGATCATGTTTATGCAAGACAAGTTTGAGCCAAGAATCTGTCGGAAAAAAATCCATGGCTTTCTTGACGGATTTTCTGATCGTGTGCATTAGAGCATGCTTACACCAGCTTGAGTCTTAGGCCGGGTTCACACTGCTCCAATATCATCCGACTTTGTGACATCGGTCAGACATTGGTCAGATTTTAAAGGTACATTTTTTTTACCCAAACAAAAGTTATATGATTTTTTTTCCACAAATAGAGCTTTCTTTTTGTGGTATTTGATCACCTCTGGGGTTTTTTTTTGCGCTACAAATAAAAAAAGAACAAAAATCTTGAAAAGAAAAAAAAGGTTTTCTACGTTTCTGTTAAGCCCTGTACACACGATCGGATTTATCGGATTTCCTATGGATTTTAAACCAATGGATTTTTCCATCGGAAATCCGATGAAGCTGACTTCCATCAGTCTTGCCTACACACCATCAGTCATAAAAACGATCGTCCCAAACGCCGTGACGTAAAACAATCCGGCGAGCCAAGAAAAATGAAGTTCTATGCCTCTGAGCATGCGTCGACTTGATTCTGAGCATGCGCGGGTTTTTTATCCGATGGAGTTCCCTACAGACGATAGTAATTTGCTATCGTTTTTTTTCCATCGGATAAATTTAAAACATGTTCTATTTTTTAACACCGATGGAAAAAAGACCGATGGGGCCCATACACGATCAGTTTGCCTGATAAAAAAAATTCCATCGGACTGTTTTCATTGGTAAAACCCGATCGTGTGTACATGGCTTTACAAGACTATGTAAATAAGTAATTTTTCTCCTTCACCGATGGGCACTGATGAGGCTGCACTGACGGGCACTGATGAGGCAGTACTGATTGGCACTGATGAGGTGCCACTTATATGCAGCACTGATAGGCAGCACTGATAAACAGCACTGATGGGCACTGATAGGCACTCATAGGCGGCACTGATAGGCACTCATAGGCGGTACTGACAGGCACTGATAGGTGATACTGATAGGCACTCATAGGTGGCACTGATGGGCCCTCATAGGTGGTACTGATAGGTGGCACTGGAGGGCACCTATAGGCGGCACTGATGGGCACTGATGGGCGGCACCTATAGATGGTACTGGTAGGCAGTATTGGTCAGAGCCACTGGCAGGCATCACTGATGGCCACAGAGTGCCATCCCTAATGGGCAATGATTGCCATCCCTGGTGGGCTCTAGTGGGCATCCCTGGTGGCCATGGGTGGGCATCCCTGGGGGCCATGGGTGGGCATCCTTGGGGGGATAATCAATTAGTGCAGATCCTCCCTGTCAGGAGAGTAGCTGACCAACTCTCCACTACTCGCGTCTGTCAGCGCGAGTAGAGGAGAAAAGTCGATACATGCCTTTTCCTGTTTACACTGTGATCAGTTGTGATTGGACACAACTGATCACATGGTAAAGAGCCTCCGTCAGAGGCTCTTTACCTAGATCAGAGATGTGGGGTGTCAGACTGACACACCACACCACCGATCGCCACACTGCGTGCCCCCGTAGCTGCGTGCTGGCTTGTTATTCTGCTGGACGTCATATGATGCCCAGTCAGGATAACTGAACCACTTCCTGGCTATAGGCCGGGGCGGGAATTGGTTAAATAACAAACATGTCTATACTTACCTACTCTATGCAATGAAATCGCACAGAACGGCAGGGAACCTCTTATTTTGGGTCCTCCGCCGGCGTACCTGGCCCCTCCTCTCTTTCCAGTGCCCCCATGGGAAGCCGCTTCCCATGGGGGCACTCGTACATGAAAACACCCAAGTCCCTCTGCTGCGTCCATTGACACCGACGGGAGGCCTGTAGAGAATTAGGGTGGGAAAGACCAGGGAAAACATAGAGCGGAGTATTGACTATAGATAGATGTTCAGGGATGGATTGCGTAGGACAGTCAAGAAGTTCTTTCTTCTTCCATGAAAGAGAAATCTAACCAATATAAATGCATGGCCCAGAACTATAGTTTGTTCATTTGAAGGAGCTGGTCGGGTCTTTCATGAATTTGATATCTCAAACCAGACAGAGCCATTGGTGAACTGATGGTGGGGAAGTAGACTTCCACAGTGCAGGGCTAAATGAGCGTGCAGTGCTGACCAAATGTAATATCACTGAATTTTTGTATGTTTTAAATGTGGGATAATGTTGTGATGGAAAAACCTAGGTCCTTTGGAATGGGGCAGTCTGGGAGTTTTTGGACAAGTGTCCTGAAGGCTTGTAGGGCTGGGCTGAGCAGAACCAAATGGTGTGTAAAAACTCGACCCACGGCATTTGGTGTATGATCTGTCGTACTACTCTGGTATGACTTATGAAGCATTGAGAATCAGCTCAGTGTTTTTTTCTGTATTAGTTAAAGTTTTCTTTTGTTAGATTGGAGTATTTTTTTTTTTTTTATTCTGTATTGTTGTTTTGTTTTCATTTTATATTTTACACTCAATAAATATATCTTTAAAAAGATGGGTGTGTAGAAAATGTGGAGTTATTAAGACACATTTACAGTATTTTACGCATTGCTCACTAAGCAAACAGTGTTCAATGACACACAATATGTTTTATAAAAGGAAAAACTGGCAGTATTACTAGATTTCCAATATGGTTGATATTTTTTTATACCTAGTGTCTATCACAAATTATCTTGTACAATGTCTATGTCTAGTGTCTCTAGTAGTTCATAGTTCATGTAATACTGAGGCAATTTATACCCTTGCACTGTTTCAAAAATTGATAAGGGCCCACAAAAGATAGTGACATACCCAGCTTGTGGCATCAGCAAATTTGAGATAAGAAGAATAGAAAATACAGTTACGGTACATATAATAGCAGATCAAATTAAAACATTAAATAACAATAAAACTGGACTTCTTGATATTATGGATGAGAAATTATGGACACAGTACACTAGAATATTCCTAAAAGATGCTTATGGTATGCAAAATGATAGTCCTTTAATTAATGCAATCCACTGCTCCTACCTTAACCCAGTGAATGGCACTAGCCAATCAAATAATCCTGTATAAAAAGATTATACTGTATATGATAATTGAAATTATTCATGTAAACATTAAAAAATGTGGGATGCCTGAAATAAATCAACACTCACAGATAGAAACAGTATTCAGTAATTGTAAAGGACCAGACCCATGGGCATTACTGTTCATTGGGGAGACATTTGAAGATCAAGGATGCAGAATGAGGTGGCTCTAAAATGGCTATTATGAGTGGAGAAAGTTGTTTTCTTCAGTTCTTCTGCGTTTTATAATGGACTGAATTCTGGAGTCCAGCGGCTTTCAAGAGTCTTAGATGGGACAAAGTCCAGGTCTTAACTGAAACCAGCAGGCTGTGTGTGCACCTACGCATAGTCTTTAAATCAAGGGACTGTCTGCAATTCAGGGCTCCACCTGGGAGACAGGAGGTTCCCTGCCAAGAGGCCAAGGCACAGCCCGGCACTTGCTGCTATCCACTGGACAATATACTATACTCTGTGCCTGCTGTTGTGTCTGGTAATTCAAGAGGCAGATCTTTTCAAAGCATCCCATTTAGTTGTATTTTATCGCATTGTGCATCTTTTACATGGCATGCAGCATAGATTACAATGTCTTGTGTTGAGCCTACCCTGAAGCTGTACTTGTTCAGAGTATGTGCAAGTCTTTATTGAAGTTTGGATGACTCCCTTGTAGTAACTTTGTATTGGGTTTGAATACATGCCTTAACCACTTCGCATCCCAGCTATAGTCATATGACAACCGCAGGAGGGATCTCCCATCCTGGGCGGGCGTCATATGACGTCCTGGGCTTCCCTGCCGTCTAGGGGGCGAGGCAATGTTTATTCTCACTAATGCTGGGCTCAGGACATTTTCTTCTTCCCACTGGCCACAATTCGGCCCCCTAAAGTCTGAAGGACAGTAAACTGGTCCTTTGCTTGAAACGTTTGGAGAACCCTGATCTAGAGGTAGAAGAGACATTCCTTGTCGTCAATTCTGTTGTGTCTTGTATTCTGTCAGGCAGAGCAGTTATAAAATGCTTTATTTACAAGCTCAGGCATCTATAAAACTCATTCAGCCTTCTGAGGTATATTATAACATGAACAGGAACTATATAAAACTTGTACAGAGTATAGAAAGTATTATAGATGTAACTAGTGACATCTTAAGGCCAGAGGTATGAACACCACACCTGATGTTCATAAAAGTAGGCCACAGTGTGGAGCCTGCAGTGTCTCATGAAATGCTTTCTGCATAACATTGATTGGAGGAGAGGCCAGTCACATGACCTTGACCAGTATCGGCCTTGCCAAATCTGACTTCTTTTCCACATTGTTTAATTTAACAAAACCTTTGCTTGTTTCAAAGTCCCACAGCAATTGAAATGCTAAACACATTTGAGAAGAACACTGATGTTCTTAACAATTGTACGCTTTCTTAACCACTTGACCACTGGGCACTTAAACCCCCTTAATAACCAGACCAATTTTCAGCTTTCGGTGCTCTCACATTTTGAATGACAATTACTCAGTGATACAACACTGTACCCGTATGAATTTTTTGTCCTTTTTTTTACACAAATAGAGCTTTTTTTTGGTGGTATTTAATCACCGTTGGGTTTTTTATTTTTTGCGCTATAAGAGAAAAAAGACTGAAAATTCTGTAAAAAAATGTTTTTTTTTTAGTTTCTGTTATAAAATTTAGCAAATTACAATTTTTTCTTCATAAATTTTGGCCAAAATTTATACTGCTACATATCTTTGGTAAAAATAAGTACAAATTGGTGTATATTATTTGGTCTTTGTGAAAGTTATAGAGTCCACAAGCTATGGTGCCAATATCTGAAAATTGATCACACCTGAAGTACTGACGGCCTATCTCATTTCTTGAGACCCTAACATGCCAGAAAAGTACAAATACCCCCCAAATGACCCCTTTTTGGAAAGAAGACATTCCAAGGTATTTAGAAAGAGGCATTGTGAGTTTTTTGAAGTTGTCATTTTTTCCCACAATTCTTTGCAAAATCAAGATTTTTTTTTTCTCTTTTTTTTTCACAAAATTGTCATATTAGCAGGTTATTTCTCACACACAGCATACGCATACCCCAAATTACACCCCAAAACACATTCTGCTATTCCTCCCGAGTATGGCGATACCACATGTGTGAGACTTTTACACAGCGTGGCCACATACAGAGGCCCAACATGCAGGGAGCACCTTCAGGCGTTCTGGAGCACCCAGGCCAATTCTGACATTTCTCTCCTACATGTAAAAATCATCATTTGTTTGCTAGAAAATGACATAGAAACCCAAAACATTATATATGTTTTTTTAGCAAAGACCTTAGAGAATATAATGGTGGTCGTTGCAACTTTTATCTCGCACGATATTTGCGCAGCAATTTTTTTAACGCGTTTTTTACGGAAAAAAAATGTTTTGTGCTAAAAAAAAAAAAAACAGTAAAGTTAGCCCAATGTTTTTACATAATGTGAAAGATGAAGTTACGCCAAGTAAATAGATACCTAACATGTCACCCTTCAAAATTGCACACGCTCGTGGAATGGCACCAAACTTCGCTACTTAAAAATCCCCATAGGCAACGTTTTAAATATTTTTACTGGTTACATGTTTTGAGTTACAGAGGAGGTCTAGGGCCAGAATTATTGCTCTCGCTCTAACGTTCGCGGCGATACCTCACATGTGTGGTTTGAACGCCGTTTTCAGATGTGGGCGGGACTTACGTATGCGTTCGCTTCTGTATGCGAGCTCACGGGGACAGGGGCGCTTAAAAAAAATATTTTTTTTTTATTGTTCATTTTACTTTATTTATTTTAGTTTGACATGTTTTTCCGCCCCAAAAATTTTTTGGATCACTTTTATACCTATTACAAGGAACGTAAACATCCCTTGTAATAGGAATATGGCATGACAGGTCCTCTTTACAGTGAGATATGGGGTCAATAGGACCCCACATCTCACCTCTAGGCTGGGAAGCCTGAAAAAAAAACAAAAAAAAAACAATCCTGGCTTTGATCATAGCGGTGAGTCGGTAGAAGCACCGGAGGGTGGCGGGGGGGGGGACATCCCCTCTCGCCTCCCGTAAGAATGATCAAGCGGCGGAACAGCCGCTATGATTGTTGTTATGGTGTAGGGAATCGCCGGCTGAAAAAGCTAATATCTGAATGATGCCTGTAGCTGCTCCCATCATTCAGATATCACCGCACAAAGGACGTCATATGACGGCCGGCGGGCGGGAAGTGGTTATTGCAGAGTATTGCCGGGCATTGCAGAGTATTGCCGGGCATTGCGGAGTATTGCCGGGCATTGCGGAGTATTGCCGGGCATTGCGGAGTATTGCAGGGCATTGTGGAGTATGACAGGGTATTGCACGGGGTATTGCACAGGGGGTATTGCGCAGAGTATTGCAGAGTATTGCGCAGGGTGCATTGTGCAGGGTATTGCAGAGTATTGTGCAGGGTATTCAGAGTATTGTGCAGGGTATTGCAGAGTATTGTGCAGAGTATTGTGCAGGGTATTGCAGAGTATTGTGCAGGGTATTGCAGAGTATTGTGCAGGGTATTGCAGAGTATTGTGCAGAGTATTGCACAGGGTATTGCAGAGTATTGCGCAGGGTATTGCAGAGTATTGCGCAGGGTATTGCAGAGTATTGCGCAGGGTATTGCAGGGTATTGCGAAGGGTATTGCAGAGTATTGCGCAGGGTATTGCAGAGTATTGCGCAGGGTATTGCAGAGTATTTTGCAGAGTATTGTGCAGGGTATTGCAGAGTATTGCACCAGGGTATTGCAGAGTATTGCACCAGGGTATTGCAGAGTATTGCACCAGGGTATTGCAGGGTATTGCGCAGAGTATTGCGCAGGGTATTGCAGAGTATTGCGCAGGGTATTGCAGAGTATTGTGCAGAGTATTGCGCAGGGTATTGCAGAGTATTGCACAGGGTATTGCAGAGTATTGCACAGGGTATTGCAGAGTAATGCGCAGGGTATTGCAGAGTATTGCACCAGGGTATTGCAGAGTATTGCACCAGGGTATTGCAGAGTATTTTGCAGAGTATTGCGCAGAGTATTTTGCAGAGTATTGCGCAGGGATGGCTGAGCAGGGATGGATGGATTGCTGGATCTGTGACTGCAATTGTCACAGATCCAGCCCACAGCTGACATGGGGAGGGAGCTGACATGATCCGCTCCCTCCCCTCTCCTCTCACACTGTACCGATCGGTACAGAGGGGGGAGAGAGGAACCGGCGTCATCACATGACGCCGGTCTGTTTACAAGTGATTGCTCCGTCATTTGACGGAGCGATCACGTGGTAAACGGCCGCTATCAGCGGCGATTTACCGCGATTCGTGATGCGCCGGGTCCCCTGGACCCGGCGGTGACGGAGATTCCCGTGTGCGCCTTGTCGACGTTATTTGTCGGCAGGTGGTTGTAAAGTGGTTAAAAGTCACATTGCTGCTTTATAATCACTAATCAAGTGATGCTTCCATAGTCCGATAAGACTTAAAGATCCAGTGTAACAACAAATTACATTTCTTCAAGATTATAGATTGACTTGCTCAAGCCTGGTGTCCTTAAATCTGATACTGAGAGTTGTTTTCATATGTAGGGTCAGAACACAAGGTTACAGTGAGCTGATGCTGAGTTTCATTCCAGGCCTCAAGTGTATCTTAATTTTACATATGTATGGTCTACACCAGCCATTCTTAACCAGGGTTCAGTGGAACCCTAGGGTTCCTCCAGGGGTAGCTAGGGTTTCCTTGAGCTGTGATTAACTGACCTTCCATCTTATGGTGCCTGCATAGTTCCAGGCCCAATGCCACCTGGCAGAGTCAGCATGTCGCTAGGGTTTCCTTGAGCTGTGGTTAACCGACCTCCCATCTTATGGTGCCTGCATAGTTCCAGGCCCGGCATGCTGACATAATCAGATTATGAAAACATCACTTGATTAGTGACATTTTGACCACCACTGTGGGGGGGAGGGGGGGCGTTCTTCCCAGTGCCTACCACCAATGTAATGTTTTTTTCCCCAATGACCGCCATGGACTAATCTTAGCAGGGGTTCCGCGAGACCTGAAAATTTGTTTAAGGATTCCTTTGGGTTAAAAAGTTGGGAAAGGCTGTTCTACACCTTTCACTGCAATTATTGTATCTACATTCTACAGACAGAAGAAGGCTTCATGCCAACATTTTTACACATACAAGTCCGTACAGGCATTGGCACTGTGCTGGAGAATCTTCACCCTTGCCTGGCACCACAGAGGTGTAAGATATATTTTTATATCTGCAACGTCCACTTTAAGATAAACCTTAGCAGTACAAACTAATCCTATTATGAAAAATATGAGGAAAAGTGAAGTTCTATCCAGCAACATTCATATGTCAAAACAATAAGTAAACTCAGAGATATACAGTAAAAGTCATGATTCCATTAAAAGTCGAGGTTAGCTCTACCTTCAGCACCTTCTTGTTGGACAGGGGTCAACCTTATCTTTTACCAAAGAAGTAGAGCTGTACGGTATCTCACAAAAGTAAGTACACCCCTCACATTTTTGTAAATATTTTATTATATCTTTTCATGTGACAACACTTAAGAAATTACACTTTGCTAGTTTTGCTTTGCTCATTAGTGTTACAAGGTCTCAGGTGTGAATGGGGAGCAGGTGTGTTAATATTGGTGTGATCTCTCTCACTATCTCATACTGGTCACTGGAAGTTTAACATGGCACCTCATGGCAAAGAACTCTCTGAGGATCTGAAAAATAGAATTGTTGCTCTCAAAAAGATGGCCTAGGCTATAAGAAGATTACCAAGACCCTGAAACTGAGCTGCAGCATGGTGGCCAAGACCATACAGCGGTTTAACAGGACAGGTTCCACTCAGAACAGGCCTCGCCTTGGTCGACCAAAGAAGTTGAGCGCACGTGCTCAGCGTCATATCCAAAGGTTGTCTTTGGCAAATAGACGTATGAGTGCTGCCAGCATTGCTGCAGAGGTTGAAGGGGTGGGGGGAGAGCCTGTCAGTGCTGAGACCATACGCCGCACACTGCACCAAATTGGTCTGCATGGCTGTCGTCCCAGAAGGAAGCCTCTTCCAAAGATGATGCACAAGAAAGCCCACAAACAGTTTGCTGAAGACAAGCAGTGGAACCATGTCCTGTGGTTTGATGAGACCAAGATAAACTTATTTGGTTCAGATGGTGTCAAGCGTGTGTGGCGGCAACCAGGTGAGGAGTACAAAGACAAGTTTGACTTGCCTACAGTCAAGTATGGTGGTGGGTGTGTCATGGTCTGGGGCTGAATGAGTGCTGCCAGCACTGGGGAGCTACAGTTCATTGAGGGAACCATGAATGCCAACATGTACTGTGACATACTGAAGCAGAGCGTGATCCCCTCCCTTCAGAGACTGGGCCACAGGAAAATATTCCAACATGATAAGGACCCCAAACACACCTCCAAGAAGACCACTGCCTTGCTAAAGAAGATGAGGGTAAAGGTGATGGACTGGCCAAGCATGTCTCCAGACCTAAACCCTATTGAGCATCTGTGGGGCATCCTTAAACGGAAGGTGGAGGAGCGCAAGGTCTCTAACATCCACCAGCTCTGTGATTTCATCATGGAGGAGTGGAAGAGGACTCCAGTGGCAACCTGTGAAGCTCTGGTGAACTCCATGCCCAAGAGGCAGTGCTGGAAAATAACAGTGGCCACACAAAATATTGACACTTTGGGCCCAATTTGGACATTTTCACTTAGGGGTGTACTCACTTTTGTTGCCATTGGTTTAGACATTAATGGCTGTGTGTTGAGTTATTTTGAGGGGACAGCAAATGTACACTGTTATACAAGCTGTACACTCACTACTTTACATTGTAGCAAAGTGTCATTTCTTCAGTGTTGTCACATGAAAAGATATAATAAAATATTTACAAAAATGTGAGAGGTGTACTCACTTTTGTGAGACACTGTACATATAAATTCAGCTGCCCTATCTCTGCCTTGTCTTGATTTGCGGTTTACACTGAAGGGATACTTTCCAACTGTTCCATCTTTGGAGGAATTGTCTCTGTTTTGTAACTGAATCCCTCTGTCCTTCTTTCCTCCTCAGTTGACCCTCTCTTTGGCCAGATGGAGAGATCCCTATAGAAATGTATTATTTGACTATCAAAAGTGTTTTACTGTGCTAAACATTTTTATATAACCGTTTAATTATTATATTTTTTGCTTTGAAAAACCCCAAAAAAGGTACCTGAGCTCCAAATGATAGACTGTTGGGAGGTATGCACAACTGCCCTGCAACCATGTGTAATGAGGGCCCCTTTTAGGAAAAGGGAGCCTTGACTGCTGGAAGCATGGCATCACTGTGGGTGTGAACCTAAATGGAAGTTAAGTAGCTCTCTTAGGATTGGCTACAAAGACCTGAGATGACTGGGTGGAGCCTGAACTCTAGGAAATGGCTATGCTGAGGCACATCCAAGAGCTCTGAGGAGATTCAGCTGTCACAAGAGTTGCCCACCCTCCTGCCCGTTTTTTCACAGGTTTATTGGTGGTTTTGACCTTGCCAGCAATTGATGTTGCTTTATGGGCTATACCCTCAAGTTAAATTTGTAGGTCAGTCTAATGCCTGTCTGGCACTGATGGTAAGGACAGGCCTCTTAGACTATGTGAGTTTATGTTTATGGGTGCCCACGGTATACTATGACTGGCATGTTGTTTGGTAAATTCTGGGGTCAGTCTAATGCCTGTCTGGCACTGATGGTAGGGACAGGCCTCTTAGACTATGTGAGTTTATGTTTTATGGGTGTTTCTGGTATACTGTGACTGGCATTGTTTGTTTGGTACATTTGGAAAGTTGTGCTTTTGAATGTTCAATAAAGCTGTGGCCTTGCCCTATTTCCAACGTAATCAGCTTCCGTGTCTTTTTGGGGGAGCAAGGTACTGGTTTATTATGCCTTGTTTCCACTGAGCGGATCGGTTCGGGTCGGTACAGTTTGGAACGGTTAGAACGGTCTGGTCTATTCTGGTGAGCGTTTCCACTGCAAGTCGGACCACCAGGGGCCATACATATTTTAGAAAAAATGCCTTGCATGATGTCACACTAGTGCGACGAGAAACGTGACAGAGAGTCAGTCAGCATCAGCAAAACAAATACAACAACGGAGGTCATCCAGCAGCTCAGATCCAACTGCAACCGTCTCCTTTCACCTGTAATATACAAAAGACCAAACTATTTTTTTTGGTAACATCTGTCAAAACAATACTGTAATCCCCTTTCTCATCTGCCCCACCAGACTGTACCACACTGATCTACTGCCCCACCTCTGTACCCCCTGCACATCTGCCCCACTGCTGAACCCCCTTCTCATCTCTTCCACCACTGTACCCCCTGCACATCTGCCCCACTGCTGACCTATTTTAAGAAAATGCACAATTACAAATTTCACTATTATCATCATGTCTTACCATTGTGCCGGGGTGCATTAGGCGTACTCTGTGGTTGGATACTCTGTGGTTGGCTACTCTGTGGTTGGCTTGATGAAATACTACTGGTGCTGCTGAAAGACGTTGAAGGTCCATCATCTGAAAAGTTTGACGCATGATTGGAGAGTCCATCAGCTGTTTATGAAAATAAACATATGGTTATATATATTTTTTTAAATGGTTAGCAGAGCGAAATCCTATGCCAAGTATAAAAAAAACACTTACCTAAGGGGTCTACCATGGATTCGAGAATTGCAGTTGCAGAGTCCAGACCACCCTCCCTGCCTTGGTTTGCTGGCCTATGACCGTAAATGGCGTCCAAGTACTCGGACAGTTTCCACTACGGCTGTTGGCGTCCTTAATTTTTTTATATTGTCCTTTAAGCTTCTTAAGCTTTGCCCTACACTGACCCGACGTCTGTTCAAATCCTTCAGCTGCCATCCGTTGAGAAATATCTTTGGTCACCTTTTCATTTCTCACTGATCCATCAAGCTCACTCTGAATAACGCTATCACCAATAATCGTTAGGAAAGTAGATAGTTCCTGAGATAACCAGACCCTACTGTTGTTTGCAGGCATCCTTCTCCTTTGTATTGACTGAACGGCGACGTGGTGTTTGCTTGGCGCTTTGCTTTGACGTCAGCATTTACGTTTTTCTGTCCACCAATCAGTGAAATGTATTGTGTGACGCCAGTAGCTCCTCCCTAACCATACCGTTCCATTTTCTATGGCCCCACATCTGAAGCAGGACCCTGAATGGTGCGGTACGGTTCGGTTTTATGGCACGCTTTTATAATGGAAACACTCAAAATAGCGTGCCGTACCGAACCGTACTTAACCGATCCGCTCAGTGGAAACAAGGCATATGTTGGTCATAAATGAGCCTATGCTTCTCAGCAGTCATACACATGTTTGTGCATACAGTGCTGCTGCCTTTCAAAGATTTAAATAAGCCACGAAGAGGTGAAATATCAAGATTTGTGCTGTTTGACCTAAATGCAATGGACTCTAAGGTCTGTGGGGACCTTAAATATTCCAAAACTTCTGAATTTAACTAATGCAAAATAGACATTTAAATGTGACATGGCTGTGTGTCACACATGTATGTATGGTTCCTATACATAAGTACGTATAAATACCATGCTTTATTTATATGGGCGTGCTTAATCACCAGTAGGCAGGTTAGTAAGAGTTAGATGCATGTCATATTTTTTCTTAAAAGCACAAAGGAAATGTAACTCCACCTGTTGTTGTCTTAGTAACAATCACTAATGTTAATTTACTCACCTTAAGCAGTATCAAAGGTCACAGGTTTAGTACTGCTACGTGAAGACCTGCACTTACTAAACGCCCAACAAATCTCTTCTGGAGAAGTGGCTCGGTAATGTATATCAGAGACACTATAAACAAAATCATGTAATAAGCGGGTATTCATGCAGAAATACATCACACAACTTGCATGCAGCACTAGACAATCATTCTAGTTTTGCACACACAGTAAAGACATCTGTGTCATCGGGAGTAGAGATGGGTGAATTATCTTGCATAGAACTATCCAGGCCTTATGACCCCAATAGCAGCTTCACCCAACAGCTGTACTTCCAGTACACCACCAGGAATTCTGTCCGTCCCTCCTCTCCCGTCGTACATTCACAGAATGATTTGTATTCTGTGAACCCATCCAAAATATTGAAAGCCCAATTCTGGGACACTTTAAAATGATCCCTTATAGTGGGGCTGTGCCTGTACTGCACAAGTTAACTGTTTGTTTTGTCGAGGGGAGAGAAGAAGCACTTTAACTAAGCTGATCCTCCGCTCCTCCTGCAGGGAGTGCTCCCCACATGCTCTAGTGGTTGACTGCCCCTTAGAGTAATCATGTCCAGTGCAGGGCTATGGACCATATCTTGGTCTTCATAACCTTAGACAATTGGAGCATGGGTGAGAAGATGTTGCAGGGGGTTTAGCAGTGCACAGAAGCTGAGGATTGGGTGAGTACATATCCTTTTCTATGGCCTCTAGACCTAAGCAAGCAGTTATCCCTTGCAGTGTGGTCTCGGCCCCACTGCAAGGGATAATTTACAGCAGTGGCGGTGCGTCCATAGAGGGCGCCGGAGCGCCGCCCCCTCTCGCTCCCGCACCGCCACTGAAAGACAATACACAGATTCATGCATTGCATGAATCTGTGTATTGTCACCGCTGCCGCGCTGCCCACTATACATATGGCCGGCCTCCTGGCGAGCGCCGGCCATATGAATTAGAGCGGCGGCCGGCGGTGGGTGTAACTTGGAAGTGCCTATCAGAGCCAGCTCTCACGCTGTATTCGGCTTCCAAAAACTCCTCCCAGGTACGCACGGGGGTGCGTTCCTGGAAGAAGACTGTGTGGAGGTTTCAGCCAATCAGGTTCACCGGATCTGGTTACCGGTAACCTGATTGGCTGAAGCGACATCGAGGGCGGGAGAACACATCGAGGACGGCGCGGACCGAGGAAGGTAAATGCAGGGCTGGGGGGGGGGGACAGGCTGCATTTGGGGGACAAACTGGCTGAATATGGGGCACAAACTGGCTGAATATGGGGGACAAACTGGCTGCATTTGGGGGGAACTGGCTGAATATGGGGGACAAACTGGCTGAATATGGAGGGAACTGGCTGAATATGGGGGACAAACTGGCTGAATATGGGGGGAACTGGCTGTATATGGGGGACAAACTGGCTGAATATGGGGGGAACTGGCTGTATATGGGGGGCACGCTGGCTGCATTTGGGGGGAACTGGCTGTATATGGGGGACACGCTGGCTGCATTTGGGGGGAACTGGCTGTATATGGGGGACAAACTGGCTGCATTTGGGGGAACTGTCTGTATATGGGGGACAAGCTGGCTGCATTTGGGGGGAACTGGCTGTATATGGGGGGGGAACTGGCTGCATTTGGGGGAACTGGCTGTATATGGGGACAAACTGGCTGTATATGGGGGCACACTGGCTATATATATGGGGACACACTGGCTGTATATGGGGGCACACTGGCTATATATATGGGGACAAACTGGCTGTATATGGGGGCACACTGGCTATATATATATATGGGGGCACACTGGCTGTATATGGGGGCACACTGGCTGTATATATATGGGGGCACACTGGCTGTATATATATGGGGGCACACTGGCTGTATATGGAAACAAACTGGCTGTATTTGAGGGGGCAAACTGGTGGCGTTTGGGCACAGTGGCTGCGTTTAATGGGCACAGTGGCGGCAATTGATTTTTTTTTTTCAGTTTGTTTGCACCCCCCCAAAAATTTTGAGCACCAGCCGCCACTGATTTACAGTACAATTGCTACACAAGGCATGTAATAATTTAATATTATCAAAAATGACTTTTTATTTTCAGTCAGCAGGACTGTAATTTTCTGTAAAATTCAATACAATATGGCAACTTGGTAGTGTACAAAATGTCCCCAGAAATGTAATTTCACAGATTTTCCCAGCAGTCTGCACTCAGATACAAGTCATATTCTAGGCACCCCTTGCAATAGTACTTTCAGTTTTGGTGAGATAATCTCTAATGCCACGTACACACGATCGGAATTCCGCTCAAGCTTGGCTTGCATACTCACGGTCACACAAAAGTTCTCTGAACTTTCGACTGTCAAGTACGCGGTCACATACAACACTACGACGAGCCGAGAAAATGAAGTTCAATGCTTCCGAGCATGCGTCGAATTGTTTCCGAGCATGCGTCAGAATTTTGCGTGTCGGAATTGCTACAGAAGATCAGAATTTTTTGAACCAGACCCTCCCATTAAGAACTTTAATCTAAAGGACATGGTGAAACAAGAACAAAGCAAAGTTCAGAGCAACAAAAGGTAGAAATCTTCTACAAAGCCAGTCCATGCAATGTACATAGATCACCCAGAGGGGATTGTTTTTTTCTCAACAAAAGTGGAGTTATTCTTTAAAAGTAACGAAATACCCAGCTGAAAGCAGTTTCTGCTTTATATACGTTTTACAATCTATGGATACAAAAGATAAACTAGTGTAAAATATATTGTTGATATCTATGGATCATCAACAAGTGATACATTCTGAGTCTGCAGAATCATGTACAAAAAAAAAGTGAGTTCATCACCATCTAGTGCCTGAAATCATTATTGTCACACACTCCTTTCAATTATTTCATAATGGCTGAAATGCATAGTGTTCATAATTTCAGTGGACAGTTTAAAGTTTTGAACAGTTTTTACTGTAATGGTTTTGCAAATGTGCCCATCTTCTGCAATAGCCAATTGCATAGCAGGGTTCCCATTTGTCTGTAGGTTAGATCTAGTTATTACCATCCATTAGAATAATACGTAAAAAGAAAAAAAAAAAAATCAGATCAACTTTATACAATCAATTTAGGAAAGACTACTGTACATCTTTACCTGTTTTTGCTCTGTAGTACTGACAGACAGTGCACTTGCTGCAATGCATTCAGTGCAAAGTCAACTTCAGTCACATAGTGGATTCATATTGTTGCAATTGTAGCGCTACCCCCAGCAGAGGCGGCTCTAGGCTTTGTGAGGCCTTAGGCAAAATTTAGACATGAGGCCCTACTCAAGTGCAATGTCTGGATGGATGCCTGGAACTTGCGATGTCAGACCCACAGAGTTGTGCTATCACTTCTGCAGAAGCCGGGTTTCTGTATTCAGAAGTGACAGCGATGACCGGAAAACACAGGGCAGCGCCGGAGGTGGTGGAACACCACCCTGGTGATTGATCACAGGCAAATTAGGCGGCCGCGAGGCCCCTGTGAGGGTGAGGCCTTAGGCGACTGCCTAATTTGCCTAATTAAAGAGCCACCTCTGACCCCCAGTTAAGAGAGCCGCTGAGTTTTGTTTCGGGCCCTGTATACAGCACCACCAACCCCCGGCAATCTACTCAACCCACACTGGCACAGTTAGTCTAGGGATTGTTACCTCGTAACGGTCTATACCTGATTATACACAATCTGGCAGTATCAATAGATAACCACTATCCGCAAAGATGACACTAATACCACTGTGATAAAATATAACTGGATTTACTTTGGTATAAGGATTCAAAGTTAAACACATTACATAGTATACATGCAGAGCCCTGCAGCAATAAACATATTCTTCAGTGATAGTGCAGAGTGATCACCCGCCACGTGCAACTATCTTCTTTCCCTATGCGCAATATTGCGCAGCAACAAAGTTTTAACCCCCACCCTGGTCAGGCCTGACCCAGATTAAAACTCAGTCCTTGATGAGAACAATTCTTCGCATGCAACTTGAACGGTGGTGCACATTTAGGAAACAATATTTGTAATCCAAGGGGTAGTAAATAACAGGGTGGGCCAAGGCAGTCACTAGGCCCAACAAAGTAAAAGGATAATGAAGTGAGCAAGTGCTCGCTCACCACTCCGGACGCGATCCCAGTCCGGGCTTCCACCACTGTGTATCCGCACACAGTGTCTCCAACGGCCGGGTCTCTGGTCCAACTGATGTCAGCGAACTCGAGCAGGAACAGATGCCACCCAGGCTCCGCAGTGGGGTGGAAGGCTCTTTGGTCGGTATGCAAGGCCCAGGCTTCAGGCCTTACACAGCAGCAGATCCACACAGGGAGTCCTATTGCTTGCAGCGCGGTGTCCAAAGAGGCCGAGCCTAGCCTTGCCCTCTTCTTATATAGCCCCACCAATGATTCTCTGCGGCGGCCCAATGCACCCTGGGTGCCAAACAGGGTTCTGGGTAACGTAGTCCAGGGGCCATAAATGAGACCCTGCTACACACTCCCCCCACTTAAACTCTTTGGTCCCCAAAGATAAAAGTTAACACATGCTACGCACAACATTTGACAAAGCTGTGTATGATGTCGGCAGAGGGAGTTCCCACCAAAAACGAGGGGGGGGACTCCCTTGCCCACAGGTCACACTGTCATTCGTGGCCTGCCTAGCTGTGCCAGCGGGTGAGTTGGGGTTGCCCCCCACTAAATAAACAGTGGAGGGATCAGGGTCTTCCACACTCCTCCTGGCAGTAATCACAGTGTCTTCTGAGCTCTACCCCATTTGTGGGTAAGTCAATTTTCGGGGAGGCCTTATGGTCCTTCTCATCCTTCGTTCTCTTGGGATTTCTGGTTCTGGTAATACAGGTTCCTCTTCTGGAACCGACTTGGGAGTTTCCACTGGTTCTGGGACACTCGACTCAAGAGCAGGGAGATACATAGAATCTCTTGGATCCTCTTCTAGGAGTAAGTCGCAGGCGTCTTCCCAGGAATCCGACAAAGGACTGAACAGGATGAACTCAGTAGCTTCTGCATTCAGTGTACTGTCTATGGCGTCTTCAGTAGGTGGAAGATCTATAGCAGAAGTTTCTGGGACCTGGGAAGGCCATAGCCAATCAAGTTCTTCTCTCTCATCCTCACTCAATTCAGAGACATCTGATTCTTCAATCTGAGGAGTCTGGGACCGAGTGCTTGGCTTGGGAGTATCAAGGATGGAAGTTGACTCAGGGGGATCCCTCGCTGGGGGTATCCGAACTGCTTCGGCAAGTGGGAGTAAATGGTTCCGATGCCAAGTTTTTAGGGGCCCCACTTTTCCTTCTGGCTTTAGTCTGTAAACAGGTAGGCCCGACAGTTTCTTGCCAATAACATAGGGTTCAGGTCTCCATCTGTCTACAAGCTTGTGCTTTCCAGGGACCCCCAAGTTGCGCAGCAGCACTCTGTCCCCAGGTTGTAGATCCTGAATCCGGACCTTTAGATCAAAGTTCCTTTTGTTGCGGGCTCCCCTTTGGTCCGAGGCTGCTTTTGCCTGCTCATAGGCCAATTTTAAACTGTGTCTGAGCCTATCTACATATCCCTTGTGTGAAGTGGCCGAGCAGCGGTCTATGGAGGTACCAAAACCCAGATCTACCGGTAGTCTTGCTTCTCTTCCGAACATAAGTCGATAGGGCGAGTACCCTGTAGTGTCACTTGTGGTACTGTTGTATGCATGTACAATTGCTGCTATATGCTTGCTCCAATGCTGCTTCTTTTCACTACTCAAAGTCCCCAGCATGTTGAGCAGGGTTCGGTTGAACCTCTCCGGCTGAGCATCACCTTGTGGATGATAGGGGGTGGTTCGGGTCTTCTTGATCCCTAGAGAATCCAGGAGCTTCCGAATCAGCCGACTTTCAAAGTCCCTCCCTTGATCCGAGTGGAGCCGTTGTGGTAGCCCGTAGTGTACAAAGTATTTTTCCATGAGTACTTTAGCTACAGTGGAAGCCTTCTGGTCTTTGGTTGGAAAAGCCTGGGCATACCGGGTGAAATGGTCGGTTATCACCAGAACATTTCCTAGTCCACTCAAGTCGGGTTCGAGGCAGAGAAAATCAATGCATACCAAATCCAGTGGGCTTTGACATTGTAGATGGCCCATTGGGGCAGCTTGGTGGGGCAAAGTCTTCCTCTGGATGCAGCGTGCACAGGAGTGGCAGTATTCCTCGACTTCGGCCCTCATGCAGGGCCAATAGAACCGGTTCCTAACGAGCTGGAAGGTCCTTTCCGCTCCCAAGTGGCCATGATTGTCGTGCAGGGCGACCAAGACGGTCCCTCTATGTTTCTCGGGCAGAAACAGTTGCCATTTGTCTTCTAGGTCATCAGAGGGGCCCCTTCGGTAGACCACGCCCTGATGTACCTGCAGCCTGTCCCATTCCTTCCTCAGCAGACAAGCTTCTTTTGAAGGGTGGCGTAAGAGTTTATCTGGATCCTGACTCTCCAGGGCTTCCAGGACAAATCTCCCCATGGGGTCTTCCAATTGGTCACACCTCAACTCCCTCTTTGACAGTTTTGGCAAGTCAGCCTCCTCCAGCTGGGTTACCCCACAGTATTGTTTGGGGACCCCTACTACAGTGACTCCTATCTCTTCTGCTCTTGAACCGCCACTGGCCTGGAGTTCAGCCCCCTGACAGAGGGCCTGCACCCCATCGGGTGCCACTTGGGTCCAGTCTTCTGTACTGCTGGTGGGAGCATGGGATCTCCTTGACAAGGCGTCCGCATCTCGATTTCCAGCCCCAGGTCTATATTTCAGGCTAAAGTTGAACGCAGACAGGGCTGCCAGCCATCTGTGTCCTGTGGCATCCAGCTTTGCTGTGGTGAAGAGATAAGTGAGGGGGTTGTTATCAGTCTTCACAGTGAATTCGGCCCCATACAAGTAGTCTTTGAGCTTGTCGACTACAGCCCATTTGAGGGCCAGGAACTCCAATTTGTGGGTGGGGTAGTTCTTTTCCGAGGGGGTTAGACTCCTGCTCACATATGCAACAGGACGCAGTTGCCCTTCATGCTCCTGATAGAGCACTCCTCCCAGGCCATCATGACTGGCATCCACATGGAGTTCATAGGGTTTCTTTGGGTCTGCGTAAGCCAAGACAGGGGCAGTGGTTAGGCTTTTCTTCAACATCTGGAAGGCCTCTTCACACTTCTCGTTCCACTGGTCCTTGACTGACTCCCCCGGCTTCCTGGGGCCTGAGTCATCCTCTTCTCCTTCCGTCTCGAGCAGCTCATTTAGTGGTTTTGCAATCCGGGCAAATCCTTCCACGAACCTCCTGTAGTAGGAACAGAATCCCAAAAAGGATCTGAGTTCTGTCACAGTGGTGGGCCTAAGCCAGGAGGTGACTGCCTCCAACTTTTCAGGGTCTGTAGCTACCCCTTCTTCAGGAACTATGTGTCCCAGGTAGTTGACGGATGACTGATAGAACTGGCATTTTTCGGGTGAAAGCTTGAGTCCCTCCTCACTGAGCCTTCTCAGAACCTTCTCCAGTCTCTCCTCATGCTCTTCCAGGGTTTTCCCAAAGACAATGATGTCATCCAAGTAAACAAGAAATTCGATGAGGTTCATGTCTCCTACAGTCTTTTCCATAAGGCGTTGAAAGGTGGCCGGAGCTCCAGACAGACCTTGGGGCATCCTGTCAAACTCAAAAAAACCCACAGGAGTTATGAAAGCTGTCTTCTCCTTGTCTTCTGGATGCATGGGGATCTGATAGTACCTGCTCTTGAGATCCATTACACTGAACCACCTTGCTCTGGACAAGCTCTGTAAGACATCCTCTATTCTCGGGTGGTATACTGGTCAGGTATGGTTCTCCGGTTGAGGGTCCTGTAGTCTATACATAGCCTCAATGACCCATTCTTCTTCCTGACCACCACTATCGGAGAGGCATAGGGGCTTCTGGACTCCCGGATAACACCGGTTCACTTGAGCTTGGCGAGCTGTTCCCTCAAATCTTCGAGGTCCGCCAATGGGACTTGCCGGACCCTCTCCCTGAAGGGCTTGTCTTCCTGGAAGCGGATTCGGTGGGTGGCACTCTTTGCACACCCCACATCGAACTCATCTTGGGAAAAGATCCTTCTCCACTTGGTCAACTGGGCCTTTGTTCTCTCTTTCCAAGCCCTTGGCAGGTTCGGGTTCTCCATGCAGAGCTTCTCCCAAATAGTCCTTTCTCCATCTGTCTTCTCCACATCTGACAAGACGACCGGGGTAGCAGGGCTCACCTGGCCCAGTAACATCCTGGCTGGGATTTCCATCGGACCATCCGTAGTATTCCTGACACTCACAGGTACTTTACAGTGTGCCTTCTTCAGTGCCCTCAACGGGACCACTTCGGGGACTACTTCTAAGCCCGAGTGTTCTTCCCTTGGGTCAGGTTCCAACATGACAAAGGGCCCAGGCTGCTCCCAAGTGAGCTTCACAGTGGCTCTGAGACAGGTTACTTCGCCGGGTTGTAGCACTATTCCTCTTCTCCCCAGCCTCCAGACCTTTCCTACCCCCTCTTCCGGGGCCTTCTGCTCTAAGACCAGCCGCTGGTAGGCTGTCTTCAGCATCGGGTGGATCTTGGTGACCGTGGGGTCCTTCTTTCGTACTAGAGGGGCCAAAAGTCTCTGAACCAGGTCCGTGTTGGTCCTTATTATTATGGAGCTCTTGCTAGCTCCAGGCGGTCGGGGGCATACCACAGCCAGGGTGTCGAACACTTCAGCCTTCCTGGCTACAGATGGATCAAAGGTCAGTTTTATGGACAGATAGCCATCATAAGGGAAGCTCCTGGTCCCAATCCCCCATATCTTCAACTCTTCAATCTTCTGGATGGGTAAGTGGCTTAGATGCTTGTCATAAAAGTCTCTGTATAACAAGGTCACTTGTGCTCCAGTATCCAATATGGCTCTTGTGTAGACTCCCTCCACCTGGAAAGGTACTATGGGTGAGGGGCCTACCAGCTTCTCTGGACACTGCTTCAAGGGGGTTTCTTTCTTTTGATCCTTGCATTTCCATTTTGGAGTCTCTTTCTTCCATTTCTCTTTGGACTTTAGTCTCTCTTGGGCTTAGTATGCATTGATCTCTGTCATGGATATGCATTAATGTCTGTCTGCCATCTTACCTTCCTCCTCATGTGTTCATCTAGAGACCAGACCTCCTTCACCTGGCTTCCTTTATAATCTCCTCCCAGCCTGACTCCACCCCAGGCCCTATCACTGAACACTATATTAACCTGTGCACTGCAAGCCTGCTTTGCTGATCAACGTGTTTGTTAGGCATTGTGTGTTTGGGTTCCTGCCTGCCGTGTGCTACGTCTGTCTCTCTGTTACGTTATTGGCTTGTCCCCGACTATCCCTGTCTGCTCGTGACCCTTGACCTTCGGCTCGTTCTTCGTTATCCTTGTCTGCTTGTGGCCCCTGACCTTCAGCTTGTTATTCGGTTCTCTCTATCGTGTGCTGCTGCTTCCCCTCTTTTCCCCTTATCCTACGGGGCGTGAGCTAGGAAACTCCAGGGGCCGCGACCTGGTCCCAGCCTGCAGCGTAACATCCTCACCACTAGAGGCCCTGGAGAAGACCAGCTGGGTCTTAGACTCCGCGCCCTGGGGAATCTTGGCTCTCGCTTCCGTTGGGATCCCGGTTGTGCTCCTCTGGTCCCGCTTTCCACAACCACCCAGTTTCCTATCCGCAGAAGCCAGCCATAGGGTTCACTACCTCGCGGTGCACTCCTGTCCCCCTACGGTGTGCATCTGTCACCTGGCCACAGGTGACCCTGACAGTTTGATCAGCCATGAACCCGGCTGACATCCCGCTTCCCGCGGATGATCCATTGCAGGGCATAGTTCGCAGACTTGAGACCCAGGAATCAAATCAGACCCAGGTGATGCGATTCCTCCAGGATCTGGCTTCTCGATTCGAGCAGCTTCAGGTCTCCTTGGGAACCCCGAATCCGCAACCCCAAGTACAACCAGCGGCTGTACCTATCGCACCAGTCGCAGCCTCACACTCACTAAGATTGCCAGCTCCGTTCCGTTTCTCTGGGGACTCCAAGGCCTGCAGGGGGTTTCTCAGCCAATGCACTATTCATTTTGAGCTTCAGCCTCAAAGCTTCCTGTCTGACCGGGCTAAGGTAGCCTATATCATTTCCCTCCTATCCGGTGAAGCTTTGGCCTGGGCTGCCCCCCTGTGGGAGAGGAACGATCCGGTGGTTTCCAGTCTGTCCGAATTCTTGAAGCTCTTTCGTAATATCTTCGAAGAGCCGGCTCGGGCTTCTTCAGCGGCTAGTGCTGTCTTACGTCTTCGCCAAGAATCTAGTTCAGTGGGGCAATATGCTCTTCAGTTCCGTATCCACACAGCTGAATTGAGCTGGAATAATGAGGCCCTGGTCGCTACCTTTTTACATGGCCTCTCTGACCGAGTGAAAAACGAATTAGCGGGAAGAGCCATTCCCGTCGGTCTGGACGATGTAATTTCATTATGCAACCAGATCGACATTCGTTTTCAAGAGAGGTCCTTAGAAAAAAGACGCCAGCACTCTCTGGGTCCTAGCCAGTCTGAGCTCCCCTCCCTTCATTCCGTGGAGCATCCTCTACCTGCTGAAGAACCTATGCAGCTGGGCCGGACCAGACTAACCCCCGAAGAACGTGCTAGGCGCAGAACTCTGGGCTTGTGCCTCTATTGTGGGGGCAAGGGTCATTTTCGTGACTCCTGCTCGCTTCGTCCGGGAAACGCTCGGGTCTAATACATTTGGAAGGTGGAGTATTGGACCCAGAAACATCACCTTCTCGCCTGCTCTTGCCGGTGTTCCTTCATGTAGGCACTTCTCCTCAGTCAACCCTTGCATACCTGGATTCCGGGGCTGCCGGCAATTTTATGGATTGGAGAACTGCTTCTTCTATGAAGCTTACCCTTTCACCTCTCACTACCCCATTGGTAGTCTCGGCAATTGATGGCACTGTTCTCCCAGGGGGCCCTATTCGCTTCCAGACGCTACCCATTAGGATGTCGGTAGGGATTCTCCACCAGGAGTGGATATCCTTTCTTATTCTACCCAAGGCCTCTACCCCAGTTGTATTGGGCCTCCCTTGGTTACAGCTCCACTCTCCACATGTGGACTGGGTCTCTGGGCAGATCCTGGCCTGGGGTTCCTCATGTTTCTCGTCGTGTCTTCTCAAGGTGACCCCCAAGGAGAGTCTTCCGGTTGCTGCCACTTCTGTTTCTTCTGATCTTCCCGCCGCATACAGCGATTACCGGGATGTGTTCTGTAAAAAATCAGCTGAGGTGCTTCCTCCCCACAGGTCTTTTGACTGTGCTATTGATCTTGTCCCCGGAGCAACTCTACCCAGGGGTCGTACCTACCCTCTGTCCATCCCAGAGACCCAGGCCATGTCGGAGTATGTAGCAGAGAATCTGGAGAGAGGTTTCATCCGGAAATCCTCATCGCCTGCAGGGGCAGGGTTCTTTTTTGTTGCCAAAAAGGATGGTACCTTAAGACCCTGCATCGATTATCGGGGTTTAAATGCGGTTACTATTAAAAATCGATACCCCTTACCCTTAATATCTGAGCTATTCGATAGGTTGAAGGGTGCCTCCATTTTCACCAAGTTGGATCTCAGAGGCGCGTACAATCTCATTCGAATACAGGAGGGTGACGAATGGAAGACTGCATTCAACACTAGAGACGGGCATTACGAATATCTGGTGATGCCTTTTGGTCTGTGTAATGCTCCAGCCGTGTTTCAAAACTTTGTCAATGAAATCTTCAGAGATCTGCTGTACCAGTTTGTTGTCATCTATCTGGATGACATTCTGATCTTTTCTGAGAATCTGCTCGTCCACAGAAACCATGTCCGCACTGTACTTCAACGTCTTAGAGAGAACAATCTCTATGCCAAGCTGGAGAAATGTTCCTTTGAATGTTCTGAGGTCCTGTTTTTGGGGTGCTTCGTCTCATGTTCGGGGCTTCGTATGGACCCTGGGAAGGTCTTGGCTATCACCAACTGGCCTCTTCCTGCTAGCCTCAAGGCCACACAGCGCTTTCTTGGCTTCACTAATTATTATAGGCAGTTCATAAGGAATTACTCTTCCATTGCCGCGCCTATTATCGCTTTGACCAAGAAGGGTGTGAATGCCAGAGACTGGCCTCCCGAAGCTGTCTCTGCATTTCACAACCTGAAACAGGCCTTTGTTTCTGGCCCCCTCTTGAGGAGACCAAATCCTGGGAATGCATTTTTTATTGAAGTGGACGCTTCTTCAATGGGGGTGGGAGCTGTGCTTCTTCAAATCTTTGAGAAGAGACGCCAACCATGTGCGTTCTTCTCCAAAAAAAATTCTCAGGCAGAGAGGAATTATGCCATCGGTGATCGGGAACTTCTCGCAATTAAATTGGTGTTAGAGGAGTGGCGTCATCTCTTGGAGGGTTCCCCTCACTCCATAACGATCTTTACCGATCACAAGAATTTACAGTATCTACAGAATGCTAAACGTCTGAATCCTAGACAGGCCAGGTGGAGTCTCTTCTTTGCCCGTTTTAATTTCACGATTACCTACAAACCTGGTTCCTGCAACGGTCGGGCTGATGCGCTCTCTAGGTCATTTGACACTTTGGACAAGGAGTCCGCCCCTGAACCTGAGCCGATCATTCCCACCTCATGCATTGTTGCCCACTCTACCACCCTGAAGTCTAAAATTCCGCCTGGTAAGACCTTTGTCCCCACTGAGCTAAGAGCTAAGATCCTTCGTTGGGGACATGATTCCAAGGTGGCAGGGCATTCTGGATTCCTCCGATCCTTCCTACTCATCAGTCGTCACTACTGGTGGCCTAATCTCCGCTCAGACGTCAAAGACTACGTTAAAGCTTGTCATGTCTGTGCTCAGTCCAAATCCTCCACACAAGTTCCTGCTGGTCTCCTCATGCCCTTGCCCATTCCTAAGGAACCCTGGGTCCATATTGCCATGGATTTTATCACCGATCTCCCACTGTCTGAGAATAATACAGTCATTTGGGTGGTAATCGATCAATTCTCCAAGATGGCTCATTTTGTTCCTCTTCCTGGTCTTCCTTCTGCCCCTGCCTTGGTTCCCATTTTCATTCGGGAAATTCTCCGTCTACATGGGGTCCCTTCTCATATTGTTTCCGACAGGGGAGTCCAATTCACGTCTCGTTTTTGGAGAGCCTTTTGCAAATCCCTCAATATTGTCTTGGATTTTTCTTCTTCTTACCATCCCCAATCCAATGGACAGACTGAGAGGGTTAATCAGGAGTTAGAGGTCTTTCTTCGCACCTTTGTGTCTTCTCACCATGACGATTGGTCCTCTCTACTCCCGTGGGCAGAATTCTCCCATAACAATCATGTGAATACCAGTTCGCAGAAGACACCCTTTTTCACAGTTTATGGAAAACACCCTCAACTTCCTCTTCCCATGATCTGTTCTCCAGACATTCCAGCTTTGGCTTCGGTTCAGGAGTCTCTCAATTCCGTTTGGGGTCACGTTCATGATTCCCTCCGGGCAGCTGCTGAAAAATTCAAAGGCTTTGCCGACCGCCGCAGGCGTAAACCGCCTTCTCTTCAGCCAGGGGACAAAGTCTGGCTCTCTACCAGAAACATCAAGCTCCGAGTTCCTTCTCTGAAGTTTGCTCCACGATTCATCGGTCCATACACGGTAACTGCTAAACTGAATCCGGTTTGTTTCAAACTCCAGATTCCTAAGAGCCTTAAAATCACTAACTCCTTTCATGTTGCTCTTCTAAAGCCTTTAGTCCTCAATAAATTCTCTCGTCCTCTCCCTACCGTGGCGCCTGTCTCTGAGGATAATCAGGAGTACGAGATCAGTCAAATTCTGGACTCCCGACTCTGTAAAGGCGTTCTTCAGTACCTCGTTCATTGGAAAGGGTTTGGTCCTGAGGAGAGGTCTTGGATCACTGCATCTGAGGTCTTTGCACCTCGTCTGTTAAAGGAGTTTCATCTGAAGTTTCCCTCTAAACCTGGGGCCAGGTGGGGAAGGGGGAGGCCTCGTAAGAGGGAGGGTACTGTCATGGATATGCATTAATGTCTGTCTGCCATCTTACCTTCCTCCTCATGTGTTCATCTAGAGACCAGACCTCCTTCACCTGGCTTCCTTTATAATCTCCTCCCAGCCTGACTCCACCCCAGGCCCTATCACTGAACACTATATTAACCTGTGCACTGCAAGCCTGCTTTGCTGATCAACGTGTTTGTTAGGCATTGTGTGTTTGGGTTCCTGCCTGCCGTGTGCTACGTCTGTCTATCTGTTACGTTATTGGCTTGTCCCCGACTATCCCTGTCTGCTCGTGACCCTTGACCTTCGGCTCGTTCTTCATTATCCTTGTCTGCTTGTGGCCCCTGACCTTCAGCTTGTTATTCGGTTCTCTCTATCGTGTGCTGCTGCTTCCCCTCTTTTCCCCTTATCCTACGGGGCGTGAGCTAGGAAACTCCAGGGGCCGCGACCTGGTCCCAGCCTGCAGCGTAACATCCTCACCACTAGAGGCCCTGGAGAAGACCAGCTGGGTCTTAGACTCTGCGCCCTGGGGAATCTTGGCTCTCGCTTCCGTTGGGATCCCGGTTGTGCTCCTCTGGTCCCGCTTTCCACAACCACCCAGTTTCCTATCCGCAGAAGCCAGCCATAGGGTTCACTACCTCGCGGTGCACTCCTGTCCCCCTACGGTGTGCATCTGTCACCTGGCCACAGGTGACCCTGACAATCTCCCTCCTCTTAATGGGTGTAGCTACCCACTGAGGGACACTATTCTCCTTCTTTGGTGCGTATTCCCACTGAGGAACACTGTGTTTCTTCTGAGGGGTGTTGTCGCCTCTCTTTCTACCCTTCTCATTCAGTTTGGAGCTCACTGGAGATGATGGGCACCCGGTTGACTCCTTCACCAGGGCCCTCTGAAGTTTTCGGCGGCTTGCGGTTATTCATTTTTTTCTTCTTGGGACTGGAACACACTTTGGCGATATGACCAGCCCCTCCACAGTTGAAACAAATCGCATCCCCCCAATCTTGCAGGGATGCGGGCGCTGAGGTGTCTGGAAACAGCTCCTTCGTCGGACTTTCCCTCTCTGGTACCCCTTGATCCTTGGCCATCAGGGAGGTCAGCATCCCCAACACCTGGGACATCTGCGACTTCAAGGTATCCACCTCTGAATCTCTCTCTAGGGTCATGGCCGTCCTGACCATCACCGCCGGAGGATGGGTTGGCTCAACTGTTTGGTTCCTTCTTTTGTCTTCCAACATAGCCTCTTCTTCTCTGACCACTCGGATTAAGTCAGGGTACTCCAGGCTCTTCCCATCCTGTCGAGTGTGTAACGCCAATGCGATGGGGTCCAGGGGCTGAGCTCCCCGCAACACCTGCTGCACACGGGCCTCATCCACCTTCCTTGGATCGATTCCCTTCTTCAGTATAATTTTATGCAGGATCTTATCCAGACGCCTAATGAACTCTGACAGTTTCTCTCCTGTCTTTTGGTAGCAGAGTTACAGCTGGTACGTGAGCTCAGTGACTTTCTCTGTTCCACCGAACACATTCTGCAAAATGTCCAGATAATCCTGTGCATCACAGTCTTTCTTGCTCAGCTTGAGGTTGTGTATGGCCTCCAAGGCAGGCCCCTTCAGACTTTCTGTGATTCTCTGTTTCTTTTGGTGTTCTGGGACTTCCCATTCTTCTAAAGCCTGAGTGGCACCGTCTAGCCACTCTTCAAATCCCTCTTCTCCCGAAGGTACAGGCTTCCTTCCAGAAAATATCCTAAGTTTTCTGTATCCCAACATCGGGTAGTCTGTAGGATCCTTCTTACACTGGGCTACAATCTCCCCCAGGACCGCGCATATTTCTGCGCTGAGGGTGGCCGGTGGTGATCCGGGACTCTCTTTCTTATGCTTTCCTGCTTTTGGGGACTGCACTGGAGATATCTGTGGAGGTGATGGAATTGGTGTCTGAAACCATCCTCCCCTGACTGGCAGCGCATGTATCAAGCTATAGGTCTGATCATCCATTGCTTTTATGCTTGGACTCTTGAAATGCTCTGGGATTTCATTCTTCCATTCTATTAGTGCGTGGGTCAGTGAAGAATTCGACCTAACATCCATGACCCACGCGCTCTGGTGTGGGGACAGCGACATTACTAGCTGCTTTACTGCCGCTTCTTGCCAAATCCCCGGGAGTTCAATGACTACTGCCGCGGCTGAATCGGTGCCAGCCCCCACGCACCATCGTTCCACTTCTAATGGGTCCATGCTGGTACTTTTGGCGCAGTGCTTGCTGTATCAGGATCCCAGACTCGAGATCCCCCACGTGTAGCGCTACCCCCAGTTAAGAGAGCCGCTGAGTTTTGTTTCGGGCCCTGTATACAGCACCACCAACCCCCGGCAATCTACTCAACCCACACTGGCACAGTTAGTCTAGGGATTGTTACCTCGTAACGGTCTATACCTGATTATACACAATCTGGCAGTATCAATATATAACCACTATCCGCAAAGATGACACTAATACCACTGTCTGTGATAAAATATAACTGGATTTACTTTGGTATAAGGATTCAAAGTTAAACACATCACATAGTATACATGCAGAGCCCTGCAGCAATAAACATATTCTTCAGTGATAGTGCAGAGTGATCACCCGCCACGTGCAACTATCTTCTTTCCCTATGCGCAATATGGCGCAGCAACAAAGTTTTAACCCCCTCCCTGGTCAGGCCTGACCCAGATTAAAACTCAGTCTCTGATGAGAACAATTCTTCGCATGCAACTTGAACGGTGGTGCACATTTAGGAAACAATATTTGTAATCCAAGGGGTAGTAAATAACAGGGTGGGCCAAGGCAGTCACTAGGCCCAACAAAGTAAAAGGATAATGAAGTGAGCAAGTGCTCGCTCACCACTCCGGATGCGATCCCAGTCCGGGCTTCCACCACTGTGTATCCGCACACAGTGTCTCCAACGGCCGGGTCTCCGGTCCAACTGACGTCAGTGAACTCGAGCAGGAACAGATGCCACCCAGGCTCCGCAGTGGGGTGGAAGGCTCTTTGGTCGGTATGCAAGGCCCAGGCTTCAGGCCTTACACAGCAGCAGATCCGCACAGGGAGTCCTATTGCTTGCAGCGCAGTGTCCAAAGAGGCCGAGCCTAGCCTCGCCCTCTTCTTATATAGCCCCACCCATGAGTCTCTGCGGTGGCCCAATGCACCCTGGGTGCCAAACGGGGTTCTGGGTAACGTAGTCCAGGGGCCATAAAGGAGACTATTGCTGCACAATATAATAACAATCGGGTTAAGAAAGTTCTATCCCGTGGATACTTACTATAATATATGCCTTAAATACACTACATTGAGGCTAGGCTCAAATTATTGCATGTCCGGAATGCGCACAAAATCGTGTGTGTTCCTGACATACGAGAGAAACACGCTGCTAATTAGCAGACACTTGGGAATTCTTAAAGGCACCCTCATGCATCAACAAAATGCACGCAATTGGTGCGACACAATTAAAAAAAAAGAGGGTCGGGGACTTCTTTCCCTGCATTTCTGAGCGTAGGGCAGCCTGTTGAAATGAAGAGGCTGCCCTAAACATGCAGAACCATGCCTTAATCATACAAGTCTTAATTATAATAAACCTAAAACCATTTTAATATCATTTTATAAAGCCCTCATTGAGGCAAGTAAGCCTGAATGCATAAGAGAAATTACAGAAAATCTGTTTGGTTTCGTTATAGAGGTGGTTTGCTGGAAATCACATCAGCAAAACCAATTTGTCAAAGTGAAGTGGTAAAGTGTTCCAAGAGACCTTCAATCAGTTTACTTCTGGTTCCTCCTAATAAGGAAGTATTGTGCTTCCTTATTAGGATGACACATAATGTATGTCACAGGGGGTCTAAAAGATATGGTCCATTGGACCCTTTACTCTAGGAACGGGAGTGGGCGGGGACCTGTACCTTGGCACGGTTGCCTCTTTTTGGGGGAGGGGGGTGTTTCTTCAGCTCTAGAGTGAACTAGTAAGTGGTCTTTAGACCATTTTTTGCCAGGTCACTGTTACGCCAGGCAGAGTGAGCCCTCACCTGAGAAAAAAATCGGTCCACCAGTGATTCAATTAAGTGGATTTTCCATTATTTACTAATCTCTATACCTTCTGGTCCTCAGCAATCCAAAAAAGTATAATTCCCAAGAAACTGCTGTGACCCCAAGATGGGGTCAGCAGTGCTCTATGTTTGAAAGTTCCAGTCCTGGAGTGGTGCCAGCAGTTAAGCTTCAGCTCCATGCTTGTGCAACTGGAGGCAAATTTTCTTAGTAGCTGATCTCCATGAAATGTTAATTTTATAAATATTGCTGTAATTATTTCTTACATAAATACTTGTGCATATAAATTTATTGTGAGACATACTGACTCAAAGACTCAAATACTGTAGCTGCTGACTTTTAAAGCGGAGCTCCCCTGAAAAAAAATATTAAAAGCCAGCAGCTACAAATACTGCAGCTGCTGACTTTTAATATTAGGACACTTACCTGTCCTGGAGTCCAGCGACGTCGGCAGCAGAAGACGAGCAATCGCTCATCACTCTGCTGCCCCCACCGCCATCCTCGGTGAGGAAACCAGAAAGTGAAGCCTTGCGGCTTCACTGCCCGGTTCCCTACGGCGCATGCGCGAGTCGCGCTGCGCCGTTCTCACTGGTCCCTGTTGTGTTCTGGGAGCCAAGTGTCTCCCAGAACACAACGGGTATTCTGCGGGAAGTAACGTACTACCCACAGAATACCCGCATACAGAGGCGTATCTAGTGAAAATGGCGCCTATGGCAAGCACTGAAACTGCGCCCCTGTCAAAACATAAATGCGGCCTTACCAGCACCCATAAATGCGTCCTTACCAGCACCCATAAATGCGGCCTTACCAGCACCCATAAATGCAGTAACATAAGCACCCATAATTGCAGTAATATCAGCACCCATAAAAGCGGCCTTACCAGAAGCCATAAATGCATCCTTACCAGCACCCATAAATGCAGTAACATCAGCACTCATAATTGCAGTAATATCAGCACCCATAAAAGCGGCCTTACCAGCACCCATAAATGCAGTAATATCAGCACCCATAAATGCCGCCTTACCAGCACCCATAAATGCAGTAACATCAGCACCCATAAAACGGCCTTACCAGAACCCATAAATGCAGAAACATCAGCACTCATAATTGTAGTAATATCAGCACCCATAAATGCAGTAATATCAGCACCCATAAATGCAGTAATATCAGCACCCATAAATGCGGCCTTACCAAAACCCATAAATGCAGTAATATCAGCACCCATAAATGCGGTAACAGCACCCATAAATGCAGTAATATCAGCACCCATAAATGCGGTAACAGCACCCATAAATGCAGTAATATCAGCACCCATAAATGCGACCTTACCAGCACCTATAAATGCAGCCTTACCAGCACCCATAAATGCAGCCTTACCAGCACCCATAAATGCAGCCCTACCAGCACCCATAAATGCAGCCTTACCAGCACCTATAAAAATGCAGCCTTACCAGCACCTATAAAAATGCAGCCTTACCAGCACCTATAATTGCGGCCTTACCAGCACCTATAAAAATTAAGCCTTACCAGAACCCATATATGCAGTAATATCAACACCTATAAATGCGGAGGAATCGTGCAGTGTATGGGCACTTAGCAGGAGGGAGAGAGAGCCTCCATGGGGGTGGATCATGCGGTGGACGGGCACAGCACTGGGCAGAAAGGCAGAGTGGAAGGGAACATCAGAGACAGTGACTGTGCGCAGTGGTACACAGACAGGTCACACTCACTGGCAGTGACACGGTGATGATCAGGGACACGCAGCGGTGCAGGGGATGTTTCCTCATAATGGATACAGTCCTCCGCCACTGCTGCTCCAGCGCCTCTGACACTGTACAGAGGAAGTAGGATCACCAGTGGCCCTGTTTGCTTAGCACACACGCACAATCGCACATGATGATGACTTTAAGGCCTCTTTCACACTGGGGGGATGGGGGTGTCGGCGGTAAAGCGCCGCTATTATTAGCGGTGCTTTACCGTAGTTTTCGCTGCGCTATTCAGCCGCTAGCAGGGTGCTTTTAACCCCGGCTAGCGGCCGAGAAAGGGTTAAAAAAAACGCCTGCAAAGCGCCACTTTGATTTTAATGGGCAGGGGCGCTTTAGGAGCCACTCCTACAGCGCCTTATTGCTGCTTTTTTTCAGGGCGCTTTGGAGAGGCTATTTTTAGCATTATAGCGCCTGCAAGGCGCCTTAGTGCAAAACAATGGCGTCACTAGGGGGGCCAGAGGTGGCCCTGCCCCCCCCCCCCCCCCCAACATTATGCTGTGCCCCACCAATTTTTTTTTTTTGCATTTTTTGTATTTTGCTCGGGCCGCCGCTGGAGTAACACAGTCTCTCCTGAGAGGGAGAGCGTCCCTAGTCAGCTCCTGCAAGGGATTCCTCCCCCCTCCCTCTGCTCGCTGACACTGCATAATGCAAACGCTCACACAACCACAGCCGCCCGATCTGCTCCTTCCTCTGCATCCTCATTGGCACGGAGAAGAGCAAGTTGCAGGAAGGACTCCACAAGCACTGTGGGGGGGGGGGGAGGGGGCCCAAGCCTTCATCTCAGTTACTGAAAAAACAGACTGATTTCTCCCGTCCTTAGGACAGGAGAACCAGCCTGTAAATTCCGAGAGTGGTGACTGCAAGCTGAGCCGAGTGTCAGTCTATGACACTCTTTCACAGCCCAGCGAGTCCAGCCACCCCCCCCCTCACTCTGAAATACGAGCAGTGAGGAATAAAGCTCCTCCTCCTCCTTCCAGTCCCACCCACACTATCCCGGCATGCTGTATCTAAAGAGAGGGGATGTGTGGGCGGGAAATATGAAAATCAGCAGCATTCCTGGCTGTGTGTGAATGATGCCTGAGATTCTAGCCTGGACCTGTGGGTGTTCGCACTGCAGACTGCAGTACAATGTAATCACTGAACTGCATTATCTCCATCCCTTCTCTCCCCCATCTGTCTCCCTCCCCCTCTCCTGTTCTTTCAAGACATTCACAATTTACTTTCACTTTGAGTTAGGCAGGTAATAGACAGTGCAAATTTCTTTCCTGCATCCACAGATTGCAGGAAAGAAACTTGCATGATTCCCCCATCAATACAGACAGTGCTGACAGGGGAATATCCCTCCTGCCCAGCAATTGAGTTCTCCCGACAAACAGTGATTATAACTAGTGGCTATAGCAACCACTAGTGATAATCATAAGAGAATCTGCTCATTAAATGTTCAAATCTCAGCCAGTTCCTGCTGAACCAGCTGATATTTAAATTGTCTATGGTCTTAGCTCTTAGGCAGCCCATACATTGATCACTTTTTTTCATTCAACTATTAGGTTGAATGAAAAAAATAAGGAAATGATCCAATTCCCACATCTGCACATTATAGGTGGATGGGGGAATGTTCCCAGTGTGGACCAGTGCTGGAACAACCAGAGTTGCACTGTTACTAGTGATAGAATTGAATAGTAAAATTAGATAACTGATATCACCAGAATGGGAGTGCAACAGATTGCTAAACGCATGATCAAAAGGGCGGAGCAGCCACCCCTGTGATATATATATACACATATATGCAAGGTAAGAGGCCACTCTCACTGGTGTGTCCTTTGCACGAAGAGGAGACTGTTACACCTCTCCAGCACTTTTGCACATGGAATCTGTTTGCACACTGAAGAAAGAATATCATATTGCTATGCTCACAATTTGACTGCGATTTTGCACATAGTTTTTGGACTTTGCACTATTTATTACAGATTGGACATTTTTATATTTTGCTTTGCACAGTTGCACCTAGTGTTTGTTTTGCACTTTGCACAGGATTACATATTGGACTTTGCACATTTATTTTGCTATTTTGCACAGCCCCTATGGATATTTATGTCTATTCCAGATTCTGAGTTTCATATGCACGCTGCACTTTGTTATTATTGTTTTTTGGATTTATGTGTATGCGTTTAGCAATCTGTTGCACTCCCATTCTGGTGATATCAGTCATCTAATTTTACTATTTGATTCTATCACTAGTAACAGCGCAGCACCACCCCCCACCCCCCCCCCCCCTCTGCTCAATCTCATATTAACGGGTTGGTTTGACCCTTTTTGGTGCCTGCAGCAGTTCCACTTTCTTACTGTATTATTCCACATGGTAGCGCAGGAATAAACATATTACTCAACAACCAGAGTTGCTGTCCTGTCCCGGCTAATCACAGCGCTGGTCTCTGTCTCCATGGCAGGGGCGGCAGCACATTGGAACCCAGTGCTGGTTACTTTATGGGGCTGATGTACAGGAGGGCCAGCACAATTTGTTGTTAGAGATGGGCTGGGCATGTTCAAAATTCCACATGCCAGAGCCCACCAGGAAGCCCACACTGCACAGCGCTAATTACAGGCAGTGAGACATTTCCGGTCCGCATCTGCACAGATCAGGAAATGTCTCACTGGCTGTGATTAGCACTGTGGAGTGTCGGCTTCCTGGCGGGATCGAGCATGTGGGATTTCAAACACACCCAAGCCCATCTCTATTAGTTGCAGACAGTTGAGCTCCCTGCAGGTTGCTTAGCAGCAGTGGAGCCTTCTCTGACATGCTGATCGGGATGTAATCCAGGTGATGCTCCTAGTCAAATCCTAGTGTTAAATATCAGTGATTTTATTGATCAAAGCCCACACTTTACAGGCATAGAGCCCACATGGCTGCTGAACATACGGCTGATTATATATATGTGGTTGTACTCTTGATGCTCGTGTAGCGGCCTCACCCCTCTCTCCCCTTCTCATACTCGGCTTGTCTTTCTTCGTCTAGGGGTTTCAGTGCTGGGGAGAGGGATGAGATACACCACGGCCCATGTCCTCCTTTGTGAAGAGGTGAAGGCCAGAAAGATCGGGCTTTGTGTAGGTGTCCTAGAGTCAAGTCCAGTACTTTGTCCCTGACTCCTTTGCTCCTAGTAACCAAAGTTCCACACAGTGAATAGGTCCAACTCAGTTTTATTCTTCTTGGCGTACAAACATACAGTTTCTTTACTGAGTAATAATGGGGATAGATCGAGGCACAATCCTTTCCCTTCTGTTGCTAACCACTGTGGTAACACCAGTGGTAAATAGTCACTGCCACTGACTATGTGAGGTAGAACGTGAATTACCTTCGCTAGCACGGCCCCTGTCAGGGGAAGGAAATCCGTCCAAGGGAGAAACCGGAGGCCTCTCTGTCACCAGCGATGCTGCGCCAGACTCTCCAGAGAAGTTCCGCACACCAGTCCTCACGAACTCAGACACGGGCACCCAAGGAGTTAGGGCCCCCTCGGATTCCTCCACCCTTGCGGAATTCAGTCGAAGGTACTGAGCCCCAGGCGTCCGCCATAGTACCTCACCCTAGGCTAAAGGTGCCTGAGATGGACTCCATCTCCGCTCCGGCTAGGTCAAGGGCACCTAGGCCTGGAACACTGGAACGCCAGCACCCAAGCTGAAGGTGCCTGGGTGCGGCCGAGTCCTCCGACTCCCACTCCGGACTCTGAACTCTGAACCCCGTGGTAAGGGCATCCGCCCCTTTTATCCCCTCTCCCTTTGCGTCACAGCGGGTTTCCCGCCCTGCTGTACCAGCTCCAGGGAAGGACAAAGGGGCATTCTTGCGATGTGAGTTCAGCTCCGGTCCAGGGCAACAGCGCCACCTGTGGACCACAAGGAACCTCACACCACCATAGTCCTCCAAGAACCAGAAAAAGGCCCCGGATCCCCTAGCAATTAGTGCATCTGGGTTACACTACCACCCAGATGCTTCCCCTAAATTCAAATACCCGCTACACTAATAAATACTGTGTTTATTAGATCTGACTGGGAGCATCACCTGGATCACATCCCGATCAGCATGTCAACAGAGAAGGTTATACAGCATTACTGCTGCTAGGTGACCAGCTGGGGGCTCGGCTCTCTATACCCAATAGTGCCAGCCTTCCCCTGCATGCACCCATAATGTCACCAGCACTAGGTCCTAATAGACTGCCGCCGCTGCCAAGGAGACCGATGCCAGACCAACGCTGTCAATAGCAGGGACAGGACAGCTAGGGAAGCCCACAGTGGCAGAACACCAGGACCCGGTGGCAAGACAACCTTTGCAACCCTGATAGTTCTCCCACTGCTTTGGACCCTTATATTTTCTTGGTGTGCTGGTGACATATATCTCTTGTTTTCTGCCACCCTGGGGGGCCCCAGTATAGTAGGAAGGGAGCTCACTGCAGAACATGTGAAAGGGCCCGTTGTGGGATCGTAGTAAAGGGCCCCAGGAGATATATATATATATATATATATATATATATATATATATATATAAATATAAATATATATATATATATATATATATATATATATATAATTGCATTTTATAGTTGGCCCCCCTACTTTTGTCCCTGTCCCCCTATGTGCCCCCCTAAATATGAAAGCTGGAGACGCCACTGGTGTGAAAGGGGTCTTAGGCTAGTTTCGCACTGAGGCGCTTTGCAGGTGCTACAGCGCTACAAAATGGCGCCTGCAAAGCGCCCTGAAAGAGCCTCTTTTCTCACTCCAATGTGAAAGCCCGAGGGCTTTCACACTGAAGCGGTGCGCTGGCAGGACGCTCAAAAAAGTCCTGCTAGCAGCATCTTTGAGGCACTGTAGGAGCGGTGTACACACGGCTTCTAAAGTGCCCCTGCCCATTGAAATCAATGGGCAGCGCAACCGAACCGCCAGCAAAGCACTGCTGCAGCGGCGCTTTGCGGGCAATTTAACCCTTTTTGGGCGGCTAGTGGTGCGCTGGCAGGACGCTCAAAAAAGTCCTGCCAGCCGCATCTTTGAGGCGCCCTGCTAGCGCCGCAAAAAACGACAGTAAAGCGCCGCTAAAATATCGCGCTTTACCGCCGACGGTGCAACGCCCCAGTGTGAAAGTAGCCTAAGTCATCATGTGCCAGGCACAGACCCAAACAGAAGCAAGCAGCCAATCAAATATAGTGCTTGCTCAATATGGATTAAATAAATGTAATTATGCATAGCCATAGACATCATAAATATAGTGATTTGTGCAACAGCAGGTACTACTTGCACAAATCACTTTATTTATGATATCTATGGCTATGCATAATTATAATTTTTTTATTCCATATATTAAGCACTATATTTGGCAGTTGGCACACATCATCATACTGTACACATGATGATGATGATGATGATGATGACAGTACACGTGTGACTATATAGTATATAGTACCTGCTGCAGTGCTGCCTGCCTGGCTGGGGGTTCCAAAGACTAGAGTCCAAGTCTCCTCTCTCAGTCAGACTCAGACTAGCCAGTTCTCCTCAGTGACCTCACCAGTGACGACGGTGACGTCACCGACCCGCTCCCGCTCGGGGAGAAAATGAAGCTGCGATGCGCAGAGGACTGGAGGGTAGGCGGAGGTTTAGGCAGAGCCTCCGCAAGTTAGCCGAATGACGAGATGGGCGATTCCACTCAAAGACAAGCATGGGGGCGCCCGCGGCCCGTGCCTGTCACTCTCCTACATGCCAGCCAGCACAAGGAAACAGTACTTATAAGTGAATTGCCGCCGTCACCGGGACTATAGTGCAGGATGCGGCCGCAGGAGAACGGGTGGGAATTTTTTTTCGTGCAGGGAACGTTTTTTTTGGGGCGCCCATGGTTCTTGCCATGCCTGCCATACCTTGGATACGTCACTGCCCGCATAGAGGACTCCCGGAAGTGGGTGCAAATACCTGTCTTAGACAGGTATCTGCACCCCACTCCCCCCTGAAAGGAGCCAAATATGACGCCGAAGGGGGGGAGGGTTCCGATGAGCGGAAGTTCCACTTTAGGGTGGAGCTTCACTTTAATATAAGGACACTTACCTGTCCAGGGATCCAGCCATGTCGTCATCCGAGCCGATTCTTCAATCGGCTTCAGGTCCAGGTGCCGGAATCTTAGGTAAGGGAAACCAGCTGTGAAGCCTTGCAGCTTAACAGCCAGTTTCCTACTGAGCATGCGCGAGCCGGACTGCACTTTGTGAGTGGTCCCACAGTCTTCTGAAACCTGTGATGTGTCCCAGAAGGCTGCAGGGGGAAGGAGGGGGGCGAACTCCCACACAGATCGCTGCGGCGATCTGACGGGAAGTGGGAGCGCGTACCTGTCAAAACCAGATACACACTCCCCCTCAAGTGACAAATGTGGCAGTGGAGGGGGGTGGGGAGCAATGCAGACAAGCAAAACGTCCCCATTTAGGTGAAGTTCTGCTTTAATCACTTAGGAACAAAAACCTGTGTGTTAAGCAACACCCTGTTAGTTCTGAGAAAGTGGTTCAGAGACGTAAACCACGTAGATCTGTGTGCTGTGTTGTCATTAGGGATGAGCTTCGTGTTCGAGTCGAACATACGTTCGACTCGAACATCGGCTGTTCGATCGATCGACGAAGATCGAACGATTTGGGCCGTTCGCGCCAAATTCGAGTGACGCGAATGGCCCACAATGCACTACGCCATCGCAGTGTCATCCAGGCGCTGTGATTGGCCAAGCATGCACTGTGACCCCGCATGCTTGGCCAATCACAGCGCCGGCAGCGAGGAGAGCAATGAAAACCTTGTTTGTAGGGACAGAGAAGGACAGTGAGGGAAAGTGACAGTGTGCTATTCTGTGCTAAACCTTGTTTGTAGGGACAGAGAAGGACAGTGAGGGAAAGTGTCAGTTTGCTATTCTGTGATAATCCTTGTTTGTAGGGACAGAGAAGGACAGTGAGGGAAACTGTCAGTGTGCTATTCTGTTCTAAACCAATCTTGCTGAACCGTATTTGAAATCCTTGAGTTTAGGGACAGAGAAGGACACTCGTGGAAACTATCAGTGTGCTATTCTGTGCTAAATCTTGTTTGTAGGGACAGAGAAGGACAGTGAGGGAAAGTGTCAGTGTGCTATTCTGTCCTAAACCAATCTTGCTGAACCATATTTGAAATCCTTGAGTTTAGGGACAGAGAAGGACACGCGGGGAAACTATCAGTGTGCTATTCTGTGCTAAATCTTGTTTGTAGGGACAGAGAAGGACAGTGAGGGAAACTATCAGTGTGCTATTCTGTGCTAAACCAATCTTGCTGAACCATATTTGAAATCCTTGAGTTTAGGGACAGAGAAGGACACTCGGGGAAACTATCAGTGTGCTATTCTGTGCTAAATCTTGTTTGTAGGGACAGAGAAGGACAGTGAGGGAAAGTGTCAGTGTGCTATTCTGTCCTAAACCAATCTTGCTGAACCATATTTGAAATCCTTGAGTTTAGGGACAGAGAAGGACACTCGTGGAAACTATCAGTGTGCTATTCTGTGCTAAATCTTGTTTGTAGGGACAGAGAAGGACAGTGAGGGAAACTATCAGTGTGCTATTCTGTGCTAAACCAATCTTGCTGAACCATATTTGAAATCACTGAGTTTAGGGACAGAGAAGGACACTCGGAGAAACTATCAGTGTGGTATTCTGTGCTAAATCTTGTTTGTAGGGACAGAGAAGGACAGTGAGGGAAAGTGTCAGTGTGCTATTCTGTCCTAAACCAATCTTGCTGAACCATATTTGAAATCCTTGAGTTTAGGGACAGAGAAGGACACTCGGGGAAACTGTCAGTGTACTATTCCGTTCTAAACCAATCTTGCTGAACCATATTTGAAATCCTTGAGTTTAGGGACAGAGAAGGACACTCGTGGAAACTATCAGTGTGCTATTCTGTGCTAAATCTTGTTTGTAGGGACAGAGAAGGACAGTGAGGGAAACTATCAGTGTGCTATTCTGTGCTAAACCAATCTTGCTGAACCATATTTGAAATCCTTGAGTTTAGGGACAGAGAAGGACACTCGGGGAAACTATCAGTGTGGTATTCTGTGCTAAATCTTGTTTGTAGGGACAGAGAAGGACAGTGAGGGAAAGTGTCAGTGTGCTATTCTGTGCTAAACCAATCTTGCTGAAGCATATTGCAAATCCTTGTGTTTAGGGACAGAGAAGTAGGGATAAGCTTCGTGTTCGACTCGAACATCGGCTGTTCGATCGTTCGACGAAGATCGAACGATTTGGGCCGTTCGCGCCAAATTCGAGTGACGCGAACGGCCCACAATGCACTACGCCATCGCAGTGTCATCCAGGCGCTGTGATTGGCCAAGCATGCACTGTGACCCCGCATGCTTGGCCAATCACAGCGCCGGCAGCGAGGAGAGCAATGATTGGCCACAGGCAGGATGCCTGTGGCCAATTATTGCTGAGGGGGTTTAGTACACGCCCCACACTATAAAAGGCCGCCAGCGCGGCGGCCTTGTGTAGTGTGTTCCGGAGCAGGGAAAGAGAAGCATAGGCAGGGACAGTGTAATTTTTTTCCTTTACTAATCCTGGATTCCTTGTGTTTAGGGACAGGGAAGGATAGGTAGGGAGAGTGTCAGTGTGTCATTCTGTGCAAAACCTTGTTTGTAGGGACAGAGAAGGACAGTGAGGGAAAGTGACAGTGTGCTATTCTGTGCTAAACCTTGTTTGTAGGGACAGAGAAGGACAGTGAGGGAAAGTGTCAGTGTGCTATTCTGTGCTAATCCTTGTTTGTAGGGACAGAGAAGGACAGTGAGGGAAACTGTCAGTGTGCTATTCTGTTCTAAACCAATCTTGCTGAACCGTATTTGAAATCCTTGAGTTTAGGGACAGAGAAGGACACTCGTGGAAACTATCAGTGTGCTATTCTGTGCTAAATCTTGTTTGTAGGGACAGAGAAGGACAGTGAGGGAAAGTGTCAGTGTGCTATTCTGTCCTAAACCAATCTTGCTGAACCATATTTGAAATCCTTGAGTTTAGGGACAGAGAAAGACACTCGTGGAAACTATCAGTGTGCTATTCTGTGCTAATCCTTGTTTGTAGGGACAGAGAAGGACAGTGAGGGAAAGTGTCAGTGTGCTATTCTGTCCTAAACCAATCTTGCTGAACCATATTTGAAATCCTTGAGTTTAGGGACAGAGAAGGACACTCGTGGAAACTATCAGTGTGCTATTCTGTGCTAATCCTTGTTTGTAGGGACAGAGAAGGACAGTGAGGGAAACTGTCAGTGTGCTATTCTGTTCTAAACCAATCTTGCTGAACCATATTTGAAATCCTTGAGTTTAGGGACAGAGAAGGACACTCGTGGAAACAATCAGTGTGCTATTCTGTGCTAAATCTTGTTTGTAGGGACAGAGAAGGACAGTGAGGGAAACTTTCAGTGTGCTATTCTGTTCTAAACCAATCTTGCTGAACCATATTTGAAATCCTTGAGTTTAGGGACAGAGAAGGACACTCGTGGAAACTATCAGTGTGCTATTCTGTGCTAATCCTTGTTTGTAGGGACAGAGAAGGACAGTGAGGGAAAGTGTCAGTGTGCTATTCTGTTCTAAACCAATCTTGCTGAACCATATTTGAAATCCTTGAGTTTAGGGACAGAGAAGGACACTCGTGGAAACTATCAGTGTGCTATTCTGTGCTAATCCTTGTTTGTAGGGACAGAGAAGGACAGTGAGGGAAAGTGTCAGTGTGTTATTCTGTTCTAAACCAATCTTGCTGAACCATATTTGAAATCCTTGAGTTTAGGGACAGAGAAGGACACTCGTGGAAACTATCAGTGTGCTATTCTGTGCTAATCCTTGTTTGTAGGGACAGAGAAGGACAGTGAGGGAAAGTGTCAGTGTGCTATTCTGTTCTAAACCAATCTTGCTGAACCATATTTGAAATCCTTGAGTTTAGGGACAGAGAAGGACACTCGTGGAAACTATCAGTGTGCTATTCTGTGCTAAATCTTGTTTGTAGGGACAGAGAAGGACAGTGAGGGAAAGTGTCAGTGTGCTATTCTGTCCTAAACCAATCTTGCTGAACCATATTTGAAATCCTTGAGTTTAGGGACAGAGAAAGACACTCGTGGAAACTATCAGTGTGCTATTCTGTGCTAATCCTTGTTTGTAGGGACAGAGAAGGACAGTGAGGGAAAGTGTCAGTGTGCTATTCTGTCCTAAACCAATCTTGCTGAACCATATTTGAAATCCTTGAGTTTAGGGACAGAGAAGGACACTCGTGGAAACTATCAGTGTGCTATTCTGTGCTAATCCATTTTTGTAGGGACAGAGAAGGACAGTGAGGGAAAGTGTCAGTGTGCTATTCTGTTCTAAACCAATCTTGCTGAACCATATTTGAAATCCTTGAGTTTAGGGACAGAGAAAGACACTCGTGGAAACTATCAGTGTGCTATTCTGTGCTAATCCTTGTTTGTAGGGACAGAGAAGGACAGTGAGGGAAAGTGTCAGTGTGCTATTCTGTCCTAAACCAATCTTGCTGAACCATATTTGAAATCCTTGAGTTTAGGGACAGAGAAGGATAGGCAGGGGACAGTGTCAGTGTCTTTGTTGCTAAGCCTCCTGCACAGTATACACCTGAAGGTAGCCCTTATTGCTGTTTTTCCCATCTCCCTGCAGGCCATCCATTAAAATGTCTGGAAGGCAAACAAGGAGAGGCAGACAGTCAGGAGGCAAAAAAAGAGGGCAAGCAGGCTCTGTGTCTGGGGGCAACAGTGCTGGTCGTGGACGCGGTGCATTGTCATCAGCACATGGCCATGGGACACGCTTGTCCTTCTTTTCGGCAGCTGGACATGTTGAGCCACATCATGCCGAAGACTTGGTAGAGTGGATGACCAAGCCCACCTCATCCTCCTCATCCTCTCTCACCCAGGCTCAGGGTACTGGCAAAGCAGCTGCCAAAGCGTCCTCTTCTCTGGTATCAATGTCATCATTAGTCACTCCTTCCCTAGACCCACCATGTCCTCCTCCTGAGGAGTCCCCCGAACTGTTTGAGCACAGTGTTGGGTACATGCTCCAGGAGGATGCCCAGCGTTTCGAAGGATCTGATGATGATACCCAGCTAGAGGAAGGCAGTAGCGTGAGAGCTGAGAGAGGGGATGCTCAAGAAGGACACCAATCTGGCAGTCATGCTCCAGCAGCTGCAGCATACTGCCAGATTGGCTCCAGTGATGAGGAGGGAGGGGATGATGAGGTCACTGACTCCACGTGGGTGCCTAATAGGAGAGAGGAGGAGGAGGAGGATGAGGAGGAGGCACATCTCCAACGAGGCAGGATGCCCTTGGGTGGCCAGCGTATGGGCAGCACACCGACGGAATCACACCGCAGAGCTCCGCCTGTGCAGGGCGCTGCCTCTGCCCGTCATTCAAAAAGTTCTTTGGTGTGGGCCTTTTTTGAGGCGAGTGCATCAGATCGCACAGCTGCTGTTTGCAACATATGTCTCAAGCGTATATCGCGTGGCCAAAACATCACCTGCTTGGGCACCACATGCTTGATCAGACATATGTTGACCTGCCATGCAGCTCGTTGGCAAGCCTACCTTAAAGACCCACACCAAAGAACAAAGCGGACCTCTCCTTGCACCGCATCAGCTGGGATCTCCAACCCCAGTATACCTTCAGTCCTCTCTGAAACCTGCACTGAGAGGAATGAAGGTGTAGAATTAGGTGTGTCACAGCCAAGTACTTGCGGCCACTCTGCTAGCAGTACACCGACGTCCGATTCTAGCAGGCAAATTTCCCTGCCCCAGCTGCTGGACCGTCGAAAGAAGTTCACTCCCAGCCATCCACATGCCCAGCGGTTGAATGCTAGCTTGGCTAAATTGCTAGCGCTTCAACTGCTGCCTTTTCAGTTGGTAGACTCAGCCCCCTTCCGTGAGTTTGTGCAATGTGCGGTTCCTCAGTGGCAGGTTCCCAAACGCCACTTTTTCTCACGGAAGGCGATTCCGGCTCTCTACAGGCATGTGGAAGGCAATGTCTTGGCCTCGCTGGACAGGGCGGTCAGCGGTAAGGTGCATATTACCGCTGACTCATGGTCCAGCAGGCATGGACAGGGACGTTACCTTTCTTTCACGGCCCATTGGGTCACTCTTTTGGCAGTTGGGAAGGATGCAGGACAAGGTGCAGTAGTGTTGGAGGTTGTTCCGCCGCCACGCCTCCAAAATGCTACTACTGGTTGTGACACACCTCTCTCCTCCACCCCCTCCTCTTCTTCCTCCATGGCCTCTTCCTGTGGTTTGTCCTCGGAACCAGCGGTGCTCCGTAGGCGTTCAAGGGGCTACGCAAGTACGCAGGCAAAAAGATGTCATGCCGTGCTTGCGCTGGTGTGTTTGGGGGACAGGAGCCACACTGGGGCAGAGGTCCTGTCTGCTCTGCAGGGGCAGGCCGAGAGGTGGTTGACGCCACGCCAGCTTAAGCCAGGAATGGTGGTTTGCGACAATGGCACCAACCTCCTCTCCGCCCTCCGACAGGGACAACTGACCCATGTGCCCTGTATGGCTCACGTCCTTAACCTGGTGGTGCAGCGGTTCTTGGGCAGGTACCCGGGCTTACAGGATGTCCTGAGGCAGGCCAGGAAAGTCTGTGTGCATTTCCGCAGATCTTATAATGCCAGTGCTCGCCTGGCTGAGCTGCAAAAGGAGTTGAACCTGCCCAAGAACCGCCTTATATGTGACATGCCCACCAGGTGGAACTCAACGTTGGCCATGCTGCAGCGGCTGCACACGCAGCAGAGGGCCATCAATGAGTACCTGTGCGACTACGGCACCAGGACAGGGTCAGGGGAGCTCGGGTTTTTTTCACCACGCCAGTGGGGCATGATCAGGGATGCATGCACTGTCCTGGCACCATTTGAGGAGGCCACGAGGATGGTGAGCAGTGACAGTGCATGCATCAGTGACACTGTACCTCTTGTCCACCTGTTGGAGCACACGCTGCGTGGAATAATGGACAGGGCACTTGAGGCAGAACAGAGGCAGGAAGAGGAGGACTTGCTTGCCTCTCAAGGCCCCCTTTACCCAGACAGTGTTCCTTCTGTCCCACCCATCGCACAGGAAGAGGAGGAGGAGGAGGAGGATTGTGTCAGCATGGAGGTGGAGGCTGGCACTCAGCATCATCAGCAGCAGTCTTTTAGGGATGATTTACAGTCCCAAGAAACCAGTGGACTTGTACGTGGCTGGTAGAAGGTGGCTGCGGATCATGTCGTCCTTAGTGACCCAGAGGACTCCAGGCTGAATGCCTCAGCTAACCTACGCTGCATGGCCTCCCTGATCCTGCAAAGTCTGCGGAAGGATCCTCGTATTCTTCGGATCAAGGAGAGGGACCATTACTGGCTGGCCACTCTCCTTGATCCACGGTACAAGGGTAAGGTTGCGGACCTTATGTTACCGTCGCAGAGGGAGCAGAGGATGAGACAACTCCGGGAGGCCTTGCAGAAAGGTCTGTGCAACGCGTTCCCAGAGACTGGGAGGTTACAAACTCCTGGTCCTGGACAACGAGTTGCTGAGGCTTCGGGCAGTCAAAGAAGGAGCGGTGGGGAAGGTGGCCGTCTGACCGATGCGTTCAGACAATTCTTTAGTCCGCAGCCCCAAAGTATGATCGGTTCCAGCAACCATCGCCAGCGTCTGATATACATGGTGCAGGAATACCTAGGGGCAAGGTCAGACTTGGACACCTTCCCCACCGAAAATCCTCTGGCTTACTGGGTCTTGAGGATGGATCACTGGCCAGAGCTTGCACAGTATGCAATTGAGCTACTGGCCTGTCCTGCATCCAGCGTTCTTTCAGAACGCACATTCAGTGCTGCTGGGGGATTTGTCACGGATCACAGGGTGCGCCTGTCCACCGACTCGGTTGATCGACTGACTTTCATCAAGATGAACCAGTCTTGGATCACCACCAGCTACCACACACCTGATGCTGATATAACAGACTAATTGATTTTAAATGTCACATCCCTTCAAGACTGATGCTGATGCTGAGTGCCTGTGCTGTTATGTTGACTGGCTATCCTCCTCCTCCTCCTCAATTATACGATTAATGATGATAGCTTGGAAGATCATTTTGGTTTATGGGTGACGCCACCAGTGGCTAAGGCCCAATTTTTTAGCCCCTGTTTAACAGGGGCGTGTAATTACAATTTTTGATGCAATACTTTGCAACAGGCCTCATTGCTGTGCTCCAAGTACAGTATCTGTGAGGGGTTGCAGTGTTGTGCCACCAGTGCCTAAGGCCCAATTTTTCAGCCCCTGTTCAACAGGGGCATGCAATTATAATTATTGATCTAATAATTCACAGCAGGGCCCATTGCTGCGCCCACCAAGAGTAACTGTCAGGCCTTACAGTGTTGTGGCACCAGTACCACCATCACCACCACCACCACCACCAAAGGCCCAATTTTTCAGCCCCTGTTCAACAGGGGCATGCAATTATAATTATTGATCTAATAATTCACAGCAGGGCCCATTGCTGCGCCCACCAAGAGTAACTGTCAGGCCTTACAGTGTTGTGGCACCAGCACCACCATCACCACCACCACCACCAAAGGCCCAATTTTTCAGCCCCTGTTCAACAGGGGCATGCAATTATAATTCTTGATCTAATAATTCACAGCAGGGCCCATTGCTGCGCCCACCAATAGGGATGAGCTCAGTGTTCGAGTCGAACATACGTTCGACTCGAACATCGGCTGTTCGATCGTTTGACGAAGATCGAACGATTTGGGCCGTTCGCGCCAAATTCGAGTGATGCGAACGGCCCACAATGCACTACGCCATCGCAGTGTCATCCAGGCGCTGTGATTGGCCAAGCATGCACTGTGACCCCGCATGCTTGGCCAATCACAGCGCCTGCAGCGAGGAGAGCAATGATTGGCCACAGGCAGGATGCCTGTGGCCAATTATTGCTGAGGGTGTTTAGTACACGCCCCACACTATAAAAGGCCGCCAGCACGGCGGCCTAGTGTAGTGTGTTCCGGAGCAGGGAAAGAGAAACATAGGCAGGGACAGTGACATTTATTTTTTTCTTGCTTAACCTGGATTCCTTTAGTTTAGGGAAAGAGAAGGATAGGTAGGGAGAGTGTCAGTGTGTTTTACTGTGCGAATCCTTGTTTCTAGGGACAGGGAAGGACAGTGAGGGAATTCTCCTTGTGCTATAGTGTGCTTTAAAAAAACATTTTTTCTAGGGACAGAAAACTATAGGTAGGGAGAGTGTCAGTGTGTTTTACTGTGCGAATCCTTGTTTCTAGGGACAGGGAAGGACAGTGAGGGAATTCTCCTTGTGCTATAGTGTGCTTTAAAAAAACATTTTTTCTAGGGACAGAAAACTATAGGTAGGGAGAGTGTCAGTTTCTTTCACTGTGATAATCCTTGTTTCTAGGGACAAAGAAGGAAAGTGAGTGAAATTCTCCTTGTGCTATAGTGTGCTTTAAAAAAACATTTTTTCTAGGGACAGAAAACTATAGGTAGGGAGAGTGTCAGTGTCTTTTACTGTGCGAATCCTTGTTTCTAGGGACAGGGAAGGACAGTGAGGGAATTCTCCTTGTGCTATAGTGTGCTTTAAAAAAACATTTTTTCTAGGGACAGAAAACTATAGGTAGGGAGAGTGTCAGTGTGTTTTACTGTGCGAATCCTTGTTTCTAGGGACAGGGAAGGACAGTGAGGGAATTCTCCTTGTGCTATAGTGTGCTTTAAAAAAACATTTTTTCTAGGGACAGAAAACTATAGGTAGGGAGAGTGTCAGTGTGTTTTACTGTGCGAATCCTTGTTTCTAGGGACAGGGAAGGACAGTGAGGGAATTCTCCTTGTGCTATAGTGTGCTTTAAAAAAACATTTTTTCTAGGGACAGAAAACTATAGGTAGGGAGAGTGTCAGTGTGTTTTACTGTGCGAATCCTTGTTTCTAGGGACAGGGAAGGACAGTGAGGGAATTCTCCTTGTGCTATAGTGTGCTTTAAAAAAACATTTTTTCTAGGGACAGAAAACTATAGGTAGGGAGAGTGTCAGTGTGTTTTACTGTGCGAATCCTTGTTTCTAGGGACAGGGAAGGACAGTGAGGGAATTCTCCTTGTGCTATAGTGTGCTTTAAAAAAACATTTTTTCTAGGGACAGAAAACTATAGGAAGGAAGAGTGTCAGTTTCTTTCACTGTGATAATCCTTGTTTCTAGGCACAAAGAAGGAAAGTGAGTGAAATTCTCCTTGTGCTATAGTGTGCTTTAAAAAAACATTTTTTCTAGGGACAGAAAACTATAGGTAGGGAGAGTGTCAGTGTGTTTTACTGTGCGAATCCTTGTTTCTAGGGACAGGGAAGGACAGTGAGGGAATTCTCCTTGTGCTATAGTGTGCTTTAAAAAAACATTTTTTCTAGGGACAGAAAACTATAGGTAGGGAGAGTGTCAGTGTGTTTTACTGTGCGAATCCTTGTTTCTAGGGACAGGGAAGGACAGTGAGGGAATTCTCCTTGTGCTATAGTGTGCTTTAAAAAAACATTTTTTCTAGGGACAGAAAACTATAGGTAGGGAGAGTGTCTGTTTCTTTCACTGTGATAATCCTTGTTTCTAGGGACAAAGAAGGAAAGTGAGTGAAATTCTCCTTGTGCTATAGTGTGCTTTAAAAAAACATTTTTTCTAGGGACAGAAAACTATAGGTAGGGAGAGTGTCAGTGTCTTTTACTGTGCGAATCCTTGTTTCTAGGGACAGGGAAGGACAGTGAGGGAATTCTCCTTGTGCTATAGTGTGCTTTAAAAAAACATTTTTTCTAGGGACAGAAAACTATAGGTAGGGAGAGTGTCAGTGTGTTTTACTGTGCGAATCCTTGTTTCTAGGGACAGGGAAGGACAGTGAGGGAATTCTCCTTGTGCTATAGTGTGCTTTAAAAAAACATTTTTTCTAGGGACAGAAAACTATAGGTAGGGAGAGTGTCAGTGTGTTTTACTGTGCGAATCCTTGTTTCTAGGGACAGGGAAGGACAGTGAGGGAATTCTCCTTGTGCTATAGTGTGCTTTAAAAAAACATTTTTTCTAGGGACAGAAAACTATAGGTAGGGAGAGTGTCAGTGTGTTTTACTGTGCGAATCCTTGTTTCTAGGGACAGGGAAGGACAGTGAGGGAATTCTCCTTGTGCTATAGTGTGCTTTAAAAAAACATTTTTTCTAGGGACAGAAAACTATAGGTAGGGAGAGTGTCAGTGTGTTTTACTGTGCGAATCCTTGTTTCTAGGGACAGGGAAGGACAGTGAGGGAATTCTCCTTGTGCTATAGTGTGCTTTAAAAAAACATTTTTTCTAGGGACAGAAAACTATAGGAAGGAAGAGTGTCAGTTTCTTTCACTGTGATAATCCTTGTTTCTAGGCACAAAGAAGGAAAGTGAGTGAAATTCTCCTTGTGCTATAGTGTGCTTTAAAAAAACATTTTTTCTAGGGACAGAAAACTATAGGTAGGGAGAGTGTCAGTGTGTTTTACTGTGCGAATCCTTGTTTCTAGGGACAGGGAAGGACAGTGAGGGAATTCTCCTTGTGCTATAGTGTGCTTTAAAAAAACATTTTTTCTAGGGACAGAAAACTATAGGTAGGGAGAGTGTCAGTGTGTTTTACTGTGCGAATCCTTGTTTCTAGGGACAGGGAAGGACAGTGAGGGAATTCTCCTTGTGCTATAGTGTGCTTTAAAAAAACATTTTTTCTAGGGACAGAAAACTATAGGTAGGGAGAGTGTCTGTTTCTTTCACTGTGATAATCCTTGTTTTTCTAGGGACAGAAAACTATAGGTAGGGAGAGTGTCAGTGTGTTTTACTGTGCGAATCCTTGTTTCTAGGGACTAGGGATGAGCCGAACACCCCCGGGTTCGGTTCGCACCAGAACCTTCGAACGGACCGAAAGTTCGCGCGAATTTTCGAACCCTATTCGTTATAATGGACGCGAACGTTCGAAATCAAAATTGCTAATTACAACGGCCAATATGCATGTTAATGTTATAAAACAGGTTTGGGGACCCGGGTCCTGCCCCAGGGGACATATATCAATGCAAAAAGAAATTTTAAAAACTAAAGTTTTTTCGGGAGCAGTCATTTTAATGATGCATAAAGTGAAAAAAAAAAAGTGAAATTTTCCTTTAAATATGGTACCTGGGGGGTGTCTAAAGTATGCCTGTGAAGTGGCATGTGTTTCCCGTGTTTAGAACTGTCCTTGCACAAAATGACATTTGTAAAGGAAAAAAAGAAGCCATTTAAAACCACTTGCGGCTTTAATGTCATGTCTTGTCCTGGCCGCCATATGGCTGAAAATCCTTGAGAAAAATGGCATGGCTACCCCATCACCCCCCCCCCCCCCACCCCAGCCCCTTTGGGTCTTGTATGGATACTAAGGGGGACCCCGCACCCAAAATAAAACCCTATACCTACAACCCTATATACTCTGAACAGCAGTATATAGGTGGTGCAAACAAGACATGGACTGTAGGTTTGTTCTTAAGTAGAATCTGAACAGGTACATTATGAAGTGTAGCTACATCCCAAAAAAATCAATTTTTAAGCTTTTTGGAGAACATAGGGAGGGGTTATCACCCCTGTAACATTTGCTGTCTTTGCACATCTGTTCAGAACATGTCACCTCACTTTCCGTCCCAATGACAAATGTTTTTGGAAAAGTGGGGTTTTAATTGAAACAAGGATTGGTGATAAAGCATCAGTAGAGAGGAGATACCTTTTTCCCAAATTAAATCTAACAGGATAGAATTTTCCTTCCTAGGGGTAGATTTCCTCTCACTTCCTGTTTTCTCTTGCCGTTTGCAAGTAGGAGTCGTTTGTAAGTTGGATGTTTGAAAGTAGGGGCCTGCCGTATATACTCTGCAGAAATTTGCCCTATTAGATGTTGGTGTAGCCACAAGACTGGTGGGCACAGGAATGGGCCCTGCTGTGAGTTAATAGATCAAGATTTGTACTTGCATGCACCTGTTGAACCGGGCAGAAAAATTGGGCCTTTGGTGGTGGTGGTGGTGGTGGTGGACGGTGTTGCCACAAGACTGTAAGCCCTCACAGTTACTCTTGGTGGGTGCAGGAATGGGCCCTGCTGTGAGTTATTAGATCAAGATTTGTAATTGCATGCACCTGTTGAACAGGGCAGAAAAATTGGGCCTTTGGTGGTGGTGGTGGTGGTGGACGGTGTTGCCACAAGACTGTAGGCCCTCATAGTTACTCTTGGTGGGCGCAGGAATGGGCCCTGCTGTGAACTATTAGATCAAGATTTGTAATTACACGCCCCTGTTAAACAGGGGCTGAAAAATTGTGCCTTAGGCATTGGTGCTGGTGCCACAACACTGCAACCCCTCACAGATACTGTACTTGGAGCACAGCAGTCACACCTGTTGCGAAGCATCTTTTTAAAAAATTGTAATTACACGCCCCTGTTATACAGGGGCTGAAAAATTGTGCCTTAGGCACTGGTGCTGGTGCCACAACACTGCAACCCCTCACAGATACTGTACTCTGAGCACAGCAATGAGACCTGTTGCAAAGCATTGCCTAAAAATTGTAATTACACGCCCCAACAGGGGCTGAAAAATTGTGCCTTAGGCACTGGTGCTGGTGCCACAACACTGCAACCCCTCACAGATACTGTACTCTGAGCACAGCAGTCACACCTGTTGCGAAGCATCTTTTTAAAAAAATTTAATTACACGCCCCTGTTATACAGGGGCTGAAAAATTGTGCCTTAGGCACTGGTGCTGGTGCCACAACACTGCAACCCCTCACAGATACTGTACTCTGAGCACAGCAATGAGACCTGTTGCAAAGCATTGCCTAAAAATTGTAATTACACGCCCCAACAGGGGCTGAAAAATTGTGCCTTAGGCACTGGTGCTGGTGCCACAACACTGCAACCCCTCACAGATACTGTACTCTGAGCACAGCAGTCACACCTGTTGCGAAGCATCTTTTTAAAAAATTGTAATTACACGCCCCTGTTATACAGGGGCTGAAAAATTGTGCCTTAGGCACTGGTGTGGTGGCATGGATCATTGAGGAGGAGGAAGAGGATAGTCAGTGAACATAACAGGACAGTCACTCAGCATCAGCATAGGCAGTCTTGAAGGGATGTGACATTATAAATTATTCCGTTATATCCGCTTCAGGTGTCTGGTAGCTGGTGGTGATCCAAGACTGATTCATTTTTATGAAGGTCAGTCGATCAACCGAGTCGGTGGACAGGCGCACCCTATGATCGGTGACAAATCCTCCAGCAGCACTGAATGTGCGTTCAGAAAGAACGCTGGATGCAGGACAGGCCAGTAGCTCAATTGCATACTGTGCAAGCTCTGGCCAGTGATCCATCCTCAGGACCCAGTAAGCCAGAGGATTTTCGGTGGGAAAGGTGTCCAAGTCTGACCTTGCCCCTAGGTATTCCTGCACCATGTATATCAGACGCTGGCGATGGTTGCTGGAACCGATCATACCTTGGGGCTGCGGACTAAAAAATTGTCTGAACGCATCGGTCAGACGTCCACCTTCCCCACCGCTCCTTCTGCTACTGACCGAAGCCTCAGCAACTTGTCGTCCAGGACCAGGAGTTTGTAACCTCCCAGTTTCTGGGAACGCGTTGCACAGACCTTTCTGCAAGGCCTCCCTGAGATGTCTCATCCTCTGCTCCCTCTGCGACGGCAAGATAAGGTCCGCAACCTTACCCTTGTACCGTGGATCAAGGAGAGTGGCCAGCCAGTAATGGTCACTCTCCTTGATCCGAAGAACACGAGGATCCTTCCGCAGGCTTTGCAGGATCAGGGAGGCCATGCAGCGTAGGTTAGCTGAGGCATTCGGTCCGGAGTCTTCTGGGTCACTGAGGATGACATGATCGCCAGCCACCTCCTCCCAGCCACGTACAAGTCCACTGGTTTGTTGGGACTGTACATCATCCCTAAAAGACTGCTGCTGCTGATGCTGAGTGCCAGGCTCCACCTCCATGCTCACACAATCCTCCTCCTCCTCCTCCTCCTCCTCCTCTTCCTGTGTGATGGGTGGGACAGAAGGAACATTGTCTGGATAAAGGGGGCCTTGAGAGACAAGGAAGTCCTCCTCTTCCTGCCTCTGTTCTGGCTCAAGTGCCCTGTCCATTATCCCACGCAGCGTATGCTCCAACAGGTGGACAAGAGGTACAGTGTCACTGATGCATGCACTGTCACTGCTCACCATCCTCGTGGCCTCCTCAAATGGTGAGAGGACAGTGCATGCATCCCTGATCATGCTCCACTGGCGTGGGGAAAAAAAGCCAAGCTCCCCTGACCCTGTCCTGGTGCCGTAGTCGCAAAGGTACTCATTGATGGCCCTCCGCTGCGTGTGCAGTCGCTGCAGCATGGCCAACGTTGAGTTCCACCTGGTGGGCATGTCACATATTAGGCGGTTCTTGGGCAGGTTCAGCTCCTTTTGCAGCTCAGTCAGCCGAGCACTGGCATTATAAGATCGGCGGAAATGCACACAGACTTTCCTGGCCTGCCTCAGGACATCCTGTAAGCCTGGGAACCTGCCCAAGAACCGCTGCACCACCAGGTTGAGGACGTGAGCCATACAGGGCACATGGGTGAGCTGCCCCTGTCGCAGGGCGGAGAGGAGGTTGGTGCCATTATCAGAAACGACCATTCCTGGCTTAAGCTGGCGTGGCGTCAACCACCTCTCGGCCTGCCCCTGCAGAGCTGCCAGAACCTCTGGCCCAGTGTGGCTCCTGTCCCCCAAACACACCAGCGCAAGCACGGCATGGCATCTTTTTGCCTGCGTACTCGCGTAGCCCCTTGTACGCCTACGGAGCACCGCTGGTTCCGAGGACAGAGCACTCGAAGAGGACATGGAGGAAGAAGAAGAGGAGGGGGTGGAGGAGAGAGGTGTGTCACAACCAGTAGTAGCATTTTGGAGGCGTGGTGGCGGAACAACCTCCAACACTACTGCACCTTGTCCTGCATCCCTCCCAGCTACCAATAGAGTGACCCAATGGGCCGTGAAAGAAAGATAACGTCCCTGTCCATGCCTGCTGGACCATGAGTCAGCGGTAATATGCACCTTACCGCTGACCGCCCTGTCCAGCGAGGCATGGACATTGCCTTCCACATGCCAGTAGAGAGACGGAATCGCCTTCCGTGAGAAAAAGTGGCGTTTGGGAACCTGCCACTGAGGAACCGCACATTGAACAAACTCACGGAAGGGGGCCGAGTCTATCAACTGAAAAGGCAGCAGTTGAAGTGCTAGCAATTTAGCCAAGCTAGCATTCAACCGCTGGGCATGTGGATGGCTGGGAGTATACTTCTTTCGACGGTCCAGCAGCTGGGGCAGGGAAATTTGCCTGCTACAATCGGACGTCGGTGTACTGCAAGTACTTGGTTGTGACACACCTAATTCTACACCTTCAGTCCTCTCAGAGCAGCTTTCAGAGAGGACTGAAGATATAGTGGGGATGGAGATCCCAGCTGATGAGGAGCAAGGAGAGGTCCGCTTTGTTCTTTGGTGTGGGTCTTTTATGTGTGCTTGCCAACGAGCTGCATGGCAGGTCGACATATGTCTGCTCATGCTTGTGGTGTCCAAGCGGCTGATGTTTTGGCCACGCGAGATACGCTTGAGACAAATATTGCAAATAGCAGTGGTGCGATCTGATGCACTCGTCTCAAAAAAGGCCCACACCAAAGAACTTTTGTGATAACGTGCAGAGGCAGCGCCCTGCACAGGCGGAGCTCTGCGGTGTGGTACAGTTGCTGTGCTGGCCTCTAGCTGGCCTCCAGGGGGCATCCTGCCTCGTTGGACATGTGACGCTGCATCCTCCTCCTCCTCCTCCTCTCTCCCTTCAGGCACCCACGTGGAGTCAGTGACCTCATCATCCCCTCCCTCTTCACCACTAGAGCAAACCTGGCAGTAAGCTGCAGCTGGTGGAACACTACTGCCAGATTGCTGTCCTTCAGCATCCCCTCTCTCTGCGCGCACACTACTGACTTCCTCAAGCTGGGTATCATCATCCGAGCCTTCGAATCGTTGGGCATCCTCCTGGAGCATGTACCCAACACTGTGCTCAAACAGTTCGGGGGACTCCTCAGGAGGACATGGTGGGTCTAGGGAAGGGGTGGCTGATGATGCCATTGAGTACGCGTTGGCAGCTGCTCTGCCAGTACCCTGAGCCTGGGTGAGAGAGGATGAGGAGGATGAGGAGGGCTTGGTCATCCATTCTACCAAGCCTTCGGCATGATGCGGCTCCACATGTCCAGCTGCCGAAAACAAAGACAAGCGTGTCCCATGGCCACGTGCTGATGACGATGCACGACCACGTCCACGGCCAGCACTGTTGTCTCTAGAAACAGAGCCTGCCTGCCCTGTGTTCTTGCCTCGGCACGCTCTGCCTCTCCTTGGCGGTCTTCCAGCCATTGTAGTCGGTAGTGTATATAGTATAAAAAATAGAACTCCTATGTGTGCTCACAACACACTGTAGGTCCTATGGGTGCTGACACTAACACACTATAGGTACTATGTGTGCTGCTGACAAGAAAATATAGGAGCTCTGTTTGCTGCCACTAACACACTAGAAGTCCTATGGGTGCTGCTGAGAAGAAAATATAGGAGCTCTGTTTGCTGCCACTAACACACTAGAAGTCCTATGGGTGCTGCTGAGAAGAAAATATAGGAGCTCTGTTTGCTGCCACTAACACACTAGAAGTCCTATGGGTGCTGCTGAGAAGAAAATATAGGAGCTCTGTTTGCTGCCACTAACACACTAGAAGTCCTATGGGTGCTGCTGAGAAGAAAATATAGGAGCTCTGTTTGCTGCCACTAACACACTAGAAGTCCTATGGGTGCTGCTGAGAAGAAAATATAGGAGCTCTGTGTGATGCCACTAACACACTAGAAGTCCTATGGGTGCTGCTGAGAAGAAAATATAGGAGCTCTGTTTGCTGCCACTAACACACTAGAAGTCCTATGGGTGCTGCTGAGAAGAAAATATAGGAGCTCTGTTTGCTGCCACTAACACACTAGAAGTCCTATGGGTGCTGCTGAGAAGAAAATATAGGAGCTCTGTTTGCTGCCACTAACACACTAGAAGTCCTATGGGTGCTGCTGAGAAGAAAATATAGGAGCTCTGTGTGATGCCACTAACACACTAGAAGTCCTATGGGTGCTGCTGAGAAGAAAATATAGGAGCTCTGTTTGCTGCCACTAACACACTAGAAGTCCTATGGGTGCTGCTGAGAAGAAAATATAGGAGCTCTGTGTGATGCCACTAACACACTAGAAGTCCTATGGGTGCTGCTGAGAAGAAAATATAGGAGCTCTGTTTGCTGCCACTAACACACTAGAAGTCCTATGGGTGCTGCTGAGAAGAAAATATAGGAGCTCTGTTTGCTGCCACTAACACACTAGAAGTCCTATGGGTGCTGCTGAGAAGAAAATATAGGAGCTCTGTTTGCTGCCACTAACACACTAGAAGTCCTATGGGTGCTGCTGAGAAGAAAATATAGGAGCTCTGTGTGATGCCACTAACACACTAGAAGTCCTATGGGTGCTGCTGAGAAGAAAATATAGGAGCTCTGTTTGCTGCCACTAACACACTAGAAGTCCTATGGGTGCTGCTGAGAAGAAAATATAGGAGCTCTGTTTGCTGCCACTAACACACTAGAAGTCCTATGGGTGCTGCTGAGAAGAAAATATAGGAGCTCTGTTTGCTGCCACTAACACACTAGAAGTCCTATGGGTGCTGCTGAGAAGAAAATATAGGAGCTCTGTGTGATGCCACTAACACACTAGAAGTCCTATGGGTGCTGCTGAGAAGAAAATATAGGAGCTCTGTTTGCTGCCACTAACACACTAGAAGTCCTATGGGTGCTGCTGAGAAGAAAATATAGGAGCTCTGTGTGATGCCACTAACACACTAGAAGTCCTATGGGTGCTGCTGAGAAGAAAATATAGGAGCTCTGTTTGCTGCCACTAACACACTAGAAGTCCTATGGGTGCTGCTGAGAAGAAAATATAGGAGCTCTGTTTGCTGCCACTAACACACTAGAAGTCCTATGGGTGCTGCTGAGAAGAAAATATAGGAGCTCTGTTTGCTGCCACTAACACACTAGAAGTCCTATGGGTGCTGCTGAGAAGAAAATATAGGAGCTCTGTGTGATGCCACTAACACACTAGAAGTCCTATGGGTGCTGCTGAGAAGAAAATATAGGAGCTCTGTTTGCTGCCACTAACACACTAGAAGTCCTATGGGTGCTGCTGAGAAGAAAATATAGGAGCTCTGTTTGCTGCCACTAACACACTAGAAGTCCTATGGGTGCTGCTGAGAAGAAAATATAGGAGCTCTGTGTGATGCCACTAACACACTAGAAGTCCTATGGGTGCTGCTGAGAAGAAAATATAGGAGCTCTGTTTGCTGCCACTAACACACTAGAAGTCCTATGGGTGCTGCTGAGAAGAAAATATAGGAGCTCTGTTTGCTGCCACTAACACACTAGAAGTCCTATGGGTGCTGCTGAGAAGAAAATATAGGAGCTCTGTTTGCTGCCACTAACACACTAGAAGTCCTATGGGTGCTGCTGAGAAGAAAATATAGGAGCTCTGTGTGATGCCACTAACACACTAGAAGTCCTATGGGTGCTGCTGAGAAGAAAATATAGGAGCTCTGTTTGCTGCCACTAACACACTAGAAGTCCTATGGGTGCTGCTGAGAAGAAAATATAGGAGCTCTGTGTGATGCCACTAACACACTAGAAGTCCTATGGGTGCTGCTGAGAAGAAAATATAGGAGCTCTGTTTGCTGCCACTAACACACTAGAAGTCCTATGGGTGCTGCTGAGAAGAAAATATAGGAGCTCTGTTTGCTGCCACTAACACACTAGAAGTCCTATAGGTGCTGCTGAGAAGAAAATATAGGAGCTCTGTTTGCTGCCACTAACACACTAGAAGTCCTATGGGTGCTGCTGAGAAGAAAATATAGGAGCTCTGTGTGATGCCACTAACACACTAGAAGTCCTATGGGTGCTGCTGAGAAGAAAATATAGGAGCTCTGTTTGCTGCCACTAACACACTAGAAGTCCTATGGGTGCTGCTGAGAAGAAAATATAGGAGCTCTGTGTGATGCCACTAACACACTAGAAGTCCTATGGGTGCTGCTGAGAAGAAAATATAGGAGCTCTGTTTGCTGCCACTAACACACTAGAAGTCCTATGGGTGCTGCTGAGAAGAAAATATAGGAGCTCTGTGTGATGCCACTAACACACTAGAAGTCCTATGGGTGCTGCTGAGAAGAAAATATAGGAGCTCTGTTTGCTGCCACTAACACACTAGAAGTCCTATGGGTGCTGCTGAGAAGAAAATATAGGAGCTCTGTGTGATGCCACTAACACACTAGAAGTCCTATGGGTGCTGCTGAGAAGAAAATATAGGAGCTCTGTTTGCTGCCACTAACACACTAGAAGTCCTATGGGTGCTGCTGAGAAGAAAATATAGGAGCTCTGTTTGCTGCCACTAACACACTAGAAGTCCTATGGGTGCTGCTGAGAAGAAAATATAGGAGCTCTGTGTGATGCCACTAACACACTAGAAGTCCTATGGGTGCTGCTGAGATGAAAATATAGGAACTCTGTGTGATGCCACTAACACATTAGAAGTCCTATGGGTGCTGCTGAGAAGAAAATATAGGAGCTCTGTTTGCTGCCACTAACACACTAGAAGTCCTATGGGTGCTGCTGAGAAGAAAATATAGGAGCTCTGTGTGATGCCACTAACACACTAGAAGTCCTATGGGTGCTGCTGAGAAGAAAATATAGGAGCACTGTTTGCTGCCACTAACACACTAGAAGTCCTATGGGTGCTGCTGAGAAGAAAATATAGGAGCTCTGTTTGCTGCCACTAACACACTAGAAGTCCTATGGGTGCTGCTGAGAAGAAAATATAGGAGCTCTGTTTGCTGCCACTAACACACTAGAAGTCCTATGGGTGCTGCTGAGAAGAAAATATAGGAGCTCTGTTTGCTGCCACTAACACACTAGAAGTCCTATGGGTGCTGCTGAGAAGAAAATATAGGAGCTCTGTTTGCTGCCACTAACACACTAGAAGTCCTATGGGTGCTGCTGAGAAGAAAATATAGGAGCTCTGTGTGATGCCACTAACACACTAGAAGTCCTATGGGTGCTGCTGAGAAGAAAATATAGGAGCTCTGTTTGCTGCCACTAACACACTAGAAGTCCTATGGGTGCTGCTGAGAAGAAAATATAGGAGCTCTGTTTGCTGCCACTAACACACTAGAAGTCCTATGGGTGCTGCTGAGAAGAAAATATAGGAGCTCTGTTTGCTGCCACTAACACACTAGAAGTCCTATGGGTGCTGCTGAGAAGAAAATATAGGAGCTCTGTGTGATGCCACTAACACACTAGAAGTCCTATGGGTGCTGCTGAGAAGAAAATATAGGAGCTCTGTTTGCTGCCACTAACACACTAGAAGTCCTATGGGTGCTGCTGAGAAGAAAATATAGGAGCTCTGTGTGATGCCACTAACACACTAGAAGTCCTATGGGTGCTGCTGAGAAGAAAATATAGGAGCTCTGTTTGCTGCCACTAACACACTAGAAGTCCTATGGGTGCTGCTGAGAAGAAAATATAGGAGCTCTGTTTGCTGCCACTAACACACTAGAAGTCCTATGGGTGCTGCTGAGAAGAAAATATAGGAGCTCTGTTTGCTGCCACTAACACACTAGAAGTCCTATGGGTGCTGCTGAGAAGAAAATATAGGAGCTCTGTGTGATGCCACTAACACACTAGAAGTCCTATGGGTGCTGCTGAGAAGAAAATATAGGAGCTCTGTGTGCTGCCACTAACACACTAGAAGTCCTATGGGTGCTGCTGAGAAGAAAATATAGGAGCTCTGTGTGCTGCCACTAACACACTAGAAGTCCTATGGGTGCTGCTGAGAAGAAAATATAGGAGCTCTGTTTGCTGCCACTAACACACTAGAAGTCCTATGGGTGCTGCTGAGAAGAAAATATAGGAGCTCTGTTTGCTGCCACTAACACACTAGAAGTCCTATGGGTGCTGCTGAGAAGAAAATATAGGAGCTCTGTGTGATGCCACTAACACACTAGAAGTCCTATGGGTGCTGCTGAGAAGAAAATATAGGAGCTCTGTTTGCTGCCACTAACACACTAGAAGTCCTATGGGTGCTGTTGGGGTGCAATGCTGTGCTAACAGCACTGCGGTTGGTACTACTGCAATACTGTACTAACAGTAAGCACGCACCAGACTAATCCCCAGCAGCAGCTAATAACACACTAACTGTGCAATCAGCAGCAATGAACGATCAATGACTTAGGTAGCAATGGTTTAGCAAAGAAATAGCCAATGGTTTAGCAAAGAAGAGCAAATCTTTCAGTATCAAGCAAAGACAGAATCAGCAGACTAATCTCTCCTAAAGCCGGAACTCATGTGACCGGGGCCGATGGCGTGGCGGCCTTTTAAATGGTGGGGCGTGTACTAAAGCCCCTGAGCTGTAATTGGCTACAGCCGTCCTGCCTGTAGCCAATTATTGCTCTCCGAGTTTCGGGCGCTGTGATTGGCCAAGCATGCGGGGTCACAGTGCATGCTTGGCCAATCATCAGCCAGCAATGCACTGCGCCGGCCGCGCCGGCCGCAATGCATTGCGGGGCCGCTCGCATCACACGAATGTGATGCGAACGGCCCAAATAGTTCTGGGCTCGACGAGCGAGCGAACGCCCGATGCTCGATTCGAACATGGGTTCGAATCGAGCACCGGGCCCATCCCTACTAGGGACAGGGAAGGACAGTGAGGGAATTCTCCTTGTGCTATAGTGTGCTTTAAAAAAACATTTTTTCTAGGGACAGAAAACTATAGGTAGGGAGAGTGTCAGTGTGTTTTACTGTGCGAATCCTTGTTTCTAGGGACAGGGAAGGACAGTGAGGGAATTCTCCTTGTGCTATAGTGTGCTTTAAAAAAACATTTTTTCTAGGGACAGAAAACTATAGGTAGGGAGAGTGTCTGTTTCTTTCACTGTGATAATCCTTGTTTCTAGGGACAAAGAAGGAAAGTGAGTGAAATTCTCCTTGTGCTATAGTGTGCTTTAAAAAAACATTTTTTTCTAGGGACAGAAAACTATAGGAAGGAAGAGTGTCAGTTTCTTTCACTGTGATAATCCTTGTTTCTAGGGACAAAGAAGGAAAGTGAGTGAAATTCTCCTTGTGCTATAGTGTGCTTTAAAAAAACATTTTTTCTAGGGACAGAAAACTATAGGTAGGGAGAGTGTCAGTGTGTTTTACTGTGCGAATCCTTGTTTCTAGGGACAGGGAAGGACAGTGAGGGAATTCTCCTTGTGCTATAGTGTGCTTTAAAAAAACATTTTTTCTAGGGACAGAAAACTATAGGAAGGAAGAGTGTCAGTTTCTTTCACTGTGATAATCCTTGTTTCTAGGGACAAAGAAGGAAAGTGAGTGAAATTCTCCTTGTGCTTTAGTGTGCTTTAAAAAAACATTTTTTCTAGGGACAGAAAACTATAGGTAGGGAGAGTGTCAGTGTGTTTTACTGTGCGAATCCTTGTTTCTAGGGACAGGGAAGGACAGTGAGGGAATTCTCCTTGTGCTATAGTGTGCTTTAAAAAAACATTTTTTCTAGGGACAGAAAACTATAGGTAGGGAGAGTGTCAGTGTGTTTTACTGTGCGAATCCTTGTTTCTAGGGACAGGGAAGGACAGTGAGGGAATTCTCCTTGTGCTATAGTGTGCTTTAAAAAAACATTTTTTCTAGGGACAGAAAACTATAGGAAGGAAGAGTGTCAGTTTCTTTCACTGTGATAATCCTTGTTTCTAGGGACAAAGAAGGAAAGTGAGTGAAATTCTCCTTGTGCTATAGTGTGCTTTAAAAAAACATTTTTTCTAGGGACAGAAAACTATAGGTAGGGAGAGTGTCAGTGTATTTTACTGTGCAAATCCTTGTTTCTAGGGACAGGGAAGGACAGTGAGGGAATTCTCCTTGTGCTATAGTGTGCTAAAGCATTCCTCATCAACCATCTTTGAAATCCTTGTTTTTTTGGACAGTCAGGGAAATTGTCGTTGTGCTATTCTGTGCAAAAGCAATCATCCTCAACCATATTTAGAAATCCTTAAGTAAAGGGACAGAGAAGGACACCTGAAGGTAGCCCTTATTGCTTTTTTCCCATCTCCCTGCAGGCCATCTATTAGAATGTCTGGAAGGCAAACAAGGAGAGGCAGACAGTCAGGAGGCAATAAAAGAGGGCAAGCAGGCTCTGTGTCTGGGGGCAACAGTGCTGGTCGTGGACGCGGTGCATTGTCATCAGCACATGGCCATGGGACACGCTTGTCCTTCTTTTCGGCAGCTGGACATGTTGAGCCACATCATGCCGAAGACTTGGTAGAGTGGATGACCAAGCCCTCCTCCTCCTCCTCATCCTCTCTCACCCAGGCTCAGGGTACTGGAAAAGCAGCTGCCAAAGCGTCCTCTTCCCTGGTATCAATGTCAGACTCATCATCAGTCACTCCTTCCCTAGACCCACCATGTCCTCCTCCTGAGGAGTCCCCCGAACTGTTTGAGCACAGTGTTGGGTACATGCTCCAGGAGGATGCCCAGCGTTTCGAAGGGTCTGATGATGAAACCCAGCTAGAGGAAGGCAGTAGCGTGAGAGCAGACAGAGGGGATGCTCAAGAAGGACACCAATCTGGCAGTCATGTTCCAGCAGCTGCAGCATACTGCCAGATTGGCTCCAGTGATGAGGAGGGAGGTGATGATGAGGTCACTGACTCCACGTGGGTGCCTAATAGGGATGAGCTTCGTGTTCGAGTCGAACATACGTTCGACTCGAACATTGGCTGTTCGATCGTTCGACGAAGATCGAACGATTTGGGCCGTTCGCGCCAAATTCGAGTGACGCGAACGGCCCACAATGCACTACACCATCGCAGTGTCATCCAGGCGCTGTGATTGGCCAAGCATGCACTGTGACCCCGCATGCTTGGCCAATCACAGCGCCGGCAGCGAGGAGAGCAATGATTGGCCACAGGCAGGATGCCTGTGGCCAATTATTGCTGAGGGTGTTTAGTACACGCCCCACACTATAAAAGGCCGCCAGCACGGCGGCCTAGTGTAGTGTGTTCCGGAGCAGGGATAGAGTAGCATAGGCAGGGACAGTGACTGTTATTTCTTTCTTGCTTAACCTGGATTCCTTTAGTTTAGGGAAAGAGAAGGATAGGTAGGGAGAGTGTCAGTGTGTTTTGTGCTTCTGCTATAGTGTGCTTAAAAAAAACATTTATTCTAGGGACAGAAAACTCTAGGTAGGGACAGTGTCAGTTTCTTTCACTCTGCAAGTCCTTGTTTCCAGGGACCTGTAAGGACAGTGAGTTAATTGTCCTTGTGCTATATTGTGCTTAAAAAAAACATTTTTTCTAGGGACAGAAAACTGTAGGTAGGGAGAGTGTTTTTTTTTTTCACTCTGCAAGTCCTTGTTTCCAGGGACCTGTAAGGACAGTGAGTTAATTGTCCTTGTGCTATATTGTGCTTAAAAAAAACATTTATTCTAGGGACAGAAAACTCTAGGTAGGGACAGTGTCAGTTTCTTTCACTCTGCAAGTCCTTGTTTCCAGGGACCTGTAAGGACAGTGAGTTAATTTTCCTTTTGCTATATTGTGATTAAAAAAACATTTTTTCTAGGGACAGAAAACTGTAGGTAGGGAGAGTGTTTTTTTTCTTTCACTCTGCAAGTCCTTGTTTCCAGGGACCTGTAAGGACAGTGAGTTAATTTTCCTTGTGCTATATTGTGATTAAAAAAAACATTTTTTCTAGGGACAGAAAACTGTAGGTAGGGAGAGTGTTTTTTTTCTTTCACTCTGCAAGTCCTTGTTTCCAGGGACCTGTAAGGACAGTGAGTTAATTGTCCTTGTGCTATATTGTGCTTAAAAAAAACATTTATTCTAGGGACAGAAAACTCTAGGTAGGGACAGTGTCAGTTTCTTTCACTCTGCAAGTCCTTGTTTCCAGGGACCTGTAAGGACAGTGAGTTAATTTTCCTTGTGCTATATTGTGATTAAAAAAACATTTTTTCTAGGGACAGAAAACTGTAGGTAGGGAGAGTGTTTTTTTTCTTTCACTCTGCAAGTCCTTGTTTCCAGGGACCTGTAAGGACAGTGAGTTAATTTTCCTTGTGCTATATTGTGATTAAAAAAAACATTTTTTCTAGGGACAGAAAACTGTAGGTAGGGAGAGTGTTTTTTTTCTTTCACTCTGCAAGTCCTTGTTTCCAGGGACCTGTAAGGACAGTGAGTTAATTTTCCTTGTGCTATATTGTGATTAAAAAAAACATTTTTTCTAGGGACAGAAAACTGTAGGTAGGGAGAGTGTTTTTTTTCTTTCACTCTGCAAGTCCTTGTTTCCAGGGACCTGTAAGGACAGTGAGTTAATTTTCCTTGTGCTATATTGTGATTAAAAAAAACATTTTTTCTAGGGACAGAAAACTGTAGGTAGGGAGAGTGTTTTTTTTCTTTCACTCTGCAAGTCCTTGTTTCCAGGGACCTGTAAGGACAGTGAGTTAATTGTCCTTGTGCTATATTGTGCTTAAAAAAAACATTTTTTCTAGGGACAGAAAACTGTAGGTAGGGAGAGTGTTTTTTTTTTTTCACTCTGCAAGTCCTTGTTTCCAGGGACCTGTAAGGACAGTGAGTTAATTGTCCTTGTGCTATATTGTGCTTAAAAAAAACATTTATTCTAGGGACAGAAAACTCTAGGTAGGGACAGTGTCAGTTTCTTTCACTCTGCAAGTCCTTGTTTCCAGGGACCTGTAAGGACAGTGAATTAATTTTCCTTGTGCTATATTGTGATTAAAAAAAACATTTTTTCTAGGGACAGAAAACTGTAGGTAGGGAGAGTGTCAGTTTCTTTCACTGTGAAAGTCCTTGTTTCAAGGGACAGAGAAGGACACCTGAAGGTAGCCCTTATTGCTTTTTTCCCATCTCCCTGCAGGCCATCTATTAGAATGTCTGGAAGGCAAACAAGGAGAGGCAGACAGTCAGGAGGCAATAAAAGAGGGCAAGCAGGCTCTGTGTCTGGGGGCAACAGTGCTGGTCGTGGACGCGGTGCATTGTCATCAGCACATGGCCATGGGACACGCTTGTCCTTCTTTTCGGCAGCTGGACATGTTGAGCCACATCATGCCGAAGACTTGGTAGAGTGGATGACCAAGCCCTCCTCCTCCTCCTCATCCTCTCTCACCCAGGCTCAGGGTACTGGAAAAGCAGCTGCCAAAGCGTCGTCTTCCCTGGTATCAATGTCATACAAATCATCAGTCACTCCTTCCCTAGACCCACCATGTCCTCCTCCTGAGGAGTCCCCCGAACTGTTTCAGCACAGTGTTGGGTACATGCTCCAGGAGGATGCCCAGCGTTTCGAAGGGTCTGATGATGAAACCCAGCTAGAGGAAGGCAGTAGCGTGAGAGCAGACAGAGGGGATGCTCAAGAAGGACACCAATCTGGCAGTCATGTTCCAGCAGCTGCAGCATACTGCCAGATTGGCTCCAGTGATGAGGAGGGAGGGGATGATGAGGTCACTGACTCCACGTGGGTGCCTAATAGGAGAGAGGAGGAGGAGGAGGATGAGGAGGAGGCACATCTCCAACGAGGCAGGATGCCCTTTGGTGGCCAGCGTAAGGGCAGTACACCGACGGAATCACACCGCAGAGCTCCGCCTGTGCAGGGCTCTGCCTCTGCCCGTCATTCAAAAAGTTCTTTGGTGTGGGCCTTTTTTGAGGCTAGTGCATCAGATCGCACAGCTGCTGTTTGCAACATATGTCTCAAGCGTATATCGCGTGGCCAAAACATCAGCCGCTTGGGTACCACATGCCTGACCAGACATATGTTGACCTGCCATGCAGCTCGTTGGCAAGCCTACCTCAAAGACCCACACCAAAGAACAAAGCGGACCTCTCCTTGCACCGCATCAGCTGGGATCTCCAACCCCACTATAACTTCAGTCCTCTCTGAAACATGCACTGAGAGGAATGAAGGTGTAGAATTAGGTGTGTCACAGCCAAGTACTTGCGCCCACTCTGCTAGCAGTACACCGACGTCCGATTCTAGCAGGCAAATTTCCCTGCCCCAGCTGCTGGACCGTCGAAAGAAGTTCACTCCCAGCCATCCACATGCCCAGCGGTTGAATGCTAGCTTGGCTAAATTGCTAGCGCTTCAACTGCTGCCTTTTCAGTTGGTAGACTCGGCCCCCTTCCGTGAGTTTGTGCAATGTGCGGTTCCTCAGTGGCAGGTTCCCAAACGCCACTTTTTCTCACGGAAGGCTATTCCGGCTCTCTACCGGCATGTGGAAGGCAATGTCTTGGCCTCGCTGGACAGGGCGGTCAACGGTAAGGTGCATATTACCGCTGACTCATGGTCCAGCAGGCATGGACAGGGACGTTACCTTTCTTTCACGGCCCATTGGGTCACTCTTTTGGCAGCTGGGAAGGATTCAGGACAAGGTGCAGTAGTGTTGGAGGTTGTCCCACCGCCACGCCTCCAAAATGCTACTACTGGTTGTGACACACCTCTCTCCTCCACCCCCTCCTCTTCTTCTTCCTCCATGGCCTCTTCCTGTGGTTTGTCCTATGAACCAGCGGTGCTCCGTAGCCGTTCACGGGGCTACGCAAGTACGCAGGCAAAAAGATGCCATGCCGTGCTTGCGCTGGTGTGTTTGGGGGACAGAAGCCACACTGGGGCAGAGGTCCTGTCTGCTCTGCAGGGCCAGGCCGAGAGGTGGTTGACGCCACGCCAGCTTAAGCCAGGAATGGTGGTTTGCGACAATGGCACCAACCTCCTCTCCGCCCTCCGACAGGGACAACTGACCCATGTGCCCTGTGTGGCTCACGTCCTTAACCTGGTGGTGCAGCGCTTCTTGGGCAGGTACCCGGGCTTACAGGATGTCCTGAGGCAGGCCAGGAAAGTCTGTGTGCATTTCCGCAGATCTTATAATGCCAGTGCTCGCCTGGCTGAGCTGCAAAAGGAGTTGAACCTGCCCAAGAACCGCCTTATATGTGACATGCCCACCAGGTGGAACTCAACGTTGGCCATGCTGCAGCGGCTGCACACGCAGCAGAGGGCCATCAATGAGTACCTGTGCGACTACGGCACCAGGACAGGGTCAGGGGAGCTTGGTTTTTTTTCTCCACGCCAGTGGGGCATGATCAGGGATGCATGCACTGTCCTGGCACCATTTGAGGAGGCCACGAGGATGGTGAGCAGTGACAGTGCATGCATCAGTGACACTGTACCTCTTGTCCACCTGTTGGAGCACACGCTGCGTGGAATAATGGACAGGGCACTTGAGGCAGAACAGAGGCAGGAAGAGGAGGACTTCCTTGCCTCTCAAGGCCCCCTTTACCCAGACAGTGTTCCTTCTGTCCCACCCATCGCACAGGAAGAGGAGGAGGAGGAGGAGGAGGAGGAGGAGGAGGAGGATTGTGTCAGCATGGAGGTGGAGGCTGGCACTCAGCATCATCAGCAGCAGTCTTTTAGGGATGATTTACAGTCCCAAGAAACCAGTGGACTTGTACGTGGCTGGGAGGAGGTGGCTGCGGATCATGTCGTCCTTAGTGACCCAGAGGACTCCGGAGCGAATGCCTCAGCAAACCTACGCTGCATGGCCTCCCTGATCCTGCAAAGTCTGCGGAAGGATCCTCGTATTCTTCGGATCAAGGAGAGGGACCATTACTGGCTGGCCACTCTCCTTGATCCACGGTACAAGGGTAAGGTTGCGGACCTTATGTTACCGTCGCAGAGGGAGCAGAGGATGAGACAACTCCGGGAGGCCTTGCAGAAAGGTCTGTGCAACGCGTTCCCAGAGACTGGGAGGTTGCAAACTCCTGGTCCTGGACAACGAGTTGCTGAGGCTTCGGCCAGTCAAAGAAGGAGCGGTGGGGAAGGTGGCCGTCTGACCGATGCGTTCAGACAATTCTTTAGTCCGCAGCCCCAAAGTATGATCGGTTCCAGCAACCATCGCCAGCGTCTGATAAACATGGTGCAGGAATATCTAGGGGCAAGGTCAGACTTGGACACCTTCCCCACCGAAAATCCTCTGGCTTACTGGGTCTTGAGGATGGATCACTGGCCAGAGCTTGCACAGTATGCAATTGAGCTACTGGCCTGTCCTGCATCCAGCGTTCTTTCGGAACGCACATTCAGTGCTGCTGGAGGATTTGTCACGGATCACAGGGTGCGCCTGTCCACCGACTCGGTTGATCGACTGACTTTCATCAAGATGAACCAGTCTTGGATCACCACCAGCTACCACACACCTGATGCTGATATAACAGACTAATTGATTTTAACATGTCACATCCCTTCAAGACTGATGCTGATGCTGAGTGCCTGTGCTGTTATGTTGACTGGCTATCCTCCTCCTCCGAGTCCTCAATGATACGATTGATGATGATAGCTTGGAAGATCATTTTTGTTTATGGGTGCCGCCACCAGTGCCTAACGCCCAATTTTTCAGCCCCTGTTTAACAGGGGCGTGTAATTACAATTTTTGAAGCAATACTTTGCAACAGGGCTCATTGCTGTGCTCCAAGTACAGTATCTGTGAGGAGTTGCAGTGTTGTGCCACCAGTGCCTAAGGCCCAATTTTTCAGCCCCTGTTTAACAGGGGCGTGTCATTACAATTTTTGAAGCAATACTTTGCAACAGGGCTCATTGCTGTGCTCCAAGTACAGTATCTGTGAGGGGTTGCAGTGTTGTGCCACCAGTGCCTAAGGCCCAATTTTTCAGCCCCTGTTCAACAGGGGCATGTAATTACAATTCTTGATCTAATAATTCACAGCAGGGCCCATTGCTGCACCCACCAAGAGTAACTGTCAGGGCTTACAGTGTTGTGGCACCAGCACCACCATCAAAGGCCCAATTTTTACTACCACTGTTCAACAATTATATGTAATTAAAATTCCTGATATAATAGTTGACAGCAGGGCGTTCCAGCACCAACCAAGAGTAACTGTGAGTGCTTACAGTGTTGTGCCAACACCAACAACTAAGGGGCCTATTTCTGCAGAGTATATACGGCAGGTCCCTACTTTCAAACATCCAACTTACAAACGACTCCTACTTGCAAACGCAAGAAGACAACAGGAAGTGAGAGGAAATCTACCACTAGGAAGGAAAATTCTCTCCTGTAAGAATAAATATGGGAGAAAGGTGTCTCCTCTGTACTGATGCTTTATCAGCAATCCTTGTTTCAAGAAAAACACCACATTTCAAAAACAGTTGTCATTGGGACGGAAAGTGAGGTGAAATGTTCTGAACAGGGGCACAGACAGCAAAACAAATGTTACAGGGGTGATAACCCTTACCTATGTTTTCCAAAAAGTTTAAAAATAGATTTTTGGTCTGGAGCTACACTTCAACAATGTACCTGTTCAAAATTACAAACAGATTCTACATAAGAACAAACCTACAGTCCCTGTCTTGTATGCACCGCCTGTATAGGGCTGTTCAGAGTATATAGGGCCTTTTTTATTTTATGTGCGGGGTTCCCCTTAATATCCATACAAGACCCAAAGGGGCTGGTAATGGGCTGGGGTAGGGGGGGGGGGGTCATGGGGTAGCTATGCCATTTTTCTTAAAGAATTTCATCCATATTACCGGGACCAGACATTACATTAAAGCCGCAAGCAGTTTTAAATGGCTTTTTTTTCCTTTAGAAGTGTCATTTTGTGCAGGGACAGTTCTAAACACGGGAAACACGTGGCACTTCACAGGCATACTTTAGACACCCCCCAGGTACGATATTTAAAGGAATATTTGACTTTTTTTTTTTCACTTTATGCATCATTAAAATGACTGCTCCCGAAAAACGACCGTTTTTAAAACTTCTTTTTGCATTGATACATGTCCCCTGGTGCAGAACCCGGGTTCCCAAACCCTTTTTAGGACAATAACATGCATAATAGTTGTTATAATTAGCACTTTAGAATTCGAACGTTCGCATCCATTGTATTTAATAGGGTTCTAATGTTCGTTCGAACTTTCGGTCCGTTCGCGGGTTCTGGTGCGAACCGAACCCGGGGGTGTTCGGCTCATCACTAGTGCCTAATATGAGAGAGGAGGAGGAGGAGGATGAGGAGGAGGCACATCTCCAACGAGGCAGGATGCCCTTTGGTGGCCAGCGTATGGGCAGTACACCGACGGAATCACACCGCAGAGCTCCGCCTGTGCAGGGCGCTGCCTCTGCCCGTCATTCAAAAAGTTCTTTGGTGTGGGCCTTTTTTGAGGCGAGTGCATCAGATCGCACAGCTGCTGTTTGCAACATATGTCTCAAGCGTATATCGCGTGGCCAAAACATCAGCCGCTTGGGCACCACATGCTTGATCAGACATATGTTGACCTGCCATGCAGCTCGTTGGCAAGCCTACCTTAAAGACCCACACCAAAGAACAAAGCGGACCTCTCCTTGCACCGCATCAGCTGGGATCTCCAACCCCACTATACCTTCAGTCCTCTCTGAAACCTGCACTGAGAGGAATGAAGGTGTAGAATTAGGTGTGTCACAGCCAAGTACTTGCGGCCACTCTGCTAGCAGTACACCGACGTCCGATTCTAGCAGGCAAATTTCCCTGCCCCAGCTGCTGGACCGTCGAAAGAAGTTCACTCCCAGCCATCCACATGCCCAGCGGTTGAATGCTAGCTTGGCTAAATTGCTAGCGCTTCAACTGCTGCCTTTTCAGTTGGTAGACTCGGCCCCCTTCCGTGAGTTTGTGCAATGTGCGGTTCCTCAGTGGCAGGTTCCCAAACGCCACTTTTTCTCACGGAAGGCGATTCCGGCTCTCTACAGGCATGTGGAAGGCAATGTCTTGGCCTCGCTGGACAGGGCGGTCAGCGGTAAGGTGCATATTACCGCTGACTCATGGTCCAGCAGGCATGGACAGGGACGTTACCTTTCTTTCACGGCCCATTGGGTCACTCTTTTGGCAGCTGGGAAGGATGCAGGACAAGGTGCAGTAGTGTTGGAGGTTGTTCCACCGCCACGCCTCCAAAATGCTACTACTGGTTGTGACACACCTCTCTCCTCCACCCCCTCCTCTTCTTCTTCCTCCATGGCCTCTTCCTGTGGTTTGTCCTCGGAACCAGCGGTGCTCCGTAGGCGTTCAAGGGGCTACGCAAGTACGCAGGCAAAAAGATGCCATGCCGTGCTTGCGCTGGTGTGTTTGGGGGACAGGAGCCACACTGGGGCAGAGGCCCTGTCTGCTCTGCAGGGGCAGGCCGAGAGGTGGTTGACGCCAGGAATGGTGGTTTGCGACAATGGCACCAACCTCCTCTCCGCCCTCCGACAGGGACAACTGACCCATGTGCCCTGTATGGCTCACGTCCTTAACCTGGTGGTGCAGCGGTTCTTGGGCAGGTACCCGGGCTTACAGGATGTCCTGAGGCAGGCCAGGAAAGTCTGTGTGCATTTCCGCAGATCTTATAATGCCAGTGCTCGCCTGGCTGAGCTGCAAAAGGAGTTGAACCTGCCCAAGAACCGCCTTATATGTGACATGCCCACCAGGTGGAATTCAACGTTGGCCATGCTGCAGCGGCTGCACACGCAGCAGAGGGCCATCAATGAGTACCTGTGCGACTACGGCACCAGGACAGGGTCAGGGGAGCTCGGGTTTTTTTCACCACGCCAGTGGGGCATGATCAGGGATGCATGCACTGTCCTGGCACCATTTGAGGAGGCCACGAGGATGGTGAGCAGTGACAGTGCATGCATCAGTGACACTGTACCTCTTGTCCACCTGTTGGAGCACACGCTGCGTGGAATAATGGACAGGGCACTTGAGGCAGAACAGAGGCAGGAAGAGGAGGACTTCCTTGCCTCTCAAGACCCCCTTTACCCAGACAGTGTTCCTTCTGTCCCACCCATCGCACAGGAAGAGGAGGAGGAGGAGGAGGAGGATTGTGTCAGCATGGAGGTGGAGGCTGGCACTCAGCATCATCAGCAGCAGTCTTTTAGGGATGATTTACAGTCCCAAGAAACCAGTGGACTTGTACGTGGCTGGGAGGAGGTGGCTGCGGATCATGTCGTCCTTAGTGACCCAGAGGACTCCGGACTGAATGCCTCAGCTAACCTACGCTGCATGGCCTCCCTGATCCTGCAAAGTCTGCGGAAGGATCCTCGTATTCTTCGGATCAAGGAGAGGGACCATTACTGGCTGGCCACTCTCCTTGATCCACGGTACAAGGGTAAGATTACGGACCTTATGTTACCGTCGCAGAGGGAGCAGAGGATGAGACAACTCCGGGAGGCCTTGCAGAAAGGTCTGTGCAACGCGTTCCCAGAGACTGGGAGGTTACAAACTCCTGGTCCTGGACAACGAGTTGCTGAGGCTTCGGGCAGTCAAAGAAGGAGCGGTGGGGAAGGTGGCCGTCTGACCGATGCGTTCAGACAATTCTTTAGTCCGCAGCCCCAAAGTATGATCGGTTCCAGCAACCATCGCCAGCGTCTGATATACATGGTGCAGGAATACCTAGGGGCAAGGTCAGACTTGGACACCTTCCCCACCGAAAATTCTCTGGCTTACTGGGTCTTGAGGATGGATCACTGGCCAGAGCTTGCACAGTATGCAATTGAGCTACTGGCCTGTCCTGCATCCAGCGTTCTTTCAGAACGCACATTCAGTGCTGCTGGAGGATTTGTCACGGATCACAGGGTGCGCCTGTCCACCGACTCGGTTGATCGACTGACTTTCATCAAGATGAACCAGTCTTGGATCACCACCAGCTACCACACACCTGATGCTGATATAACAGACTAATTGATTTTAAAATGTCACATCCCTTCAAGACTGATGCTGATGCTGAGTGCCTGTGCTGTTATGTTGACTGGCTATCCTCCTCCTCCTCCTCAATGATCCGATTAATGATGATAGCTTGGAAGATCATTTTGGTTTATGGGTGCCGCCACCAGTGGCTAAGGCCCAATTTTTCAGCCCCTGTTTAACAGGGGCGTGTAATTACAATTTTTGATGCAATACTTTGCAACAGGCCTCATTGCTGTGCTCCAAGTACAGTATCTGTGAGGGGTTGCAGTGTTGTGCCACCAGTGCCTAAGGCCCAATTTTTCAGCCCCTGTTCAACAGGGGCATGCAATTATAATTATTGATCTAATAATTCACAGCAGGGCCCATTGCTGCGCCCACCAAGAGTAACTGTCAGGCCTTACAGTGTTGTGTCAACAACACCACCACCACCACCACCACCACCACCACCAAAGGCCCAATTTTTCAGCCCCTGTTCAACAGGGGCATGCAATTATAATTATTGATCTAATAATTCACAGCAGGGCCCATTGCTGCGCCCACCAAGAGTAACTGTCAGGCCTTACAGTGTTGTGGCACCAGCACCACCATCAAAGGCCCAATTTTTACTACCACTGTTCAACAATTATATGTTATTACAATTCCTGATATAATAGTTGACAGCAGGGCGTTCCAGCACCCACCAAGAGTAACTGTGAGTGCTTACAGTGTTGTGCCAACACCAACACCTAAGGGGCCAATTTCTGCAGAGTATATACGGCAGGTCCCTACTTTCAAACATCCAACTTACAAACGACTACTACTTGCAAACGGAAGAAGACAACAGGAAGTGAGAGGAAATCTACCCCTTGGAAGGAAAATTCTCTCCTGTAAGAATTAATATGGGAGAAAGGTGTCTCCTCTCTACTGATGCTTTATCACCAATCCTTGTTTCAATAAAAACACCACATTTCAAAAACAGTTGTCATTGGGACGCAAAGTGAGGTGAAATGTTCTGAACAGGGGCACAGACAGCAAAACAAATGTTACAGGGGTGATAACCCTTCCCTATGTTTTCCAAAAAGCTTAAAATTAGGTATTTGGGCTGGAGCTACACTTAAACAATGTAGCTGTTCAAAATTACAAACAGATTCTACATAAGAACAAACCTACAGTCCCTGTCTTGTATGCACCGCCTGTATACGGCTGTTCAGAGTATATAGGGCCTTTTTTATTTTGTGTGCGGGGTTCCCCTTAATATCCATACAAGACCCAAAGGGGCTGGTAATGGGCTGGGGTGGGGGGGGGGGGGGGTGATGGGGTAGCTATGCCATTTTTCTTAAAGATTTTCATCCATATTACCGGGACCAGACATTACATTAAAGCCGCAAGCAGTTTTAAATGGCTTTTTTTTCCTTTAGAAATGTAATTTTGTGCAGGGACAGTTCTAAACACGGGAAACACGTGGCACTTCACAGGCATACTTTAGACACCCCCCAGGTACAATATTTAAAGGAATATTTGACTTTTTTTTTTCACTTTATGCATCATTAAAATGACTGCTCCCGAAAAACGGCCGTTTTTAAAACTTCTTTTTGCATTGATACATGTCCCCTGGTGCAGAACCCGGGTTCCCAAACTCTGTTTAGGACAATAACATGGATAATAGTCATTATAATTAGCACTTTAGAATTCGAACGTTCGCATCCATTGTATTTAATAGGGTTCTAATGTTTGTGCGAACTTTCGGTCCGTTCGCGGGTTCTGGTGCGAACCGAACCCGGGGGTGTTCGGCTCATCACTAGTTGTCATGCATTGTACATTTAAGTTACAACAAGGATACTATAGTTTGCTATAGCATAGTCAGTCTCACACAAGTTATAAGTGTGTGGTGTTGAACTTATACTAATTATATGTGTAGCGCCCCCCCCCCAATATTTGGGGGAGCTATGTGGAAATTTAGGGGTAGTCTGAGCCGGTAGTTGGGCTCAGACCAATCAATGATTCAATATTGCTCTGCTCTGGGTGTGATACTGCCTGGCAGTAGTGTTCTTCGTTGCCCGTAGGTGGCACTGTCACCGCCAGCATAGGTTAAACTACAGGGGGTATCACAACACCTTGGTGTCCCTTCTCGGCAGCTGTGCAGTGGGCGTGGTCAACCCGCTGTGCATGCTGGGAGAGGGTACATAAGGAGCAGACGCCATTAGGCGGGAGGCAATTCCAGGGGGACCCCAAGGCACAAGGGGGGACCTCTGGTCCAGTGAGTGTGCCTCGTGGCAAGCATGGCATGAGGTGCGCGAGTGTGTTTAGGCCTTGGGCACCTTCAGCCCGGGGCCCTGTTGCTGCATCGTGGGCTCATGCTTCGGAGAAGGATCCCAGGCTGCCCGCTTGTAGGGGGCCCATCTTGAGGAAAGGAGTCCAGGGGAGGATCAGTCCCAGGAGATTAGCGACGATACTGCTGTCTCGGGAAGAGGCCTGAAATTCGCCTAAAGAGGGATTCATTGTCTCCGATATCCGTGCTCCATCCTGGCTGCTAGGATCGCTCTCATAGGGACTATCCGGGTGAGCAATACCCACTCAGGCTTGAGTGGCGACGAATATAGACACTAATGCCGTGTACACACGATCGGTTTTACAGATAAAAACAGTCCAATGGACTTTTCTCATCGGACAAACCGGTCGTGTATGGGCCCCATCGGTCTTTTTTCCATCGGTGAGAAAAAATAGAACATGTTTTAAATTTATCCGATGGTAAAAAAAACGATAGCAAATTCTGATCGTCTGTGTGGAACTCCATCGGACAAAAAATCCACGCATGCTCAGAATCAAGTCGACGCATGCTCAGAAGCATTGAACTTAATTTTTCTCGGCTTGTCGGAGTGTTTTACGTCACGGCGTTTGGGACGGTCTGATTTTTGACTGATGGTGTGTAGGCAAGACTGATGAAAGTCAGCTTCATCGGATTTCCGATGGAAAAAAACATCGGATTAGAATCCATAGGAAATCCGATCGTGTGTACAGGGCTTGAGCCTTAAGTGCTGCATGCCTGGGGGGCGTGACCGGATGTGATTGCGGCAGGACGTGTCTGCCCGGAGCTCCGGCTTTCATCCGGCTCTATATCCTGATTGCAGCTGACTAAATATCCGGTACTCGGTGCTGCACTGCTCCGGTGAAAGGGGAAGCAGCAGAAGCACCTTAATCAGCCACCTTTAGAACAGAGGCAGTTGCGCTCTCAGAGCAATATGGCGCTTGGCTCCGCCCACGCCATCTTGGTTCCTGTTAACTCGACACAGCGCGCCAAACCACAGATCTCCAGGATGACGCAGCCAGTGAGTATGGCGTCGCAGGTACAGGAGGCACCATCTCCCTTGCCGCAAGAAATAGAGGTGGATACGGCAGCCATAACAGGTCCAATCCTGGAAGCTATTGCGGCTTCTAAAACGGAGCTTATGACACGTATTGACTGTTTGGCCTCGGAGTGTAACCTTATCCGGCATGATCTGGACAAGATCAGAGGCAGGCTATCCACAGCGGAGGATCGCATCTCTGGAGTGGAGGACGCTGCCCATACTCAGGGTTTTCAACTCGGGGAGCTGAAAGATATGGTCCGGTTCTTGCAGCACAGAGCAGATGACGCCGAGGACCGCCAGAGAAGAAACAACATAAGAGTTGTGGGGTTACCTGAAGGGGCTGAGGGGGTAGCCACTACTACTTTTGCCGAGCAGTTCTTCAAATCACTGCTGGCTTTAGGGGATCTCCCCCCCACATATGTTGCTGAGAGGGCACAGCTCGGAGCTCGGCCATCGGGTGCCCCACCTCGTGCCCCACCTCGTCCTTTTCTGGTCCGGTTCCTAAACTATAGGGACCGTGACATGTTACTGGCGGAGGCAAGAAAACATAAGGAGCTGAAATATGACAACGCACGCATCATGCTTTTTCCGGATTTCTCGGCGGAGACTCAGAGGAGGTGTCGCTCCTTTACAGATGTGAAAAGAAGGCTCAGAGAGAAAGATCTGAAATACAGTATGTTGTACCCCAGCCGTCTCCGAGTGCAGCACAAGGGTTCAGTAAAGTTCTTTGAAACTCCACAGGATGCCTGCGACTGGTTGGACCAGAATCCGTGATGCCGTACGAGGTTTACCTGTCCACCTTGTTACTGTTATGATTTTTCTATTTTTATTTTCTGGTCTGTTGTTTTTTGCAAGGGAACTGCCTGTCTACTCCTGTAGACTTACTCTATTTTCCCCTTCTCTTTTTGGGGCATCAGGCATTGCTATACTCTCAGGATCAGAGTCAGGGGGCAAGATGTTTTCTTTTGCTATTTTTTTCCCCCTGGGACCCCAGTATTATGGCTGAAATCCGGAGCCCTTGGATCTGCTTTATTGTGGGGCCACCATCTCACTATTCCTCTGTGAGTGCTCTTTTTCAGAGATGCACAAATGTGGCAGCTGCATTGTACTTTTGTGGTAACGACTACACAATGGTACATTCCCACGGTTCAGGTTGTACCCACAAGGGGTTCTTTGTGCACGGTCAGCTGCTACTTCTATATCATGGACAGCCGTAGGAGTCTGGTGCGACTGGCACGGATTTTTTTATTTTTCCAGCTTCAAATGCCGAACTGTCAACGCTTCAGGTTGAACTCCTACAGGTTTGTTTGTTTTGGGACTAAAGCTGCATACCGGAAGATTTTTGTTTTTGTTCAGGTTTTGGATTTCATGTTGATTTTGTATTTTTTTGGTAGATTAGTAGTTTGTGGTATGACAGCAGGGGTGTTTTTTTGTTTTTCTGACCAAGGCCATGGAGCTTCTTCCGGATTTGCACAACTACTGGCTGAAATGTGTATGTCCTCCTATATGATAATTGCAACTGTTTTCCCTCCGCTAACTGTTTTCATGTGGTTATCATATCTCTTTGATTTTCATAATGGATAGTAAACTTAAAATACTTTCCTGGAATGTCAGGGGTCTAAATAATAAATTTAAGAGGGCTGCAGTTTTCCAATACCTCAAACGGGTCAAACCACATGTTGTCCTCTTACAGGAAACTCACTTGGAGGGCAGTACGATTTTGTCGTTACGCAAGCCCTGGATTCAAAGGGCGGTTCACGCTACCTATTCCACATACTCTAGAGGGGTTTCCTTGCTAATTAGTAAGGCAATTCCATGCACAATACATCAAGTGTTTACTGACTCGGGAGGTCGATATGTGGCAGTCCTCTTGGAAATATTCTCTCATAAAATCCTACTGGTGAATGTATATTTGCCCCCTCCTTTCAAGGTTAATTTACTATGTGATTTGTTGGTAACATTGGCCCCGTATCTCCATCTGCCGATACTTTTCATGGGGGATTATAATGCCATCTTAGACCCGGTGCTGGACTCCTCCAATGCTGGGAGACCGGCCTCGGCGGATCTCTGCTCCTGGATGTCGATGGCGGGTCTGACTGAACTGTGGAGGTGGAAGCATCCGGATACGGTATCCTACTCGCATCTGTCTTACACTCACAAATCTTCCGCTAGGATTGATTTGGCGTTTGGCAATGCTTCCATTCTGCAATATGTATCTGAGGTGAACTACTTACCTGGGGGAACTTCGGATCATAACCCACTTATGGTCACTATGGCCTTTCATGTGAAGAAAAGGGTAGGGGGGTGGAGATTGTCACCAGGTTGGTTGTTAGAGGATCAAGTGCTGGCTCAGATTCAACAATCCACAGACGCCTACTGGGAGGCAAACGAGGGATCGGCTGATCCCTCGGTGGTATGGGATGCTTTCAAAGCAGTGGCAAGAGGGGAGTGTATTTCCGCAATAAAGTCAGTCAGGAAGGATCATATCCAGGAGAGTGAGCTTCTCATGGCTCATGAGCGAGAGAGTGCTAAAGTAAATGCAGACTCTCCCTCAGAGGCCAATTATGTATCCTTACTGGAAGCTAGACGCTTAGTAGCATTACATTTCACGGATCTGGCGCACACTGAGGTGCGTCAGAGGGCAGAAACGGTGTTCGCTGAGGGTGACAAAAATGGCAAGTTGTTAGCTAACCTTGCCACTGACCAAAAAATACCAGTTAGTATACCGGTGATACGGAATAAAGGGGGGACCTTGATTACGGATCCCACAGACATATTAAGGGAATTTGTTCAATTTTACTCGTCCCTGTACTCGCCTATCCCTTCTTACGATCCCTCGGAACTGAATGAGTTGTTGCTGAGCCTCTCCATACCGAGATTGTCAGATACTGATGCTATTATGTTAGATGAACCTATTTCTGTATTGGAAATTGAAGCAGCTATGCTCGCTTTTCCCCCACAGAAGGCGCCGGGTCCGGATGGATTTCCGGCGGATTTCTACAGAGCGTTTAGGTCCCGATTGGCCACAAGACTAAATGTGCTCTTTCGTCACTGCTGGGAGCGGGGGGCCTTGCCGGCGTCAATGATGGAGGCCTACATGGTGCTCCTCTTGAAGCCGGGGAGGGACCCACTACAATGCTCATCATATCGACCGATTGCGTTGCTAAATGTAGATCTGAAGATCCTTGCTAAAGTGCTGGCGTCAAGGTTGGCCAGGGTAATTTCGTCCCTGGTGGACATTGACCAGACGGGCTTCATACCCGGCATGTCGATGGACACTAACTTGAGGAGGTTGTTCACGCATATTCAGCTAGGTACCACTGACTCCCTGGCCAAGGTAATTGTCTCGATAGATATAGAGAAAGCATTTGACTCGGTTGACTGGTGCTACATGCATGGGGTGTTGGAGGGAATGGGCTTTGGACCCGGTTTCCGTCGATGGATCACTCTATTGTATACTAATCCTCGAACAGCGATTCGGCTCGGTACAACAATTTCTGAATTTTTTCCGTTAGGTAGGGGTACTAGGCAGGGGTGTCCACTCTCCCCCTTTCTTTTTGCATTAATGATGGAAACAATTGCTAGAGCACTTAGGCGCTCCAGTGGGGTGGGGGGTATCCGAGTTGGCTCAATTACAGAATGTGTAGCACTATATGCTGATGACTTGCTCCTATTCCTTAGGGACCCTGGGCCCTCCCTCAGGGCTGTTTTGCAGATCTTAGATTTATTTGCCTCCTTTTCGGGGTTGCGGGTGAACTGGAGCAAGTCATCTATTTTGCCGCTGGGCCCTGAAGCACAGATGCTTAGAGATAACGACTTACCGTTGCAGTGGGTCTCTACTATTACCTACCTGGGTGTCAGAATAACTGCCCATATTGGAGATTATATGGCTTTGAACCTTCTCCCGCTGGTGTCTGGCCTCAGACAAAAAACTCAGGTCTGGCGGAAACTGCCTCTCTCCCTGATAGGGAGAATAAGTCTTCTCAAAATGAAATTCCTACCAGTACTCCTATACTTCCTGCGTCACTCTCCAGTGTGGATTCCCAAAGATTTCTTTAAAACATTGAATAGTATAGTGGGGGCTTTTCTTTGGTCTCCACAATCCCCTCGTATTAGTATTTCGGTCCTGCAGGAGCCCCTGGGGCAGGGGGGGTTGGCGCTTCCGGACTGGCAAAAGTATTATCTGGCTGGCCAGATGGTGTTTGCTAGGCGCTGGCTGCTGGCTGATGACGGCGATTCGGCCACGGTCCTGGAAGCGGCTCATTTGGGATCATATGAGAGCTTACGATTGGCCTTATTTAGGGGTCCCAGGTCCAGTCTCCCTTTAACAGTCTCTATGAAGGCCACCATTAGGGCCTGGGAGGTCACTACTGCTCTGATGTCACCTTCCTATCTGGGAGTTTCGCCTTCGGCCCCTCTCTGGTTGAACCCAAACTTATCAGATTTTTGCTCCCTCCCGGATCCAATGATTTGGGCTTGTGGGGGGATTAAAGTGTTAGAGGATATTACTAGGGAAGGTGAGCTTATTTCTTTTGATCAATTAAAAGCAAGGCATGATTTGCCAAATTCCTTCTTCTTTCGCTATCTGCAGCTGCGCCACGCTTTTCAGGCACAGTTCAGTGGCCAAAGAGTCGAGTCCCTTCCATCCCCACTGGAGACCCTTTTGAAAGACAAAGACCTAGCCAAACCTCTGTCCACTGTTTACAAATCCCTATTTAAAAAAATACCATTGGGGGTAACTAGGTGTAGAGAGAGGTGGGAAAGGGAAATTCCAGAGATACAGGGGGAGGATTGGGAGGATATGTGGGATCGCCCATTTAGGCATTTGGTTTCTGCTAGAGATCGTCTAATACAGTTCAAATTTCTGCACCGTATATATTTCACTCCTGCTAGGCTTTCTCGTATATATCCTACCACCAGTGGTCAATGTTGGAGGTGCACATACTCCCCGGCAGATTCGGAACATGTTTTCTGGACGTGCCCACGGATTCAGACCTTTTGGTCTGGGGTGGTGGAGTGCATGTCGGAGGTGCTTGGAGCTCCGGTCCCCCTGGCGCCCAGGGTTTGCCTCCTGGGTTTGGTGGAGGGGGTGGTTCCATCATTGGCACACCGCACATTGCTAATTATTGGGATGTTTTATGGCAGAAAGGCTATTTTATTAAAGTGGAAGAACGCTAGTGCCCCCACACTCTCATTCTGGAAAGGTCTGGTTAACTCAGTTATACATCTATATAAGGCTACGTACAGGGCACGTGGATGTGGGAAAAAGTTTGACAAGGTCTGGCAGGCATGGCTGGACTCTTCTGCAACAGTAGGCTGATCTGATCAATGGAATTGACGGTCGGTCAAAGATAGCATGATTATAAATTTACTACTGTATAGCTGACATGTGTTCCACATGGTTTTCCTGGTGAATATAGGCTCTTTAGGAGGATAGTGGATATAATAATAGGAGGACGGACTGTGATGTTAGGATTGATGCAAGAATGTCTTATGTGTTATATATATAACGGCGGCCTTGGTCGGGATGGGGGGGGGGGGAAAGGGGGTTATAGGTATAGATGAACTATGTTAGTTCTGGTAGAGTGGGCCTTGCATGGCCGCGGTCGAGAGGGTATGTTGCCTACTTGAGTATGTGTTTTAATGTTGTACTGTACTGTACTGTAAGAAAATCTAATAAAAAGAATTTATAAAAAAAAAAAAAGTGTTGCGTGCCTGAACCTTCCTCTACTTCTTTCAACTTCCTACTCACTCTCTCTTCAAGTTGACTCAAAGAAAAAGAATGAAGCCTTACTGATTAGGTTTTACTCCTGTGTGGACATTGGCCTTATTACAAGAGATTGTTTTTGCCTAGACAACGGAGCTAAAGGGATCCACTCTAGAGAGGTAATTGCTGCAGACCCAAAACAAAACCAGCCAGTCCCTTAAATGGGGGTAAGTGCTACACGTGGGGGCTTGAGCCTGGGATTTATGGCTGCCTCATGCATGAGTGGATTGGTTTCTACGTGATTGGAAAGTCGGCCATTGGAGGAGTTGGACTGTGTTACTGAACTTTGAGAGAGGGAAGAAAAAAAAGGGGGTTAAGGGGCACAAAACTGTGTTTTTTCCAACTGCGTAGTTCGTGGGCATGTCCAGAAAAAGAAAAGCCCGCGAGCTATGTGCAGGAAGAGAAAAAGGGGAGGAGTCCCCGCCACCCACGAGTCACACGTGGGTGTATTGGCGCCAAGAGACAGAGAGAGTTGGATCAAGTGAGAGTGAACAACATGTCTACATTCCCATGTACCTCGGCTTTGTCGGGACCCCGGATGTTCTCAGTGTCTTCTACTATGGGCATTGACCCACTCACAGCCCCGCTCACGGATACGGGGATCCGGCTCAAAGCCCGGGGCCGCTTCGCTTTGTGCACCTGCCAAGATGCGGAGGCCCTGGGCATGCTCTGTCCCAAATGCCATAGACTGGCAGTGCAACTGCGCCCATTTGGAAGGTGTTCAGCTTGTGGAGAGTTCCTCTTCGAGGTGGACCAGCCCACTGAGTCACCCCGGGTCTACTGGGTAAATTGTGTCACGGGCGCTGTAACTTCGGAGGAGGACGCCTATGCTCCTACAGCCGAGCCCATGCGCATCGCCTCTCCTACTGCGAGTGTCTCAAGGAAGGATGCTCCTGAGACTTCAGAGCTATTAGCGGACACTGCAGCGGACGCTGCCTCTGCCGCTACCGAAATTCATGTCCCGCCAGCGAAGTGAAAGGTGGGATATGTCAAGGCCTCCCGCGGCCGAAGCCTGCCCCAGCGCCTACCAGAATCGGACCTCGAGAGCGGGAGGACGCCCGAGAAGTCCCCGACAGGTGACGGTAAGGAGGTTGGGAAAAATGTGTCTACCCGAAATTACTTGCCTGCTGAGGAGTATGACACCTCAGACCTAGACTCATCGTCCGATGTGGGGGATGATGCTGAAATAGATGAGATCTTTCTCAAGAAGGGATTGGACAATATAAAGGCTGTTGCCCCAGGCCCGCAGCCTTAGAGAGGGATCGCCTATGAGTTCGGGGAACACTACACCCTGTGTGGAAGTCCCGGCCATAGAGGAGAAAGTTGTGTCTGTCCCAAGTGAGAAACTTTTATCGGGGCCTGATACGGTTTCAGTCCGGAGGTCGCCAGATTCTATTGTGTTGCCTGGAGCAGGGGATCCTGCAACTCTCCCCAATCTTGCTCGCTTACAGCGGATTCTTCATAAAAGAGTGGCTAACGAATATGGCTTGGAGTACCCCTACGTACCCAGAGAACTGCTGATTGAAATAGAGGCCTATCGTGAAAGGTGGTACGCGGAAGCCATATGGAACTATCTCAAAGTGCCCAAGCCATACAGGTATTTTGCCCGCTCAGCTGCCATGACCGACCGCTTCAAGTGTTGCCGCCGGGACTGGAACTATGGTCGGCATATTCACGCCGATCGTGTGGTGATTTGTTGTCCAGGGAGAGAGGATGCCATTTATTTCATAGAGACTCTGGACAAACAATGGAAGTCAATTACCCTTCCAGATCCAACGTTTTACCTCTGAATCTTTCAGACAGGAACTTGTTTTTGCTTTTGTATCCTTTCTCTGCAACGGATAAACCGTGCCCTGGATCGGAATGACTTTGCCCCTACTGAAAAGAGGATGTCTACTCATAAAGAAAAAAATTGGAGAGCTAGTTGTTTTTTTCACTCTCTTCAAACAAAAGTTGGTCAGTGTGTCATGGTGGGGAGACGCCGTGGTCAAGATGTGGGATGTTTGGTATATTATGTTACAGTCCCATGCGTAACTACTATGGAATGTTGAGGCTCTGCCGACACTAGGTGGCAGTGGTCTGCAAAAAAAGAAAAAAAAAAAGACTGCATTACTCAGGATTAGAAGGAATTATTTTCTTTATTTTATGCTAGGCTTAGCATAACAAAACTTTATAGAAGGAAATTGCTTCCTCTAGGGGAGGCAGTTTACTTCTAAATTCGTGTAGGATATTAGTGATAGGATGGTACAATTTTTCTATGCATGTTTGTTATTTTTTTTTGCAGGTATTGGAGCAACCACCAGAGAATGGGGTGGGATACATAGTTGGGTGGAATGTATATTTCTAAGAAATGTCAGTATCTGGGGATGTAATGGTATCTGTGTGTTTCTGTTTTTTTTCCTCTTCTTTCTCCCTTCCCCAAAATTTTGGTTCAGGCACCTGTTCAAATTTTTTTTATTTATTTTTATTTATTTAGTAAATCAACAGCCTTGAGGACTGAAGGGTTTTTGATTTCCCTCTTTTAGGAGGGGGTGTGTGTAGCGCCCCCCCAATATTTGGGGGCGCTATGTGGAAATTTAGGGGTAGTCTGAGCCGGTAGTTGGGCTCAGACCAATCAATGATTCAATATTCCTCTGCTCTGGGTGTGATACTGCTTGGCAGTAGTGTTCTCCATTGCCTGTAGGTGGTACTGTCACTGCCGGCATAGGTTAAACTACGGGGGGTATCACAACACCTTGGTGTCGCTACTCGGCAGCTGTGCAGTGGGCGTGGTCAACCCGCTGTGCATGCTGGGAGAGGGTACATAAGGGGCAGACGCCATTAGGCGGGAGGCGATTCCAGGGGGACCCCAAGGCGCAAGGGGGGACCTCTGGTCCAGTGAGTGTGCCTTGTGTCCCGCATGGCACGAGGTGCGCAAGTGTGTTTAGGCCTTGGGCATCTTCAGTCCGAGGCCCTGTTGCTGCTTCGTGGGCCCAGCTCCGCTGGCAAGGGCCTATGCTTCGGAGAAGGATCCCAGGCTGCCCGCTTGTAGGGGGCCCATCTTGAGGAAAGGAGTCCAGGGAAGGATCAGTCCCAGGAGATTAACGACGGTACTGCTGTCTGAGGAAGAGGCCTGGAAACTCGTCTAAAGAGGGATTCATCGTCTCCGATATCTGTGCTCCATCTGGGCTGCTAGGACCGCTCTCATAGGGACTATCCGGGTGAGAAATACCCACTCAGGCTTGAGTGGCGACGAATATAGACACTAAGCCTTAAGTGTTGTGTGCCTGAACCTTCCCCTACTTCTTTCAACTTTCTACTCTCTCTCTCTTCAAGTTGACTCAAAGAAAAAGAATAAAGCCTTACTGATTAGGTTTTACTCCTGTGTGGACATTAGCCTTATTACAAGAGATTGTTTTTGCCTAGACAACGGAGCTAAAGGGATCCACTCTAGAGGGGTAATTGCTGCAGACCCCAAAAAAAAACAGCCGGTCCCTTAAATGGGGGTAAGTGCTACACATGAATTCTAAGAATATTTTTATCTTTATGTAGTGAAATCTTATTTTTGTATATTTCTTTGTATTCCAATTTTTGTGTAAAAAATGTGCTTCTGATGCTAGATATTAATATCCTTGAAACTATAAACGTCCTAACTAAAGGGGTGGACCTGATGGTCCAAAGGGAACTAAGACCCCATTCACTTCCAACCTATTTGAATATTGTTTCCTGAAGCGCTTCAATGATTAATATTCAGTGCTGCATCTTTTTTTACAGCAACCAAACTTACCATAGCGAAAGCCTGGAAAACTCCAATTCTCAGTTTCAAAGCAGTCAAGAGCCATATGACTGACATCATGGTCAACGAAAAATTGATGGCCATTTTACTCGACTCCCATGAAAAATCCCTCAGAGTCTGGCAACCCTAGATATCCCATGTTCAGCCAACACGCTTTGATAACCTATTTATGTCAATCTGAGGACTTTAGTCCACAGTTCCCTGAGACCTCTTTACAGAGGCGTAGCTTGAAGCTTGTGGGCCCCGATGCAAAATTTGACCTGGGCCCCCCCACTACCACCCTCTACTTCCATGTGCGTGCAGATACACTCACCGCATGGAAAGATACTCAAAGTTGTTTAAGAGTTTTGAGTTCCTCCTTACATCAGAGGACAGGGATCACAGCTGGAGAATCAGAGGACAGGGATCACCGCTGGAGAATCAGAGGACAGGGATCACCCCTGGCAGGTCACTTGGTAGAGCTTCTTTCCCATCCCAGCACTGTATATGACTCCTCCCCCCACACTACGCAGGGCTGAAATCACATTCCTTTACACAAGTCTGTCAGCCACAATCTTCACAGGGTGTATCTGGCTTTTATGTTGCCGTTCTGACCTGTGAAATTCTCTGGTCGTAACGGCAGTGTAGTTGCAGTAGGCAGATACACCCTGTGCAGATCATAGCTAACTGGCTGTGTTGTAAAGGAATGTGATTTCAGCTCTGCGGAGGAGGAGCAGTATAGAGTGATGTAATAGAAAAGGAGATCAGCAGTCGGGCATAGCATCCAGGGCGGAGGGGGTGGTTAGGGGGCTTTAGGGGGGAGCAACTTAGATCTGGGGGGCAAAGTCATGTTACAAAATCTGTAGCCTGCAGCCCCTTAGGGGCCCCTCAGGAGGTGTTAAGGGATTTGTTTTAGCAATTTATGAAGGTTTCTCTGTTAGTGTTTGCAGGTGTTGGGGGAAGGTCACCTTCTGGAGGTGTGTGTCTTTTCCCCAGTGTTCAGGGAGGTGGTGTAAGCAGACATCCCCAGGTGGGGGGGGGGTACAGAGAATCCCAGCTGGTGACTAGGAGACACTGAGTGGTGTCTTACCTCACCAGTGACATTGGTCCCATTGTGGCTACAGGATGGCACTCTCCTCTTCTTAACTCGCTGAGCTTGGTTACCATTCCATATTGCTAACACACAGCACAGACACTTTCCTATGCTGGGCTGTTCTCACCCCATGCTTCTCTCCATTTAGGAAATGGCTCACAGCTTCTCCCCAGAAAATGAGAATGGAGAGGTGTGGACTGTGGAAGGCAAAGTGGAAGCCCAGTACTGGAGCCTGGCTTTGGGGCCCTAGGGCAGTTCGGAGCTGGACTTTGTGGAGGATATGATAATAAATATAACAGGGGGGCTGCAGGGCCCCCCTGGAGCTAGGGGCGGGGGTGCAATTGTGACCCCTGCAACCCCTTATGCTACGCCCATGCCTCTTTATCTTTGTCTCTGCTTTATTTTCTTTCTGGAATCTTCTTCTTGTTTCCGGCTCACCGGTTTTTCTCTTTCTTTAACTCTGTATTTCTTTACTTTGCATGTAAATCTATTAGGCCTTTAGATTGTGGCCTGGTTATGACATAATTGAGCTTGCAACTCTTCTCTGTTTTTTTTTTTTATTCTACATTCTCATTGTGGATTTGCAATTAATTTGGCTTGATATTCCAACTAACCTTAAAATCATTACTCCATCCAGATGGAGTGTACTTTTGCTTATTATGACGTTGTGATGTTCTAACTTACTTACTTTCTTTGTTGTACGAATCCATGTCAATGTTATGTTTTCAATATGTGTGTACAGACTGTATGTTATGCAATTGTCATCCCATTGGCTCTGTTGTGTATGTTTTAAAGTAGGGCTGTGGAAATTAACAATTCATTCCTCGATTAATTGTTAATTTTTTTGATCGATCAAAATTATTTTGATTGGTACTCACCTCTCCGCCGGCTTCCGGGTCTTCAGGGAGTTCCGTCGGAGATCCGCAGAGCGCTCTGCTGCCTCGGCCATAAGAAAAGGCCGCGGCTTTGGCCTAGCTCCGGAGCGGTGGCCATCTTGGTACACCCAGCGGCGGCCTAGGTGAGCGGCGCGCTGACGTCATCATCACCCGCCTCAACTGCTCGTGGATCTGCTTGCTTGTGTAGTGGTAAGCAGGCAGATGGGGGAGATGTGGGGAGATGTGGATATTACAGTGGGGGAGATGTGGGGAGATGTGGATATTACAGTGGGGAGATGTGGATATTACAGTGGGGGAGATGTGGATATTAGTAATATCCACATCTCCCCCACTGTAATGTCCACATCTCCCCCAATGTAATATCCACATCTCCCCACTGTAATATATTACAGTGGGGAGATGTGGACATTACAGTGGGGGAGATGTGGACATTACAGTGGGGGAGATGTGGATATTACAGTGGGGGAGATGTGGATATTACAGTGGGGGAGATGTGGATATTACAGTGGGGGAGATGTGAATATTACAGTGGGGGGGAGATGTGGACATTACAGTGGGGGAGATGTGGACATTACAGTGGGGGAGATGTGGATATTACAGTGGGGGAGATATGGATATTACAGTGGGGGAGATGACGTGGATATTACAGTGGGGAGATGTGGATATTACAGTGGGGGAGATGTGGATATTACAGATCTGGATCTGTATGTGCGTTATAATTAATTGAAATTAGTCGATTAATCGATTTTAAAAAATCGATTAATCGAACACGAAAATTTTAATCAGTAACAGCCCTATTTTAAAGACAATAAAGCCTGTTGTAAAAGATTTATATTGTCATCAAATTCTTAGATTGAGTGTTTGCAGCTCTGCAACACTATATGCAATCTAAAGCCAGCAGTGACCCCACCTCCACAGAAGAACACCATAAATGCTAAATATACAAAGGCCTTTCACTTAAGTTCAAAGGATTTTTCTAAACAGGTCAATTGGACTTTTAGGAGAAGCCTCTTAGCAGAAATCTGGCAATTATCAGAGCACTAATGGCATTGTAAACAGCATTTACCAGAGGGTTTGCAAATAAAGCTACGCCATAAAACCTCTAGCAATCTTAACAGACCTCAATGCTGGTCCTAATTGACCATCGTAAAGCATTTAGACCAATACAATGAAGGCCTCTTGAGCCCCTTAGGGAAAGAGAGCCTTGACTGATGGGGGCATGGCCAGGTACAGGACAAGGCGGTGTTCACCAAGTATTGGTTGTTAGGGGGGATGGGATGGGCCTAAGCTCGGGTAAAAGGATTGCCTCAGGGAATTCTGGATCTTTCAGGGAAACGTGTTTGGAAGAGCTGCCCACCCTCCCGCCCCTTTTTTCTATGGTATGTCACAGCTTGCTGTGGTTTCTTGACCTTGCCAGCATAAAATGGCTGTAATGGGCCATGCCCTTAATGGAATCGGAAGTAGGCGGCCTGTCCAGCACATATGGTAAGGACAGGCCCCCTCGCCCACCTTGGAATTGTGTGCTCACAGTACAACTGTGACTGCCACTGGTTGAAAAATGTTCACATGTTATGTTTGGATTTAATAAAGCTGTGGCCTTGCCCTTTCCAACCTAATGGTTATAAGTGTGTTTATTCAATAGAATGAAGGGGCAAGGGGGAAGGTTTTATATATACATCTATGTTACAGTTAATTGTACCTGGGCTCATTGCGCCTCAGCAGTCAAGTTAAAGCGGAGGTTCCGCGGTCCCTCGTTTTTTTTTTTTTTTGCGTGCATGTAATGGGGTTACAGAAAACATGTAAGCACTCACTTGTCCTGCGATTAGAAACAACCCCCGTCTATTTCAGTTCTAAATTCTGACTTTTATAAATTGATCTTCTTTTTGCCATTTTGCTTGTGGGCACTGTGAAGCCCACAAGCAGAGACTTCCGGGATGCGGTGAATGCATCCCAGCATTCACCGCTGTGTCATCAGTATTGTCGGCGAGCGAGCGAGGTTGCCATGATAACGGGTGTCGTCATTCAAAGGGTGCCGGGGAAAGAAAAAGATACGCCCACTCCCGCGGGAGGAATACCCGGAAGTCCTGATTCGGAACGACTGATTCACGGTAAGTACAACCGCAAAAAGGCATAGGCATATGTATCTGCTACATAGATTAGTATAATATAATGTCAGGATTTAGGGTGAACCTCCGCTTTAAGTCTGTTTTTCTTTGACCCCAGATTGCCCTTTTAAAACATCCCATAATATACACACTTTTCATAACTCCGACTATAATTGGGATATATTTATAAAAGATGTCTACACCACTATGGTGCAACAAGCTAAAGGGGCAATATTTATTTTTCTCGAGAGATTCACACATATGAGAGGACTTACGATCAGTCTCTATCAACTTGGGACTTAAAGTGAAAGTATAGGCTAAAAATACGGTAAGTCATGTTAAAACTGTTGCCTCCCTCCTCCTCCTACCTGGACCGCATACCATTTATAAAAGACAGCAGTCTAAATACCTTTTCTTTACCATGCTTCAGTATGGTCACATGATCCAGAAGCAGTGGCTCCCCTTGTGGAAGTGAGTGGTTGCTGCAGAGGAGGGAGCGCTGATAAGGGAAGGGCAATGGAAGCCAGCGGGTTACATCAGGAATTCAGCCTCTTTTTCCAATGTTCCCTAAATGTCTTCCCTTGTAGTGGGGCTCCACAGGATCAAGGGGGAGTGACGTCTGCAGGAAAATCAAAGACTTAGGTAAGTAAAAGTGTTTTTACCAGCCCCTAGGCTAAACAAGCATTTAACCCTTGCAGGAGGACTTTTAGTTGTCCTAGAGTTTAGCTTTAATTCTGTGTACTAATATATTGGCTGCCTAACTATGAAATATAGCCATCTGGAAATATGGATATGTAGCACACAAACCCCACTTTTCTCCGTCAATAGCGGGGCACACCTGCTACTTGCCCGGTATCCCCTCCCTGTGTATAGAGAGGAGCGAGTAGTGTTATTGTTGGGTCTTGCAGCAATTACCTCCCTAGAGTGGATCCCTTGTCTCCGTTGTCTAGGCAGCAGTCTCTCAGAATAAGGCCAATGTCCACACAGGAGTAAAACCCAATCAGCAATGGTTTTGTTCTTTATACTTGAAGTAAACGTGAAGAGAGAGAGTAGGAAGTTGAAAAAGTAGGGGAAGGTTTAGGCACGCAACACTTAAAACTCAGTATCAGTCTTTCGTCGCCACTCAAGCCTGAGTGGGTATTGCTCACCCAGATAGTCCCTATGAGAGCGGTCCTAGCAGCCGGGATGGAGCACGGATAAATTGTTAAGTTCAAAGGATGCGATCAGGAAATCCTCTGCCACAGGATTGTCAATAGTCCCGAACCTCCCAGCCAAGCAATAATGAGAGAGACTTTGTACCAGATTGGTGTATTGCAGGGCTTGTGATAAAGATGATGGATCCCTTTTTAGGCGAGTTTCCAGGCCTTTTCCCGAGACAGCAGTACCGTCGCTAGTCTCCTCCGGGACTGATCCTCCCCTGGTCTCTTTTCCTAAAGGTTGGCTCCCTACAGGTGGGCAGCCTGGGATCCTTCTCTGAGGTGTAGGCCTCAGCCAGCAAAGCTGGGCCTACCACATAGCGCCCCCTAATATTGGGGGGGGGGGGCGCTACAGATATAACTAGTACATTTTAATTGTGGAAGTGTCTGCTGGAATATTATATAATATTTATGCACTCTCGCTTTTCACCCTTTAACCCATGTGATTGGGGGGTGGCAGGATTCAGTGGCATTTTTTAGAAGGTTCATAAAAAGCTTTTGCAAAACAGAATCTATCTGCCAAAAGTAATTTGTCTTGAGGGCCAATGACTCTCAAATCTTGGTTTATTTTTATGCTCCATTGACTGAATTCTGACAGAACCCAAGACTTTGTTAAAACAGACATTGGCCCCCTCCCCACCCCTTGAAAAACTGCCCACACTAGTTAAATAATGTTGGCATTTATCATGCTGCCTACTTCCTACTTTTGCTCCCACATCGCCATTTTAACCACTTGCCGTCCGCCCTATAGTGGATTGACGGCGGCAAAGTGGTTTTAAAATCCTGACTGGACGTCATATGACGTCCTCAGGATTTTAAGCCGCTGCGTGCCCCCGGGGGCGCGCATCGCGGCGATCGTTGTTGCAGGGTGTCAGTCTGACACCCCGCAACTCCGATCTAGGTAAAGAGTCTCCGACGGAGACTCTTTACCACGTGATCAGCCGTGTCCAATCACGGCTGATCACATGTAAACAGGAAAAGCCGGTAATCGGCTTTTCCTCACTCGCGTCTGTTAGACGCGAGTAGAGGAGAGCCGATCGGCTGCTCCTCTGACAGGGGGGGTTTGTGCTGATCAATTATCAGCACAGTCCCCCCAAGGATATCCACACTGGACCACCAGGGATGCCACTGGACCACCAGGGATGCCACTGGACCACCAGGGATGTCCATTACAAGGTATGCCTCCCTAGACCACCAGGGATTGAAATCAGTGCCCCCTAATGGATGCCAATTAGTGCCCCTAATGGATGCCAATCAGTGCCCACAATGGGCATCACTGATTGGCAGGCATTATTGTTTGGCACTGATTGGCATCCATTTATACATTACAGTGCCACCTATCACTGCCCATCCATGCCACCTATCAGTGCCCATCCATGCCCATCCGTGCCACCTATCAGTGCCCATCCATGCCGCCTATCGGTGCCCATCCATGCCGCCTATCGGTGCCCATCCGTGCCACCTATCTGTGCCCATCCGTGCCGCCTATCTGTGCCCATCTGTGCCCATTCGTGCCGCCTATCTGTGCCCATCTGTGCCGCCTATCTGTGTCCATCCGTGCCGCTTACCGGCGCCCATCCGCGCTGCCTATTGGTGCCCATCCGCGCTGCCTATCTGTGCCCATCCGCGCTGCCTATCGGTGCCCATCCGCGCCACCTCATTGGTGCCCATCAGTGCTGCCTTATCAGTGCCCGTCAGTGCAGCCCTATCAGTGCCCATCAGTGAAGGAGAAAACTTACTAATTTACAAAGTTTTGTAACTGAAACAAAACAAAAAATATGTTTTTTTTTCAAAATTTTCGGTCTTTTTTCAAAATTTTAGCAGAAAATAAAAATCGCAGAGGTGATCAAATACCACCAAAAGAAAGCTCTATGTGTGGGAACAAAATGATAAATTTAGTTTGGGTACAGTGTAGCATGACCGCGCAATTGTCATTCAAAGTGAAACAGCGCCGAAAGCTGAAAATTGGTCTGGGCAGGAAGCTGTATAAGTGCCCTGTATGGAAGTGGTTAAAAATGTATGTCATTGGTGGCTGTCATTGGGGGCTGGTGTCTTCTTCTTTGCTACCTGCGAGGGCCCACCAATCATGTTTGGACCTCAGCAATGATGAAACACATGATGTCACGTGCCTCATCCTATGCGTTTTTTCCCCAACAGATTAGCGTAATGTTGCACGGCTCATGTGTGGGGAGAGGCGCATGATGCCAAGAGCTTTATCCCAAGCATCCGCCTATTAACTTGAATAGGTTGCAATCGGCTGCACTACAGCACCTTGAAATGTGACAGGAGGTATAATTTTTTCTGAGACATGTGAACAACCCCAATAAGGTTGTCTTTGCATCTTAAGGAGATGGTAAAACCATGGCTAAACCACCAATTTTCTCTATGATCTCTAATAATGCACGAGAACTAAAAGAATTCCCATCTCATTGAAGAGCGCTACTCTAGTGTAAATCTCTGAAATATTCCTGTCTGTTTGACAGCGTGTATTACAGGGATTTCTTAATGATCACACTTGTTACAGATTGTATTATTATACAGGATTTATATAGTGCTAACAGTTTATGCAGTGCTTTACAATATGAAAAGGGAGACAATACAGTTACAATAAAATATAAGAGGGTTAACAGGGCCCTGTTTAGAAGAGCTTACAATCTAATAGAGTGGGGCAGGTGGTACAAAAGGTTGTAACTGTGGGGAATGAGCTGATGGAAGTGGTAAAAGATTAGTTGGAGGCCTGATAGGCTTCCCTGAAAAGATGAGTTTTTCAGGGATCGCCTGAAGGCAGCTAGAGTAGGTGATAGCCGGACAGATTGAGGTAGAGAGTTCCAGAGGATGGGAGAGGCTCTGAAGAAATCCTGTAGACAAGCATGGGAGGAGGAGACAAGGAAGCTTGAACAGTTAAACAGTTTCCGTTTCCACTAAACATGTGGTGGCAACAATTTGTATGTGTAAGGGGTTAAATGCTGCGTTACCCAAGCCCCGGTGACAATCAGCCTGCTGGCTTTTAGATGGTGCTTCCATGAGCTGGAAAACCTCTGTGCGAGGTGAGGCTAGGAATGCCATTGTCGCACACTGATGACAGCAGCAGGTTAGTGACATCACTGTGGACACATTAACTAATGACCCTGGAAGAAACGTGTATTATGTCACTTATAGAGTAGTTTCTAGAGTAGCCAAGATTGCAGCTATTCAAACATTCAAACATGATCTGTGTGTTTGTTTGTTGATTTGCAAAATAATTAACTACAAAACAGCAGTAAAAATTATCTGTAATTCTACAATAAGTAGCAGGTGAACAAAAAAAAAAATACAGTACCAGCCTCAGCAACGACATATGAACTTCAGGGTCTCTGCCAACGAACTGGCCAGAGACCGGTGACCGGGGCTTTTTTTCAGCTGGAACTTGGTAGAACCTCTGGCTTAGACCCTCTGTTCCCTGCTCACCCCTATCACTGGTAAACACAGAAGTCCGGCTTCTGTGTTTACCACGGATAGCTTGTATCTTAATGGCTCCCACAGATCCGATCCCCTCAGCAGCTCCCACTGAGTGCAGGATGGGAACAAGGGTGTTGCAGGTGCCCGGAGTGCATTCCGGATGCCGACACCCCCACTATATGATTTCCCAGCAAGTGAGAGAGGAGGAGTCACCTACAGTGTGTGGAGAGGTGCTAGAGCCGACTGGGTGCTTCAGCTTAATACAGCAACAAAAGTAAGATATGTGGAAGATGGTGGAGCTTTTAAGGGGGAGGGGTATGGGTGAAGTGAAGGGGAGCTGAATGCTGCACTCTGTGTGTAGCGCGCCCCTAAACTCTGCACTCTGTATGCAGTGAACTCTGCACTATGTACATAGCACATCCCCAAACCCTGTACTATGTACCAAGCGCACACCGGAACTCTGCACGTAGTGCACCCCTGGGGGGAGGATTTTTTGGGGAGTTGTGGTTGAGTTCCTGCACCTATTTTTTGAGAAAAAAAAGCCCTGCCGGTGACCAGTTAAAGAACCCCTCCCCCCCTTTCAACAGTATTACAAAGATAAACATTATTGTCAATCCCACCCACCCTTCTCCCCATCAAAAACAGTAATGTCTGGTGATATACAATGAATGGCAGAAACAGAAGCAACTTGTACAATAGTAAACAAGCAGGAAGGATCAGCTAAACCCCCTCATCCATAGGCAGATAAAGTGTCCTCCAGAAGAGAAATAGAGGAAACAACTTTTCGGGCAAATATTGTTTATCTTATATCAATCTGAAACCGTGTCCGAGGAGGATAGCGAACCCCCCCACACTTTATCAAACTTGGTGAAAGCTACCCGATTGGAATAAGTGGCTTTATATATAAAGGCACGGCTTTGTTCACTAATGATTTCCATGATGCTGAGGTCAGTGCGGGCATTTTTTCCAGGACCAAATTATTGATTTTATGGCATAAAATAATAATAGCGTGAGGAGAATGCGTGTAGCTTTGGTAGTAGCTAAGGAATCCACCAGGCTTAACAGGAATGCTAGGGATTGAGTTTATGCATGTCAAAACCTTCCAAGCATGAACTGTGTATGAATACCTGCAATGGAGGACAAAGAGATATTAGGGGGCTAGTAGACCCTCAATGCTTCCATTAGGAGTGCTTGTCACCTGCCCATGCTATCACATGGGGGCTTTATAGCCCCCTTGTAAAAGCAAAAAAGCAATTTAACCACTTTCCAACCAGCCGTCGTCATTATACTGCGGCAGGTCGGCTCGTTCCCGCAAATCGCTGTAGCTGTACGTCGCTGCATGGCGGGGGAGCTGATACGCGTGGCTGGCACCTGCGATCGCTCCACAGAGAGCCAGAACGGTGATCTGTCAATGTAAACAAACAGATCCCCGTTCTGATAGGGAATAGAGAGTGATTGTCTGTTCCTAGTGATTAGGAACAGCGATCTCTCTCTACTCCCAGTCAGTCCCCTCCCCCCCCCACAGTTAGAAACACCTCCTAGGGAACACATTTAACCACTTGATCGGCCCCTAGTGTTAACCCCTTCTCTGCCAGTGACATTTATATAGTAATCTAGAGCTGCACGATTAATCGTCAAGAATTATTATCACAATTTTTTCCCTGTTGCGATCTTGACAAAGTATTTCCCGATCTTTCTATGCAGAGAATTCTCTCTGCTCTGCTGAAGCCACAGCCGTCAAAAGAAAGGAAAAAAAATCCAGGCAGTCTGCCAAGTATCACAACATTCTTTATCAGTGGAACTTAATTCTAAACATTGTAACAATTTGTCTTTTACATCAAAGGAATAGACTTGTGTGTAAATGAGTAAAGTTTAACCACTTAAAGCGGAGCTCCACCCTAAAGTGGAACTTCCACTCATCGGAACCCTCCCCCCCCCGGTGTCATATTTGGCACCTTTCAGGGGGGAGGGGGGTGCAGATACCTGTCTAAGACAGGTATTTTCACCCACTTCCGGGAGTCCTCTCTGCGGGTATTCTGCGGGTAGTACGTCACTTCCCGCAGAATACCCGTTGTGTTCTGGGAGACACTCGGCTCCCAGAACACAACAGGGACCAGTGAGAACGGTGCAGAATGCCGTTAGTGGCGGCACCCGTGCGCATGTCAGCGTGGCTCCGGCCAAGATGGCGACGATGGAGGAGAGGAACGAGCACCGCTGCGGGAGGTTCGATCTCAGGTAAGTAATACATAATAAGCTAGTATGCTATGCATACTAGCTCATTATGCCTTTTTCTTGTGTAGCGGCCTCACCCTCTCTTCTTCCTTATCGGTTTTACACACCAACTCATGTCTAGGGGTTGTGAGAGTGAGATGCGCCACGGCCCATGTCCTCCCCATTGTAGTAGGGAGGTGAAGGCCACTTCCTGATGTTTCCTCGGGCCGGTGTGTTCTGTGAATGCACTGAGTCTGTAACCACAAGCTCACCCGCCTCCCCTTTTCTTCCAGTAACTGGAGTTCACACACCGGAGAAAGGTCCAACACTCGTTTATTTGGCACTCCAATAGCAAAGCACGATAAACAGTTCTTATTGCAGCAGACTGGTTGGGACCTATAACCTTTCCAATGGTGGGATGAGCAGATCGAGGCACTTCCTAAAGTTTAAGTTCTAAAGATAGGGCCTCTTCTAGCAACCCCTATGAACAGCAATGGAGCCCTCTTCAATACGCTGTGGCCCCTATCAGGGGATGTGTCCTCCCAAGAGAGTTCCCAGGGGCCCACCGTCACCGGGTTGGTGCTGCTCCGGGTCTTCAGTGGGTAACCTCCCCGGCCTCCTCACCTCAGGTACGAGTCCCTCCGCTCAGGGACCCTCGGACAGTCCACCCTAGCGGGACCCAGTCGAAGGTACTGGGCCCCAGGCCTCCTCGATAGTACCTCACCCCAGGCTAAAGGTGCCTGGGATGGACGCCAACATGACTCCGAACCAGGCCATGGGCACCTGGACCAGACTCCTGGATCTCCCGCACCCAGGCCTAAGGGCCCTGGGTGCGGACCGCAGCCCTCCTCCTCCGAGGACCTCCTTCTCCGCAAGAACCTCGTGGCAAGGGCGTCTCCCCCTTTTATCTCCTCCCATCAACGGCCCGGCGGGTTCCCCGCCCCAGCCATACCATCTCCGGGAAGGGACAAAACAGGGAGCACTGCGAAGATGATTCTACCTGAAGCCTGTGGGTACCTCGCCACCCACAGGCAAAGGAGAATATTACATCCTCCACTCCTCCACGAGATAAAAAGGGGTCTGAATCCTAACACAATTATACACCTGGGTCACACTATTGCCCAGGTGTATCCCATCTATTTGAGGACCCCGCTACACACTCCCCCCTGTAATTTGACGCTGGTCCCCAGCGTCAGGTGCACACCCATGCCTCCCATAAGTGGTGGCATGGAGTGAAACCCCTGAAGCAGTTCCTCTAAATTTCCCAAGTGCCAAGACCTGCTCAGGGAATGGGAAACATACAAAACAACTTATGTCATAAAACACTTTAAACATTTGCATAGTCACAACCCCTCTCCCACACTGTCTAAGAGCCACCCACTCTTAATGATCTTGATTGACGATTCTCCTGCAAGGGAAATAAAAAAACAACATCCTACCATAATTTCGTGTCATTTGGGATGAGTGGGCCCGTCAGCCGAGAGACCCACTCACTCCAACAAGCAAGGTGATGTGTGTGTGAATCATTTTCAAACATTTGTTGCGCAACACTGCCACCTGGTGACAACGCCGCGGTCATGACACTCAACGAATCTTCGTTCTTCCAGCTTTTCCCTACTCTGCCACTATTCCCAAATGTCCTTGCCTTTGGCACATGAAGAAAAGGGGAAACACGAAAACACAACAGTCCCCAAGTCTCCAACGAGAAAAAGAAAAGCCCAAACAAAAACAAAAGCAGGGCACAGTCCTGGGTGTCTGGGAATGGCTCTTCCAGAAAGTTCAAGTGCACAAAGGAAATAAACAGGAGTTCTTTTCTCCTATAAGTAAAACTTTGGATCCGGCAGGTACAGGGGTTTCAGGTGTTTGTCAAATGCCTCTATCGAATACTCGACATCTTCTCCTTCTCTTCTGCAAATGACTATCTTGTCAGCATGGATATGGCGCCCCAATTTCCATTCAGCTTTGCAATCCTCAAACCTCTTAGACACTGCCGGCATACACTCCAGGTACCTACGAGCATGAGGCACCTTCAACTTGTCCCACACAAACTCGTCATACCATCTTGTTCTCCAGACCTCCACCTCATACAGCAAGTCCCGGGGCAGATACGGATACTCCCACCCATATTCCCGAGCTACTTTGTGGCAAAACAGTCTCTGCAAGCGGGCCAAAGGTGGCATAGTGGCTTTCTCTCCAGTTCCAGGCAGCACAATAGCTTCCGGATGCCGAGGTGCCTTTACCAGCTCCCTGAAACTGACTTTCGGCGCTCTCAGAGAAGCGCGGGGTGCCCCCACAACCAAAGTAGGTGAGGTAACAGTAGATGAGGACACAGGTGGAGGGGTAGGTTCCCTCGTAAGCTGCGGGTCTTCCACCCGAGGCGTGCTGTCTCCTGTGTACATCGGTGAATCCCGTACCGCACGGGAAGCAAGAAGTGGCACTCTATCCCAGCCCTTGCGGCTGAACAGTTAGTCTATCTCGCCATCATCTCCGCAATCAGACAGCGACTCTAGGTCGGAGGTGTCATACATCTCCGCAGGCAGATATCTTCCGGTGGACACAGAATCTACCTCCCTGGGGGTCTCCACCTCCAATGGGCCCCCGACACCTCCAACCACCACCACAGTCCCAGCCCCTGGCTCACCTGACCCTTGTAGAAGACTGGGATGTCCGGGACTTCCTTCTCGACCGGCGCCATCCAGGCCAGGCAAGCAGTGGGGTGAAGCTCGACCACGTCCACAGGATGCCTGTACTAGGCCAACTTTCCTCTTCGGTGGTGGGAGCAGAGAACTTGTGGCGACCGAGGCAGCATCCTCGAATTTTTCTCTGTTGGGCAGTCCATCGCCCTGGTCAGCGCGCACAGGAACCTCGACAAAGGCCTTGATCTCCCCTTCCGGAGTAGCAGTACCCGTGAGGTGGTTGAGGCGAAGGGCCCGGGGCCTTGCTGTGGACGACTCGACCTCAAAAAGGAATTCTCTGCACTCCTCACATCGCCCGAATGGCTTCAGGGTGACCACCAGTCCCGAGCAGCCGGGACAGATCACACCGAGGGCCTCCGTGTCTCTGCAAGTGTACAGAGCCAACCGCCCTCGGGGCCTAAGTCTTATCCCCGTGTCTGTGATGGGGGCAGCAAAAGAAGTCATTCTTGTGGGGTGAGGAACCATAACCCACGGGGCACTTGAGGTCATCCCGACTATCTGCTGCTCCATCATGCACTGACCCCGCGCCGGAGTCTCCACGTGTATCCCCACACTTGGCCAGACTCCTCCCATGAGCTGTACATTTTCGCGGGCTTCCTCTTGACTCCGCCCACGAACGATGTCGCCATGGGGTGCCTCGTGGCGCAGTGCGTTAACAGTCCCCACGTGCAGTACGTCACACGGCTGGACCTCTCCCTTTTTCCGCTCCTCCGCATGGGCCTTTCCCGTGTTAGGGTCATTTCCACAACTCCGAGCAGGGACGCACTTTGGCCAGTAATATGGCCGATCTGCTCGGAACTCCTCTGGGCAGCAAAGTTCAAATGTAGACATTCTCAAGTCCATCTTTAGAACACACTCTATCCCGGACTGACGAGCCCCCACGTGTAGCGGCCTCACCCTCTCTTCTTCCTTATCGGTTTTACACACCAACTCATGTCTAGGGGTTGTGAGAGTGAGATGCGCCACGGCCCATGTCCTCCCCATTGTAGTAGGGAGGTGAAGGCCACTTCCTGATGTTTCCTCGGGCCGGTGTGTTCTGTGAATGCACTGAGTCTGTAACCACAAGCTCACCCGCCTCCCCTTTTCTTCCAGTAACTGGAGTTCACACACCGGAGAAAGGTCCAACACTCGTTTATTTGGCACTCCAATAGCAAAGCACGATAAACAGTTCTTATTGCAGCAGACTGGTTGGGACCTATAACCTTTCCAACGGTGGGATGAGCAGATCGAGGCACTTCCTAAAGTTTAAGTTCTAAAGATAGGGTCTCTTCTAGCAACCCCTATGAACAGCAATGGAGCCCTCTTCGATACGCTGTGGCCCCTATCAGGGGATGTGTCCTCCCAAGAGAGTTCCCAGGGGCCCACCGTCACCGGGTTGGTGCTGCTCCGGGTCTTCAGTGGGTAATCTCCCCGGCCTCCTCACCTCAGGTACGAGTCCCTCCGCTCAGGGACCCTCGGACAGTCCACCCTAGCGGGACCCAGTCGAAGGTACTGGGCCCCAGGCCTCCTCGATAGTACCTCACCCCAGGCTAAAGGTGCCTGGGATGGACGCCAACATGACTCCGAACCAGGCCATGGGCACCTGGACCAGACTCCTGGATCTCCTGCACCCAGGCCTAAGGGCCCTGGGTGCGGACCGCAGCCCTCCTCCTCCGAGGACCTCCTTCTCCGCAAGAACCTCGTGGCAAGGGCGTCTCCCCCTTTTATCTCCTCCCATCAACGGCCCGGCGGGTTCCCCGCCCCAGCCATACCATCTCCGGGAAGGGACAAAACAGGGAGCACTGCGAAGATGATTCTACCTGAAGCCTGTGGGTACCTCGCCACCCACAGGCAAAGGAGAATATTACATCCTCCACTCCTCCACGAGATAAAAAGGGGTCTGAATCCTAACACAATTATACACCTGGGTCACACTATTGCCCAGGTGTATCCCATCTATTTGAGGACCCCGCTACACTTGCAGGGTGTATTTTTATTTTTTTTTTAAAGAGAGGGTTTACTTCCTCTTTAAGCAGGAGAGCTGACCTGCTGGCGTATGACGGCGGGTGGTTGGCAAGTGGTTAAAGTAACGCAGTGCCGTATCGCAAAAAATGGCCTGCTCATTAAACGGCTCACTATTGATTAATAAGTCTTTTCCGTTTATTAAATGTACACCATATTACTTATGTAGCGCCCCCCCCCCCCCCCCAGTATGTGTAAATTTAGGGGTAGAAAAATAAAAAATCGCGATAACTCCCTAACCATATTGCGTAGAATAAACAAATTGGCAAAATAAATTACCAACAAGAAATGAATACCCAAATCAGGTTAGTGATAAATACAATAAAAGACACCAGCTTATATCTATGACACAAGGTGAATTAATAAACATGTTCAAACATAAATAAATATGAAAATCTAAAAAAATCTAAAAATGTGTTAATGAATGACACCAAATTAATGATTAACCAATATATAAGGTTTGTGACTCAAAAATAGATGAAAAAAAGGTCCATGAATATTAATACAGATGACCTCCAACTAATAAAATAAACACCAGTGCTCAGTGCAAAAAGTCCATGTATAGTGAATTCTCGTGTCCAAAAACAGTGTTGAATTCTCCACCAATCAGCAGAAATTACTTCTTACCAGCTCGCTATGATCCCCCGTGACAGAGGATCAATATATGCATATAATCGTCACCTCGAGCTCCATATGATTCCCCAGTAGGACGGGTGTCTGTGATTTGTGTACCGGCCGGCACACTAGACTTTACATGCCTACTATACTCTGCAACATTGTAAGTGCAATATTTAACTTTCTAATAAACCTTTTATACGTTTAATGCACTATGTTGAGCATTTACTTTTCATATGGGTGCATCTGCTGACGGTTCATGTTTGCCATTGGATTGGAGTCACTGCCTATAATATCGGATTTGTGTTTGCTGGTTTCTGGAGCGAGCCTCTTGATTACATACATATATTGATCCTCTGTCACGGGGGATAATAGCGAGCTGGCAAGAAGTAATTTCTGCTGATTGGTGGAGGATTCAACACTGTTTTTGGACACGAGAATTCACTAATACATGGACTTTTTGCACTGAGCACTGGTGTTCATGCTGGGAGAGGGTACATAAGGGGCAGACGCCATTGGGATTTGTTTATTCCTGGGGACCCATTGGTCCTGTGTGTGCGCCTCGTGGCCCGTATGGCACGGGGTGCGCGTGTTCTGGTACCGGGCACCTTTAGCCCGAGGCCGCATCGCTGCTTCTTAGGCCCAGCTCTGCTGGCTGGGGCCTATGTTTCAAGAAGGGATCCCAAAGCTACCCACCTACGGGGAGCCACGGTTTAGGAAAGGAGTCCAGGGGAGGATCAGTCCCAGAGGAGACTAGCGACGGTACTGCTGTTTCGGGAAGAGGCCTGGAAACTCGCCTAAGGTAGGATCCATAATTACAAGCCCTGCAATACGCCAATCTGGCAATAAAGGTGTAGCGGCCTCACCCTCTCTCTCTTCTTTAGCGGTTACTTTGGCTTCGGTCTAGGGGCACTTTGAAGGGGAGAGCGAGGTGCGCCATGGCCCATGTCCTCTAGATTGCAGCATGTAGAGGTGAAGGCCAGAATCAGATTACCTTTGGGCTGTGTATACGCTCAGAGCCAAGTCTGTTCTGCTGATAACCCCCTTTGCTCCCAGTAACTGGAGTACCACACACTGAAAAGGTCCAACACTTATTTATTCCATACCGGCAAACAAATAGTCCTTTGCGAGCAGACAGTTTGAGACCCATAGAACAGTTTAGTATTGGTGGGAGTAGGTCAAGGCACAATCCTCAAAGAAAACTAAACTGTTGAGGTTTCACCAACGGCTGCTAAGCACAGTGGCTGTCAAATAGACTTTTTGGCTTCAGAGTCTCTTCCAGCGACTTTAGTGAACAGGAACTGGAGTTACCTTCGCTACGTTGCAGCCCCTGTCAGGGGGAAGACATCCCTCCAAGGGAGTTACCAGAGACCCCACCGCCACCGGATTAATGCTGTACCGGGCTATTCGGAAGGGTTACACTCCCCGGCCTCCTCACCTCAGATACAGGTCCCAACACCTTAGGGCCCCTCGGACTCCCCCACCCTTGCGGAACCCAGTCGAAGTTACTGGGCCCCAGGCCTTGGCCGTAGTACCCCCCCAGGCTTAAGGTGCCTGGGATGGACTCCATCCCTCGCTTGGGCCAGGTCAAGGGCACCTGGGCCCGGAACCCCGGAATGCCAGCACCCAGGCCGAAGGTGCCTGGGCGCGGCCGCGTCCTCCAACTCTGAAACCTGGTGTCAGCGCTTCCGCCCCTTTTATCTCCTCTTCCTTTGCGTCACAGCGGGTTCCCCGCCCCGCTGTACCGGCGCCAGGAAAGGACAAAAAAAGAAATTAGTACATCTGGGTTAAATGACCCAGATGCTCCCCCCCAAATTTAAATACCCGCTACAAAGGTTCTCTTCATTATTGCTTGGCTGGGAGGTTCAGGACTTTTTAATTCTCTGGCAGAGGGTTCCTGATCTTATCCTTGATACAATACAAAGGAAAGATTGATTCTTGCTGCATTCTGGCTGCTAGGACCACTAACGGGACTATCAGGGTGAGCAATACCCACGCTTGAGTGGCGATGAGTGCTGTTTAAGTGTTGCGTGCCTGAACCTTCCCCTGTGTGTTTCTCTCTCGTGTCCTACTCTTCCTCTAAAGTTCACTCAGCAAAGATAAAAATAAAGCCTAACTCTTTTGGGTTTTACATGCTGTGGACATTGACTTTTCTGAGGACCTTTCTTACACCCCTGACAATGGAAGCCATGAGGTAATTCGCAGACCCAACAAAATCCAGCAGCTCCCTTAATCTGGGTGTAATGCCGCGTACACACGACCGCTTTTCTCGACGAGAAAAACTGCATTTTTTTTTTCGCCGAGAAAAAGGATCGTCTGTGGGCTTTATGTCGTTTTTCTCGTCGAGAAAAACGGAATAAAAAACGACGAGAAAAATTAGAACATGTTCTAAATTTTCTCATCGTTTTTTCCAGCATTTTTTTCCGCGGCAGTTTTCCCATAGGGAAACACTGCCGCGGAGCCCACAGACGGTCATTTTTCTCGTCAAGAGAAAAAATGACGGGAAAAACGACCGTGTGTAGGGAACCAAGCGGTTCCCTAGTTTTTCCTGTCATTATTCACGGCGGTTTTTTAACCGCCGTGAATAATGATCGTGTGTACGCGGCATAAGTGCTACACTAAGTTAGTGATTCTTGCATGGAATTTTATTTCATGAAGTGTGCAGTCACAGCACCAGGGGGCTGTATTATGAGAATGAACCTGGAAAGGGTGATGCAGTGAGAAGGAACTTATAAACAGAAGAGGTAACCGTCCTGACTGTACTATACTGTGAGTGGGATCTGGGCATGCGCACAGCCACCGACTACAGCGCTGGGGTCTGGGCATGCGTACTGCCCGCTCTGTGAACAGCGCCTGCATCTGAGCATGCGTACTATCCACACAGCTACAGGTCGTCGCTCGTCTCTGAAGATTCGCTGTTGCGGTGATGACTGTATTGAGCGCGCAGCGCAGCCTATCTTGTCGGGTTCCTTGTTATGATTTCCCGGGCCTCTCATTGGACGAGGCTGGGAGAGGGGCGGCACCTATTGGCCGCTGTCTCCAGTCTTTGGTAGAGCTGGGTTAGGCTGGTCCAGGCGGAGGAGGCAGGTCAGTGACTGAGGTATGGCCGGTGTGTAATCCGAGCAATGACTGAGGAGAGCGGAGGGGAATGTCCTGTCAGCTCCGTGTATGGAGCTGTACCTGGGAATGTGTGCTCTGTGCTCCCCGCCATGGGTGACACCCGGGTGCTATGTGTGTGATGGGGACACATCTCATCTCTGCTGTCAGCACAAGTGTAATCTATGAGCAAAATGTATGAGATGGAGTGGGGAAGGGTTAGCACCCCTGTCAGGTTTTGCTGCTATCCATGACACCAATAGAAAGATCCCCCCTTACTTCCTGTCCTGGTGACACCGCTTTCATTAGACAGGAAGTGAGCTAAACTCTCCAATGGCAACACAGATAAAAAAATAACTTTTTTTTTTTAAATAGGGGATATCTAGAACTCAAGTCAGCTTTTTATTGTTAGGTTCCCTGTTGCAGATTTTCCCTCACTTCCTGTCTGGTAAAAAAAATGTGTCGCTAGAACAGGAAGTGAGGGCAAATCTTTCTACGGAGCTCTGGATAGCAGTAAGACCTGTCAGGTTCTTATATATGTGCTTTAAGGGCCGATTCAGACCACACCGTATAGTAGAACACTGTCACTGTGAGGGCCGGTGTTCTATCAGGATAGGTAATGGAAGTGACATTCTGTCACCGCCATCTTGGTACACCCGGCACTCGGCTGCCGTAAGCCTGCAGTCAGAGGGGGGCAAGCGGACATCTTTTTACACCCACCAGAGTCTGGCATTTTTACACTTCTTTTTACCACTAAATGGAGCTTATATAGTATGCTTGCACGCAAAGGTGAACGCACGTGTCGGTCACGCACGCAAACAGTGATCATCCCACACTTGAGGTTTCACCTCGAACTTCGCATCATGGAAAGTAATTGTAGCACCAGACCTTTTATAGTGGGAACCTGTAAGTGATTTTCAAGTGTCACCTGAATAGTAAAATGTACGTAATTTGTCATTGTTGCACGGGCGTGGGCAATTTTAAAGCGTGACATGTTTGGTATCTATTTACTCGGTGTAACGTCATCTTTTAAATCTTATCAAAAAAATGGGTTATGTATTGTGTTCGTTTGCATTAAAATAAAAAAAAAGTGTATTTTATTTACAATGCTCAAATACAAAATTGCAAGAGCCACCAGATTATTCTCTAGGGCCCCTACTTTAAAAAATATGTAATGTTTGAGGGTTCTAGAAACATTTCTAGCAAAACGTACTGATTGGTACATGTGAACAAAAAACACTTTGTCTTTAAGTGGAGTTCCACCCTAAAAAAAAAATATACACCAAAATCCTGCAAAAAAATAGAAAAATAATTGTATTTTTTACTCACCAGAAAAGGCGGTTGCTATGCGGATGTTTCTAGTCTGTGGCAGGTCTTCTTCCATGTCCTCCTCGCGGTGTCTTCTGGGGAATAGGGCGCGCTGCCTTCTGGGAACTGTGTGTATCCCAGAAAGCAGCCGCCCATTCACAAAGCCCAGCGAGGCTCGCGCATGCGCAGTAGGAAACGGGCAGTGAAGCCACAAGGCTTCACTGCCTGTTTCCCTTAGTGAGGATGTCGGTGCCGGGGACCGGCCAGGATTGAGGGGTCGGCCTCGGGGGGCCAGTGTTTGTAGCTGCTGACTTTAAAAAAATAAATAAATCGCGGGTGGAATCCCTCTTTAAGGTGCCCGTTTTATGAAGCAGTGATCAGCGGTGATCCCAAGGATCGCCACTGATCAGTCCATAAACAGTTTATGACACGGAGATAATCGGGAGGAGAAGTGTTTGAACATGTTCTCCCGCCGATGATCTCTGCACAGTGAGAAGTCTCATTGAATGACACAGAAACGGCCAGTTTATGAAGCTGCGATCTGAGCGCTTCACTGGCGATCTGTGTCAGAATTCACCCACCCCGATTCACCAGCTCAGAGGGAATCCCGGGGGATCTAAGGAGGAAGATTTTTAACTTCTTTCTACCTCGTTCAGACCCCCCAACACTGTAACCATGTCCCCCTGTAATATTTATGTGCAGAAACTAAAGAAAAGCTTGGACAGCCGCACTCCAAAAAATGTGGTTCTTTATTTAAAAAAACAAGGTCACATCAACACATATGACAGCAAAAAACAGCAAGAGGAGCTGACATGTTTCACACTGCAAATCAGTGCTTAATCATAGCTATGATTAAGCACTGATTTGCAGTGTGAAACATGTCAGCTCCTCTTGCTGTTTTTTGCTGTCATGTCTGTTGATGTGACCTTGTTTTTTTAAATAAAGAACCCACAAATTTTTTGGAGTGTGGCTGTCCAAGCTTTTCTTTAGTTTCTGCATTGTTATATGCAATCGCCTGCACCCACGGCTTCGGATCCAGTGAGCAGATCAACAACCACGTCTGAGCGGTAACTTCTTTCTTTGTAATATTTGTGTGTGTGTGTGTGTGTGTGTGTGTGTGTGTGTATATATATATGTGTATATATATATATATATATATATATTAATTATGAAGGGGGACTTGTTATTTTATTAACATTAACCACGCCGTCTGTCAGTGTACTGAGCGGTGATTATTTATCACTGCTTACTAAACTGACATCTCAGTGTTTCTGTGAATTTCTGGTACTGTAATCTTGTAAAGTCTCACGAGATTCCAGTATCAGGGGCCGTTCTCCAGTGTTGGATTCTCCAGTGTTGGAAGCGTTGGTAGATCACTTCACTCCTCCAAGGGTGAAGTGATCTACTCTGCTTCATAAACAGGCTCCTAGAGGAGAGAGATCTCCACTGTGAATGCGGGCGAATGAAGCAGTGAATAGATTTCATAAACGGACAACTAAGTATCACTTTAACTTGAGTTGAATGGTCACATAGTAACATTTCATTCCTGTCTGCACACAGCAGTATAGTGACATGCGATACCATCCAGTGTGATTCGTAAAAATGCATCATGCCTGATTTTCTATTTATTTTTTTCACACTGAACTTTACCGCACATCATTTGGAATTAAAGGAGCACAACAGTTTTCTATGTGGGCAGGAAACATGTATTGTGAATGAGCCCTGAGGGTCTGTTCACTGGGCTGCACTGCAGCAGTAATTGTACGGGCTTGTTCACACTTCCAGTGCACTACATGCTCTGTCTTAGGCCCCTTTCACACAAGGCGCCTCCATTTGATGGACTCCGCTTTGCTCAGTGGGGGGGGGGGATCGCTCTGCTGATTCCTGCTGAGCCAGGGGATGGTAGGTCCGTCTCCACTCACTGTGCAGAGCGGAGACAGAGTCCCACTGTCCTCTATGGGGAAATCGGATGTTGGACAGGCGGTCCGTTTTCATCCGATCCAATCTGCCAGACGGATGAAAAATAGGACCACCATCTGTCTGGATTTGGCGGACAGGATCGGATATCAACGGGTGTCAGCGGACATGTCACCGCCTCTCCATAGGGGAGACTGGAGGGTCCGATCAGGTTCTGCCTGACAGCCGTTGTGAAAGGGGCCTTAGTATGTGGGCAGCTGTCAGGTTCGTCAGCGTCGGTGGTGATGGTGGTGCACGTTTTAGCACATCAGTTTACTTTTTTCCTTCTTTTTTGTTAACTTTATCTTAAAGGGGTTGTAAAGGTTGGTTTTTAATTTTCTAAATGGGTTCCTTTAAGCTAGTGCATTGTTGGTTCACTTACCTTTTCCTTAGATTTCCCTTCTAAATGTTTTTTTTCTTTGTCTGAATTTCTCACTTTCTGTTCCTCCTCAGTAAGCTGTTTTGGCTGACTAAACACCACTCGAATCATGGGGGCAAGCTTACTGAGGAGGAACAGGAAGTGAGAAATTCAGACAAAGGGAAAAAAAAAATTTAGAAGGGAAATCTAAGGAAAAGGTAAGTGAACCAACAATGCACTAGCTTAAAGGAACCTATTTAGAAAATAAGAAACAAACCTTTACAACCCCTTTTAAGTGCACAAAGTGACACTTCATTAGATCTCCACACAGCAGCACAGTGCATTGCACTTCTGTGTGCTGAAACGTGATGCAGACCTGTGCGATGTGGTGACTGCTGCTCATCCACTGAGGGAAAAATGCCCATGCGATCGAGCCCTAGCAGTATTCTGTCTTATGACCGAATGCATTGAGTTCATAAACCTGAAGATAGTGTTTTTTTTTTTTTTTTTTTTATGCATTATTTTTCCTTTTTCAGCATAGTAAATACTGGAATTACAGTGTAGAATTTTACTGGACATTGAGTAAATATGGGTATGTGTCCATATAAGGGCACTGACATCACCACCATCCCGCCCCTTTGTTTACATGAGCTCTGCGGTGGGGAATGACTCGGCCTGTAGCTGATTGGACTTAAAAATAGCACAAAGTGGAAGTTCAGTTAGTAGGACACCGGAACTCATCTTTGATTACCAACAACGCACACACACTCCAAAGACATGCTGATAGGTTAATTGTCTCCTGTCTAAATTGACCCTAGTTTGTGTATGTATAAATGTGAGTTAGGGCCATTTTTTTTTGCACCGGTCCTGGAGGTACTGCAATACCAGGTCGATGTGTGGAGTGGACAGAGCAAGCTCTTCTTCCATCTCCCTGTCCTAAAAATCCATTTAATATATGGTCCCCAGATAGGGGACGTATCAGATATTAAACTGATAAGGACAGATACTACACTTGATCTTGGCCAAAAGGCCGAGAAGCGATGAGTGAGGGACATTAGATTGTAAGCTCCTTGAGTTCAGGGACTGATGTGAATGTACTAAAATAAATAAATATGTGTGTGTGTGTGTGTGTGTGTGTGTGTGTGTGAAGCACTGCATAAATTGATGACGCTATATAAGTGCCTGTAACAAATAAAACAAGGGGTAGCATTACGGAACTAAACCTGCATCTGCCTATGTATTGATATAAACACTGGCATGTGCAGGAAGATCCGTAGTGTATGGTCAGCTTTCGATATTGTATGCATTTGGCCCATTATTGGATGTCGCTCTCAGATTTTCTTGGTTTTAAAATGGTCAACAATTTCATCCTGTTGTAGTGGGAAGCCTTTCCAAAAGAAGACACGGCATGCTTGTAAATGAACAGTGAGCGGAATGCATCACCATTAGGCTATCGGTCATTTGAAGTAGTCCGTAAAGAAAACAAAGAAATGGAGTCGCAGCTCCAAAAAGTAATGGAAAACCATAAAAATGAACTTGCATTGAACGGTTAAATTCTAACGTTAAGTAATATCTGGTAGTCTTAGTTTGTTATAGCTGAAATGTAACTGTTGAGACTAAGGCCCCATGCACACAGGGCATTTTTGCAGCTGCTAACAGCAGCGTTAGACGTTTTTTTTTACAGCTGCAAAACGCCCATCCATGTTATTCTATTGTGTCATGCACACATAGAGCTTTTATGAGCTCCAAGTGGCATAGGCGTTTTCCAGCTGCTAAAAAACCCCAATTCCAGTGCGTTCTGGAGCTCCAGGTTTGAGCTGCAAATACGCCCAACGCGCAAAAACGCGCAAAAACGCAGCGATTCGCGTTTTTGAGCTCCAGGATTATTATTATTATTATTATTTTTTTTAAAAAGGTCAAAAAATGTTTACAAAACATGGACAGGCGTTTTTAAGCTGTAAAAAACGCGGCTGTAAAAACGCCCTGTGTGCATGGGGCCTTACAGCAATTGAGCTTGACATGAATTTCTTCAGGATTTGATACAATAGAAATCAAATCTACAAAATAATCTTGAAAGGGAAAAGTAGAATAAAAGGGTAGAGGGGATACCAGTTGAACATCTGAGAGTAGGATACAACTTGATTAAGGTCAAAATTTACATTTTTACCTACAGGTAATCCTATAATAAGGCGTACCTGTAGGTAAAATTAATATCTTATAAAACTTGTACGGTTTAGGAGATATTCACCTTGCATACACCCGCTGATGTTAGCAGTGCATGCGCTCTGAAGGTCTGGTGGATGCTGCTGGAAAATCAGCGCTCCTTCCCGGAAATGCGCGGGAAAGATGTCATCGCGGCACCGGCCACTCACAACATGTCGGCTCCCTCAGCGGTGACCGGGCGGTGATGACGGCGCTTCGTTCTAAGGTAAGTATTTCATAATGAGCTAGTATGCGGTGCATACTAGCTAATTATGCCTTTTGCCTCTCATTGCGGGCATACAACTGCTTTAACAAAGCATTTTCCAGATTCTATGCAGAGTTCTCTGCTCAAGCCAACAGTTGTCAAAAAACAAAACAAAAAACAGGCAGTCTGCCAAGTTTCACAACATTCCTCGGCTCCTGAGCCAACTATAAAAATTGTAACGTTTGTGTTCTTTAGATCAAAGGAATGAACTTTGGTCTGTAAATGAGGGAAGATTAATCACTTAAAGACTAAACCTTTTTCTGACCTAAAATAATTATTTTTTTCTGGAAAATTACTTGAAGCCCCGCCCCCAAACTATACGTGTGTGTGTGTGTGTGTGTATGTGTGTGATAGATATCTATCTATCTATGTATGTATGTGTGTGTGTGTGTGTGTGTGTGTGTGTGTGTGTGTGTATATATATATATATATATATATACTTTTTTAACAGAGACCCTAGAGAATAAAATGGTGATTGTTGCAATATTTTATGTCACACTGTATTTGCACAGCAGTCTTTCAAATGCATTTTTTTGAAAAAAAAAAACCCTAAAGTTAGCCCAATTTTTTTTGTATAATGTGAAAGATGTTACGCCGTGAGAATTGTGATCTTTATTCTAAGCAAAGCAATTGTGATTTCCCAGAATCGTGCAGCTCTACAATTTCTATGTAAAAAGTTATATCTTTATTGCAAAAAGTTATTAAAACACAACATATCATCACAACAGGGCCATATGCTAGCCCATAATATATAAAAACATGATAAAGGTAAGAATCAGATATTGGAAAAAACCTACTATGTGTTACACGGTCCAAGCCGCTTCTTCAGGGCTACAGTCTCTCAACCTCTAACTAAATATCTAGTATTAACAAACATATATACTGGTAATCAATGCAAAGGAAATTCAATGCAATACAATTCTTTTTTTCTTCTTCTCTTTTTTTTTTGAATTGAATTGTTTTGCATTGATTATATATGTTTGTTAATACTAGATATTTAGTTGGAGAATGCAATTTGAACTACCAGGGGTCATCGTATAATGCCCTTACACCTACACTTGTTTGTTTCACAATAATACAATACTGGGTGGATGACCTCCCATGGTACCTAGCTGGTTTAGCCCCCCTTTCATTTTCCCTTTCCATATATCACTCCATAACTACTATTAAAAGGGGTTGTAAGCCCTCATGTTTTTTCACCTTAATGCATCCTATGCATTAAGGTGAAAAAACACCTGGCAGTCACCGGCCCCCCAGCCCCCCCCCCCCCCCGATTTACTTACCTGAGCCCGTTCATCTCCTCTGCGGGAACGCGCTGTCTCTCTCTCCATGGGGTCCTGGCTCTTGATTGGCTCCCGCTGCTGTCAATCAAATCCAATGACTCGGGGGGCGGGGTCGAGTCCGGCATTCGTGTCTTTGGACGCAAATGCTGGACTCGGGAGCGTGCCTGCAAGGTAACCCCCCCCCCCCCCCCGGAGAGTGCTTCTCCTAGGGGGTTATCTGAAGCGGGGAGGAGCCGCAGAGGGACCCAAAACAGGTGAATCGGGGCCACTTTGTGCAAAATGAGCTGCACAGTGGAGGTAAGTATGACATGTTTGTTATTTAAAAAAACAAAAAAATGTAGCTTTACAATCACTTTTAAGGTAAACCTGTGTGCAGCAGCCCCCCCTCCCCCCAGATACTTACCTGAGCCAATGGCTCCCGCTATTGTCAATCGCAGCCAGTGAGCCAATGTAGAGGGAGCGGGGCCGAGCCTGCTCGGGTGCCCCTACAGCAAGCTGCTTGCTATGGGGGCACTCGGCAGGAGGGAGGGGCCAGGAGCAACAAAGAGGGACCAGAGAAGAGGAGGATTGAGGCTGCTCTGTGCAAAACCACCACACAGAGCAGGCAAGTATAATATATGTTTGTTATTTTTGGAGAGAAAGAAACCTCCCTTTTTATTATCACTTTAATAGCTATTCCTGCACAAGGAAGCATCCTACAGGGTTTTCCCCATAGTGTGTGTGTGTGTGTGTGTGTGTGTGTATTATATATATATATATATATTAAATTAAACCTTTGTATAGGAGGCACATTTCTAGTATTGACCTCCAAATGGGTCACCTTCTCTCTTACCCACTTCCTCTCTTCTGCTTTTTCTGTGTAAATACTCCCTCTGTACCCTGGCTTTTAATTTATATAATAAGTAGCCAGTAAATGGATTCAAATCAACTAATAATAGAAACTTCCCGCAAAAAGGTAAAAAATAAACACCTTGAGTCTGCATATTTCAGCACTTTGTTTACATAATGTATGCTCTGGAACAATTACAGAAAGATTATAAACCTATAATTAGAATGCCATGGAAAACTACCTATGTCTTTGCTTTCTTGCAAACCAATAATCACGTTTTACTCAAATCTAACGTCTTGTGATAGACTGTATATGTATTTTTTGGTTTTTAGATACATATGCTAAAGCAATGTGACCCAAGAAGAGCTCTCACACATTTTTTATTTTTTACCATTCTTTGAAGACCGCACTGCCTGGTGATCTAGCGCCCTGGGACCCAAGCTTTAGCACTCTCATCAACATGGACACATGATTGGAAAAGTTAGAGCCGGTTCACACGGGCGTCCTGGGATCCGACTTCAAGTCGCGCGATTTAGAAAAGCAATGGAAGTGAATGGAGCCGTCTTAATGTACACTACTGCAGTCGCTCCGACTTCAGAAAAGATTCCTGTACGACTTCAATCCGACTTCTAAGCGACTTGTACCCATAGATTTCAATGGGAGTTGCCTCCAAGTCGGATCCCCTGTCTTAACTGAAGCAACTTTCCAGGAAGTAAAAATAGTTTTCCAGGCAAAGCCCTCCCTCCCACAGAGCTGATTATTGTTTGATTGGCCACTGGAAAGTCGCCTGTTCTGGAGGCAACTTAAAGTTGCCTGGAGTCACGCTGTGATTCATGCTCAAGTCGTGTCCAAGTGGCCTCCCAAAGTCGCGCTGGAAGTCGTGTTGCCCCTGTGTGAACCGACTCTTATTAAATTGTTTACTCTTTCAATAAAAATAAAAAGGTGGGCTAACTCGCAACGCCTCCCCCGCCCCCTTCCCTTCAGTCCTTGCTGCATTTAACTTAAAGCGGTATTAAACTTGTAACGACACCCCCCAATATGAAAGGGGTTAACGCCGTTTAGAATATTCCCTCTCTGAACACACAACCACTATCGACCCTCCACAGCCAGGCGACCACTTCCCATAGGATTAATCCTTCCAGAGATACGAGACAACGCTCTGTATTTCAAGTTCCAAAACAGGGAATGACTTTATTTTCAAAGCACATGGTAACACATTTCTCTTCAAAACCCTTCCCTCCCATCCTTGGGGGAACAGGGCGGGTTAAACTGTCCAATGACAATGGTGATACAGGTCAGGTGTGTTCAAACTTCTCCTTCAGTAAACAGTCTTGGCAGGAGGGGTGATCCCCCCCCCCCTCACAAAAGACACTTCAACATCCCATAATATGCAGCCAGACGGTCGACCAGTACCAATCCATATCACAGTAGCAGACTTAATTCACAATAGACAATAGAATGTATATCACCACAAACAATGAACAGGTCTTTTTAGAAGCTGGGATTAGCATTACACTGCAGACAGGTGATTGAGGCTGAACACATCCGTATCTCTCAACCGGTTGAGTTCAGAAACAGTAAATAGTCCTTTACAGATATCCTTGGGGATATGGTGGATAAATATTACAGACCCATTTTAGGTAGCCCAAGATATATTTCTTAATGTCCATTATTTCCTGGCTCACCCTGTGTCCAAAGTGACCCTCCTGTCACACATCTCCCCTTTCGGCAGGAGACTAACAAAGGAGGTGACCCCAGACGGGTTGACTCCGAAGTTAGTCCATAGGTCCATTCTTCTAATGCCGGTATCCACACAGTACCCCAAATAAATTGCTCCAAACAGAGCATCACTTTCCCAGCCAACCTCTGCCTCTCTTAGAGAACATACCCGCCGCTGGGGAGAGGCCTGGACTGGCCCTTCTCCCTGGAGTCCTTTCAGCCGCTGGAGAGAAGACAGGGTGACTGGGCTCAGTCCGTCATGCTGTTGGGGATCTGGGCCAACTGCCCAGCATCCCTGGGGTATACAAGTGGAGACTGAAGTCCCATCCACTTGGGTTAGGTGAAAATCCCCCAGTGCTTGCAAAGCAAGGCTGACATCCTCCTGTCTCAGTGTCACACCATTTTCTGGGGTTGTCAGTGAGGACCGAAGTCCCATCCAATACCACAGGAACTCCCTCTTCTGTTAGTTGAGAGCAGAGGCCCGTGGCACTCTGCTCTGTTGCCAGCTCTTCTGCTGGGTGGCTGTGAGTGGAGACCGCAGGCCCATCCACCGATATCAGCTCAAGTTGCCATTGTGTGCAGAGGCCAGTAGCATTCTGCCCTGCTGCCAGTGATCCAGCTGGGGGTAAAAGCTTTACCACCTCAGCTTGTTGGTGGAGAGAGGGGCCAACTGCCCCGGCTCCCTGAAACTCCACAGTTGTTTTTGGTGCTGGGCAGAGGTTGCTAGCACTCTGCCCTGTTGCCAGCACTTCTGCTGGGGACTCCACATCATCTGCTCTGGCTAACTGTTGGGGAGGGAAAATGGCTGCTTCTCCTTCCTGCATCTCTGAAATCCACTGGGAAAGAGGAACCATCACCTTCTCACCTCGGGCCTCCAAAACTGCCACGGGTGTAGAGCAGGGATCTGTAGCACTCTGTCCTGCTGCCAGTACTTGAGCAGGCGATGCATAATCCATAACATCCTCTGAACAGCCCATTAAGTCCATACCTTCTGTAATCTGTGGCTGGGGAGATGAGCCAACTGCCCTAGCTCCCTGGAACTCCACATCATCCACTTCGGCTTTAGGGATGGCAATCTCCAGATTTTCCACTGCCGATTCTCTGGCATGCTGCTGGACAGGTACATTCCTCCATCCAAGATCATCCCAAGCCGAAACAGGATCATCAAGGTCAGTCAGCACTTCTGCTTTGGGGATGGCAATCTCCAGATTTTCCACTGCCGATTCTTCAGCCAGGATTTCATAGTTGTCAACTGGTATTTCCTGATAGTCCCAGGCAAAGGTAGTCCCACCCTGCTGCTGAGCAGATTCTAGCAGCTGTCTGTAGGCGATCTCCAGCTCCCATTCCTGAATGGCCAGAAACTCCAAATCTTCCTGTGCCCAGTGCCCTTCCGAGACATTCAGTCTTTGCTCTCTGTGCTCCCTTATTTCCTCCAAACGCCACTCCCAAAGCCAGGGTCCTCGGACAGCCTCCAATACAACAATCCCAGGCCATTATAGTCAAAGCCTTCCGTGGGGCTGTCGTCCGCTTACCACTGGCACTCTTGGGCTACATACCACCAGAGGGCTCTGTAGCTCTCGTCCAACTGCATCTCTGCCCGGATCAGCCTGCTTAACTCAGCTGTCCACTCCTGCTTCGGTTGTTCCCCCAATAACAGCATTCGTACTTCATAATGCGACCAGTACCTTACATGGATGGAGGGGAGAACTTTTCCCTGGTGTTGCTGCTCGAGAGCTAGCACTTTCTTCCAGAGTTCGCAGTGGATTGAATCAGACCATCCCAGCAGGACCTCCTCTGATACTGGTCCTCTATGCTGTATCTGCATCTCTCGCAACCTCCTTCTGAATTCCTTTTCCATGTCGGCTGGTATCTGTATCTCTCCTCTTTCAGTTGGTGCTGCTTTTTTAGGTGTTGTCTCCGATTGCCGTATTTCCGCCATTCTCTGCTCATGTTGCCACTCGATGTCTCTAATGGCTTCCTGTATGACGGTCTCTGATGGGTTAGCACCATATAATGCCAACCGCTGTCGCACTCGTTGCTGAAACAAATCTTCAACTGCCCAGGGTCCTGCATCACCCTCCTTCGGCTGCATCTCGGCTCTCAAGTAAGTCTTTCAGCGTGGCTCTCCTGCAGGCTGCATAGCTGGTCATTCACTGCGGTGGTTTGGAGTGTCCCAGTAACTGGAGGGAAGATCCCACTGCTGCCACCAATGTAACGACACCCCCCAATATGAAAGGGGTTAACGCCGTTTAGAATATTCCCTCTCTGAACACACAACCACTATCGACCCTCCACAGCCAGGCGACCACTTCCCATAGGATTAATCCTTCCAGAGATACGAGACAACGCTCTGTATTTCAAGTTCCAAAACAGGGAATGACTTTATTTTCAAAATACATGGTAACACATTTCTCTTCAAAACCCTTCCCTCCCATCCTTGGGGGAACAGGGCGGGTTAAACTGTCCAATGACAATGGTGATACAGGTCAGGTGTGTTCAAACTTCTGCTTCAGTAAACAGTCTTAGCAGGAGGGGTGATTCCCCCCCCCCTCCTCACAGAAGACACTTCAACATCCCATAATATGCAGCCAGACGGTCGACCAGCTCCAATCCACATCACAGTAGCAGACTTAATTCACAATAGACAATAGAATGTAAATCACCACAAACAATGAACAGGTCTTTTTAGAAGCTGGGATTAGCATTACACTGCAGACAGGTGATTGAGGCTGAACACATCAGTATCTCTCAATTAACCGGTTGAGTTCAGAAACAGTAAATAGTCCTGTACAGATATCCTTGGGGATATGGTGGATAAATATTACAGACCCATTTTAGGTAGCCCAAGATATATTTCTTAATGTCCACTATTTCCTGGCTCACCCTGTGTCCAAAGTGACCCTCCTGTCACAAAACTCAAAACCAAAAAATGTAATTTCTCTTTTGTCCATGGACGGACACAGCTCCTTTAGTCTTGACAAGTGGGTTATGTTCCGTCTATTAGGAGAGGACTAGGCAGACATGTTGGATATACAAAAACATGTAATTATACCAAAGCTGAACAGCCCTGCCCAGGGGGCGGTCCCTCTGGTCATAACCCCTCATCCTGCACTCAGCAGCTCAGTTTTTTTCTGCCTAGTGTAGAAGGACCTGGCTCCCTAGGGGCCAATTGGTCCTGGAGAACTTTTTTATTTGAATCTGGTGCTCTCGGTACTTCAGAAACCTTCCTTTGAGAACATCAGAGAGATTCCTCTTTTGACACTCACTCAGAAAGTTGCCTTTCTGGTGGCCATTACATCTGTCAGGAGGGTTTCTGAGTTGGCGGTCTTGTCTTCCAAGTCCCCCTACTTGATCCTCCATAAGGATAAAGTGGTGCTATGCCCGCAGCCTTCGTTTCTTCCGAAGGTGGTTTTGGCTTTTCATCTGAATGAGGACATTGTACTTCCATCCTTGTGTCCTCGGCCGTTGCATCCCAAAGAGGTTGCGTTACATTCCTTAGATGTGGTACGTGCTCTGCGGGTGTATCTGTCTGCTACGGCTCCGTTTTCGGAGGTCAGACTCACTGTTTGTGTCGGTAACTTGTCCAAAGAAAGCCCTGGCGGACTCGTCGGCCACCATTTCTCGGTGGATCAGACAGATTGTGATTCAGGCTTATGCCCTTAAAGGGCGGGCGCCTTCCTTTCCTGTCACGGCGCATTTAACCAGGGCGATTGGTGCCTCCTGGGCTTTTCGACATCAAGCGTCTGTCTCACAGGTGTGTAAGGCGGCGACCTGTTCGTCCGTTCACACCTTCACTAAATTTTACAAGGTTGACGTGCATGCATCTGTGGATGCTTGCTTCGGCCGCAAGGTTTTTCAGGCGGCTTTTTAAGGTTGCAACTCCTCCGTTGAGGAGCCCTGGTTGTTTGGTGTGAAGTTTGTTTTCTGGTTGTTCCCACCCCTTAATTTTTTGACACTGCTTGGGGACATCCCACTTGTCAAGACTAAAGGAGCTGTGTTCGTCCATGGGAAAAAAGAGAAAATAGGATTTTTGTACTCACCGTAAAATCCCTTTCTCTGAAGTCCATGGACGGACACAGCACCCACCCCTCCTGTTTGAGTTTGTACTGCTTTTTGACGAACTGAGCTGCTGAGTGCAGGGTGAGGGGTTATGACCAGAGGGACCGCCCCCTGGGCGGGGCTGTTCAGCTTTGGTATAATTACATGTTTTTGTATATCTACCATGTCTGCCTAGTCCTCTCCTAATAGACGGAACATAACCCACTTGTCAAGACTAAAGGAGCTGTATCCGTCCATGGACGAAAGAGAAAATGATTTTATGGTGAGTACAACAATCCTATTATATTGCAGCTTACCAATCATTAGATGTGGTGGCTGCATTTGTTTTATTTTTTTAGGCTTTTCCTCCTCCTGTTTTCCTCTGATGATCTGGCCAGTAACACACCTCCTGTATTGGGGTGCCCCCACTTTGGATGAAGGAGCACAGGGGGCACCTTTTGGACAACAGCATTGTCAGTCTGGGGGGAGGGGATGCACTAGCAGATTTAAATACACTAACAAATTGAAGCCAACACTAGTTAATACTTTATAATCCATTACAGCAAACAGTTTTTTTCCTCTTTTTGGGATAAAAGTTTTCCATAAATAAACTGATCATTGTAAGCGCCCCGTCAGTGTTAAATGGTTTGTCTCATCCCTGTAACTGCAAGAGAGCTTGTGCTTTTGAAAAACAACATATTTACTGGCTGGATCACCAGATGAAGATAGAAGAAAACCAATGCAGCCACTTCATGTAAGAATTCTTAGGCTGCAATGTAATAAATTTATGCTTTTGGGTTTAATACTGCTTTAAGTATGGTGTGACGGTCCAACAATTTAAAAACTACGCTATGAAGCGCCAGAGACTGTCACCACACTGACCAATCGGAATCATTTTGTGCTTTCTTTCTTCTTGGGTGACATCCCAGAACAAAGAGAGGATTCTCATTGGTCAGCTCGGTCATGTGGCCAGCACCGCAAAAAACGTTTAATCCTTTGCCTGCCCCCTAGCTCAGTTTACCCCACGTTTCAGAGAGCGTTAGAAATGTATGCCAGACTTCTGACACCCATGAAAGGGACCCAGTATGGAGACAGACAAAATACATAAAAATTATGTATATAACTGTGACTATGACCATATAGTCATAGAGGATAGCAACATTACAGCAAGAGTACTTTGTTGAGCAATTTTTGCAGTTTGACTCAAGTATGCGATTCATACTTCCAAGCAGCAGACAGAAGTCACATTCTACCTCCGTCTGACAACATAACTTGAGCTTGAGGATACAAAAATAGATCAGAGTTATGAGGTTAGAATGGAATAGGATATATGCTGTAATGGTAGATGGATTTTCTTGCAAGGAAAAGGACAGCTGCATGCTTGCCGGGTATTATCCTATGTAGCAAAGAAATGGTTAAACCCGTCTTCCGTGTCATTGCTATATAACACATATATACAAGTCGTATAACTACAATAGCCAGTGTAAAAAAGTTTGGGATAGAATCAAAACACAAGAAAAAGAAAGAGGGCTCACCAGCCTAGTGCATTATCCTTTGGATGGATTTTATTAAAAAAGATAAAATGAATACTATTCACAAGTGTAGCTGAAAAATTCGCAATGTATAACGTTTCCACAGGTAGCAGTAAAGAGTCAGACCCAGAAGCACTCCAAATGGTCATAGAGGATGCGATGAGGGCCACTGCTGGCTGACGCATTTCGAAGGACAACCTTCTTCCTCAGAGCCCAGCAGTTCTGTTACCAATAGAATCAACACACTGAGCTTGATATACTAAAGCAGGGATATGCAATTAGCGGACCTCCAGCTGTTGCAAAACTACAAGTCCCATCATGCCTCTGCCTCTGTGTTTCATGCTTGTGGCTGTCAGAGTCTTATCTATGCCTCATGGGATTTGTAGTTCTGCAACAGCTGGAGGTCTGCTAATTGCATATCCCTGTACTAAAGGAACAAAGTCAGTGTTGAGCCGTCCATAGACAGTTCAAATTTGTTGAACAGATTTGAACCATGTATTGGCAGGCAACTTGGGTACAACCAGCCTGCTGGGTTTTGCATGCAGTTATCGCTAGCAGCTGCTATAGCCTCTAGGGGTTAATCACTGTGTTGACACCTCCCCTACCAAGAGAACACAATGGCTCGGTGGGAGGGATTTCCCTTGTCAACACTTTTCCTGCTTTAAAGGGTAACTCCAGTTTCGTAGAAACAAAATAATCTAGCATATACAATTGCAACACAAGTCATATTGTAATTGAATGTTATTAAAAATTACCTTTTCCTTTTCAATCTGCAGCTCTGTAATTTTCTGTTTAATACAATGCAATATGGCTACCTGGAGGTGTCCTGTACACAGATTGTTTCCTGCGTGTGTGATTGGCTCACTGATTTCCCCAGAAGTCTGCACTAAGATACAAATCCAATTTTGAGCATCCCCTGAAGTGTGGATTTGATTTAAGTAAAATCACTAGTAAAAAGGCTTGATTTAAATCAACTCGATTTAAATCCTAATTTTTAAAGAGCAACTGTCATCTCTGTCCCGCAGCGGCTCCTCCGCTGACCCGCTGTTAACTCACTGACAGTTCCATTCACTTTAACTTCCCTGGCGGTATGATTATGTCAGATTTTTGATGCTGAAAGCGGTACAATTGTTTTGCATGGAAATTTTGCGTTTTTATATTGTAGGCCTGTAATTCTTAGAAATAACTCACTTAAATCTGTCCAAAGAGTCTAGTAGACATGCCAGGGATGATAAAGTTTGAAACACAAAATCATAAATGATTATATAATAAATAATTATAACTAATAATATTTATTCAATAATATAATCAAATCAAAAACACTAAAATTTGCTCAGTTGTAGAATCGTCGATGTTGTCACTTTCAGTGTATGACGAATTTCCCCACAAATCGCTATCACTCAATTCTGCGAGTGATTCTAATTTATTATCGCTGTTTTCTAGCTGGTCTAAAACCACTTTTGACATAAAGAGACACTATTTGGTTGCTATGGACAATCTCCAGTTTCCAGGCAGAAAGAACAGTATATATAATATAAAAGTGCATGCAGGGCACTAGAGCTGCACGATTCTGGCTAAAATGAGAATCACAATTTTTTTGCTTGGAATAAAGATCACATTTATCTCACGATTGTCGCGGTGTAACATCTTCTTTCACATTATACAAAAAAATCGGGCTAACTTTGCTATTTCGTTTTTTTTTTTTTATTCATTAAAGTGTATTTTTTAAAAAAAAAATTGCTTTGAAAAACGCCTGTGCAAATACAGTGTGACATAAAATATTGCAACAACCACCATTTTATTCTCTAGGGTCTCTGCTAAAAAAAAAATCATGTTTTGGGTGTTCCAAGTAATTATCTAGCAGAAAATAATGATTTTTTTACTTGTAAGCAACAAATGTCAGAAAAGGTTTGGTCTTTAAAAATGGTTAAACTTCCCTCATTTACACGCCGGAGTTCTTTCCTTTGATAAAAGAACGAAAAGATACTTTGTTTCCACCTATGTGTTGTATTAAAACTTGGCAGACTGCCTGGATTTTGTTTTTCCAGCTGTGAGAACTCTGCACTTGTTAGAAAGATCGTGACATGCTGTTTTGAAGATCGGGAAGGGAAAAAGATCGCGATTTTGATTCTTCACGATTAATCGTGCAGCTCTACAGGGCACTGGACAAAGCACTAGGGAAACAGGGAGGGTAAATTATTTTGATACAGATAGAGCTCTTTCACACCATAGCGTCAGCGGTAAAACACTTTTTTTTTTTCCTCGGATTTGCGGCGCATTTTGGCCGCTAGTGGGGCGCTTTTAACCCCCGCTAGCGGTCGAGAAAGGGTTAAAACCGCCCACAATGCTACAGCGGCGCTGCCGCATTGATTTCACACAAGGGCTTTCACACTGGAGACAATAGAGAAGCTGTTTGAGGGTAGATTGCAGGTGCTATTTTTAACGCTATAGCGTCTGCAGTGTGAAAGGGGTCTAATGTAATCTAAGATTACAGTATACTGTATGTATTATGCGTTTTTCACTTTTTGGAATTCTCGCCGGCTCCGTCCCCGTGCGTCGCAACGCTCGCAGGGAACGGAGCCCAGAACACAGAGCATCAGGTGGAGGACACGGCCCGCACACACAGCGGGGGGAAATTGCAGGATCCTGGGGACAAGGTAAGTAACTTTCCCTGGAATATAATCCCGAGTGCGGCTCGGGGTTCCCGTTTTTGGCACTGAAAATTAACCCAGAGCCACGCTCGGGAATACCGCTAGGGAGGTTTGTGGGACGGCTGGTGATGCAGCAGTGACAACACAAGGTGAGGGACGTGTCGGCAGCAGGTGAGTGGATGCCCGCTAACAGGCGCTGCCATGATGCATCTGAAATGACAGGTGCTCTTTAAATGTAAGGAGTCATTCTTGCTGGTAGTTAGAATCTTTAATATTTGCAAACAAAATTAAGGTTTTCTGTTTAGAATAATAAGCTGTCAGTTTAGTAATTAGTCCCAAACTTGGTCTCTTTTATGGCCTGCTGCCATTTTTTGCTCCTCATGGAAGGAAGGAAAAAAGCACTTCAAGCGATGTGCAGAAAGATCACAAAGTTTATAAGCTGCTTCAGAAGGTTTCACTTTAATTTTTACTGCTTGCCCTTCCTCCTCACACGTAGAGCCTGGTACAGATGCATTTCTCTTCAAACAATCATACAGTTTGTGGTGTACATGGATTTGCAAAACAATGGGATAAAGGAATATTCCTGAACTTTGTTTTATCTTTATGGTTACTGTGAAATTGTGTGAATGCATCCATGCAGTGCATGTTATCTCAGCTTGCAGACCTTGGATTCATTGAACAAGTTTACCAAAAATTTAAATATTGCAGAATATACAGCCTCATGCTACATAACTAAGCTCCATTTCATGCTGAATAAACGAAATTATTAGTATATCTTAAAAACTTTCCGCAATATAGCTATATGACGTGCACAAAGTGGTTCTGTTATCCTGACTGGACGTGATCAGGATAACCTGCGATCGCATGCCTGTGGGGACACGCAGCACGGCGATCATTGATGTGGTGTCAGTCTGACACACCGCATCTCCAATCTGGGTAAATAGCCTCTGACTGAGGCTCTTTACCACGTGATCAGCTGTGTCTATACCCTGGCAGAAATTGTGAAATTTTGGCATTAATATTGAAAATATGACTGATCATGCCAAAAAACGTCTTTAATTTAAAAGTGGTTGTAAAGGCTCAGTTTAAAAAAAAAAAATGTCATACTTCCGCTGTGCAGTTGGTTTTGCACAGAGTGGCCCCGATCCTTCTCCTCTGGGGTCCTCAGCGGTGCTCCTAGCTCCTCCTCTTCTCGGGTGCCCCGTCGGAGAAGCGCTCTCCTTTGTGGACACCCTTGTAGGCATGCTCCCGTGTCCTGCTTAGCGGCCCCCCCCACCCCGGCGCCCGCATCATTGGATTTGATTGACAGCAGCAGGAGCCAATGGCTGTGCTGCTATCAATCTATCCAATCGGGACAAGAGACACCGGCCGCGTTTGCGTCTAGAAGCATTTAATTTTTTTTTTTTTTTTTGCTTAAAATTAAAAATTAAAAACGTCTGTAAACAAAATGCTGCTAAACGCAAGTTACCGTGTTTTGCAGTGTTTAGCCACGGTGCTTGAAATGCCTCTAAACACAGCTTCTGAACGCATTTTTTGGGTTCCAGACAAAGCCTCTAAACTCAACTGCCTAGAAACGACTGTAAACGACCTGTGTACATGTACTGATAAGATAACATGGAGGAGAGTTTAGTAGCAGTTGGAAAAAAATGCCCAACTGCTCCTAAACATCCGTTTACCATCAGCAGTGTACATGAGGCCTTATAGGCGGTTTTAATTTTTGACTATTTGAAAATAAAAATTAAACGCGGCAAAACTGACATTTTAAACGTCGGTTACTATCTGTCAAGTTAAATCGTTCAGGAGAGGTTGTAAAACATCCCGTGTACATTAAGCCTTAAAGGATCACTAAAGAGAATTTTTTTTTTTTTTTTTTTTTTTTTTTAAATAACAAACCTGTTATACTTACCTCCACTGTGCAGCTCGTTTTGCACAGAGTGGCCCCGAACCTGGTCTTCTGGGGTCCCTCAGCAGCTGTCTCGGCTCCCCCACCGCAAGAACTTTCCACCTTCATGCAAGCTCTCTCTCATGGTGATAAGTTCTTGCGGGCGCGCTCCCGTGATACAGCCGGCGGCTATAGCCGTTCACTGTATCACTCTGCCCCGCCCCCTGGCGTGCCGCATCATTGGATATGATTGACAGAAGCGCGAGCCAATGGCTGCGCTGCTTTCAATCAACCAATGAATGAGCTGAGAAGTCGACGCGGGACTTTCAAGGGGTTAGGTAAGTAAATGGGGGCTCGGGGGGGGGGGGGGGCGCTAATGCTCGGATGTTTTTTCACCTTAATGCATAGAATGCATTAAGGCGAAAAAAGATGTACCTTTACAACCCCTAAAAAAACAAAACAATTTTTTTTTTAAAAATGCCCGTGCTATTCTTACCCTCTACACCACAGGTGTCAAACACAAGCCCCGCGGGCCGAATCCGGCCCTCCAGGCCATTTCTTGTGGCCCTCGCACCTCTCCTGCAGCTGCAGGAGAGCTCCAGCTCTCCCCCAGACCCTTACTTTCTGCTTTTCAAGCAATGCATCCAGCTTCTTTCCAGCAGCATAAGGAAAGGGGGTGCACTGTGATGTAAGAGAGAGTGGGGGACTCAACTTCTGATGGTGGGGTGGCTCTTGACATTTAATGTAAGAGGAGTGGATGCGCTGGACATCTAATCTTAGATACAACCGGCTCTTTTGATGGCAATCGTAATACTGATGCGACCCACAATGAAATTGAGTTTGACACCCCTGCTCTACACGCTTCGGGGCTGTTCCCAGCTTTCTCTTTGGTCCAACCATTGGTCATTTTTAGACAAACTTACAAATTGTCCCGCCCACTTTTTAGGCAGAAGCCTATATCTTGGGATCACGCCATACCTCCCAACATTTTCTGAAAAATCCTGCACAGGCAGTAAGCTCCGCTTCTTTACCAGTATGAATGAATGAATGAAATCATCCTGGTGGGTGGAGTTTGAACTGTAGAGTCCCGCTGCCCATTTACAGTGACCAGCAACAGGATTCTACTTCTAGACTTCACCCACTAGCGTGACATCCTTCATTCACAACCTTTAAACAGGGTCTGCAGAGGAAGTCTTTCCATTACTTGCTGCCGGTTTCCAGCTGTTGAAGATCACATCACCTGTCAGAGCGGCAGAGGGATTGAGCAGTGTAAATCAAACCGGCAACAGGTCTTTAATGTTAAAGCAGTAAGTGGTGCCCTATCCCCTCAGGTGTAGGGAATGGTGTAGACAGATGGGCGCTCCATTCCTAGTATTGCACTTGAAGGGTGCTGCAGCGGAAGTATGCAGAGAGGGGCATTGCTTGGGGTGCAAAAGTTAGCTGAGGGATTGGGTTGGGCTGCAAAGGTAGCAGAGTGTTGGGCAGTGGTTCCCAACCTGGGGGTCGGGACCCCCTTGGTGGTCGAATGATGATTTGCCAGGGGTCACCAAATCCTGGGCTGTTACTGAAGCCCGCACCACTCTCCCAGCCTTTTTGCGGCCGCCCAGCAGGGCTGTCCCTGGGGCCACCCAGCTGGGCTGTTCCTGGGGCCTGCGGCCGCCCACTCGCCCTTTTCGCAGCCGCCCATTCAGTTCATGGCATGGCTGGGGGGCAGAGACTAGAGGTCAGCTGACTGGTGAGGAATGTGAAGTGGGAGGGGCTTGAGGAGACCCGATCTCCCGATTTCGGCATAGGTGTCACTGCTATGAGACGCCACAAAGTCGGAGACACAGTGAAGCCGGAGACACAGTGAGTGACACTACCTGTGATTATAGTTGCCATTAAATGTCCCCACTACAGTTCTCAGATCAGCAGATGACCTTGATCAAGAGCACCTAAGTTGGCCAATCAGAACTCCCGCCAGCACTGCCACTCATCCCATTCCCCCCACCTCCCTACCAAGGAGTAAGAGAAAGGAATAAAAATAGAGAATACATGAAAGGGAGAGGAAAAGAGGGGGAGGAACAAAGAAAAAGGGAGAGAAAGAATAGGAGAAAGAACAAGAATGACGGCTAGAGAGAGGGATGGGGGGAAAAACAAGAAATTAGGATGGAGAGAGATAAAGGGGAAAAAAAGGAGAACAAAGAGTGGTACAGCGTAAAATGTACCATAAGGGTTTTAATACTGTACGAGTGGAAGGGACTGAGGGAGCGCTACATGTCCGTCGATTAGGGGCGCAAACTACTTGTCTTGCCTTGGGTGCTGACAACCCACGCTATGAAAATAATTTAACTGTTAGGGGTCCCCACAACTTGGAAAATTTTATCAAGGGGTCACGGCACTAGAAAGGGTGAGAACCACTGGTGTAGGGGTTTGGTGGTCACTCTGAATGCCCTTTGTTACATTGCTTGTCATTGTAAATGTGTAAATATTTATTTTATGTTGGTCGGGAAATCTTCCCATTACATTGGTGGTCAGTGTAAATTACCTTGCTACATTGGCGGTCTGTGTAGAGTTCCTTCATTACACTAGTGGTCATGTATAACTCCCCGTTACATTGGTGGTCAGTATTAATTACCTTGTTACATTTGATGGCCAATAGCCAATTCATAAACCACTTCAATACCGGACACTTTTACCCCCTCTCCTGCCCAGGCCATTTTTCAGCTTTCAGCGCTCTCTCACTTTTTTGTTTCCGCACAAATAGAGCTTTCTTTCAGTGGTATTTAATCACTGCTGGGATTTTTTATGTGTTTGCTAAATAAATGAAAAAAGACTGTTCTGATAACAGAACAGTCAGTGTAATATTTTTTTAGTCTGTAGGAAAGTTATAGAGTCCACAAACTATGGCATATACACTATATTGTCAAAAGTATTGGGACATCTGCCTTTACACGCACATGAACTTTAATGGCATCCCTGTCTTAGTCCATAGGGTTCAATATTGCGTTGACCCACCCATTGCCTCTATAACAGCTTCAATTCTTCTGGGAAGGCTGTCCACAAGGTTTAGGAGTGTGTCCATGGGAATGTTCGACCATTCTCCCAGAAGCGCATTTGTGAGGTCAGGCACTGATGTTGGACGATGAGGCCTGGCTTGCAGTGTCTGCTCTAATTCACCCCAAAGGTGTTCTATTGGATTGAGGTCAAGACGCTGTGCAGGCCAGTCAAGTTCATCCCAAACTCGCTCATCTATGTCTTTATGGACCTTGCTTTGTGCAATGGTCCAAATCACTTGCTGGTGGGGGGAATTATGATGTGGGGTTGTTTCCAGCGGTTGGGCTTGGCCTCTTGGTTCCAGTGAAGGGAACTCTTAAGGCGTCGGCATCCCCAGACATTTTGGACAAATTTCCTGCTCCCAACTTTGTGGGAACAGTTTGAGGATGGCCCCTTCCTGTTCCAACATGACTGCACACCAGTGCACAAAGCAAGGTCCATAAAGACATGGATGAGCGAGTTTGGGGTGGAGGAACTTGACTGGCCTGCACATAGTCCTTACCTAAACCCGATAGAACACCTTTGGGATGCAATTGATCGGAGACTGCGTGCCAGACCTTCTCATCCAACATCAGTGGCTGACCTCACAAATGCGCTTCTGGAAGAATAGTCAAACATTCCTATAGACACCCTTCCCAGAAGAGTTGAAGCTGTTATAGCTGCAAAGGGTGGGCCAACTCCATATTGAACCCTATGGACTAAGACTGGGATGCCATTAAAGTCCATGTGCGTGTAAAGGTAGGCATCCCAATACTTTTGAAAATATAGTGTATATCTGAAAAGGTATCAATACTGATGTACTGACGGTCTATCTCGTTTCTTGATGCCCAAAAATGCCAGCACTGTACAAATATCCCCCAAAGTACCCCTTTTTGAAAAGTACAGTCCAAGTTATTTAGTAAGAGGCATGGTGAGAAGGTGTAATATTTTTTCATAATCTTTTGGAAAATGAAAAGCGCGATCCTGGGAGGACATCATTTGATGTCCTCCCAGGATAACAGGGCTCCTGCTTGCCTGTCATATTACAATAGGCAGGGCGGGGAGCGGTTAATTCGAGTAGTTGTAATTTTCCCATTACATTGGTGAAAAGTATACATTCCCGCCTTCCTTTTGTGGCCAGTGTATATTCCTTCCTTACATTTGTGGCCAGTGTATATTCCTTCCTTACATTTGTGGCCAGTGTATATTCCTTATGGGAAGGAGGATATTCCGCGCTTAAATGGATGAAGAGTATTAAAATGATTGAATGGATTGATGAACCCTAAAAATGCAGCAAACTCACATGTGTAGACCAAACGCCAATCTGCAGAAAAAAAGAGCTGCGCAAACCTGTATACAGTGAATATACAATCTATCAATAATCTGGAAATATTGTGCAATAACTATAACTTAATATAGTGACAAAAAAAATACATAGTGACAAAATATTTTTTTATATAATGTATGGTAAGGTATGATAAACCGACACATTAATCGAGTATGTGGGGTCAAACTCGATTAATGTGTCGGTTTATCATATCTTACCATACATTATATAAAAAAATATTTTTTGTCACTATGTATCTTTTTTTTGTCACTATATTAAATTATAGTTATTGCACAATATTTCCAGATTATTGTTAGATTGTATATTCACTGTATACAGGTTTGCGCAGCTCTTTTTTTCCTTTTTTTTTTTTTCAGTGTATATTCCTTCCTTACATTCGTGGCCAGTGTATATTCCTTCCTTACATTCGTGGCCAGTGTATATTCCTTCCTTACATTCGTGGCCAGTGTAAATTCCTTCCTTACATTCGTGGCCAGTGTAAATTCCCTCCTTACATTCGTGGCCAGTGTAAATTCCCTCCTTACATTCGTGGCCAGTGTAAATTCCCTCCTTTACATTTGTGGTCAGTGTAAATTCCCTGGCCACAGTGTAATGCCTCCTAAACCCTCAGCAGCCACAGCCTGTGAGTGTGTTGCAGTACTCAGAAGGTAGGTCTGTGTCAATTTGTGTTTTCTAAGTATTTTATGCCCAATGTGTTTGCAGTGTAATTGGTGTGTGACACTGTATTCTCTGAAAGAGCTGTTGGGTAGCCGCACTGTACATAGACTGTATAGACTAAAAGTTGTAGCTAGCTAAACAAATAGATAAATCATTTTAAAAATAAAAATTGATGAGTGATGGCGCCAGAAAAAAGATACAGTAATGAGTGCAGCTGGCCCTTTAAGAGTGGACAAACCACTCTCAGTAAGTGTATAAATATGTTTAAAGAGAGATTATGATGCTAACTCATATAAAACTTACAACATATAATCATAAATTCATGTCATGTATAACATCCAATAGTGAAAAAATATAAGTATTTGCAAATGAAAGTCCAAATCAATTTCTTCAATATGAATTCATAAAGTGCAATCACTGTGAAAAAAGAAGAAAAATATAAAGTTCTTCAAATGCTACTCCACCACAAAAAGTGCGTTAGCCTTGGTTCACACTAGTGCGATTTGACATGTCAAATCGGCTGCATTTTCCAGCAATGGCACCATCCTAATCCGTGCGACGCTGCATCTGCGGCGCTGCACCGATTTAAAAAAGAAGTTTTTGTACTACTTTTTGCGATTTCAGGCCGTGATTTACATTGACATCTGTGTAGAAACCTGCACAGATGTCTCTAAAATCACGGCCGAAATCGGGACTGACAGGCGGGAGTGAAATCGTGCGAGTTCAGCTGAACTCGCACTGCTTCACTCACGCAGCCCAGTGTGAACCTGGGCTAAAGAATGCAAACTCACCTATGAAATAATCAAGCCTTATGGAAGTGGTAGGTTATTTCCAGCCAACAGCATAAGGCCCCTTTCACACTGGGGCGGTTTGCAGGCGCTATTTATCTAAAAATAGCGCCTGCAAACCGAGCCTAAACAGCGGCTCCTTTCACTCCAATGTGAAAGCCCTGAGGGCTTTCACACTGGAGCGGTGCGCTAGCAGGACGGTAAAAAAAGTCCTGCTAGCCGCATCTTTGGAGCGGTGAGAGGAGCGGTGTGTTTACCGCTCCTCCACCGCTCCTTCCCATTGAAATGCATGGGATACTGCGGTAATACCGCCCGCAAACCGCGGCTGTAGCCGCGCTTTGCAGGTGGTATTAACCCTTTATTGGCCGCTAGCGGGGGTTAAAACCGCACCGCTAGCGGCCGAATAGCTCAACAATCCCGACGTTATAGCGGCGCTATACCGCCACCGCCCCCACCGCCCCAGTGTGAAACCAGCCTAAATGAGAACGATCCTTCTCTTGAGTGCTAATCAAGACAATAGGGCTCAGAAAAAACATATGGGTGATCATAGCGCAATATGTTTATTGCAAATAAAGGCAAGTAGATAAAATATTGCGCACTTAAATTTAAATGTGCTATATGCTAGCACCAACACGTACAGCTTAGGCTCCATGTACACAGAAGCTCAAAAACGGTTGTTTTGAATGCCAGAATTCTGGCAGGAAAAGCTCCTTTAAAAATATAGCTTTTTTTTTGCGTTTTTCAGTGTTAAAGTCTTGTAGCTTTTTTTTTTTTTTTTTTTTTTTTTTTTTCCAATGGATCAAAAAACGCGGGCGACCTGCGTTTGAGCGTTTATTAACGGTTTTCAGCGTTTTTCAGCTTTTTTTTGCGTTTTCCCGCCGAAAAACGGCACTTTGAACGCAAATTTCTTGCGTTCAGAAAAAAGCTCATTAACGCTAAAAAACTTCCATGTGTACATGAACACATAGGCTAACAGAGTGCAGTTAATGGGCTTTTTAAAAAAAACGTCAAACTGCAGTTTATCAGCTTCAGTGTACATGGAGCCTTAGAATCGATATGCACGCCATTCTGTTAGCCACGATGTGAATTCCAAAGCCCAGGGGTTAGAAACCAAAAAGACCGGATGTGACGTCAGTAGAACGCGAACACGCAGCCTCTATGCATTTTCTGTAACACACCTCATCTCGCTGAGAGCCTAAACCAGCTGCCAATCCAGGCTCCAGGGTGGATCCCGACCATATGGTCAGGATCTTTTCAGGGCCTGGACTGGGTCAGTGACATCAGCGGACTTCAGCTTGCTATTGGCTGAAAACGGATCACAGAAGTGCAGAACTAAGTGCACTCATGTGATCCATAGGAGAAGTATAGCCAAAAAAAGCTTTGCCAATAGTTCTCCTTTAACCACTTCCATACCGGGCCAATTCTGGCATCCCTCTCCTACATGTAAAAATCATTTTTTTTCTAGAAAATTACTCAGAACCCCCAAACGTTATGCATGTTTTTTTTTTAGCAGACACCCTAGGGAATAAAATGGTGGTCATTGCAACTTTTTATCTTTCACAGTATTTGCAATAATTTTTCAAACCCCTTTTTCAGTTTCATGAATTAAAAAATAACAAAACAGTAAAGGTAGCCCAATTGTTTTGTATAATGTGAAAGATGATGTTACACCGAGTATATAGATACCCAACATGTCACGCTTTAAAATTGCACACACTCATGGAATGGTGCCAAACTTCGGTACTTAAAAATCTTCATAGGCGACGCTTTATTTTTTTTACAGGTTGCCGGGTTAGAGTTACAGAGGAGGTACCTCACGTTTTTTAATTTATTTTTATTTATTTAACTTTATTTTTCTTTTATTTTTACTTTTTTTTTTTTTATCACTTTTATCCCCATTACAAGGAATGTAAACTTCCCTTGTAATAGGAGTCTATCGTGACAGGTCCTCTTTATGAAGAGATGCGGGGTCAATAAGACCCCACATCTCTCCTCCAGGCTGGAAAGAATGAGATCGAGAAAAAAATGTCACTGATTTTCATGCTGACAAGCGCGATTGTGGCTTTGTTTACATAACGTCCTGCTCGGGCCGCCGACGGTCATAGAGATGACTGGTGACCATCAGGTCATCGGAAATCTCTATGGTCGTCATCCGGCGGTGGCCGATTCTTTCTCCGGGTCCCCGATGGCACGGGAGAGCCCGGAGAAGCACCGGATTCCCCCCTCACATCACCTGTAAGAATGATCAAGTGGTGGAACTGCTGCTATGATCGTTCTTATGGTGCGCAGAATCTCCGGCTGAAAATGATATCTGAATGATGCCTGTAGCTGCAGGCAGCATTGAGATATCCCCCCCCTGAAATCCAAGGACGTCATATGACGTACTGTGGACGGGAAGTGGTTAATATCACATTATGAACCGTGTCCATTTTCAATGATATCCTGCACCTCTAATTAAAGTGCATTCTCCACCTACATTGGCTTCCTGAATGCACAGCAAAAGGTATCAGATTTTTGTTTTCATTTTTTTTTTTTTTTTTTAAATGTTGGCTGTTATCCACTCCTGTCATTTTTGTCCATATCCTGCATCCAACTTGTCGGTGACACATCCTTCTGGGGGTTCTACTTTAACTTTTGAAAATATACAATCATGTGTGCAGGGGGAAAAACAGATTTTTTTTTTTTTTCTCCTATGTATTGGTAGCGGTGAACACAGACTACATATTAATTCACTTTGCAGAGTAAAGGGTCTCTGAGCTTAGTAAGCATTCTGTATTAAGCAGCCTCATTGTCTATAACCTGTTTGATATGTGGCTGCAACCAGATTAATCCATCTATGAGCGGCTTCAAACCAGTGTGCCTGTTCTGAAGGAGAACGCTAGGCGTGTACAAAACATATCCACAAATTATTATGTTTTAATAGGTCATTTACTCTTGTGTTCCTAGGGCAGAGGACACCGATATTATTGTTTACCAGTATTGTTACTTTTATACATTTCTCAGTTAGATATGATGTAGTAATGTTTTTGTAAAGTCATTGGTTGGGATTGTAAATCACTGCTCCTTGTCTGAGCTGAACCTTGTCCTTTCACAGCATATTGAGTTGTGGCTCTAGCAGTGGCATAACAATTAAGTTGGCAATAATACCAGTCAGCCTTTCTTTAGCAGTGTACAAAACAAGTCCAGTGCTGCTTGAGTTTCATCTTTTTCTGTAGCGGTGTTCTGAAAACTTTTGAGGTTAGATGTTAGTGATACTAAACACACACTGTTTAAAGCGGAATTTTAGTCCTTTTTTCATCTTTCCATCTATTAAATCTTCCCTTGTTTTAACTTTGGATACTAAAACAAGATTTTTTTTTATTTTATAAAAATTTGCACAGTATCAGCAGAATATTGCACTTTTGTAATGGGAATTGTGTACTTTCATTTTAGTGCACTTTTTGGATAGGGGTGCTACTACTTTATTGAGAGATCTCGGCATCCCATTGTTGCCTATTGGGACACGCGGCTGCACAAGCACAGCCCCTATGTCCCAATATAAAATGCAAGTTCAGGTCATTAAACACGCAGAGGGCGAGTTCAGGGACTCACACAGGCATGTCATATTGGAACACATCAGCTGTGTCAGTGCAACCATGTGTTTCAATAGACATCTATGGGACTGCCGGCACAGGGATGACCAAACACCTGGCATCCCTGTGCCAGCAGAACACCGTTTGCATGACATATGGACATAATTGGCTATGTAAATGGGGCCTTGGTTGCTTTATTCTGGATCCCCCAGCAAGGAAAAATCCTAGGTGGTTTTCTTGTTTGAGGGCGCTGGGAAGCTGTGTTTGCCATAATTAACCATGTCTGTACTATACAGACAGATTTTCACTGTCAATTGTAACTAGATGTGAATACTATCTGTCCTTGCAAAGTGTTAAAGGTGTAGAGGTTGGATTTCTTGCATTGTATATTAACCACTTACTACTGGGCACTTGAATCCCATTCCTGCCCAGGCCAATTTTCAGCTTTCATCATGGTCGCAATTTGAATGACAATTGCGCGGTCATGCAACACTATACCCAAACACAATTTTTATCTTTTTTTTTTTTTTTCACACAAATAGAGCTTTCTTTTGGTGGTATTTAATCATCACTGGGTTTTTTATCTTTTGCTAAAGAAACAAAAAAGCCTGAAGATTTAAAAAAAAAATGAAAAATATTTTTTATAATTTGTTATAAAATTCACTGATGGGGCTACACTGAGAGGTGGCACTGGTGGGCACTGAGAGGTGGCACTGATGGTGCTCATGGGCACTGATTAGCAGCACTGATCGGGACTGATGTCCCTGTAATAGAAGCCAGTTACCGGCTTTATTATTTTTCCTCACGCTGATCGTGGGGAGAAAAAGCCAGTAACCAGCTTCTGTTTACTTTACTGATCAGCTATCATTGGATGACAGCTGATCGTGTGGTAAATGGCCTGCAGCGCGATCATGGGAGGACGTCTATTGACTCTTTCCTGACACTGAAAGCCCGCGCTATAGCCGAATGATGGCGGAAAGTGGTTAATAAGGCCAAGCTCACTCTAACATTGTTCAAAAAAACCTTGCGGTCAGCCATGGCTTCTTCTCCTGAGAAGCCTCCTAAAAGGTAAGAATGAATGAATTTATATATATATTAGGGATGTTGTATGAACGGGACCACAAAACAAGCATATAGTGGGGTTTTCTCAAATTTGACTGCAAAAGTGGGAATACGCTTTAAACCCCTATCAGGTTATTTTTTTATTTTTTTGCTGTTTGTGTCCTACTGTGGAGATTTCTCTTCACTTTCTTTGAGATGCAACAGGAAGAAAAAGGAAAGCTCCGCAAAGTGCGATGACTTCCAATCTTAGTTGCCAACAAAATATTTGTCCATATTTGGATGATTTTCACTCACTACTTTCTTTTCAATCTAAAATCTTGGATTTCTACTTACATTTTGTCTTGATAACAATGGTCACCAGTAGGGTTGTCCCGATACCACTTTTTTAAGACCGAGTACAAGTACCGATACTTTTTTTCAAGTACTCGCCGATACCGAATACCGATACTTTTTTTTTAATCTCATGTGTCAGTATTTTTTTTTTTTACTATTTATTTTATTTATTTATTTTTTACAATGCTTTATTTTTTTAAGGGGGGGGGGGGGGGTGGACAGTGTCAGTGTGTGTGTTTTCTTTTCTTTTCTTTTTTTTACAATTCATTTTTATTTTATTCTTTTTTTTATCAGCCCTGTTGTGGGGGGCTTTGGTGAGATATCAGGGGTCTTAACAGACCTCTGACATCTCCCCTTTGAGACAGGGAAAGGGACTAGGGACACATATTCCCCAGTCCCTTTCTCAGCAGCCTCTGCTGCGCTGAAAATGAATGGAGAGAAGACAGCGGCTCCTCTCCATTCATAAACTGAAACATTGTAAACACAGTTTACGATGTTTCAGTTATGTGAATGGACAGTCAGTGATGACTCGGTACATTCAGACAAGTAAGGAGCCGGATTTATCGGCTCCTACCTCCGCTCTCCATCCTGAGATACGGAGGGGGCGGCAGCACGGAGGGGGACGGCGGCATGGAGGTGAAGGGGGAACAGCGGCATGGAAGTGAAGGGGGAACAGGTAGCATTTGAGCAGCAGACAGGCAAGGCAATTGGATCAGATTAATTTTACTTACCCGCCTGAAGACCCGCTCTGCTCTCCGCCACGCTCTCCGTCTTGGTCTCCGCCCCCCGCCCCGCTCTCTGCCCTGGTCTCCGCCCCCCGCCGGACACTCTCCGTCCCGCTCTCGGCCCTGGTCTCTGCCCCCCGCCGGACACTCTCCGTCCCGCTCTCCGCCCTGGTCTCCGCCCCCCGCCGGACACTCTCCGTCCCGCTCTCCGCCCTGGTCTCCGCCCCCCGCCGGACACTCTCCGTCCCGCTCTCCGCCCTGGTCTCCGCCCCCCGCCGGACACTCTCCGTCCCGCTCTCCGCCCTGGTCTCCGCCCCCCGCCGGACACTCTCCGTCCCGCTCTCGGCCCTGGTCTCCGCCCCCGCCACGCTCTCCGCCCTGCTCTCCGTCCCGCGCCGCACACTCTCCGCCCCCCGCCGCACACTCTCCGCCCTGCTCTCCACCCCCCGCTCTGAGAAAAAAAAAAAAAAAAAGTATCGGACTGGGCATCGGGAGCATTTGCGCGAGTACAAGTACTCGCGCAAATGCTTGGTATCGGTCCCGATACCGATACTAGTATCGGTATCGGGACAACCCTAGTCACCAGGACAAACAGAAGGGCGAATCTATGCAGCGGGGACTCAGACCACAATGAAAACGTGGCAGAGGATTTTTCCCCACACTGTTTTCTCTGACTTCCGGCTTTAACATTTCCGTTCCCAGGGTTACCAGCTGGGTATATCAGTTAGCCGGGTGACACTGAAGCTCCACCCTCGCTGACGAAGTCCTTCTGGACGTAACGCCGCATATGGGGGAAGGAGCTTATGCACGGACGTCACCCGCTGCCATCTCTCTGATCCAGCGTGTTGTTTCACCTTTTATGCATTGCGTGTCAGCGCTGATTTTTATATGAGAACTATACTAATTTTTTTTAATAAAGTACAAACAGAGTACACTAAGGGCTCTTTCACACAGAGGTCCGTTCAGGTCCGCCTGTCAGTTTTTTAGGCGGACCTGAAACGGATCCTCCATGCACCCCTATGGAAGCATGGATGTCAGCGGTGACATGTCCGCTGACATCCGCTCCGCTCCGAAAAAGTGTGATGGAGGAAAATCCTATTTTTTCTTCCGTCTGCGGAGCGGATCGGATGACAACGGACTCTACGGTCCGTCATCATCCGATTCCCCATAGGGGAGAGCGGCGCTCTGACAGGGCGGTCCCTGCACATTGTGCGGGGACCGCCCAGTCATCCGTCGGCTCAGCGGGGATCAACGCTGAGCAAGCGGAGCTTCACATGGCGGATCTTCATGGATCCGCCCCGTGTGAAAAAGGCCTTAGATTGTCTCCCTTATCCTTTTTTGGGACCTGCTTGTTACGGAGATCCATCTAGCATCCTACAGTGGAAGTTTTATCGCTCATTTGGAGACATTATCTGGATTTCCCTCACTTTTCATTTTGGAAGGAAACAGCTGCAGCAGCCACATCCCATTATCCCAGGGTGGATACACGCTCGCATGACCTTCTCTTAATTGAGAGGTCCACCGAATCTGGTAAGCACATTGCTTGTGTGGGGGAGGATTGTATTTTCATCCCAGTCGGCAGAGTTACCTTTCATATGAGGAGATTATCAATACCCATTGGGACTTTTGATTACCTGTCATTTTTGTTTTATTATTGCACTGCACATACCATTCATTTACATGAAGCATCCTTTTGACTAAGATTTCTCACCGAAAAGATGGAGTCCATGCGGAACCGTCTGTATTGGACTGACCTGTTGAATGGTTTCAGATTGAGAAGAGACGGAAGCTTCCTGATGGTTTCCTTATCAGGAAGACATGGGAATAGAAACCCCGGTAACGTTCCTCTGGAGATACCTGAACCACAACACCCTGCCTCATCAGATCCCCCAACAGGTTTCTCATGGCTAGGGCCTTTTTTGTGTCCCTTGGCAGGTCTGTTACACAGTATCTTTCTGGAGGAAGATCCGAAAGTTCTATTTTGTATCCCTGGGCCAGCGTGTCCAAAATAAATGTGTTTTCCGTCACACTTGCCCAAACAGGAAGGAATTTTTGAAGCCTTCCCCCCACAGGCAATGACAAGTCATCGCGTTTTATTGGTTGGCGCAGGAGGATTGAAGAGGACATTACCTTTTAACAGGTAAGGACTTATTTTTGTCCGCTGTCCTATCTAAAACAGAATCTAGATCAGGACCGAACAAAAGATCTCCAAAAAAAGGAATTCCACATAATGTATTTTTGGAAGCTGCGTCCCCTGGCCATGTCTTAAGCCATAGAGCTCTCCTGGCTGACATCCTTATATTTCTGACGCTTCTGCAGAATCAATAAGCTACGGCTGCTGCTAGAGTAGAAAAAGAATCAAGGATCTCCTGCTTAGGTGAGTCTGCTATAATATGGGCTTTAAGCTGATTCAGCCAGAACTCCATGTTCCTGGAGACCCAGGTAGTAGCCATAGCTGGTTTTAAGGTTACCCATGATGGATTGCCAAGCTTTTTTAAGCTGCTGATCCATCCTTTTGTCCATGGGATCTTTGAGTATACCCATGTCTTCAAATGCCAAGTCGGTTTACCTGGAAACTTGTGAAAACGCTGCGTCTAATTTTGGAATTTTATTCCAAAGCGCATCTGGGTCTTCACTGAACGGAAAGCGTCTTCTATGCGCTCTTGGGAATTATTTTTTTTCTCTGGATCAGCCCATTCCTTTTTAATGGCTTCCGAGATTACTGAATGCACAGGGAAAGTGCGACTTTTTGTTTCCCTAAGCCCTGCATACATTCTGTCATGCAGCGATAATTCTTTCTTTTCTTCATCTATTCCCAATGTTGCATATATTGCTTTCAACAAACTGTCTACTTGCTCTAAGGACAGTTTGTATCTTGAAGGTGCATCGCCTGCCTCTTCTTCTTCCTCCTCCTAATCTTCCCTGGAGTGAGAGGGGGAATGCTCCCCTTGGGTAGGAGGGCCAGCTTCAGCCTCTACCCCCAGGATTAATTGTGAGCCCTGAGAGGATCCTGAGGTAGTTGGCCGACTCAGGGATGGTGTTGCAAGAGAAGAGCAAAAAGATTGGATGGTAGCATCTAGCTCTTTCTTGACCGATGTGATTAAATCGCTGCATGCAGAAGAAGCTTCTTCCTTCACTAAGGAATCAACACAAATTTGGCATAAAGCTTTCTTCCAGCCCTCTGTTAACTTTGCTTTACATGAGGGACATCTCTTTTTGATAGGAGGGTCAGAGCTCTTAGCCTGCCACACAAAAAAGAGAAAAAAAAAAAACACCAGCATCCCTTTTTAGTGAGTCAAACTTGCCTCCTAACGAGCTCACCCAGGTGCACAGTTAGTATAACAGCCAACACCCTGTGCCCAGACAGGCCCCAGCCACCAGGGGGGAAAAAACATAGAGAGGAGCACCTACAGTATACAGGGTAGATCCTACATTACCCCCCTTACCTGGGCCTTGCTGGTGCCTGTCCCACTCGCTGCTGTCAGTCTCCATCGTAGAGCAGCGCTCGTTCTGTGGCTTCCAAACAACGGTTCCGGAGTCCATAGACGCCGCTGCGCCGGACCGGAACCGCGAGTTCCGCCGGAAATGACGCTGCGCCTGATCCCAGTGCCACCCCTTGCAGGATACCTCACTTCCTGCTAGCCGAGTCTCTACTCAGCCACCAAAAAGATGGCCGCGGCCTGTAACGCCGACATGCGGTTAAAAAAAACCCCTAAGGAGCGGCTCCAGGAACAGTCCTGCTCCTCTGAGCTGAAAAGGGAGAAGAAGCCCACTTACCTACTACCCTGTGGCGCGGTGTGGGAGGATCGGACTCTCTGGAGGACAAAAAAGGTATGGTGGGATAGGCAGCCTGGTCTCTCAGGACAGCACCTTAAGAGACCTGACTCCTACTAGGTGTTCCCTTGCCGGAGGAAACACAAAAACTGACGAGATATGGGGAGTCGCCTCCTTTTTAAAATATGGTGGAGATTGTGTTTCCTGTTTCCGAGTGGGTGGAGCCACTCTCTCATGTGCTGTCCTGAAAGACGATAAGGGAAAATGTTTTACTATCCAAAGTTAAAACAACAAGGGCAGAAGATTTAATAGATGGAAATTTGAAAAAAGTTCCGCTTTAAGGTAAAAAAAAACCTTTTGTGTCTGTGCCCCCTCCCCCATAAATACTTATCTGAGCCTGATCTCGATCCCTCGCTATGTCCATCTGCAGCAGCTCTTCTCACTCTCTTCTCACAGTAGACCTGGCAGGGGGAGCTGCTGCTGTCTGTCAAATCCAGTGGGGGGCGGGGTTGAGTTGCACTGGATTTATAGGTGCACACAGCCCGGCTTAAAATCAAGCCCACACATCTGCCTCTATAGTAAGCAAATTATGGGAACAGACACAGAAGAAGATGAGCCAGGAGTGCCAGCAGGGGACCCCCAGAAGAGAAGTATAAAATGTTTGTATTCTCTTTCTTTTTATTATTAAAATAACAATCGCTTTAATCACAGCTTTATTGAAATGTCTTAATTTTTGACATGTTATTGAAAGGTTTACATAGAGGACATAACTTTTTGGGGACTTTTAAAAAATGTTGATGTTTGCACAACATTTAAAAGGAGATATCGGACCAAAGTTATTTTGGCTCTACATCTCATGGGGGTCATAGGAGTGCACTTAGTTCTGCACCCCTGTGGCCCATATTGAGCCGACAGCTAGCTGAAGTGTGCTACCGGCTGACGTCACTCAGCCGGTCCAGGCTCTGGAGAGATCCCGTTTTTAATGTCTGGATCCACCCAGATGCATGACCAGCAGCTGGCTCAGACTCTCAGCACTTCACTGAGAGCCTGAACCAGCCGCTCTGGCCCCCTCCCCAACCCAGCACTCCAGTGAACACTGGAGGGGCAGAGCAAAGAGCTGGTGACTGACAGCCATCGTCTCTCTGCTCACTAAAGGCCGAGAACTGAGTGATCAGCGGTCTTTTATCTCTCATCTCTTTCTCAGTGTGAAGGAGGTAGGGGACAGATGCACTATCCACCTATGTGAGTATGACTGTTTTGTGTTTTTTAAATTCCCACACTTCTCTTTTAAAGGAAGTATGTGGCTGTGAATATAATGTGTAGGTTTGCTCTGAATTCATTATGATCAACCAGTTAGAAGCAAGCAAGTGTAAGATAAACCAGAAATATCCATCATGTTTTGTAAACGGTAAAGTGAAGTTCAAAGCAAATGTATGACTAATTAATTCCCTTCACACTGATCGGTTGTTCTTCTGTTTTTTGCATTACCAAAAGCAGAAAAAAAGTGCATGACCATAAAATCCTATGGAAAACCACTTAAAGCGGAGCTCCACTCAAAGGGGAAGCTCCGCGTGTTTATGCCCCCCTCTGCTGCTACGTTTGGCACCTTTCAGGGGAGGGGGGGGAGTGGGTACCTGTTTTTGACAGGTACCCATCCCCACTTCCGGGAGACCTCGCCGAGGTCTTCCGGAATTTCGGCCCCCCGCCTCCTTCCACCACCGCTAGGCCATTCAGAAAGCACAGCGCGCTTCACGCATACACAGTAGGGGACTGGCTGTGTAGATGTACCTGAAGGTATACCAGAGTTTCTCCACTTGTGAGTCTGAAGCCCATCTACACATGGCCAAAACCAGCACACCTGGACTAGTGCTAACTAATACATTGCAAAAGCAAAGTTTTGGACCTTCCACCAACCTAACCTCTAAGCGAATCCCTTGCTGTGTTGTGCCACTGCAATGAAGCACCACACCAGATTCCAGAGCTGAATTTTGCTCAGTGGGTGGCCTTGTCTGTCGCCTCCATCCTGTCATCCCTTGAAAAATTTATGGAAACGGGCAGTAAGTGGTTGATGCAACCAAGTGTGGGAATTGAAAAGCAACTGCTGAATACCTTTTGTCACCAGCAGGTATTCTTCTATTCACGCGGTTTAGTGTCGATGGAGGAATCATTTGATTTCCTTTTTGTTCTGGGGGGCTGAAGGAGAAATCCTACATGTGTGTGGTCCACTTTTAGCCTTAAAAGCTGAACTCCAGGTATGATCTTAATTGCAAAGTTTTTGGTTTCTTCTTCCATTATCCCATTTGTTATCTTTAAAGTGATGGTAAAGGCGGAATGTTTTTTAATCTTACTGCATTCTATGCATTAAGGTAAAAAGCCTTCTTTCTCTTATCATCCATGGACTGACACGGTGTGTCTTTACACTTTACACGTGGGTTATGTCCCTGCTTGCAGGAGAAGACCTAGGCAGAATGTGAGATGTTATACATACATTCTAAAAGCCAGAGCTGAACAGCCCCACCCAGGGGGCGGTCCCTCCGGGCATAACCCTCCCACTACAGTCAGCAGACTTCAGTTTTTTTCTGCCTAGCAGAAGGAGAAGACGTGGCTCCCTCAGGAGCCAGTCTCCTGACCTATTTTATTCCTTTTTGGAATTCTTTTTTATTTTATTTTTGAGAATCTTCTATCAACTGTCGGCTGGGCAACAGGTTGGGTACAGGATATCCTCGTAGTCTTCCCTGTCCGACCATCGAGCGTGCTGATCCTCACCTTGTGTGCGTGAGACTCAGTTCACGACAGGCCCCATGACTCCAGGGGTGGCCGGGTTTGCTTTCATGCTCCCACGGTCCTCTCAAGACTGAACAGCTCCTGACTGACTGTATCTTTCGCGGTGGTCCGGGCCGACAGCTACTCAGTACTGCACTGTGATAGTCCTGTCAGAAACACCAGTGTGTCCCTCAGGGGACGGGTAAGTAGTCTCTCCTGCCTGCAGGTGAGTACAAAGGGCTGTGTGTTTCTCTGTGGGGGATTTTCCCTGTCTCCCCCTGTATTTTATTGTCGCTCTCTGACACCATTACTGGCGCTGACTGTGTGGGGTGCTTGGGGGTCACACTGTTCTTGGGGGGCTCATGCTGGTCTGCAATGTATGCCTTGGGGCTTTTTTGTGTGTTTTTTTTTTTTTTTTTGGGGCCTGAGTGGCGCTGTGCGTGTGTGCTGTTTCTTTTTAACTGCGTCATGGCGGCCATCTTGCCGCGGATCGCCTCAGTGAAGTGCGGCGGCCATTTTCTTGTAGCCCGCGCGCTTTTCAGCACTAGTTTGGCCTCTAGCGCGGCTATAGCAGCGCGAATCTCCTCACAGTCTCCTCACAGCTTACCAGCGCTGACACAGCGCGGTACAGACAGCGGAACTAAGCGGTCCCTGGTCCGGTTTGGTGAGTCCCCTGGGCGCCCCCTCCTCAGTCAGCACAGCCTGTGGGTGGACTTTTTATCTGAGAGAGTCTCAGAGAGGGACAATATGGAGTCTGTGTCACCAGCTTCCCCTAAAAATGTCAGTGGCAACAGGCAGTGCTTCAGCACTGCGGTCCCTATGGACCTGTTGTGGGCAGCCCTGGAATCAATTTCTGACCAGGATGGGAGCTGTGTGCAAGCGCAAGGTGCAAAAAGGCGCCCTCTCCCCACTTTATCTACTCGAGGGCAGTGCGCTGATTCAGATATGGGCCTAGCCACTATCGCTCAGGACCCTAGTTCTGAAGGTATGGATGGTTTTGAACAGGACATTCCTTATGAGGGAAACTCCAGTTCTGAGTCAGTAAATGACAGGGCGCTTGTTAGTGTGCTCATGACTGTGGTGAGGGACACTCTCAAGCTCAAATGCTGCGGATGCAGAACCTCAGGCGGATACTGTTTCCTTTGGTTCTTTTAAGGCCAGGCCTTCTAAAGGGGTTTTTTCCATTGTACTTTCTTTGACCAGCTCATTGATAAGGTCTGGGAAAAGCCGCAGAAGAATTTTTTTATGGTCCCGCGGCGTTTGTCTATCAGATACCCCTTAAAGATGCCCTATTTAAAAAGTGGGCTTCTCCCCCAGTGGTCAACCCTTCAGTCGCCCGGTTGAACAAGGCCATCACTCTCCCGATGGAGGGGACTCCTGCATTTGAGGACCCCACTGACAGGAGGTCAGAAGTGGTGAGCAGAACCGTGTTTGCCTTGTTGGGATCCGCCCTACGACCTGTGGTAGCGGCGACCCTTGTGTCAAAAACACTTACAGGTTGGGCAAAAATGTTGCACCTAGCTGTACAGGAGCATATTCTTCCTCCAGACACAGTTGCTCTGGCCCACCCAACTGGTTCAGGGCCTGGTTTCTGTGTGCGACGCCACGCTGAACGCGGCCCCTTTAATATCCAGGGCCTCTGTCTCGGCGGTGGTATTGCGTCGTCTTATCTGGTTGAAATGCTGGTCTGCTGACCTAGCCTTAGGAAGCTGCTGACGGATCTACTATTTTAAAGGCGGTAGACCTTTCGGTGCTGCTCTGGATGACATCGTCATGGATGTCACGGGAGGTAAACGCACTCTTCTTCCTTAGACTAGCAAGGGTGAGGAGGCCCGCCGCAAACAGGGGCCTTCCTTTCCAGCAAAACAGGGGTTTTTTCGTCAGTCAGAGTCCACAGGTAGGCCCTCTCAGACTGATGGCAGTGCGGCTGGTGGGCACAAGTGCCCCTGGGTGCGTAAGCCAAACAAGCGGCTCCCAAGCCCGCCTCCGCGTGAAGTCTTGCCTCCGCCCGACTCTGGGGTGGGGGGACGACTTCGCAGGTTCACGGATCGGTGGACCTCCCGAATCTCCGACTGGTGGGTGTGCGAGGTGGTCGCCTCAGGTTATAGGATAGTATTCCGATCCTGGCCCCCACACAGATTCTTTCCCTTGAATCTTTCTCTCCTTCCTACCTGTCGGGCAGCCCTCTTGGGGGCTGTACAGGTTTGATCAGGTCCGGAGTGATTGTGCCGGTTCCGTCACAGGAGAGTTTTCAGGGATTCTGCTCGAATCTGTTTGGCTTCCCAAAAATAGGACGTGGTTCGACCTATCCTGGACCTCAAGGCCCTGAATGCCTTCGAGAAGGTGCAGAAATTCCGCATGGGATCCATTCGCACGGTGATCGCTACACTCCACCAAAGGGATTTTCTTCTGGCGTCCTTGGACTTCAAGGACGCCTACTTGCATGTTCCGATCTGCGCAAGTCACCAGAAGTTTCTGCGCCTTGCGATCAGCGAAGTCCACTCTCGATTGTGGCTCTTCCTTTCGGCCTTGCCTCGGCACCAAGGGTGTTCAGAAAGTGGCTCAGACTTAGAGGAAAGGTGACTATCGTCAATTAGACCCTCAGGGACCTTGGGTGGTTCCTGAACATTCAGGAGTCAGTCCTGGTCCCGACTCAGTGTCTGGAGTCTCTAGTTCTGGTTCTGGACTCCTTGGAGGCAAGGTATCCTACCTCTGGAGTAGTTGCTGACACTTCAGTCTGCGGTGCGGGTGCTGACATCCCGAACATGGTTGTCAATCCGTTGTTTGCATGAGAGTCCCGGGACTCCTGGTGGCATCCTTCGCGGCCGTTCCGTATGCCCAATCACACACCAGGGCATTGCAGAAGGAGATCTTGTCCACCTGGGACAAATCCCCGTTGTCCTTGGATCTTCGGATCCAGGTGATTCACCTGGTCAGGGCGTCCCTGACAGGGTGGTTGGGACCCTCGGCTCTTCGGTCCGGAAAGTCGCTCCCCTCCCATCCAATGGATGGTACTCACGACGGACGCCAGCCTGACGGGCTGGGGTGGAGTCTGGGGAGTCCTGTCGGCTCAGGACCTTGGACTCCGGACGAGCCCGTTTACCAATCACTGTTCTGGAAATGCGGGCCATCAGACTGTGTCTCTCCTCAGGTCGGAGAGAGTACGGGGTCGCTCCATCAGGAGCCAGTCGGACAACGCCACGGCGGTGGCGTATGTAAACCATCACGGGGGGACTCGGAGCTCAGCTGCGGCTTCCGAGGTAATCCGTATCCTGAAGTGGGCCGGAAGAAACGTGCCGGCTCTGTAGGGGCGGACTATCTGAGTCGCCAATCGCCAGACGCCGGACCAGGAAGAGTGGTCCTTGCATATTTCAACTCCTTTGCCGACGGGGGGGCACGTCGGATGTGGACCTGATGGCCTCTCGACTCAGTCGCAAGGGTCGAGGTTGTGGCCAGATCCAGGGATCCTTGGGCGATGACTCGGATGCGTTGGTGGCCCCATAGGGTCCTTATCGCCTGATATAAACTCCGGTGATCCTAATTGTTCCGGATTGGCCTCAGCGTCACTGGTACGCTGATCTGGTACGTCTCGTTGCGGACGTTCCCTGGCGGTTGCCGATGAGGGAGGACCTTCAGTCTCAAGGTCCTATGTTTCATCCGGCTTACAGTCTCTGGCTTTAACGGCAGAGCTGTTAAAAGCCAGGTATTGAGGGACCGAGGTCTCTCAGGCTCTGTAATTTTGACCATGTTAAGGACACGGAAGTCTTCCTCCAGGCAGATCTATCACCGTGCCTGGAAAGCTTATATTGCCATATGCAAAGCGCTGGACTAGCGTCCTCGGACGTATTCCGTCCCCAGAATCCTGCGTCCTCTACAGTGTGGAGTGACCCAAAAGCTTGCTTTGAGTACCATCAAGGATCAGATTTCGGCCTTGGCCGTCTTCTTTCAGCGACCTCTACCGGGTCATTTCTTGGTTAGCACCTTGTGTTGGGGGTTCGCCATGTGCTCCCTCCTGTCAAGCCTTCTCTCCCACCGTGGGATCTGAATTTGGTGCTCTAGGTCCTCCAGGAACCTCCTTTTTGGGAATATCCAGGATATTCCTCTCTTGTCTTGTCTCAGACGGTGGCCTTTTAGTGGCAATCACTTCTGTTTGACGAGTGTCTGAGTTGGCGGCTTTGTCCTGCAAGTCGCCATATTTAGTCATCCATAAGGATAAGGCGGTGTTGCATCCGCGACCTTCCTTTTTGCCAAAGGTGGTGTCTACCTTTCACCTACATGAGGACATTGTCCTCCCGTCCTTGTGTCCTCACCCATCGCATCCCAGAGAGTTTGCGCTGCACATATTGGATGTGGTACGAGCCTTACGGGTGTACCTGTCTGCTACTGCTTCTATTCGGAAGTCCGACTCACTGTTTGTGATTGCCCCTGGTCCATAACAGGGCCAAGCGGTTTCGTCTGCCATCATTTTTAGGGGAATCAGACAAACCGTCATTCAAGCCTATGCTCTCAAAGGGCGGGCGCCTCCCTTTCCGGTTACGGCGCATTCCACCAGGGCAATTGGTGCTTCCTGGGTTTTCCGACATCAAGCGTCGGTTGCACAAGTGTGCAAGGCGGCGACCTGGTCGTCTGTTCATACCTTTTTAAGTTTTTTATAAGGTTGTGGCTGCATCTTCGGATGCTTCCTTCGGCCGCAGGGTGCTGCAGGCCGCTGTTTAAAGTTGCGACTCCTCCGTTGAGGAGATCTGCCTTCTTGGAGTGGAAGTTTTTGGTTTTTCCATTTTATACTGCTCCCATCCCTCTTGACACTGCTTTGGGACATCCCACGTGTAAAGTGTAAAGACACACCGTGTCAGTCCATGGATGATAAGAGAAAATAGGATTTTTTTGTACTCACCGTAAAATCCTTTTCTCTGACATCCATGGACTAACACGGCACCCACCCTTCCTTTTTAAGTTTGTACTGCTTTGTTACGAACTGAAGTCTGCTGACTGTAGTGGGAGGGTTATGCCCGGAGGGACCGCCCCCTGGGTGGGGCTGTTCAGCTCTGGCTTTTAGAATGTATGTATAACATCTCACATTCTGCCTAGGTCTTCTCCTGCAAGCAGGGACATAACCCACGTGTAAAGTGTAAAGACACACCGTGTCAGTCCATGGATGTCAGAGAAAAGGATTTTACGGTGAGTACAAAAAATCCTATTTTTGTGCAGCAGCCCCCCTCAGATCCCCCTAATACTTTCCTGAGGTCCCTCTAGTTCCAGCGATGTTGTAGGAGTGTCTCGGCTGCCCGGGACTCCCTTCGTAATTGGCTGAGACATCAGCGTGGCGCCATTGGCTCCCGCTGCTGTCAATCAAAGTCAGTTAGCCAATGAGGAGAGAAAGGGGGTGAGGCTGGGCCGCAGCTCTGTGTCTGAATAGACACACAGAGCTGTGGCTCGACTTGGGGGGGGCCCCCATAGCAAGCTGCTTGCTGTGGGGCACTCAACAGGAGGGAGGGGCCAGAAGCACCAAAGGGGGACCCGAGAAGAGGAGGATCCGGGCTGCTCTGTGCAAAACCACCACACAGAACAGGTAAGTATATTAGTATACAGGTCCTTCTCAAAAAATTAGCATATTGTGATAAAGTTCATTATTTTCTGTAATGTACTGATAAACATTAGACTTTCATATATTTTAGATTCATTACACACAACTGAAGTAGTTCAAGCCTTTTCTTGTTTTAATATTGATGATTTTGGCATACAGCTCATGAAAACCCAAAATTCCTATCTCAAAAAATTAGCATATCATGAAAAGGTTCTCTAAACGAGCTATTAACCTAATCATCTGAATCAACTAATTAACTCTAAACACCTGCAAAAGATTCCTGAGGCTTTTAAAAACTCCCAGCCTGGTTCATTACTCAAAACCGCAATCATGGGTAAGACTGCCGACCTGACTGCTGTCTAGAAGGCCATCATTGACACCCTCAAGCAAGAGGGTAAGACACAGAAAGAAATTTCTGAACGAATAGGCTGTTCCCAGAGTGCTGTATCAAGGCACCTCAGTGGGAAGTCTGTGGGAAGGAAAAAGTGTGGCAGAAAACGCTGCACAACGAGAAGAGGTGACCGGACCCTGAAGAAGATTGTGGAGAAGGACCGATTCCAGACCTTGGAGGACCTGCGGAAGCAGTGGACTGAGTCTGGAGTAGAAACATCCAGAGCCACCGTGAACAGGCGTGTGCAGGAAATGGGCTACAGGTGCCGCATTCCCCAGGTCAAGCCACTTTTGAACCAGAAACAGCGGCAGAAGCGCCTGACCTGGGCTACAGAGAAGCAGCACTGGACTGTTGCTCAGTGGTCCAAAGTACATTCGGAAATCAAGGTGCCAGAGTCTGGAGGAAGACTGGGGAGAGGGAAATGCCAAAATGCCTGAAGTCCAGTGTCAAGTACCCACAGTCAGTGATGGTCTGGGGTGCCATGTCAGCTGCTGGTGTTGGTCCACTGTGTTTTATCAAGGGCAGGGTCAATGCAGCTAGCTATCAGGAGATTTTGGAGCACTTCATGCTTCCATCTGCTGAAAAGCTTTATGGAGATGAAGATTTCATTTTTCAGCACGACCTGGCACCTGCTCACAGTGCCAAAACCACTGGTAAATGGTTTACTGACCATGGTATTACTGTGCTCAATTGGCCTGCCAACTCTCCTGACCTGAACCCCATAGAGAATCTGTGGGATATTGGGAAGAGAAAGTTGAGAGACGCAAGACCCAACACTCTGGATGAGCTTAAGGCCGCTATCGAAGCATCCTGGGCCTCCATAACACCTCAGCAGTGCCACAGGCTGGTTGCCTCCATGCCACGCCGCATTGAAGCAGTCATTTCTGCAAAAGGATTCCCGACCAAGTATTGAGTGCATAACTGAACATAATTATTTGAAGGTTGACTTTTTTTGTATTAAAAACTCTTTTCTTTTATTGGTCGGATGAAATATGCTAATTTTTTGAGATAGGATTTTGGGGTTTTCATGAGCTGTATGCCAAAATCATCAATATTAAAACAAGAAAAGGCTTGAACTACTTCAGTTGTGTGTAATGAATCTAAAATATATGAAAGTCTAATGTTTATCAGTACATTACAGAAAATAATGAACTTTATCACAATATGCTAATTTTTTGAGAAGGACCTGTATATGTTTTTGTTATTTAACTAAAAAAAAACGAGACTTTACAATCATTTTTTAAGCCGCCGATAGAAATTTAGATTTTCTATCTTTCCATCATGGGTGGAAAAAAAAAAGCTACATTTCCCCATCAGAACTGACTGTGGCCTGCTGGGGGAGGGTCGTGCTAGGAGCCTTCCCGGGCCAGCAGAACACAATGATTACTACCAGCGGCTATAGCTGCTGGCAATAATCGCATGTAAAAAACATGCCAGGCTGGATGGATCGACTTGGGTACAATTAGACTACCCATAGATGGATCCAATCTGGGCCAGTTCCTGCTGAACCAGCCGAATTTTGATCCATGTATAACCAGCTTTATTGACGAAACTAACTAAAAGATTTGACCAGTGCAGGTCAACTTGAAAATTTATAGAGCTCCTTAAGCAGCCTATAGAAATTTTGATTTTCTATCTTTCCATCATGGGTGGAAAAAAAACCCACTAGATTTCCCCATCAAAACTGACTGTGGCCTGCTGGGGGAGGGTCGTGCTGGGAGCCTTCCCGGCCAGCAGAACACGATTGCTGCCAGCGGCTATAGCTGCTGGCAATAATCGCATGTAAAAATCATGCCAGGCTGGATGGATCGACTTGGGTACAATTAGACTGTCCATAGATGGATCCAATCTGGGCCAGTTCCTGCTGAACCAGCCGAATTTTGATCCATGTATAACCAGCTTTATTGGCGAAAATAACTAAAATATTTAACCAGTGCAGGTCAACTTTGAAAATTTTATAGAGCTCCTTAAGTGCGCCCCCTGACAACCCCCAGCATTGGTGTCAGTGAGTGCAATAATAACCACCTAGCATTGGTGTAAGTGAGCCTCAGTATTGGTGTCATTGGATGCAATAATAGCCCCTCAGCATTGTGTCAGTGAGTCCAATAATAACCCCCAACATTGTTGTCACTGTGACCCATGATAAATGCTTAGTGGTCCCCGCTCAGGCTAACAAGGTCGGATGCCGCTGACTAGAGAGGGTGCAGGCTGGGGAGAGGTTTGTTCAGAGCCAGAGCATGCTGTAGAAATGGGAAGAGATAGCCCGGGCCGCCGCACACCTTACCTGGCCAGAGCAGTTGGCAGGTAAAAGCAGCCTCAGCTCGATTCATCCAAGCCATGCCTTCAACATGTTTTGCCTGGCCCCTGGGGGGGACATGGCTTGGATGTTTGGGGACATGGCTTGGATGAATCGAGCTGAGGCTGCTTTTACCTGCTAACTACTCAGTCTGGTTAAGGTATGCAGCGGACGGGCTATCTCTTCCCATTTCTACATTGGTGTCAGTGGATGCAATAATATCCCCCATCGGTGTCAGTGAGGTATAAGATATGCATATTTTAAATCCAAGGTCACTTTATTAAGGTCATACCTTAAATTAATTACATTTATTAAATTAAGGTCATACCTGCAGTTCAACTCTAATTGCTTTGATGTGGTGAGGGTTTTTATATTAATTGTTTTCACCCCAAGATAAGGCTGGCACCAGGGACATTTTAACACTTCTTCTATTGTGCCAACGTGTCCTGGCAGGCAATACAAGCCTGAACTTTTATACAATGTTTGAACAATCAAATGCTTTTAGCTAGCTTCACCAAAAAGGATAACGGGAAGAGAGAACGGTATGTCTGTTTTTATACAATGTATATAAATGAACTTGCTAAAAACCGTGGGATGGGTGAGATACACTGAAGTGTCGCTGCTGGAACTATATAGGAAACATTAGACACTGAATTTATAATGTAACAGCTTGGCGCTTGTTCTTTTCGCCTGTGAAATACAGCTGTCTTGCATGGGTGGAGCAATGAGCAGTACAAGTCATAGGTTATTGGGGAGGCAGAACTTTATCTCACCTCTGTGTTCTCCTTGAGTGTTGTGTGCAGTGCTCTGTACAATGACTGTTTACTGATGATCAGTTTAACAAACTCTTGGCTGACCATGCTGTATTTGGTAAGCCCTGCTTTAAGGAAAGGGAACAGTTTTTTTTTTTTTTTTTTCTTCTTTAAAACGGCACGTAAAGATTAATTTTCTTTTTCTTGCTCATGGGGATACACTGTCTTAATTTATTGCATGTGTCAGCCTCTCATTCAAAATCTCATGCCTGAAGATGAATAAGTGATGCTGGCAAGTGTATTTGTTTGAACACCCTTTGATTAAAATACAAATTTTTATTTATTTTTTCTTCCCAGGTCCCTGCCTCAAGAAGACCAAGTGGCGGAATACCAGCTTAACATTCACAGCCTCTCACACTGGTGCTCCTGCATTCTGATTTTTAGGGCTAAAATGAGAGCACAGTAAACTCTGAATGACTGTTAATTAAAAAGATGTATGGGCTCATAGAGAATTCTGATAAAGCTGCTTGTTTTTTATAGATACATTTTTTTTTTTTGCATCTCTATACCGTACCTGTTTTTTTCTTCTCTGCTGTGAAACCTTTTTGTATTGAATCTGGAGGCCTTAGAAGTGGCTCCTTTTTTCTTCAAGATCTCTCTGATTTTTACGTGATGGTTCCGGAGCGTGATGTTAGGCCCAGTAGTTTGTGATGTCATCCCTGACCCCACCCTGCGAGGGCAACTGCTCAACACCCAGATTTTTTGTTGGTGCCCGAGATGATGAGACAGACTTCCTGGAATCAAACATGAATCCTGACGAGGTTGATTTCTATGAAGAAGAGGAAGATGAGGATGAGGAAGATGCGGTAAGGAATGCAATACTTTTTATTATCTAAACATGAGAGAAACTTTGTTATTGCCACTATGTCCAAAAAAAATAATGGTTTACTTAAACGAGTTTGAAATCACATTTATGGACACATTGCAAGCAGGAAAGGAGGTAAATAGAAGATATTTAACACTGAGAATGACATATCAGGAGGCAATATTGATCTTTCCACAGTTTTACTCCCATAAAATCTGTTATTTTTATTGCCTCTCTTGTCTTTATCATGAACATTTTTTTTATTAATTAAAGAAAGTACAAAAACGCCATATGCATACTGTATTTGCCGGCGTATAAGGCGGCTGGGCATATAAGACGACCCCCTAATTTGTAATTTAAAACTTTGGTTTTGTGCTATACTCACTATATAAGCCGACCCCCTTGTGCGGTACTACCGTATGTTCAGAAACTTTGGTACCGGGTAACATGCTGTCTCACAGTATACATACAGTATACCGGCCTGAGCCAATCACGGCGAGCTATGCATTCTATTATTGAATACAATACCTGCTCGGATTGGCAGAGGCTGTAACATCATCAGCCTGCGCCTCTGACTCTCACAGCCAATCCGAGCAGGCTACTTTATGTAGCCTGCTCGGATTGGCAGAGGTGGTTACTCCAATCCGAGCAGGCTCTGTATTCATTAATGGAATACATCGCTCGCCCGGATTGGCTCAGTGGTGTACACTTGGCGAACATCCGGAGGGCTTAACATCCGGGGGGGGGGGGTTTGGCATATGAGAACCCCAGCTTTATACCTGGCGTATAAGACGACCCCCGCTTTTTGCCCGTGTTTTTTTTATTGTCGAAAGGTCGTCTTATACGCCGGAAAATACAGTAGCTCACGGTTTGCAATCCAAACACACATTAGTGTAATTTGTAAAACAATAATAAGCTTAAAGTGGGTGTTACATCACCTATGAAAAACTATGCAATTCCCTTCCTTACATGGAGATCTAAAAATGACTCCTCGAAATACCTTATTTACAGTGCCAGGTATTTCTTATTTTAAGTTTATGCACAATAGATCTCCATGTAAGGAAGGGAATTGCATTGTTTTTCACCTAGTAATTTTAAACATCTAGTGACCGGAGGGGCGAGGAGTAGATGGCACTGACACACGGAGCTGACAAGCAGAGGGAGAAGGGAGAGGGGGAGAGACGAGAGCTGCGGATGACAGAGGCACGTAAAGTGACCATGGTAATCGGGGATCAGCAGCCATGATTATCGTGGTCAGTACACAGAGGGGGACACAGGAACTGTTAGGATCAGCCAGATTTTTTACAGCTTACAGCGGGATAAATGGCACAGCACAAGCATTGTGCTATATAACATGCTGTAAAGGATCAGAATAATCTTTAAAAAAAATAATTTAAGGGTTACTTTTAACCACTTTAAGTAAGGAGCATGAACATTCCAAAAGTAAAGAAAAAACCCCAAAATGGATCTCTGACCTTTTTTGTCTTTAATGGCAACTTACATAGAGAAATAGGTTGCTGGTCAAATTATAAAGTTGTGTACATTTCTGTACACAATAAGTAGCTGTACAGTATAATGTCATTTTTTGTTTTGAAGTATAGAGGTCTTTTAATATGTTGGTATTTCTTGCAAATTTATATTTTTGTTAAAGTTGTAAACCCAGAAATTTGTCCCACCCTGAATATATAGGGCATAACTCAAGGGGTTCATTGATAAAGCTAACACATTTAAAAGTAGAGTTTGTTTAATTTTATTTATGCTATTTAACTCTATTTCCTAGATCGCGTGGCTGTGTTTCCTCTATAAAGCCCAGGAATGCCTAAATTGTGGCTGGCCTAAGCTGCAACAAGACATGTCCTGGTAACAAAACTACAGCTATTGCACTCCTTCCAACCCATTTGGAATGAAGTGTGTTGTCACTCAAGTATCTGATCCACCTGTGGGGAAGATCAGATGCTTAAGTGACAATAGTCTCCCAATCTGAGTGGTCCGGAAGGGAGAGCATGTAATGGCAACATTACCAGCACCTGTGACCCACTGCTGCTTGGCCTAGCCCACGACTCCAGCATTGCTGAGATGTATAAGCTTGGTGCTGTTTATGCCCTGCCTTAATCCTCGACCCCATCAACCCAACATATTTGTGATGATAAAAGTGGTTTCATATGTAAAGCGAAATTTTACCCATAACAACTTGGTAAAAGTTGTTCTTTAGCAAGAAACATACATTCCACATGAATAAATACACTGCCAAAATTAGTGTGTGCTGTAAACTACCTCCAGCATTGTTCCTGTTTCTTCTTGCCGGACGCTGCCATTTTGCTGAAGCCCAGAGACCCTGAACAGCAGTAAAACATTAGGCTGTCAGTAAATCGGCCTCTAGTGATCAGCACAAGGCCAAAAATGTAGACCAACTGAGCATGTGCAGAGCAGGGTGAGACCGGGTATTACTGGATTTTTGCATAGCTATACCTGCAAAAAGGGCCAGCCTGACGTGATCTTGCAGGACTTCTGACTAAAGTTCCACCTTAACTTGACTCGCTAGAGATGAGAATTTTAGAAAACATGCATCACATGCGAGCCAACTAATTGGCTGTTTTTTTAAACTAAGAGCAGTTTTTTGTGGTCAGTCCTGAAAAAGAAATTCAGTTCAGTATTCTCTCCTAGGCGAGGTGGGCGGCAGAGGGAGAGGCAAAACCCCCCAAAAAAAAATTGTTAAACAAATCCAAAAGAAGAAAAATGCCATTTTATATTGAGGAAGGGACAGGGTGTGAGGAGATAAAGTGACTCTGAGGAGTGAAGGTCTGCTTTAACTTAAAAAAGCAATTCTCTATTGTGGCTGGAGAGTTCTCCTCGCTTCCTCTCCTCAGCAAATACTTTTCTTTTTTTACTGCACAAGAAATAAAGGATCCTCTGCAACGGCATCTTTGACTGCAATTAAACCTGACAGCAATTCTAATGCTTCCACATTCTATCCCAAAAAAATTAATCGCTCTCTCGCTCTCTCAATAAATGCAGTGATCATTTTCTCAGTGTAGTTTCTAAGGCCTCTAGCACAAGGTGACAAATTGATTTATTTTAACATAGACATCTTCACACCCATTGTGAAGGGCAGATCCCCTCAATATTCACAACAACACAGATCTGTGCACATTCTGCATAAGATGCTCAGTTGCTGTGACTCACGCTGTTCCAAAAGTCTGCAAGAAAGCTGAATTTCAGGTATGGATTTTATAGCATGGTTACATTGGTCCAGCATGTACCAGCATATTCCATACCTGTGGAAGTTGAGAATCGCTGCAGTAGTCTCCTCTAAAACAATGGTTAACTACAGGGTCAACCCTTGCATATAGCCATGCAGTCTGTGTTTACCTAGAAAAATTAATTCCAGGTATGGAGTTCTTTATTATAGTTACATTGGTTCAGCTTGGATCAATGTAAGTATGCTTATGCCATACCTGTGAGATCCATGTGGAAGCTGGAAATCCCTGTAATATTTTCCTCTACTACAGTGATCACTGGGTCCCATGCCAAGCGGCTGCCCTGCTGTCTATAAGCCCTGCTTCACACCGGTGCAGCTTTGTAATCGCGCTACTTCAGTGCGATTTAAAAGCCTCAAATCGGTGCGATTTGCACTGCCGATTTCATTGCAACATCATTTAACAGAAGTCTATGCAATTCTCAATGAAATAAGTAAAAAGTAGTGTTGGAACCTTTTTCATAATCACTGCGACATGAGTTGTGGCAATATAAACAGTTACATTGCTGGCAATTAGGTGTGACTTGTCATGCGATTTGGAACTGTCAAATCGCATGACAAGTTGTACCAGTGTGAATGGGGGTGTAACCACAGGGGGTTACTTACTCGGTACAGGCGCTATTCACAGAACATCTTGCATCCCTTCAGTGAATGCAAGACGGTTTTTAATTGGTGGTGGAAAAGCGATGTAGTAACATCATGCTCTCTAGCTAGTCCAATCAGAAAACATCTTGCATACATTTAGAAAAATGCAAGGCCTTCTGTGATTGGTGCCCATGCCAAGTGAGCAACCCCCAGTGTTCTCTTTGCAGCAGCTCAGCACAGGACCGGGCAGTAGCAGTGATTCCTCTAGTAGAGGAGACTGCTACAGCGATTCTCAGCTTCCACAGGTATGGAATATGCATGTTTACATTGGTTCATGCTATAAAATCCATACCTGAAATGTATCTTTCTTGCAGACTTTTGGAACAGTGTGAGTCACAGCAACTGAGCATCTTATGCAGAATGTGCGCAGACCTGTGTTGTTTTGAATATTGAGGGGATCTGCCCTTCACAATGGGTGTGAAGATGTCTGTCAAAGATCCATTTTTCACAGTATTTCTTGAGGAGAGGCAGCGAGGAGAAATCTCTCCAGCCACAACAGAGACAGAATTACAATTTTGTGTTTCAATATGTTTATTCAAGTTTTGTCATACAAAATGTAGAAAAAAAATCGCATCATAACATTGTACAGTCACAATCAACATTCGGGGTAACATAGTGAAGATCTCTGCGTGTGTAGGGGTCCATGCAAAGAAAAAAAATTATCGCCACTTAATAGCTCACATAAATCCAATGCTCCGCAGATCCCAGATCCTATCTGAACCGCCCGCCCAGAAGAGCCGTCCCCCCATCCGCCTATCGGGGGGGCGCAGAATTACAATTTTAAGTTAAAGGAGAACTTATAGGCAAAACGTTTGTTTCATTTGGATAGTGTAAGGGAGAGCTATAAGACCTGTCAGATATTTATTTTTTATTGTTAATTTTTTTGTCATGTGTCCAATTGCAGAGATTTCCCTTCTTTTCCTGTCTCATTTCCAAACAGCAAGTGAGAGGAAATCCCTGAAAATTGAGGGAATTCCTTGGGGACCCTCAGGTCACCAGAACAAGTGTCCCCATTGAAGATTTACCCTCTTTCTTTTCTGGGGACAACCTGGGTCCTAATCCATCTCCACTCTATCCAAAATAAAGAAAAAAAAACTTCACTCCTCAATGCCGTGTACACACGACCGTTTTTAATGACAAGAAAAAATGTTTTTTTTTTTTAAATGGTCATTAAAAATGATCGTGTGTGTGGGCTTCAGAGCATTTTTCACGACGTGAAAAACGGCCATGAAAAAATTGGAACATGCTCTAATTTTTCACGTAGTTTTTTACATCATGAAAAACCGCCGTGTGTGGGCTTTAACGACGTGAAAAAAAATGCGCATGCTCAGAATCAAGTATGAGACGGGAGCGCTCGTTCTGGTAAAACTAGCTTTCGTAATGGAGATAGCACATTCGTCACTCTGTAACGGACTGAAAAGCGCGAATCGTCGCTCAACAAACTTTACTAACATGAAGGGTGGCGCCATCCGAATGGAACTTCCCCTTTAATAGTGCAGTTGTATGTGTTGTACATCACCGCGCTTTGCTCGAGCATTTTTTTTCACAATAGTGTGTAGGCAAGGCAGGCTTGAGAAGAATCACGTCGAGAAAAACTACGTTTTTTTTTTTTCAATGACATTAAAAACGGTCGTGTGTACACGGCATCAGCGTTTCTTTACCTCCCCACACTCTATTCCTTCCTCAAAATAAAATGGCTTTTTTTTTTTTTTTTTCATTTTTGGTTTGGCTCCTCCCTCCGCCACCATTTTTGCCTAGGTGAAAATAGTGTGTTCTGACTCCTGTAGACTCCTGGATAGCAGTTAAACACAACAGATGCTCTATCCTTTCCCCATTCTATCCAAAACTAAAATGAAATGCTTTAGGTGTAGATGCACTTTAATAAAAAAGCATGGACTTTTTTTTTTCTTTTTGCAGAATTTACAATACTTACCAAGCTGCATCTGTCCCCCGCCGGCTCTAACACTGAGAACTGAGTGATCAAACACCGGCGATCGCTCGTTTCTCAGGGCTCCCTGAGCAGAGAGCTGGTGACTGTCAGTCACCGGCGCTCTGCTTTGCCCCCCCCCCCCCTCCTCGCTCACTAAATCACTGGGCTGTGAAAGGGGCGGGAGCCAGGTGTCGGTCCAGGCATGTGGGCGGATCCCGACTTCTTCATTGTCGCGATTTTGCCTGAGCCTGGACTGGCTCTGTGCTGTCAGCTGACAGTGGGCTTTATCCTGCTATCTGCTGGAAACAGGTCACAGGAGTGCAGAACGATCTACACTCCTGTGATCCACAGGAGAACTACAGCCAAATGAGCTTTGGCTGTACTTCTCCTTTTTTAAGTAAAATGTTATTTATAACACAACCCTGTGGAGGACTAGGTGACCACTTATGAAATGTAATCTAGCACAGTGTTTCTCAACTCCAGTCCTCAAGGCGCCCCAACAGGTCATGTTTTCAGGCTTTCCATCATTTTGCATAGGTGATTTGATCAATTTCACTGCCTTGGTAATTACCACAGCCGTTTCATCTGAGGGAAATCCTGAAAACATGACCTGTTGGGGTGCCTTGAGGACTGGAGTTGAGAAACACTGATCTAGCAGATTGATGGCTATCATCTAAAGCAGGGGTGTCCAACTCGATTTCATTGTGGGCCACATCAGCATTATGGTTGCTCTCAAAGGGCCAGTTGGATCTGTAAAGCCCCATACACACTATTAGATGTTCTGCAGATTTTTGTCTTCAGATTTACCAAAAGCATGTAGTGCAAGGGCCTGCCTGATTGCATACAAATTGAAACTCTTAAGCCCCATACACACTATCAGTTTTCCTGCAGGTTTTTGTCTTCAGGTTTACCAAAACCATCTAATATGAGGTCAAACCTTAAGAGTTTCAATTTGTATGCAATCAGGCAGGCCCTTGCACTAAATGGTTTTGGTAAACCTGAAGACAAAAACCTGAAGGAAAACTGATAGTGTGTATGGGGCTTTAGGGTTTGAACTCATATTATATGGTTTTGGTAAATCTGAAGACCAAGAATCTGCAGAAAATCTAATAGTGTGTATGGGGCCTTAAACTAGACTATCCAGAGCACCCCACCCACCCTTACATCCCAGTTCACCCTCTTTACCTTCTGCTGCTGCCATGAAGAAAATGGAAGCAGAGCTGGAAAGCAGGAAGTGCAGGGTCTGGAGGAGGACCAGGAGAGGGCTGGAGTCAGCTGCTGCAGTATGCTGAATGCTGAGACCAGGGCAGGTGAAGATGAGGGGGTTGCTGGATGTTTTGAAGGAGTACTGGCTCCCTCTCTGCTGCCAATTGCTAAAACCAGGTGGGGACAGAAACAATGGGTTGCTGTAGCAAAGGTGCGGGGGCCACATGAAATGGCACGGAGGGCCGGATTCGGCCTGCGGGTAGGGTTGCCACCTCATCCCTTTCAACCCGAACACACATGAATTACACAGGTTCTGAGGCTAATTAAATGCAGATGAGGCACCAAGTGAGTTTAATTATCACCTTAAAGCGGAAGTAAACCCATCAATTTAACAGTTTCAAAAAGCAGTTACATTCCTGGCATGCCGGAAATGCTAACTGTCAAATTGGTTGTGTTCTCAACCAAACTGTCAAACCATCCAATGGCTGGTGTCATAACTGATCACATGTCCAGCAACATGGCAGTTGAAGATTAAACAGAGGCCAAGATGGCAGCTTCCTTGCCTGAAAATGATAGGAGGGTTTACTTCCACTTTAATCAGCCACAGAACCTGTGCAATTCATATGTGTTCGGGTTTAAAGGGATGAGGTGGCAATCCTACCTGCGGGCCTTGTGTTTGACACACATGATCTAAAGAATCCTTAGGATTTAGATGTGAAGTACAATGGAGTAGATTTACTAAAACTGGGAAGTGCAAAACCTGGTGCAGCTGTGCATGGTAGCCAATCAGCTTCTAACTTCAGCTTGTTCAATTAAGCTTTGACAATAAAACCTGGAATCTGAATGGTTTCTATGCACAGCTGCACCAGATTTTGCGCACTCAAGGTTTAGTAAATCAACCCCAATGTGTTGGTTTCACTGGCATGTTAGATCAGTGTTTCTCAACTCCAGTCCTCAAGGCGCACCAACAGGTCATGTTTTTGGGATTTCCATTGATTTTCACAGGTGATTTGAGCAGTTTCACTGCCTTAGTAATTATCACAGCTGTTTTATCTGCAGGAAATCCCAAAAACATGACCTGTTGGTGCGCCTTGAGGACTGGAGTTGAGAAACACTGTGTTAGATAACAAACCAATGGATTAAGCAGAAATCTTGGACTCTGGCCTCTAGTTTACCATTTCAAAGGAGAACAAGACGAGTGTTGACAGATTAAATTGTTAGCAATGTGACAGTCTAGGGATTTTCTACTAGAGAGCTGCTTGAGGGTTACATTCATGTTACATAGCTCAAGGACTTCCCAGGGCTTTTAAAGACACTTGGCTCTTTTTTTTAATTTTTATAAGAGATGTTACACTCACTTGCTTCCACACTGGCTAATAGACGATTCCTTCAAGATAAAATGGATTTGTCATTACAGGTAAAGTTACACATTACAGGTATATGGATCAGGGCTGTCACCTGGATTGTCTGTGTACAACATTGTGAAAGTCTGATTACTCTGTTATAGTTGTATACATTAGGTCCAATTCATTTTAAACTAGGGATACACCCTAATAAGCATAATCAGACTTACTCACAAGAGCCAAGCAAGCATGTTTATGTCGTGTGCAGACATGCTGGCCTGCCTTGTATTTGAGGAACAATATTTAAAAGATGTGTTGGCCCTGAGTTGTCTGTACCCATCAGGTGTGTCCCAGTCATTTAAAATGATGTTCTGAACTGTCAGTATTTGTCTGGATTCTGTTATAACCATCTTGTATCTCTGGATCCCTCCTGCTTCTGTCATTTACTATTTCTTTATCCACTTAAGTCCAGGCATTTTCTGACACTTTTGTTTACATGTAAAAAGCTGCTTTTTTATTTTTTTGCTAGAAAATACTTGGAACCCCCAAACGTTATAAATTTTTAGCAGAGGCCCTAGAGAATAAAATGGTGGGTTTTGCAATTTTTGTTATGCCACATGGTATTTGCTTTTTTTTTTTTTTTTCTAAATTTTTTGGGAAAAAAATAACTCATGAATTTTATTGCACACAAGCACAATATAGTACCCAATTTTTTGGGTAAAATATAAAAGATGGTGTTATGTTGAGTAAATAGATACCCAACATATCATGCTTTTAAACTTGTGCACACTCACAGAATGGTGCCAAACTACGGTATTTAAAAATCACCATAGGTGACACTTTAAGGCTCCATCACACTTATGCCACTTTGGACATCAAATTTGCATTACCATTTTTGGCATTCTGTTGAAAATCGGAGGCACTAGAGACCGATCTGGTGACAGACTAAAGATTTATTGCTGTTAAGGGGCTCTGGGCTTCAACAAAATGGCAGCCTCTGGCAAGAAGTAACAGGATCATGCTGAAGGCAATTTACAGCACACACTTATTTTGGTAACATAATTAACATGGAATGCATGTTCCTTGCCATAGAACATATTTTTTTATCAAGTTGTTATGGGTAAATATCCGCTATCATGGAGACCTTGTGGGAAAATGGCCTGCCAGTGACCTACAGCCTTTCATACTCTTCTTGTAGCATCTTTGCTCTTGTATCGTACATATAATGCATGTAACTGCATTTGTGGGTCCCTTTTTTAGATTTGTAATAATTGTGGGAATATTTTTTCTATGTGTTGTTGCCAGAGGAGTGTTAAGCCCCGTAAACACGGTCGGACTTTTGGCCAACAAACTTCATTTTGAGCAAGTTGGACTAACAATCCGACCGTGTGTACGCTCCATCAGACAAACTTTTTTTTGCTTTTTTCTTGTTTTCATCGGACAAAAGTTGGGTCTGCAAACGGACAAACTTTTGCCCAACAAAAGTCTGATGAAGCAAAGTCCGACCGTGTGTACAGAAAACCATCTGACTTTTGTCCGACGGACAAAACAACTAATGTTAAAATCAACCAACAATAGCAGAAGTTGACCAAAGGGTGTTGTTAAAGAGCAGAAAAGAGCTGAAAAACCACGTGATGTTGCAAAAAGTTTTGGGAAAGTTTGCAGAAAAGTCAGAGCGTGTGTATGCTATGGGTGTTCCCGACCAACTCCGTTCGGACAAAAAACCACAGAAAAGTCAGATGGAAGTCCGACCGCGTGTATGGGGCTTTAGGAAGAAATTCTTTGCAGTGTGTTCTAGTTCAGCATTAGGCTTGCGTACTTGACTCTATACACATCTACACAGAGGGCTGCAACAGAAAAGCTGCAGCGTTTTTTTAAGATAAAAATATTTTTGCTAAAGCCTTGAGGCCTCAGTCATGTCATTGTGTTCATAGAAAATAGGTTTAAATGATAATGGATCATGGAAAACGGTATTGCTATTACTATAACAATACAGCAAGAATACATATAATACAATGTTAAATGTTTTCCGTGACAGGTTTATTTCAGTATAGCAAAAACACACACAGAAATAATAAATAGACACAAGGGAGGCTGCCAAATGTCGATAGCTTACAGAATAGGAGTAGGGGGATAATGCAATACATTTTGAATTGTTATCTGTTGACCACCATCACTAATTACACACAGTCGTATCTGTGAAGTGCTTGTTTTTTTTTTTTTGTCTTCTAGCATTGCTTGTACATGTGACCGCCCCAGCCATTTAAGAAATAAGGCAGGCCATAGACTATGCAAATTTAGTTCCTGCTGCAACCACGGGTTGCAGGAAAGCAGTTTGCACGATTCCCCTATCAACACAAAGTGTTGATGCAGGAATCTCCCCTGCCGGGACAATGTATTCTCCCAGCAGGGCAGGCATGGAAAGCCGTCCCCACTGGGAGAAGACCGTGATTATCGCTAGCGGTTATAGCAGCCGCTTGCGAAAATCGCAAGCAAATACAGCAGGCTTGTTGAACCCAAGTTGATCGATTGGTACATTCAGCCTGCCCATTAATGGTTCCTACTGATCCGGCTGAGATTCGAACTGTCTATGGCTGGCCTAAGATGTAAAACTTTAATTGGGTTGATTCTTCCTTTTTAAGAGATGAATTTGTTCTTATATGCTAGCCCTTTATAATGGAAATCATTTTTTTTTTTTTATTATTCTAGCCTCCTGAACGTCAGATTGTGGTGGGAATTTGTGCCATGACCAAAAAGTCCAAGTCTAAGCCCATGACCCAAATCTTGGAGCGCCTCTGCAAGTTTGATTACATCACTGTAGTGATTATGTCCGAAGATATCATTCTGAATGAACCTGTGGAGAACTGGCCTATTTGTGACTGCTTGATCTCCTTTCATTCTAAAGGTAACAATCCCCTGCCCTTGTCTCTCTTCAACAGCTGATGTCATGTTGGACTGCACCTGACAGCTTCTGCTGAGCGAATTCATTGCAACTTCAAAGATAAACCACCCTTTTCAATAATTAAATGCTTTCTTCCTGCTCATGAGTTTGATGAATGAAATGTTAATGAGAGATATCTAGCAACAGGCTTTTCTATACCCTATTAAACTGTGGCATAATGGCTGGCTAAACATATACATAGTGCATTCATGTTCTGAGGGTAGTACCTTTTTTTTTTTTTTGTACAGTTTATTTGAGCAAAATATATAGGTTTAGTATGTAGTAAAATCTAAAAGTGTACCAGATTGTTTTAAGGGTACTCCACTTTTGTGGGAAAATAATTTGCAAATAAAAGAAATAATGTAGCATATACAGTGTCTTGAAACTTTGTACATTTTGTCATGTTACAACCAAAAACATAAATGTATTCTATTGGGATTTTTATGTTATAGACCAACACAAAGTGGCACATATTTGTGAAGTGGAAGGAAAATGCTAAATGGTTTTCCAAATTATTTTTTTTTACAAATAAATACCTGAGAAGTGTGTTGTACATTTGTATTTAGCCCCCCTTTACTCTGCTACCCCTAACTAAAATCTCTAGTGGAACCAATTGCCTTTTAGAAGTCACCTAAATAGTAAACAGATTCCACCTGTGTGTAATTTATTCTCAGTATAAATACAGCTATTCTGTGAAGCCCTCCAGAGGTTTGTTGTGAACCTTAGTGAACAAACAGCATTATGAAGGCCAAGGAACACACCAGACAGATCAGGGATAAAGTTGTGGTGAAGTTTAAAGCAGGGTTAGGTTATGAAAAAAACATCCCAAGCTTTGAACATCTCACACAGCACTTTTCAACCCATCATCCGAAAATGGAAAGAGTATGGCACAACTGCAAACCTACCAAGACATGGCCGCCAACCTAAACTGAAAGGCCGGGCAAGGAGACCATTAATCAGAAAAGCAGCCAAGAGGTCCATGGTAACTCTGGAGGAGCTGCAGAGATCCACATCTCAGATGGGAGAATTTGTCCACAGGACAACTATTAGTCGTACACTCCACAAATCTGGCCTTTTATGAAAGAGTGGCAGGAAGAAAGTCATTGTTGAAAGAAAGTCATAAGAAGTCCCATTTGCAGTTTGCGAGAAGCCATGTGGGGGACACAGCAAACATGTGGAAGATGGTGCTCTGGTCAGATGAGACCAATATTTTACTTTTTGGCCTAAAAGCAAAATGCTATGTGTGGTGGAAAACTAAAACTGCACATCACCCTGAACACACCATCCCCACCGTGAAACATGGTGGTAGCAGCATCATGTTGTGGGGATGCTTTTCTTCAGCAGGGACAGGGAAGCTGGTCAGAGTTGATGGGAAGATGGAGCCAAATACAGAGCAATCTTAGAAGAAAACCTGTTAGAGTCTGCAAAAGACTTGAGACTGGGGTGGAGGTTCACCTTCCAGCAGGACAACAACCCTAAACATACAGCCAGAGCTACAATGGGAATGGTTTAGATCTAAGCATATTCATGTGTTAGAATGTCCCAGTCAAAGTCCAGACCTAAATCCACTTGAGAATCTGTCGCAAAACTTAAATTGCTGTTCACAGACGCTCTCCATCAATCTGACCAGAGCTTGAGCTATTTTGCAAAGAAGAATGGGCAAAAATTTCACTCTCTGAATGTGCAAAGCTGGTAGAGACATCCCCAAAAAGACTTTCAGATGTAATTGCAGTGAAAGGTGGTTCTACAAAGTATTGAAAAAGTATTGAGCATAGCATACTAGCTCATTATGAAATGCTCACCTTAGATTAAAGCCCCAGCAGCGATCCCCGTACACAGCTCCGGGCCAGTGACATCGCTCCTGGAGCTACTTCCGTGTATCGCAGGCTCCGGCGATGTGATTGGCTGGAGCCGCAATGACGTCACTCACGCGCATTGGCATGCAGGAGCCGCCGATAACGGCACACTAGCTGAAGCAACGGCACTTGCTTCAAAGCGCATGTCCCGATGACGTCGGCACATGCTGTTACAGGGGATATCTCCTAAACCGTGCAGGTTTATGAGATATCCGGGGTAGCTACAGGTAAACCTTAGTACGGGCTTACCTGTAGTACAAAGTGGATTGTTAGGGTTTACAACCACTTTAAGCAACCTGTTGTATTGTCGCCTACAAGAGAAATCACCATTAGGCACATTGAAACTGAAGGCCTGCCCTCATAAGGCTATAACCCTTGTTTTGCTTAGGAGGGACACGGCTCCCTCCCCTCATGTTGTTCTCTCTTTGGACTGCTTATGTAGGGGTGAGGCGGGAGGGTTTCTATGTGCCTAATGTCTATTTCTTCTGTCGGCAGCAGTATAGCCTAGGTTGCTTTATTATCATCATGCTGTGTCCCCTCAGTGGACTTGCAGCAAGTACAAAAATCATATGTATTTTTGAGAGAGATAGAGAGTCTTTAACAGGTACCCCGCTCCCACTTTCGCTGGGGCCGCTTAGGTGACTCGAGCGGAAGTTCTTCTCTCCCCCCTCCGTGCAATCTTCTGGGACATGTCACAAGTCCCAGAAGATTGCCCCGCCACTGACAACAATGTGCACAGGAAAATATATCAATGCATAGGAAGTTTGTGTTCTCTTTAGTGAAATATTGCATTAGGAGACCTAGGTTAAAGTATAAATAAACCCTCACCTTGTAAAGCCTATTCAGCTTAAAATAGAAATGATAAATGTTTTGCCTATGTATACATATAAAAAAGGGGAAAAAAAGGTGTCGGCACAAGTCTGATCATTGAAGGAGAGAGCAGGCTGAGTTCCCAGCACAGCCAGAACACTGACCATGATGTGCTCTCGTGCTTGGTGTGGTCAGTTTTTTTTTTTTTTTTTTTTTTTAAAAGCAGAGGGACTGGCAGGAACACCAGGGATTTGACGCAAAGGAAGCAATACAAAGATAATGGGAGACTTTTCCATACAAGTACATGGTACAGCAGGCACATATCAGGAACATGAAATGTTTTTCTATAAAAATAACAGACCTGTTATACTTGCTTACCTGCTCTGTGCAGTGGATTTGCACAGAGCAGCCCCAATCCTCCTCTTAGGTCCCTCTTCGGTCCCCCTGGCCCCTCCCTCCTGTTGAGTGCCTCCATAGCAAGCAGCTTGCTATGGGTGCACCCAAACCGAGTTGCAGCTCCCTGTGTCCATTCAGACACGAAGCTGCAGTTCAGCCCTGCCCCCTCTATCTCCTGATTTGGCTGAGACAAAGTCAGTTAGCCAATCAGGAAGGAGAGTCCCGAAAGGCTGAGACACTCGTGGACAGAGATGGGACTCCGATAAGTATTAGGGGGGCTGCTACACACAGAAGGCTTTTTATTTTGGTGCTAGTTCACACCAGACGCAGTTCGGTTTGGTTCCGTGTGCTTTTTTTCTGCACTAAAAATGTATGCACAGTGTTTTCCATATACTCCAATGGCTCTAGTTCACACCATGCAGTCAGCTCCAGTCAGTTTCGGGTGCAGAAACTGACCGGAACTGACTGTTCGTGCAGAAAAAACGGAACTGCATCTGGTGTGAACTGGCCCTTAATGCATAGAATGCAGTAAGATAAAAAAAAAAATACTTCTGACTTTACAATCACTTTAAATGACTCCCGTATGTACACAGTTGTATTTAAGTTCTAAAACCAATTCCGCAAGCATAACATGTCAATATAAGGAACTCCTCAGAAACCCCGGATGGAAATAATGCTTATTGGAGTATTGTTTATAGTTTACATTTCATGTAAAAAAAGAATAAAAAAAAGTTGTTGCATTATAGTTTACCACCTCAAGAACGTATGTCATGTGACATGTATTTTTATGCTAGATTGTAATTAAACCTATTTTCATGCTGTCGGCACATATTTATCCCCCTTTCTCTTCTTTGATGCTTTTTAGGATTTCCACTTGATAAAGCTGTTGCTTACTCAAAACTGCGTAACCCATTTCTCATCAATGACTTGGATATGCAGTATTACATCCAAGACAGGTAAAATATATTTGGTGCCATTAATAGGTCAGCGTATTTTGTACTGTCTTTAAAGAAGAATTTCAGGCATGGTATATTGTTACATTGGCCCAAATAGAATACTATCCACACCTGTCCAGCCTCCTGTGTTCAGAATGCAGCAGAGTAGCTGCTCAGCATGGAACTCAGAAGCAAATGGAGATCACTGGGGTAGCAGTGTGTACTTCACTGATTTTCCAGGTATGGTATATACATAGTTACTCTGCTCCATGTTGGACCAAGGTAGTTGTGTAAAAATATACCCTGCCTGAAATTCCTCTTTAAAGCGGAGGTCCACCCAGAAATTTTTTTTACATTAAAAATCCTAAAAAAAAAGAAAAAAATTAATAGAAAAAAAAATTGTTCTACTCACCCGAAATGCCTGTTGCTATGAGAAAGTCCCCTAATCTGCCTCTAATGTGCCTCTTCTCATCCGCGGTGGGTCTCCTTCCGCTTCCTCTTCTTGTGAATGGGGCGCACTGCCTTCTGGGAACTGTGTGTATCGCAGGAGGCAAGCCTCCTATTCACAAAGCGCCGTGCGAGTGGCGCATGCGCAGTAGGAAACTGGCAGTGAAGCCGTAAGGCTTCACTGCCTGTTTCTCTTAGTCAAGATGGAGGAGCCGGGACCTGCCAGCAGCGATCGATCGCTGTGGCGGGGCCGACATCGCGGGCCAGTAGGACAGGTAAGTGTCCTTATTAAAAGTCAGCAGCTACACTGTTAGTAGCTGCTGACTTTAAAAAAAAAAAAAAAAACTGGCTGCACCTTCGCTTTAAAGGATTTGTGTATTTAAAAACAGTACTGAAGTGTTAAATGAGGCATGTTACAGTAAAACTGAGAGTACCTTGGTTTGAGAGCATTTTGCTAGACAAGCTAAATTTTTAAATAAATTTTGACTTGATATACAAGCAGCGTCATGTCACAACTGAGTATGAAAGAGAAGAGAGGCGCCTCTAAGTGTAGCAATATGGTTACATTTAATGAGGTACAACAATTTTTTGAATTTACATTTAATGAAGCAACAATATTGCTACACATAGACGCCTCTCTTCTCTTTTATACTCTGTAGATCCTGCTGGATTTTGCTTCTAATCCCCTTGTGGAGGCTTCCATTTGTAAATGGACATTTTATGGTTACACAACCGATCACATTGCTATAATCTTTTTATATGGACTATAAACGGAAGGACCTATGAATAAATTGTTGTGGAACTAATCATTTGAGTTTCAATTATTTCTTATGGGGAAATTCGCTTTGATATACAAGTGCTTTGGATTACAAGCATGGTTCCGGAACGAATTATGCCTGCAATCCAAGGTTTTACTGTACATGTTTTCAAGTTACTCATGAATGTTTTATTGTTGTGTAAATAGTGGCAAATTAGTGATTAGATCTTTTAATAGCTGTGTGCCTGGAGACAGCCTGCATGGGTCATGCACAATGCATCCAGTGTACAAGTTGTTGGTGTGGCATGCTTTTACAAATTAGCAAGATAGCCATCCCCTTTTTAACCTCAGTAAACTGCTAGAAAGCACTATTTGTTTGGTGTGAGAGGCTCTTTGCTTTAGATCCCTGCAAATCCTGGATTAGGCTTGGCCATTATTGCATGAAGGGCATCTTGGTTGTGGGTGCGTTGTGCTTTAACCACTTCAGCCCCGGAAGGTTTTACCCCCTTAATGACCAGGCCATTTTTTGCAATACGGCACTGCGTTAATTTAACTGACAATTGCGTGGTCATGCGACATTGTACCCAAATAAAATTTATGTCCTTTTTTCCCCCACAAATAGAGCTTTCTTTTGGTGGTATTTGATCACCTCTGTGGTCTTTATTTTTTGCGCTATAAACAAAAGACCAACAATTTTGGAAAAAAATTATATATTTGTTACTTTCTGCTATAATACATATCCCAAAAAAATAATTAAAAAAATGTCTTCATCAATTTAGGCCATTTATGTATTCTCCTACATATTTATCCCAATAAGCGTATATTGATTGATTGGTTTGCGCAAAAGTTATGGCGTCTAAAAACTATGGGATAAAATTATGGACTTTTAATATACCGTATTTTTTATTGTTTTTACTGGTAATGGCAGCGATCAGCAATTTGTTATTAATTTTTTTGCGGTATTGCGGTGGACAAATCTGACACGAAGTGACACTTTTTGGGGACCAGTGACACCAATACAGTGATCGGGGCTAAAACAAAAAATGCACCGACGCTGTATAAATGACACTGGCAGGGAAGGGGTTAACATCAGGGGCAATCAAAGGGTTAACTGTGTTCCCTGGGTGTTTTTTCTAACTGTCTGGGTATTGGACTGACAGGAAAAACACAGATCCCTGTTCCTGCTTACAAGTAACAGAAGATCTCTGTGTACTTCCCAGTCAGAACGGTAATCTGCCTCGTTTACAGTGATCGTGGGTGGCCGGCGAGCATTGGGTCTGCCAGACCCGCTGATTGGCTCCCACCCCGTGCAGTGGGTGTGCGTGCGCGCCCACTCACAGTATCTATTGCACGAAATGATGTACAGGTACGTTGTTTCGCGCAATAGAGCCGCCCTGTCCCAGTATATATGCGATGGGCGGTCTTTAAGTGGTTAATGTATACACGTGCACTTTGTACCGTGGTGTAAGCAGTAAGCTGGCCTTCTTTCTCAATGTGGGGTTAATTTACTAAAGCTGGAGAGTGCAAATTTAGGCTGGATTCTGCAGAGAAACCAATCCGCTTCCAGGTTTTATTGCCAAAGCCTAATTGAACAAACCTGAGATTAGAAGCTGATTGGTTTCTATACAGAAGTGAGCCTGATTTTGCACTCTCCAGCTTTAGTAAATAAACCCATGTGTGCCATGTGTGCCATGTTAACCTAGCAAATAAAAAGTTATTGGACCCCTTGCCAAAATGAAGTTTGAATACTTACCTTTTTAACCACTTCAGCCCCGGACCATTTGGCTGGCCAAAGACCAGAGCACTTTTTGCAATTCGGCACTGCGTCGCATTTAACTGACAATTGCGCAGTCATGCAACGTGGCTCCCAAACAAAATTCATGTCCTTTTTTTCCCACAAATAGAGATTTCTTTTGGTGGTATTTGATCACCTCTGCGGTTTTTATTTTTTGCGCTATAAACAAAAATAGAGCGACAATTTTGAAAAAAAACTATTTTTTACTTTTTGCTATAATAAATATCCCCCAAAAATATATAAAAAAATATATTTTTCTTTCTCGTACATCACGGGACACAGAGCGACATAGTCATTACTAATGGGTTATATAGATACCTTCAGGTGCTGGCACTGGCAACTTCCAAAACCGGAAGTACCCTCCCCTATATAAGCCCCTCCCATCCGGGAGCACCTCAGTTTTTTGCCAGTGTCTAAGGTGTTGGCCAAGAAGTAACATGTGTTTTTCACTGAGCTTGCGTACAGGTTCTTTTGGGCCTCAGTAAGCTATTCCGGATCCGACCAAAAAAGCTTCATAGCTAAACGGTCGGTACCCGGGCCTTGCAGAGAAGAGCAAGGTTTTGCCTGTAATGCTTCTCTTAGGAGAGCTGGACCCTGGGATCCAGAGCTCTGGTCATACCCACGACCAAGATGTTTTCTGTGCAGGGTGCTATACAGGTCCAGGGGAGTGGAATCCTTGGGAACCCGGTCCCTGAAGGTTTAATTACAATGCCTGCCGTGGTAGGTGAAGTTTGGGCTTCTGTGGACCAAACAGAGTCCTGCGGCGGGGAAAAGGTAAGTGGGGGCCCCTCAGGAACTTGGTTCTATTGAGGGGACCCCCAAGCCTAATATGTCTTTCTGCCTGTTACCTAACGGTATTCCCGCTAAATATTATGCATGCCTGTAACTACTAAAAAATGTAATAATTTTAATAGTGGTCAAGAAAAAAAAAAAATATATAGACTGCGGTACCTGTGTTAATCCACTAGAGGCCGCTGTGGAACGTTTCTTGTCATGTGGACTAGTTTCTTTTCATCAGAGCAAGTCCAGGCAGATGGTGAGTTCTCTCGTGGGAAACTGCTTCCTCTGCCATGTTGCAATGCTCGTCCATCCCCCGGCCTGCGGCAAAAGGGGGCCCTGGCTCTTGTCCCTAGTTTCCCTTTTCAAAATTAGCGCCGAAGGCGCACGTGGCCGCGTGCGTGCGCGTGCATGCACCTCTATATATAGAGGTGAGCTGGGAAAGGGGGCGGAGCTTGGGGGATGACGCTCTGTGCGCGCCGCAGCGCTTCTGCGCATGTGCGGGCGTCCCAGCATGTTAAAAACCACAATTATGTGTTGTGAGCTGGCTATGGAGTGCAGAGACAGAGCTGGCAACATTTAAAAAAGGCATACAGCAAGCGGTTGATGCAGGCATCCCCATAGAAAGGCACATTAGTAGACACCAACTGTTTTTATAGCAGCATTTGTGCTAGACTATTGTCAGTAAGTGGTGTATTTCGGCTGGAATACCTCAGCTTTGGGCTTAGGAATATGCCGTCTAAAAACTCCGGGACTAAAAATCCCAGGAAGCATAGGGGGTATCCATCGGGCTCTGAGGATCTTGGGCATGCTTTGGCTGCACCAATCTCCCCTGAAGAATCAGAGGTTAGTGACCGTAGAGCACCCTCAGGAGTACCTGGTACTGTGGCTGTCCTCAGTTCACCTGCTCCTGTGTATGTAACAGAGGAGGTTTTTTCCTCAGCTCTGGGAGGGCTGGAAGAGAGATTGTCAGCATTGATCGCTGCTTCCCTGTCACAGGAAAAAAGCGCTCGATCTCCGTCTCCTCCCTCAGAGTGCCTGTTAGCGGAGCAACAGTCCCATACAGGGATCGACCTACCTGAAGGGGATCAGGATGAGGTTGATTCTGTTGTAGAGGAATCGACAGTGGAAGAGCCATTCTCAGCATCACATGCTGAAAGATTATGGGTTCAGTCCCTGACTAACATGGTCCGATCAGCATTTAAAATGCCCCTTGCGGAGCTATCATCCACTTCTGTCTCCTCGTTGGGGTCGCTAAAAGCTCCCCAGACTGTTTGTTCCTTTCCAATCCATCCTTTACTGGAAGGGCTCATTTACCAGGATTGGGAGCATCCTGATAAAATATTTACTCCTCCCAAGAGATTTCAGGTGGTCTATCCCATGGAGGATAAGTTCATCAAAAAATGGAGGGTCCCTACAGTGGACGCAGCCATCTCTTGTGTGAATAAATCACTGACATGTCCAGTGGATAATGTCCAAATGTTCAAGGACCCAATAGATAAAAAATTTGAGTCCTTATTAAAATCTGCTTTTGCTACAGCAGGCTTGGTGACACAACCAGCAGTGGCAGCTATTGGGGTCTGCCAAGCAGTGAAGGATCAGTTGAAACAGGTCTTAAGGGACTTGCCAGATCAGCAGGCCCTTGCCCTAGCTGATCTACCTAGAGCCTTATGCTTTGCGGTGGACGCTATAAAGGATTCAATCCATCAGGCCTCCCGCCTTACGCTGTCTGTAGTACATATGCGCAGGCTTTTATGGCTCAAAAACTGGTCTGCTGAAGCTCCCTGTAAAAAATTGCTGGTCAGCTTCCCATTTCATGGTGAACGCTTATTCGGGGAAGACCTGGACAAATATATCCAGAGAATTTCCAGCGGTAAAAGTACACTTTTGCCGGTTAAAAACAGAGTTAGAGGTCCCTCTTTTAAGAGGCCTGCTTCTCCAGTCCCTAGGGCATCGGCTGTGAAACAGTTCCGACGGCCTCCTCGGTCAAATCCCGGAGGTAAAAATCAGGGACAATTGCAGGGTAACAAGAAGCCCTGGAGCAGGAGAGGTACAAAACCTCCCCCAAAGTCAAATGCATGAAGGGTTGCCCCCACTCAATCGGGTGGGGGGAAGACTTCAGTTGTTCACAGAGACCTGGCGGGACACGATCAGAGACAGATGGGTGCTCTCCGCAGTAAGTCTGGGATACAAATTGGAGTTAAAAGACTCCCCTCCTTCCCACTTTATAAGGTCAAACGTGCCAAGGGATCCCCAGAAGAGAGGATCCCTCCTGTTGGCACTAGAACAATTATTGCTCCAAGCAGTAATTATAGAGGTTCCCCTGGAAGAATGGGGGTTCGGGTTTTACTCAAACCTCTTTACAGTCCCGAAGCCAAACGGGGACGTGAGGCCCATATTAAATCTAAAAGGGCTAAACAAATTCCTACATATCAGGACTTTCCGGATGGAGTCGATCCGATCGGTGGCCACTGCCCTACAAGGGGAGGAATGGTTAGCCTCGATCGACATCAAAGATGCTTATTTGCACATTCCCATCTTTCCAGCCCACCAAAAATTTCTACGCTTTGCGGTAGAAGGGCGCCATTTTCAGTTCAGAGCCTTACCCTTCGGTCTGGCCACAGCACCACGAGTGTTCACAAAAATTCTGGCCCCATTATTGGCCAATCTAAGAACACGAGGTGTAACGATAATGGCATATCTAGACGACTTGTTGCTGATAGACCACTCAGTGGAAAAACTAGAAGTGGTTGTTCACGAGACAATCAAGTATCTGGAATATCACGGTTGGATTATCAACCGAGACAAGTCAGCCCTAAAACCAGTCAAAAGTCTGGAATACTTGGGGCTAAGGCTGGATTCAGACCAGAGAAAAATTTTCTTGCCTCAAGAAAAGGGGTCGTCTTTGAGAGATTTGATCCACCTAGTGGGTACAAAAAGACAGCCATCCATACGCCTGTGCATGAGGCTGCTGGGAAAAATGGTGGCATCATTCGAAGCAGTACCCTACGGTCAATTCCATTCAAGGAATTTGCAAAGGGCCATACTGTCAGCCTGGAACAAAAAAGTTCAGGCCCTAGACTTACCAATGTCCTTGTCCCCTTCCGTTCGCAAGAGCCTCCGTTGGTGGTTGGTTACCCAGAATCTGGAAAAAGGGAAATCCTTCAGTCCGATTTCTTGGAAGGTGGTCACTACAGATGCCAGCCTTATAGGCTGGGGAGCAGTACTGGAGCAATGGTCTCTCCAGGGCAGATGGTCGGATGCAGAAAAGGCCCTGCCCATCAATCTCTTAGAGATACGAGCAGCCCGGTATGCCCTAGTAGCATGGACATCCAAACTCCAAGGGTCCCCTGTCAGAATTCAATCGGACAATGCCACGGCAGTGGCATATATCAATCATCAGGGTGGCACCAGGAGTCGTGCAGCCCAGAGGGAAGTAAATTGCATCCTGAAATGGGCAGAAAGATATGTCCCAGCCATATCTGCGGTATTCATTCCAGGAGTGGAGAATTGGAAGGCGGACTTTCTAAGTCGCCAACAATTATGCCCAGGGGAATGGTCCCTTCATCCCGAGGTTTTCCGGACAATATGTCAGCGGTGGGGAACACCGGATGTAGATCTGCTAGCATCCAGATTCAACGCAAAAGTGGACAGGTTTGTCTCTTGGAGAAGGGATCCCCTAGCTTGCGGCTCGGATGCCCTAGTGTTCCCTTGGGATCAGTTCAAGCTGATATATGCATTCCCACCGCCACAATTGTTACCTCGATTACTCCGCTTAATCAGGGTAGAAAAGAAACCAGTGATTCTGGTGGCTCCAGCGTGGCCCCGAAGAGCATGGTACGCGGAGATTGTAAAGATGTCTGTGGGGAGTCCTTGGACCCTCCCACATCGTCCGGACCTGCTTTCGCAAGGACCGATATACCACCCTTCCTTACCAGCCCTAGGTTTGACGGCCTGGCTATTGAAGCCCACATTCTAAAAAAGAGAGGGCTCTCTAATTCTGTGGTATCTACCATGATCAATGCCAGGAAGCCGGTATCCAGGCAGATCTACTATAGAATCTGGAAGGCGTACATCGCCTGGTGTGAGGCCAAGAAATGGCATCCACGTAAATACGTAATAGGTAGGATTCTGGACTTCCTACAATGGGCTGTAGATAGGAAGCTTGCCTTGAGTACTATCAAGGGTCAGATTTCAGCCTTGTCAATATTTTTTCAAAGGCCCTTGGCTTCGCATTCACTAGTCAAAGCCTTTATACAAGGAGTGATGCGTATTAGTCCTCTGGTTAATATTCCCATATGTCCATGGGATCTAAACCTGGTTCTGTCGGTTCTACAGAAACAACCATTTGAACCATTACAGCATATTTCTTTGGTTCTTCTCACCAGGAAATTGATTTTTCTAGTAGCCATTTGTTCGGCTAAAAGAGTGTCGGAATTAGCAGCTATGTCCTGTAAGGAGCCATATCTGGTTATCCATAAGGACAGAGTAGTGTTACGTCCTCATCCAGCCTTTCTTCCTAAGGTGGTATCGAGGTTTCATTTGAACCAAGATGTGGTTCTTCCTTCCTTTTTCCCCAAACCTAGCTCGGTAGAGGAAAAGTTATTGCATTCTTTGGATGTAGTAAGAGCAGTTAAAGCTTATCTAAAAGCCACTGCTCAGATTCGCAGAACGGATACTTTGTTTATTCTGCCGGAAGGCCCCAGAAAGGGTCAGGCAGCATCAAAATCTACTTTAGCCAAGTGGATTCGACAGGTCATAATGCAAGCCTATGGCTTGAGAAGGAGACCGCCTCCGTTCAAAGTTAGTGCGCACTCCACGAGAGCAGTTGTAACTTCATGGGCAGCGCATCACCAGGCCTCCCTGGCTCAAATCTGTAAGGCCGCAACATGGTCTTCAGTACACACGTTTACTAGGTTCTACCAGGTGGACGTTAGAAGTCAGGAGGATGTCGCCTTTGGGCGCAGTGTGTTGCAGGCCGCAAAAGATCCTCATGTCTGATAGCGCTCAGCTTATGTATGGTGTATCCCCCCCCTCGTTGGGCATTGCTTTAGGACATCCCATTAGTAATGACTATGTCGCTCTGTGTCCCGTGATGTACGAGAAAGAAAATAGGATTTTTATAACAGCTTACCTGTAAAATCCTTTTCTTGGAGTACATCACGGGACACAGAGCTCCCGCCCCTCTTTGGGGACACTTATTGCTTTGCTACAAAACTGAGGTGCTCCCGGATGGGAGGGGCTTATATAGGGGAGGGTACTTCCGGTTTTGGAAGTTGCCAGTGCCAGCACCTGAAGGTATCTATATAACCCATTAGTAATGACTATGTCGCTCTGTGTCCCGTGATGTACTCCAAGAAAAGGATTTTACAGGTAAGCTGTTATAAAAACCCTTTTTTTCCTCAGTTTAGGCCGATGCGTATTCTTCTACATATTTTTGGTAAAAAAAATCGCAATACGCGTTTGATTGGTTTGCGCAAAAGTTATAGCGTCTACAAAATAGGGGATAGTTTTGTGGCATTTTTATTAAAGATTTTTTTTTTTTTTACTAGTAATGGCGGCGATCAGCGATTTTTATTTTATTTTTTGTATTTTTTTTTTTTTTATCGTGACTGCGACATTATGGCGGACACATCGGACACTTTTGACAAATTTTTGGGACCAATGTAATTTTTACAGCGATCAGTGCTATAAAAATGCACGGATTACTGTAAAAAGGACACTGGCAGTGAAGGGGTTAACCACTAGGGGGCTAGGAAGGGGTTAAGTGTGTCCTAGGGAATGATTCTAACTGTTATGGGCGTGGCTACGAGTGACACGTCACTGATCGCTGCTCCCGATGAGAGGGAGCATTCGATCAGTGACATGTCACTAGGAAGAACTTCAGCTCCGTGACGCGATCGGGGGACACCGGCGGACATCGACAGGGTCGCGCGCATGTGCAACTACACGGCGGCAAATTAAAGGGGGATGTACTTGTACGCCCATCTGCCTGTCCGTGCCATTCTGTCGACGTATAAGTGCGTGCGGTGATCCTTAAGCGGTTAAAGCGTATATACAGTTGTGCTCATAAGTTTACATACCCTGGCAGAATTTATGATTTCTTGGCCATTTTTTTGAGAATATGAACGATAACACAAAAACTTTTTTCTTTCACTCATGGTTAGTGTTTGGCTAAAGCCATTTATTATCAATCAACTGTGTTTACTCTTTTTAAATCATAATGACAACAGAAACTACCCAAATGACCGTGATCAAAAGTTTACATACCCCAGTTCTTAAAACCGTGTATTGCCCCCTTTAACATCAATGACAGCTTGAAGTCTTTTGTGGTATTTGTGGATGAGGCTCTTTATCTTATCCGATGGTAAAGCTGCCCATTCATTCTTGACAAAAAGCCTCCAGTTCCTGTAAATTCTCGGGCTGTCTCGCATGAACTGCACGTTTTGAGATGTCCCCAGAGTGGCTCAATGATATTGAGGTCAGGAGACTGAGATGGCCACTCCAGAACCTTCACTTTATTCTGCTGTAGCCAATGACAGGTCAACTTGGCCTTGTGTTTTGGATCATTGTCATGTTGGTATGTCCCATGCGCAGCTTCCTGACTGATGAATGCAAATGTTCCTCCAGTATTTTTTGATAACATACTGCATTTATCTTGCCATCAATTTTGACCAAATTTCCTGTGCCTTTGTACCTCACACATCCCCAAAACATCAGCGATCCACCTCCGTGTTTCACAGTAGGAATGGTGTACCTTTCATCATAGGCCTTGTTGACTCCTCTCCAATTGTAGTGTTTATGGGTGTGGCCAAAAAGCTCAATTTTGGTCCCATCACTCCAAATGACTTTGTGCCAGAAGGTTTGAGGCTTGTCTCTGTGCTTTTTGGCGTATTGTAAGTGGGATACTTTGTGGCATTTGTGTCGTAATGGCTTTCTTCTGGCGACTCGACCATGTAGCCCATCTTTCTTCAAGTGCCTCCTTATTGTGCATCTTGAAACGGCCACACCACAGGTTTTCAGAGAGTCCTGTATTTCAAGTTATTTGTGGGGTTTTCTTTGCATCACGAACAATTTTCCTGGCAGTTGTGGCTGAAATTTTAGTTGGTCTACCTGACCGTGGTTTGGTTTCAACAGAACCCCTCATTTTCCACTTCTTGATTAGAGTTTGAACACTGCTGATTGGCATTCTCAATTCATTGGATATCTTTTTATATCCTTTTCCTGTTTTATACAGTTCACCTACCTTTTCCTGCAGATCCTTTGATAATTCTTTTGCTTTCCCCTTGACTCAGAATCCTGAAATGTCAGTACAGCACTGGATGAAAGATGCAAGGGTCTGTCAGGAGTCCAGAAACTCATTGACCTTTTTATACATACACACTAATTACAAGCAAACCGATCACAGGTAAGGATGGTTAACTTTAATAGCCATTCAAACCCCTTGGTGTCAACTTGTGTGCATGTTATCAAGTCAAAATCACCAGGGTATGTAAACTTTTGATCAGGGTCATTTTGGGTAGTATTCTGTTGCGATTATGATTTAAAAAGAGTAAACACAGTTGATTGATAATATCTTCAGCCAAACACTAACCATGAGTGAAAAATCTTTTTGTGTTATCAGTCATATTCTCTGAAAAATGGGCAAGAAATCATAAATTCTGCCAGGGTATGTAAACTTTTGAGCACAACTGTATAGGCAAAACTTTTTTTTCCTTTTTGATTGAGTAGGGAAGGATAAACCTTCTATCTGGTTGTCTTTTATGCCTGTGTCCAGCTATGGAAATGTCCCTTTACTTCCTATCCTAGAGATGCAACAGGAAATTATAGGAAGTCAAACCAAAGTAAGGGAAGTTCTCATCTAAGAAAATTGTCACTGGACCGTTTGTTCTTGTTGGATGAATAACCTCACTTCATTCTCTCATGGCAACTGTAAAATTTTAGATTTCCCATCAAGTTCTGTTTGAATGACAGTGGTTGCCAGGTCAAATAGGCTTTCTAAGAGGATGTTGACGCTTGAGGCAATCCGTGTAGGCACTGATATTGACTGTAACAGTAATCACAAGATTGGGAGGCAATCCTACCTGCTCCTGATTGTTGCTATGTGATTAGGAGTACGGTCGCAGCGCTGAGGGCATGCAATTGATTACGCTTTCAGTACAAAAGAGGTATGTATAGTATTTAATGCTGCGGCACAGAATGAGTGGTTAATCAGCACAGTGGGAATGATTCTCCTTAGGCGGCACTTCCAGAAGTGGTGGCTGAAGGTCTGCAATTTGCACTGAAGTAGGGACTGGGCGTGCAAGGAGGAAAGTGCCAAAAGCGAAACATTTAAAATACAAATTTTATTTTATTAAGGCTCTTATAAAATAAAACAGGCTTTGGTGGTTCATAAAGTCCCCCTTCATCAGGGCTTGGACTTCTAAATGATCAGAGTGGCTCTGAAAGGTCAATGTGGTGACGTGCCAGTGCTGAGAGATGAGTGCAGCGGGGCCCATGGGGTGGGTGGTAGGGGTATTCGTTCACCCTATATCAACCTTTCTTTTTCGTACACCACGAAAATCATTACATAGTGGGTTGTATAGCTCACCAGAGGTGATTGGACACTGGCACACCCAATGAAGACAAGTTTCCCTCTATCTATCCCCTCCCATAAGGGAAGTACCTCAGTTTTTTTCGCCAGCGTCTAAGGTGATGGTCGTGACTAAGAGACAGAGGAAAGAGGCTCTGCTAAAAATCCCTCCGGGGGTCAAAGAGAGCTGCGCAAGCAAATCCATCCAAAAACGCTTATTTTATACGCCTAAATTGGATGGTACCCAGACCTCGCAGAAGACCGAGGTTTTGCCTGTAATTTCTCTCCTTGGAGGACTGGGCTCTGGGATCCAGTACTTTCGCTACATAAAAGCGCACAGGTTTTCTGGCAGAGTCTTTTACAAGGTCCAGGGAAGAGGTCTCCTTTAAGTAGGAACCCATATCCCTGAAGGTTGGCACAACATACCTGCCGTGATAGGTGAAGATTGGTACTGTCTGCTCTTCAGCAGTCCTGCGGCGGGGATAAGGCAAGTGGAAAAGATCCAAGATAATCATCTTAAGGACTTTTCCTTTTGAGTAGTGCCTTACCTGTATCCGCCACTGGAGGGTGTAAAGAGTTGATATTCACTCACCATGCCCAGACCAGTGTCAGTAGCTCCTCAGGCAACGCGCTTCCCCCGCTTCAAGCTCTGCAGTAAAGCTTATTTTTGTGAAGTTGGCTGGCTTGTTGAAGGGATTCTCCTCTCTCCCCTGTGTGGGTGTATGCGGTCATTCCCCTACTTGTGCGCCCTTCTTTTTTTTATGGTGCATGGCTAGAATGAGAGGGGCGTGGTCACGCGGGCGTGCACGCTGCTCTACTGCGCAGGCGCATCGCGGGAGGCTTAAAAAAGGCTTCAGACACCTGAGAACTCTGTCTAGAAGGGACGCAACAACCAGGGGAACGTAAGCTTCTCTATGTGGTTGGATTCAGGCACTCCTAGGCACCTACTCAGCATTAGTCTGTGTGATTAGTTGCATACTTTATGTAGATTGCTGACTAGCACAATAGTGTATGCATTGTTTGTACCTCTGTTTTGGCTTAGGAATATGTCTTCCAGTAGAAGGTCTGGGACAACTAAAAAAAGACAAAAAAGCATTGCCGCCTGAATCGGGGGGGGGGGGGGGGGCTCTAGCCAATCCTGCCTAGGGCCAAGCTTTCCTTCGAGACCTGAAGCACCTTTTACAGGATGAGCCATTACCTCTATCAGGCATAGCTGCCTCCTCTGTTGTGCCAGCTCCTGCATATGTCACTGAGGACACTTTGGCAACAGCTCTAAACAACTTAGAAGGGAGAATCGCTACTTTTATCGCAGCATCCTCACTGAGTGACAAAAAGCAGAGTAGGTCTCCTTCTATTGTCTTAGATCCTCCTTCAGAAAAATCTGATAATGAGGATGGTGAGGTAGCATCTCCAGAGGATAAGGATGAGGAGCAGTCGGATGGATCAGGGGTTTCAGAAGAACCTTTCTCTGCTTCCCAGGTTCTCAAATTGCAGGTGCAATGTTATGCTGAAGCAGTACGTTTAACGTTCAAGTTGCCCTCTTCTGGGTCTACTGAGTCACCTGTCTCTTCCCTGGGTTCATTAAAATCCCCACAGGCTGCATGTTCCTTTCCGGTTCATCCTTTATTGGAGAATCGTGTTTACGCAGACTGGCAACATCCAGACAGCCGTTTTTTTCTCCTCCTAGAAAATTTTGTTCTTTATCCTATGGAGGAGAAGTTTACCAAGAAATGGAAACTGCCTGCAGTGGATGCGCCCATTTCTTGTATAAATAAAAACCTCACTTGTCCTGTAGACAATGCTCAGATATTTAAGGATCCTTCTAAAAAGAAACTGGAATCCTTAGTAAAATCTTCCTTTTTAATGGCGGGTGCTGTAACCCAACCTGTTGTGGCGGCAGTTGGTATGTGTCAGGTTCTAAAGGAACAGGTGAAGCAGGGCCTTAAGGATCTTCCTTCGGATCAGAAAACCTGCATAAGGCCTTATGTTTTACAGTAGATGCTATTAGAGATTCTATTCAGCAGGCATCCCGACTCGCGCTCCAGTTGGTGCATATGCGTACAATTCTTTGGTTAAAACACTGGTCAGCTAAAGCTCCATGCAAGAAGCTTCTGGCCAGTTTCCCCTTCCATGGGGAATGACTTTTTGGGGATGACCTGGATAAATATATCCAGAGAATTTCTAGTGGTAAGACTACTCTGTTACCAGATAAGAAAAAGAATAAACACCCGTGTTTTAAGCAGTCTCTCTCCCCAGTTCCTGGAACCTCAGCCTCCAGGCAGTGGTGACGGCATTCTCAGCCAGCTACAAAGCCGAAGACCCAGAGTCAAGCTCAGGGTCACAAAAAGCCGTGGGTTCAAAAAGCTAACAAACAAAACCCCAAAGCCCCCTTGTGAAGGAGCGCTCTAGCTCGGCCGAGTGGGGGGGCGGCTTCGGCAGTTTTCGGTAGCTTGGCAAACAGAAATCAAGGACAAGTGGGTCGTTTCCACAGTATCCCTAGGGTACAAACAGGAATTCCAGGAAATTCCACCTTCTCGGTTCTTAAATTCAAACCTCTCCAAAGATCCATTAAAAAGAAAGCCCTTCTTCCAAGCTTTGGATCACTTACTGCTTCAGGGGGTAATCATGGGAGTCCCCCCTAAAAGAACAAGGTTCTGGGTTTTATTCAAACCTCTTTTGTGGTTCCAAAACCAAATGGAGACATCAGACCCATTCTGGATCTAAAAGCTCAGAATCAGTTTCTGAACATTCGCCATTTCCGAATGGAAACTATTCGATCGGTTGTCTCCACCCTACAAGGCGGAGAATTCTTGGCGTCAATAGACATCAAAGACGCATACTTACACGTGCCTATTCATCCCGCTCGCCAGAAATTCCTAAGGTTTGCAGTGGAACACCGCCACTACCAGTTTCTGGCTCTACCTTTTTGGCTTGGCTACTGCACCTTGGGTGTTTACAAAGGTTCTGGCCCCGCTTTTAGCAAATCTAAAGATGCAGGGCATAGCGGTGACAGCTAATCTAGACGACCTAATCCTGGTAAAGTCGGTAGCACAATTAAATCCCAGTGTGCTCAATACGGTAAAATACCTAGAGCATTTAGGCTGGGTCCTAAACCTACAGAAATCCTCTCTGCAGCCCCAAAGAAAGCTAGAGTATTTGGGCATGGTCATAGCCATGGCCCAAAGCAGAGTATTCCTTCCAGAGCCAAAGATCAAATCGTGAAAGGAACTAGTCCGTATGGTCAAGGCAAAGAAGGGACCATCCATTCATCTTTGCATGAAATTATTAGGGAAGATGGTGGCCTGCTTCGAGGCCGTTCCCTATGCCCATTTTTATTCGAGACTGCTTCAAAACAGTATCCTGGCTGCCAGGAACAGGATAATCCAAGCTCTAGATTTTCCAATGCGCCTATCTTCAGTTGTGCGCCAAAGCTTCAGTTGGTGGTTAAACACCAAAAATTTGCCAGCATGGATGCCAGCCTTTCTGGCATGATGAGCAGTTCTGAAAGAGGCCTCGGCCCAAGGAACTTGGTCCAAGTTCGAAAGGAGCCTGCCCATCAACATATTGGAGATTCGGGCAGTGTACCTAGCCCTCAGAACCTGGACACGCAGGTTACAGGGTTACCCTGTTCGGATTCAATTTGACAATGCTACTGCGATAGCTTATATCAATCATCAGGGAGGCACCCGGAGTCGGGACGCTCAAAGAGAAGTGAACCAGATATTGGTATGGGCGGAAAGTCGTATTCCTTGTCTTTCTGCAATCTTCATTCCAGGGGTAGAGAGTTGGCAAGCGGACTACCTAAGCCGCCAGCAGCTGTTATCAGGAGAGTGGTCTCTCCACCCCGACATTTTTCGGGCCATATGCCAGAGATGGGGGACCCCGGATGTAGACTTGCTAGCCTCCAGGTTCAACAGAAAGTTGGACACCTTTTGTGTCAAGGATAAAAGATCCTTAAGCCTTCGGAACGGATGCACTAATGATTCCTTGGGATCAGTTTTCCCTGATCTATGCATTCCCTTCATTTCTGCCCTTACAGAGACTGCTTTGCAAAATCAGAAAAGAGGGACTACCAGTGCTCCTGGAGGGCCCAGAATTGGCCCAGAAGGTCCTGGTATACCGAAATCATAAGGATGGCGGTGGGGAAACCGTGGATTCTTCCACTTCACCAAAACCTCCTATCGCAGGGTCCAGTGTTCCATCCTTCCTTACGAAAGCTAAATTTGACGGTTTGGCTGTTGAAACTTACATATTGAAGAAACGTGGGCTCTCAGGTCCAGTTTTTTCCACTCTCATTAATGCTAGAAAGCCGGCCTCCAGGCTCATCTATTATAGAATCTGGAAGGCATATGTTTCCTGGTGTGAATCCAGAGGGTGGAATCCGCAAAAATATGTCATTAGTAGGATTCTGGCCTTTTGTCAATTGGGCGTAGATATGAAGTTAGCCCTGAGTACCATTAAGGGTCAAATCTCGGCTTTGTCAGTTTTCTTTCAGAGACCGTTGGAGTCTTATTCCCTGGTCCGGGCATTCGTTCAGGGGGTACTGCGGGTAAATCCGCCAGTCAAACCTTCCCTGTGCCCATGGGATTTGAATCTAGTATTGCCGGTCTTGTAGAAGCGGCCCTTTTGAACCTATTCGCCATATTCCGTTAATTCTTTTGAGTAGGAAATTGGCCTTTTTGGTTGCTATCTCCTCTGCGAGAAGAGTTTCTGAATTGGCAGCTCTTTCTTGTAAAGAGCCTTCTTTAATTTGTCAGCAGGACAAAATTGTATTAAGTACCCATGCTTCCTTCCTTCCTTCCTTCCTTCCTTCCTTCCTTCCTTCCTTCCTAAGGTGGTGTCGACGTTTCATTTAAATCAAGATATTGTTTTACCTTTTTTTTTTTTTTTTTTTCTGATCCACCGTCGGCAGGAGAAAAATTATTGCACGCTCTGGATGTAGTGAGAGCAATGAAAGTTTATCTGCAAGCAACTGCTCAGATACGTAAAACGGATGTTTTGTTATTTATGCCAGATGGTCCCAAGAAGGGCCAAGCGGCATCGAATTCAACTATTTCTAGGTGGATTCGACAAGTGATAATCCAAGCTTATGGGTTAAAGAACAAGGATCATCCTTTTCCTGTTAAGGCGCACTCGACCAGGGCAATAAGTGCTTCATGGGCAGTGCATCATCAGGCTTCTGACTCAGTTCTGCAACTTGGTCTTCAGTCCATACATTTACCAAATTCTATCAAATAGATGTAAGAGGGCATGAAGATTCCGCCTTCGGGCGTAGTGTACTGCAGGCAGCAGTATAGGGCCTCACGCCCGATGGCGGCCTGCTTGATCTGTGTTTCCCTCCCCTCATATTGAGCATTGCTCTGGGACATCCCACTATGTAATGATTAAAGGCTCTGTGTCCCGTGGTGTACGAAAAATAAAATAGGATTTTTAATAACGGCATACCTGTAAAATCCTTTTCTTGGATTACACCACGGGACTCAAAGGCCCCCCCCCCTTTTGCTTTGCTTCAAAACGGAGGTACTTCCCTCATGGGAGGGGTTATATAGAGGGGAACTTGTCTTCATTGGGTGTGCCAGTGTCCAATCGCCTCTGGTGAGCTATACAACCCACTATGTAATGATTAAAGGCTCTATGTCCCGTGGTGTACTCCAAGAAAATGATTTTACAGGTAAGCTACTATTAAAAATCCTCTTCTTTTTTTATTTATTATTTTTTTATGTAAAGGTGAACTAATACTTTAAACTTGCATGCATTATGAAAGTTGTCCTGTATTGTGAGCAGCTGAAAAGGGCTTAGAATCATCAAATTGTGTGAGCTGCTGGTCAGTCTTCACTAATCTATGTTCTGCTTTATTCACTGAGCAGTCGCAGGAAAATAGCAGAATTCCTTCAAGCACCTTTTATAAAATATGGGATGTTATGTAAGTAGTAGCACAATGTCTGTAATGCTGTGTAAAACCTGACTCTTCTGTCCACTCCTCATTCCATAGGAGGGAAGTATACCGAATTTTGCAGCAGGAGGGAATTGATCTTCCTCGCTACGCTGTACTCAACAGAGACCCTGACAAGCCGGATGGTGAGTTTGATTTTGCAAATAGCCATGGCAGGACTTTCATATTTACAAGGTACAAATATGGTGGGCTTAGGTGTGCTGCTTTTAGGCAACATGAAGCCATTTGTTCTTCAGGGTTTTCATACTTTTGTTTTATTTTACATTTACAGTTTGGTAATTGGTATACAGTCCTTTAACCACTTCAGCCCCAGACCATTTGGCTGCCAAATGACCGGGCCACTTTTTGCGATTCGGCACTGCGTCGCTTTAACTGACAATTGCGGTTTTTATTTTTTGCGCTATAAACAAAAATAGAGCGACAATTTTGAAAAAAAAATATTTTTTACTTTTCGCTATAATAAATATCCCCAAAAAATCTATAAAAAAAAATAAATAATTTTTTCTTCAGTTTAGGCCGATACATATTCTTCTACATATATTTGGTAAAAAAAAAACGCATTAAGCGTTTGGTTTGCGCAAAAGTTATAGCATCTACAAAATAGGGGATAGTTTTATGGCATTTTTATTAATAATTTTTTTTTTTTACTAGTAATGGTGGCGTTTAGCAATTTTTATCATGACTGTGACATTATGTCGGACATATCGGACACTTTTGACGCTATTTTGGGACCCTTCACATTTATACAGCAATCGGTGCTATAAAAATGCACTGATTACTGTAAAAACGTGACTGGCAGTTGTAGTGATATAGTTAACCACTAGTGGGCGAGGAAGGGGTTAAGTGTGTCCTAGGGAGTGATTCGAACTGTTAGGGGACGTGGCTTCGAGTGACGCGTCACTGATCGCTGCTCCCGATGAGAGGGAGCATACGATCAGTGTCGGTGTCACTAGGCAGAATGTGGAGATGCTTGTTGACACTGTCCTCTCCCAGTTCTGCAGCTCTGTAACCCGATCGCAGGACACCGGCAGACATAGAGTCCGCGGGTACGGTCACAGAGCTCGAGGCAGGGGCCTGCCTGCGCGGCGGGAAATTAAAAGTGTATTTACGTCACTTTGCCCAGCCGTGCCATTCTGCCGACGTATATAGTCGTGAGCCGGTCGTTAACCGGTTAAGGTACAAAAATAATGTTCATACTTAACAAATGACAAAGCACAGAAAAAGCAATTCGCTGCCTTCTCTGAAGTATAAATTTGCAGTGACTGCTTCCTTATTAAAGAAAAACCAACAAGCATCCTTACTAACTACCACAATAAATTTCTCAAAAGTTGAAATCTTATATCGCCATCTGAAATTTTCCATGGCAAACCTAGCTGCCGTGTGAGAAGCTTGTGTGATGATTGAATATATTCTGCATCATTCCGGTCTCCGGCTCTCTGCTTTCCCCTTCCAGTGCTCATTGTGGAGGGGGCGGAAGGGGCTGGCTCAGACTCTTGGGTGGATCACTGAGAGGATGAGCCAGGTGCTTGTCCAGGCTTCTGGGTGGATCCCAACTATATGGTTGGGATCTTTTCAGAGCCTGGACCAGCTCTGTGACATCAGCTGAAGCCTGCTGTTGGCTGAAAACGGGTCACAGGCGTGCAGAACGAACTGCACACCTTTGATTCATAGGGGAAGTATAGCCAAAAAAGCTTTAGCCATACTTCTCCTTTAACCTACTCCTTAGATGATGTGCAAATGCCACATTAGGCGGTATCACTGCATTCTTATTTAGACTGTACTGATGTTATCCCCTCATATCCTCCTATACCAATTATACACAAATGATGACAAATTACTGTATGTATTATCCTTTGTTAAACGAATGACTTGTTATTTCATACCCTCAATTTGTGGACATCTATCTACATATACTGCTTGTTTTATTTTCTACGATAAAACCAATAAACACATTGAAATGAAATTGAATGCTCATATCATCATGCAAATATTCTATTTAAATTAATTAATTAACTATTATATTGTTCTGTGTTTTATGCACCTGTTTGTAATTTTCATTAATTCAGATATAGGTTAATATTTTGAGCACTGAATACGTTGAATGTTATTACTTTTTCACAGAGTGTAATCTAATAGAAGGTGAGGATCAGGTAGAAGTGAATGGAGAAGTCTTCCCAAAGCCATTTGTAGAAAAGCCAGTTAGCGCAGAAGACCACAACGTATATATTTATTATCCCACGTCCGCAGGAGGTGGAAGCCAAAGGCTTTTCAGAAAGGTATGCCTCTTTTGATAATTCAATATAAGCTTGAGAAATCTCCTTTCATGTGAGTGCTGCCTGTCTACTGGCCATATCTTTCCACATCTTCTTGGATTCCCTGCATGACTCTTGGATAAGACCTCCTGTTTCTCTTGGGTGGAGTCCTGAGGTATTCCCAAACCTCCATTCTAAAGCCTGGTACACACCACTAGTTTTTATTCGTTCAACCCAGCCGGCTGAACAAACAAAAAACTGACAGCTCAGGTCGGAGCCGCTGTACTAACAATTTGATTTGGTTAGTACAGCCATCTCCCCTGATGTTCTGTTGTGTCGCCCCACCAGAACACTCCTGTCAGTGCTCTCAGCCATTGGCTGAGAGTGGTAAATGGGAGCTGGCCGGCAGATCTTTTTTGGTAATTCCCCTACAACATAAGTCCGTCTTCTGTCGGACTGGCTGCAGAACACACCGGTCTAATGTCGGCCAGTTTCCATTGAACCGCCTGATGCTGCTCGACATTCGGCCAGCGTGTACGAGGCTTTAGGCCTATATGCACCTGAGCACACACCCTGCTGGTCCTCCAAAAAACCCAGACACTGGGTTGGAAATTCCATCCCGCCCAAGACACTATGGAATCTCCAAACTATGAAGCCCCATCCAGGAATATCAAAACCTGAGGTTTTCTCCGCTCAAAACAAATGCTCCTTAGTTCTGCACTTAACAAATGTGCAAACCATGTGTCCTTTTCTTGACCAATTCCACAGGGACAAAGCTTCATACTGTCACACTGTATATAGTAGTTGGGCATCATGCCAAACATACTGAAAAATAAATACAAACTACAGTAAATAAGGCTGATAAAATGGCTGCTGAATCCGTTCCAGGAGATGCAGTGTACTCTCTGCTTGTAAATTCATGTGCATTACATTTAAAAAGAAAACACTTGTTATAGTTGTTCATTTAAAATACTATACACCTGCGCTTCTCCTCATCCGATACCCTGGCTGCTATGCTCCCCACCCCCTCTGGTTCAGCTCAACCTCTGCCTTGAATTGTTTTCCATGTATGATGACGACTTCCATAAGTTGAATCCAATATTATGCTTAGTCCATACTTCCCCAGCAGATTCCCTTTTCTCTTTTCCCCCTCCTCCTCTGCCAACCTCTTATTTCCATTTCCTTCCTCTTTTCTCTCCCCGGAATATTAATTGTTCGATATACTTTGTATTTCTGTTTATGCTGATTTAGGGCACGGGCGCCGCTGTAGGAGATAGCCATTTGGCCCGCTCGTTGCCACTTTACATTACTTGATATATCTGTCATATTATAGTCTTGCTGTTTATCAATAAAAATATTTTCAACCCTAAAATAATATACACAGCTGTAAAGGCTTGTTCACACCAGGCCGTTGGTGCATTTTGGTACCATTCATTTCTTAAAGTCACCCCAACACACTGCAGTGCACCACACTGTACAATGTTCATTGCGGTGTTTTGCAAAAAATGCTGTAAGTCCTATTTTTTCATGCATTGAGGTGCAATGCACCTCCAGAGCATGAATGTTTGTGTTGCAGTACAAGGCATGTGGTCCTTTAATGTTGGATATGCTCTGTTTGGATGGATTTTTCATTTTGTTTGGTTTTTCAATACAGATTGGCAGTCGTAGCAGTGTTTACTCTCCAGAGAGCAGTGTTCGCAAGACAGGATCTTACATTTATGAAGAGTTCATGCCGACTGATGGTACTGATGTTAAGGTACAGATAAACTATCTGTCTGCCTTGCAGTCTCTTTTTTTTTTTTTTTGCAGTAACAGAGTGATAAATGTAATATGTTCATATTGGTTAGGTATACACTGTAGGTCCAGATTATGCCCATGCAGAGGCCCGCAAATCTCCAGCTCTGGATGGGAAGGTGGAGCGTGATAGTGAGGGCAAGGAGATCCGCTATCCTGTAATGCTCACTGCCATGGAGAAGCTTGTGGCACGGAAGGTCTGCTTGGCATTTAAGGTTTGTATCTATTTTATTAACTAAGAATTAAATGTTGTTAATATAATTGTTTGAATACACCCACTTCTGTCTGTCCGTTTTTACCCTTTCCCAAATTTTATTATAGGAGTTTTAGATTCCATAAATGTGCATGTTATACTTGTAAATTTGGCACCATTTATCCAGGATGACCTACAATTGCAGGCCATTTCTGTATGCTTGGATCTGCAGTTCTCTATAATACAGCCTAGGAGCATTATAAATCGTTTGAACAGCAGGAAGTTGTCAGCATGTCTGACAATTTCTTCAACTGATTTGCTATAGTCTGCATTTTTACCATAGGCAATGCTTGAATCTGTTACATTGTTAATCAGAGGTGATGTATGCATAGAATAATCCACTCCTGTTTAATCAGAATTTTCTGTGCTGCAACAGTGCATAGATAGAGATGCATAAATACACATTACAAAACAAATAAAACCAATATTAACCTCATAGCGCAGTGCTAAAGCTTTAACCCTTCTATTAATTAAAGTGTTTGTTAACCAAAAAAAAAAAAGAAATACAGATCCTGGTCCCTTAAAGCAGATTAAACAGCACAGTGCTGGTGCTGTGTAATCTGCCCCCCTCTAAACTGTAAAAAACCTGCCTGATCCTGCCACTTCCTGTATCCCCTCTATGTATAACCAGGGCTGCTGAACCCTGACCACCGTAGTCAGTTTGCGTCCCTCTGTCACCCGCAGCCTGCTCTCAGCTCTCCTCTCTTCCTTCCTGCCTCTCGGCTCAGCTCTGTGTCTGTCAGGCCAGTCACGCGACATGCAGCGGCCACGGGTTGCGTGACTGGCCTGAAGATCGTTCTAAACAGGTATTTACAGTGCCTTGCGAAAGTATTCGGCCCCCTTGAACTTTTCATCATTTTGCCACATTTCAGGCTTCAAACATAAAGATATAAAATTAAATTTTTTTGTGAAGAATCACCAACAAGTGGGACACAATTGTGAAGCGGAACGAAATCTATTGGATATTTTAAACTTTTTTAGCAAATAAAAAACTGAAAAGTGGTGCGTGCAAAATTATTCGGCCCCTTTACTTTCAGTGCAGCAAACTCACTCCAGAAGTTCAGCGAGGATCTCTTAATGATCCAATGTTGTCCTAAATGACTGATGGTGATAAATAGAATCCACCTGTGTGTAATCAAGTCTCTGTATAAATGCACCTGCTCTGTGATAGTCTCAGGGTTCTGTTGAAAGTGCAGAGAGCATCATGAAGACAAAGGAACACACCAGGCAGGTCCGTAATACTGTTGTGGAGAAGTTTAAAGCTGAATTTGGATACAAAAAGATTTCCCAAGCTTTAAACATCCCAAGGAGCACTGTGCAAGCGATCATTTTGAAATGGAAGGAGTATCAGACCACTGCAAATCTACCAAGACCTGGCTGTCCCTCTAAACTTTCAGCTCAGACAAGGAGAAGACTGATCAGAGATGCAGCCAAGAGGCCCATGATCACTCTGGATGAACTGCAGAGAACTACAGCTGAGGTGGGAGAGTCTGTCCACAGGACAACAATCAGTTGTACACTGCACAAATCTGGCCTTTATGGAAGAGTGGCAAGAAGAAAGCCATTTCTCAAAGATATCCATAAAAAGTCTCGTCTAAAGTTTGCCACAAGCCACCTGGGAGACACACCAAACATGTGGAAGAAGGTGCTATGGTCCGATGAAACCAAAACCAAACTTTTTGGCCACAATGCAAAACGATATGTTTGGCGTAAAAGCAACACAGCTCATCACCCTCAACACACCATCCCCACTGTCAAACATGGTGGTGGCAGCATCATGGTTTGGGCCTGCTTTTCTTCAGCAGGGACAGGGAAGATGGTTAAAATTGAGGTGAAGATGGATGCAGCCAAATACAGGACCATTCTGGATGAAAACCTTTTGGAGTCTGCAAAAGACCTGAGACTGGGACGGAGACTGGGATCTACAAAGGAATGGTTCACAAATAAACGTATCCAGGTGTTAGAATGGCCAAGTCAAAGTCCAGACCTGAATCCAATCGAGAATCTGTGGAACGAGCTGAAAACTGCTGTTCACAAACGCTCTCCATCCAACCTCACTGAGCTCGAGCTGTTTTGCAAGGAAGAATGGGCAAGAATTTCAGTCTCTCGATGTGCAAAACTGATAGAGACATACCCCAAGCGACTTGCAGCTGTAATTGCAGCAAAAGGTGGCTCTACAAAGTATTAACGCAAGGGGGCCGAATAATTTTGCACGCCCCACTTTTCATTTTTTTCTTAGTTAAAAAAAGTTTCAAAAAAAACAATAGATTTCGTTCCACTTCACAATTGTGTCCCACTTGTTGGTGATTCTTCACAAAAAATAAAAATTTGATATCTTTATGTTTGAAGCCTGAAATGTGGCAAAAGGATGAAAAGTTCAAGGGGGCCGAATACTTTCGCAAGGCACTGTACATGCCTTCATTTTTATAAAAGAGTTCTACAGTGTGCTATGGCAGGCTCTAATAGAGGGGCTGGCATTGAGTGTTATATCTGAGTTAACAAACACTTTAATAGTTTAAACGGTGAATTGGATGTGACCTGACACACACTATAGCACAACATGGCGACCTCCATCCCTAAATTAATTTGTAGAAAAGGAGAGCTGTGGGACTTTGAGTGAGGCTACCGCCATGCCAGATATTAAACAGAAACATAAAATTTACAGTACATACAATATTTTTTACAATGTAACAATAAATTATCAAATAAATAGGTAGTCGCATGACTTACACTAAATATGCTGCTATATAGCATGCGATACAAATAGGAATTTCATATAATAACTGTACATAACAAGGTAGATGGGTTAAAACACATTGTAGGGACAGATAGCTTGGGGCATCTAGGGGCACACAACGCGTTTCCTGGCATTACAGCCATTCATCAGGAGTGTTGTAACATATTATACTGCAAAGGAAAGGGACACGGATTAATAATGATACTCTTAGAATAAGGGAGGACAGAGAGAATGTGTCCCAACAAAGTGGGGACAATCTGGGATACTCACTGCACAGCCCCAAGGCCAGGCCCGGTGTCCGCCAGGGAAGATGGGGGTGACAGGCATGATGTCTCCCCCGGGGTTGAGACAGGGGAACCCTCCAAGGACGGAGAACAGCGCCCAGAGCATAATACGGTGGTCACAGCCTGATCCAATAGACTATGTGTGCACAAAGTGCATGGTGTTCCTGGAAAAAATGTGTATCAAAAAGGGGAAGATTAATTGAATGTGTAAAGTGTGTGAAATCATGGCAGATATCTATGTGTTCCCACAAGGGGACTACATGAGGGGGGTGTATGTGAAATAAAACCAATTAAAGTGGAAAAAAGAAAACGTACCAAAAAAGGATTGCTGAGCTCCCAACAAAGGTAACCTATGTGTGGATTCAGTGTGTGCTGTCCTTGTGATTGAGTCAAGCTGTGCCCCAGAGCATTGGATGAAGAGGAGGAGCCAGGAGCGCCGCCGGGGGATCCAAAAACAGGAGGATCAGGGCTGCTCTGTGCAAAATTATTACACAGAGCAGGCAAGTATAACATGTTTGTTATTTTTTTTTTTTTTAATTAATGTTAAATGTCACTTTAAGGTTGATCTATGTAATACTGTTCATTTAGCTCAGAGTGGGTGTATTTTATTATTGTCACATAAATACAAAGGAAATTTCATGGATACAGATATAATAAATTTTTTTTTTTTTTTTGCATAGATGTAAGTTAAATTTAGGAATGTTCACCAGTAAGCTATTACAAGTTTTCAAACCTAAAATGTTTTATCTTTAAAACCAAAGCATTTCATATAGTGCAATATAGACAGTACTGTATTGTATGTTGTTTGTGTACCTCCTAGCATATGATTAATTCTTCATATTTGTAATTTTCAGCAAACGGTTTGTGGCTTTGACTTGCTAAGAGCCAATGGGCACTCATTTGTTTGTGATGTCAATGGTTTCAGTTTCGTGAAGAACTCCATGAAATATTATGATGACTGTGCCAAAATACTGGGGTATGTTACTATTGCTTTGTTTTCCTTGTCTGTAATTATTCCCATGCTTGCTTTACTAATTTGTAACGCAATGCAGATTAATCTATCGTTGTAATTTAAACCGTGTACCAGGCAGATCCACCTATAGTGAATTTCCCCTTGCTTTTGGTTTCGTTCCTGCACTGTGCACATCCTTTAGGGCAGGAGTGTCCAACCTTTTGACTTTCCTGGGCCACATTGGAAGAAGAAAAATTGTCTTGGAGCAAACATAAAATACACTAACAATAAGAATAGCTGATGAGCAGAAGAAGTTTGGCAGATCACAAGTTAAAGTGGGCCCCAGGCATGCGTGCGGGAGTCGCTGTTTACAGCTCGTGGCTCTGAAGTAACAGCACGGGTATGCGCTGGTGACGTCACTGGCTGCTTCTAAAGTAAATATCTTCTAAACCGTGTACGTTTAGGAGATATTTACTGTACCTATAGGTAAGCGTTATTTTAGGCTTACCTATAGGTAAAAAACAACCAAGGGAGTTTGCTCCCACTTTAACGATCACTGATATAGATAATGTAGCTGAGTAATAAAACTTCATAAAAAATGAATAAAACTAGTGCGATTATTGACACTTTTTGATAAACTGACACATCTATCTGGTTGGATGGATGGAGTAGCAATTTTCAATGAATTCCCAAGGTGCTCATCAGATATTTTGGTTCTAATTTTGCCCTTCGTGTGCTTCATCCTTGAAAATAGTTGCTCACAAATATAGGTGCCGCTGAAAACTGATTACATGAATAAGGCGTGATTGTGAAGAGTGGGATTGTTTTTTCTTATGGAAGATAAAATTTATACAAGTCCTGTAATGAGACACTGTCAAATAATTATTCGCCCACATGTGTTTTCTAATTAAAAATGCATTTTTACAAAAAAAAAAAATCGAAATTTTTAAGTTGGTTTACGATTTTGTGTGCCGCATTTTTAGCATCGTGAGAGAATCATGATCTTTATTCTAAGCAAATAAGATTTTTTTGCGTAGAATAAAGATCATGATTCTCACGATTCTCGTGGCGTAAAATCTTTCACATTATACAAAAAAAAATTGGGCTAACTTTACTGGTTATTTTTTATTTTTTTAAATTCATTAAAGTAATTTTTTCGCTTGGAATAAAGATCATGATTCTCGCGGCGTAAAATCTTTCATGATCTTTATTCTAAGCAAAAAAATTGTGATTCTCATTTTGGCCAGGATTGTGCAGCTCTAACGTGCACATTCCAGCAGCAGCTGAACATCACCATTTAACTGCAGTAACTGCAGTAGAGTGTGCCAATGCACTTTGCATTGGCACAGATGCTTGTAGTCTGATTCATAAATGGTGACAACCCTGCAGCTATATTCATTCGATCTTGGCACTCTAGGAGAATATGTGCCTGTGCCTATACTTTGTACAGGGAAGTGTTCCCTGACTGCCTTCCTGTATTTTGTATTACTTTACTTTGTGTGTTGTCTTGCAAAGCATTGTACTCAGGGATGATCTGTGTGACATCACCTGCCAGTTATTCTGTTGATGGGGCTCCAGAGTTCAGTATCCGATGTGGGTACAGATAGTCCTGTCTGGTTTGTCAGCTGGCCAACCCTTGGTGGGCTTGTCATCAGAGGGTTCGATCTAGCTTTGACATAACAGGGATGCAGTGTTCTGAAAGGGTTTGTGGGAAACCCTCCTCTGGAGCCTGGGTTAGAGGATACTGCTCCTCTAGGGCCATGTGGACCCAAGAAGATTTTCAGATGAATCTTTCACCAGAACAGAGTTAGTGGCTCAAGATCCCCTGTTACCCAAGTGCTATTATTGCGTTGGTATATTGTGGCTGTAAAGTGGAGGTAATCTCACATGCCCCTCTTAAAATACAGATACACTGATATGAATTATTAGAAAGCAGGATGTATAAAGAGCTAGCTGTAAAATTTTGATCTGTCATTTCTAGAATTTCTGGAATTTAGGGGAAAGATGTTAACTTATATTTTCTTTCCATAGGAATATAATTATGAGAGAGCTTGCTCCACAGTTCCAGATTCCCTGGTCTATCCCAACAGAGGCAGAAGATATTCCTATAGTACCAACCACATCTGGAACAATGTAAGTGATATAGATTGAGAGAGATAGAGGCATATATATCAATCTCTCAATCTCAATGTGTGTGTGTGTATATACATACATACATTTTTATATATATATATAAAAATATATATATAATCTCTCATTATAAAGACAGGAGGATTTTAAAGTTGATCATTACTAGTTGTTATAAATCAGAAATCAGCATGTCTACAAAGCAGAATATGTTTTATTTCATGTTCATAAGCATGTGTTATATTTCATTATCCTAGGATGGAGTTGCGATGTGTAATAGCTATTATACGACATGGGGACCGCACTCCAAAGCAGAAGATGAAAATGGAGGTTCGACATCCAAGGTAATAATAAAAGGAGGTAGCTAAATGTTTTGCAAGCAGTATATCAAATCGCTTTTCCCAAGTCATCCTCCAGGATGGTCACATGAGATGGCCTCCACCTCCTACCGGAAACACACAGATATAAAAAGCCCCTCAGTTCTTGTGTTTCCTGCATCCTGCAAAACAACAGCAAAGCATCCCCAGTTTGTCGTTTTTTCTTTTGGTGTTATTTGGGGCAATTTGGTGTTATTTGGGGCAAGTGACCCTGAACACCTCTCACTCTCTCCTGTCTTCAGAGGACTAGGTTGAATTGCTGCAGGAATTTGGGGAGGTTATAAAGGAGAGCTGTGGGTCCTCCCAAAGTTTCCCCTCTCTTTGTTTCTTTTTTTTTTCCCCTTTTGGGAGTCTGCACATTGGGTGGAGTGTGTGGTGGTTGAAGGGCCAAGAAAGGGGACTAACCTGGTGCCAGCTGGGATGTCCCGGTTTCCCGTGCCCCATCCCGCCAATTTTCCTCTGCTGGCTCGCGTGGGCAGACAGGGCATGGTGCCAGTGTTTTTACCAGCACAGTGACACACCAAAGGGGTAATTTTATCCCTGGAGAGCGGGCAGTGTCCAAAGATGGCCGCTGGAATGGATATGACGTCACTAAAGGTGGCGGCTGAACTGGAAGTGACCTTTCGGCGACCATCTTTTATTTCCCTCCAAATAGGACAACTGCCTCCATTTATGTTTTCTTGTTCAGCCCAACAGCCAGTATGCCTTGGCTGAAATAATCTATTACGTAAGATTTTATTAAGTTTTTGATTAAAGGGATGTATTTACAGAAAGGTAGATTCCTTGGTAATAAGACAGGAAGTTAACTTTAGGAAACCTTTTGAAGATATTTTTCCCTAATAAAAAAACCAAAAAAATAAAAGACTTGGGATGTTATTTCTTCATTTTTTTTTTTTTTTATAAGACAGTAAATGTAAAAAAAATTTTTTTTTGTACAGGTTCTTTGAGTTATTCGAACATCATGATGGCTATAAAACGGGAAAGCTGAAGCTTAAGAAGCCAGAACAACTGCAGGTATATTTTGGTGAATTTTTTGAAAATGTGGAGTTTAAACACACTAAATGTGGAGCCCCTTTTGCTTCTTAATTTTGCCTCTAATTTTGGTGAGAAAGTTTAGAAAAAAGTACTGAGACTTCCCTCAGTCAGTTCTTGGAGATCAAGCACTAAAGGTATGGTGAGATAGGCCAAATGAGACCAAAAAATTTCTCCAATGGAAAAAATATTGTTAAAAAAAATGTATTTACGTGTTATAACTAGAGATGAGCTTGGGTTCAGTGTAAACCTGAAAGAAAGCGATCGGCAGTGGCCGAGGAATTTTGCTCCCTGCAGGTGAATGTACACAAAGGGGTGTGGGTGCTTGTCACACCATTGACCCAATACATAACCATGTTATGTCAATTATTTCACAAGCATCCCTGCCCCTTTGCGTACATGCAGCTACAAGGGAATGCCTTTGCTGCAGCTGATTGGTTTGGTACTGACAGCTTCCTTCCTGATTCGCCTAAACATGCGTTCAGACCAAACCCAAGCTCATCCCTAATGATTACTTTCTTACAAAGAAAAGGGGGCTGATGCTTCATTTGGGGATAGTGGACAAAGACATGCAATGCATTCCTTTATCCTAACAAGCTAATAAGTCCCACACTTTACTATATAAATTCTTCTTAATAATAAATGAATATCACGCGTAGCTTCTAAATTTATAACATAAAAATTATGAATACATATATCCAGTCCATGCATGAATAGCTAGTCCGTGCATATATGTGCCACAGTATAGCCACAAAACATAAAAAAAATGGTTCTTGCAAGTAAATCTGTGCGGATTTCTTGTTATATCTCACAATACTGTGCCTATATTCCAATCCATGCTAGTGTGCACTCTCCACCAGGTGTACTCTGACCACACTTTTGCATGTGGTCAGAAACTGCTTTTTGTCCTGTGAGTAAGGACTAGGTGTGCTACCTGAGTGGATGAGCTTAGTCACAGAGTTTTGGCTTTCCTGCCTCAAGCATCGATGCTCCCATCCATCTGGACATGAAAAGAAGAATCACTGGACATAGTGCTTAATCCTTATTAAAATGTTTATTCTACAAAAACTCTTACAATTACACACTCACTTTTTCGCAGTGCTTCCAGCGCACCACTCACATGTATAAGATATGCTGCACAAATCCTCACACTGGTATAGTTACCACTCAATGTGTCTCAAAGAGCGGTGTAACGTCCTCAAAGCTCCTCCCTACGCGTTACGCCACATGGTCACGTGGCTTCCTCAGTAGGATAAAGCCTGCTTTATCATAGAAAAGGAACTATACGAGTGTGAGGATTTGTTAGAGGAAAGCCAAAACTCTGTGACTGAGCTCATCCACTCAGAGAGCACACCTAGTCCTTAGTCACAGGACAAAAATCTATTTCTGGCCATATGTAAAAGTGTGGTCAGAGTCTAAGGTGGGAGTACACCTGGTGGGAGGGAACACCCTAGCACGGATTGGAATATGAGCACAGTATTGTGGGATATAAAAAGAAATCCCGCACATATTTACTTACAAGAACCATTTTATTAAAGCAGAGTTCCAGTCCCCCCAAATACAGCAACATTTAAATCTCATATTTGTGCTCTTTGTAGTTTATGTGAAAATAGTGGATTACTAACCACATCTTGGAAGCAGACAGGTTCCATGCCAGCTGTGGGCATCTAAAGCCCTCTTCTGTTCATTTCTGGTGATTCAGTGCAGCTGGCTACCCAGTATGCACCTCCCAATCTCACGCCTGTGCAGTAATGCCACTGTGCGGCACTTCTTTTGGAAATAACACAAGATTTCGTCATTAGGCGATTCACATGGATAAATGAAGTTGATATCCCAGGAGTCCTTGCAAATTGCCTAGTGACAGAATCGACCTGGGGGCCACAGCCTGAAGTGCTGCAGAAAATCCAAGAAGAAAGGTATTTACTTTAAAAAAAAAATTGCCATTTGTAAGGGCGTTCTGGATGGCCATGAGATTGATTTCACATGCACAAATTGGATGGAACTCCGCTTTAGGCCCCTTTCACACTGGAGACGTTTTTTAGGTGCTTTAGCACTAAAAATAGCACCTGTAAAGCGCCTGAAAAAAGCCTTGGCTGCAATCCCAGTGTGAAAGCCCGAGTGCTTTCACACTGGGGCGCTGCTCTGGCAGGTCGTCAAAAGTCCTGCAAGTAGCTTCTTTGCAGCGCTTTAGGAGTGTTGAATACACCGCTCCTAAAGTACCCCTGCCCATTGAAATCAATGGGCAGCACTGCCGAACCGCCGCTGCTAAAAGCGGCGCTTTTTAACCCTTTTCGGCCGTTAGCGGGGGTGAAAAGCATTGCAAAAACAACGGTAAAACGCCGCTAAAAATAGCGGCGTTTTACCGCCGGTGCGTTTTCAGTGTGAAAGCACTCTTAATATTGTGTGGCTATTCGGTGTCGCACATATGCACAGACTAGCTATGCACGCACGGACTAGATATATGCATTTATAATTTTTATGTTCTGAATTTAGAAGCTACGTGTTGTATTTTTTTTTTTGCAATCACAGATTATATGGTGGATTATATTCATGTGTTATTAAGGAGGACTTGTATAGTGAAGCGTGCCAATTATTACGTTGTTAATTGTATCTCAGCACAGATATATGAGAGTGTGCAAGGTGTGGGTGATTCACAAAAATACACATATTTAATTATTCATTTGTTTCACATAATTGTTTTAAAAATAATCTTTTGTTATAGCCCTTAGAGCCTATTCACACAGGGGCGACTTTAGATCCAACTTGAAGTCGCCTCAAGTTGCGCGGCATGAAAAATCAATGTGAGTGAATGAGAGCCGTCTTAAAGGATCAGTAAAGGACATTTTTTTTTTTTTTTTTTTAAATAACAAACATGTCATACTTGCCTCCACTGTGCAGCTCGTTTTGCACACAGCGGCCCCGATCCTGGTCTTCTGGGGTCCCTCGACGGCTGTCTCGGCTTCTCCCCGCAAGGACTCCACACCTTCATGCGAGCAAGCTCGCATGGTGTGGAGTTATTGCGGGCGCGCTCCCGTGAGCCATAGCCGCTGACTGTATCACTCTGCCCCGCCCCCCGGCGCACCGCGTCATTTGATGTGATTGACAGCAGAGCCAGCCAATGGCTTGCGCTGCTTTCAATCCATCCAGTGCAGCCAATCGACGGCCAGGCTGAGAACAGAGGAGGATGACGGGGACGAGCGCGGGACTTTCGAGGGGTAAGGTAAGTAAAACGGGGGGGCTCGGGGGGGGGGCATTACTGTCGGATGTTTTTTCACCTTAATGCATAGGATGCATTAAGGTGAAAAAACATTTACCTTTACAACCCCTTTTAATGCACACTACTGAAGTCACTCCAACTTCAAAGAAGGTTCCTGTACTACTTCAATCTGACTTCTAGGCGACTTGTAGGCAACTTGTACCCATAGATTTCAATGGAAGTTGCCTCCAAGTCGGATCCCCTGTCTTAACTGAAGCAACTTTCCAGGAAGTAAAAATGGTTTTCCAGGCAAACCCCTCCCTCCCACAGAGCTGATTTATTGTTATATTGGCCACTGGAAAGTCTCCTGTCCTGGAGGCAACTTGAAGTTGCCGTGTAAGTTGCCTGGAGTCTTGCTGTGATTCATACTCAAGTCGTGTCCAAGTTGCCTCCCAAAGTTGCGCTGGAATTCGTGTTGCCCCTGTGTGAATGGGCTCTTAAGCTGCTCGCAAGAACTTACTTTTATGTTTGCATAACTAGAATTGCTTATTAATGCTTGTTAAGGACAAGTAAATGCTTGAATTCTCATAGCCTGGCCACAGTACTCTAAATGAGAAATTGCCTGTTATTTTAAAAAAAGTTTGTATACATGACTATTGTTCTGAGCAGGTTAGAACGGTGTAAAGAAGTCAATAAATACTTTAATATTTCATTAATGTATTTGTATTGAAGGGTGTTTTGCTTTCTTTTGGCTCACCTTCATGGCTTTAAAGGATGTCTAAACCCAACAACAAATCTGTACTATAATGAAGCGTACCTTTCTATAGATGTGATGGCTACATTTGTTTTAATTATTCAGGTTAAGAACATCTTTAGCAAATACAGAAAATGGCTGTTTCTGATATGCCAGAAATACTGTGTCCTTTTCACATCCTGTGAGCTGAACTAAAAGGAAACATTTTATCTTTTTTTCCTTTGTAAACTACTAACACCTCCAACTCCCATGCAAATGAGATGAAGGGAGGAAGACAAGCCTGGGTGATGACTATGGTCCCCCTCCATAGGTAAAATGGAGTGAGTGAGCATAGCCACCAGGAAGCGTTATTTGCAGGATTACCTGTAACGTAAGTGAAAATAAAGGGAAAAAAAGCTTTCAGTGGTAGTAAACCGCAAAAAAATATTTAAAAAAATGGTCCCCTGCAGGATAATAGCATAATATGCACGTAGGAGGCACAGTTGCGGCACGGCTCTCTCAGTGGACAGCACGCCGTCCATTGAGAGTGCAGTGCGCATGCACCCGTGACGCCACCGGCTTATACTATAGTAAATACCTCCTAAAACGGTGCATGTTTAGGGGATACTTACTGTACCTACATGTAAGCCTTATTTTAAGCTTACCTGCAGGTACATGTTAACAATGGGGGCTTTACTACCACTTTAAAAAGAAAACAAATGTAGCAAAACATCTAAGGTCTGGCAAGTCTCAATATATTCATTTTTTGTTTTCAGGTTTAGAAACCCTTTTTTAATGGTTCTTTTCAACATTGCTGCACATATCCTACTAAGCAGAAACAATGCTTTCCATATAGTGTCTAATGCTGACGAGATCAGAACATATTCAAACTGGATACATGTCTGTGTGTTTAGGCTTTAAGTATGATTTACACCTTGATAGGGTAGAACATTTTACAGAGTAAATGCTTGTATAAAAACTGCATTCCTGGATGATTTTGAGCAGGAAGTGCTTGACATAGCAAGACTGCTGCTATCAGAACTTGGAGCGCACAGTGACTGCGAGATTGAAGAGAGGAAATCCAAGCTTGAACAGCTGAAAACGGTCCTGGAAATGTAAGTAAAAGAAATGTTCACAGATCTTGATAATAGAAGAAAAGTGGGTACAGTGCCAAATGAACTATATATGTTATAATAAGTGAATTTCACTGTTTAGGGCAGTCAGGACAGTACAAGGTTTGTCAATCTTGCTGTGGCTTATTACACTTATTCAGTTGCTCTTTGTATTGTTAGGGCCCAATGTTATACAAAGCTTTTGTAGTTTTAAATGGAGTGCGGGAAGTTTAAACCTTTGTTGTGTTATTATTGCTTTCTGTTTCCCACTGGGAAGATTTAAATGTATTTCCTGTCTGTTTGCCAGATGTTAGGCAGGAAGTGAGTGGGTACATAGACGGGAATGATTTTTATTTTTATTTTTATTTTTTCTAGTAGAGTTGTTTTTTTGTTTTTTTTTTAAAGTAAAAGTTGTATTACTGTCTGTGCCCAATTGGGAAGGTTTCTTCTCACTTAGGCTCCATTCACACTAGTGCGACTCCAAAGTCGCATGAACCCCAAGTGCGACTTCAATCTGACTTTACACTCTCTGGATCAAAGTTGCATTAACCGCTTGATGACTGCCTGGCGTACATTTACATAAAATAACGTACCCCGTTGTGATAGGCTCCCCCCTGTGTCCAATCGGCAGGTCCGGCAGCTGCGATGGATGCCGGTAACCCCACGATCGTTCCCAGAGGGGCAGAATGGCGGTCTTCCTATGTAAACAGGGCAGACCGCTGTTAAGCAGAAACATGAATCTCTGTTTTCCTTTTAGTCAAAGCACTCTCCCTACAGTTAGAAAGCACTCCCAGGGAACACATTTAACCCTTTGATTGCCCCTGATGTTAACCCCTTCCCTGCCAGTGTCATTTATACAGTGTCAGTGCATTTGGTGTCGCTGGTCCCCAAAAAGTGTCACTTGGTGTCCAATTTGCCGCAATGTCGCAGTCCCGCATTTACTAGTAAAAAAAATTAAAAAAAATAAGTCCCTAAACCTATCCCATAGTTTGGTTTGCGCAAAAGTTTTAGCATCTACAATCAATTAATACTTATTGGAATTATTTTTACCAAAAATATGTAGCAGAATACACATTGGCCTAAATTTTGGAAGAAATTTGATTTTTTGATTTTTTTTATTGTAAATGTTTTATAGTAGAAAGTTAAAAATATTTGTTTTTTTTTCAAAATTGTCGGTCTTTTTTTGTTTATAGCGCCAAAAATAAGCGCTGAGATGATCAAATACCATCAAAAGAAAGCTCCATTTGCAGGAAGAGGACATACATTTTATTTGGGTACAGTGTCACACGACCGCGCAATTGTCAGTTAAAGTAATGCAGTGCCGTTTCACAAAAAATGGCCTGGTCATGAAGGGGGTAAAACCTTCCGGAGCGGAAGTGAAGTGGAGCTGAAGTAGTGCAGACACCTTTTTTTAAAGTGAATGGGTGCCATTGAAAAGAATGGGTTTCATCTGGTCATGTGGCTTTGATGTCCAAAGTCACATGAAAAGTTGCACAAGTATGAATGGAGCCTTATGCGTAGTTGTCTGTTGTCAGAACAGAATGTGAGTGAAAATATCTCTACTGGGAAGCAAGATAGCAGTGAAAACATAACCGAGGTTCTATTACATCACCACTCCTAGAAGGAAAAGATGCTTGGTGGGAGTTAGGCCGGCCATAGATGGAGCGATTTTTTTCTTGAAAAACGCTAGATTCCCCCACCAACACAGCCAGTGTTGATGGGATTGCCGCAATCCCTCCCACAAAGCTATTGTACTCTCCGGGCGGGGACGACTTCCCCTTTCCCCCCATTGCGTTCTCACGGTGGAGATGGCTTCCTCTGCCAGAAGAACACAGTGATTATTGCTAGCGGTTGTTGGCAATAATCGCATGTAAAATCTGACAAGCTCGTTGCACCCAAGTTGATCGATCAATCAACTTGGGTACATTCAGCCTGTCCATTTTTGGTTTGAATCTTGACTTGAACTGTCTATATGGACAGCTGTAGGATTTATCAAAGGAGTGATGTACAAAGTGCATTAGCAACCAAACAAAAATTATTCTGCAATGTTCTGATTACTTGCACTACAGAAAACTAGAGGATTAATTGCTACTGCTGAGAAGTTAGGTTAGTATGGGTCTCGGAGCATACTGTACCTATAATTTAACTGTGGTTGTAGTTCAGCCAGATCCGATTCTTTATCTCATGACTTGGGGATACCACGCCTGTCTACTGTAGGCTCAATTTCACTGTATCCATTCACCTTTACCTCTGCCATTTATCGACTCCTTTATTAAGTACATCCTAATATGTCTTATGAAATTTCACTCAAACAAATCCCAACAGTATTGGCTTTATTTATAGGGTTTAAGTGATGGCTTTTCCTATTTGTTACTGTTTGGTTCAGGCTTTCTCAACCAAGGTTCCGTGCAACCCTAGGGTTCCTCCAGAGGTTGTTAGGGATTCCTTGAGCGGTAAACAATGAAATATTGATTTCCCAATTCCAATGACTATCAACATACAGGGGCAATTTCCCACTGACAATTAATTACCTTCTGCACTGATCACCAATGCAAGGGGGCATTTTACCATTGACCACTAATGTAATGGGAAGCTACAATTTTCTGGTCATTATTATTCATTTTCATGATTATTATTGACATGCAGAGCAAGGGAGTGTTGTAAAGTAATGAAATTATCTCTGGTTGTCAAATATTCTAGGGACGCCATTTTTTTTATTAAAATGTTCAACAGCTTACTGCTTATTTTTCCATAAAATTGTAATATAATAATTTTATTCAGGGGTTCCCTAAAAAATTTAAATTTATTTTGAGGGTACAAAGATTGAGAAAAGCTGGTTTAGTTCAATTAAAACTCTTCTATATATGTGCCCATCAGTGGAGTGGAGACATTTGTGCAAGTTATGAACAAGTGATGCTTTCTTCATTTAGTAAATTATGCTTGGTTCTACTGTCTACATGTTTTTTACATGTTTATTATCTATATTTTTGTAATGCCAGTCTTTTGGTTTTTATCTGTTATGTAGTCACTTTGCGCCCCCTGGTGGAACTGTTCACTGCATTTTTTTCCTAATTAGAATGAACGTGCTTTGGAAAAATGATGATCACTTATGTTAACGATAATCTTGTTTACTCAGTGTATGATGTATTTTCATTCAAGGCAAATACATGTTAGTTTTTATTACGGTAATTAAAGGTTGTCTTTGTCGGTTCCTTTTCATGTCAGTGGTTCTGTGCCTTGCCCATTATTTGCACATAATGAAAATAAAAAAACAGCGATTCTTTTTTTCCAGGTACGGACATTTCTCTGGTATTAATAGGAAAGTACAGCTGACTTATTTGCCCCATGGTCATCCAAAAATATCCAGTGAGGATGAAGGTAAGATAGGTAAGGTTTTATCATGTATAACACTGAATTAGACAGTATGACGCGTTTTCATGCAAATGTAATGTCTTCATAGATGCCCGAAAGGACTCCCCATCTCTACTTCTAGTCTTGAAATGGGGTGGGGAACTGACACCAGCTGGGCGAGTGCAAGCAGAAGAACTAGGACGGGCTTTCCGCTGTATGTATCCTGGAGGGCAAGGTAGGTTTTATTTTCATATACATTTTTCTCTTCCACTACCCTTCTGTCTTTTGACCAAACCTGAGCTCCCCACCATGCCTTTCAAAGTGTAACATGTTCATTGTGCTTTGTGATTTGCAGCTGTAATTGCGGTGAAAGGTGGTTCTGCAAAGTATTGACTCGGGGAGGCTGAATACAAATGCACGCCACACTTTTCACATATTTATTTATTTGTAAAAAAAAAAATTAAAGCCATTTATGATTTTCCTTTCACTTCATAATTATGTTCCACTTTGTGTTGGTCTATCACATAAAATCCCAATAAAATACATTTACGTTTTTGGTTGTAACATGAGAAAATGTGGAAAATTTCAAGGGGTATGAATACTTTTTAAAGGCACTGTATTTGGAAACGGCACGCAGGAGTTTTTTTTTGCCTTGCTGCATAGAATGCAAACCACCTTCCTTTTACAACTACTTTACCAAGCTGAATGTGACTTTCGCCAAACATTTACTGGTGGTGAATCAATCGCCTCCTTTTAAACCACATGCACCTGGAAGATTCACCTGCATTGAATGTCATATTCGTGCTTTATAAATTTGCCCCAAGGTATCAGTGTTTTTCTATAACTGCTCATATTTACTGGCACACTCATTTGCATAGTTGACACTAAGGGACATAAACTGAGCATCAGAGGCACTTGTTCTTGTTGAATGTTTGAACCTAACCTCAGTGTGTATGTAGCTCAACATGCCTTTTGTCTGCAAGAAAGAATGCATAAAGCTTGTAATAACGCTGTATCTTTTTTTTTTGTCGTCTGCTTAGAGCTCTCTAATTGTAGGTGCAATGTTTTTCTCTGTATGTTATGTAAATGTAATTCATTCTCATTTTGTAACCTGTCCTCTGCGCTTATAATGCCTTTGGCCCTAGTTAACCCTCTGTCCTCTCTGTTGTGTCAACGTATCATTCTAGTGGGTGGTAAAATCCCGGCTTTGGGCTGTAGCTCTCCTGTAGACTGTGGTAAGAGCCCTGATTGTAGTGTGATTTGCACTTTTCCCATGATTGCATCGGGAAAATCTTTTCCCTTGACCCTCTGGAGTAACAATTATAACTACTCTTCAAAAATGAACTAACAATAAGATGGTCTAGTTCAGGGAGATGCAATTAGCGGACCTCCAGCTGTTGCAAAACTACAAGTCCCATCATGCCTCTGGGTGTCATGCTTGTGGCTGTCAGTCTTGCTATGCCTCATGGGACTTGTAGTTCTGCTACAACTGGAGGTTCGCTAATTGCATTTCACTGATCTAGTTCATAACAATTAATCAGATATTTGTTTTATGCTGCAAGTGATACTAAAACGTTTGTAATCTTCTAAGTTGCCTCTGGCAGCATTTTTATTTTTTACATAAATGTCCCCCTGTGTGCCAGACTAAAGTTATTAGGACATTTCCATACTTGCAATGAAAACCTCTTAATTTAGATGGTGTACTGGTTATCTAAACCTTAGAACATGTTGGCTTACAGGACATTTATGTGGGGCTTTTATCAGTGGGCATGTTGGACATCTGTAATTGGTAGCATAAATGTTTAGAGCCTTATAAAGATTTGGTGATTTGGCTTTGGTTTACCTAGCAGCAAATTGGATCATGGCTTCATAAATTAGAAGTTCCTATGATGACACTGAGGTCATAACATAAAGGTTACAATTCCCAGCTGCTTTCCTTTAGGCCCCATGTACACGGGACGCTGCTAAACGTACGTTCAGAGGCAGTTGGACGCTTTTTTCAACTGCCCCTGAACTCATTCAATGTGATCCTTTGTGACCATGTACACAGTCTTGTTTATTGCTGTTTTTAGGCAGTTACGTTTACCAGCGTTTCTTTGAAAGCAAAAAAATGGGTTCAGACGCTGAAGATTTCCACGTTTCAGACGCCAAACGCGACCAAACGTGGTAACCCGCGTTTAGCAGCATTTCGTTTATAGGCCTTTTTCGTTTTTGGCCATTTAAAAAGAAAGCAGTTGTAAAAACGTCACATGTACATGAAGCCTTGGGGCTCATGTCCACAAGCATTGTTTTCCGCGTCAAACACAAGTCAGAAAACTGCCATTAACTTGATTAGAGTTGAACACGTGGCAGTGTAAAGACTGCGTTTACCCTGCCTTGTGTGGCTCTGTGTTTCATAACTAGGTGTGCATGCAAAGCAGGTCAAAAGCAGCCTGTTCTTGGCAAAACAGTGTTTGACAAGAACACCCCTTCAACATGAGCTCTTGGTTGAAAGGAAAGCTCAAGACAGGAATTCGGGAGATTCACTGACCCAGCAAGACCCAAATGGGGGTATAATAAATTGTACATCTATCAAAAGATTATTTTTTATTTTTTTGCTTTGCTTCTAGCTCTGTGGTACGGTACAAACAGAAGGGCAACACATGCAAAATAAAACCAAAGAAATTTCCAGCTCAATTTACCAACCAGCCTGCAACCAACCGAATTGTCCTTTTTAACAGTATGCATTAAAAACAGGGGTTTAGTTTGCACACATTTGCAAATACATGCATAAGCTACGGAGCCCCGTCAAGACACCCCAGTATTTTCTGTAGTCCTAACTCTAAATTTCTAACTCCCTCCAAGCTCACCTGCCCTTTGCCTATCCATTATAATGCATGTGCTTCCACTGTGGAGGCTCTCAAAATTTTTGAGTTAGGACTACAGAAAATACTGGAGTGCCTTTACGGTCTCTGTAGCTTACGCATGTATTTGAAAATGTGTGCAAAATAAACACCTGTTTTTAACGCTTACTGTTAGATAGGACAATTTGGTTGGTTGCAGGCTGGTCGGTAAGTTGAGCTGGGACTTTTGTTTGGTTTTGTTTTTCTGGCTCTGTGGTACAGCGTTTTTATTTTTTTTAGTTTAGGAAGTTCTGAAGGCATGGTTAGAATTTTATTATACGTTAATGGATATTTAACAAATTGACTATTCTGCTACCAAAATGAATGTTGCAGTGGAAGATCTATAGGCAGGCATTGATCTCACATTCAAGAACTCCCTCATACTGGTAAACCCAAATACCCAGACTAGGACTGAAGAATGGAGGGAAGAAAAAGTAGAGAAGTATCCACTTACCAGGCGTAATCATTCATCTCCTAACCTTCTTTAACCACTTGACCACTGGGCACTTAAACCCCCTTAATAACCAGACCAATTTTCAGCTTTCGGTGCTCTCACATTTTGAATGACAATTACTCAGTCATACAACACTGTACCCATATGAAATTTTTGTCCTTTTTTTCACACAAATAGAGCTTTCTTTTGGTGGTATTTAATCACTGTTGGGTTTTTTATTTTTTGCGCTATAAGAGAAAAAAGACTGAAAATTTTGTAAAAAAATGATTTTTTTTTCGTTTCTGTTATAAAATTTTGCAAATTACTATTTTTTTCTTAATAAATTTTGGCCAAAATTTATACTGCTACATATCTTTGGTAAAAATAAGTACAAATTGGTGGATATTATTTGGTCTTTGTGAAAGTTATAGAGTCCACAAGCTATGGTGCCAATATCTGAAAATTGATCACACCTGAAGTACTGACGGCCGATCTCATTTCTTGAGACCCTAACATGCCAGATAAGTACAAATACCCCCCAAATGACCCCTTTTTGGAAAGAAGACATTCCAAGGTATTCAGAAAGAGGCATTGTGAGTTTTTTGAAGTTGTCATTTTTTCCCACAATTCTTTGCAAAATCAAGATTTTTTTTTTTCTCTTTTTTTTTTTCACAAAATTGTCATATTAGCAGGTTATTTCTCACACACAGCATATGCATTCCACAAATTACACCCCAAAACACATTCTGCTATTACTCCCGAGTATGGCGATACCACATGTGTGAGACTTTTACACAGCGTGGCCACATACAGAGGCCCAACATGCAGGGAGCACCTTCAGGCGTTCTGGAGCACCAAGGCCAATTCTGACATTTCTCTCCTACATGTAAAAATCATCATTTATTTGCTAGAAAATTACATAGAACCCCAAAACATTATATATGTTTTTTTAGCAAAGACCTTAGAGAATATAATGGTGGTTGTTGCAACTTTTTATCTCGCACGATATTTGCGCAGCAATTTTTTAAACGCGTTTTTTACGGAAAAAAAATGTTTTGTGCTTAAAAAAAAAACAGTAAAGTTAGCCCAATGTTTTTGCATAATGTGAAAGATGAAGTTACGCCGAGTAAATAGATACCTAACATGTCACCCTTAAAAATTGAACACACTCGTGGAATGGCGCCAAACTTCGCTACTTAAAAAATCCCCATAGGCGACGCTTTAAATATTTTTACTGGTTACATGTTTTGAGTTACAGAGGAGGTCTAGGGCCAAAATGATTGCTCTCGCTCTAACGTTCGCACCGATACCTCACATGTGTGGTTTGAAAACCGTTTTCATATGTGGGCGGGACTTACGTATGCGTTCGCTTCTGTATGCGAGCTCACGGGGACAGGGGCGCTTTAAAAAAAAAAAAAATGTTATTCTTCATTTTACTTTATTTATTTTAGTTTGACATGTTTTTCCGCCCTAAACATTTTTTTGATCACTTTTATACCTATTACAAGGAACGTAAACATCCCTTGTAATAGGAATATGGCATGACAGGTCCTCTTTACAGTGAGATATGGGGGGGGGTGTCAATAAGACCCCACATCTCACCTCTAGGCTGGGAAGCCTGAAAAAAATACAAAAAAAAAAAAAACAACAATCCTGGCTTTGATCGTAGCGGTGAGTCGGTAGAAGCACCGGAGGGCGGCGGGGGGGGCGGGGGGGGGACATCCCCTCTCGCCTCCCGCCTCCCGCAAGAATGATCAAGCGGCGGAACAGCCGCTATGATTGTTCTTATGGTGTAGGGAATCGCCGGCTGAAAAAGCTGATATCTGAATGATGCCTGTAGCTGCTCCCATCATTCAGATATCCCCGCACAAAGTCAAGGACGTCATATGACGGCCGGAGGGCGGGAAGTGGTTATTGCAGAGTATTGCCGGGCATTGCGGAGTATTGCCGGGCATTGCGGAGTATTGCCGGGCATTGCGGAGTATTGCCGGGCATTGCGGAGTATTGCCGGGCATTGCGGAGTATTGCCGGGCATTGCGGAGTATTGCCGGGCATTGCGGAGTATTGCCGGGCATTGCGGAGTATTGCCGGGCATTGCGGAGTATTGCCGGGCATTGCGGAGTATTGCCGGGCATTGCGGAGTATTGCCGGGCATTGCGGAGTATTGCCGGGCATTGCGGAGTATTGCCGGGCATTGCGGAGTATTGCCGGGCATTGCGGAGTATTGCCGACTATGGCAGGGTATTGCGCGGACTATGGCAGGGTATTGCGCGGTGTATGGCAGGGTATTGCACAGGGTATTGTGGAGGGTATTGCACAGGGTATTGTGAAGGGTATTGCAGAGTATTGTGGCGGGTATTGCAGAGTATTGTGGCGGGTATTGCAGAGTATTGTGGCGGGTATTGCAGAGTATTGTGGCGGGTATTGCAGAGTATTGTGGCGGGTATTGCAGAGTATTGTGGCGGGTATTGCAGAGTATTGTGGCGGGTATTGCAGAGTATTGTGGCGGGTATTGCAGAGTATTGTGGCGGGTATTGCAGAGTATTGTGGCGGGTATTGCAGAGTATTGTGGCGGGTATTGCAGAGTATTGTGGCGGGTATTGCAGAGTATTGTGGCGGGTATTGCAGAGTATTGTGGCGGGTATTGCAGAGTATTGTGGCGGGTATTGCAGAGTATTGTGGCGGGTATTGCAGAGTATTGTGGCGGGTATTGCAGAGTATTGTGGCGGGTATTGCAGAGTATTGTGGCGGGTATTGCAGAGTATTGTGGCGGGTATTGCAGAGTATTGTGGCGGGTATTGCAGAGTATTGTGGCGGGTATTGCAGAGTATTGTGGCGGGTATTGCAGAGTATTGTGGCGGGTATTGCAGAGTATTGTGGCGGGTATTGCAGAGTATTGTGGCGGGTATTGCAGAGTATTGTGGCGGGTATTGCAGAGTATTGTGGCGGGTATTGCAGAGTATTGTGGCGGGTATTGCAGAGTATTGCACCAGGGTATTTTGCAGAGTATTGCACCAGGGTATTTTGCAGAGTATTGCACCAGGGTATTTTGCAGAGTATTGCACCAGGGTATTTTGCAGAGTATTGCACCAGGGTATTTTGCAGAGTATTGCACCAGGGTATTTTGCAGAGTATTGCACCAGGGTATTTTGCAGAGTATTGCACCAGGGTATTTTGCAGAGTATTGCACCAGGGTATTTTGCAGAGTATTGCGGCAGGGTGTATTGCAGAGTATTGGCAGGGTATAGCACAGGGATGGCTGAGCAGGGATGGATGGATGGCTGGATCTGTGACTGCAATTGTCACAGATCCAGCCCACAGTGCTGCTGCTGCCATCCGCTCCCTCCCCCTCCCCTCTCACACTGTACCGATCGGTACAGAGAGGGGAGGGAGGAACCGGCGTCATCAAATGACGCCGGTCTGTTTACAAGTGATTGCTCCGTCATTGGACGGAGCGATCACGTGGTAAACGGCCGCTATCAGCGGCGATTTACCGCGATTCGTGATCCGCCGGGTCCTCTGGACCCGGCGGTCACGGAGTTTCCCGTGTGCGCGCCCCAGGGGGCGCGCGGGAGCGCGATTCTGGGAGGACGTTATATAACGTCCTCCCAGAGTTAAGCAACCACCTTGTCGACGTTATTTGTCGGCAGGTGGTTGTTAAGTGGTTAAAATGTTAGCCATTTCGTTACGATATACTGGAAGATGGCAAGAAGACTGCACAATGTACTCTTTTGTTCACCCAGTTTTACTGGTACCACATCCTCCCATATAAGGCACTATAAAAAATATTGAGTCCTTAAAAAAAAACAAAAAAAAAAACTAATAGGACTTTAAAGGTACCACACCATATATAAATTCCCCTTTCACACTTGTGCGACTTGTCCTGCGACTTGGGACTGCAAAGTCGCATGACAAGTCGTACCCCATGATTTCCAATGGGTACCATTCATATCTGTGCGACTTCAAGGTAGTCCCTGCACTACTTTGGTCCGACTTTGACGCAAAGATTACAAAGGCATTGCTTCAAGTCGCATCAAAGTCGCGTGACTTTCAGGTCGTACAAGTGTGAAAGGGGCCTACAACATTTTTTTTAAAAAGTTAAAAAAACAATGGGCCTAACATAGGTGTTGATTATAAAAAAAATGCAGTTACATATATTGCCGTGTATGGTGATCATGTGGGGTGTTCCATGCAGGAATCTCCCATGCGTTTTGCAGGGACAAGGCCCACTTTCTCGGGGAGAACAGACATAAATCTCTGTCCTGGATTCTCAATGTACATGCAAGTTGAAAACAAAAATGTGGAACTGCAACCACTGCACATTAACCTCCCTGGCGGTATGATTATGTCAGATTTTTGATGCTGAAAGCGGTACCATAATTTTGCATGGAAATTTGGCATTTTCTATTGTAGGCCTGTAATTGTTAGAAATTGTTAGAAATAACTCCCTTAAATCTGTCCAAACAAGAGTCTAGTAAATTGGTATGAATATCGCGCTGTCCCTTTTAAAAGTGAAAAATGAAAATGAAGCAGCTTGCACAGCAAAAAGATCAATAATTTGCAAAAATAACAGAGTATAAGTGCAGCTCTAAAAATGACGTGTCATCAGATGACTGATAACATATTAAATCAAAAAGTATAAACAAAAACACCACATGTATGCACCGTAGTGAGATGTAAAAAAATTATCAAGTGAAAAGAATACAAATATAATAGTCCTTTGATGAAAAATTATAAATATAATATCCTTCAAAAAATCATGTTGATAATATGCAAAAGAAAGTCATAATGTCCCAAATGGTGAGTAAATAAACAGTCTATTTGTGACTAGGAAAGAAAATTGATAGGAGATCCAGCACAGTATGTGATCAGGCTTACCGAAAGGATTGAACCCAGATAAGCATACACTCACTAGGTCAATCAGGCTTGTGTGGTCAATAGACCAAGGAAGGGATGTTTCAACAGACACAGGTTCCAGGAACTCAGCGGTGGAACTTCCGAAGTTGTTTTACAGGTTATAACGCCCAAACAGATGGATGATGTGGAAAAAGAGGAAAACAGGAGGGCACATAGCGTAATTCTGCAAGATATCTCACAGCTATTTATAAAAAAAAAAAAAAAAAAAATAACACTCACATTTGAGGTGATAAAAAAGCGCTTAAAAGAAATGGCAAGAACAGTGGCATCAGTAGTCCATCCCGACGCGTTTCGTTCAATAGAACATCATCTGGGGTACCGAACCACTGTCGTTATTGCCCTTGTATACAATAAAAAAAAAACATAAACGAGTTGTGGCTCCAATGAAAGCTCTGCAATCAATAATTGTTACCTCCGGGTTTGCCAAGATGGCGTCCATGGCGTGCGGTTCAAGCCTCATTCTGAATGAGAACCTGAAACCGGAAGTGCGTGTAATGAATGCCATACCGCACGTTAAAAAAACAGCAGTTCAAGCCTCGTAATAACGTTCCAAAATTAGGAAGTGTGCAATTCACCTTCATGTCGCATGTCCAGACTTAACCAATAGGCATAAAATAAAGTCATGGGAGCCTTGTTTTTATACGCAGACGGAAGAGCAGCTTAACATACTGATAACGTCAGGGACTCCAAAAGCGGCCATATGGTTCATATACTGGTACTAATTGATAGAGCCTAGATTTTCAAAGAAATCATGACTATAATAAAACTGTCTTATAATGCCAACAAAAACAAGGCTATATTGATGTCCGTTTATGCAAAATATAATGACAAAAACATTATGCGACATGAAGTGGCAAGTCTAATAAAATGTATGGTGATTATTAAAACAGTAAATGAATAATATGAGTAACTCAATTGGTAGAATCCCAATAAGAAGCCACAAGGTGAATATGGGTCTTCGTTGCATTTACATACATAATTTATTGATCAATACAACTAATAAATACAACCAGTTAAGTTAAAATATGAGTATGAAGAAGGAAAAGAGTGGGAAATATATTAAATCAATAATAAAATTGAAAAAATGAAAAACTGTACTATATAGTACATGTTGAACCCAGCATCAACCGACATTATGATTTATTTATGAACGCATTAATGTCCCACTCGACATTTAAGCCATATGGCGAGTGAGACTGCAATTTGTAAATCCAATAAGTTTCTAATCTCGCTCCGCCCTGGGTCCTGGCCCCACCTCTCCAGGGGGGGGACATACTTTTCGATGATAAGAAACTGAGACCCCCTCGGGTCACGATTGTGAAATTTGACTATAGTGTCTCGACATAGTATGTTTGGTGTCTCCACCCAAAATTTTCGCAACATGCTCACCTACCCGTATGGAGAACGCACGTATCGTGCGGCCCATGTATTGCTTCCCGCACGGGCAGGTGATCAAGTACACAACGTGTGTGGTTGCACAAGTGCAAAACGTCTTGATGGGATAGGTTTGATTAGTTACTTTTGACTGAAACTCCAAAGATTTACGTCTCCCACATGAGTTATACTGACACACTGTGCATTTCTTGCATGGAAAGTAACATCCATATTTTGAAAAAAATTGGGGCGCACTGGGGGGTTAATAACATTGAGAGCAATGCTACCCCTAAGGGATGGGGGCACCCCTAAACACAACCTTAGCTTGTTCTGGTAAGATAGGGCCAAGGATTCGGTTATTCTCAATACATTCCAATGACGGTTAACCACTTCCCTACCCAGCCATAGTCAAATGACGTCCACAGATGGGATCTCCCATCCTGGGTGGACGTCATATGACGTCCTCCGCTTTGTAGGGGGATATCTGAATGATGCCTGCAGCTAGAGGCATCATTCAGATATCCTTTTGAAGTGCCGGCGATTCTGCGCACCATAAGAACGATCATCCGGTGCTTCTCCGGGCTCCCCGTGCGATCGGGGACCCGGAGCGAATCTTCCGGCGTCGTTGGTGGGGTCATGTGATGAGCATAGAGATGACTGGTGACCAGATGGTCACTAGTCATCTCTATGATCGTCGGAGGCCCGGGCGCGATGTGATGACGTCACGCCCGGGCTTCAAATGTAAACAAAGCCGCCACTGTGGCTGTAAGTATGAGATCAGTGAAAAAAATTTCACTGATCTCATGCTTTCCAGCCTGGAGGAGAGATGTGGGGTCTTATTGACCCCGCATCTCTCCATAAAGAGAACCTGTCACACATATCCTATTACAAGGGATGTTTACATTCCTTGTAATAGGAATAAAAGTGATAAAAAAAAAAAAAAAAAGTTAAATCATTGTAAAAAAATAAATAAATAAGTAAAAAAAAAAAAAAATATAATAAAAAAAAAAAAATTAAAACGCCCCTGTCCCCGGTAGCTCGCGATCAGAAGCGAATGCACACGTAAGTCGCCCACATATGTAAATGCCATTCAAACCACGCATGTGAGGTATCGCCGCGTGCGTTAGAGCGCGTGCAACAATTCTAGCACTAGACCTCCTCTGTAATTCTAACCTGGTAACCTGTAAAAAAAATTAAAGCGTCGCCTTTGGAGATTTTAAAGTACCGAAGTTTGGCGCCATTCCATGAGTGTGCGCAATTTTAAAGCGTGACATGTTAGGTATCTATTTACTCGGCGTAACATTGTCTTTCATATTTTCCCAAAAAATTGGGCTAACTTTACTGTTTTGTTATTTTTTAATTCATGAAACCATTTTTTTTTTTTTTTTTAAAAAAGGCGTTTGAAAAATTATTGCGCAAATATCGTGCAAGAAAAAATGTTGCAATGACCGTCATTTTATTCCCTAGGGTGTCTGCTAAAAAAAACATATATAATGTTTGGGGGTTCTGAGTAATTTTCTAGCAAAAGAATGATGATTTGTACATGTAGGAGAGAAGTGCTAGAATAGGCCCTGTATTGAATAGGTACAAAAAGCCCTGTATTGAAGTGGTTAATAATGGTCCTCAATTCCTTATGTTGGACTGAATAGGATGTGAGCATGGAAATACTTAAATGATTCATCAGGCTCACGTGGAGGTTTATCAATCAATAAGGTCCTACGGTTAACCTGTGCAACATTTTGTAATTCAAGATTGACAGCAAATTGGTCATACCCCTTCTCAATAAATCTCTGTTTGACACCTATTTTTCCCAGGCCTCTCTGCTCAATGTTAGTGCAGTTCCTGCGTAGCCGCAAAAATTGGCTACAAGTACCACAGTGGGCAGGAGATGCCAAAGGAAAAAGAAGAAAGGTCAAATAGGCCAAGGAGTTTTTAACCTCAGCACAAAGGAATTGACTGTTGATTAGCTAACTGTCCTGGATAAGGGCTTAAAATTTGCCCCTCCAAGGAAGTTAAACAAATTTAACACGTTCATTGACGTCCATAAATTTGTACGCAAAATTAACATTCAAAGATATCTCACATCTAATACCTCACCTCCTATTGAAAGAGCCGCAACTTCTGGAACTGTCCGTTCAGGATTGTCAAACCCTTCACTGTTTAACCCTCCAGTACCTGTGGGTCCAGCAGTTAGTATTTTTAATGGTCAGGTAAGGAAGCCAGATCTTTAAGAACCAATTAAATTCTACAATCCTCCTCTACCCAAAGAGGGCTTCCAGTCATTCTGTGATAGGAAAGACCTTGTGGTCCGCCCTGTGGACAAAGGAGGGGGCATTGTTGTTATGGACAAACCTGAATATATTACTGAAATGTATAGAATTCTTGCTGATCAAGACACCTATCAGGAACTTCCGAATAATCCTACCAACAAGTTCAAAAAAGAGTTTGATAATTTGGTTACCAAGGGTTTTGATGCACATATTTTAAATAAGAAGGCATACTTAGTGCCTGTTGCCCCCAGAATGCCGACTATATACCACTTGCCGAAAATTCATAAGGATCCCTTGCATTCCCCTGGAAGACCGATAGTAAGTGGGATGGACTCCATTACATCCCGCATCGGTCGTTACATTGACTTTTACCTCCAACCATTGGTCAAATTAACCCCGTCTTACCTGAAGGACACTACTTCTACCATCAAATTATTGGAGAATGTTAACATACAAGGGGATTATTTACTTGCTACTGCTGACGTAGCATCGTTATATACGTGCATCCCACAAAATGTAGGAATAAAAGCTGTTCCACACTTCCTTGATAGTGAGCCTTCTCTTATGGACGGGCAGAGACAATACATCATTGAATTATTACAGTTTGCCACAACTCATAATTATTTTTGGTTTGATCAGAATTTTTTTTGCAAAAGAGGTGTGGCAATGGGGGCTAAATTTGCCCCAAGTCTCGCCAACCTGTTTATGGCCAAGTGGGAGGAGGATATCGTCTTCTGAGCCCAGATCTTCCCTATTTCTGTGGGCCAGGTATATAGATGTCATCCTCCTCCTATGGGATGGTTCCCCTGAGTCATTGAGAGAATTTTTTTATTTTCTCAATAACGATCAAGGTATTTCTTTAACGTTTGAATGCAGTGCAACTAAGATTAACTTTCTCGACCTTGAGATTGAATCTTGTCAATTCAAATTTCAAACACATTTCAAGTCAACTGACCACAATAGCTTCATACCTATTGATAGCTGTCATCATAGGTCATGGCTCAAATCAGTTCCTTGTAGCCAATTTTTTGCGGCTACGCAGGAACTGCACTAACATTGACACCTATTTTTCCCAGGCCTCTCTCTGCTCAAACAGAGATTTATTGAGAAGGGGTATGACCAATTTGCTGTCGATCTTGAATTACAAAATGTTGCACAGGTTGACCGTAGGACCTTATTGATTGCTAAACCTCCACGTGAGCCTGATGAATCGTTAAGTATTCTATGCTCACATCCTATTCAGTCCAACATAAGGAATTGAGGACCATTATTAACCGTCATTGGAATGTATTGAGAATGACTCAATCCTTGGCACTATCTTACCAGAACAAGCTAAGGTTGTGTTTAGGGGTGCCCCATCCCTTAGGGGTAGCATTGCTTCCAATGATATTAACCCCCCAGTGCATCCCACATTTTTTCAAAATATGGATGGTTACTTTCCATGCAAGAATTGCATAGTGTGTGAGTATAACTCATGTGGGAGACGTAAATCTTTGGAGTTTCAGTCAAAAGTAACTAATCAAACCTATCCCATCAAGATGTTTTGCACTTGTGCAACCACACACATTGTGTACATGATCACCTGCCCGTGCGGGAAGCAATACGTGGGCCGCACGATACGTGCGTTCTCTGTACGGGTAGGTGAGCATGTTGCGAAAATTTTGGGTGGAGACCCCAAACATACCGTGCCGAGACACTATAGGCAATTTCACAATCGTGACCCGAGGGGGTCTTCGTTTCTTATCGATAAGTATGTCCCCCCCTGGAGAGATGGGGCCAGGACCCGGGGCGTATCGAGATTAGAAACTTATTGGATTTACGAATTGCAGTCTCACTCGCCATATGGCTTAAATGTCGAGTGGGACATTAATGCGTTCATAAATAAATCATAATGTCGGTTGATTCTGGGTTCAACATGTACTATATAGTTCACTTTTTTCATTTTTTCAATTTTATTATTGATTTAATATATTTCCCACTCTTCTTCTTCATACTCATATTTTTAACTTAATTGATTGTATTGATCAATGAATTATGTATGTAAATTCATCCCATATTCACTTGTGGCTTCTTATTGGGATTCTACCAATTGAACAGGAGTTACTCATATTATTCATTTACTGTTTTAATAATCACCATACATTTTATTAGACTTACCTCTTCATGTTGCATAATTTTTTTTGTCATTATATTTTGCATAAACGGACATCAATATAGCCTAGTTTTTGTTGGTATTATAAGACAGTTTTATTATAGTCATGATTTCTTTGAAAATCTAGGCTCTATCAATTACGGTAGTACCACTATATGAACCATATGGCCGCTTTTGGAGTCCCTGACGTTATCAGTATGTTTGGCTGCTCTTCCTTCTGCGTATAAAAACGAGGCTCCCATTACTTTCTTTTATTTTATGCCTATTGGTTAAGTCCGGACATGAAGGTGAATTCCACACTTCCTACCTTTGGAACCCTATCATTGCGAGGCTTTAACCGCTGGTTTGTTAACGTCCGGTATGGCATTCATTACACACACTTCCGATTTCAGGTTCTCATTCAGAATGAGGCTTGAACCGCACGCCCTAGACGCCATCTTGGCAAACCCGGAAGTAACAATTATTGATTGCAGAGCTTTCATAGGAGCCACAACTCGTTTATGGGGGTTCTTTATTGTATATAAGGGCAATAACGACAGTGGTTCAGTACCCCAGATGAGCTATTGAACGAAACCCGTCGGGATGGACTACTGATGCCACTGTTATTGCCATTTCTTTTAAGCGCTTTTTATATCACCTCAAATGTGAGTGTTACACTTTTTTTAATAAATAGCTGTGAGATATCTTGCAGAATTACGCTATGTGCCCTCCTGTTTTCCTCTTTTTCCACATCCACATCATCCATCTGTTTGGGCGTTAGAACCTGTAAAACAACATTGGAAGTTCCACCGCTGAGTTCCTGGAACCTGTGTCTGTTGAGACATCCCTTCCTTGGTCTAATGACCACACAAGCCTGATTGACCTAGTGAGTGTATGTTTATCTGGGTTCAATCCTTTCGGTAAGCCTTATCACATACGGTGGTGGATCTCCTATCAATTTTCTTTCCTAGTCACAAATGGAATGTGTTTATTTACTCACCATTTGGGACATTGTGACTTGATTTTGCATATTATCATCATGATTTTTTGAAGGATGTTATATTTATAATTTTTCATCAAAGGACTATTATATTTGTATTCTTTTCATTTGATCATTTTTTACATCTCACTACGGTGCATACATGTGGTGTTTTTGTTTATACTTTTTGATTTAATATGTTATCAGTCATCTGATACCACGTCATTTCTAGTAGACATCCCGGGTATGATAAAGTTTGAACCACGAAATCATAGATTATAATATAATAAATAAGGCCCCTTTCACACTGGGGCGTTTTTCATGCGGTTTAGCGCTAATAATAGCGCTATTATACCGCATGAAAAAATCCTGCCCTGTAGCCTTCAATGTGAAAGCCCGAAGGTCCTGCTCCAAAAGTCCTGCTAGCCGCTTCTTTACAGCGGTAAAGGAGCGGTGTGTTCACCGCTCCTTTACCGCGGCTGCCCATTGAAATCAATGGGACAGCGCGGTAATACCGCACGCAAACCGCGGCAATAGCCGCGGTTTGCGGGCGGTATTAACCCTTTTTCGGCCGCTAGCGGGGGTTAAATTCACCCCCCTAGCGACCGCATACCGCGGTAAGAACGACGGTATAGCAGCGCTGCAAATCGCGCTGCTATACCGCCACCGCTCCTGCCCGCCCCAGTGTGAAAGGGGCCTAAACTATAAATAATTTATAACAAATAATAATGTAATAAAAATTATTCAATAATGTAAACAAATCAAAAACACTGAAACTTGCTCAGTTGCAGAATTGTCGCTGTCATTACTTTTAGTGATTGATGACGAATTTCCCCACAAATCGATATCGCTCAATTCTGCAAGTGATTTGAATTTATAATCGCTGTTTTCTAGCTGGTCTAAAAACACTTTTGACATAAACAGACCTTTTTTGGTTGCTATGGATAATCTCCAGTTTCCAGGCAGAAAGAACAGTATTTATAATATAAAACTGGATGCAGGGCACTGGACAAACCACTAGGGACAAAGGGGATGTGTAATTATTTGATACAGTACTGTAATTTGTAATATTACAGTGTACTGTATCTATACTGTGTTGTTTTTTTACTTTTTGAATTTGGCGCCGAGCTCCGTCCCCGTGCGTCGCAACGCTCGCAGGGAATGGAGCTCGGCACTGTGAATCGAGCGGAGGACACACAGCTCGCAGACACAGCGGGGAGACATCGCAGGATCCAGGGGACAAGGTAAGTACGCTATACATGGATCCTGCGATGCGATCCCGAGTGTGGCTCGGGGTTACCGCTTTTGGTACTGAAAATTCACCCTGAGCCACACTCGGGAATACCGCCAGGAAGGTTAAATTAAACTGGCTGTACTGAAATATGTACAGTATATACTCGAGTATAAGCAGAGTTTTTCAGCCCTTTTTTTAGGGCTGAAAATACCCCTCTCGGCTTATACTCGAGTCAGTGTACCTTGGGCGTCCATTTTTTAAAATTCGCTGCTTCCTCCTGGTCCCGTGCAGTTCCGTGATAGGCGAGTGACACTGTGTTCAGTGTTCCGCCTATCACGGCCATCTTCTCATCCTCGGACTTTCCCAGCAGACACTGTGTTTAGTGATCTGCCAATCACGGACCTTCTCTTGTTCGAGGATGAAAGAACGTCTGTGATTGGCGGATCACTAAACACAGTGTCTGCTGGGAAAGTCCAAGGATGAGAAGATGGCCGTGATAGGCGGAACACTGAACACCATGTCAATCGCCTATCATGGAACCGCACGGGACCAGGAGGAAGCCGCAAATTTAAAAAAAAAAACGGACGCCCGCAGCGCAGCCTGTCAAGAATTTCAGGTATGCTGCAAATGGGCACAGTGAGGCATGCAAATGGGCATTGTTGACCATCTTTTCCGCTTACAGTAGCTGCTGCATTCTTACCCTAGGCTTTACTCGAGTCAATAAGTTTTCCCAGTTTTTTGTGGTAAAATTAGGTGCCTCGGCTTATACTCGGGTCGGCTTATACTCGAGTATATATGGTATTTTGTAATAGAAGAGATTGAATTATTCCCTTAAATAGGCTACTAAAAGGGAAACCATATCCAAAGAAGTCCCAAGGGTTTCCTCCATCATAACATTCTATCCTTTAGGGTCCCCATAGATGTTAAGGTGTTCCCAAGCAGCAGCTCCAGCAGGCGTTCTTAAGCTCGGGAACACCTTAACATCTATGGGGACCCTAAAGGATAGAATGTTGATAAGGAGAAAACCCTTGGGACGACTTTGGATACTGTTTCCCTTTTTGTTGCCTATTTAAGGAAATAATTCATTTCCTTCCATTGCAACATACATATTTTAGTACGCCTGGTTTCCCTTGATGTGCAGTGGTTGCAGTGCCACATTTTTGGTTAAAGTTGCATGTACATTGAGCATCCAAGACAGAAATTTATGCCAGTTCTCCCCGAGGAAGTGAGCCTTGTCCCTGCGAAACGCATTTAAGATTCCTGCGTGGAACATACCTGCCAATATATGTAACTGCAGGTTTTCTTTTTTTTTATCAACAGTATGTGTTAGGCCTATTGTGTTTTAAACCTCTGGCGAGGGGGGAAAAAAAAAAAATTGTACAATTAAAAATGTGAACTTTAATACATTGTGTGGTACCTAATCGTTTTTTTTGAGGGACTTTTCTAGACATTTAGTTAGGCTTCAGCCTTGGCTTTTATGTAATTTTTATAACCTGGCCTCATCCATTATTTTATCTCTAAGCATTGGTTTCTATTTATTTTGGGACATTGGTACCTGCTTTTCCTCTCAATCATTATGAAGTTCAACCTGGGCTGGTTTACTGGTAGCAGATACAAGAAAATTATTTGAATGTGTATGAACCCTTTTTTCTCCCCAAAAAACTAATGGTGTGCCTTCCGAGGAATGTTTTGTGCCTTTTGTATGGCTAACAATGTAATGCAACACTTAAAATTTTCAGTATGTGTTTTTTGGAATATTGTTTATTCATAATGATAATACCATTTTCTTACTAAAAACCTTAAATCCTAGTTATTGCTTCCTAATTTACAGTATACAATTTGACTTAAGTGAATGAATCCTTCAGGAGATTTACTGTAATTATTACAGGAATCGGATATCAATAAGACCTGCTTTTCTACAGCTATTGCCCATGGGCATGCAAAGTCAATCACCCAGATTTTCTTGTTCATACATCACGGGACACAGAGCGGCATAGTCATTACTATGTGGGTTATATAGAATTACCTTCAGGTGCTGGCACTGGCAACTTCCAAAACAGGAAGTACCCTCCCCTATATAAGCCCCTCCCATCCGGGAGCACCTCAGTTTTTTGCCAGTGTCTAAGGTGTTGGCCAAGGTTAACATGTATTCATCTGGGCTTGTGTACAGGTTCTCTGGGCCTTAGCAAGCTATTCCGGATCCGACCAAAAAAGCTTCATAGCTAAACGGTCGGTACCCGGGCCTTGCAGAGAAGAGCAGGGTTTTGCCTGTAATGCCTCTCTTAGGAGGGCTGGACCCTGGGATCCAGAGCTCTGGTCATACCCAAAACCAAGAGGCTATCTGTGCAGGGTGCTATACAGGTCCAGGGGAGTGGAATCCTTGGGAACCCGGTCCCTGAAGGTCTAGTACAATGCCTGCCGTGAGAGGTGAAGTTTGGGCTTCTGTGGACCAAACAAAGTCCTGCGGCGGGGAAAAGGTAAGTGGGGGCCCCTCAGGAACTTGGTTCTATTGAGGGGACCCCCAAGCCTAATATGTCTTTCTGCCTGTTACCTAAAGGTATTCCCGCTAATAGCTGTATATGCCTAAGAAATCCTAGAAATGTCTTTTCATAAAGGACGTTTTAAAAACTGTAAACCTAGAAATGTTTTTCATAAAGGAGGTTTTAAAAAAAAAAAAAAGACAAATGTGCGGTACCTGTGTTTGTCCACTAGAGGCCGCTGTGGAACGTCTTTTTTTCTTGGGACTATTCCTTCCATGGTGAAAGTCCAGGCAGATGAGTGAGCTCTCTATCAGGGAAGCTGCATTCCTCTGTCATGCTGCCAAGTAGTTTCCTTCCATCCCCGAGTCCTGGTGAAACAGGGACCCTGGCTCCTCTCCCTACATGGCGCCAAGAGCGCACACGTGCACGCGCGCGCGCACACACGCTTTCTTTTTATAAGATTTAGCTTCAAAAAAGGGGGCGGAGCCTGGCGGATGACGCGCTCTGTGCGCCCAGCGCTTCTGCGCATGTGCGGGCGTCCCAGCAAGATAAAAGGACTCTGTCCACGCTGCTTGCTATGGACACAGAGCATGAAAAGGAGCTGGTAGCATGGTATAGGGGCTTACAGCGGGCGGTTGATACAGGCATCCCCAGAAAGACGCATTAGTAGACACCCACTGATGTACATAGCAGCAAATTGCATTAGACTATTTCAGTAAAGGGGTGTATTGCGGCTGGAATACCTCAGCTTTGAACTAAGGAATATGCCGCCTAAAAAACTCCGAGATATACCTCTCAGGAAGTGTAGGGGGTCTCCATCGGGCTCTGAGGATCTGGAGCAGTCATCTGCACCTTCCTCCCCTGAGAAATCAGAGGTTAATACCCATAAGGAACCCCCGGGAGTGCCAGGTACTGCGGCTGTCCTCAGTCCACCTGCTCCTGCATATATAACAGAGGAGGTTTTTGCGTCAACTCTGGAGGGATTGGAGCAGAGATTGGCAGCATTGATCGCTTCTTCTCTACAGGAAAGAAAGCGCGCCAGATCTCCATCCCCTCCATTAGAGTGCCTGTTGGCAGAGCAACAGTCCCAGGAAGGGACTGACCTTCCTGAAGGGGATCAGGAGGAGGTTAACTCTGTTTTTGAGGAATCGACAGTAGATGAACCATTTTCAGCATCACAGACTGAAAGATTGTGGGTCCAGACCCTAACTGACATGGTTCGATCTGCATTTAAAATGCCTCTTGTTGAACCATCAACTACTGCTGTCTCCTCGTTGGGGTCGCTAAAAGCTCCCCAGATTAATTGCTCCTTTCCAATTCATCCATTATTGGAAGGACTTATATACCAGGACTGGGAACATCCTGATAAACTATTTGTTCCACCTAAGAAATTTCAGGTGATCTATCCCATGGAGGAAAAATTCACCCAGAGATGGAATGTTCCTACGGTGGACACAGCCATTTCTTCTGTGAACAAATCACTGACATGTCCAGTAGATAATGTTCAAATGTTCAAAGATCCAGTAGATAAAAAATTGGAATCTTTATTAAAATCTGCTTTTTCCACAGCAGGGGCTGTTACACAGCCAGCAGTGGCAGCTATTGGGGTCTGCCAAGCTTTAAAGGATCAAATGAAAATGGTCCTGAGGGATTTGCCAGACCAGCAGGCCCAGGCTCTGGCTGATCTGCCTAGAGCATTATGCTTTGCGGTTGACGCCATCAAGGATTCTATCCATCAGGCCTCCCGCCTCACGCTGTCTTTGGTACATATGCGTAGGCTTCTGTGGCTCAAGAACTGGTCTGCTGAGGCTCCCTGTAAGAAGCTCTTAGTTAGCTTCCCATTTCATGGAGAACGCCTTTTTGGCGAAGACCTGGATAAATATATCCAGAAGATTTCCAGTGGTAAAAGTACTCTCTTACCAATTAAAAAGAGGTCTAGGGGTCCGTCTTTTAAGAGGACTACCTCTCCTATCCCTGGGACGTCTGCTACTAAGCAGTTCCGACGGCCTCCTCGGTCAAACTCAGGAGGTAAAAATCAGGGACAGTCACAGGGTAATAAAAAGCCCTGGATCCGAAGAGGTACTAAACCAGCCTCCAAGTCAAGCCTATGAAGGGCTGCCCCCATTCAAACGGGTGGGGGGAAGACTTCAGTTGTTCAGAGACCTGGCGGGAGACGATCAAAGACAGATGGGTGCTCTCCGCAGTAACTCGGGGATACAAGTTGGAGTTAAAAGAGTCTCCTCCTTCCCATTTTATGTGGTCAGGCATGCCAAAAGACCCTCTGAAAAGAAGGTGTCTCCTAGTGGCGTTAGAACAACTATTGCTCCAAGGAGTAATTATGGAGGTTCCTATGGAAGAGTGGGGGTTGAGTTTCTACTCAAACCTTTTCACAGTCCCGAAACCAAACGGGGACATAAGACCCATATTGGACCTAAAGAGTCTAAACAAATTTCTAAACGTCCGGTCCTTCCGGATGGAGTCGATCCGATCGGTCACCACTGCCCTACAGGGGGAGGAATGGTTAGCCTCGATCGACATCAAAGATGCTTACTTGCATGTTCCCATCTTTCCAGGTCATCAAAAATGTCTACGCTTTGCAGTAGAAGGGCGCCATTTTCAGTTCAGAGCCTTACCATTCGGTCTGGCCACAGCACCACGAGTGTTCACAAAAATTCTGGCCTCACTGTTGGCCGATCTAAGAACACGAGGTGTAACGATAATGGCATACCTACACGACCTGTTGTTGATGGACCACTCAGTTGCCAAGCTAGAAGTGGTAATTGTCGATACAATCAAGTATCTAGAATCTCACGGTTGGGTCATCAACCTGGACAAGTCAGCCCTACAGCCAGTGAAAAACCTGGTATATCTAGGGCTACGGCTGGATTCAGACCAGAGGAAGATTTTCTTACCTCTAGACAAGGTATCCTCTTTGAGGGGCTTGGTCCGTCTGCTTTGTGCAAAAAGACAGCCGTCCATACGCCTGTGCATGAGGCTGCTAGGAAAGATGGTAGCATCATTCGAAGCTGTGCCATATGCCCAATTCCACTCAAGGAATTTACAGAGGGCCATATTGTCAGCCTGGAACGGAAAAATTCAGGCTCTAGACTTCCCGATGGCTTTGTCCCCTTCCGTTCGGAAGAGTCTCTGCTGGTGGTTGATCCCCCAGAATCTCCAGAAGGGAAAACCCTTCAGTCCGATATCCTGGAAGGTGGTCACTACAGATGCCAGCCTTATAGGCTGGGGGGCAGTACTGGAGCAATGGTCTCTCCAGGGCAGATGGTCAAATGTAGTAAAAACCCTGCCCATCAATCTCTTAGAGATACGAGCAGCCCGGTATGCCCTAGTAGCCTGGGCATCCAGACTCCAAGGGTCCCCTGTCAGAATTCAATCAGACAATGCCACAGCAGTGGCATATATCAATCATCAGGGAGGCACCAGGAGTCGTGCAGTCCAGAGGGAAGTAAGTCACATCCTGGAATGGGCAGAAAAGCATGTCCCATGTATGTCAGCTGTCTTCATTCCAGGGGTGGAGAATTGGAAGGCGGACTTTCTAAGTCGCCAACAGTTATGCCCAGGGGAATGGTCCCTTCATCCCGAGGTCTTCCGAGCAATATGTCAGCGGTGGGGAACACCGGATGTAGATCTGCTAGCATCCAGATTCAACGCAAAGGTGGACAGATTTGTCTCCCGGACAAGGGGTCCCCTCGCTTGCGGCTCGGATGCTCTGGTGTTCCCTTGGAATCAGTTCAGACTGATATATGCATTCCCTCCGCTACAATTGTTGCCTTCGACTCCTTCGCAGAGTCAGGTTGGAAAAGAAGCCGGTGATCTTGGTGGCTCCAGCGTGGCCCCGAAGGGCCTGGTACGCGGAGATCATCAAAATGTCTGTGGGGAGTCCTTGGACCCTTCCACGTCGTCCGGACCTGCTTTCGCAAGAGCCGATATACCACCCTTCCTTACTAACTCTAAGTTTAACGGCCTGGCTATTGAATCCCACATCCTAAAGAAGAGAGGTCTCTCTAACTCTGTGGTATCAACTATAATCAATGCCAGGAAGCCTGTATCCAGGCAGATCTACTATAGAGTTTGGAAGGCGTACATCACTTGGTGCGAGGCCAGAAAGTGGCATCCACATAAGTACGTTATAGGCAGAATTCTGGACTTCCTACAGTGGGCTGTAGACAGGAAGTTTGCCTTAAGTACTATCAGGGGTCAGGTTTCGGCCTTATCAATACTATTTCAAAGGCCCCTGGCTATGCATTCACTTGTCAAATCCTTTATGCAAGGGGTGACTCGTATTATTCCACCGATTAAAGCTCCCATATGTCCATGGGATCTAAATTTGGTTCTGTCGGTTCTGCAGAAGCAGCCATTTGAACCTTTGCGGCACATTTCCTTGGTTCTACTCACCAGAAAATTGATATTTTTAGTAGCCATATGCTCGGCTAGAAGAGTGTCGGAGGTAGCCGCCATGTCCTGTAAAGAGCCATATCTGGTTATTCATGAGGACAGAGTAGTATTACGTCCTCACCCAGCCTTTCTTCCTAAGGTGGTATCGAGGTTTCACTTGAACCAGGATGTGGTTCTTCCTTCTTTTCCCCAAACCGAGCTCGGTAGAGGAAAAGTTATTGCATTCTTTGAATGTAGTAAGAGCAGTTAAAGCTTATCTAAAAGCCACTGCTCAGATTCGTAGAACGGATTCTTTGTTTGTTCTGCCGGAAGGCCCCAGAAAGGGTCAGGCAGCATCAAAATCTACTTTAGCCAAGTGGATTCGACAGGTCATAATACAAGCCTATGGCTTGAGAAGTAGACCGCCTCCGTTCAAAGTTAGGGCGCACTCCACGAGAGCAGTGGGAACTTCATGGGCAGTGCATCACCAGGCCTCCCTGGCTCAAATTTGTAAGGCCGCAACATGGTCTTCAGTACACACGTTTACTAGGTTCTACCAGGTGGACGTTAGAAGTCAGGAGGATGTCGCCTTTGGGCGCAGTGTGTTGCAGGCCGCAAAAGATCCTCATGCCTGATGGCGCCCAGCTTATGTATGGTATATCCCCCCCCCTCTTTTGGCATTGCTTTGGGACGTCCCACATAGTAATGACTATGCCGCTCTGTGTCCCGTGATGTATGAACAAGAAAGTAGGATTTTTAAAACAGCTTACCTGTAAAATCCTTTTCTTGGAGTACATCACGGGACACAGAGCTCCCACCCCTCTTTTGGGGACACGTATTGCTTTGCTACAAAACTGAGGTGCTCCCGGATGGGAGGGGCTTATATAGGGGAGGGTACTTCCTGTTTTGGAAGTTGCCAGTGCCAGCACCTGAAGGTAATTCTATATAACCCACATAGTAATGACTATGCCGCTCTGTGTCCCGTGATGTACTCCAAGAAAAGGATTTTACAGGTAAGCTGTTTTAAAAATCCTACTTTTTTTGTTGTCAGGTTTTCTGCACAAAGATGGTATCCGTATGCTTGAGAAGAGAAACAATGGGGTACAGAGCAGCAGCATCTTGATCAGCCTTTCTTAAAGTGATTGTAAATGATCACTTTGTAAAACAACCCATTCAGTTTAAAATAGAAATGAAAGACAAAACGTTTGTGTATAGATATAAAAAAAAAATATGAATCCCTTTTTATCCCTTTTTTTTTTTTATCCACTTTTTTTTATTTTTAAGATTTTTAGTGAGATCTGTAATTTACATCCCTTTTTTTTTATTTTTTTATAAGTGATTACATTCCCTCTGTTCTCAGCTGCATAACAGCTGGGGGAGGAGAAGCAGCAGTACACTGAGCTTCCCAGTGAATGGCTGTGCAGGGGGCATGTCAGGACAAGTCTGATTATTGGAGGAGAGCAGGCTGAGTTCCCAGCACAGCTAGGAAACTGACCACGCTGTGTTCTCCTGTCAAGTGTGGTCAGTTTAAATAGAAAAACAGAGAGACTGGCAGGAACACCAAGAATTTCACACAAAGAGAACAGGATACTTTTTCATAGAAGTACGTGGTACAGCAGGGACAAATCAGGAATATGAAATGTTGGGTTTACATACTCATACTTTAACCTTTTTACTCCAGAGGAACCCTTGCAATGATTTCCAAGTCCTGGGAACCCTCCAAAATCAATTCATTGTTGGTCAATGAGGAAAAATGCTCCTTATATTGGTGGTCAGTGGGAAGAATGTGCCTCCCTTGCCACATGGTCAGAATTACATCCTTACAGACAGTTAAAACTTTCATTGGTGTCTTGCTGCTGGCTCTGCCAAATGGTGTTGGATCCAGATCTATGCAAGCACCATTAGATGGGAAGTCGAGAGCTGTAGCTCAAGGAACTCCTTCCTACCTTTTTGAAAGAACCCTGGTTAAGAATGACTGATCTAGATGTTTTCAAGCTGTCCTGATTGACAACAGATACATCACCAATAACAAAAAGATGAATTCTAAGTATGCATATTTTTGCATAGTTACATGGGTCCAGCTTGGATCAATGTAAGTATATATGCCATACCTGTCCAATCCCCGTGGTAGCTTGAAATCAATGTAGTAAGCACTGCTACTACAGTGGCCACTGCTAGCTTTCGTGTCCCGTGACGAGTGGCTGCCTTGTTGCTTAGTGTGCACAGGACATATCCTGCTTTTGTTATAAAGATTTTTCACAAATGTTAGTCACATATTGATATTATTCACAACTGATACTTTTACAGTGGAATAAAAGTGTATAATACCATGTACTCCTCCCTTTTTATTTTATTTATTTATTTTTTCATGCTGTTAACTGGTACAAAGAGGGTCTGTGGTCTGCAAGGCACTGTTTTGCAATTCACACAAATACAAAAACATTCGGGAGCTGCGCTTATACATAAATTGACAAATAAAAACAAGTAGGATCAATCAAATAAATCCGATTGAATCATAAACAAATCAACAAACTGGACCAATGAATATGAGCACTAATGTTGGTTAACAAAAATTCAAAAATTACAGTCCCTTGAAAACTTCCAAAGAAGAGAATGTTTGTTGAAACACCCTGTGATAAGATCTTCAGTGACTTAAGAAACAGCGTGAATCCACCACCACATAGAGTGCAAACTTTCCAGCTGCCTAAGCTGTCTGAGCTTGTGGCTAATTACCCAGCCAGGCCTTTGATCTTCCCAACATCTCCGGTGGCCAACAGGCCGAACGTTCCTGGAGACTTGAAGTTATTCCAGCAGACAGCCACGAGGATGACCTCGGTATGAGAGTTATACCAGTAAAAAAAAAAATAAGAGAATCGCCATCGGTAAAACCGGGTGGTATTTATTGTATTAAAAATCTTTGCTGACGAGCGAAAAATGCAAAGGTTCCATAAAAAAATCCGGCCGGCAAATAGTACAAACGCGTCCGTACAAGCAGGATGTGAAACGGCACGGTGACGTCAGCACTTCGCTTCTCCCTACGCGTTTTGTCACTAAGCTGACGTCGCCCCAGGACGACGTCGGCTTGGTGACCACAAATACCACCCGGTTTTACCGATGGCGATTCTCGTCTTCTTCTTTTTTTTTTTTTCTTTTTTTTTCTACTGGTATAACTCTCATACCAAGGTCATACTTGTGGCTGTCTGCTGACTGCTGGAATAACTTCAAGTCTCCAGGAATGTTCGGCTTGTTGGCCACCGGAGTCGTTGGGAAGATCAAAGGCCTGGCTGGGTATTGGCCACAAGCTCAGACAGCTTGTGCAGCTGGTAAGCTTGCACTCTATGTGGTGGTGGATTCACGCTGTTTCTTAAGTCACTGAAGATCTTATCACATGGTGTTCCAACAAACATTCTCTTTGGAAGTTTTCAAGGGACTGTAATTTTTGTTAACTAACATTAGTGCTCATGTTCATTGGTCCAGTTTGTTGATTTGTTTATAATTCAATCGGATTTATTTGATTGATCCTATTCAATTGCACTTGTTGTTTTTATTTGTCAATTTTATGTATAAGCACTTCTCCCGAATGTTTTTGTATTTGTGCGTATTTCACTTTGAGTTGCAGCTTGTGTGAAGTGTGTAAAAGAAAAACTGCGCTGTTTTAACACTGTTTTGCAATTGTAGAGAAAATGCAGAAGAAAGGAGAGAGAATAAAGAGAGAATAAAGCCAAAGGCAACGTGGAGTGAGCCAAAAGCGGGAGACTACATAAGGGGTAGAGGGGGGGAAAAAGAGAAGGCTCTTTGCAATACGTTCCTCCCAGTATTGGTGTATTTTAAATTATTATGACTAGTGAGGCATGGGCATATAGGATTCATGGGGAGCACACATTGGGAGATTTCTTGTGGGTATCCATGTAAGTTTCTCATTGGTAAAAAAACAAGTCCATGCATTGCTTACCTTCTGTAAAATATACAGATGGCTTCTTCTTTGCTTTTTAGTGATGGTTTGTTTGGGCACTAAAATCACATACTAGATTGAATTCGGATTTAATGAGAAAGGGAGGTTTAAGGTGGGAGAGGAGCAAGGGTCTTTAGGAAAAGGAGAATTGAATAGGATGTGTTGATTTTTAAACACCTTGGTCCAAAATCTGCCTCGCATGGGGCAGGTCCAGATGAAGGAGAAGCTCAGGAGAACCAGTTGTTATCGAAGATCATCAAACTCCTTAGCTGTGTTACCTTTTAACATTAAAGTTGTTATTTTCCATGTCATACTTAGATGTGGTATTGGCAATGCCATGTTACTTTGTTCCTGCCTAAAACTCTTTTTGGGGTCTTTCCAAGACTGCAATTTTATTTTCTTCCACCATGGGTGTGTGTTCCCTCCTGCAGCGCTTTTGTGTTCTGCTGGCGAGAAGCCTTCCCTGCTGGCAGAACACAAAGATTATTGCTGACGGCTATAGCTGCTGGTAGTGATTGCATGAAAAAAATATTCCACAGGCTGGTTGTACTGAACTATGGGCTGCTTGCCCATAGATGGATCGAACTGCTGAACTGGTCAAGAATTGATCCAACTATGTCCGGCTTGAAGTGGTGGTAAAGGCACAAGGTTTTTCATCTTCATGCATCCGATACATAAAGGTAAAAAACCTGTGTGCAGCAGCCCCCCCAGCCCCTCCTAATACCTGAGCCCCCTCTCAATCCAGTTATGTCCACAAGAGCCTTGCCTCTCTGGGAACTCGCACTCCTAATTGGCTTTTTGTCAATCACAGCCAGTGAGCCAATCAAGAGATGGAGGGGGCGAGGCCGAGTGTGTGACTGGACACAGAGCCGCAGCTCAGGAGCTTGCCAGCTTGGGTGCTCTCCATAGCAAGCAGCTTGCTGTGGAACCTGGCAGGAGGGAGGAGTCAGGAGAGCCAGTGTGGGACCTGAGAAGAGGAGGACCTGGGCTGCTCTGTGCAAAACCACTGCACAGATCCAGGTAAGTATAACATTTGTTTTAAAAAACAAAACAAAAAAAAAAAAGTCTTCTGGGTGGATGTTAGTTGAGCATATGGGAGGCTCCAGAAGGGTCTCTTTATTTTTAAAACTCCTCCAATGGTCCTGCTAAAAATGTTCACCATTTTTAAAAAGTCAGTAAATTTGTACAGAAAATACGTTTCCAGCACTTCTACAGCATTTTTTTTTTTTTATATGTAAATTATTTTTGAGTTTTGCAAAATAGAAGACACATGGAACCAATACAGTTCACAAGACTGAGACATTGACAGATGAATAGATGAATAAACGAGCTGCACTCCACTCCCTCCCACACCACCCTCAACATCATCCACAGGATTAAAGACAATGTATAAGGACTTCCAAGCATTTTTATAGCATTATGTTTAACGGATCCATTCTTGATTTGTATTTGGTTTCATTTCATGTTATGCAGTTTGCTTTGCATTATTGTTATGGTCTAAGTACTGTCAATCAAGAAACTTGGCTTTTTGAGCAGTACAACTAGTAAATTTGAGCTAATTGACTTTTTTAATCATAAAATACCATTGACTAATTCTGTTTTATAAATAACGACTTTGCTAATAAATTACAGGAGATTATGCAGGGTTTCCAGGCTGTGGACTTCTGCGACTACACAGCACTTACCGTCATGACCTCAAGATTTATGCATCAGATGAGGGTCGAGTACAAATGACTGCTGCAGCTTTTGCAAAGGTGATTATACTTCTAATACAAAAAGGTATAAAAAGCGAGGAGCAATGTTTATTGATCTGCAGTGCATGTCCACTACAAATGGTTATCGATGTTTTTTTTAGATGAAACCAAAACATGAAGACACATACTTATTATGGAAGCTAGTGATTAACTGAAAACCACATATAATGTATTGATTATACGCTATATGAACGCCCCTCAAAACGATTTAAGGGATTTCCAATGAACATACTTTTTATACCACAGCATGCAAAGACATTGTGGACAACTGTACGCTTACAACTGTGTAAAAAGTTTGGGAAAGTTTCTTTACTATTCAAGCATGAATGTAAAGGCCTACAAATACAAGGTTTGATGGGATTGGTGTGGAGGAACTCTAGTTCCGTGCATAGAACTCAGACATCAAACCTATTATCAATACCCGATCCCAAATATCCCCAGCGGGGTGCGGCGGGTGGGATCAATTCTATATTAATGCTCATGGCTTTGTTATGGGATGTGCAACAAGCTTAAATAGGTGCGATGGCCAGGTGTCCACAAATGTTTGGCAATACAGTGCAACATTGGTATGATGTGTTTATTCTTTTTACTGCCACCACTGTAAAGCTTACGACAGCTTCAGCCGACAGGGGTGTGTGTACATTTCACAAGCCGACTATTGGCTTTCTAATGAAAGTAATTCGGCAGCTTCTCATCTCCACCCTTTATGCTTCCCAAAATAATAGACTGTCCCCTACATCTCTCTCATATGTTTCTCAGTGGGAACTTGCCATCGGAGACAGACCTAGCAGACTGGCGCAAGGCCTGGTTCTCTGTAGCAAAATGTTCATTTAACACTGCCATCCAAGAGGTGGCATATATAGTACTCCTACAATGGTATTGGGTCCCAGCTCGTATTGCCCATGCCAATCCTAGCTCTAATCACTGCTGTTTCCAAGGCTGTGGCCATTGTGGGGACATTTTACACATTATGGTGGAACTGTCAATGTCCGACAGGCTTTTGGTCCAGAGTCTTTGGCCTACTACACACACTATTTCATCTGACTTTCCGAAAGGATGCTAATTTAGCCCTGCTGCACTGCCCTATCCCAGGCCCCTATGCTCGTCCGCAAAAGTTGGCAACATATCTATTCTTGTCTGGCAAGAGGACAATTGCCCAGGCCTGGAGGAAGCCTACCGTTCCTTTCCAGTGCGTTAGAGATCATATGACGGCTCTAATGCTCAACGAACAAATGTCTAGCATTCTTAAGGACTCTCACACCAAATTTTTGAAGATTTGGGAACCTTGGCTTTAATACACCTTCCCCTCACTTCCTCCAGCTAGAATTGGACGCTCATGACTGACCTTCCTGACGATCCCAAGTCCATGTTCCCTTTGTCCTTTCTCTACTTTTCTTCTTTCTGCTAGACCCCCTTCTCCCCTCCCACTTTCTTTTTTATCTTTTTGGGGCTCTCATCCCCCCTCTTTTTTTCTTTATGGTTATTTTGCACTCCCTGAGTGCATAATCGCACTGTATCATTCCTAGTGCTTTAGCTCATCCAGGTTTGACATTGATATCCTTGCGGATTTTCCCTGACCCTGCTGTTCAACTGTTTGGGTTTTTTGCATGTAACCAAAGTTTTCTTTTACTTGTTTGACGGTATGTGAAGCCTTACTCTAAATTATGCTGTTATTTCAAGCCCCTGCGTGGGCAGATTGGATGCTTCTTTGTTCTTGTTTATCATAAAAAAATTATAAAAATATTTGTACAAGAAAGTAATCCGGCAGCTGCACAGCCACTGGATCAGTTTCTGGGAGTATAATTATTTTAAATGTAATGACTGTCTTGCACGGCTGTCATATTCTTATGGGTAACAGTACTTGGTATATCTGAGCTGCGTTTCAAGCAGCAGACCCACTATGTCATAGATCTCCACCGATATTCCAGTTGTACTTGGTGCACTGGATGTGCTTCAACAATCGTTCTGTATTGAAAAAACAGAAGATTCTATGGATTAAATGACAGGTTATTTTTGTGATTAGCAGTCGATAATCTATAAAATACAATGAAGAATTTTCGGGAAGCAAAAGCTTTGTTGTCCAATGTAATCAGAAAACTTCCAACAGGGAAAGTGAGATCTCTCATGATTGCAGGCATTAAATGAAATAACATTCTTTTTATTCTCAAATAACATTAGTTTAAAAATCTCTAATTGTTCTAACATTAAATTTTTTTTACAGGGTCTCCTAGCACTGGAAGGTGAGCTTACTCCAATCCTGGTTCAGATGGTGAAGAGTGCAAACATGAACGGACTCCTGGACAGTGATTCTCTGAGCAGCTGTCAACAGAAAGTGAAGGCTCATCTCCATGAGATTATGCACAAGGATGCTGAATTCACCAAGGACGACCAAGAAAGGGTAGGGTACCTGTAGCCTGGTATTATGAGATGCACTGTATTGTTAAATTGCTTTGCTTACACAAAAAAAAGTGTCTTAGTAGGGCATGAATTTGCAAGCACAATTTTGCCTCTGTTCCCTGCCACATTCCACCATTTAATCCCCTTTTTATTCCAATAGCTTCTTCATGGCATCACATGACTCCACTGGTAAACATTTAGTCCCTCTGCACAGGGGCACAGAAATTCATAGTTGAAGGGAGGATCCTCCTTCACGTTGTTCAGCCTCATGGAATGTAACATTGTAGTCGGCAAGTTAAATTCATTTTAACCACTTCCATACCGCAGTACATTATATGATGTCCTGGGCTTTCAGTGGGGATATCTGAATGCTGCCTGCAGCTGCAGGCAGCATTCAGAGATATATTTTTTCAGCACCCTCCACCGTAAGAACAATCAAAGCGGCTGTTCAGCCCCCTCCTGCCGCCCTCCAGTGCCTCTACCGGCTCGTCCCTGCGATCGGCGAGCCGGAGAAGGAACCTGCCGGTGCCGGAAGTTAGCCATACAGAATATCGAGGGCCTGATGGTCCCCAGCAGTCTCCATGACTCTCGGAGGCCCGGGCACAATGTTATAACTTCACGTCTGGGCCGGTGGAAGTAAACATTGCTGGGGACTCGGCTGAAAAGGCCGAGATTGTTTATTTTATTTTTTTGATCTCGGTCTTTCCTGCCTAGAGGAGAGATGCGGGTTCTTATAGACCCCACATCTCTCCATAAAAAGGACCTGTCATGTCATATTCCTATTACAAGGGATGTTTACATTCCTTGTAATAGGAATAAAAGTGATAAAAAAAAGGGAAAGTGTAAAAAAAAAAAAAAAATTCAAGCGCCCCTGTCCCTGCGTGCTTGCATGCAGAAGCGAACGCATACATAAGTCGTGTCCACGTATGTAAATGACATTCAAACCACACATATGGGGTCATTCCTCATTAGAATTTGGAGGTAAAGTCTATCCCCTCCAGCCCCTATCCTAGTGCAAATCATGGGGACAGCTTCCAGGCAGTCCTCGGCATCCAGATCGTGCTCCCCCCGTGAATTGTCCGGGGATATGAGCCAGAATATCCCAGAGATGTTCCGGACAAACGGGGAACATGGCGTCTTCCCACCAAGGACATTTACAGACCAATCTCAGGTGCGCTACATCCCTCTCACGGGGATCACCCTGACTGAAACACCGGCGGCCCCTTCACCATCGGGAGCCGAGGGAACCGGTGGAATGACTGCCCCCCTTCCTTCTCCCCAGCTCAACATGCATGACCTGAGGACGATCGCTGCGGACATCAAAGACACCTTGTCGGCGGCCATCTCTGAACTCCGCCTGGACATTCGTGCACTCACGGATAGAATGCATTTAGTGGAAAAGACAGCAGAGAAAAATGAAGAGGTCATTCACCGTGCCACCTGGAAGATTGACACCCATACCCTACAGCTCCGGGACATGCAGAGGCATGTGGAAGACCTGGACAACAGGGGGCGCCGCCATAACCTGAGGGTGAGAGGTGTGCCTGAATCAGTAGAAGGGGAACGCATCTCTCAGGCAGTGACTGAACTTCTTAACGGCCTGCTCAACAGACCACCGCAAACTCCGATCGCAATGGAACGTATCCACCGTGCCTTGAGACCCAAGGGTAGAGACACCGATCCCCCCCCGGGACGTAGTATGCTGTATAGTGGATTACAAACTCAAGGAAGACATCCTGAGACTGGCAAGGGGCCAGCGGCTGTCTCATGGAACGGCGCCAGTTCAAATTTTTCAGGACCTCCTCAGGAATCCCCTTACAGCATCGTCGGGATTTGAGACCCTTGCTGGAGGCCCTCCGTGCTAAAGACATCCGCTATAAGTGGAAGTTCCCCTTCTGCCTTTCTGCCAGGGTGGATGGCCGCACAGTGCTTCTGAAAGTACCGGAGGATCTGCCTCGTTTTTGTAACACCCTCGGCATCCCCCATGTGGCTGTCCTGGACTGGTATGCCGCTTTCAGACAGGCGGTGTACAGACCGGGTAAACGTACGGAGGAACCTATGGAGACTCAGGCCCCTGGCTCCCACAGGAGACGCTCCCCATCGGGCTCGAGACGCCACACCTCTTTCCGAAACTATCACCAGGAGAACAGCCCCTCTACTCCTCCAGGATCCCGGAGGGCTCGCCGGGATTATTGATCGTGAAAATCATCGCTACATCCCTACGACGCTGCTCCCTGTTTACTCCCCGCTTTCCATTGTGTTGGCCCAGTTTTGGCTGTGAATCTTTTTGTTATTTTTTTTTTTTCGGAGTGTGTGCACTGCCTAAAGAATTGTGAGTTTCTCTTTTTTCACTGTTTTTGAACTGATCTGTTGGCGCTGTGTTTCCTCCCCTCTGCTACACTGTGCAGTGCTTTAGTGATGCGGGACGGCTACGTGTCTCTCGGAACTGCTCTGACACGTCGCACAAGTCCCTCCGGGAAAACTACAAATCCCATAGCTCCCTGCGGCATGTTACTGGTTCCTGGATGACGCCGCTGAACGTGACGTACTTCCGGAAGCGACTTTGGAACAACATCCTCGACCATCGCATCGTTCCGCTGCTCCCTCCCGTGTTCTGGACTGCTCGTCTCTGCTCACCATTCACCAAAGGTTCTGGCAATGACTGCGGCTACCAGTCCTACCAGCCGGTAAGCTCATATTTGAATGTCCATCCATTTCTACTCTCCCACTACCGGGGCTTGACTGCTTGTGCTTTGACGATGGATGTGTCCCTCCTCATCGTCTGAAGATTATACCTGGTGCAGACGCTGCCCCTGCCATTTCCTTGCTCAGGCCGGTTTGGGGCTTTATAGCATCTTTGACTAGTGGAGAACTCACTCCCTGACAGCTGAACTCCTCATCCTCTCCTGGATATCCCTGAACTGTGCTACAGGGTTCAGTAGTGGCATGAACCTACATGGGGCCCCCAGTGACTACTCTGTGTGCCCGCATTATGGCCGCTCAAACCCCTTTTTCTCCACACCCTTCTGTTATAGCAATTTGATGCATTGCCGACCTGTTGCAGTTATTACAAACGGGACTTTTAACAGTCGATCTGCCTCACATGCACGGTACTGTATGACATTAATAGCTAGAAACCTAGCTGTCCTCTTACGATAGATAGGTAAGAAGTGCTGCACCGCATTCACAGAATGTTTGTTGTTATCTGTTGTTATCTTATGCAGTTAGGATGACCCCGAACTACCTTCCTTAATGTCTGTTCATCCAGCACCCTTGCTGGATCACCCGCGCCCTTCTCCGGGGGGGCTCCAGCATAGGGTTATACTGTTTTGGTTAGCATGACCCCCACTCCCGAGAGTTCTTCCGTATGCCTAACAATACTCCAGCACTTATGCAACTAATCTTCTCCTCTGTACGTATTTCCCAGTTTACTATTGTATATCCTCACCCCTCCCCCTATTGGTTCCTTGGGGACGTACCTCCCCTCCATAAGCTTCAAACGTCCTGAGGTGGCGGGCCACCCCGAACTGTTCTGTTTAATTAAATACTTCCGGTGTGGTTTTGGTCAACCCCCACACAGTCGTGTGTGGCGCTGCCAGCACTCTGATAGGCGTGCTGTCGTCCTATACGCACTGTACATCTCCGATTCTTCATCCCCCCTCCCCCACCTCAGAGGAGGTGGGCACAACCCCTCCTCCTCCATCGGTTATTTACCTACAGCTACTATACACTCCTGATTTAGACTGATGCCTCCTTAACCCCCATCCTTCCTCTCCCGTACATCCAACACCGTCCCCTCCCACCCGCCCTCTTTCCCCATCACAATGACTGAAGCCCCCGACCCCTCCACTACGAGCCCACTCTGTGAGAGACACCCGCTACAATATAAGCTGTATTCTCTAAACATTTGCGGTTTAAATACCCCAGAAAAGCGTTCGCAACTACTATACACCCTCCAGAAAGCCAAGACCCACATTGCACTTATCCAAGAAACTCACTTCAGAGCGGACAATATCCCTAAGCTCCACAACCATCTTTTTCCGACGGTTTACCACGCTGCCAATGAAGAGGCAAAATCCAAGTGCGTCTCTATCCTAATTTCTAAACATTGCCCTATCAAGGTCTCGGAGATCCAAAAAGACACCAAAGGAAGGTACCTCTTCCTCAAAGGCACACTTCATGGTAAGCCCCTGACCATCGCAAACGTATACGCCCCGAACTCGCAACAGGTGTCCTTTTTCTGCACTACACTTCATCAACTCACCGCTTTTCAATCTGGTTTGCTTATTTTGGGTGGTGACTTCAATGTTCCCCTGACTCCTTCCCTAGAAACCTCAAATGGATCCTCGTGTATGACATAGAGCTCTCTGTGCAGTCAAATCCCAACTAAGCACCCTGACCCTTCATGATACCTGGCGTACACTGCATCCGAACTTTAAAGATTTTACCTTCTTCTCCCCTCCGCATAACAAGTATTCCAGACTTGACCATTTCTTTCCCACGCAAAACGACCTTACCCTGCTTACGGAGGCCACGATCGAACCGGGCTTACTCTCAGACCATAACCCCATTACTTTGACACTGACTTTTCCACTATGGCGCTCCAGATCTGAGATTTGGCGCATGGATGACTCCCTGCTGTTGGACATGGATAACACACAATCAATATTTGACCGCCTCTCACTATTTCGCGGATAATGTCACAGAGGACACTTCCCCTATCACGGTCTGAGCCGCACACAAATGTGTTATTCGAGGCGAACTTATCTCCCTGATGGCCAAAAGGCAAAAGCTCAGAAAAGCTTGCTTTGAGGAATTGTCTAATCGTATAAAATCATTAGAACGTGCACATAAACTCTCCTTAGCCGCCAGCTGCCTCGCTGACGTCCTAACAGCACGGGAAGACTTGTTAGCGGAACTCCAAACGACACTGAAACGTAAATTTGCACTGACGCATAAACTTTTTTATGAGTTCGGTAACAAGGCCGGGAAGCTGTTAGCGAGAGCCTTACAAAAGAAAAAGACTGCACACACCATTCACTCTATTAAGACCCCATCGGGAACCAATGTAGCCCTTACAGAAGACATAGCTGGCCAATTCGTTACCTACTTCTCCAAATTGTATAACTTACCCAAACCTCGTCAAACAGCCGACTCCACTGACCTATCCAAGACCATAACTGACTTCTTGACTCAGTATAGCTCGTCTCCGCTCAGCCCTGAGGACCTGGAGGACCTTGACCTTCCTATCTCTATAGATGAGACTCTCTTAGCTTTGAAACAGCTAAAAGCAGGCAAAAGCCCCGGCCCAGATGGCCTTTCGACCAATTATTACAAGTCCTTCTCTGAACTATTGATCCCCCACTTCGTTAAAGCCTTTAATGCCCTTCCCACTTCCTATCTTCCTCATGTGGATATCCTGGAAGCACACATTACCCTGATACCGAAGCCGGACAGGGATACCACACTAGTGTCTAATTACCGCCACATCTCTCTACTTAACGTAGATGTTAAGCTTTATGCGAAAATCTTAGCGAACCGTGTCCTCCCTTTTAATCCCCAAAGTTATCTCACTTGATCAAGTTGGCTTTGTCCCGGGCAGAGAAGCCAGGGACAACACCACTAAGGCCATAAATATCCACCATTGGTTAACTTCCACTAACAATAAAGGTTTCTTCCTCTCCCTTGACACGGAGAAGGCATTCGACAGACTGGCCTGGGACTATATGTCCGCTACACTGTCAGCACTGGGGCTTCCCCCTCGTTTCCACCAAATGATCATGGCATTATATTCCTCCCCTACGGCCAGGCTCAGGATCAACAGCCGGCTGTCGAACACGTTCTCCATTGCCAACGGCACACGTCAGGGCTGTCCCCTCTCCCCTCTCATTTTCATTCTCACCATGGAACCCTTCCTCCGCAGATTACGGGAGAACCCTGATGTCAAAGGGATAGAGATTAATCGTAGACAGTATAAGATTGCAGCCTACGCGGACGATTTCTTTTTCGTACATCACGGGACACAGAGCGACTTGGTCATTACTAATGGGTTATATAGATTACCTTCAGGTGTTGGCACTGGCCAATTCCAAACCGGAAGTACCCTCCCCTATATAAGCCCCTCCCATCCGGGAGCACCTCAGTTTTTTGCCAGTGTCTAAGGTGTTGGCCAAAGAGTAACATGTGTTTTCACTGGGCTTGCGTACAGGTTCTTTTGGGCCTTAGTAAGCTGTTCCGGATCCCACCAAAAAAGCTTCATAGCTAAACGGTCGGTACCCGGGCCTTGCAGCAGAAGAGCAAGGTTTTGCCTGTAATGCTTCTCTTAGGAGGGCTGGACCCTGGGATCCAGAGCTCTGGTCATACCCACGACCAAGATGTTGTCTGTGCAGGGTGCTATACAGGTCCAGGGGAGTGGAATCCTTGGGAACCCGGTCCCTGAAGGTTTAATTACAATGCCTGCCGTGATAGGTGAAGTTTGGACTTCTGTGGACCAAACAAAGTCCTGCGGCGGGGATCAGGTAAGTGGGGGCCCCCAGGAACTTGGTTCTATTGGGGGACCCCCAAGCCTAATTTGTCTTTCTGTCTGTTACCGAATGGTATTCCCGCTAAATATCTGTGTTTGCCTGTAACTACTGAAAATGTAAAATTTTAATAGTAGTCAAGAAAAAAAAAAAAAAAAAAAGGGACCGCGGTACCTGTGTTAAACCACTAGAGGCCGCTGTAGTCCATTTTTCTTGTCATGTGGATCTTTGGTTTTCTCAAGTCAAAAGATCCAGGCAGTTGGTAAGTTTCTCTGTGGGAATCCACTTCCTCTGCCCTGTTGCTGCGCTCATCCACCGCACAGGCCCTCCGGCAAAAAGGGCCCTGGCTCCTAGTCCCTGTTTGATTTCGAAAAGGGCGCCAATGGCGCACGGGCGCGTGCACGCGCCTCCAATGAAAAAAAAGGGGCGGGGCGGGTGGATGACGCTCGATGCGCGGCGCTTCTGCGCATGTGCAGGCGTCCCAGCATGGTTAAAAGACACAGTACAAGTGTCAGCTGGATGCAAACAGAGCTAGCAACAAACAGTGGCACACAGAGGCGGTTGATGCAGGCATCCCCATAGAAAGGCACTTTAGTGGACACCAGCTGGTATATAGCAGCAACTGTGTTAGACTATTACCAGCAAAAATTGGTGTATGACGACGGGAATACCTCAGCTTTGTGCTTAAAGGATATGTCGTCCAGACGCTCCGGAAATAGGTCTTCCAGGAAGCCAAAGGGGTCTCCATCGGGCTCTGAGGATATTGGGCATGCTTGTACTGCACCAATCTCCCCTGAGAATTCAGAGGTCAGTAGCCGTAGAAACCCCGCAGGAATGCCTGGTGCTGCGGCTGTCCCCAGTCCACCTGCTCCTGTATATATAACAGAGGAGGTTTTATCCTCAACTCTGGGAGGATTGGAAGAGAGATTAACAGCATTGATCGCTGCTTCCCTGTCACAGGAAAAGCGCGTCCGATCTCCGTCTCCTCCTTCAGAGTGCCTGTTAGTGGAGGAACAGCCCCACACAGAGATCGACCTACCTGAAGGGGATCAGGATGAGGTTGATTCAGTTATGGAGGAATCAACAGTGGAAGAACCTTTCTCAGCATCTCAGGCTGAAAGATTATGGGTTCAGTCTCTGACTAACATGGTCCGATCAGCATTTAAAATGCCTCTGGTGGAACCACCATCCACTACGGTTTCCTCGCTGGGGTCGCTAAAAGCTCCCCAGGCTGTCTGTTCCTTCCCAATCCACCCTTTATTAGAAGGGCTTATTTACCAGGATTGGGAGCATCCTGATAAAATATTTGCTCCCCCCAAGAGATTTCCGGTGATCTATCCCATGGAGGATAAGTTCATAAAAAAATGGAGGGTCCCTACAGTGGACGCAGCCATCTCTTCTGTTAACAAATCACTGACATGTCCAGTAGATAATGTTCCAATGTTCAAAGACCCAATAGATAAAAAATTGGAGTCTTTACTAAAATCTGCTTTCTCTACAGCAAGCATGGTGACACAACCTGCGGTAGCAGCGATTGGAGTCTGCCAAGCAGTGAAAGATCAGTTGAAACAAGTCTTAAGGGACTTACCAGATCAGCAGGCTCTTGCCCTAGCTGACCTGCCTAGAGCCTTGTGTTTTGCAGTGGACGCCATAAAGGATACAATCCAACAGGCCTCCCGCTTTACGCTGTCTATAGTACATATGCGTAGGCTTCTGTGGCTCAAAAACTGGTCTGCTGAAGCTCCCTGTAAAAAACTGCTGGTTAGCTTCCCATTTTCATGGAGAACGCTTATTTGGAGAAGATCTGGACAAATATATCCAGAAAATTTCTGCCGGTAAAAGTTCACTCTTACCGGTTAAGAACAAGGGTAGAAGTCCTTCTTTTAAGAGGCCTACTTCTCCAGTCCCGGGCACATCGGCTGTGAAGCAGTTCCGACGGCCTCCGCGGTCAAATTTAGGGGGCAGAAATCAGGGACAATCACAGGGTAACAAGAAGCCCTGGATCAAGAGAGGTACAAAACCTCCCCCCAAGGCATGAAGCGTTGCCCCCACTCAATCGGGTGGGGGGGAAGACTTCAGTTGTTCAGAGACCTGGCGGGACACCATCAGAGACAGATGGGTGCTCTCCGCAGTAAGTCTGGGATACAAGCTGGAGTTAAAAGGCACTCCTCCTGCCCAATTTATGAGGTCAAACGTGCCAAGAGATCCCCAGAAGAGAGGATCCCTCCTTCTGGCACTAGAACAACTATTGCTCCAAGGTGTAATCATGAAGGTTCCCCTGGAAGAAAGCGGATTCGGGTTTTACTCGAACCTTTTCACAGTCCCCAAACCAAATGGGGACGTGAGGCCCATATTAAATCTAAAAGGGCTAAACAAGTTCCTAAATATCAGGACTTTTCGGATGGAGTCGATCCGATCGGTGGCCACCGCCCTACAAGGGCAGGAATGGTTAGCCTCGATCGACATAAAGGATGCTTATCTGCATATTCCCATCTTCCCGGCCCACCAGAAATTTCTACGCTTTGCAGTAGAAGGGCGCCATTTTCAGTTCAGAGCCTTACCTTTCGGTCTGGCCACAGCACCACGAGTGTTCACAAAAATTCTGGCCCCATTATTGGCCAATCTAAGAACACAGGGTGTAACGATAATGGCATATCTAGACGACCTGCTACTAATAGACCACTCAGTGGAAAAGCTGGAAGTAGCTATTCACAAGACAATCAAGTATCTGGAATATCACGGTTGGATTATCAACCGGGACAAGTCAGCTCTAAGACCAGTCAAAAGTCTGGAATACTTAGGGCTAAGGCTGGATTCAAATCAGAGAAAGATTTTCTTACCTCCAGAGAAGGTGTCGTCTTTAAAAGATTTGACCCACTTAGTGGGTACAAAAAGAAAACCATCCATACGCCTCTGCATGAGGCTGCTGGGAAAAATGGTGGCTTCATTCGAAGCGGTACCCTACGGTCAATTCCATTCAAGGAATTTGCAAAGGGCCATACTGTCAGCCTGGAACAAAAAAGTTCAGGCTTTAGACTTACCAATGTCCCTGTCCCCTTCCGTTCGCAAGAGCCTCCATTGGTGGTTGGTGCCCCAGAATCTGGAAAAAGGGAAACCCTTCAGTCCGGTTTCTTGGAAGGTAGTCACTACAGATGCCAGCCTCATAGGCTGGGGGGCAGTACTGGAGCAATGGTCTCTCCAGGGCAAGTGGTCAGAAGCAGAAAAGGCCCTGCCCATCAATCTCTTAGAGATACGAGCAGCCCGGTATGCCCTAGTAGCATGGACATCCAAACTCCAAGGGTCCCCTGTCAGAATTCAATCAGACAATGCCACAGCAGTGGCATATATCAATCACCAGGGTGGCACCAGGAGTCGTGCAGCCCAGAGGGAAGCAAATTGCATCCTGGAGTGGGCAGAAAAATATGTCCCAGCCATATCCGCGGTTTTCATCCCAGGAGTGGAAAATTGGAGAGCGGACTTTTTAAGTCGCCAACAATTATGCCCGGGGGAATGGTCTCTTCACCCCGAGGTTTTCCAGGCAATATGCCAGCGGTGGGGAACACCGGATGTAGATCTGCTAGCATCCAGATTCAACGCAAGGGTGGACAGATTTGTGTCTCGCACAAGGGATCCTCTAGCTTGCGGCTCGGATGCCCTAGTGTTCCCTTGGGATCAGTTCAAGCTGATATATGCATTCCCACCGCCACAATTGTTACCGCGATTACTCCGCAGAATCAGGGTAGAAAAGAAACCAGTGATTCTGGTGGCTCCAGCGTGGCCCCGAAGGGCATGGTACGCGGAGATTGTAAAAATGTCAGTGAGGAGTCCTTGGACCCTCCCACATCGTCCGGACCTGCTGTCGCAGGGACCGATATACCACCCTTCCTTACCAGCCCTAGGTTTGACGGCCTGGCTATTGAAGCCCACATTCTGAAAAAGAGAGGGCTCTCTAATTCTGTGGTATCTACCATGATCAATGCCAGGAAGCCGGTATCCAGGCAGATCTATTATAGGATCTGGAAAGCGTACATTAAGTGGTGTGAGGCCAAGAAATGGCATCCACGTAAGTACGTGATAGGGAGGATTTTGGACTTCCTACAGTGGGCTGTAGATAGGAAGCTGGCCTTGAGTAATATCAAGGGTCAGATTTCGGCCTTGTCAATATTTTTTCAAAGGCCCTTGGCTTCGCATTCACTAGTCAAAGCTTTCATACAAGGAGTGATGCGTATTAGCCCTCCGGTTAGTATTCCCATATGTCCTTGGGACTTAAACCTGGTTCTGTCAGTTCTACAGAAACAACCGTTTGAACCATTGCAACACATTTCCTTGGTTCTTCTCACCAGGAAATTGATTTTCTTAGTAGCCGTTTGTTCGGCTAAAAGAGTATCGGAATTAGCCGCCTTGTCCTGTAAGGAGCCATATCTGGTTGTCCATAAGGACAGAGTAGTATTACGTCCTCATCCAGCCTTTGAGGCGATTTAGTTCGCATTTGTAGCGCTATACAAGTTATTCACTCACTCACTCACTCAGCCTTTCTTCCTAAGGTGGTATTGAGGTTTCATTTGAACCAAGATGTGGTTCTTCCTTCTTTTTTCCCCAAACCTAGCTCGGTAGAGGAAAAGTTATTACATTCCTTGGATGTAGTAAGAGCAGTTAAAGCTTATCTAAAAGCCACTGCTCAGATTCGCAGAATGGATACTTTGTTTATTCTGCCGGAAGGCCCTAAAAAGGGTCAGGCAGCATCAAAATCCACTTTAGCCAAGTGGATTTGACAGGTCATAATACAAGCCTATGGCTTGAGAAAGAGACCGCCTCCGTTCAAAGTTAGGGCGCACTCCACAAGAGCAGTTGGAACTTCATGGGCAGTGCATCACCAGGCCTCCCTGGCTCAAGTATGTAAGGCCGCAACATGGTCTTCGGTACACGCGTTTACTAGATTCTACCAGGTAGACGTTAGAAGTCAGGAGGATGTCGCCTTTGGGCGCAGTGTGTTGCAGGCCGCAAAAGATCCTCATGCCTGATGGCGCCCAGCTTATGTATCCCTCCCCTCATTTGGCATTGCTTTGGGACGTCCCATTAGTAATGACTAAGTCGCTCTGTGTCCCGTGATGTACGAAAAAGAAAAAGGGATTTTTATAACAGCTTACCTGTAAAATCCTTTTCTTGGAGTACATCACGGGACACAGAGCTCCCACCCCTCTTTTTGGGACACTTATTGCTTGGCTACAAAACTGAGGTGCTCCCGGATGGGAGGGGCTTATATAGGGGAGGGTACTTCCGGTTTGGAATTGGCCAGTGCCAACACCTGAAGGTAATCTATATAACCCATTAGTAATGACTAAGTCGCTCTGTGTCCCGTGATGTACTCCAAGAAAAGGATTTTACAGGTAAGCTGTTATAAAAATCCCTTTATTCTACTCTTCCTAACTGATCCTCTGACCACCCTCCCTAATCTTCTCAGAGATTTTGAGCTCTTTAAAAAATTGTCCAACCTGCAAATTAATTTCGACAAGTCAAAAGCTCTTAACATAACACTACCGACAGCGACGGTGTCTCTCTGTCAAGCCAACTTCCCTTTTAGCTGGGAACCTAACAACATAACTTATCTAGGCATTAAACTTCCCACCAAACTGTCTGACCTCTATGCCAGAAACTTTATACCCACACTACAGAAAATACAGGGAGACCTCAATGCTTGGACTAAAGGCCATTTTTCATGGTTTGGTAGAGCGGCAATTTTAAAAATGAACGTCCTCCCCAGATTGCTCTATATGCTGCAAGCCGTCCTGATCAAACTACCTCCCTCGTTCTTCACGTCCTTCAAGAGAATGTGCAGAAACCTCCTATGGTCCTCCCAGGTTGAGCTCGGATAAACTGATTCTACCCAAGCGTCAGGGAGGTATAGGGTTGCCGGACTTGCGCACATATTATAGGGCCTGCCAGCTCACGAGAATTGTGGATTGGCACGCACATGAGAGTACCAAGGCATGGATCAATTTGGAAAATGCTTTCACGAGAATACCGCTTTCTCGCCTCCCCTGGATCAACCCGAACTCCATCCCTACTGAATGCTCAGCTCATCCTCTTATAGGTCCCACGTTTCTTAATTTTAGAGCAACGAGTCATATTCTCAACATGACACCCTATCCCGATCCCATGACACCGCTAAACCAAAATCCAGATTTCCCACCCGGTCTCTCCGCCAAAGATGTATCCGGTCACACCGCACCTCGGCCATCAAGGGCTTCTCAATTTTTCAATAACGGAGTGCTCCTGTCTCACTCAGACATGTCCGCCAAATTTACTGATCTTTCCGTACTTTTTTTCAAATACCTCCAGATCAGACACTTTCTGCACAACGCCCAACCAATTTCCCGATGGTGTAGGGACTTTACCCCCTTTGAAAGTATATGTTTTGAGTCTGCACCCCAAAGCCATCTGATCTCAACGATCACTGCTCTCATACTCAACAAATCATCCTCCCACGATAAAATTCATAGGCGTTGGGAAACAGACTTGGCAATAGAGCTGTCCGCAGGAGACTGGGAACACGTTCATGAGCATACACATGAGGGTTCCATAAACGTCTCTACGCAAGAAAATCGGTACAAACTGTACTCTAGATGGTACCGCACACCAGACAAGATTCATAAATTTTACCCGAGTGTCTCCCAGGACTGCTGGCGTTGCAACTCTGCCCTGGGTTCTCTGATTCAAACATTCTGGAGAGAGGTACATGTCTTGATCACTCAAATTACCACCTATGCACCAGACTTTACTCCAGCGCAATATTTACTCCACCACACGACCCTTCCGAGAGCAACCTACCGGAAATCCCTTACTTTGCATCTCATCAACGCTGCTACCCAATGCATTCCGGTCCATTGGAGGAGTGCTGTCCCCCCCACCATCTCTGAATGGCACACCAGGGTAGACAGAATAGCGGACATGGAAAGACTTGTTCACCAAGCAAATGACAATACAGCCAAATTTAGAGACACATGGGCATGCTGGACCCACTATAGAGATCCCACACGGACAGGGGGCCCTTCCAACACACCTTCGCCCCGCATAGGGGTACATTAAGTTGCTCTGAATCTGAACACATGAGACTTCCGTTCCCCCCCCCTCCCCCCCCCCCTTCTTGCCACCCCCTACTCCTCATCATCTTCTTAAGTACCATTGGATTACATACCACGACACCATAGGAATACATATGAAATATCCTATTCCCTTTTCTATGCATGACAGGTGTTCTGTGCTGTATGCGCAGTCAGATTTCACCCTCCAGGCCCACGTTTGATAGAGATTACCAATTTTTTTTTTTTTTTTAGGGATAAGTAATGCTACATTAGGGTTGACCCAGTCCTGTTCAAGCTCTTTCTGGCCTTATCATGTGTCACCTCCCGCTCACAGCATGAATCCTTTGGGGGCCTCTTAGGCGTCAAACGCCCCGTCAATTATGCCACATTCTAGTGCTGGAAGCCGTTACTCCTTATATGCTGATATATTTACAATTGTTTAAGCGACTTGTTCAACGTTGCCTATGATATTCCTTGATTGTAAGACGTTTCTCGATTATTTGTACGTTGCTGTTCATTGAGTACCTTCTCCTCGATATTTACTCTGTACTTGTAAAACTTTTAATAAAATATTCTTGAGAAGTCTGTTGCTCTTGTGAAAAAAGTGTAAAGCCCCATACACACTATTAGATTTTCTGCAGATTTGTGTCTTTTAGATTTTCCAAAACCATGTAGTGCAAGGGCCTGTCTGATTGCATACAAATTGAAACTCTTAAGGTTTGACCACATATTATATGGTTTTGGTGAATCTGAAGACAAAAATCTGCAGAAAATCTAATAGCATGTATGGGGCTTAAGGGTGCACCCTGAGTTTTTTTCTTTACTCATCTTTGAATGTCAGCATTAAATATAAAATGTCTGTTTTGCCTTTTTCCTCAGTTACTTTTCTTTGTTACTTTTATAGCTGGCCCCGACTAGCAGCATATCTTTGATTAACTCCATGGAAGCAATAAAGAACCCAGTGAAAATCTGCGACCAGGTCTTCTCCCTCCTAGAAAGTCTCACTTCTCAGATTCAGCAGCGTCTGGAGGATCCAAAATCTGCAGGTGAAATATAGCTGCACAACCATAGTTCTAGTCTCTCTTTGTATTAAAGAGAAACCATTTCATGGCTTATAGTAACTCTGGGTTGAAAAAGCACCACCTGCAAAAGAAAAAAAACTTTATGGTGAGGTGTCCACCCATTCCTCTAGTCTGCGCTGTGTTCAAGAGCTACAGGGGCCCAAAAATATCTGTATTTGGCCCTTCTGGAAGTACTGCATACCTATGCCTCCTGACAGGTGCTGTGATTCTTTCTGCTGACCCATATGTCACAAATAAAGAAAAACTGCGCAAGTGTATAAAACAAAAATAGGTGAACAAAATGTGGCAGCAAACACAATAAGGGATATCATCTTATGTACACAAATATACATTTTACGTGTTGTGCTACATATAAAGCCCATACAAAAAAGGTATAAACTCTGCAAAAGTGAATAAATCAATAAATGCAAAAAGACATGTATTATGCTGAGTAGAGTCCCAAAAGAACAAAAAGTCCTTAGTGAAGTCAAAGCAGCAGTCGTTAAAGGAGAAGAACAGCCAAAGCTTGTTTGGCTGTACTTCTTTCTTTATCGTACACCACGGGACACAGAGCTAGTCATTACATAATGGGTTAAGGGTCACCAGCGGTGATTGGACACTGGCACAACCAATGGAAGACAGTTCCCCTCCATATAACCCCTCCCATCAGGGAAGTACCTCAGTTTTTTCGCCAGTGTCGAAAGGTGTTGGACGCGTTAGGAGGTGCTAAAGGAAAGCTCTACCAAAGAGACCCTCTGGGGGTAAAAGAGCTATGCTTTCGGATCCATCCAAGACGCCTACAAATGAGCTGAATCTGGATGGGATCCGGGCCTCATCCATGAGGCGTCGCCTGTAATGTCTCTCTTCGGAGGACTGGGCTCTAAGATCCAGCACTTTCGCTATTTCGCTATAAAGTCCTGGTAAGAGTCTTGTACAAGGCCCAGGGGAGAGGTATCCTTTAAATAGGAACCCATATCCCTGAAGGTTGGCACACATAGCCCACCGTGAAGGGTGAAGTTTGGTATCTGTCTGAAATCTTTCAGCAGAAAAACCTGCGGCGTGGATAAGGTGAGATTAGAAGGTCCATAACTAGGTTGGGACCTTTTTCAAGAAGTGGATGTCTTCTTTTTTTCCACCACTGGGGGGAGTAAAGAGCTGAATATACTCACCTCACTCTGTTCAGTGTCGGCTTCGGCGAAGTACACTGCTCGTCACCTCCGCTGCTGAGCTTGCTGGGGCACCCCGATCCTCCTTTCGGTGGCCGACCAGACACCTGCAGATGCAGGTAAGTGGGAACAAGGGCTGATGAGAGTCCTCTCTCACTATGGCCACCGCCATAGCGCTAAGGGCCGCGCGGGAGCGCGCTTTATCGGGGGGGGGGGCGAAGGCGGGCACGTGGCGCGCGCAGGCACAGAAACGGTGCCAAATTTAAAAGACTGTCAGTGTGAGAAGCACTGCAGCAGCAAGCAAGCTCGTTAGTTCTCTTGTTCCTGGCAGAGAAACACAGCAGCTATACAGGGACGTAAGACTCCATGTGGTTGGATTGGGTACTTCCTAGAAGACATCCATGTTATGCATAGTTATGTGTTAAAAGTTGCATACTTAATGTATTTGCTAAACTGAACACGGTAGTATATGCATTTAGGTACCTTGTATTTTGTCTAAACAGTAAGCCTTCCAGGGGAAGTAATACGGACAAAAAGAGATAAGAAAGCACCACCGCCTGAGAGGAGGCTCTAACTGTGCTGACTCGGTACCTTTCTCTCCTGTGTTGCTAAATGCACCTGTTCAGGATGATCCATTACCTCTGTCAGGTATGGCGGCTTCCCGAGTGAAGCCTGGGCCTGTATATGTCACTGAGGACACTTTATCAGCTGCCCTAAATAATCTGGAGGAAAAAATTGCTACCTTAATCGCTAAGTCCTCTAAAAAGGGACAATAAGCGAAGCAGGTCTCTTCCAGTATTGGACCTCCCTTCAGAAGTACCTGAGGGAGGAGGAGGAGGAGGAGGAGGCTACATCAGCAGAGGATGAGAAGCCAGATTTTAAGGTCACAGGTACAATGCTATAGCAGTGCATTTAAGTTAACCTCTGCGGAGGTAACGGAATTACCTGTCTCCTCCCTAGGGTCATTAAGATCCCTGCAAGGTGCATGCTCCTTCCCGGTTCATCCGTTACTAGAGGATCTAATATACGCAAACTGGCAACATCCAGATAAGCGTTTCTCACCTCCAAAAAGGTTTAACATTCTTTATCCTATGGGGGAATTTTTTTTAAAGAAATGGAGCCTGCCTGCGGTAGTTGCGGCTATTTCTTGTGTAAATAAAAACCTGACATGTCCGGTGGATAATGTACAAGGGTTTAAAAGATCCTTCTGAGAGGAAGTTGAAATCCTCCTTCCTTTTGGCCGGCTCAATTACCCAACCTGCAGTAGCAGCAGTCGGTATGTGTCAGGTCATCAGCCAACAGGTAAAGCAGGGGCTGAAGGAACTGCCTTCAGAGCAGGCTAGAAATTGGGAAAATTTGCCTAAAGCCTTATGCTTCACAGTGGATGCCATGAGAGATTCTATCATACAGGCATCACGCCTTACACTCCAGCTGGTACAGATGCGCAGAGTACTTTGGCTTAAGCATTGGTCAGCGGAAACCCCATGCAAAAAGCTGTTGGCAAGTTCCCGTTCCATGGCGAACGCCTATTTGGGGAAGATTTAGAAAAATATATACAGAAGATATCAAGTGGTAAAACGACTTTTACCTGAGAGAAAGAAAAACAAGAGATCTTGTTTTAAACGCTCTCTCTCCCCAGCTCCCGGGAAATCTGACTCCAACCAGTGGCGGCGGCCTGTTTTAGCCGCCCACAAAAGCCAAGGGGCAAGCTCAGAAGAACAAGAAGCCGTGGGGTGCAAGAGCTAATAAGCAAGCCCCCAAAGCCTCTCAGTGAAGGGGCGCCCCCGCTCGGCCGAGAAATGGGAGGAAGGCTTTGTCAGTTCTGAGCGACTTGGTGGTCAGAAATCCAGGACAATTGGGTAGTATCCACAATATCCTCAGGGTACAAACTGGAATTTCGAGAGATCCCACCTTCTCAATTCCGAGGTTCAAGACTCTCCAAGGATCCACAAAAAAGAGAATCCTTCTTCAAAGGTTTGAATCACTTAATGGCTCAAGGGGTAGTTACAGACGTACCCCAAAAAGAGCGAGGTTCAGGTTTTTACTCAAACCTCTTTGTGATTCCAAAGCCAAATGGAGATGTCAGACCCATCCTGGATCTAAAATCCCTAAATCGGTTCCTGAACGATCGCCATTTTCGAATGGAAACGATCCGATCCGTGGCCGCCACTTTAAAGGGCGGAAAATTCATGGCGCCCATAGATATCAAGGACGCACATTTACACATACCCATCCTCCCCGCTCACCAAAGATTCCTAAGGTTTGCGGTAGAAGATCGCCACTTTCAATTTGTGGCTCTGCCGTTTGGTGTAGCCACCGCGCCCATAGTATTCACAAAGGTGCTAGCTCCTCTGTTGGCAAACCTAAGAACACGGGGCATTGCGGTAACAGCCTATCTGGACGATCTACTAGTAATAGATCAGTCAAAGGAGGGATTGGGTCACGCTGTACACACTACAGTAGGATACCTGGAGCATTTAGGATGGATTATAAATTTACAAAAATCCTCTCTCCAGGCCCAAAGAAGGATAGTGTACCTGGGCATGATCATAGATACAGCCCAAAACGGGGTATACCTGCCAGAACCGAAGATACAGTCTCTGAAAGACCTGATCCACAAGGTCAAAGCAAACAAGAGGCCGTCTATTCGCCTTTGCATGAGACTATTGGGAAAGATGGTAGCCTCCTTCGAGGCGGTCCCTTACGCCCAGTATTCATTCAAGACTACTTCAAGGCAATATTTTAGCTTCCTGGAACAGGAAGAGCCAAGCTCTGGATATACCCATGCGCCTGTCCTCACAAGTACGCCACAGCTTCGATTGGTGGCTAGAAGCCAGGAATTTACGGAAGGGAAAGTCCTTCCTCCCAGTGGCCTGGAAGGTGGTATCTAGGGATGCCAGCCTATCGGGCTGGGGTGCAGTATTCGAGGAGGCTTCTACCCAGGGAACCTGGGCCAAGACTCAGGGGATCCTGCCCATCAATGTGCTAGAGATCCGGGCGGTATATCTAGCCCTCAAAACCTGGACATACAGGTTACAGGGCTACCCAGTTCGGGTTCAATCCGACAATGCTACTGCAGTAGCTTACATCAATCACCAAGGAGGCACCCGCAGTCGGGCAGCCCAAAGAGAGGTGAACCGGATCCTGGCATGGGCAGAAGAGCATGTACCTTGCCTTTCTGCAATCTTCATTCCAGGGATAGAAAATTGGCAAGCAGACTACCTGAGTCGTCAGCAGCTGCTACCGGGAGAGTGGTCTCTTCACCCCGAGATCTTTCAGGCCATATGTCTGAGATGGGGAAACCCAGATGTAGACCTGCTAGCTGCCAGGTTCAACAAGAAATTGGACAACTTTGTGTCCAGAACGAGAGATCCTCTAGCCTACGGGACAGACGCTCTAATACAGACGCTCTAATAACTCCATGGAATCAGTTCTCACTGATCTATGCATTCCCTCCGATCCCTCTTCTACAAAGACTGCTTCGCAGGATCAAGGAGGAGGGAATACCAGTAATCCTAGTGGCCCCAAACTGGGCCAGGAGGCCTTGGTACGCCGAGATTGTAAAAATGGCGATAGGAAGGCCCTGGAAGTTTCCACTTCGACACGACCTGCTGTCACAGGGTCCAGTATTCCACCCTTCCTGACAAAGGCTAAAGTTGACGGCCTGGCTGCTGAGACCCACATTTTTAAAAAGAGAGGGGTCTCTGGTCCGGCTCTTTCTACGCTCATTAATGCTAGAAAGCCAGCCTCCAGACTCATCTATCAGAGAGTCTGGAGAGCATACGTTTCCTGGTGTGAATCCAGATGTTGGAATCCTCAGAAGTATGAAATAAGTAGGATTCTTGCTTTTTGCCACTTAGGAGTGGATATGAATTTAGCCCTTAGCACCATCAAAGGGCAAATATCGGCTCTATCAGTCTTCTTTCAGAGACCATTGGCATCTCACTCCCTAGTTCGGACATTCATTAAGGGGGTACTGAGGATAAATCCTCCAGTTAGGACTCCCTTGTGTCCATGGGATTTGAATTTGGTATTGTCAGTGTTGCAAAAGCAACCTTTTGAACCTATTCGCCATATTCCTTTAATTATATTGAGTAGGAAGTTGGCCTTTCTGATTGCTATAGCTTCTGCTAGGAGAGTATCAGAGCTAGCAGCTCTTTCTTGTAAAGAGCCTTATCTAATTTGTCACAAGGACAAAATCGTGCTACGACCCCATCCGGCTTTTCTACCTAAGGTGGTGTCGGCTTTTCACTTGAATCAAGACATTGTTCTGCCTTCCTTTTTTCCAAACCCGCGGACGGCGGGGGAAAAATTATTACACTCTAGATCTACTGAGAGCGGTAAAGGTGTATCTGCAAGCAACCGCTCAGATACGTAAAACAGATGTTTTGTTTATTTTACCAGATGGGCCCAAGAAGGGCCAAGCGGTATCAAAATCCACCATTTCCAGGTGGATTAGACAAGTAATTATTCAAGCTTATGGTTTAAAGAACAGGACTCCTCCTTTTCCTGTTAAGGCGCACTCTACCAGGGCGATAGGTGCTTCATGGGCAGTGCACCACCAGGCTTCGATGGCTCAGATCTGTAAAGCTGCAACTTGGTCTTCAGTCCATACATTTTCCAAATTCTATCAAATAGATGTGAAAGGACATGAGGATTCCGCCTTTGGGCGAAGTGTGCTGCAGGCAGCAGTATAGGGCTTCTGGTCCGCAAGCGGCCTGTTTTGATCTGTGTCTCCCCCCCTTCATATGAGCATTGCTCTGGGACGTCCCATTATGTAATGACTAGCTCTGTGTCCCGTGGTGTACGATAAAGAAAATAGGATTTTTATAACAGCTTACCTGTAAAATCCTTTTCTTGGAGTACACCACGGGACACAGAGGTCCCCCCCTTCTTATGGGAACCTTACTGCTTTGCTACAAAACTGAGGTACTTCCCTGATGGGAGGGGTTATATGGAGGGGAACTGTCTTCCATTGGTTGTGCCAGTGTCCAATCACCGCTGGTGACCCTTAACCCATTATGTAATGACTAGCTCTGTGTCCCGTGGTGTACTCCAAGAAAAGGATTTTACAGGTAAGCTGTTATAAAAATCCTATTTCTTTCGACCACAGGAGTGCAGTTCGTTCTGCACTCTTGTGACCTGTTTTCAGCAGACAGCGGGCTGAATGGGGTTTTCAGCAGACAGCGAGGTGGGGCAGAGCAGAGAGCCGTGACTGATAGTCACCAGCTCTCTGCTCACGGAGCTTTAAGAACCAAGGGATCAGCAGTCCATGCGATCCGATTCCTGTCTGAATCAACAGTTCGCACTGCGATCTGTGAACCGATCTGGGGGTGTCATTAACTTTGAATTGACACCCACAGCGGTTCACAGAGGGCAGGGGGAGATGCGATGCGGGAACCCGCACTGGAAGCGTGCTGGTTCCCGCATCACAAGAGTGTGAACCTAGGCTAAGACGTAAGAATTGGAGGAACAGATGGTGGCACGGGTGTGTATAAAACTTTTTTTTTTTTTCTTTTTTTTTTTTTTTTGCAGGTGGTGCTGAGTTGCTTTTTTATGGTCCCTTTAAGGGGGCAATTTGAATGCAGTCTTGGAGTACTCAAGGATTGTCACCCATGCAGGGTGAGGGGTTCTGGTTGGAAATGGGTAAACTGACAGTTTGCCCAAGATTGGCAAGTAATTATATCAGATCCAGAATTAGGCCTGGAGAGATTTTGGGTGGGAAAGAGCCTCCAACCCTGATTACAGGGACTTTGGTCCTGAAAGGGTTAACCCGCCTGCAGGGGAAGCCTGAAAAGGAACAGGAAGGAGCGGTACAAAGCTGTAGGAAAAAGTGGACTGTCTTGCGACATTGTTTGCTGGGCTCCCTGTAGCCTTTCCTGTACCCCAAAGCAGACAGGAACCTTAAACCCTGGTGTGGGAGTAGTAATACTGGTGGTGAGCCATTGTATTATTTTCAATATACCAGAAATATGGACTGCTTGCGTTTACTTTGCTGAAGAAAGCTGTTTTGTTTGCATGATTTTGTAGAACCAGTAAAGACCGTTTTAATTTTACAAGTGGCTGGCAGGTAATCCTGGGCTCCCCATATTACAGTAACTATAAGTTTGAAGCCACACAACAGGTGTGAATGGGTCCTTAAGGCCTTGTTCACACCATGGCGCAGAGACGTCAGTTTGGCTGTATGTGTTCTGCAAGGGCACAAGAAAACAAACAAACACTGTTCTCTGTGTCCTGTTCACCCCACAACACTGTTATCCTGTGCAGATCTTTTCTGTACATGTATGCAGTTTTCTACACAGGAAAAAAACTGACATGACATCAACATTGGTGTAAATAGGGCATATGGTGTGAAATGACGTACATGAAAACTGATGTCCTCTGCAAGTCACCGGCTCTCTGCTCTGCCCCTCCAGCACTCACTGGTGCTCTAGACTGTGATGGGGACGGAAGCATCTGGCTCCTGAATGCTGCACTCTGATTGCAATGCACTCCTGAATGCTATAATGTAACGCACTCCTGCGCTCTTCACATAGCATACTCCTGAACCCTGCACTCTGTACGTAGCACAATTTTGAACCCTGTACTGTGTATGCAGTGCACTCCTGAACCATGAACTCTACACTGCACACTCTGTACAAAGCTCACTCCTGGATGCTGCACTCTGTGCTTATCCTTAGTGCACTACTCAACCCTGTACATAGCACACTCCTCAACTCTGCACTCTGTTTGCAGTGCACTGCTCAAACCCTGCTCTTCATGTGTAATGCATTGCTCAACTCTGCACTCTGTAAATAGCACCCCCCTGAACGCTGCAATAAACTGCTGAACCCTGTATGTAGCACACTCCTGAACTCTTCATTCAGTAGATAGCCTTAGGCCTCATTTACACTTGTATTTGTAACTGCTCCCCCTTCTACTACATGCGCTTGAAGACAAAGCTGCATTTGGTTCTAAAGCAGGGTCAGGAATGGGGATTGAGGGCGGGCCAGGGATGGGGTCAAAGGGGCGCCCCTCATCAGGTAGGCTGTACGGGGACCCATGATTTCTAACAGCGGCCCTGCCCCGCTCTGTTAAATCAATGGAGCCGGGGCTCCAAATTCTCATTATATTCAAATTAGTTGTTTATGCTTCTTTGTATTCACTGAAATTTAGATTACCAATGGGATGCTATACTTTCTTTATCGTACATCACGGGACACAGAGCGACATAGTAATTACTATGTGGGTTATAGAGCTTACCTTCAGGTGATGGACACTGGCACACCCAAGACAGGAAGTCCCCTCCCCTATATAACCCCTCCCATACCGGGAGTACCTCAGTTTTTTTGTCAGTGTCTAAGGTGTTGGTCACGGTTAAGCATGTATTCAAGTTAGCTCTGCATATGGTTCTTTTGGGCCTAAGGCAAGCTATTCCGGATCCGTTCAAAGTGCTTCAAAGCTAAAATGGTCGGTACCCGGGCCTCGGTGAAGAAGAACAAGGTTTGGCCTGTAATGCCTCTCTTGGGAGGGCTGGACCCTGGGATCCAGTACTCTGGTCAGACCCAATACCAAGAGGTTTCTGGCAGGGTGCTATACAGGTCCAGGGGAGTGGTGTTCCTTTCAGTAGGACCCCGGTCCCTGAAGGTCAGTTGACATTGCCCGCCAAGAGGGGCGAAGTTTGGGCTTTCTGTTCCGAACAGGGTCCTGCGGCGGGGACAGGTAAGTGAAGGTCCCTGATGGACTTGGTTCAGCAGGGAACCTTCAAACTAATGTGTTTTTGCCTGTAATTTTACCTATGTGGTATTACTTCCCGCTGCATCCTGGTGCCTAAATTTTGTAACCTGAAATGGATTTCATATGGTTTCTAATATTGGACATTATGGTAGTACCTCTTTGTGTCTCTAGAGGGAGATACGTTCATGAGAGGTCTATAAAGCTGGGCTGTACCTTGTTACAAGTGTAATGCCTGGGCAGATGGAGGAGTTTCCTTTTCTAAAGTACAGCTCTAATAGGCCCATCTGATTAAATGTTGCCATGTCATACCTGAGGTCGCATGATGCACGCTGCGGTCCCCCTGTGTAGCGCCGCTCAGCCTGAAGGGTTTGGAGCAGTCCACAGCCTCCCTCCTCCTCCTCCTCCTCCTCCTCCTCCTCCCCATTCCTCTCCATGAGAAATCGTGGCGGCGCCGGCATGCCGGTGCGCGCGCGAGAAGGTCCCAAGATATGGGAAACGAGTCAAGGAGGGGGGCGGGGCTTGGCGTAATGACGCTCCGTGTTTCCCGGCGCGCTTCTGCGCATGTGCGGGCGTCCTCTGCCTCAAAGAACAGTCTCTGTGAGACACACAGCTAAGAGGACGGACACAGGAGCAAGGAAACTGGGTGACATTTAATATCAATATATTTGGCATACAACAGGCGGTGATACAGGCATCTCCAAGGCACATTAGTTTAGACACCTGACAGGCTTATATATCAAGCTTGTACGCTGGACTATAGCTAGTAGTGGGTGCATTTTGGCTGTGAGTACCTCGCTTTGAGCTTAGGACTATGCCTGCCAAGGGCTCTGGGAATAAAAATCCCAAGAAGCAAAAGGGTTCACCATCGGGCTCTGAGGATCTAGGGCATGCTCCCGCTGTTACATCTTCCACTGATAAATCAGAGGTAGCTACCCGAGGGGAGCCATCAGGTTTGTTAGGTGCTGCGGCTGCCCTCAGCTCACCTGCTCCTGTGTATGTGACAGAGGAGGCTTTCGCCTCAGCTCTGGGAAGATTAGAGCAGAGATTGGCAGCATTAATCACTTCCTCCCTGCCAGGAAAGAAGCGCGCCAGATCTCCATCTTTCCCGTTAGAATACCTAACAGCAGAGCAATTGTCCCACAATGAGATTGACTTGCCTGCAGAAGATCAGGCTGAGGATTATTCTGCCTCAGGAGAGTCTACATTAGAAGAACCGTTTTCAGCCTCACAAGCTGAGAGATTGTTAGTTCATTCTCTAACAGACATGGTTCGGTCAGCTTTTAAGCAGCCCCTTTCTGAACCAGCAGCTACATCGGTTTCTTCTTTGGGGTCTTTGAAAGCCCCGCAGGCTAATGGATCTTTTCCAGTGCATTCATTGCTAGAAGGTCTCATTTATAAGGATTGGGAACATCCTCATAAACTGTTCCTTCCTCAAAAAAAGTTTGCAGACGAATGGGTCATCTATTATTAGAGGGACTCATTTATCCGGATTAGATACATCCTGATAAGATTTTTCTTCCTCCTAAGAGGTTTGCTGTGGTGTATCCTATGGAGGATAAGTTCACCAAGAAGTGGAGCCTCCCTACAGGGTACGCTGCCATCTACTCTGTGAACAAATCCCTGACTTGTCCAGTGGACAATGTACAGATGTTTAAAGATCCAACAGATAAAAAGTTGGAAACCTTATTAACCACTTAACGACCGCTCACTGTATATATACGTCGGCAGAATGGCACCGACAGGCACAATCACGTAGAGTGTACGTGATTGCCTTTGTACAGTTGGGGGGTCCAATCGGACCCCCCTTCTATACAGTGAGCGGTGGCTAAGTGTCCAGGAGCGTTCCGGGATGAGGGGGCAGCCATTCGTTTCTGGCCACCCCCTCGCGATCGCTCCCGGCGAATAGAAATGCCCCCTCTGTCTGTGTCAGACAGAGGGAGCAGGAGGAAGTGATGTCATCTCTGGTGCGGCGCTCACATATACCGAGCGCCGTACAAGAGAAGATATCAGGTCAGTGCACACAACACTACACTGACACCAGGACACATAGGGACATAAATCGCCCCCCCCAGGCCACCCCAGATCACCCCCCCAGAATACCCCCCCAGCCCCCCAGTCACAGTGTCACTGATTGCAGTGACCATTTATTTAGTGATCACTGCAATCAGTGACATTTGTGACTGTAAAAGTGTCACCAAAGTTTAGTCTTAGGTCCAGTGTAGCCCCCTAACCCCCCCTAATAAAGGTTTAACCCCCTGATCACCCCCCAGATAACCCTTTCACCGCCTATCACCACTATCGCTTAGCGATCATTTTTCTGATCGCTGTCTTAGCGTCAGTGATGCCGATCGGCAGCCAGTAATTTTTTTTAGGTTCGCCGCAGGTTTTTATAGCGTCAGGTACCCCAATATATTATCTAATAAAGGTTTAACCCCCTTGATCGCCCCCCAGGTAACCCTTTCACCCCCTATCACCACTATCACTAAGCGATCGTTTTTCTAAAGGCTGTCTTAGTGTCTGTGATGCAGATCGGTAGCCGGTAATTTTTTTTAGGTTCGCCGCAGGTTTTTATAGCGTCAGGTACCCCAATATATTATCTAATAAAGGTTTAACCCCCTTGATCGCCCCCCAGGTAACCCTTTCACCCCCATCACCACTGTCGCTAAGCAATCGTTTTTCTAAACGCTGTCTTAGTGTCGGTGATGCAGATCGGTAGCCAGTATTTTTTTTTAGGTTCGCCGCATGTTTTTATAGCGTCAGGTACCCCCATATATTATCTAATAAAGGTTTTAACCCCCTGATTGCCCCTAGTTAACCCTTTCACCAGTGATCACCATATAAGTGTTACGGGTGACGCTGGTTAGTTTGCTTTTTATAGTGTCAGGGCACCCGCCGTGTATATAACCCAATAAAGGTTTAACCCCCTGATCGCCCGGCGGGTGATATCAATTAGGTTTTAGCGTCAGAGAGGGTCTGAGTCACACCCCAGGCAGCGTCAGGTTAGTGCCAGTAACGCTAACACCCACGCGTGAAGCATACACCCACCTTAGTGGTATAGTATCTGAACAGATCAATATCTGATCTGATCAGATCTATACTAGCGTCCCCAGCAGTTTAGGGTTCCCAAAAACGCAGTGTTAGCGGGATCAGCCCAGATACCTGCTAGCACCTGCATTTTGCCCCTCCGTCCAGCCCAGGCCACCCAAGTGCAGTATCGATCGATCACTGTCACTTACAAAACAAAAACACACATAACTGCAGCGTTCGCAGAGACAGGCCTGATCCCTGCGACTCCAGTGCTGTAGGAGGTGATTTCACCACCACAGTTAAAAAAAAAAAAAAGCAAATATGCCGAAGCATTGGGGCAGCAGGGGCGGAGGAGCGATTTTGCTCCTAATGCCGCGTACATACGGTCGAAATTCCGACGGAGGCTTGCCCGTGGAAAAGTCCGACCATGTGTGTGCGGCATAACTTTTTTGCGGGAGGATGCCCCCATGCTTCGGCATATATAAATGGTGCGTGTATGCCCATCATTGGAAGTGGGTGGATGAAGGGCGGTATTCTAATGGTGGGCATACCCACCGATCAATCTTTTTTCGTTCAGCCAACTGGCTGCATGAAATAAAAAGATTACAATACATGTCCAACAAGGACCAGCAACGTACTGGTATGTTGCTGGACTTTGAATGTTTATACCAGAATGATGCCTGCGGGTTTAGGTATCATCTTGGTATCATTCTTTTCAGCCTGCGGCCGGCTTTCATGTAAAAGCAATCCTAGCGGCTAATTAGCCTCTGGACTGCTTTTACAAGCAGTGGGAGGGAATGCCCCCCCCCCCCGGATATAAAAAGCGCCATTGGGAAATTGGGAAAGCATTTTATCACACCGATCTTGGTGTGGTCAGATGCTTTGAGGGCAGAGGAAAAATCTAGGGTCTAGAAGACCCCAGTTTTTTCAAAAAAAGAGTACCTGTCACTACCTATTGCTATCATAGGGGATATTTACATTCCCTGAGATAACAATAAAAATGATAAAAAAAAAAAAATACTTGGAAGGAACAATTTAAAAATAAAATAAAAAAGCAAAATTAATAATAAAAAAAAAAAAAAAGCACCCCTGTCCTGCCCTGCTCTTGCCCAATGGCGAACGCAAGCGTCGGTCTGGCGTCATATGTAAACAGCAATTGCACCATGCATGTGAGGTATCACCGCGAAGGTCAGATCGAGGGCAATCATTTTAGCAGTAGACCTCCTCTGTAAGGCTTTTAAAAATGTATGTAGTTTGTCGCCAATGCGCGTTTGTGCGAAATTTTAAAGCATGTCGTATTTGGTATCTATGTACTCGGCCTAAGATCATCTTTTTTATTTCATCAAACATTTGGGCAATATAGTATGTTTTAGTGCATTAAAATTAAAAATATATATATATATATATATTTTTTTTTTTTCAAATTTTCAAAACTTTGTGACAAAAAGCGAGATCTGCAAAATACTCACAATACCTCTCAGCAAATAGCTTGGGGTGTCTACTTTCCAAAATGGGGTCATTTGGGGGGGTTTTGTGCTATCTGGGCATTCCATGGCCTCCGAAACTGTGATAGGCAGTGAGAAGTGAAATCAAAAATTTACACCCTTAGAAAGCCTGAAGGCGGTGCTTGGTTTTTGGGGTCACGTACATGGCTAGGCTCCCAAAAAGTCTCACACATGTGGTATCCCCGTACTCAGGAGAAGCAACAGAATGTATTTTGGGGTGTAATTCCACATATGCCCATGGCATGTTTGAGCAATATATCATTTAGTGACAACTTTGTGTCAACATATAAAATATTCCATGGACTCGACATGCCTCTCAGTATATAGCTTGGGGTGTCTACTTTCCAAAATGGGGTTATTTGGGGGGGTTTTGAACTGTTCTGGCATTTTATACACAACATTAGGAAGCTTACAGCCACTCTTCTAACCACTTGAAGACAAAGCCCTTTTTGACACTTTTTGTTTACATGAAAACATTTTTTTTTTTTTTGCAAGAAAATTATGTTGAATCCCCAAACATTATATATATATTTTTAAAGCAAAGGCCCTACAGATTAAAATGGTGGGTGTTGCATTTTTTTTTTCTACACAGTATTTGCGCAGCGATTTTTCAAACGCATTTTTTGGGTTAAAAAATACACTTTTTTCTTTCTTCATTTTCAAAAACAAATGAGAGCTGTAAAATACTCGCCATTCCTCTCAGCAAATAGCTTGGGGTGTCTATATTCCAAAATGGGGTCATTTGGGGGGGTTTTGTGCGATTTTGGCATTTTATGGCCTTCGAAACTGTGATAGGTAGTGAGGAGTGAAATCAAAAATTTGTGCCTAGAAATCCTGAAGGCGGTGCTTGGTTTTCGGGGTCCCGTACGCGGCTAGGCTCCTAAAAAGTCCCACACATGTGGTATCCCCGTACTCAGGAGAAGCAGAAAAATGTATTTTGGGGTGTAATTCCACATATAACCATGGCATGTGTGAGCAATATATCATTTAGTGACAACTTTTTGTAATTTTTTATTTTTTTTTGTCATTATTCAATCACTTGGGACAAAAAAAATATATTCAATGGGCTCAACAGGCCTCTCAGCAATTTCCTTGGGGTGTCTACTTTCTAAAATGGGGTCATTTGGGGGGGTTTTGTGCTATTTTGGCATTTTATGGCCTTCGAAACTGTGATAGGTAGTGAGGAGTGAAATCAAAAATTTGCGCCCTTAGAAATCCTGAAGGCGGTGCTTGGTTTCCGGGGTCCCGTACGCGGCTAGGCTCCCAAAAAGTCCCACACATGTGGTATCCCCGTACTCAGGAGAAGCAGCAAAATGTATTTTGGGGTGAAATTCCACATATAACCATGGCATGTGTGAGCAATATATCATTTAGTGACAACTTTTTGTAATTTTTTTTTTTTTAGTCATTATTCAATCACTTGGGACAAAAAAATTAAAAATTCAATGGGCTCAACATGCCTCTCAGCAATTTCCTTGGGGTGTCTACTTTCCAAAATGGGGTCATTTGGGGGGGTTTTGTACTGCCCTGTCATTTTAGCACCTCAAGAAATGAGATAGGCAGTCATAAATTTAAAGCTGTGTAAATTTCAGAAAATGTACCCTAGTTTGTAAACTCTATAACTTTTGCGCAAACCAATAAATATACGCTTATTGACATTTTTTTTACTAAAAACATGTGGCTGAATACATTTTGGCCTAAATGTATGACTACAATTGAGTTTATTCGATTTTTCTTATAACAAAAAGTAGAAAATATCATTTTTTTTCAAAATTTTCGGTCTTTTTCCGTTTATATCGCAAAAAATAAAAATCGCAGAGGCAATCGAATACCATTAAAAGAAAGCTCTATTTGTGGGAAGAAAAGGACGCAAATTTCGTTTGGGTACAACATTGCATGTCCGCACAATTTACAGTTAAAGCAGCGCAGTGCAAAATTCTGAATTCACCTCTGGTCCTCTAGCTACCAAATGGTCCGGGGCTTAAGTGGTTAAAGTCTGCCTTTTCTACAGCCAGTGCTGTAACTCAGCCTGCAGTGGCAGCTATTGGCGTCTGTCAAGCTCTGAAAGACCAGATGAAGCTGGTTTTAAAAGACATACCAGCTCAGCAGGCTCATAATCTGGCGAATCTGCCTAGGGCTTTGTTTTGTGGTTGATGCCATTAAAGATTCAATTCATCAGGCCTCTCCCACCTTACGCTGTTGCTGATACACATGCGTAGACTTCTATGGCTAAAGAACTGGTCAGCCGATACGCCCTGTAAAAAGCTCCTGGCTGGATTTCCATTCCATGGGGAGCGGTTATTTGGAGACGACTTGGATAAGTACATCTAGAAGATCTCCAGTGGGAAGAGTACCCTTTTACCTGTTAAAAGAAAGTTCAGGTGTCCTTCCTTCAAATGGCCTACCTCTCCAGTCACAGAAACTGCAGCCTCCAAGCAGTTCCGACGGCCTCCCCGATCAAATCCTGGAGGGAGAGCTCAGGGGCAGGCACAGGGTAATAAAAAAACTCTGGAACCGAAGGGGGTTCTAAACCAGCCCCCAAGTCGGCACTATGAAGCGCCCCCACTCAAACGGGTGGGGGGAAGGCTTCAGTTGTTCTCGGGGGCTTAGCGAGAGATGATCCCGGACAGATGGACTCTCTCCACGGTGTCCTTGAGATACAAGTTAGAGTTGCAGGAATTTCCTCCCCCTCGGGTTTTGACCTCAAACGTCTCGATCCGCTAAAAAGAAAAAATCTCTCCTTTTTGGCGTTAGACCATCTATTATCCCAAGGGGTAATAGTGGAGGTTCCGGTAAAAGAACAGGGGTTGGGGTTTTACTTAAACCTCTTTACAATTCAAAAACCCAACAGAGACGTAAGACCCATACTAGATCTCAAGGGTCTAAACAAATTGCTAATCGTCAGGTCATTCCGTATGGAATCAATTCGGCCAGTAGCCTCCACCCTGCAAGGGGGAGAATGGTTGGCATCCATCGATATCAGGGACGCTTATCTACGCGTTCCTATATTCCCCGGTCATCAAAAGCTTCTACGCTTTGCGGTGGAACAACGCCATTATCAGTTTGTGGCCCTACCCTTAGGGTTGGCTATGGCCCCACGGGTGTTCACAAAGATCTTGGCCCCTCTGTTGGCCGACTTAAGAACTCGAGGGATGTTAATAATGGCCTATTTGGACGATCTTTTGATAATAGATCACTCGGTTCCCAACCTAAAGGTTGCTGTACGCAACACTGTAGAATCCCTGGAATCCCGAGGCTGGGTTCCTGAATTTGGACAAATCAGCCTTACAACCAGTAAAAAGACTGGAATATTGGGGATTAGTCATAGACACAGACCAAAGAAGGATTCTTCTGCCTCAGGCAAAAATCTCTTCCTTAAGGGGGCTAATCCAAGCGGTCTGTGCAAAGAAATAACCATCCATTCGTCTTTGCATGCAGTTGCTGGGAAAGATGGTGGCCTCATTCGAGGCAGTACCTTACGTCCAATTCCATTCAAGGAAATTGCAGAACGCTATCCTATTATCCGCCTGGAACAAAAAAGTTCAAGCCCTAGACTTCCCAATGTCCTTGACGTTGTCAGTACGCAGGAGTCTATGTTGGTGGTTGGTACCCCAAAATCTACAAAAGGGAAAGTCGTTCATTCCAATCTCTTGGAGAGTGGTAACTACAGATGCCAGTCTTCTAGGCTGGGGGTCAATACTGGAGCAATGTCACTCCAGGGAAAATGGTCGGATACCGGGAAGGCCTTGCCCATCAACCTGCTGGAAATTCGGGCGGCATGTTTGGCCCTGGAAGCATGGACATCCAAGCTACGTGGTTCCCCTGTCGGGATCCAATCAGACCATGCCACAGCTGTGGCATACATCAATCACCAAGGGGGCATCAAGAGTGGTGCGGCCCAGAAGGAGGTGAATCGTATCCTGATATGGGCAGAAAAAACATGTCCCATGCATATCCGCTATCTTTATTCCAGAAATAGAGAATTGGAAGGCGGACTTCCTGAGTCGGCAGTAGTTATCCCCAGGGGAATGGTCTCTTCACCCCCGACATCTTCCTGGCAATTTGCCAGAGATGGGGGACACCAGACGTAGATCTATTGGCATCCAGGTTCAACGCAAAGTTTGACAGCTTTGTGTCCAGGACAAGAGATCCGCTAGCTTGCGGATCGGATGGGCTGGTGTTTCCGTGGGATCAGTTCGCACTAATTTATGCGTTCCCGCCGCCGCAGAGTCCGGTTGGAAAAGAAGCCAGTGATTCTGGTAGCTCCGGCATGGCCTCGAAGATCCTGGTACGCGGACATTGTAAGAATGTCTGTAGGGAATCCTTGGACCCTCCCACGGCGTTCAGACCTATTTTTGCAAGGTCCGATATACCACCCTTCCTTATTGAATCCCACATTTTAAAAAAGAGGTCTCTCTAACTCGGTGGTGTCTACAATGATCAATGCTAGAAAACCAGTATCTAGACATATATATATATATTATAGAGTTTGGAAGGCTTTTGTGGCATGGTGTGAGGCCAGAAAATGGCACCCTCGTAAGTATGTCATAGGCAGAATTCTTGACTTCCTACAGTGTGCTGTAGACAGAAATCTAGCCTTAAGTACTATTAAAGGTCAGGTTTCGGCCTTATCGATATTCTTTCAAAGACCACTAGCTATGCATTCGCTAGTTAAATCTTTTTTACAGGGTGGGACTCGGATCAACCCCCGCCAGTCCATGGGACTTAAACTTGGTTCTATCGGCTCTTCAAAAACAGCCTTTTGAACCTTTGCTCCACATTCCTTTAGTTCTTCTCAGCAGAAAGTTGGTTTTCTTGGTAGCATATCCTCAGCCAGGAGGGTATCGGAATTGGCAGCTCTGTCTTGTAAAGAGCCATATTTGGTCATCCATAAGGATAAAGTGGTTCTACGTACACATCCAGCCTTTCTTCCAAAGGTGGTGTCAAGTTTTCATTTGAACCAAGATGTGGTTCTCCCTTCCTTTTTTCCCAAACATAGTTCGGTGGAAGAGAAGTTGTTACATTTAGTAAGAGCAGTTAAAGCCACTGCTCAGATTCGCAAAACAGATGTTTTGTTTATTCTGCCGGAGGGCCCCAGAAGGGGTCAGGCAGCATCGAAATCTACTATTTCTAAGTGGATTCGGCAGGTATATTATTCAAGCCTATGGTCTGAAAAGGAAGATGCCTCCATTTAAAATTAAAGCGCACTCTACTAGAGCAGTTGGTGCTTCTTGGGCAGCGCATCACCAGGCCTCCATGGCTCAAATCTGTAAGGCCGCAACTTGGTCTTCAGTCCACACATTCACTAAATTTTATAAGTTGGATGTAAAAGGTCATGAGGATATCGCCTTTGGGCGCAGTGTGCTGCGGGCTGCAGTATAGATCCTCATGCCTGATGGCGCCCAGCTTATGTATAGGTGTCTCTCTCCCCTCAGTTGGCATTGCTTTGGGACATCCCACATAGTAATTGCCATGTCGCTCTGTGTCCCGTGATGTACGATAAAGAAAATTAGGATTTTTATAACAGCTTACCTGTAAAATCCTTTTCTTGGAGTACATCATGGGACACAGAGCTCCCACCCCTCTTTTGGGGGACACTTATTGCTTTGCTACAAAACTGAGGTACTCCCGTTATGGGAGGGGTTATATAGGGAGGGGACTTCCTGTCTTGGGTGTGCCAGTGTCCATCACCTGAAGGTAATCTCTATAACCCACGTAGTAATTGCTATGTCGCTCTGTGTCCCGTGATGTACTCCAAGAAAAGGATTTTACAGGTAAGCTGTTATAAAAATCCTATTTCTTTCTCGTACATCACGGGACACAGAGCGGCATAGTCATTACTATGTGGGTTATATAGTTTACCTTCAGGTGCTGGCACTGGCAACTTCCAAACCGGAAGTACCCTCCCCTATATAAGCCCCTCCCATCCGGGAGCACCTCAGTTTTTTGCCAGTGTCTAAGGTGTTGGCCAAGAAGTAACATGTGTTTTTCACTGAGCTTGCGTACAGGTTCTTTTGGGCCTCAGTAAGCTATTCCGGATCCAACCAAAAAAGCTTCATAGCTAAACGGTCGGTACCCGGGCCTTGCAGAGAAGAGCAAGGTTTTGCCTGTAATGCTTCTCTTAGGAGAGCTGGACCCTGGGATCCAGAGCTCTGGTCATACCCACGACTAAGATGCTTTCTGTGCAGGGTGCTATACAGGTCCAGGGGAGTGGAATCCTTGGGAACCCGGTCCCTGAAGGTTTAATTACAATGCCTGCCGTGAGAGGTGAAGTTTGGGCTTCTGTGGACCAAACAGAGTCCTGCGGCGGGGAAAAGGTAAGTGGGGGCCCCCCAGGAACTTGGTTCTATTAGGGGACCCCCAAGCCTAATATGTCTTTCTGCCTGTTGCCTAACGGTATTCCCGCTAAATATCTGTGCATGCCTGTAACTACTAAAAAATGTAATAATTTTAATAGTGGTCAAGAAAAAAAAAAAAAAAATAGACAGACCGCGGTACCTGTGTTAATCCACTAGAGGCCGCTGTGGAACGTTTCTTGTCATGTGGACTTTTTCTTTTCATCAGAGTCAAGTCCAGGCAGATGGTGAGTTCTCTTGTGGGAAACTGCTTCCTCTGCCATGTTGCAATGCTCGTCCATCCTGCGGCAAAAGGGCCCTGTCTCCTGTCCCTAGTTTCCTTTTTCAAAAAAGAGCGCCGAAGGCGCACGTGCCGCTATATATAGAGGCGAGCTGGAAAGGGGGCGGAGCTTGGGGGATGACGCTCTGTGCGCGCCGCAGCGCTTCTGCGCATGTGCGGGCGTCCCAGCATGTTAAAAGGCACAATTATGTGTTGTGAGCTGGCTATGGAGTGCAGAGACAGAGCTGGCAACATTTAAAAAAAGGCATACAGCAAGCGGTAGATGCAGGCATCCCCATAGAAAGGCACATTAGTAGACACCAACTGTTTATATAGCAGCAATTGTGCTAGACTATTGTTAGTAAGTGGTGTATTTCGGCTGGAATACCTCAGCTTTGGGCTTAGGAATATGCCGTCTAAAAACTCCGGGACTAAAAATCCCAGGAAGCATAGGGGGTCTCCATCGGGCTCTGAGGATCTTGGGCATGCTTCGGCTGCACCAATCTCCCCTGAAGAATCAGAGGTTAGTGACCGTAGAGCACCCTCAGGAGTACCTGGTACTGTGGTTGTCCTCAGTTCACCTGCTCCTGTGTATGTAACAGAGGAGGTTTTTTCCTCAGCTCTGGGAGGGCTGGAAGAGAGATTGTCAACATTGATCGCTGCTTCCCTGTCAAAGGGAAAGCGCGCCCGATCTCCGTCTCCTCCCTCAGAGTACCTGTTAGCAGAGCAACAGTCCCATACAGGGATCGACCTACCTGAAGGGGATCAGGATGAGGTTGATTCTGTTGTAGAGGAATCAACAGTGGAAGAGCCATTCTCAGCATCACATGCTGAAAGATTATGGGTTCAGTCCCTGACTAACATGGTCCGATCAGCATTTAAAATGCCCCTTGCGGAGCCATCATCCACTTCTGTCTCCTCGTTGGGGTCGCTAAAAGCTCCCCAGACTGTTTGTTCCTTTCCAATCCATCCTTTACTGGAAGGGCTCATTTACCAGGATTGGGAACATCCGGATAAAATATTTACTCCTCCCAAGAGATTTCAGGTGGTCTATCCCATGGAGGATAAGTTCATCAAAAAATGGAGGGTCCCTACAGTGGACGCAGCCATCTCTTGTGTGAATAAATCACTGACATGTCCAGTGGATAATGTCCAAATGTTCAAGGACCCAATAGATAAAAAATTGGAGTCCTTATTGAAATCTGCTTTTGCTACAGCAGGCTTGGTGACACAACCAGCAGTGGCAGCTATTGGGGTCTGCCAAGCAGTGAAGGATCAGTTGAAACAGGTCTTAAGGGACTTGCCAGATCAGCAGGCCCTTGCCCTAGCTGATCTACCTAGGGCCTTATGCTTTGCGGTTGACGCTATAAAGGATTCAATCCATCAGGCCTCCCGCCTTACGCTGTCTGTAGTACATATGCGCAGGCTTCTATGGCTCAAAAACTGGTCTGCTGAAGCCCCCTGTAAAAAATTGCTGGTCAGCTTCCCATTTCATGGTGAACGCTTATTTGGGGAAGACCTGGACAAATATATCCAGAAAATTTCCAGCGGTAAAAGTACACTCTTGCCGGTTAAAAACAGAGTTAGAGGTCCCTCTTTTAAGAGGCCTGCTTCTCCAGTCCCTAGGACATCGGTTGTGAAACAGTTCCGACGGCCTCCTCGGTCAAATCCCGGGGGTAAAAATCAGGGACAATCGCAGGGTAACAAGAAGCCCTGGGTCAGGAGAGGTACAAAACCTCCCCCAAAGTCAAATGCATGAAGGGTTGCCCCCACTCAATCGGGTGGGGGGAAGACTTCAGTTGTTCGCAGAGACCTGGCGGGACACGATCAGAGACAGATGGGTGCTCTCCGCAGTAAGTCTGGGATACAAATTGGAGTTAAAAGACTCCCCTCCTTCCCATTTTATAAGGTCGAACGTGCCAAGGGATCCCCGGAAGAGAGGATCCCTCCTGTTGGCACTAGAACAACTATTGCTCCAAGCAGTAATTAAGGAGGTCCCCCTAGAAGAATGGGGGTTCGGGTTTTACTCAAACCTCTTTACAGTCCCGAAGCCAAACGGGCACGTGAGGCCCATATTAAATCTAAAAGGGCTAAACAAATTCCTACATATCAGGACTTTCCGGATGGAGTCGATCCGATCGGTGGCCGCTGCCCTACAAGGGGAGGAATGGTTAGCC